>OY755075.1:10227706-11507706 GCA_963576755.1 Noctua janthina | reverse complement strand
ATTAATCAAAACAGCGAAATATTTGACAGATTGCGACGTTGACCATAACGTTTATTTCTGTATAAACGCTCTTAATGAAAATAAATAAAGAGCACATAAAGTCAGTACCTCTTCGCTTGACGTCAGCCAGACAGGAAGGAAACTCTTATCATTTTACCTTAAATAACCAAAATTACCCAATAATACCACAAATAAAGTTATAAAATTAGGATACCTATATTACCAACCTATTACAAATCAATACTTTAATATTATAAATGCGAAAGTAACTCTGTTTGTTTAGTAATTTTTCACGACTTAACGGCTGATCGGATCGTAATGAAATTTGAAAAGGAGATAGATTATATTCTGGGAAAGGACGGATATTTTTTTCTCACACAAACACCCATCAAAATTTCACGAACAAAGTCACGAGCAGCAGCTAGTAATATAATAAACATTATAAATTATTTATGTAGAATTTAGCGCTCGTCTAGTTTATCTCTAAATCCTGGGTTGGTTGATATTTGGTTGATTGGTTATGGTTTGGTTGCTGGTATATGACCACTGGTTTAATTATACGAAATTATATGGTTTCAAAGTTTATATTGAGACTGGTTATACAATGGTAATCACTCACTCGGTAATACTTGCGATACATGCATTTATAGAAATGCACTAAGGCAAAAGTGCTGAGCTGTTCGGTTGCTTGTAGTACCGAACAATTTATATATAATTATTCAATTTCTTTTATCAAAAAAATTATCGAAAATGATAAATGTTGAGTTTGAATGTGGATGGCTAAAAGAGCAGGCGAAGAACAAAGAAACGATGGATGGACTGTGTGAAAGATAATATGGCTAGAAAGGAAGTGACTGCCTAGATGACGAGTAATATAGAAGTATGGAAGAAGAAAATATGAAGACAGCGTCCTGCGGGACAATTATCGAACTCCACGCAGGCGAAGCCGTGGACATAAGCTAGGAATAAAGGGTGTAAATAGACCCTTTTTTTTTTTTTTTGAATGGGAAATCATCAAATGACCCCCCCCCCCACTCTGGGTGGAGCGGAAGGGAGTGTCAGACTTGTACTGACTAAAACCCATCCATGTTCCTTCTTTGCCCTTTGTGTTCCAGGGCCACGGTGTCTCTTTCGAACAGTCCCGCAGCTCTGGCAGGCATCGGCCCATGCGGACCCCTACTCGGTTGCTGACATCTCTTTGAGGCGCGCGTGGAACACGAACGCGCCGTCGACACGGCCTGTCGTCATAAGACGGCCAGACGGCGAGCTAGCCCATAACTCGCCGTCCACAGGCCCGCGCCTACGGTGGCCGGGAGCCACCACGTGACCCCCGACGCCCAGGGCGTCTCCCGCGGCGGCTGGGACGTGAGGTTCTTTCCCTCTCACGTCCCGCCACCTCCTTCACTAGCATGACTGCTTCACAGAAGGTGGTGACGGCTTCCCATTCCCTCTCGCTCCGGACCATGGCTTGAACCAGGGCCGGACGCGAGAGATCGCCGCCGCCAATCGCCGCTACAAGGACACGGCGGTGCTCCGCCCAAGCGGGGCAGACCTCTACGGTGTGCTCCACCGTGTCCTCCGGACGATCCTCGCAGTGGAAACACCCGGGCGTTTCCTCCCGCCCGATTCGGTGCAAGAACCTCCCGAAACAACCGTGTCCGGTGAGGATCTGCGTCAGGCGGTAGGTGAGGGCGCCGTGGCGCCTCTCTAGCCACTCCTCAAAGAGGGGACTTATCGCCACTATGGTAGCGTGCCCTGCACGGGGTTGCAACAGTCGCTCTCTCCATGTCGCCATGATATCACGCCGGAGGTCTGTCCACTGAGCGGCAATTTGCCGCGGCAGCGGAGTTTCCCCCCGACGTAGTGCCTCCGCGCGCCATTCATGCAGGCGCGCGAGGACTATCGCCTCCAGATCCCATGGCGGCAATCCGGCAAGGAGGCTAGCCGCCTCGCCGGAGATCGTGCGGTACCCCCGGATTAGCCTTATAGCTATCACCTTTTGGGGCGCGTTCAGGTAGTGGGCGGCTTGCCGCCTTAAAGAACGCGCCCACACCGAGGCCCCGTAAAGGGCCATGGACCGCACGACCCCCGCGTATAGCCTCCGGCAGGAGGCGTTTGGACCCCTCAGGTTGGGCAAGAGCCGCTTGAAGGCAGCCCCTGTCCGTTCCAGTTTGGGAGCCAAACGTCGGAAGTGCTCCACGAAGTTCCACCGGCTGTCGAGGACGAGTCCTAGGTACTTCAACGTCGACCCGACGCCGATGGAAACCCCTCCTGCCGTCAGTAGGGATCCCGACGGTGGCGCATTCCGAGGCCCATGAAAACACATGGCCTCGGACTTGTGCAATGCCACCTCGAGACCCAATTGCCGGATCCTATCCACGACTATCGCAACCCCGCGTGTCATGTTTTCGGCCGCCGCCTCGTGCGACCTCCCTTGTGCCAGTACCAGCGTGTCGTCAGCGTAGCAAACTACGCTGACGCCGGTAGGGAGGTCGGCGCGCAGCACCCAGTCGTAACCGATGTTCCACAGGGCCGGTCCTAGAACCGATCCCTGTGGAACACCGCACGACATCTCTCGCCGGTTCCATTCTCCGCTCTGACCGGGGTAGATGACGGCCCTATCCGTCAAGTAGTCCCCGACCACACGACGAAGGTAGGTTGGCACCCGGTGATACCGGAGTGCCTCCCTAATGCAGCTCCAGGGCATGGAGTTGAAGGCGTTGGCGATGTCAAGAGACACCGCCAAGACGACCCCGCCCCGGGACACCGCGTCCCCCGTCGTGAGGGCTCTCACGCGCATGATGGCGTCCACCGTGGAGCGCCCCTTGCGGAAACCAAACTGGTGTTCCGCAAGATCCGGCCCCATCCCCGCAAGGTGCCCGGCAAGGCGGTTGGCAATGACTCTTTCGAAGGGCTTGCCCACCTCGTCGAGCAACACGATGGGCCGGTATGCGGACGGAGAGTCCGCAGGGCGCCCTGGTTTCCGGATGAGGACCAGCTTCCCCGTCTTCCAACGAAGCGGAAACTGGCCTCTCTCCAAGCATGCGCTTAGGAGCCCTTCCCGTCGGGGCCCGAGAGCCTCAGAGGCCAGGACCCAGGCTTTGCCAGGCAAGCCATCGGGTCCCGGGGCGGTGTTTCTGGCTTTCAGCCTGCGTACCGCCACTCTCAGGTCTACCCCAGTCACCTCCGGAACGTCGTCATCGTCATCGGTGTGGTCCGCTTCCGGCACCGCACGCGGCGGCGGAGCCATAGGCGGGGGAGGATGCTCCCCTCGCGAAGGGAACAGAGCGCTCACCACGTCCTCCACGAGCTCAGGCCGGAGACTCTGCGTTAGCGGGGGGGCCCGGGTGCGGAGTTTGTCCCGCACCATCTTGTAAGGGCGCCCCCACGGATCTCCGTTCAGAGACTCCAGCATCTCCTCGCGGGCCAAATTCTTGGCCCGCCGGACAGCCTCTTGGAGGGCGGTCTTCGCCGCTCTGTACCCCTCGTACAGCTCCGCCTCAATGGCTGCCGCATCCGGAGGGCGGATGCGGAGCCTGCGATGCCTGGCGTACAGGCGCCG
This sequence comes from Noctua janthina, assembly GCA_963576755.1. Classification (NCBI taxonomy): domain Eukaryota; kingdom Metazoa; phylum Arthropoda; class Insecta; order Lepidoptera; family Noctuidae; genus Noctua; species Noctua janthina. The sequence continues at coordinate 11,504,144 of OY755075.1, read as the reverse complement.
CGCGGCAACGCACGCCTTGCGCAGAGACGTCAGCTCTCGCGACCACCAGTACACCTGACGCCGGGCGCTTCCTGGCCGAACTCGGGGCATTGCCACGTCGCAAATCTCGGACATGGCCTCCTGGAACCAACCCGCCTCGTTGTTGATGTCGGCAGGCCTGACTGGTGATGACACCCAGGCCTGCACGATCGAGGCTTCCAGGAGGAGCTCCCGGTCCAGCTGCTTCAGCGCCCATCGCGGACCACTCGGGGCCTGTAGGACCGGCACGCTTGAGGACTGGGTGGAGACGTCGAACCGGATGTACCGGTGGTCGGAATAGGTCTCCACCCCCTCCATGACGCGCCAGTCAACGACACGCGGCGACAGAGCGGGTCTGGCGAACGAGATGTCCACCACCGACTCGCCCCGCATCCGCACGCACGTGGGGACAGAACCCCGATTTAGGACGACCAGGCCTGTCTCCAGAGCCCAGTCCTCCACCATTCTACCCCGCACGTCCGTGTAACGAGAACCCCAAGCCAAGTTCTTGGCATTGAAGTCCCCGAGCACAAGCACGGGGAGGGAATGGCTTCCGATGACGACACTCAACTCCGTGAGGGAGTTGTGGAACTCGGCGAGAGTTCGGCTCGGGGAGAAGTAGACTCCCACTACAACGATCTCCCCGAACCGTGCTGCTACGCACCCCTGGCCCTTCCTGACAGGGTCGGGGTACCGGCGGCGACCGACGTAATTATGGTCACTGAGCCGCTAAGGTCCTCAACCCAGTCATCCCTGGGCGGGACAAAGTACGGCTCAGCGACCACGGCGATGTTAATCGACCACTGCGCCATGCTCTGGAGCAACAGATCCTGAGCGCAGGCGCAGTGGTTGATGTTCGCTTGGAGAAGGCGTAATGGGGCCGTTACTGGCACTCCATTTCAGGCCCCTCCCGGGCCCCCTGCGAGGGCCCCGCTGCGGAAGTTGCAGCAGTAGCGGCAGCGGCGGCGACAGTGGCGGCGGCTGCTGTGGTGGCGACGGTGGGGGTTTTGGCGGTGGTGGCGGAGGGCCTTCCCTTGCCCCTGGCCTTGGCGGGAGTACCGCAGGACTTGCTCCCTGCCCGGTGATCGGCCGGCTTGCCAGCTGCCGCACATGCGGCGCAGCGCGGCGCGGCGGAGCAAGCCGCGGCCATGTGACCAGGCTGGCCGCAGCGGAAGCACAGGCCGCTGCGGTCCATCTCCGAGGTGCACCGGACCGACACGTGGTGCCCCACATGGCAGCGGAAGCACCTCAGAGGTCTGGGTTCCAGCAGCTTCACCTGCGCCGAAACCCAGCCCACCAAGAGCCTTCGGCCCTCCACAATGACTTTCGCCGCTGTCACAGGGCAGCTTACCGTTATGGTTCGCATGCCCGACAGGTCCGGACGTAAGGTGCCTGCCTTGACTTGCTCGGCAGGGCACCCACCGGTCCTGGTGACGGCGGCCACCACCTCCTTCTCGGTCACCGAGTCGTCCAGACCCAGTATGCGCAGGTCTGAGCATTTGACTGGCCTGGACACTCGGGCCTCGTCCGCATTTAGGGACGCTCTAAGCTTTTCAGCCAGAGCGTCAGCGGACGAGCCACGGGTTTCGCCAGGGATCTCCAGCACTCGAGCCGCTGTTGCGGTGACTCTAAGCCGGAGGCCCCCGGTGATCCCGAGGTCTCCGAGATCCACCGTCGCTTTCGCCTTAGCGAGCACGTCGCGGTAGGTCACGCCCCTCTTTTCCGCGTCCGGCTGTAGTGTAATCACTACAGCTGCGGTCTTTGGGGTACTGAGCCTAACCGCGACGCCCCGCTCCTTTTGCCGGCGTTTCTGCTCCTGCCTCCTGGCCTTTTTGGCCGCCGATCGCTCCCTCGCTTTTTCTCCGGCCACCTGCCACCCGGTCTCGGCCGCGGAAGGCTTAGGGGGCAGGGGGGGCGGCGATAGCGGCTGTCTCGCGGCTGGCGCTGGCATATTCGCCGCCTTGCCCTTCTTTTGGGCCGCCGCCTTGCCCTGTTTCAGAGCCGCCGCCTTCCTAACCGGAGCCGGTTTCGTCGGGGCCGACATAACCCTGCCGGGGGGCTGGCTGGACGGCCCCGGTGCGGAGGCCGCAGCAGACGCATATGAGGCCGCCGTCGGGCCCGGGGGCGCCTTGTTTGCCGCTAGGGGGGGGCGCAGGACAATGCCCTCCAGGACGGAGAACCGCGCCTGGAAGGCAGCCAGCTCCTGCCGAACCAGATTCAGAACCTGGTTCTCCACCGGCACGGACTGGCTTGGATGCTTCTGGCCCCCATTTTGGGGCGCCTCGCGAGAGCCGGACTCGCGCAGACTGGCCAGGTCTGCTCGGAGCTTCATATTCTCCTCTTTGAGAAGCTCCGTGGCGGCCGTCAGTCGAGCGACCTCCGCCCTCAGCTTGGCCACGCCGTCTGGCGGGGGCCCAACAAATCTGGCCTCCGCTGCCGCCATAATGGAGGCGACCGCTGCAGGTATAGCCCTTTGCCTGGAGGGCTTTTGTTTCAAAGAGACAGCCCTCAGCGCCGCCTCCACCTCCTTCGCGAGTCCGGCCTTACGCTCCGCATCGGAGCCGCCATCTGCGCCCGCTTCGTCGCCAGAGGAGCCCGAACGGGCCTCCCCGTGACCGAAGGCCACCCCCGGATGGCGCCCCTCCTCGGCAAGCCGCGCCGACCTCTCGGTGGCAGAGAGGCCTCTCCCCTTGCCACGGATCCCGCCGCGCTTGCTGGTGGGGATCTTACGAGCCGAAGCCAGCTCCCCATCTGACGATGACTCTCGGTCGCCTCGTGTAAATAGACCCTTAACATATCCGAAAGGCAGTTGTTCTCCCCGATATGTGAAGGGTCTGTTTACACCCGGTATTATAAATTAACAAACATCCATCCATCGTCACAAACTTTCGCATTTATAATATTAAGTAGGAAGAAGAACAAGACGACATGCTGCACGGGCTGCACGGGCTGCACGGGCTGCACCCAAAATAGATTAGGATAAAGGCATGATGAATGGTATGATGAATTCGATAAAAATATTACACAAAGTGGTAAAACCTATTTCATTATCCTCTCACACTGTAAAGCAAAGATTTCCCCGTACAATGTGACGGGGAAATCTCTTAACAAGAGCTCTTATCACCCGTAGCGTGTCCGCGGACATGCGCACGCGCAGAGTCGCTGATAAAACGGCGCCCGTCACTTATGACCTACTGCGGTTGAGTCACTCTGTAATGTGCGTATGTTACGTTTGTTGTTTCGTTAATTAATTAATTAATTATTATTGTTTATTTGTAATTGGTGCGTTTAAGTGCGTGTTTGAGCGACGATGGATCATACAGTTTTGTATGTGAGGTGACTAAGGTGTTGAGGAGCTCTTGGTAAACAATAACAGTCACACAGGTCGATCTTCAAGGTTAAGCCGCGCTTACCTAGGTCGGTCCGTGGATTTGTGACCATCCATAACACGGAAAGCACGTTAAGCTGTTGGTTGCAGCTATTTGTAGATCTTTCACATTCGTTACAGGAAGTCAGTGGCCTGAAAGTCTTACCAAGGGGGATATCGTATTACCCAGTACCTACTAAACAGGTTGTGAACGTCAGAAAGGCGGTCGCTCCATGTAAAATACTGGTATTCGGCTGCATCCGTTTAGACTGGAAGCCGACCCCAACATAGTTGGGAAAAGGCTAGGCAGATGATGAAGATAAAAATAGCATTTAAAATTATTGTGCAATTTCTGTCAGGAAAGAACCCAGGTTACGAATATCTGGGGGGTTAATTATAGGGGGTTTCCTGCACTTATTATGGTGATAACAACATGATCCAACTATTAAATTAATTGTTCAAATGTGGTCCCGTCATTAAGTTAAAAATAAACTATAATAAACTTTAAATGCACATCGTTAACATAACCGGCTGCCAATTACTGTCTTGTAAAAATGTGTGTATGTAATACACAGCACATAACATCACGCCGGTAATCCCCGAAGGGTTAGGCAGAACTAGTACACTTTCATTTAGCCAGTAATGTGTAAAAGGGGGCGAGCCAATTGACATCAACCGGGCACAAATCTAGATTAAGGGTTACTATTGAGGAATTCCTGATGGAATAAAAGTATAACATTGACAAACATTGTCGGAGGTCTCAGTTCGTGTCAGACATCAGATAATGTATTTATCCCAAAACATGTTTAAACATATTTACTATTCTTATCTATTGAGGGAAAACTCCCTTATAATACCCCTTTTTGATAATCAATTAATTTCCTTCAACTGGGGATTTCTCAACGACAGTTTAGATTACTATGAATTTAAGAAAGTGTTTGTAAACATAATAATTACAGTATGTTTAGGTTATCTATAGTACTGACCTTTTGATAGTGAGAGGTTCCTGTCTGGTTTAAACAAATAGAATTATTTATTTTAAGATACTATACATTTTAATTGTGAGTATGACCTAAATCGTTACAATAGATATTTCCTGTCAATAATTTAAACTCAGACCAACAAAAAAGGGAAGACGGCGCGCCATGAACAGCAAAAGTGAAGCCACAAAAACCGTGCTCCTGCAAGGAAACATACACGCTCACGCACACACCTACACTAAAACCATGCTCCTTCGCTACGAACGTAGTACGCAGGAGCTCCAACGTACTACGTTCGTAGCGATGAGCGTACTACGTAGCGATTTTTGTTGGTCTGAGAATTTAAATAAAAGTAAGCGTCGATTAACTCGTTCGCAGAAACGTTTTGATTATTATTTATAAAAAATCTGTAATTGGTAGTCCAGGGGGCCTAAAATGATCGCTTTAGCAGAATCATAATAAAATCATAATATATTATGAATTACGTTTCAATCCGTAATATGGTCACAAAGTGACAATTCATAATATTAACTGCGCCTGAGACTATTTCAAGAATGTTAACGTGATTCATATTATTATCTTATTATGATTCTGCTAAAGCGGCCATTTTAGACCCCCAGTCCTTAAATTAAACAAAAATGCTTAGCTACAAACAATTCTCTTGAAAACTTATCCCACGGATTTATCCAAAATATGTTCATTACCTCAAGCCGTTTCCCCATGGGTACAAACAGAACGCCACCTACTAAGATCCTCACATACACCTTCTTTCGTTCATATTAATAAAACCCAACGACCCTCAAAAAGCACTAAGTATAAAACCGCCCATCATACCAACAATCTATTTTTAAATACATTTCTGTTGCCTGAAATACTGGCCTACTATAAAAATATACTCTATCTACCTACCCTCCCCGCTCCTCCTCGCTCGGTGACGTCATACCCCCCCGCCACTGCCCAATTTCCTGGCTCGCCTAGTGTCCGTTACAATAAACTAGAATTGCACTTTTATGTCTTTACCATTGAAGTGGTAACCGAGCCCTGTTTGCTTAATTTTTATAGCTCTCATCATTGGCCTGTCAAATTGTGGAGTTGGGAGTGTCAAAAATTATTATATTTTCATGTTTATATAACTATTTGGCCTTGCCCGCGGCTCCACCTGTGTATAGTTTGGAAATTATCCCATGAGACAGCACCCACTATTTGGATAAGAAGTATCCTACCCAGGTCACGAAATCACGATCTATCTGTGTGCCCGAACATCGAAATCCATTCAGCTATTTAGGCGTGAAAAGGTATCAGGCTGACAGAGTTACTTTCACGTATAAAATGCAAGGTGTAAACGGACCCTTTACGAAGCGATACGCAAAAATTATTTCTGGGAAACGACTTTTTTTTTTGGGGGTGAAATATCACGTTTTACGGTAGGACTCAAAGTTACGTACTCAAAACATTGTGCTCATGGATTGAATAGTAAGGGATCATGGAGGTATTTAAAATAAAGTTTATAACATTATAAATTTGTTTAAAAAAAAAAACCTGTTATAAGTTGAAACTTTGAACCCTCATATCACCAAGGTCCCAAGGTCCAGAACAAAAAAATAATAGCTACGATGGGGAGAACAAGTGTATTTCGGTATATATATTATTAATTAAATCCATTTATTATCTAGTATGGAATTATGGGTGTGTATGACATGTGTTGAAAAGTCTTCCACGAAAACTCTTTCTGTTTTGTTCTTTATAAAGATTATTTGACGAGTTGGTTCTGTGGTTGCAAACACTACTGCTTAAGCCACGTTGACACGATCAGAGTATGCTCGAACCGAGTGGACTCGGATACCTACTCGGACGCAACTCGTATTGCAACCCATACCAACCCATCCGAGTGCGCTCGGATTATGGGTTTGCCACAATACGAGTTGCGTGTGTGTGCTAAGACAGGGCCTTAAATATGTATATACCTAGTGTCGTTTATCTCCTCAATTAGGTAATCACGTCTAATAGTTATTTATAATTATTGTAATTAAGACGCTTTATTATTCTACACGTATGATGCTCATTATATGCTGGGACAATTTGTAACTTCATTATTAGTATTGTAAGTATATTTGCGTAATATTTTGCAACAGCACCGAGAAATTATAATATCTTCACTTCTTCTCTTCTTAGCATGTCGATGGCAATATAAGTTGTGTCAGCCCAGAACAGAGCTACTAGTTTGGCGCTTTCGGTAGCGTCCATCAGTTCCTGTAGTCACAGATGATATAATACTGCCTGTAGTAAACATCATCACTTAAACAATCATAGAGAAAATTTTAATATTTTCTATTAGATCCAGGACCAAAAGAATAGTATCCGCTTTTCCAAAATTAGCAAATGATGGATCATGAACGTAGTAGCCCTAGAACCCGCTGTCCACGACACTACTCGAAAGTCTTTTCTTCCGAGTAGCGCCATTATGGGTACTCATTGGTAATTTTACGTTGTAACAATTAGTTAATTATTATCATTTGTATAAATTGGTTTCTATAAACATCGTAGTAACGTCGTAAAATTAAATTAAAACCATTAAAATCATCAATACAGTCATCAATATAGTTTACCCACACATTACAAAATCTAAAAAGACATTCATCTATCTAGTAACGTCTTGTAAAGTATCCCATTACTACCGTTTTCTTACGTGTAACTGTTAGTTAATATGCCTAACTCTAGTAGCTATCGATGTTCTATAAAAAAAGTGTTTACCTGAGATAGCAACCTTCAGTTTATATATGTTAGTAAGTTACTGAAAACGGCCGTAATACAACTTCTTCTAGCATACTCTAGATTTTTTTCTCATTCTTAGTAACTCTAAATGTAATTTATGTCATCCAAGCACATAAAAAAATAAATAAAAGTACAGTCAACGTACAAAGTTGAAAACCTAAAATTGTTTTTAAAATTATCTTGTGGTCAAAAATCAAATCGGGACCCGACAGCTCCTTGATGTTTGCATATAAAATTAGTTGATAAGTCGATCGTCCAAAACCGGGCATCTTAATGTTGTCGGCAGAAAGACAGACAAAAGATATCTTATTATTTTGGAGAACCTGCCCAAAACGATATCGGGCCAGACATTAATTTCAACCAAACTACAATCGGAAACCAAGATATTCGAAGTATCTTTGGTGTTAGTCATTTCCTGAAATCCAAATTCTTCATCCAGGTATGAAACCCTTATTCATAAAAACTTGATATTTCTAAACAAGTTAGATATGCTACCTGTTTCTTTTCTTTTTCAATAGAGTGGAGTGAGAAGGCAATAGTCCTACGGCGGCTTAATGTGGATTTTTACATTTTTTTTAGGAAATTCTCAGTAGTGGCCCGTGTCTGGATATGTCTGGACATGTCTGGACTGATACACTGGCCACAAGATTGTGTTCCACGCCCACTTTATTTTATAAATTAGTTATGCTTTTTTAATGTGATAGAAATGGATTATAACAACTTTTTTTTGTCATGCAATTGGACCTAAACAATAATTTTATTATTTGATTATATCAAGTGGACCATAACTTCTAATATTATTGGTAGTGCCAAAAAAAGGTGTCATTATGTTTGTTTGTTTGTTTTTTTTTTTATGTTTTTGACAGCTTAGGCCCTTGTACGCACTTCCTAAGGTACAGCTAGTATTGCGACTGTCCAAAGCTAAAGGGATCTATGCCAAATTATATCCGATGGAAACAAATGGGTGTTAGTAATTGTTACAAAATCTGTCAGCTAATATCATCAGCCATCTGCCTAGCCTTTTCCCAACTATGTTGGGGATGGCTTCCAGTCTAACCGGATGTAGATGAATATTAGTATTTTACATGGACCAACTGCTCATCTGACCTCACAACCCAGTTAGTACTGGTACTTGGAAAGAATGGTTGTCAGACTTTCGGGCCTCTGACTCTCTGTAACGACTGTCAAAGATTTACAAATGACAGCCGGGACCAACGACTTAATGTCCTTTCCGAGGTACGGAATAAACTCAACCATCCATGGACCAACCTAGGCAATTGCGGCTTAACCTGAAGATCGACCCGAGTAGCTGCTATTATTTAGCCACGAGCTCTTCTGTCAGCTCTATCAGCTGTAAAAAATATATTAATAAAATACATAAGAAGTAAATATGACTCATGACGTCGAAAACTAACTCCGACTATTAACTTTATTCATTTGAAGGATAAGCCTATTTCCAGATTCAAAAATTACATATAATTGCTTAAGTAAACAACTAAAAAACGTTAGCCTAGAAAACCTTTAGAAATGCCGAGACACAAATAAAATAAATAACAAATACATAGTAATACATAACATAATATGTAACTACATACATATGTCTATATGTAACACATACATTTCTCAGAAATGTTTTCGAAATCATTAGACGAGCAGATACAAGAAATAATTTAATATAATTTTGTAACAGCAGGAGCCGGCAATTTGGCAAAAAATATTCCTTTTTACCTACTTTCATACTATAGACTACCTTGGCTTTGCATGACTTTTATCCATAGTAAATATTGGTAACAGTAGCATAATAAGTAACTTTAAAAAAATATTAAAACAAAAAAAAACTTTAAAGAAATAAATGCGAAGAAGACTAATTTTTTTTTTAATATTTTTATTTACTCAGAATCATTATAAAATAAATACAAAAAAAAATAATAAAAAGATGTATATCTATCGTAACATGACGCAAGTAATCCCCGAAGGGTTAGGCAGACACAAACTTGAAAAATAAGTAAAACGAACATTGATTATTGAAGAAATAGAATGAAAAGCTCATTCAATATACAACACAAAACACCAGAAATTCTAAAATTACTTTAAACAATTTAAATAACATTTAATGTCATAGATTTCCGCTAAGTAAACTGATTCCATAACTTATATTAAACAATTAAATGCAGATTAAAATAAAACAATACTATTCAACGAAGCACAGCTCCACTGACGTACTCTGATTAGCATATACGTAAACCAAACAAACAATTATTATTAAAAATGAATATGCTGACCATACCCCTCTGATAATGGCCACTAGGTGAGTTGACTCAGAGAATGGTATATAAGCGCGCGGGCGCCAACTTTAATTCATTCCAGTAGCGATACTCATAAAGTAAACAACTAAAATGGCCGCCAAAGTATTCTTCGTTCTCGCCCTCTTCGCGGCAGTCGCCTATGCAGCTGACACCGACTGCAAGTGCGACCCTCCAAATGAAAAGGAGAACTCAGCTCTCTGGGACTTCCTCAAGAAACTGTCGGATCATGTTCCTGACCAGGATGACGACCAGCACTCGAATGCTGTTCTCCCGGCTTTGCTATCACCACTTCTCGACTGCAACTGCTTGCAAGATAAGACAAGAAGGAAACGCAAGGTCATGCCGGAGGTCTCTGAAGAATCTTACTTGAGCGAAGAATCCATCGCCGAACGAAGGGATCCGAAATGCCCTCATGGATATATTTGGTTCGGGATCATGTGTGTGAACGAGAAGTTCGTGATGGACAAGTGAACCCTAAGTGACCCTAAAGAACCCTAAATGGTGTTCCATGATCTCCAGTCAACCAGTTCAGGGTAAAATAGTTTAATTATCATCAATTTGACAATAACACTGTTTTAAGTGTTCGAGAAAATGCATTTAATTTGTGTAAATAATTTTAGTTAATTAAAGAAATTAACTTATTGTTTTTATATTTTGTATTCAATGCAATGCCAATGCTCTAGGTTTTATAAATTATTTTAGACACGATTTTATTTAAATGTCGACCTAACTTATGATATACCAATACTAGTCGCTTTATTTAAATGTAAGATTTCCCGTTGGGATGTGACATTCCAAGTATTTTAGTTTTAAGTATTTTAAACAATAAAAAAGTAATTCAAAATAATTTATGCAATTTTTTTTTATTTATTACCAAAAGGACACAAACACACGACACACCTCTGTTATACAGATGACACAAATCTAAATATTTTTTTTATTATACTGTTATACAAATGCTGTATAATATATTCGTATCATAAAATTTTATGAAATCACTATTTACGAATTTATTTATTTGCTCTCCAATCTCACAATTTCTTACCAACACGTTTTGAGAGTAAATAATTAACATAATAATATATTAAATATTTCATTTCATGATACACCAACTTTGTATTATTCTGGCGTAGTAAATATTAAAAAAAAAACAAAAATACAACATTCTACATAATGTATATTCCAGATTTATTACGATCATAGACCTGATGAGTCAACTTTTAACGTGTAATACGTCATTAATTAACGGCCAGTGTAATTTGACCAGTCTAGACAGGAATCTATTGAGCAATAAAAGTTTTTTATCAAGACATAGGTACATAGTTAAAAAATCTTTAACGAAGTCACTTGTACAGTCGCACGTCCGTTGTAACAAAACCAGTATTAACTGACCTCTTATTCTATTGAAACTCCGTACTACACTAGGTCAGCTCTAGCTAGGTCAAAGAGTTTCAACCATCAAGTGGTCGACTGTAACTATTAGATACATAACACAACCTACAAGCAAATTAGACTATTCTACGTGTCTCACAAAAAAGTTCTAAGAATATGCCTTTAGCACATTAGAAGAGTCATCGCGGCATATGAACGATATTAGTCATACTACCAAAAAAATAGTTTCAATTTTGTCACCTATTGGGAACTGTCACGCCCTTTTATATGAGACTTAAGTGTGGCATGTGGGTGCACTGTTATACACCTGTGCCTAACTAACATAATGTTTAGAACAGTTGCATTAGCTAAACGTCTTATTTATTTCTAAGTACATTAGTGATAAATAATTGCAATCGCTAATCAGTGTCTGTAAAGCGGCGAAAGTTAATTCCCCTATGACATTGCACTAATGTAGTCTGTAGGTGATTAACATTGAAACTTATTATGTATTCAGGATAATTAGCCAGTGTTACAGTCAACTAAACCTCATTGCCATCGGTCTGTTAAAGCTGTGCGGGTTTTTTTCAAAAAATTTATGCATTTTTTCAAGTATTTTAACACACCTCCTTTGAAAAAAAGGACAATGAACATTTTTTGTTTTTTTTTTTTTAAGGTGAGTAACATTATTATACATAATAATTATTCTTTATATAGTTTAACTTACTTCAAACGATGTTGTATTGTACGAATTTATTTATTTTAAATTTTAAAATTTAACGAACTCATTGCCGCAAGGTCATCTAATGAGTTGCACTTATTTAAACCAATCTGTTAAGGTCAGCCTAAGTTTATCAAACCGAAATATTTAGAAACCGTTACTTAAATGTATTTTAAAGGGGATTACCTGAACATGTGATAAATATTCAAAAGATATTACATGACTCATACGTTTTTATTTTTTAAATTGCTACTTTTAAAATATGCAAAATGCTGAGATTTTCCTTCTTATTTATGTTGAGGAAAATGTTTTATATAGTTCTGCACGTATGTTCATCTGAATACGTAGTTGTACCGTAACGTTTGATGTAACAGGAAAAACGGGTAAGCAGAGACATACTTGAGCATCAGTATGGGGTTCCCAGGATCCAACGTCAATCGGAAGCTGACCATAAATGTATGCTTTTATATTGTATCGAGAATATTGGAAAAACCGTTAATTTGCATTTTGCATATAAGGTACTACACTATGGTTCCCCTTTATCATAGTGGTTAAAACACTCATTTTCATGTCAGCCTAGTAGGTAAAGGGTAAAAACCTATTTACGAATGAGACTTTCATACAATCTAAAAAAACCATGCATATTTTTTTTTTTACAAAAGTTACAGTAAGTACTATTATACAGGATGTAAACAGACCTTTCACATATCCGTCAACCAAGCATTCTGTACATCAAACTAAGTAACTTTACGCAAAAATGATTGCTGGGAATCGACTTTTTTTTTTGGGGTGAAAAATCACGTTTTACGGTAGGACTCGATGGAAAGCACTCATAGCATTGTGCTGATGAATAGATTGAATAGTACGGGGGTCGTGGAGGTGTGTAAAGTAATAATCTGACATTAAAAACATGTATTTAAAAAAAAAACTTGTGAAAAAGTGGAACTTTGACCCCCAATATCTCCATAACTAGAAGGTTCCCAGATATGGTCTAGGCCAAAAAAAATATCGCAAAGACGGGGAGAACAAGTGCCCTTCGAATATTTTAAGGGCCTATTAACACCCTTTATACACAAATCTTCTGCCAAACTGCAGGACAGTTTGTTTCTTTTTTTTTGGTTTTTTTTTATCCAATAGTACCTACAACACACGATTAACAAGTAATACTTTATAATGATGTTATGGCAAACAGATAAAATCTTAAAAGTATTTTCAGTGATCGTTGATATCAAGAAAAGTTCAATTTTCCAGTAGGTACAGTCATGCTTTTTTATGTGTCTTGTTTCAAAGCTAAACCCCACGGTTCCTACCAACAGTATGAGTCAGAGGCCCGGGAGATACACGAACATTCGCGCTCACCCCTAACTGGAGTACAGTCAAGCTAAATGGTACAGTCAAATTGAAAACTCCAGTTTATGCTTTTAAGAAGTATGCAGCTTGAAGATATAAAGGAAACCCGTCATCTGGCATCGCAGTCCTGTAATTACTTCAATCAACAACAATTAACTCCACGGGAAGGTAACTATTACTTCAACGCGATGTTTTAACCCAAACTCATTGTTATGATTAACATCATCATTGGTCTATATCCTCTAGTTATAGGTTTCTCTTCCAAAAACCTACAAGCTGGTGCATTGTCCATGACCCGGTTGTATCACAGTATCACATGGGAGAAATCATGGCTAGGAACGGAACCACCAAAGACTCGGGCAATATCTCATCAACATACTCTCTTCTTCCATTTGTCGTGGTTGAAAGCGTTTGTTCCCAGGTCCCAAGTCCCCAGGTCGGGGTAAACCTTCCAATCGGGCTATACCTATGAGACTTTGGCAGACATCTGTCTGCACATACATCCCTCGAGGAACGATCGATCCATTTTCGATTCTACAAGTCGATAGTTTATATTCGATAAACGGTCGCGGCGACTTTGGCGCGAATCGCACATCTGTCGTTAGTTCTGGGTGATCTCTCGCGATATTGGCGTCCGTGATTAAAATGACGATATCTCTGAAGTTATGTATAGGAGCTGTTTAAAAGTTACGTCGTTGGAATCGTTATGAAATAAGCTAGCACATTATGAATAGATTAGTGTAGTTTTGCCTAGTAATTTTATATACAGGAAGCTCTGATTTCATGAATGAATAAGAGGGAAGTTACCACTAGCGGATGAAAAGCGGTACCTACCCTTTAGACTGTTTTTAGGCAATGCTGATAGGTTCTGGAATATACCTACAATGTTAATTATTTTTCTGACAGAAATAGAGCATCATGTCACACCATCCAGAAGAATTTTCCGTTGTCAAAGATAAGGCCTGTGGAAGTTAACTGTATTTAAAAACTTCCTGTTAAAAATGTATCGTGTTTTAGGTCGCGACCTTCAAGGTCACTTGCCTTTGCATTAATTGTTATTTTTACTTAACTCGTGTCACGGCAATTATGAGTATTCCTATTTGATATTATTTTGTAAATTTCTATAACTATATTCCTTACCTTACTTATGTCCTTTTTTTGGTCGAAGACTTGAAAAGAAGAATATTCTGTCCTGAAAGTTCCCATTGCTGGGAAAAAACGCTGAAATCTCGCTCACACAGATAGCCTTCTAGCCGTAATCCATCACCCAGGTCCGGTGATGGTTGATGGATGCTACATTTTCGATTTTTTTATACAGACGGTTATCACCTTTTAACCCTGGTCGCCTTACACTTTACATAGGTCAGAATTTTAATTGTAGTAATTATGGTTGTGCATGGCTGGGGAAGTCCTACCACCATACCAATATCTGTCGCCATTGCATTGTGGTGAACCGGTCTGAAGGGCCCTGTCTACGCGGAAATTACCGTTAATGAAACTCGTTATCAAAACACAAACTTGTTCATAAAAGATGACTAGATTGGCGAAAGAGAAAAATAACATAATTGTCGGTTTCTGAATTCAGTATTTGAAGTTTTGAATTTGTCAAAGTCTAAATAAGTTTTAAATTTTGAGGACTACATTACATCAAATAAATTAAAATTTAAAAAACCCGCATCGCCACAAAGAAAAGCGAACAAACATTTGAAAAGTAAAAGTAAAATGGCTGAGCCGGTTTTGATAAAACATGTCTAATTGTAATATACACATCATGCCCTTTCATTTGATACCCCACTTAGGTTTAATTGAAAATATTCGATTATTCATCACCACTTTCATCCCCCATATCTAGTAAATGGCTGCACCGATTTTGATAAAACGTATCTAAGAACCATCGCCAAGAAACTAGCTTTCAAATAAAAATAACTACATCCAAATCGGTTCACTCGTTTAAGAGCTACGGTGCCAGAGACAGACACACACACATTGCTGTCAAACTTATAACATTTGCGTCGGGGGTTAAAGAATAACCAGTTTGAATAGTTCTCAAAATCTGCCAAACCTTTGAATTTTGGGTATTACATTGAATGAATCTCAACTCTAAATTCGCAATTAAAAAACTGGGTAAAACACATAATAGATCTTTCTAGTATTTTTTTTCTGTTATTGCACCTACTGTGTATTGTCTCTGGATCCCCCATGGTAGAAAATGCTGAAGGTACTAAGTCCGCCTTTTAATGAATAAAATAAATAATAAGTTATATTTTGAATAAATAAAATAAATAATAATTGTATTCGTTTCTTAGCGTGCGTTCTTCTTAGAACAGAAGGGTATTATAGAATATTATCGTTAAATACTATGAATAGTCTGTCGTGTTATGGTGTACAATACTCATTAGAATATCAGTGTCTTCCAGTAACTGTCGCCATCGTCATCGGGAGTACGGGATGAGTAATTTCCTTTAATGAATGAATGAACATGTCCTTCAGGCTCACCTTATTTGTAGTACGAGAGAGCTGATTCATCTTACGATCACAAACACTATGCGTGTAACCAGGATAGGTAGCTTCATTTAAATACTCTCTCTTTAATGACTATCAAAGTACTACTGACGAGTAATAGAGAAGTATGGAAGAAGAAGACATGCTGCGCCGACCCCAAATGAATTGGGTAAGGGCAAGAGAATGATGAATGATGATAATCCTTCCTTTGCCATAGTCGGGTAAAAACACTGCTCCCAAAACCGTGACGGAGAATGAATACATCGTGAGGAAACATAAGCCATGCCGTCTTAGAAGCGAAAATTCCTGCAAAAAGACCTGTGACTAACACCAACTTGCACTGGGCCCACGTAGTAGATTATGGCAGATGCCCTCTCCCAGAGGGTTGAACTGTAGCAAGGCGTGGTGGCTGATTACGTTTTTTCTCGGGTGACCACTGAAAACCATCGCTATGCCGTGGGCCCCCCATAGCACAGCATCATGCTGAGTGGTAACCTGCTCGGCGCAGTCACGACATGCAAGCTGTCAACTTTTTTTTTATGCACGTCATGTCCCTGCGACAAATAAATATTTTTCTTTTTTTTTCTTCTATTACGCTAATGTTTATACTACAAAAATAAGAGTAGAGGAGAAGACCAAATAAACGATGGATGGACTGTGTGAAGCATGATATGGCTAGGAAGGAGATGACTTCTGAGATGATGAGTAATAGAGAAGTATGGAAGAAGAAGACATGCTGCCAACTCCAAAGAAATTGTGATAAGGGCAGAAGAATGATGATATATTACTACTAAAATAGACAGATTAAGAAATTAAGGCTGTTTTTTTTTCATTTGTTAAAGATATTGAAAAAAAGAAATCATTGCTTTTCAGCAATTCAGGTAATAGCTAAGAATTACCCTTTTTTACAACTTTTTAATTAACTGGTTTCACATAAGTTTAGATTGTTTATGCTCAACGATTAAGATCAACTTTTGTTGGTGACCTTACCTACAATACAATCTTTCTAAACGTTTTACTAGGTAGGTACCTAATTCATTGATGAGTCCACCACATTGGTATGCATTACCTACACCTACCACAAAGGATAATTCGATTTAAAAACCCAAGGAAAGTTCAGCAATCTATGTATAACGATGTCTTACGAGTATGTATGTATATGTGCTTTCGAACACGTACATATTCAATTTAATTCATTTGTTCAATAATGATTTTTACATCATATCTGAATTCCTATAACTAAAATATACTATAAGAAACATCATCCATGCAATCCATATTTAAATCATGACAATTATCCAAATTAAATTAAAATTAGAATGTTAATAAAAATAGAACAAAGATTAAAAAAAAAAAAAAAAAATAATGTCGGACGTCAATTCATAAAATCCTCGTGCAATAAAATTTCCATTTCAAGTCAATGAGATCAAATACAAGGTGTATAAGGATGAATATGTCATAATATTAAGTAGTACCACAGCAATATGGGATAGGTATTTTTAATGTAATACCGTGCAGGTATGTACTCATGACGTAATACATGAAGGTACAGACGTATCAAGCTGGAGTCCATGAAGGTATAGGCTGGGAACCATTGGTGGTAGGCAAAAATCACAGAACGCCTAGAGCTACGACTTTCATATATACATTTTTTTCAACTTCGTCTAAAGTTATGTAGGTAGAGGGTGTGTTTTTAAAGATATTAAAGACGAACCTTGACCCAGATTTTGGGGGTTCAAACTTAAGATGCATTTCTGTTTTATCCGTAATCAAAGATTCATGACTTCTTGAACTACTATGCTCTACTTGTTTTTTCTTGAGATTTTGCCCTGAACTTACGTCTCCAGCACCTGACCTGCATCTTATAAATTCACAAGCTTTTGCTCGCGGTTTCAGTCCGCGTGAAATCATTATAAAAATACTTTTTTCCCTGTTTTCGCAACATTTTTCAATGATGCTCCGCCCTTATAGGTCGTAACGTAATTGTATATAGCCTATAGCCTTCCTCAATAAATGGGCTATCCAACACAAAAATAATTTTTCAATCCGAACCAGTAGTTTCTGAGATTAGCGCGTTCAACCAAACAGTTTCAGCTTTATACATTAGTATAGATTTTGTCAATCGTGTCTCATTAATTTACAACTAAAATAAGGCCACAAAACCAAAATCCGTTTCCTATTAAATGTGTCGAAAAGTTAACGTCATGACATACTTCAAAGAACAGTTTGACATTTCATAGACAATCATAGAGGCCGCTAGACCGGTCCTCTACGTCCGATCTTAGGCAATATATCACAGTATTACGGCAGACCATTAATATATACGTCATTTAATGTAATACATATGTTTTTTCCTTTACCTTTATGACGCCCATCTTATGGGAAAAGTGTAAAATGATTCACTGTTTGCGTCAGATATAATAATTGTTGTGTTATTTTTGGATTTCATTAAATTAATTTAGGGAAAACAGGTATTTGCTAGGAAATGATGATGTGTATCAGCATAATCAGCCTGTAATGTTCCCGAAGCTGGTATCCTCTCTGAGGAGAAGAGTGGGCAATAATCCACCAAGATTTTATGTCTACGAAATTTTATTCTAATAGGTCCGTGCCGGTGCCTTCATTGTTTTGAGAGCAGTTTTGATAAAATAATTCAATTTATTAATGTCGTATGACGGGAGCGATACCACTGTGGCACCACTACTCTCAATTTTGGTTGGTCAAATTGGCTGGTCCTATTGACAACAATAGGATTAATTTCAAGAGTACATGAGCCGCATTATCTCTTCTCGTACGTCACAAAAACGCCCACATCTCCGTATTCTCACGGTGATCTACGATGTGAGAAACCTTATAAAACGTGGTTACTGTAGGAGTTATAATACCGGTTCTAACACCGACCTTGATAGTACGGCGAGGCAGTCATCTTTTTGTGAGGTCTGATGAGTCGACACATTTATAAGGTATCTACTGTCTTGTTACATAACGCAATGAAGGCGCGGTTAGCGTGATGACTGATGCGCTGTATGTCGAAGGTTCGATTCCCGTACCGATCTTTATATGACCTACACATAGTTATCCGAAATTTTGCGAATGGGACGTTCTGCGAATCGGACTTTTATACTTTTTAAAATGACGTTTTGCAAATCGGATGTTCTGTGTCGATAGCATAATAATCTATACTAATAATATAAAGAAGAAAGAGTTTTTGTTTGTTTGTTTGTACCGAATAGGCTCCGAAACTACTGGACCGATTTTAACCATTTTTTCACCAATTGAAAGCTTAATTATCAGGAAGTAACATAAGATATAATTTATTTTAAAAAATAGGGATCCTTATGAAAATTGTGATAATGTAACCCAAAGTACCAAAATTTTGACTATAAAATTGATGAAATGGTAACAGCTAACAGGTTTAACTTGTTACAAATAAAATAAGCAAAACTAGGCAAATTGCTAGACATACTAAAATGATATCTACAATGTCTAGTTTACAACAGGGAGTGTAAAAATGTATGAGGGTCATATAAGTTCACTGAACCGTCGGTTCGAACCTATAGTTCTTTTGTACAAGTTAATTTAATACATGTCGGCTCACTGCGCCTCTATTAATAGTTGTGGTTCTTGAGCTAGTTTGTTTTGTTAAAACTGGACTTTTAAAAAGGTTATTGAGATTAATCTTTCTAGATAAAGTACGCTTTATATGGTTTGGAAAAAAAGTGTCTGCATTTATAGCACATTTACATTATAACACATGAAACTGGTACGAATATACATATTACATAGCGGGCTGGCTTCGACCGGACACACTGACAGACGCCTCGCTAAATACCTACATTACCATCTATCTATACAACCTTAGTTTTAGTATATGCGAAACCTGAAACACGTGTCTAGTATTTTTATGTAAAGAATCTATGTACAAAATTTCAAAACTGTATCATGAAAAATCACAAAGTTATAAGCTTGTTCTGTTACCTAGCTGTCCGCACAAAAACGTGGTCACCACGCAGCGCGCGCCTCCAGCGTCGTCTTGAGCTCATTGATAATAATAATTTGGTAGTAGGTACCTAAATTATTGCGATAGGTACTTAATCGCTCGGTGTCAAACTTTTAACTTTCTTAAATATTTTTGGGAAAAAATATCACATGGATTAAAAATTATTGAAAACGATTCTGTTACTTATTCTGAACAAACTATATTCAGGTTTCGCATATACTAAAAATAATGTTGTATATCGAAGAGACGATTTAAAAAAATAGAAGTGAAATGTATAATTGACGTACCTACCTTATAATAAAAATGAATTATAGTAAAGTTTGTTCACTTGACGATACTTCAGCATCGATGACGAATCGGTGCTAAAAAAACAAAAATTTTTGAAACAGTTGTGAATATCGATCTTTTGTTTTTCGATGACGAGTTGGAAAAGTGACGAGTCGGGCATAAGCTCTACATTATCAGTTTTTAACAGATGTTTACCAGTGAAGAAAGAATTATAAGTATTGATGGATAGAGAGGGAGAGGAAGACCAAAGCAACGATGAATTGCTTTGAGGAATGATATGAAACAAAAAGGAGTACATGCCTCGTTAGTCGAGTGGTTTGATGTGCGACTACTGAGCATGAGATCCTGGGTTCGATTTCTGGGTCGGGCAAAGTGTTCCGAGGTGATTCCTGTATTAAATGATGGTGAGGAAAACCTATCAATATGAATAACTTCTACTATGGAACCAACCCTGAAATTTAAGTTATTTTTGAAAGTTAAGTAAACAGTACTGATGTGGTGTTAGCTAATAAAATAACCGAATTTCGGCTAAACCCAGCAATAGAATTTTAACTAAACTTCAATATTCAATTTTGGTTTTTAGTTAATTATAAGTTAAACTATTAGTATTATTCTTTCGTTTATTTTCTTTCTAACTATTATTATTGTACAGTCACGAGCACCAATATGTACACACTTTCCTAAATTTAAAAGCAATTTTCGCGAGAAAAAACGATTGTAACTTGGAGATATAGGAACTTTTTCATAAAAATATGAGTTCTAGAATGCTATGTGATATATTTTAAACAGAACAGTAGGAGAAAAACACTTTTAAAAGTTGTTAAGTGTTTACGTATTGGTGCTCGTGACTGTACACTAAGGGTATGTTGTAGAGGTACTTTTTTTTTTAATTTTTACCAACTTTTTTTGTAACCTACCCACAACAACAATAAATTATTACATAAACATAACATCACGCCTGTACTCCACAAAGGGTTAGCCAGAAATGTACCTAACAAGTACGCCCACATTTCGCCAGCTATGTTGAAGTCGCATGTAATAGGGGGCGAGCCTAATGCGATCAACCGGACACAAGTTCAGACTCCGTAGCTGCTACAGAGAAAACCCTGATGGAAAAACTTAATAACACTTAGCACGACCCGAGAATCGAACCCAGGACCTCATGCTCAGTAGTCGCGGTTGCGACCACGTTGGTCTACCAACGTGGAAGCAATTATTATTCTATTCTGTTATCCGATATTACATTATCTCAAACAATATATTCTTAAACTAGAAAAATAAATAATTAATGAATACCTAACCAATTACAGGTATTACCTAACAGCCATCACTTTCTATTTCACGGTCTGACCGGGGAAACCCCCGGTGCGCTCCGATGGGTAAGTAATTGTGAGCAGCCTACTCGTGTGTCACTATTGACCTCGGAAACTGCTCGGTTACGGATGATTTACTATCACTGGGGTGAAGGCTTTTTGATTTTAACATATTCCCTACCTATTGATCGATTTTTAACATAACATGAGGAGCGTGATCGGGGCTAAATTAACAGCCGCTCGGGTCGATCTTTAGGTTAAGCTGCGCTTGCCTAGGTTGGTCCGTGGATGGGTGACCACCTATTACATACCGAGCTTCGGAAATCACGTTAAACCGTTGTCCCTGCTGTCATTTGTAGATCTTTGACAGTCATTGCAGATAGTCAGTGGCTCGAAAGTCTGACAACCAGTCTTACCAAAGGGAATCGTATATTACCCAGTACTAGCTGGGTTGTGGAGGTCAGATAGGCAGTCGCTCCATATAAAATACTGGTATACAGCTATATGCGGTTAGACTGGATGCCGACCCAAACATATTTGGGAAAAGGCTAGGCTGATGATGATTTTAACATAATATACAATATATCAGAAGGATTTGGCAAAGGTTAGAATGTCCACATGTCGACAGTTTTGATTACTATCGAACCCAGGATCTTCAGTTCAACAGTGGCGCTTACGACCACTAGACCAAAACAGCAGGAAAATATTTTGAGTAACTGTTTATTTATGGTTTCGTTGTTTCCAAAAACCCGAATCTAATCAAAAATAAAGAAGATATTCAAATTCTATTATTACACGCTTATTTATTGATACAAATCATTATAAAACTAGATTCGTTTACCTACTTTACAGCATGCATAATTCATTAATGAGTTCAAAACATTAGTAGGTATCTAATAAAAAACACTTGTCGAATGAGCGTTACAATCGACCCATTGATTGGTGGACAAACCCACTTTTAGACCCGAGAGCTGCGCACACGCTTACGAGGTCAACTACAAGATATAAGCGCAGAAGGTCAAAAATAGTTTTAGTCCATGGCTGAAGGCCCTATACTCAAGGCATCCACAGGATAGTCCGGTTAAGCTGAAACCAGCCTCATAGGTTGACCTGCGAGATGTCATTAAAAAAATAGTTTTATGAAGATACCCAGGTTACAAAAAAATTGTGGAATTGATTTTGACATGTCCAGATTTTTTTCTAGCGACAAAATGGAATGAAGAATATCAATCCGCAAAAAAAAAATTCAGTTTGTTATTTTATGGATAATTTCCAATAAACCATTTTTTTATTGTATTCCATAATGGTTTTCATGAAAAAAGAATCTCTGGTTGCTAAAACATTTCACCATGTTAAATTGTACAAGTATCTTTTGGCGCGTGGCTAAAATCGGAACTGCACCACCTTGTTTTTTCGATATTTGTTATTTCTCAAGTATTTACCATCAGTATTCAGCTGCATCCGGTTAGACTGGAAGCCGAAACCAACATAGTTGGGAAAAGGCAGGCAGATGATAAGCACTCCTAGTCGTTCGAAGGTCAAAAGATTCATGTATCACTGTATTCAGTCTCTATAATTTTATCACGGTGACAATACTAAATTAGCGAATGTTCTTACAGGTGTTTTAACCTTTTGCTCTTTATTTATACGTTACAATGATGACGTATTTCCTGCATACCATTACCAACTAGTTCTTTGGCTGTCGTCACATCGGCGTCATTGATAATTCACTATGGTTTTATAGTCATCAGTGTCACGTATATTGCAATGATTTGACTTTTTTTTACCAAAATTTATTTTTAAATAGAATAGAATAGAAACTTTTTATTTCAGACCAGGGTCCATAGGGTTAGTAACAATTTTACTTAAGTTCTAGTGTTAGTAGGTTACAGACACAGATGAAAATATACAAGTTAAAATACAGCATGGAGCCGCATCCACCTTCGCAACATCGGGGAATCCCACCGATCTGCGAACACACCGAGAATACTGTTGGTGCTGCCGCGAACACGAGTAATCAGGGATGCACATCTATTTCTAATAATGGCGGCAAAACCATCAATATTATTATCTGCAAACATAAATATGTGGTGGAAGGCACATCGACTCACAAACGCTTACCACGGGTTCAGTATATCATTCCGAACCAAGAAGCTTCCATTTGGGGGACAAAGACATTATTCAACGGTATTTTTTTTTTTTAAACAGCTGTTTCCTACAAAATGCACTACCTACACGGTCAAAATGTATGGAACAGCTGATTTTTTTTTTAATTCATCTTTTTCATCATTTCAGCCGAAAGATGTCCACTGCACGACATACGCCATTTTTAAAAAACCGATTAAAAAAATTCTATGTGGGGCGTGCGTCGATGTCCTTTCCACCCCGTGTAGTTGATCGCCAGGTTCATCGCCCTGTCCAACAAAGCAACTTACTACCGACTATTTTCTCGCTCAAGATACGTACAAGAGTTACTAGGTTCCGAGTCAGTACAAGGGATCATCATCATACTCGTGACTTTTTTTATTTATTTTTTTTTCTGGTGGGAAATCATCAAATGACCCCCCCCCCCCCCCCACTCTTTATCCAAATTATTTACGGCGGCGCAGCTTGTTCTTCCATACTACTCTATTAGTCATCTTTAGCCACCTCCTTTCTAGCTATATCACCTTTCACAGTCCATTCATCGTTTATTTAGTTTTCTAGTAAATATAAAGATGTATGTACTAACAGTTGATCGCTGACTGTCCACACCAGCGCGGCGAGAATTCCGTCAAACAAAACAACGCGTTTTTATGGCTAGCTCTTCTGACTTCTCGCATTTAGCCGATGGTGATAGGACAGGTACCTTGTCAACCAAAAGTTCAAAGATTGGTGGTTCCGTTTAGTTTCGTCATCGTGATGATTGTAAATGTTTCGATAGTCGTCGGGTCATTTTATGACGTTTTGAATGATATGCCGAAAAGGATTGTTTACGTAATTTTACTAGAAAAGAGTTAAAAATGTTAAGAATGAGAAACGTAAGAAGGAGAATTGGTTTTTACCTGCTTATTAAAAATTAATTTTCGAATACCCTATTTTACTTACAAGTTCGGGAAAATAGCCGACGTTCGTTTAATAGCTCTAAAATTATCATTTGGGACTAAATATTAAAAAAACTTGTTAAGCTTTTCTCAGAATTTTTGTACTTGAAAAAGCATCAACGTCTTTACTTATCTAATTTGGGAAAACTGTCCCAAATGAACGACTAGATTTCTATTTTGAGAAAATTCCCATTTTTTAATATTGATTAAAGTAAGACAATCAGAGCTTTAAATAAGTATTAATTAATGATAAGGTATAATATAACTGTGCAAAAGATCAGAAAAGCGCGTGTTCCTATTTCCAAAAATGGACGATAGCTTCCGAAGCGCTTAGTTTTCTAGGGAGATCTAAACATTGACCTCAAGCTGATCGAAAGTGGGCCACCTAATGGGATGTGGTATTATACAGACACTAGACAGGTTCCTATCTATACCAGTCTAGTCGGTACAAAAGGGCAGGCCACGTATTATCGACCTCAAATTAGAAGATTTAAATCTACTGTACCTAGGTATTCACTAGTATGAATGAAGTGACTGCTTGTCTGACCTCCACAACCCAGTTAGTACTGGGTAATACGATACCACTTGGTAAGACTGGTTGTCAGACTTTCGGGCCACTGACTACCTATAACGACTGTAAAGATCTACAAATGACAGCCGGGACCAACGGCTTAACGTGCTTTCTGAGGCACGAGGGAAACTCGGTATGTAATGGGTGGTCACCCATTCTCAACCCAACCTGAAGATCGACCCGAGCGGCTGTTATTATTTAGCCCCGAGCTCCACAGTCGGACACTAGAGACAGTTAGACAGTGAATGAGACATTCAACTTTACCGCTAAGATAGCCAACATATCCGCAAACAATAGATTTGCTTTTCCAAACCACTTTCGAACAGGAACACCGTCAGTGTGTAAGCCATTAGTCACATGTAGTATCATTAGCAAATGATATCCAATGGTTACCTATAAGACCTGCCAGTATCTTCAAAAGGGCACCCGACGTACACAGGAGACACGAAAGGAGTGTCGAACGTGGTCACGACTGCGTGCTGATGTTTGCTATGCAAATGTGGGTGCAACGCGACCGATGTAAGGCTGAGTTTACAAGAACTTTTCTGAGCTCTGATAAAGGTGTCTTCTGGTGATTTTTGGTTGATGGTCAAGGAGTCGGTCAGTAAGGCAACAAGAATTTGTGTTCTATACTACAACTAAAACACCCGACTACGGAAAAATCGCACTCTAATTAAATTCGGGGTAGCTTATGTTACCCGAGCCATAATAACGAATCGATTAACAACTTATTCATCTAAATCGGATGAATAGTTTAGGCGCTACGGAGGAACTAAACTGCTAAAATGCAGTCTATGTAATGTTTATATTTCCGTATGTTAACCCTTCCTTTTGGCTTCGCCACAGTCGGGTAAAAAGTTCCGAGTTACGTTGTCAGTGCAGGGTAAAATTTTGTTTTTTGTCATTATAATAAGCATTATTCTTTCGGTGTTTTTAATTAGCTAAGTAATGTCAAATATTAATAAAAATTTATATCAACAAACAGTCTCTACCTAGTTTTTACTTTTTCAAAAAAATCCTGCTATAGTGGTCACCTGTATCATACTATTTCATCCCAAGAAATCGATTATTATTTTAAATGAAAAGATACATTTATTAATACCGCTGCATATGCATTTTGGCACACTTGTGATATTATGTATTCACATCACATAGTTCGTTTTTTGTTGCGAGTAGATACTGTTTGTTTTGGAAATTGCTCGTTCGAACCATGTTTATCGAAGACCGATGGCTGATGGAGCAACACAAGTGTAGTGTGGGACAAGTCTGGGACATACTGGATGCAGCAGACGGAGAACAGTGAGAAGGCCAGCTATGTACTGCAACATGCTAAATTAATTGATTGACTGCTAAAAATAAGCTGGAGACACGAGTTTTAATCACGTTTTCCACACGAGTCAGAATTATTCAATATATTGAACAAATTGGTAATATTGGACCACACAAATGCGCAATTATGAAAAAATTCTCCTGTACTTGTACCCCTTACCAAAAACTTGAAAAGATTAATCACTTTATTACAACAAAAAAAAACACAAAGTTTTCATATCAATGAATGTGAGGAAAAGAGGGTTGAAGGTTAAGAGGGGAGGGCTTTTGTACAAACTGAATATTTCTTAATCTACTTCAAAACATGGCTAGAACTAAATGTAAGCCAATATGGTATCTTTGTGACTGATTCAACACTGTATTCGATGGTTTGGTTTTTTCAGTTACAGGTAAATTGAAACCACAATAAACAATAACAGATTAGGCCAGTAATTCGCTGAAATATTTTGATTATCTATGCCAAAAAACAAACACTTAGTCATTGGAAGTCCCCGAGCTGAACAGACAAACAGATAAATACTATTTGTCTGCACATGTCTTATTTCGTCACAGTTAGGGTCACCATCCGTTCGGGTTTGTCAGGACATGATGCCCCGGACTTTGTAAGGCCATGTATTTGTATATGTTGAATCCGGACATAAATTCGGAGATTTTAAGAGATTCTTTTAGAAAATGAGTACTAAAAATTTAAAAAAGAGAGATTAAAAAGTAAAATAACCGGACCTTTCTGCAAATATTCAGTTTTTTGTCCGGAACTATAAAATCACGAAATGGTAACCCTAGCCACAGTACTTCTGCTTATCCAGTCGTAAGTCTGCATGTGTATAGTATCGTCACCTCTGCTACGGTGTTCGAGAAACTCCTAGATCCGCTTAGGTTTCTGCGAATGACCTAATCGTGGGAGTACTAGGAAGAACTACAGACGCAGACATGTTTAAGATTGTTGAGATTGTTCCTAAGGACCTGGAGTAGTGGCCATCGTTATCAGTGGGTTTCCTAATTCTACAATGGCTTTCAACAAAAAAAGCTTTTTTTGCCGAAAAATGTGCATTTTTTACTTTCCATCGTCGACATTCTTTCAGTGACAACGCTGAAAGATGTCCTCTCTGTGCAGGCCCTTCGTATTGCAGCATGTTACAGCATCTGATTGAGACGCTAAGTATTAAAGTCGCCAAACTAGTTGGAACGTCGAAAATGAATTTTGTATTTACATCTTAGCCTTCCACACACTAAGAAGAATCAGTCGAAGAATGTTGGAATCAGAGTATTATGAACAACAATATTACCAGTGCGAATATAACGTTATCCTCTATCAAAAGTAAGCTGACAAAATAATGATGTCATTCATATCTTGATTTTTTTAAGTAGAATGGAGCCCATATACAGAAAAGCAACTAAGGTAAGGTTTTTTCACTGTGATGTTCCATCATCTGCCTAGCCTTTTCCCAACTATGTTGGGGTCGGCCTTCAGTATACCCGGATGCAGCTAAATACCAGTATTTTACACGGAGCGACTGCCTATCTGACCTCCACAACCCAGTTAGTACCGAGTAATACGATACCCCTTGGTAAGACTAGTTGTCCGACTTTCGGGCCACTGTGATGTTCCAATAAATTTTTGTAAGAAAACCAGAATATAAATATTTGGTTAAGAGTAACAATTGTGAACAAATCCTAAGGTGTGTCGAGACAGTCAGGTGTAAACTTGCAATAGTGAGAGGAATAACCTGTCCCTAACCATAATGAAGTACATACATAGTCTACGTACAGTGTGTAATGTACAGTACACTGATTGCATTGAGGCCGGTCTGAGCGCACATGTGTCAGTGATTGATTATGTCTTTATGCAGCTGACTGTAGGACACCGACCTAATCTAAGCAGGTCTGCTTACAGAGTGTGGCCTTTGATTATATACTACTTTCAATTCTAGTGCCTCTACATGTATTATTGTCGATTCCGGTTATGTCGACTCGTGAAACATATGACATCTGTACTGTGGAGCTATTATCATATGAGCTTACGAGCTCATATGATAATAGCTCAGTGTGACCAGTGGTGGCCCAAAGTGAGCAGTGACTTCCGGATTGTGAATTAGAAACCAAGCAGGCATTTTTATGTAAGGTGTAAACGGACCCTTCTCGAAGCCGTCAACCAAGTATTCTGTACATCAACCTAAGTAACTTTACGCAAAAATTATTACTGGGAAATGCCTTATTTTCTTGGGTAATAAATCTCGATTTACGGTTAGGATTCAATGTAACGCACTTGTAGGGACTACAGGCAGCAATGTGCTAACGCTGCAAATGGTAATGTTCCCCCGCGCATTTGGTTTAGCCGGCAGTCGTTTGCGACGCGCCGAAACTGTAACTTGTGTAACACTGTATTAACCCTGTTAGCGTGAATATCGAATAGACTGGTTTTACGGACTTGTGCATTTTATTTACTCTCCTTACTACAACCACCCAAGTGACCTCAACATTGGTGACCCCGACGTGATCTTATTAGCGACGTGGGTGTGTAAAACTAATTCGGACAGTGCGTTAGTGTAAACGAACAGTAAGCAGCAAGTTTATAAGTTTAGTGCGGGAACAGGCGCGGCAAACGACTCCCCGTGGACTTGGGATCTATCCACCGGAATTTCAAGGGTCCCACGATGCAGACACCACCACCAGCAGCAGGCCAAGTGGCCAGCATAAACGTCACAGACAGAATTCCTATGTTTTGGACCGACATGCCGCGGATGTGGTTCGCTCAGTTCGAGTCCGCCATGGAACCACAAAAGCAGGGGGACGCAGCGAAATTCCACATGGTAATAGCAAGGCTGACCAGGGATGCACTGCAACAGGTTAGCGATTTGATTTTTAAACCCCCCACCGAGAACAAATACGGCGCACTAAAGCACAGACTGTTGACGGCCTACGAAGAAAGTGCCGAAAGGCAGTTCCAAAAATTAGTCGGAGAAATGGACCTGGGCACTCAACGCCCTTCACATCTGTTACGGCGTATGTCAGAGCTGGCACAAAACACCGAAATATCTCCAGAAGCCTTACAACGCTTATGGATTGCGCGCCTACCGGGATCATTAAAGGCCGTTCTTTCGGTATGTCAAGACCAAAAATTTGACAAGCTGGCCGAAATGGCAGACAAAATCATGGAGAATTTAAATAATGGAGAGGTAGCCGCCATATCTGCGACAACATCATCATCAGCGACGGACGTAGCACATTTGATCAGCGAAATGACCACCGAAATAAAGGAGCTACGAAGAGAAGTAAACGAGATACGTGGACGCAGTAGGGGACGAGGAAACCGGCGCAGATCGCAGTCGAGATCAAGAGGTCCACGCCGCACCCCAGAGAGTCCAGATTGGTTGTGCAGCTACCACTATATGTACGGGAAGCAGGCAAGGAGGTGCACGAAACAGTGCAATTGGAAAGAAGGCTCAACAGCGGAAAACTAAGGTCGGTGCTGTCCTGTTCGGTGGGAGACAGCGGAGCCGCAATACAGAACCATCGTTTGTGCGTAACGGACCGGAAGTCGAGAATCAGTTTTCTAGTGGACACAGGTGCGAATGTTTCAGTTTTACCAGTGCATAGGGTTAAAAATTGCATGCGTTCTGAAAGCGGTTATAAGCTGTACGCTGCAAATAACACGGAAATTAAAACATTCGGTATAAAGGTACTAGAACTTAATTTTGGCTTACGCAGAGTTTTTAAATGGCCATTCATTGTAAGCGATGTCAAACAAGCAATCTTAGGTGCAGATTTTATAGAGTCGCAAAAATTAGTTATAGATTTACATAATAAGAGGCTTATAGATAGTTTGACTAATTTAAGGGCAAATGGGTCAGTCATACGGTACGACGAAGCGTCGGTTAGGAGTATACAAGATAATAATCCCTATCGGGAGTTGTTAGAAGAATTCGCGGAAATTACTAAACCAATGTCGTTCCGAGAATCGCCAGCCCACGCAGTAGTACACCACATAATAACAAACGGCTCCCCGGTACACGCGCGTCCAAGGCCGCTACCGCCGGACCGTTATAATAAGGTAAAGGAGGAATTTCACCTAATGCATGAATTAGGGATATGCAGGCCGTCGCAAGGCGAGTGGTCTAGTCCGTTACATGTCGTGCCTAAAAAGAACGGGCAATTACGCCCGTGTGGAGATTATAGAGCGCTAAACGCGATAACAAAGCCGGACCGTTATCCCATTCCCCGAGTAAGTGACTTCACATACATTTTAGCAGGTAAAACTTGGTTTTCGCGACTCGATTTAAATAGGGCGTATCATAACATAGCAGTTGCGGCGGAGGACATCGAAAAAACGGCCATAGCAACCCCTTTTGGTCTCTGGGAGTTTCCACGCATGACGTTCGGATTGAGGAACGCAGCACAAACATTTCAGAGGTTCATGGACCAACATGTTCTAAGAGGTATAGAGCGCATAGAGAATACAGATGGTAAGTCAGCACTTTTTTGTTACATCGATGACGTAATTGTAGCTTCAGACAATGAAAACATACATAAGGAGCATCTCCGTAAGCTATTTAAACGGTTCAGCGAAGCGGGAATAACCATAAATTTAGGAAAAAGCGAATTAGGTCAGTTTAGAGTAGAATTCCTAGGTTTCGAAGTCACGCAGAATGGGATCAAGCCGATACCAGACAAAGTTAAGGCAATTGCAGACTACCCACGACCGGATACAGTAGAGCAACTCCGTCGTTTTCTAGGTATGGTAAATTTTTATAGGTCTCATTTACCACACGCTGTGGTGCACCAAGCAGAGCTCAATAAGTTTTTACACAATGCAAAAAAAAAAGATAAAACAAAAATACCATGGGATAGCGCAAGTGTAACAGCTTTTAAACAATGTAAAGCCAACCTACAAACAGCAGCTACACTGAGTCACCCTAGTGCGGACGCGCCCTTATCCATTATGACGGACGCGTCAGACACATGTGTAGGGGCAGTATTGCAACAAAAGGTAAGCGGAACGTGGAAACCAATCGGATACTTTTCAAAACAATTATCAGAAGCGCAAAAGAAATATAGCACGTACGACAAAGAGTTAACCGCGATTTACATGGCCACGGTTCATTTTCGTAACTTGGTAGAGGGGCGGCAAGTCACTATTTTTACAGATCATAAGCCCCTAATGTACGCGTTCACAAAGGTAGGGAATAATAAGGAAATCCCAAGAAGGGCTAGACAACTAATGTATATTAGCGAATTTACAAGCGACATACAATACGTTAAAGGGCCAGAAAATATTGTTGCTGACGCATTATCGCGTGTAGAGTCCATTGTTTGTCCAACGGCGCTAGATTTCAACGAATTAGCACAAGCGCAGGTACGCGATCAGGTTACAACCGGACGCGACGTTAGCAGTAAGTTAGCATTTAGGTATGTAGTTATGCCGGACGGCGATAAGCAAATATATTGCGAAATGTCAACGGGTACCGCCAGACCGTACCTACCAGATAAGTTTAGGAAACTAGCATTCGAAAGCGTTCACAACATCAGTCACCCAGGAGTACGTACTACACGTAAGATGACAACACAAAGATATTTTTGGCCGGGAATGAACAGAGACATTAACGAATGGACGAAAACATGTATTCAGTGTCAAAAAGCAAAAGTTAATCGACACACAATTTCCAAACTAACTAGCTTCCCGCCATGTAGCAGATTTGAGCACATACACACAGATATCGTAGGCCCCTTGCCCACATCACAGTACGGGCACCGTTATTGTATAACTATTATAGATCGTTTTACGCGCTGGCCTGAAGCAATACCAGTTTCAGACATTACAGCTGACACGGTCTCTAAAGTTATCTACGAGCATTGGATATGTAGGTTTGGGTGCCCAAACAGGATAACTACTGATCAGGGCAGGCAATTTGAGAGCGACCTTTTTAACAGTCTTATGAGATTTTTAGGGATACAAAGAATTAGGACATCCCCTTACCACCCACAGAGCAACGGGTTAGTAGAGAGGTGGCATCGTTCATTGAAAAGCGCATTGACCGCACGTTTGACAGGTAGCATGGATTGGGTAGATCAACTGCAGACCGTTATGTTAGGGCTTCGTGCAGCGTGCAGAAGTGACACAGGTTTTAGCGCCGCGGAGATGGTATACGGCGAAACTATTAGGTTGCCAGGAGATTTTTTCCACGTGGAAAATAAGCAAGCCAACGACCCGAACACATATGTAGGGCAGCTTAGGCAAACGATAAACAAGCTACGACCCGCGTCAAGAGCGAGTAGCGATACACGTAATATATTTGTGAGTAATGAATTAAAAAAATGTACACATGTTTTTGTAAGAAATGAGATAATGAAAAAGTCCCTTTGTCCTACCTATGACGGCCCATATAGAGTAATAAATAGAAATGATAAAATTTTTAGAGTGCAGTTGTCAAATAGAGAAAGCGATTTATCAATAGACAGACTAAAGCCCGCGTATTTATTACAAGACGTTGATCAGAACGTTGACACAGATTGCACACAGAAACATTTAAACAATAATAATGAAAAAACTAAGGATAAATCGCTTCCGCCTATAGAACGGACCACGCGCAGTGGCCGCCGTGTAAAGCCACCGGTGCGATTTTTGCTACCATAGCATACTGTAATTAAATCTATAGCAACGTTTAAATCACTGTGCCAAATTTTGCGAATCTTTAGAATAAACGAAACATAACACTAAGTGCCGGTCGTATAAATAATAAAATTAAAATTTAACAAAAATGGGAAACTATAACACTAAAAACGAGGAAGTCGTAATCACCCAACAGGGAGCTAATAACGCGAAACATGTCGGAGACTTAGAAGCTAAACTAGAGAACTATGGTATAATAATTATAGTGATCGCCATCGTCCTGTCCATAATGACGATTTGTTTGTGCGGAAGACAATGTTGTACCGGCACTAAGAAATGGATAAGAAAAGAGTTGACAACTATATGGCCTGCAGGACCCGCGACCACAGCGGCCCAGCAGTCGGCCGTCCCACGAGATTCATACGCGTAATACCAACAGTACCGGGAACGCAAAATACGGCACAGGGGTTGCAGTGAATAACAAACGGTTACACAATAACTATAAGTTTTAGAGTTAAGTGAACATTGTATTGAATATAGAAACGTAGCAGTGGTATATATAAAAAAAAAAATTTTGTCATGTTGAAAGAGGCTATTGTATTTCAAAAAGTGCTAGCGATATCAATTATTAGCGACATAATTAAGATTAACAATGTATAACAATGTATAAATGTAGGTCTGGGTCAATTATATTTTGCTGTTCGATCGGAGGTCGGACCGCAGGGTTTGTGTTGTTGGTGACAGGCCACAATGATGCCAAGACAGGACAGCAGGATATAAAAAACCAACAGTTATTATTTTTTTAAAGGGGGGAGGTATGTAGGGACTACAGGCAGCAATGTGCTAACGCTGCAAATGGTAATGTTCCCCCGCGCATTTGGTTTAGCCGGCAGTCGTTTGCGACGCGCCGAAACTGTAACTTGTGTAACACTGTATTAACCCTGTTAGCGTGAATATCGAATAGACTGGTTTTACGGACTTGTGCATTTTATTTACTCTCCTTACTACAACCACCCAAGTGACCTCAACAGCACTCAAAGCACTGTGCTGATGGACCAATTGAATAGTACGGGGGTCGTGGCGGTATTTCAATTCTTCTTCTTTCTTTATTACCTGACTGCGGCGAAGCCCAAAAAGAGGGTTATGTTTTTTTTGGTGTCAGAGTTTTTATGCCGCCCATGGGTTTCTGACTTGGCTTTACATGCCGTCGAGAAATATCTCTCAGGCATGCAGGTTTCCTCACGATGTACCATATGTCTCGTTATATAAACTAAAGCCATAACATAAAAAAAAAATATATATTAAAAAAAAACTTGTGAAAAGTTGGAACTTTGACCCTCAATATCTCCGTATCTAAAAGGTTTCCAGGTATGATCTAGAACAAAAAATGATCGCAATGATGGGGAAAACAAGTAGCTTTCGGCTTCATTAAGGGTATTTTTACACCCATTATATTATTTGCCCTCTACTAAAAGCTCAAAGCATTTATTTCAATTAGTTAGCCCATAACGGGCACTTTAGAATGTCAGAAAAACAAAGAAGGCGAAGCTACACACACAAGGCATGAAAACTTGAGAAAGTCCTGTAGTTGCATATTCCAAAGCGTAGATCTCTATGGAGAAGAATGGGCAAGAAACTCCATGGGCACTCTTTTAAATCAAAATATTGTTACAAGATCTTGGTTAAATCATTCATGTTGAGATTACACATATATATGTGAGAACGATGTAGAAAGACGTGCAAATTAAGAGCGTCCAAAGTAACAAATTAAATCAACAACTAAAAACAAAATAGTTAAAATAAACCGTGGCAGCTAAGAGATGACCAGTCCCACTGACAGCGCCTGTTCACGAACATGACGCATGGATCAGCACTATTCAGCTCAACCATATTGAAGGGAACTGAACGACCCGATACACCTACCACCGTCAGCCCTGTGTCCCAGCATTGAGATCGTTATTGGCTAATTATGTATTATTAATTTGAAACGAATTCCCCGTGATGGCCTTTTGGTTAAGACCTCGCCTCTCATGCACTAGGTTGTGGGTTCAAATCTAGGCAAGTAACAATGAGACCTTTTCAAATAAACTTTCCAATTTCCGAATCATCATTGGCATCGGTGAAGAAAATCATTATTTATGTTGGACTCTTAATAAGATCTAACCTATATAATGTCTAAAATTACGAGACACGGAGGAAACTCGGTATGTAATGGTTGGCCAACCATCCACAGACCAACCTGGGCAAGCACGGCTTAACCTTGAAGATCAACCCGTGCAGCTGTTATTATTTAGCCATGAGCTCCTCCTAAATTAATAGTCATCATCTATTCGCCTTGAGCAAGTGTGGTGCATGCTCATGCCATCTCTGCACGAGAAGATGCCTGTGCCAGTGTGTCCCAGCAGTGGGAATATTATACGCTGATAGATATTTTATTTGGATTCATCCCACATTGCATAAGTATCCAGACCTGGAACAACTAATACTTTTTTGTGCTAAAAACCCGTGATGAACTTAACATAACATCACGCCTGTAATCCCCGAAGGGTTACGCAGAGGTGTAACTAATAGCACATCCAAATTTCGCCAGTTATGTTTAAGTTCCATGTAATAGGGGGCTAGCCTATTGCCATCAACGGGGGGCAAATCCAGACTCCGTGGCTGCCGTTTGAGAAATTCCTGATGGAAAAACCCAAACATACTTTGCCCGATCTGGGAATCAAACCCAGGACCTCAGCAGTCGCGCTGGCGACCACTGGACTAACGAGGAATTCATGATGATTAGCGCAATAAGTCAACCGCTCACTGCCTCCATCAGGCTATTGTAGATTTGAATAATATTGACCCTATAGAAAACGTGAGGTCATCGTCGTTGATCATTAAAAACAAATCCATCCTACTAAATAATATTATAAATATGAAAGGTGAAATGTTTGTTGCTCAATCACTGAAAAACGGCTGAACGGATTCGGATGAAATTTGGCATACAGATAGTTTATAACTTAGATTAATATATAGGATATTTTATCCCGGTAAATGATGGGCTTAGCGACTGTTGTCACGCTGACGAAGTCACGGGCAGAGGCTAGTGTTTTTTAATAAGGCGCCGAGTCTTATTGGCGCCCAACAAAAACAGCATTCGTAAAGGTTGATGTTAATCAAAAAAATATTAAAGCGTCTGCATACATATTCATATTATTTATAGTTCTCATTTCGTAGTTTGCAGTTTCGGTAACTTAGCTCACCCTTTCTTCAATGTCAAGGAACAACGCCAAGAAATGTGCATTAATCCAGATTCAAAACAATCCTAAAAAGATAGAAACAATAAAAACATAAGCAGACACCTCCTAAAAGTAACCATATCTTCGAAGGATGGAATCGAATCCGGGACCGTTTTCTACAATACTCCAGCATTTATAAACATTTCATGGCAAGTATGCCAATATTAGAGCAGAAATTATAAGTAATTAAATATAAGGGTAACGAAATAAAATGTCAATAATGACGTCAATCTCAATATGGACAATCAATACCAATCATTGTCAATTATCAACAAAGATGGAGTATCTCTACTTACCCTTCAAATATGGCAGGACAATAATAAATTAACATTCAAGCTACAACTATTATTCTTAAATTACCTATTTTTGGGTAAAAACACATGTAAACGGACAACCCGGAAGTGGCGCCCAACAATTAGACTTATAACAAATTTCAAACTACCCTCACGACAACATAAAATCAAATTCGTCACAACTTCCGGCTTCGTTACACATCACTGCATTTCCGCAGCAAATTAGAATAACACAGTAGTGAGAGCGCAATCGACAGCCAACCATTCCGAAAGTTCGAAATACCCGCCGTTCGTAAAGTTCAATTTCTTAGCAACGGTCCACAATGGCTATCGCGGGCATTCGCACACGTCATCGCGGCGTGTCCGGTCTCTCCCCCAATAAATGAAATTTAACAGAATGAGGGAAAAAAATCAATACCAACACTAGTCAGTGGATATCGGCCACTATCGCAGCCCCTCTAATTTACTACCTACGATAAAAACAATCCGCTGTGTGCGTGGCTCGCTTCGTGCCCCAACAAACGTATCATATTAACTGCTACAATATTCATGCCACATTATGAACGCGCCCTTATGTAATATATCGCACATCAATAATTCCTAAACGCGATTGATTCCATGAAAAAAAACAAGTACTCACGGATACAGCAGCCGTCAAATGTTATGAAAGTTGAGCATTGTTAGTGGACCCCGGCGAGGTCGTCGAACCCGCAGAGCACGATGACAAACACACAGGCCGCCATGTTGTATTTCAAAACGTCAATTTTTTTTTTAATTTTCCAATCGGCGAACTGTCAAACTCCGGCCGGCCGAAACTTGGTCGAACTTAAACCGCCTAATACTCGAAAAACTCCCTCTCGTAATATTTTGCGCTTCAACTCCTGTTTGGTGTAGTAACTTTATGTTTACGTTGTAATTACGCCTATCTATAAACACTTTATTATTGTATAAAACGGTATAAAAATATTAAAATTATGAACGATGGAAAACTTGTAAATTAAAACGAAATATAAATATATATTAATAATAATATAAACGTACTAGCGGCTCTGAGTGCGAGCGCCTACTGACTTAAAATTTTTGGGTATAAAAACATGCTACAATAGCCTCCTGCGGGAGTGAGCTGTCTTGATACTTTCACCGGCCGGAAAAATCGCGCGCATCGCGGAATATAGAGAAAAATGTTCAGGAAAGCGCGAGCCAATTTGATCTTTAAGACTTACGACCTAAGATGTAATGTGTGTAATTGTTGATCGTTTGCTTTTCGACTAGAAATTAATTATGTAGGAGTAAGAAATATTTCCTTATCAAGAAATGTATTAAAACTATAAATTTTTATTTAATTTAACTTTAAAGTTTACATAAGTTATAAACAGTAATGATGGCATTTTAAAACGGTTCGTGTATTTATGGTGTCGTTATAAAACATTACACACACCCAAAGAAGTACTTGCAAACAGTACTAGTAAATGAATAAATGTGCATGTAATTTAAAAAAATAACCAACAAAAACTAGTATTTCTTTAATTGTTGAAAAAGTAGAAACCTACAGAAGAGCAACACACAAAATCATACTATGACAGAAAACCTTAAAATCGTACTTTAAAAAATTCTAATGAATGCACAATCCCCTTTGATATTTTTTGTACTCACCGTTACTTCTATCAATCCTTTAAAGTCGTCCAGAACCCACAAACGCAGAAACCAGAACACTTTTCATTTCCAAAAGGAAAGCAAAAGTGCGAGAGAAAGTGCAAACGATCAAGATTTTCCACGCGCGCTACAGACATGCATGTGTGCGTGTGCTAGGGGGCGCGCGGGGTGCGCGGGGGCGCGGCGTCGCGGGGGGAGGGGGCGAAATTTTTCGTTTTTCGCCCACTTTTCCGTCCCGCTCTAGTTTTTCGTCTCCCTCATTTTTTCTTCGCCCGCTTTCTTCTTCCTTGTGCCCCACCACATGTGTGCTGGCCACAGTATACGCGAAGCTTTCACATGAAAAACCAATCGTTTCCGGTTTGATCTGCCTCTTGTTTCAGAACCTCTATCTGTTATCTTTGTGGGTGAGCGTGGTGCTAATACGTGGTGCCTGTTATCTTTTATCAAATCTGAAGCTTAGACTACTGACAGCTTTGGAAAAGTACCTGTTTTTATATTTCTGCTTTTCATTTTATCTTATCTTGACAACGTTGTTACAGCTGAAAATTAAGAATATTTCACGTCATATCAACTGAACGTGATGATAAGAATTATAAATAGATGACGAATTTATACATATCTGTAATATGAACAAATAGATATTGAGTTTTTATCAAAGACTTTTTAGTTGAATTACTTTTGTAACCAATACATTTGACTACTTTAGTTGACACATTCTGAAAACCGACTTAGACGACCTCCTTTTTTTCAATCTTTCTTAATCATATATCGGTTTTTTTAAAACCTAACATTTTTCAAAACGATAGCATGACCTATCTATGTAACTGGCACTAGATTGGACAAGAATTCCTTACTTCTAATATTAGTAATTTCCTACTACCTGAAAACAAAACATTTCACAAAATTCATCTGTTTTCTTAACATATACAACAGAGAGTTCGCGGGCGCCCGGCCTCCTTCCTCCGTGGCGCCTTACAGATATACAGCGTGTTGTTTTATACCAACCTATTTTTATTTTAATTAATTGTAATTTATTGCCTTTTGTTGTCATGTGTACTGGTGTGGTGGGTTGGGATTTTGGTGGTGGGTTTGGGATTGAAGTTGGGTGTCAATTGATGAGGAAGAGATGTGAATAATTTCCCAATAAAATATTTAGTGTTTTAATTGTATATTCACAGTAGCTTACAAGTAGTAATTAGTCGACATTGCTCTTTTTCCGTGTTTTCTTTTTAATGTAAAATCAGAATTTCTGTTATTTGTTTACGGTAAAAGAAGCTTTAGATTATTGTACACAAAAAGTATGAAACCGTTTTAAAATCAATTGTTTTACATAGTACAAGACTTCTAACTCCGCAAAGACAAAATAATCGAAAACCCAACACATGAAAATCCACACAACATAGCAACAGCGCTATCTCATCACAAATCACTAAGCAACAAACCACCATTTTCAAACACCCTGTGTACACAGCAGAACTAGGAAACGAGGGAGTAAGTACACACACCCACCACCCCGGTGGGGGAGTACATGGCAAATACGCGAAAGCAATAGGACTTTTAAAAATTCTCCAGAAATATGATTTATGTGTTGACGGCAACGCGTTTCTCCCCTCAAGGCCGGGGGACTGATTCGATTTTTAAACCACCCTGTGTAGGCTGTAGGTTTTTGAATAAAAAAAAAAATTATATTGTTTTTTTTCGGCGTCTTTTTTTAAAATTGAATTCGGATTGGTTCCGTTCTGTATGAAGAATTTAGTTTCGTACCGGGGTAGGCAGTGCCTCAAGTGGTGTCGTAATGTTTCGTCGATGGTAAATGGTCGTAACCCTGACATGCAATATCAATGTAAGGTGCATCAGTAACGATCACGACCACATCGTAAAATATTTAGCTGTAAGGGAGTGCTCTCAGACACGATTGTCGACGCGAAAGCTTTTTTTTGTAAAACTCTACATAAGTAATTGATGATGGCAATAGCCTTGCTTATTACATTGGACTTAACTGGTGATATGTAGGGGTATACTAGGGTATACCTCTGCCTAACCCTTCGGGGATTACTGGCGTGATATTACATCTTATTCTCTACACAACTAAGTACTTTTTACAACTAAGTAACAATAGAACTACAAATTAATATCAAACTGGTTTACTGATAGATAACTCAACATCTGCATCTGCCTAGCCTTTTTCCAACTATGTTGGGGTCGGCTTCCAGTCTAACCGGATGCAGCTGAATACCAGGATTTTACATGAAGCGATTGCCTATCTGACCTCCACGACCCAGTCAGTACTGGGTAATACGATACCCTTTTGGTAAGACTTTTTGTGCCACGGACTACCTGTAACGACTGTTAAAGATCTACAAATGACACGCGGGACCAACAGCTTAACGTGCTTTCCGAGGCGCGGAGGAAACTCGCTATGTAATGGGCGGTCACCCATCCACGGACCAACCTAGGCAAGCACGGCTTAACCTAGATAACTTTTGTAATGTTATTGTCTTTTATTTAATTTTCACATTTTTCTCATTTAGTGCACTGTTCTCTTCTGTTACTGGCCATGATGTAAAGAAACATACGGAAAACAAGAACTCACCCATTTATCACCCACGATGAGACAGTGACCAATAATATAGGTACAATATACATACTATAATATTATTAACGCGATAGTAACTCTGTCTGGCTGTGTTTTCACGTCTAGGTATAGACTATGACCTGAGTTAGGTCATTCGTACTTTTTATTCCGGTAGTATATTCTCGCAGAATTATTTTCGACCTTGACGCGGGTTTAGCTGCAAACAAAAGCTATTTTATAATTAAACTAGCTGTTATACCTTCGTTCGCGTGAAATTATGATAAGAAAATATTACTTCCGTTTTTTAATCGGATTTTGTTAAAAATTTCAAGGGTTTTAATTTTTTTGCACGGTACCTTAATTATTTTTTCAAAATAAAGTTCTCCAAAGCCTAAGTTAGACCTTACAAAATCAGCTATCTGCCAGTAAAAGTCCCGTCAAAATCTGTCCAGCCGTTTCGGACATTATCCGGAACAAACAAACAGACAGACCGAGAGTCAGAGAAAAATATATATTCGCATATGCATTCAGTAAAAAAGCTGTTATTTTGATATTACAAACAGACACTTCAATTTTATTAATTTGTATAGACTACAATGAAGAACATCCCATAGATCCTTTATTTTTAAACCACAGTCATTCCACTCCTCAGTTAAATCAAATAATAGACTAAACTGATTTAGGTGTGGGTGTTTTCAAGCCAAAAGAAAAAATATTATCAAATCTGCGAGAAAATAACGAAACACTGAGATCTAAATTGTGACGTCATTGGAATCCCTTTACGACCATTCCAGAGGTCCAAATCTAGCAAAAATATCTAAGAACATAAAATAATAAAAATCTAGTAAGAATACAAACCAGGAATTGATAAAAATACTTCGGGTTGAAAGAAAATCTTTCATTAAAAAAATATCGTAGGCCCGCGTAGACCCCGCTACGAGATCGCTACGCCGCGCGCTACGACGCCGGTGTGGTTACGCCTTTACTCATAAAAAAGGTCGTGATGTTTAAATGTCACAGTACACTATAGAAACCCTTCTCTTTTCTTGTTTTTGTAATTTTTTACCAAATGAATAGAGAACTAGTTATTTTGTTGATCTATAGTGGAGTAGAAATGTCTTCCGTAAAATTTTATTATTGATGTGTCTATGGTGAATATTTCCGTATAACAAACCTTTATGATATCTGTGTATTTGCAATATCTCCGGTCATGGACTAGCGATATTCTAGGTACTTATATAACAACTATTCCGATACAATGTTTAAAGCTTGTTAAAAAAATATAAAAATATTGTCGATTTGCGTATTTTTTTTATAATATAATATTTTTTTTAGTTTATTCTTTTTTTCCTTCATTTTAACGATAAACAATATTGTTGCTCTCCGAATAAGCCTTTTTCTATCTCAGTAAGACCAAAAATTCGAGAGATATGATTTATTTGTACATATGTGGAATTTATCACAAAAAAAAACAAAATGGCTGCCAAATAGCGAAGAAATGAATTGGACCCAAGTATGTAGTATATTAAAATAGTTGTTATATAAGTACCTAGAATATCGCTAGTCCGTACGCTGTAGATATTTTTGAAATTAAAAACGAACAATAGAAACGTTTTAAAACGGAATAATGACCAAACTAGGTCATTTCCATGAAAGAATGGAAAAAACCGTAGCTCATGGAAATACGCGTGATAAGGATCAGTAACTTTAATTTTGAATCACTGTATATAAGTGGTAGTGGTGTAGATGTTAAAACGGTGGGTGCGGACTTTGTGGGAGGCAGTTCGAAGTTTATAAGTTATATTATCTAAGGTGGTGGGATCAAGTTCTAAGATTTCGGAATCAGAATCAGTTACCTTGCCAAAAACTTGAATTATACATAGTAGACTACACCTACACCAACAGTTCTGACTAGCTCCTATGAGTCAATGTACTAATCCCAAATGATAATGAAGCAAAAATCCATATTATATTCGTCTTTCGTCGATACGGCAGACAATAAGTATGCAGGACTTTCAGCAGGCAATCACTTAACCGGAATGGGAAAGCATTTGCAATCAAAACACAGAATGAACTATACGAGAAAATCAATGCAAGTTCAGTCAGTTCTGTCAGTTCAGTCTTCAATTAACTAAATAAATTTAAAAAAAAATATTTTCAGACAACATGGCGGCCTTGATCATATGGTGTTAGTTTAAACAATTGCTTAAAACTATGTTAGTAGACACGATTTTAATTATAATATTAAACAATATTATCTTAGGCAAGTTTATCAAGCCCTATGCATGACATGTAGCTTGACAACCGACCAATTGTAGGTCCATCCAACCGCTCCGCAAGTATCTTCAGCATGCCATTTGTGCCAATCACAACGCCCAACATGACATTTGACAGCAGATTTTCCGATCAGAGTCCTCTCGACCATTGAAAAGCCAAAGGTTACTCTTTTTACCCGTTGTACAGCTTATGATAATAGTAGGTTTTATGCGTGTTTGTTATTGTGTGTAACGTGTTACTTCAACCGGTGCTGACCTTGTTAGAGATAAAAAGCGTGAAAATAAGTGTAATACCTTTAAGCTACGAGGTCGGCGGGGAAAAGGTGCTACCAGAGTCACGAAAATTAATAAATGTTTTATAAATCTTTTTATTTTTAATGGCATCGCTCATTCCAACTTATGAGGCTGGCTTCTGTTTAACCGGACTATCCTCTGGGTCCTTGAGTGTAAGGCCTACAGCCAGGGGTAAATCTTCACATAGTATAAAACAAAGTCCCTCCCGCTGTTTGTACGCTTAGATCTTTTAAACTACGCAACGGATTTTAATGCAGTTTTTAGCAATAGATAGAGTGATTCAAGAGGAAGGTTTATATGTATTTGCACCCGTGTGAAGCCGGGGCGGGTCGCTAGTAACTTATAAACTAAGTGACTGCGCGCTAAGGGTAATCAAAATTAGTCCTATTATTTTAATTTTGGCCAGTTTTCCTAAGCATTTTTACCATGTAAAATGTGCTAGTCAACTTATCTATAGATACTACAATCATTGTTATTTTTCCAAGTAACTTTAGATAACTGATGACTGAAAATGCGTCAATGAAAACATTTATGAAAACTTGATATTGCTACCATGCAAAAATACTACTCTTATCGTTAACCTGGATTTACCTTTCCTGCGAAAAAGGAACTGCAATTTAGGCATTTTTAGAGCAAAAGTCTTTTTAAACTTAAAAAAATCGTTCACCTGTTTATTTTTTACCGTTCCGCGTGTTCTCTAGCCACCCCCTGTGAGGGCAGCCCCTCACAAAACGCGACCCTTTCGCTCCCAAGACGCTTATTTGACTCACTTTAAAAATTTCCTACTGCCCTATATTTTTTGGGTACAGTCCGCCCCCAATTTTTTTTAAAGGTTCGCTCTGGGGTACCGGGGTGCGGTGTTTTATGTTGCGATTATTTTTTATTGAACTTCATTGATGGTTTATTTGGTTTTTATGTTGATAAGATACTGTTTAGGAAAGAATAGTTCTTAGGCAAGTTGATATTCTTACGTTTATAATTAAGTTATTTTGCTTTGTTGAACTGTAACTTAAACTAAATATAAGTTGGAAAAAACCACAGTACTGTCCTATTGGACACGAATGTTGACTGGTAGAGAATCTCTTGTAGGCAAACTACTCTTGTACATAAATAAAAATCAAACCTGAAGTAAATTGTGAGGAATCTAAAACTTTAACAGAAAATCATGATGTATTCCACCGTGAGCTGTAACATGCAAAAAAGCTAATAAAAGAGTTTTACATATTTTTTGTCCTCTTATGTCTCAAGAGACTTCTAAATCAAAATGCAGTGTTTGTTTATTCAAATTGTTATCTTTTAATAGTAAGTTGCTCCTTCTGAAATACTAACTTTTAGAAACTGAAATATGTTTCTGCCGTCAAAGAGCATTTCTGTGTTCCGAACACATGACAATATATAGTGAGTTTTCAACTTTTTTTCTAAAGATGTGACATCACATAACTCACTCAGATATTGCAGATATAAAGTGTAGCCTCGTTGTTTTAGATACCCTTAAAAATAGCATTAGTTTCTTATTGGTGATGTTCTTCAGAAAGGTGAGGTGCGTAGTACTCGCAACCGGCGTACGTGGATGACCAGATGTATGAACGTGGACGAGGCGAAAGGAGTATGTGAGGGTCACAGCAGGTGACCGTCTGTTTCT
The DNA here is from genome assembly GCA_963576755.1 of Noctua janthina. Classification (NCBI taxonomy): domain Eukaryota; kingdom Metazoa; phylum Arthropoda; class Insecta; order Lepidoptera; family Noctuidae; genus Noctua; species Noctua janthina. Next base: position 11,459,552 of record OY755075.1, on the reverse strand, counting down.
GTCTACCTTTATGGGAAAAATACGGCAGTTTATGAAGAGTGTTACAAGACCCTTAACGAACCGAAAGGCACTTGTTCTTCCCGTCATTGCGATCCTTTTTTTGTTCTAGATACCATACCTGGGAACGTTCTAGTTACGGAGATATTGGGGGCCAAAGTTTCAACTTTTTCACAAGTTTTTTGTTTTTTAAATACATGTTTTTAATGTAAGAACTTTACTTAAAACACCTCCACGACCTCCGTACTATACAATCAGCACAATGTTTTGAGTGCGTCACATTGAATCAACCGTTAAACGTGATTTATCACCCCAAAAAAAAAAGTCGTTTCCCAGCAGTAATTTTTGCGTAAAGTCACTTAGTTTGATGTACAGAATGCTTGGTTGACGGCTTCGTGAAGGGTCCGTTTACACCATGCTGGTCCATTGCAAATTGCTAGAGACACTTTTCTTCGAATTTTCGGTTCTAGGACATGCCGGATTCCTTAATATGTCGTTTGGAAGCAGTGCAAGGAATGTAAAAAATATCATTTTCCCCAAAATAAAAATGTTGTTATTTACAAATGCTCCCGACTGTACTGTTTGGCGCCCGTTCGACTACATACATTGTACTTCCAACTCATAAATATACATGTGAATATTTGTTAAATATATTTAACGTTTATTTCCTTACTGTTTTAGGACTAAAGTAAATAAAACAACAGCTATTTTGGTTTTTGTTTTTCTTGTAAAGTACGAATGCCTGCATTCATTAAATAATCCCTAATTTCTAGACTATTCTATTCCGTGGATGTAACCAATTATTATAATGTATGTTTTTGTACGTACGCTTTGCTTATTAAACTTGCTGGCTGCTAATCTATTTCATCATAAACCTGCGTCTTTTCTTGACTTGAATGTGCCCTGGTGGTTAGGAGTATGTCATTCTCACTCAAATGTCTCGCTGATGGTGGCACGTGTGTCGGATCATTTAGTTCCCTTCAAAATGGTTGAGTTGAATGGTGCTAATACATGCGTCATGTTCGTGAACGGGCGCTGTCAGTTGTGACTGGTCATCTCTTATTTGCCACGGCTTCTTTGAATTAATTATTTTATTTTTGAATTGTTTTACTATGGACACTTTTAACGTACACATCTTGCTGCATCGTTCTCACATAATGTACCATCTCAAAATGAATGATGTAACCAAGGTTTTGTTAAAGTATTCTGATTTAAAAGAGTGTCCATGGAGTTTCTTGCCCATTCTTCTCCATAGAGATCTACGTTAGGGAATGGGCAACTACAGTACTTTCACAGTTTTTGTGCCTTGTGACTGGGACTGTAGCTATTTTTTACTGTTGTCTTTGTTTCGACAATTCAAAAGTGCCTGTAACTGGCCTACTTGAAATAAATGCTTTGATTTTGATTTTGATTGGGGTCAGCTTTCAGTCCGGATGCAGCTGGATCTCAATATACCAGTTAGGAGCGACTTTCTTGCCATAAAAGTATGTAAAAACTCCACATTACTGCGATCCTCCTCACTACTGTATTTTTGTATTTGATGTTCGTACTAATTAACAACTATTTGCAAGGAAAACAATGATGAAGAAATTGCTACGCCGTAGCAGGGTCTACGAAATATGACTTCGGCAATAAGGAAATTTATTATTTAAAGTGCCAAGTGTGGTCCGATGACGACGTTCCGGAGGTGACTGGGGTAGACCTGAGAGTGGCGGTACGCAGTCTGAAAGCCAAAAATACCGCCCCGGGACCCGATGGCTTGCCTGGCAAAGCCTGGGTCCTGGCCTCTGAGGCTCTCGGGCCCCGACTGGAAGGGCTCCTAAGCGCATGCTTGGAGAGAGGCCAGTTTCCGCTTCGTTGGAAGACGGGGAAGCTGGTCCTCATCCGGAAGCCAGGGCGCCCTGCAGACTCTCCGTCCGCATACCGGCCCATCGTGTTGCTCGACGAGGTGGGCAAGCTCTTTGAAAGAGTCATTGCCAACCGCCTCGCCGGGCACCTTGCGGGGATGGGGCCGGATCTTGCGGAACACCAGTTTGGTTTCCGCAAGGGGCGCTCGACGGTGGACGCCATCATGCGCGTGAGAGCCCTCACGACGGGGGACGTGGGGCGGGGTCGTCTTGGCGGTGTCTCTCGACATCGCCAACGCCTTCAACTCCATGCCCTGGAGCTGCATTGGGGAGGCACTCCGGTATCACCGGGTGCCGACCTACCTTCGTCGTGTGGTCGGGGACTACCTGACGGATAGAGCCGTCATCTACCCTGGTCGAAGTGGAGAATGGAACCGGCGAGAGATGTCGTGCGGTGTTCCACAGGGATCGGTTCTGGGGCCGGCCTTGTGGAATATCGGTTACGACTGGGTGCTGCGCGCCGACCTCCCTACCGGCGTCAGCGTAGTTTGTTACGCTGACGACACGCTGGTACTGGCACAAGGGAGGTCGCACGAGGCGGCGGCCGAAGACATGACACGCGGGGTTGCGATAGTCGTGGAGAGGATCCGGCAATTGGGACTCGAGGTGGCACTGCACAAGTCCGAGGCCATTTGTTTTCATGGGCCTCGGAATGCGCCACCGTCGGGATCCCTACTGACGGCAGGAGGGGTTTCCATCGGCGTCGGGTCGACGTTGAAGTACCTAGGACTCGTCCTCGACAGCCGGTGGAACTTCGTGGAGCACTTCCGACGTTTGGCTCCAAAACTGGAACGGACAGGGGCTGCCTTCAAGCGGCTCTTGCCCAACCTGAGGGGTCCAAACGCCTCCTGCCGGAGGCTCTACGCAGGGGTCGTGCGGTCCATGGCCCTTTACGGGGCCCCGGTGTGGGCGCGTTCTTTGAGGCGGCAAGCCGCCCACTACCTGAACGCGCCCCAAAAGGTAATGGCCATAAGGTTAATCCGGGGGTACCGCACGATCTCCGGCAAAGCGGCTAGCCTCCTTGCCGGATTGCCGCCATGGGATCTGGAGGCGATAGTCCTCGCATGCTTGCACGAATGGCGCGCGGAGGCACTACGTCGGGGGAAAACTCCGCTGCCGCGGCAAATTGCCGCTCAGCGGACAGACCTCCGGCGTGATCTCATGGCGACATGGAGAGAGCGACTGTCGCAACCCCGAGCAGGGCATGCCACCATAGTGGCGATAAGTCCCCTCTTTGAGGAGTGGCTAGAGAGGCGCCACGGCGCCCTCACCTACCGCCTGACGCAGGTCCTCACCGGACACGGTTGTTTCGGGAGGTTCCTGCACCGAATCGGGCGGGAGGAAACGCGTTCCACGTCGCGTTTCCACTGCGAGGTTCGTCCGGAGGACACGGTGGAGCACACCGTGGAGTTCTGCCCCGCTTGGGCGGAGCACCGCCGTGTCCTCGTAGCGGCGATTGGCGGCGGCGATCTCTCACGCCCGGCCTTGGTTCAAGCCATGGTCCGGAGCGAGAGGGAATGGGAAGCCGTCACCTCCTTCTGCGAAGCAGTCATGCTAGTGAAGGAGGTGGCGGGACGTGAGAGGGAAAGAACCTCACGTCCCAGTCGCCGCGGGAGACGCCCTGGGCGTCGGGGGTCACGTGGTGGCTCCCGGCCACCGTAGGCGCGGGCCTGTGGACGGCGAGTTATGGGCCAGCTCGCCGTCCAGCCGTCTTATGACGACAGGCCGTGTCGACGGCGCGTTCGTGTTCCACGTGCGCCTCAAAGAGATGTCAGCAAATAAGTAGGGGTCCGCAAGGGCCGATGCCTGCCAGGGCTGCGGGACTGTTCGAAAGAGATACCGTGGCCCTGGAATACAAAGGGCAAAGAAGGAACATGGATGGGTTTTAGTCAGTACAAGTCTGACACTCCCTTCCGCTCCGCCCAGAGTGGGGGGGGGTCATTTGATGATTTCCCATCCGGAAAAAAAAAAAAAAAAGTGCCAAGTGTGGTGATTATTCTTTTAGTATAGTACAGCAGGGTCCTCGAATCATTATCTGCCTAGCCTTTTTCCCAACTATGTTGGGGACGGCTTCCAGTCTAACCTGATGCAGCTGAATATCAGAATCTTATCTCTTGGTGGAACTGCTTATTTGACCTCCACAACCCAGTTAGTACTGGGTAATACGATACCCGTTTCTATTCTGGTTATCAGACTTGGGCCACTGTAACGACTGTCAAAGATCTATAAATGACAGCCGGCACCAACGGCTTAACGTGCTTTTCGAGGTACGGAGGAAACTCGGTATCTAATGGATGATCTTCCATCTACGGACTAACCTACGCAACTCTGGCAGTTTAATGACATTGTCAGAAGGGCGCTGTTGGTCAACATTTGAGAAACTGTATCTGTCCACTTTCGTCGTTGTATATTCGGCTATTAACACGACAAAAACACAAAAAAAATGCAGCACCACAGTCAGTCAGTGTAGAGGTGGCCCTGCAGGAACGAGCACGACTTATCACTTGTATGATGTGGTGTCAACCCCAGTTGCTGTTCATTATTTCATCACCACAAGGAAAACATCGAGAGGAAACTACCAAAAATTCGAAAATAAATCCACCTACTTGCGGTAGGCATGCCGATGTCCCAGCAGTGGGGCGCTTGGCCCGCTTGTCTCCCAGCAGTGGGAACATTATACTAAAGCTGATTATGCTCATGCAGTCAGTCTAGTGGTTAATCAGTTTTCTGTCCCAGAATAACTATTCTCATACCTTCAATGCAATCCATATTTCTTCTAATACCCCAATCTACAAATATAAGAGCCTGTCCATCATTTCGTTATAGATCTGCCCACCCTCCGCGGACTGCACCCTCTGACGTACAACGACCCTTATTTCGTATTTACGTGTTGTGAACAAACACTTGTACTTCCTTGGCTCAACGAAACTTGCTTTGTTGCGTCGCTTCGGACGATACCGTCCGTTTTAGACGATTACTTACGAAGAAAGAGAATTACTTCAATGCAAAAAATGTCCTCAATGTGATGTGAAAATTTTCGTGAATTTCGGCGGTTTTACATGGCCGTCTTTTATTTTATAACATTTTTTTGTAAAACTCATACCAATTTGTAGATTAGATAGTAATTAAAGAAAATTTTATTTTTAATATTTGTGCGCCGTTGTCGGCAAAACATAGCGATCTCTTTATATTTATTTACATCTTTTACACCTATGTTTAACAAATAAAAACTTTGACTTTGACTTTGACAATCTGCGTTACACTTAGCCACTGCCAAACATTTGACAACTCAGCAACAATCGTTGTGTTTCCTTTGTCGTACTTTTTCGAACATATGAAGATGGAAAGTTCGAGAAGCTTCGATTTGTGTTAAAAAGTGTTTAATGCAATCAGAGTGCTGGCTGGGTATCGAGATTGACATGTCCTGGGTGTCTCAGATATGCAACAGTAAAATGTACTCAACCGTATTGATGACTTGCAATAGTTACAATGCAGTTGTTATTTGTAATAAAAACATTGATATCCAGGTTTATTTATTTGCTAGAATGTACTTACGTCATTTTACACACAAGTGCATGCATTTTTCTGTAAATTGACGTCTTTAAACCGCAATTAGCATAAAATGATTATTAGGTGTTTACATTTTATTCTATTTTTGTATTTATTTATATATTGAATGCACAATGTACACATAGTTATGCTTTTTTTTTTTTTTTCCGGATGGGGAATCATCAAATGACCCCCCCCCCACTCTGGGCGGAGCGGAAGGGAGTGTCAGACTTGTACTGACTAAAACCCATCCATGTTCCTTCTTTGCCCTTTGTGTTTCAGGGCCACGGTATCTCTTTCGAACAGTCCCGCAGCCCTGGCAGGCATCGGCCCTTGCGGATCCCTACTTATTTGCTGACATCTCTTTGAGGCGCACGTGGAACACGAACGCGCCGTCGACACGGCCTGTCGTCATAAGACGGCCGGACGGCGAGCTGGCCCATAACTCGCCGTCCACAGGCCCGCGCCTACGGTGGCCGGGAGCCACCACGTGACCCCCGACGCCCAGGGCGTCTCCCGCGGCGACTGGGACGTTCTTTCCCTCTCACGTCCCGCCACCTCCTTCACTAGCATGACGGCTTCGCAGAAGGAGGTGACGGACATAGTTATGCTCTAAGCTCAAAACTAGGGCGCAGCAAGATGACTTAAAACAAATAATATTGCAAAGTGTGAGTATCTATTATCTTTTACATTCTGTTTCCTTTTAGAAATAATTACACATCTAACAGTATCAGACATATTGCTTTTCAAGAGCCAATGTTAGAAATATTTCAGGTGAGCTAAGGGGATGATGCTGCTACCTAGGTGTCTGATAGGTTCGGAATCCTCGAGCATTGCCAACTAAATTAAGCCCGTCATCTTTTTTGTCCTTTCGTCTTCATCATATCAGATGCATCTGATTACAAGATTGTTGAATACCTTACTAGGATTTTTTTTTAATAAGCCTCGGTAGGTTATAGGTACCGTGGTAGTATTAATTTAGTAATATTATAAAGAGGTATTTGATTGTAAGTTTATATGTAGGGGGTAATCTCCGGAACTAATGATCCCTTTCTAAAAATTTTTTCACTGGCAGAAAGCTACATTATTCGTGGGTGCTATAAAATATATTTATATCATGCATATTAGCCGAACTATCACAAGTTTTTTGGACGAAGTCGCGGGCGCAGTGCTAGTAACTTATAACTAAAGAGTATTGCAATTGCCTAAATCAATAAGGAAGCATCTCGAATAATCGTTTCTTTACATATGTCATATATAAGCTCCTTACCCCTTTCACATGACTTCAAATACCACTTTTATATCGTACAGATAAAGCTTTTTACATAAGAATGTACAAATAACCCGATGTAAATGAGCTATTAATTTTACGATGGCTGCTTGGTGCCGTTAAAAATGTCCGTAACGTGCAGTTGTACGTGATTTTAATGTCCTTCCGTTTTAACCTCATGAGTTGAACCGTAGTGGAAGTAAGCAATAAAATATGGAGTTAGCATGCTTTACTGCGAGACGGTTTAAACGTGGAGGTTTATCATGAAACTGACTTTTGCTCGTGGTTTTGTTTGTTGAGATTTCAGAAATTCAGGTTTCTTTTTTAGCTACAAATGGTTTATGCCCCATTTCATGGTCAAGATTAAAATTTTGCGTTATCTGTTTGTCAGTCAGACAAGGAAGAAATAACTAGTTTATTGTTCACATCTGAATTCAGATAAGACTGTTATATTACATGCTGAGGCCTTAGGACGAGCGCGCGATGTAAACGTTACGTAAATACGTCGATTTTAAAATTAAAAATATTCGTTTCACATATATTAATTTCATAATTTTAAGAATTGATTCATATCTGTGGTTGATACTGATTGAGCTTGTTGCAAAAAAAAAAAACTCAAATGCTAAAGGATAATTGTCGATGTTGTTCGATTCAAAAATGGACGTACTTACGTTACGTTACACCGTGCGCTCATGCTAGGGTTTCAGGTCAAAAAAAACGTTGCTGTAATCACCAATCTTACCCTTCAGAGTGGTGATCACTATCATGGTTCTGACAGATAAGAGGCCTTGAGCTCACAGTTCATCATTTACAGGTTACATAAAAGAGAAGATGCATAGCAGTATATTGTAATCAGATTTCTGAAAATAGAACTGAAAAATATTGGAGAAATGTGGGTGTACCATAGGTAGGACATCTCTACTTAGCCCTTTGTCGAAAACAGGCGTTATATTATGTTATGTTGATGTTAGAACTGAAAAAGGCTTTCTCCTGTCTAACAGGAACTTTTTCTAACGTTATCCAAGTCTATCGTAGATAATAAAACAGCAATTTCCGCACTTGGTCGCGCGGTTCCCGACGAGAGTCCCCACTTCACTTCAGACCTTTCAGTTTCGCGTTCACAATTAACAATAACGCTAAATGAAGTGTTCCTCCGAATTCATCGCAACAAACATATATAATATTTTCTTTCTCTAAAACTATCTACTAGCTCACCCCCCCCCCCCTTCAACCCCCTACAATACATCTGTGTGTGTGGAAAAATTCGTACTTGCTACCCTTATAGGGCCACCCCCTCCCCCCGCCGCTTTCACGGTTCTAATTTTTGGGGAATTTGGGGCATATTCGTAAATATGAAATGGAAAAAATATTTCGCATGTATAACGGATTTGGACTTTGTTGTTTGGATGTTAAGGTTGAATATCCGGTGTTGGGGAGTTGGAAAAAAAATTACTTCATATGTCGTCCTTAAGACGGAGCGCGCCGCGCTTCGTATGTGTGTTGCGAACATGGGAGCCGTGGAGTCGCTGTTAATTATTGTCATTGGCTAGAGTTTTTTGTTTTTTTTAACAAACTTTTGTTTTCGACTTAGATTGCTCTGTAGTAAAGTATATCAGGCAATCAGACACCGTTATGCATGAAATAGCGCTCTTAAGACAAAAGTTTTAGCAAGAACAGCTGATTTCAATTCATAATCCCACGCATCACATCTCAATTGAAATGTCACAGGTAATCTTTAAAGTAAAATGCTAAACAAAACATTTTTTTCTTTTCTTTTATTTTATTTTACCTCTGACAGCAAGATCAGGAATCGTGAAATGGCCCTAAAAGTATTTTTTTTATAAACTAATCTGTAACTACTCGCTGGCCTCAGAATTAGCAGATCTATAGATTACGTATGACACAAGCAACAAAAAAAGTTTGACTTAAAAAAGTGGCTTTTAATCGCCTTAAATTAAAATAAATAGTTTGACTTTGGCAAACGTGAATATGACGTTATTTGTGAACTGTACCATATAATTAAGTCAAAGTTAGTCACGTTTTACTTTATTAGCTACATCGAAAATCCATTAACTAATCATGCACAAAACAGTCGTTTTAACGTCATAATATTCGTCACATTGTGTCAGGCACAATTGCTATGCATTTTTTCAAAAGTACTATATTAACAATGAAAAATGCAACTTCACTATCAATAGATAGACAAGTTTTGCCTATTCTGTGATTTAATAGAAATTTAATTACATTAGTAATCTGTTTCTCTAGGCTTTGCCCGTAGTTTCACTCCCATTGGGGTCTAGAATTTTCGGAACCGAATTTGTAGTTCCAGAGATTACTTCCTACATGCAAACTTACATACATACTAGCACAAAGTTTACCTACCTCTTTATAATATTTATATACCTATTTTACTTAGTATAGATAATAATTATTAGTAATCTGCTTGCTTTGTTTTGTACTTATTTCACCTACGTTCGTGTTTTTCACCATAACTTTATCAAACGAATCAAGTAATCAGTGATAGGTGCTTTATTTTCCTTATTTTTTCGTTGTAAAAATTTGTAATTTCGAAAGACCTCTTCCTCTCTCCTACCTTGCTGTGCCCTTACAGGGTCCATATTTATGTACCTAGCTTTAAACCCTTTGTAACATCTTTTTTACAATATGGAATGCAAAATAAATGAAATGAATGAATGAAATGAAGTTTTCTGAAAACAGCTTATTAGAAATACCTATTGTGATAAACATCGCCAGTACTGTACTTTTTAAATCACGTTTTTGCGAATTTCTTAACAAAAAAAAATACACGAATTCAAAAGTTAAATACTTACCAAAAAAATTGCAACCGTCTCCAATCATTTCATATTCCATCACCGAGCAATATATATAGCTCAGGCCGTAGCTATACGAACAAATATATTATATTTTCCTATATGTTAGTTCCATCATTTATACTTTATTACTATATATATAGCAACTATTTATATATCAAAGAATTGTCGTAGTGTGCGTGTCTACGTACAATGGGGAGGAAACTCAATTAAACAGTTTCCCTTAATAAGAATCTTGAAGATTTGCTAACGTTATATATTATTATATTATATTTTCTTAGCAATGCAGGATTTTTGTAATGTTTGGCTTCTCTTCAAAATCCGTATCGTAAAATTCTTGTTTATGGTTGATGAAATAGCGGATATAAGGAGCTGTCTTAAACTCTGAAAAATTGAGTATACAGTCGTCAAGTGACTAAAATATGGCGTCTACTTCAGTATCTTCACTCTTAAGCGGAAAGGGGCTAGATAGTTGTAGAGAATAAGAAAATGAACGCCTGCTTCAACTTCAAAATTCGATGATTGTTAGGTACTAAGTACACAAAGTTTCATTTTGATCTGTTAAGAACCATTACCATCATATCAGCCCGGAATCACCCACTGTTGGGTATTAGGCCTCCCCTTTTCCAGCCACGCTTCTCCGTTCAGTGCGTCCCTCATCCATCTGTTTCCCGCGATTTTGATGATATCGTTAGCCCAATAAAAATCATGAAATACTTTGTTAAAACAATTCTTATTGAGCTTTTACAAATTGGACAAGTAGCGAGGATGATGAAAAAGTGCTGAATGCTCCACCAATATAATTTACAAATTGAATTTTGGAATACGTGTAAAGAAACATAAGTAGCTAATTAATAACATAATATTCCGGCAAGAAAATTTCAAAGCAACATTACACCGGCCAGCGTTCGAACTCACGGCCCCCAGACCGCCAATCGAAATGACACCACACTTACATCAAAGTCTTACGGAAGTTACGTGTCAGTCACTCCCCATGGCCCCCATACAATAGCCTTGACTGGCCCCTACGGGACGCAGGCCCCCAAGTCCCCAAGCTTAGGGTAACTCCGAATTCGTCTATAGGCTCGCTTCTTTTCTTGATCAAAGACGCTTGATTACTGCTTACCCCACTTCTCTAATGAAAACTTGCTACTTGTATGGTTTCCATGAGTAGTTCAGTTATAGTAACGTGCTTCTCGCTAGCCGTTTCTTGTAAAGTCAAAATGCTTGTTGGTTCACACTTGGATAAAAACACTAAGGCTGATAGCGGCTACATTTACAGTATGTTTCGATTATTCAAATAAAACTAAAACATAGATTTAGTTAAACTTAAAACGTAAGGGTACCTTCCTACACAAAAATCATCTTACGAAGAAGTGTAACAGTGTCAGTGACAGTTTGTGTGTGTGTCTGTGTGTCTGTGTTTGTAAGTGCGTATACCAGCCACATAAGTGACAGTAAACGTACGTACGTTGATAAAATGAAATGTCGTTTTAAAAATTATTCACCCTCCCGAGATAACTACACTCACGACTGTCATCCCTTTTGAGGGCAGCAGCACAACACGGCCTGACTGCTGTAATGCCATCTAGCTTGAACAGTCAACACTATTCTGATTTCTTTTTACGTCTAATATTACAACATTCTAATAGATGGCGTCAGTTGAAGCATTTACTTGTTATCTGCAACGTTTTTATTATAGTCACGAGATGTCACTAATACCATTTATACACAACTAGTCAGTGTTGCTAATTTCAGAATTTCACACGATTTTTATAGCACTGGGCGTTTAAAAAGTTTTTAATCATTGTAACAGACATTCTAGATTTAAAACCAAAGACATTCGTCCTTGTCCTTAACTGACAATCATAAGTGAAAGATGACATATCAATCAATCATGTTTCAAAGAAAAGTGTAATAACAAAATCATGTAAGCCGTTCAGAACAACAGTACATATGCTTATCATGAAGCCGAAATTCAGCCACGCCGACATTCCAACGTAGATGGTCACCGACGGAACCACAACAAGTGTAGGCTCATCTGGCTCTGTTTGGATGCAATGTCCTGCTAACGATGAAGATGATGTCCATCCAGGTCTTGCCTTCGTCTATCCTTTGGACGAACTGATTGTGGCTAAAAAAAGAGACAACTTGCACGATATCATAAGCAAAACCGGCGACGCATTCACAATCTTTAACAGCGGAGGTCAGAAAGTGTTCCTAGCAGTCCAAACAAGACGTTTTAAACAGTTCGATGTGAAGATATTTAATAACTATGGCAATGAAGTTGTACACGTTCAGAGGCCCTTTCATTTGTGTACGAACAAAGCGTTAGTGTGGGCTCCTCCAGGAAATTTACTGGGAACTGTACGCGAGCGACCCAGGTGTACCAGGACTTTCATAATTAAGGACGACACTGGCACAAAAATACTCAAGATCCGCGCCACAGGAGTGTGCCGATACATGTACAAGGTGTGCTTACTTTCTTACGGAGAACCTTCTATCGGAGGGATGCAGGATCAAAGTCCTGCTGTCGACGCGCCTAACTTTGGAGTCACCTTTCCCAAAGAAATAGACATCAAAAGTAAAGTTGTACTGCTCGGAGCGTGTTTTCTAATTTGGCCCTTAAAGTGTTGAGTTAAGGTTTTATTATTTGCTATGTAACTTTGATAAACAATAAACTTTTTCGAGAGTAAAACATTGTCTTAAAGGCGCAAATCCACCGCTGTGCACCCTATGCCCAACGTGCACCACCGTGGCTACAATTGTACATAGTTGTGGGACTTGTGGGTGTGTAGTGTATACTGCAGTGCAAACGTAGACCCACGTTGTCAAACAAATGAATCCACGCCGCGATGGGTTTGCGCCTTAATATTCGTGTATAGCACGCTGTGTATGCGGTACACACGCACAGCAGCACAGCGTGCATGGCATTGAGTTACAGGCAGCGTTGAGCTATGTGAGCGCTTTATTCGAGCAAGCCACGCATGTACTAATGACGTCATTTCATGCATAGCGTGTCCGTGCTTTTCAGTGGACACACATACATTTTCTTGCAAAGCGAAGCTTAACACGTGCGTAGCCTATCCGCCGCGGTGGATTTGCGCCTTTATGCTGTCATTTGGTGTCATACTCTGCCGCAGAGCCACCATTTTAGAAACCGATCAATTATATCTTAAAATGATGTACATGATATACGTACACCCTTTATCGCTGTACGTGCATTATGTAATGATAAATAGACTGGTAGTGGCTCTGCTGCAGAGTATGCTCTCCAGAACCTGTACCCTGTTACCCAGGACATGTACTCTGGAAAGATAAACGCCACTGTTTTGATGAAAACTGTTGTACGAATAGTGTTTATTGCGTACGTGTTGAAAAATATCATTATTAGACATTGGTTTTATGTATATTTACTTCACTAAAATTTTCATAGAAAGCGCCTGATTATTTCGTGTCAACGATTGAAGAATTCGTTTGTCCTGTGTACGGATTCAAATGGATAAATGATGTCAACGCTACACAAGTTGCCACGTTTATTAATAACTATCAAATTAATGACAGGAACGCGTCTTCCCACCGTGTAAATCTGAGTTACGCCAACATTTATTGCGAACGTCGTACATCGCCCAGTTATTGGTCATATAAGATCAACCATCGATTACAATATCAGCCGGCTCACTATGACTTTTTGATTTGCAACGCTACCTCCCGGACTAATTGAAAACTACGATTGAACCAGGTTGATTAATTATAATTTATTTGCACATTCGAGAGTAAATAAATCTAGTAATATTATGCAATAAATAACTAATTTAATAACTTATTTAACTATGTTTCATCGTTCATAATATAGCTAATCACAAATGCTACAAAACATTTTGCTGACACGAAATAATCAGGCGCTTTCTATGAAAATTTTAGTGAAGTAAATATACATAAAACCAGTGTCTAATAATGACATTTTTCAACACGTACGCAATAAACACTATTCGTACAACAGTTTTCATCAAAAACAGTGGCGTTTTTCTTTCCTGAGTACATGTTCTGGGTAACAGGGTACAGGTTCTGGAGAGCATACTCTCCAGCAGAGCCACTACCAGTCTATATTTTATCATTACATAATGCACGTACAGCGAAAAAGGGTGTACGTACATCATGTACGTTTGTCGTACATCATTTTAAGATAATAATTGATCGGTTTCTAAAATGGTGGCTCTGCGGCAGAGTATGACACGCTCCCGGGCATTTATTTTTTTATTTGCAGAATGTGTCAAACCGTACCGTACTGGCGAAAGCAGCTACATATTCATAATCACTACCAACATTGCGGAGACCGGGCAGGTACGCAGGTACAGGTAGGTACCCAGTATATCCTAGCACAAGGCTGTACAACCCCAGGCCCGCGCCAACACCGGTCATCTGACAACAGTCTTTTGAAAACAGATTTCAGAATTCTAAAAACCCGATCGCTGTAGCAAATATTTTGCTGCTTGTTGTGAACTCATTCTCCACAAGTCAATATCCAGCTAGCAGTTACAGAAATTAAAAAAACCACACAGGCTTTTAGTGTAATTTTAATAAAATCTATCGCCTCAGTGTAAATCAGTAAGTTCCCTTAATTAACGCCTACAAAAATATTCCGAGCAATCTGCAAACCCACGTTTTGAAAGGCGCTACAGGGTCAGATCAAAAGAAAACAACGAGTTACAAAAAAAAAACGTTTTATTAAAAAGTTATGAATACTGAAATCAGTCTTATTGAAAGTTAAAGTAAAGTACATAATTACAAAATTAGTTAGTTAATTCTACTTTCTACGTTTCTTTTGCGGAGTTTTAGCTTCTTCCTCAGCATTACCATTGACTTCTGGTTCTTCTTCATCATGCTGCTTCCTTCTCACAGGTCCTGTGTGGGTAATAGGAATAGCTCTCTCGTCCTTACTCTCCGATACCTTTGGAGCCATCACCGTGAGAACACCGTCTGAAGATAGTTTAGACTCCACAGTCTCAGGGTTGCAACCTTCAGGCAAGGCATAGCGACGCTTAAACTGACGCGAAACAAAACCATGTTCGTCTTTCCTCTCTTCATGTTTCCCTTCAATCACCACGTATCTATCAGATGTCTTGACAGAAATATCCTCCGGGTCAAAATGCTGCACGTCCAGGTTAACCTGGAACTTGTCTTTGTCGGATTTGATGGTGGAACCAACGTCCCGGGTGACCGCAGCCAGGTTCCTCCATGGACGAAGGTACTTTCGCACGGAGAGCATTGGACGGTCGACTAGATCCGTTAGAAAGTCGTCTGAAGTAAGGTTTAGGCCGAACAGTTGGTCTCGGAGACGACGAGGCCGTAGGTCATCCAATAAGTAGGGTAGAAGCGCCATTGCTTTAAATCTTGACTCAAGACTCTATAGTAATCTCAAATCTCTTGTTGTAATTTTTTGTAGGTTCTACTTGCTTGTAGATTCGCACTCGCTCTTGACTCGCTTGCGTTTAGTTCAATACTGTCGCCGGTAGAGGCGCGCATCGCTTTTATATTTCCTGCCAACGAAGTGAGTTCGATAAACGTCGAGAAAATTGGTGAATGTTTTGGACGATTCTAAGATAAGTGACATCTATTAGGGAGTGGCGTTTACTGTTAAAAGTATTCAACTTTAAGTTGGTTTCTATTCGCCAATAGATGGCGCTGTCAACAAATTGATGTTTTAGCAATTTCAATAAAACAATAAGATTCAAACTTTAACGTAAGTAATAGAAACAATAGTTTCTTTGAGTCATTTTGTATTTCGTTCTATTTTTATAATATTTGTAACCCGACGATCATTCAAAACACTCATTACAAAAGCTGTAGTGCTGGTTATAATGTTTTCTCTACTTCCCACTAGAGGGCGTAACAATCGAATGTCGAGTCTGTAATCTGCAACGGGCATACGGGACTTCCGTTTCCATAGAACATTGTGGAAAGATGCCACGAACTGCGAACAATCTAGAAATCTAAAGAACCCCACCCCATGCCTCCATGTTCTAATTAACAACTGTGCAATGAATCAATACCTACTTGAGAGACGAACAAGAGTTAACTGACTCACCATCATAATGCGTTGTCATCTTTTGACATCTTCAACAAAGGATAAATTGGAATCAGAAAGAAACAAATGCTAACATGAATTGCACATTGCAAAATCATTAGATTTGTCTTGATTGCCCTTATTGATTCTATTAAAAGTCATGTCATTGACCTCGCCTCAGCTAGTTCTTATCATTTACATGAAAAGTAAGACTTCCTTCTTTAAAATTTTATTCTTTTATTTTGTGTATATTTCAATTTCTATTTAATTCATTTTAATACATAAGTTATTAACCTAAAAATTATCACCACGTGTACCTATATATCAGGCATTGAACGCACCGCTAGGTATTTTAGCGCGCGAATTTTTTGAGTTGTAGGTACTTTGTATGACATTTTCGAGAATATTGTGACATAAAATTAAATTAATTGACATTAACGTGTTATTAATATAATACTAAATTAGTACAGTACAGTAGGAACATCTATTATTAACCTATGGACTAGGTACCTACTTACTACCTTACTATCAGCTTGCAGGGTTAAAATAAATTCTAGAAATACATTGTACATGGAAACAAGCATATCGTTCATTTCATGTTCCTTATCACATTCCAGTGTTAGTCATGTAATGGTGCCCACTATTGAATGGTACCAAGTACCTATCACACTATTTATAGTACCTTTTTTTTATGTAGTTAACACATTCAGATACAATGTACCTAATTGTTATGGAATAAATTAAATGAAATAACGGCGCGAAGTAGCCGCTGCCCGCTGCAAAAAATGTTCCAGAATAGGCAGGTAGGTAGGTCGGCTTTTATTGATTTTAGGTCGTGGAACTTGTTCCAGACTAGACATTGCAATTAAAGTTATACCTAGCTAGATAGGTGAGTAGGTACTTAGGTACCTAGCTATTGTATGTACTTAACTGGGTACCTTATAAAAAATAAAGTTGTGTTGGTTCGGTAAGTAGGTAACAATAGGTCGACAAACTAAGTTTAAAAATTCGTTACAATAAAGGATTAACGTCACTAAGTACTTAGGTCCTAACTACCTAAATAAAGTAGGTACCGAACTTACCTAAATAAGTAGAAACCAACATGGAAATTGTGATTGATGTCCCTAAAAATAACCATCCAACATAAAAACGACACGTGTTACAGAGAAATTAAATAATTAGAATATTAAAAGAAGATTAACATATACCTACCTACGTTAGTTCTGTCTGTGTATAGCAGGAATTTAACTAAATACCTATTAAACTTATTTCCATTAAAGAACTATCTAGAAACGCATTGTTTCCGGTGTCGGCAAATCGGTTTTTCGAGAATGCTATGGAAATACATCATTTACCAACTTTTGCAATAAATAATCCGCTTCATCTAAAAATGTGCAATATTTAGGTGCATACGGATCATTGTGTGCTTATAAAGGGCATGATTCTAAAATAAAACACCTGCAAAATGCCTAAGTAATAATCAATACACTGTCTAGCACTAAAGTTGCCAGCCTTTGATAAAAAACGTAGGTTCTTTTCATGAATACGTAGGGTTTATTGAAAATGACTAAAATCAAAACTATTTCGGCCTTATTTTCTAAGAAATTTATTTAATTAACTTAAGTCCCTCTTGGAAACAAAGCATATAAAAAATAAAAAAAAAATTAAAAAAAAATCATTTAATTCAGATAACTTTATCCATACAGTGAAATTAAAATTAAATTAAATTAACATTGAAGTGAAATCAGTATTAAAAATAAAAAAAAATAACATTTAAAAAAAAAAATAAAAAAAATTACCATCAAAATTAAAATTAACATTAAAATCAGAATTAAAATAAAAGAAAATTAAAATTCATTCAAAATTAAAAAAGATAAAACAAAACAATCAAATAAAATAAGATAAAATAAATATTAAATATTCAAATAAAAATAAGATAAATATAAAACATTCAAATTACCCGCTTAATAAACGTCACCCATATTGGAGAAGAGATCCTGTCTGCGAAAGTCTTCAGAATTCCGTTGCAGCTGCCTCGCATTCTAAAGATCAGGGAAACAGTTTTCTTGCGAATGACGGCATAAAAGCCATCAGTTCGATACAGCGCGAACATTCCCGATGCACTACAGAAGCGAGGCAGCCCCAACATCATCCTGAAGATGTTGTTATACGCGCAGGACATCCAGCGATCTTTTGGTGTGAATATGTAATTCTACAGTTATTAAGGGAATAAAAACAACAAAAATTCTATGCAATAGTTGGGACATAGCCTTTCGCCGAAACAAAAGACGGTGTTATTAACAAAATAGATTGGGAAAAAACTCATAGACTCATAGATCTAAGTACCCACGTACTTAGATCCATGTGAATGATTCAAAAAATCACTGACAAATCAGAACTTTTTAGATAATAAAAATAGTTATTTGAAGTCACGTTTAAAGATCTAATCGACATGCAGAAGAATAAAAAATGTCTTCAAAGTAGGTAAGCACTTTCCTAATTTTTTTATCGACATAATATATTATGTACCTACCTATTCTCAATCTTAAATTTTAATTGCTCAATACACTCAAAATCAAAATACTTTTTGTAGTAATATACCTAGCAAGCGAGTTTCGCTATTACATTGTGCATTGGGGTGAAAGATCTTACATTTTTCTGTAAAACTCATAACTTAAATCTGTGGTAGAAGTAGTAACGTACCTATTCTTAAAAGAATAAATACCAATCCATTATTTTCTGGTATCCCCAAACACTTCACTGAACTTGACATAAATGCTACCCCGGATGCTACTAGCGCCAACGGCGTGCAAAAGTCGAACTACAGACCGGATCTAGTTCGAACATTCTAGTAGAAACCAGTAAAGTAGTCAAAATTATGTATTCTTGAATGAAACTATCAAATGCGAAATTTTTGAATTCAGTATTTTGATCTAAGCTATTGATTAAGCCCATATTTCGTTAAACTTTCATATAAAATATAGAAGTTTGGACAAATTCCATAGAAGAGTCGCGAAGGTTCTAGAACGTTTCACAGAAAATCAATGCTGCGATGCTAGCGCCACCACTCGTCGAATAGCGTAGTTACAAAAAACGCAAGTGGAGTTCTAAACATTTTCAAAGAAATCGTTTTTTCAGAAACTAAAAATTAGGTGATTTATTTTTAAACATACTTTAAAAGGTAAATTTAAAAAAAATATTAGTTTGTTATAAAGCAATTTACTCGTTTGAAGTATTATATTCTTATATAGCAAAATTATTTGATTACTTAGGTACATATTTTTGGTAATATTTTCTATAACATCATTTCATAATTATTTATAAAGATTACAACATATTGTTCGACTATTTGCAAAGATTTATTTTTTTACATAATGTCATGTGTTTTTGTATATACAGTGACTAGTAAATTTTACTTAGTAGTTTTTTCTAAGTAATATTTTATAAAACGCGTAGAAAACATTATGCTTGATTAGGTCTGTACTTCATGATGGTAAAACGCCCCATGTTTCGAGCCCCTGACGCCAAATCAAGAAATTTCTACTCGCTCAGAGATGGCGCCTGCGTATCGAGTCTATAAAAGCTTTCTGACATTCCGCCCGGCGTCATTTAATTCAAGAAAAGCGAAGTGAGAGATACGCTGCGATTCCACGCGATCTTACAACACGTGTAAAAACCGCGCTAGTCAAGTCAAGAAAGTATTCAATTCTGTGCTTAGTTTAAACGTTAACTTGAGGACTACTTTATAATAAGTGAAACAGTCAAAATGCCCGAAGAAATGCAGACCGATGTCGCGGAGGTGGAGACCTTCGCCTTCCAGGCGGAGATCGCCCAGCTCATGTCCCTGATCATCAACACATTCTACTCCAACAAAGAGATCTTCCTTCGTGAGTTGATCTCCAACTCGTCAGACGCCCTGGACAAGATCCGGTATGAGTCACTCACCGACCCGTCGAAGCTGGACAGCGGCAAGGAGCTCTACATCAAGATCATTCCCAACAAGAGCGAAGGTACACTTACTCTCATTGATACCGGTATCGGTATGACCAAGGCTGACCTCGTCAACAACCTTGGTACCATCGCCAAGTCGGGAACAAAGGCGTTCATGGAGGCTCTTCAGGCTGGCGCTGACATCAGCATGATCGGTCAGTTTGGTGTGGGTTTCTACTCATGCTACCTGGTCGCCGACCGCGTGACAGTCCACTCCAAGCACAATGACGACGAGCAGTACGTGTGGGAGTCGTCTGCGGGCGGCTCGTTTACGGTGCGCCCTGACCACGGCGAGCCCCTCGGCCGCGGCACACAGATCGTCCTGCACATCAAGGAGGACCTCACTGAGTATCTTGAAGAGCACAAGATCAAGGAGATCGTGAAGAAGCACTCTCAGTTCATCGGCTACCCCATCAAACTGATGGTGGAGAAGGAACGCGAGAAGGAGCTCTCTGACGACGAGGCCGAGGAGGAGAAGAAAGAGGAAGAGAAGGAGGAGGACAAGCCCAAGATCGAGGATGTGGGAGAAGATGAGGAAGAGGACAAAAAAGACAAGAAGAAGAAGAAGACCATCAAGGAGAAGTACACAGAGGATGAGGAGCTGAACAAGACCAAGCCCATCTGGACACGCAACGCCGACGATATCACACAGGAGGAGTACGGTGACTTCTACAAATCCCTCACCAATGACTGGGAGGACCATCTAGCTGTCAAACACTTCTCTGTTGAAGGTCAGTTGGAGTTCAGAGCACTCTTGTTCGTGCCCCGCCGTGCTCCCTTCGACCTGTTCGAGAACAAGAAGCGCAAGAACAACATCAAGCTGTACGTGCGCAGGGTGTTCATTATGGACAACTGTGAAGACCTCATCCCCGAGTACCTGAACTTCATTAAGGGTGTTGTTGACAGCGAGGACCTGCCCCTCAATATCTCTCGTGAGATGCTCCAACAGAACAAGATCCTCAAAGTCATCAGGAAGAACTTGGTTAAGAAATGCTTGGAACTCTTCGAGGAGTTGGCTGAAGACAAGGAGAACTACAAAAAGTATTACGAACAGTTCAGCAAGAACCTGAAGCTTGGAATCCACGAGGACTCTCAGAACAGGTCCAAACTGGCTGACTTGCTCCGCTACCACACATCCGCCTCCGGTGACGAGGCATGCTCCCTCAAGGAGTATGCTTCCCGCATGAAGGAGAATCAGAAGCACATCTACTACATCACTGGTGAGAACCGTGACCAGGTTGCCAACTCTTCATTTGTTGAGCGCGTCAAGAAGCGTGGTTATGAAGTTGTATACATGACCGAGCCCATTGATGAGTATGTAGTACAGCAGATGAGGGAGTATGACGGCAAGACTCTTGTCTCGGTCACAAAGGAGGGTCTGGAACTCCCTGAAGATGAGGAAGAGAAGAAGAAGCGTGAGGAGGACAAGGTCAAGTTCGAAGGTCTCTGCAAGGTCATGAAAAACATCCTTGACAACAAAGTTGAGAAGGTTGTTGTATCCAACCGTTTGGTTGAGTCACCTTGCTGCATTGTCACTGCGCAGTACGGTTGGTCCGCCAACATGGAGCGTATCATGAAGGCTCAGGCTCTCCGTGACACGTCTACCATGGGTTACATGGCGGCCAAGAAGCACCTTGAGATCAACCCTGATCATTCCATTGTTGAGACTCTGAGGCAGAAGGCAGAGGCTGACAAGAACGACAAGGCTGTGAAGGACCTCGTCATCCTGCTGTACGAGACTGCTCTGCTGTCATCTGGCTTCGCTCTTGACGAGCCCCAGGTGCATGCTTCCCGCATCTACCGCATGATCAAGTTGGGTCTTGGCATTGATGAGGACGAGCCAGTCCAGGTCGAGGAGACGACCGTCGGTGACGTGCCCCCACTAGAGGGCGATGCTGATGACGCGTCGCGCATGGAGGAAGTGGATTAAAATCTCAAATCTCAGCTTTTAGCCATGTTGTAATGGTGTTTATGTGATTGTATCGCGAAGTTATTTTGTGCACTGGTGTACAGCCAAAGACTGATTTAGTTCAAATTCCATTATTGAAAATAAATGGTAAAATTAACAAATTACTTTCTTGGTTTCATTCCCTGAATCCTTACACACTACCCCAATCACCCTTATAAAGTGGTAAATAATAATTAATTGTACCGTACCCTTTTATTACCCAATTAAATTGATTTTTATTATTTGCCACTTAGAACTATGAGTAAATGCACACACACAATGAGCTAATGATTGCTATGCATCAATGACCTGAAGTGAAAGCTAAACACTAGTAGGGTCATTGGACCATAAACTACCATAGCCCATTGTGTGGAGATGCAACACAACATGCACAGTCATATAACCCTTGTCAGTAGCAGACCACAGAGACCCTGACTGTTCTTGCTGAGTGATCACCGAGCTTCAACAACAACTACATAGATACATACCTACTACAGTTATGTAGGTATGGTGGTCTATCTGAGGTAAGAGACTAGAACCTAGGCATTGCACTAAGACCTAGGTAGATAGTAAGCCTAAATAAATATCTAGGTTGACTGGGAATGTGAAGAGTTCGCCCTGGAAGATGATGCCCAGCAGAGGGTTGTGAATGATGATTGATGGTCCATCAATTCACAGTTGGGTGTCTGAAATGTGCTGAAACGCGTCTGATGAACACTAGGCGCAAGTAATGATCCTGTTGGAATATCAATTCAGATAGTATTTAGTTGGGTGTAGCTTTTGGTGTTCATGTTATGGTGAACGTGTATTAGTTACTGGGAACTTCCTGCTTACATTATGTTCGAATTAGCAACAAAATCCCCTCATTGAGAGGTCTGCGTCCCAGCAGTGGGAACATTAATAGGCTGATTATGCTTATGCTTATGCTTAGCAACAAAATTGATTCGAGAAGTTTTAACTTTGAGGGAGTTTCCCAACCAATGTAAAATAATTTATTGTAGACTAAACGTCGACTATAAAGTAGTACAGAGTTAAAGACCTAGGTACTTCGTTGTAATCCACAGATTACTTGTAACAAGCTATTGTAATCAGATGTTTTGCTATAAAATTCAAATAGTTTTATTATAGCCGGAGCCCGGATGTAGGTACAGACGTTAAGCCAGCACGTTAAGTTACTACGATCTGTCAAATTTCTTTAATAGATTTTCAACTTTATCACTAAAGTGTTAGATTCAAGGTTGATTGGGAAAATTTGACAGTTTCGGGTAGCTTGACGTGCTGGCGTCTGTACATACAGTGCTATAAGAATCTTTTGGCGTGATAGATGTTAGTAGGGGGCGCTGTAGGTAATAATTTTTTAAATGTATTGCAAAAACAATACCGCGTTAGTTCCGATTTTGACCACGCCACGCGGCAAGAGATGCTTGATCAACCATATTTTTTTTGCTTGCTAGAAGAAATTTACTATACTTTATGGTAGGGCATTCCCCAAACAAAGTGCAGTAAATTGATGCTGAGTAATTAACGTTTGATCAAGTAAATTCCCGTTTGTATTCTAAAGGCAAATCTATAAAATCAGTTTGATATGAAAGAGAGGGAAAATTCTTTTGTCAGTACAATTTGACTGCGGATGATCTTTTTTTTTTAAATAGCCAGTTTTATCTCACAGGTGGGCCAAAGGCCATCTCCATATGTTTCCGATTTTCTCTGTTTTGTTTTCTCCGGCCAAAATTCTGGTGAAAGTAGGTCTTATCTTGGTATAACATGAACATAACTAGTAAGAGTCACATCAGGAAGATAATTGTTTCTGGGGGATCGGCAAATGTTCTATATAAACTCATGTGGGATGATGTTCAGAGACATCATTGGGTTGGTTTGAAAATAGTTACACCCAGGTCGATAATCTTAATTGGTTAATTGTATCAGTTTGCATCTGTCTGTCTGTCTGATTGTTTCCGTCTGTCTGTGTTTGTGTCTGTTAGGTTAGTCTGTCTGTCCGTTTGCGTCGTTTTGTCTGCGTTTGTTTGTGTCTTAATTATCTGTGGGATAGACAAACTAGTCGTATGTTATTCTGGTGGATGATATCAGCTTGAATATCTGGTGAAAAGCCAGAACAGGTTGTCGATCATAGCTGGTCCATACTCACATTGTACTGAGTATAATTATAACACGCTTTAGAGCGACGTCATTTTATTACTCGTAATCTTCTCTGCAAACCCTTGGAATGTTTAAAAAAATAACTATAGACCGACCGCTTTAATGAGTTCTTCGATTTGCCTCAAGAAAGACACATTAAGCGACCACAAAGTCCTAACAATGTCCTCAATATCCTTTGTTGGAGATCCTAAATAAATAAATAAATATCCCACAGGTTATATGCTATAAAATAACCATAGTCCACGTAGGTATTACGACACTAAATTATTGAACCAATACGTGATCAACCTTCACGAGGACTCATTAAAGCGGTCGGTCTGTAGTCTGCCATATATTATTGGATTTAGAATTATGCCACTGCATACCATGCATTAACATCCAAACTTAACATGTTTGCAAAATTTCATCTCAATCGGAAACCAAGAAGCGGGTCAAAATTTCTAAGATTTTGTTAGGTAGGTACATAGTTACGATTAGGACTCGTTCCCGACTGGCAGATGGCCAGAGAAGGCAAAACACCAGGAGAGTTGGAAAGTAGGCTAAAAAAAAACAAAAGTCAGTTATACCGGATGTAAACAGACCCTTCACATATCCGTCAACCAAGCATTCTGTACTTCACACTAAGTAACTTTACGCAAAAAATATTGCTGGGAATCGACTTTTTTTCTGGGGTGGAAAATCACGTCTTACGGTAGGACTCGATGGAAAGCACTCATAGCATTGTGCTGATGAATGGATTGAATAGTACGAGGGTCGTGGAGGTGTGTAAAGGAAAAACCTTACATTACAAACGTGTATTTGAAAAAAAACTTGTGAAAAAGTTGGAACTTTGACCCCCAATATCTCCGTAACTAGAAAGTTCCTAGGTATGGTCTAGAACAAAAAAATTATCGCAGTGACGGGGAGAAACAAGTGCCTTTCGTTTATGTTAAGGGTCTATTTACACGCTTTAGGTAGGTACCCTTTTTATTTACAAAGTTTGCTTCTATGCTAACAGGGGGAATGCCCTCAGCTCCTCAGCAATTTTTTCTTCAATTAGTTTCAACTAATTGGTGTCAAAACATGGCACTACTTGGCTCACGGCCCTTTTAGTAAAAAAAACCGGCCAAATGCGAACCGGAGTCGCACACAAAGGGTTCCGTAGCACCAAACAATATAATAACAATATTTTTAACGATCATTATTAGGCCAATTTACGAGTACTTACACTTAACAATAAAACTAAATTTGTTTTTCATAGTATGGTAATGAAAAAAGCTACTGCTGCTATTATGAAATCTTATTCAAACCAATTTTCGTTAAAAGTTCTTTTTAAGTTGTAAGAATGTTCCTCCTCTTACTTTAAAACTTAAAGAGGTTGGGGACACACAATTTTTACTGCTTTAGATGAGAATAGGTATGTCATCAACCAATGACTTATAACATATTTTAGGCACCTCGATATCTTCCTTCAAGAGGTAACGGTAAACAGTCCACACTGTTACATACGTAGAAATTATTTTACATGTTCCGTTTGTGTCATGTGGGTTCTGTTTTTGCCATTTGGCTACGGAACCGTAAAATAATTCCTAAATAATGCGTACGTGAGTAGGTACGCACGGCGACCTTGACGACACGAGGCTTCTCGTTGCAGACGTGCCAAAAGATGGTAATGACATAAATCGTGTTTTGGCTAGTTTTCGTAACGTATTCCTTTCTTTAAAGAATAATGCCTGATGCAGCACAGTCGCAACTGCTCGTAGCGCGTAACAGTGCAAATCAAAAATGTTCCACCTGTAGTGTGCGATATTCATACAATCAACAATGAGTCTTTATTATCATCACCGCGACTTTAGGCCGCAGAAGATTCTTCCAGCAGGAAGAAAGTTTGGTCGTGCAACCGGGCGGCCGACCAGTTTTGTTCAAGATGGTGGCCGGTCATGCGACAAGGCGTGGCCGCCGTCCATACAGCCGAATTGGGCCGCAGCGTATCGCATCTCAGCACAAAATATCACGGTGCGCTACGCCTGTATCGTGCGATGGCTTATTCACAAATAATGTAGGTAGGAGGAATTATTGTAGCAATGTGACTTAACCCGCCAACTGAGCGCCTTTAAAATTTGCAATAGGCACCTACGTTGCGGTTCGGTCAGCTCAAAAGTGCCTAATAACACGACAAACCTATACAACATAGTACAGTCTTGAAATCATATGATGCCTAAAAAAGTTGAAACGATAACTTAATTACTCATCATCAATTAGCTTTATTAACAGTTACAATACCGACTTTGAAACCACAAATCATTAAACAAATACTAAATATTCTCGGGGATAAAGGCGCATAAATCTGATTCAGTGTACTTGCTAGTATTTTAAACGTTTTGGTCGAATCTATAAGTTTCTCTATTGGTATACTTTTAGCTAGTTTATGGTCAACAGTCATGACATCAGCAATAGGTAAACCGTCATCATCTCTTATTTCAAGCTCTCCTGCAGTTCGTACCTTCTGTTCTAAACAATAACTGACGAGGCCGTCTGAAAAACATCCAGCTATGAATTTCAATGATTTCTTAAGTTGAAATAGGCTAAAAGTAGTCTTCACCGAATTGTGAACATTTCCGTCTTTTATAGGAATTCCAACATCTCCGATAAACCCATTGGAGGTACAACTCCCTCTGAACGTTTCAGGCATGTACGAATCTATTATATCTTGATTTGGCCAGCTGTCTAGAAGGCTCCAGTGATCAGTGGCGAAGCTTATCCATGTGACGATAACATTGGACACGTCAGTATCGTTGAGACCAAACATTTTACCTATTTCACAATCAGGTTTGCATCTTCGTAATTTCATGAGTAACATCAAAAACTGATCCTGTACAGTTAAGTTGGTTACGTGTTTCGATTGGTATTTGATCTCATTGCCCATTGGCATCAGGGTGGATAACAGAAGTGTGAACTGAGCATAGTTATCTAAACCTGTGTAGAATAGTACGGACTCATCATCAGATAGTACCAGTTCTGTGGTAGCAATGAATCTTAAACTATTCTGTGTTTGTGTTCCTTGACTCAACTGTTTATTTTTCAAAGTTCTTCCGGGTCGTGAAACTAGAGTCTTCTGCCACAAGAATTTTATTTCGGGTGAGACACTTCTGGGATTTTTTCTATGGTGTCTCCGAGATGGAATTTCAAGAAAGCTTTTACAGCTATGAAGGTGTTTCCTTTGTCCCTCTCTGCCTTCATGACGCCTTGACACTAATTTTCTATTCCACGGAAAAACTGAAGGGACAGTTGACTTCTTTAGACGTCTGCGTTGTAGAGGTTGTCCTGTAACATAAAAAGGTGTAGTATTGCATTGAAACTCCGTACGCAACACTGGGCCGGCTATTCAAGTGTACACAACACTGGGCCGGCTATAAGTTAGGTTTCGCAAACTTAGTTAATTTTTTCGGAAGTTTGGTATTTTTAGGAAATTTTGTTATTTTTCGTAGAATTGTAATTTGAGTATGCTCATGGTTAATTTTTCGATAATTCATTTTAACCAAGCTTAGTATTACAGTCAACCACAGATGGTTGAAAGTTTTTTTTTTTTCGGAAGTTTTATTATTACCCATTTGTTTTGTGCAATAAAGCACAGGGCAACATTATACTCAGTAAAGGTTTGCTTGCACACATTTAGGCGGGCTACTCGCACCGCAATGTGCTGCTGTGAACTGCGAGAGGCTGACTTGATTTGTATATTTTTACTATATCTTTTTTTTATATATTTTTGTGGAGCGAGTTTATGTAGGTAGTAGACCAGGGTATTTATGTAATTACTAACCAGTAGCACGACTGACTTGAATAAAGTCGCTACTCGGGAAATGTCTGCGACATATCCTCGATCCCTTCTTTAGAACAAAATTACCGCGTCCTATAGCTTTCACCCAAGAATTTCTTAGATTAGGATCCTTTGGAAAGCGGTGGGTAGCGTTGTGGGAGCAAAATGGGACACTGCAGCGAGCCATTATTATAAATGTCACCTACGGATAATTTGCATATAATTGAACTATAAATAAAACGTTCACAAGAAAAAACATAATTATTTTAGAATTTGGAAAATAATACAAATCAAATTTTACACTGCTAATTTGACATCATTTTGACAAAAGGCCAGTTGAGTTATTTTGGCTTTGTTTCGTTTTACACCAAGGCCCAAAGAGGTTTTCAAAATCGCTGGCAAAATCTCAGAAATTTATAAAACAGTAAATTTTGTCAATGATGAAATCATTGACAAAATTTATGAAAGTGCCCTCTAGTATCGAATGGCGGTACTAAACGTTCAAGTGTTGTTTTTGTATTTCCATGAATAATCGAGAATGCAAAAAATCGTCATAGTTTTATATTAAACTCCTAAACTTTGAAAATACATCAACTAAACTTCTACAGCTGTTAGTAGATGAATGAATGCTCTCCAGAGTCTTCCAGAACAAGGTACCTACGTAATTATGTAGGTATGTGCAACGCGAGCGACCTAGATTGACGTCATGGCGCTGGATCAATACATACAAGTCATATTTATCTACCTGCATTATGTAACGCAGCCCGCAGGTACCTATATCGAGTTTGAATTCTACCTATGTCTAGAAAATTACGAATGCGGATGCGCTTTTAAGACTTAAAAAAATACAATAGCAACAGGACATACGAGTTTGTATTATTGCTATTTGATATTTTACCAAAATCCATTTTCATCGCATCCATTTTCTCCGAAGGGTAAGAAAGACCCATATTTCGACAGTTGATATTTCACAAATTATAACAACGATTAAAGATGAATCATGAACTTGACGAACAC
The DNA here is from genome assembly GCA_963576755.1 of Noctua janthina. NCBI lineage: Eukaryota > Metazoa > Arthropoda > Insecta > Lepidoptera > Noctuidae > Noctua > Noctua janthina. Next base: position 11,431,023 of record OY755075.1, on the reverse strand, counting down.
AATCGAAACTGGGTAGCAAATTCTGCAATCTTCAACCAGTTTCTTTTCCTTTGTTACCGTTTGTATTTAGCGCAGATGTTCACTGCAAGTAATAATGTAGCTTAGAGCGGGCTTTCTAGATTCGTCGTTATTATTAGCAGATTAAAAGTTCCTGGTTAATTAAGGGCGCCTGCTGACTCTGGTCAACAAGGCCTCATTTATTCTGAAACCTAGCGATTACAGATTGCTCATAGGCGTCATAGATAATTGGGTAACATAAGGCCATTTTCTTTGTGGGCGAATCATCTCTCGATAAACTTGTATTTAAAAGAGTGGACTGGATGTAAATATTATAATCATGACTTTATGCATCGTCTGTCGTTGCTGTGGGCTTTGTCCGACGAGCCGTGGGCTTAAATAGCCACTGTCTAGAGCCCTGATTAGGGAATGCAAATCCGTTCTGTTTTAAAATTCGGAATTTTGGTCCAATCCGGATTGTACGGATTATTCATGAAAATACACAAATCTATATTAGTTTATGTTTTTCATATTTGTGTAAAAGGGGTAGGTAAAATAAAAACACAGTCAAATCATATGATTTTTTTTTTAATTTTACAATAGCATAGCAGTTAGCACAAAGTGATGCACACACGGCGCGACCGAGCCACCCCTCAGGGCGAGACGCGAGGGGTGAATTTTTTCGAACAAGCGAGAGAGCCGTCTGGTTCTCGTCTCATGCAATGAAGTTTCTAGATTGCAAATGACGAAATTTTAATGAAAACGTTTTATTTGTTGCGTGATGAGATTAAAATTTTACTTCCTATAGTCTATGTAAGTAGGTACTTAGGTACTTACTCCTATTTATTTTCCAAGTTCGTGATTAACTAAATCATTAGGTACCTACCTCAACGACCGACTGGATTTGGATGGCCATGACCTGGATAGGCCTCAACCTATTAATAAAAAGCATTTTTGAAAAAAAAAATCACAAATAAATACCTTTACTTAAGTTATTTCGATTATTTTGATAAATAAAGAAGAGGAAATAATGCCTTGTTGGTCCAGTGGTCCAAAGCGCTACATTCTGATCATGCGGTCTTGGGTTCGATTCCCAGGTTGATGAAAGTGTTAAAATTGGGTTTTCCAATCAGGGATATCTCAGTAACATCATGGAGCTAAGATTTGTGACCGGTTGATGGGAAAAGGCTCACCATCATCATGTCATGTATGTCATGGCGAAATGTGGGTGTGCTGAGTTACTACGACCAGTATATTAGGTACTTACGTACATACCTACAGTACATATGTACCTGGTCTACATCTCTGCCCAACACTAACATTAATTACCTATAGGCTTGATGTTTTTGTATGTAGGGATACAAATGAGAAAATTGTTGCAAAACTAGGCATTAAAATAAAACAACATAGCGTAATTGACCTTTATTATACCTACTGTACCTTTGGTCACACTATTTTGTTTTTCCTTACCTTTATTACATTTCCTTCATTCTCAAGCTGAATTATGAATACCTACTAAGAGTACTAAGTCTTCCCAAATATAGCTCCGCCTTCTAAAAATAAATCACCGAAGATTAGTAACGTGTGGAAATATAATTGAAGAAATCTAGTCTAATCATCTCATCAGTCATGTGTGGGCAAAGGTAAACGAACTTAGGTCAATAAAATTCGCCATATTGAAAAACATCAGCAACAGCTGTCTCTTTTTTAAAAGGATTTACGAAAATACCGTTTTTTTGGAAACATTGCAAAGGTGTGAACGAATATTTTGCATTATTTCATCAGCAGGGGTAGAAAATTCTAGAGTTCATGGTATTTTCTAGCCCCCGCAGAAACTGGTACACACACTGTTTCATAATTTGTAAACAATACAATACTATTGCTATCCCTTTCACACTCACCAAGGGCGCGGGTGAAGTGTGCGTCATGCATTCTAGATATTTGCCCGGTATTGCCAGTGCGCTAAGTTTAATTTCCCTAGAAGCTTCCGACACGACAGACGTTTTTTAATGTTTCGATTTTTAACTTGTCTTTACAAAATTGTAGGTATATAGTTTTATTTACACCTCAAAGCAAGTAGTTTTCACAAAAGTGTTTATAAATTTCCAATAGGTCGGACGTTTTTGTAATTGTTAATATTGATTCGGTATGTTTAATTTATGACAGGTACCTACCTGTCATAAATTAAACATACCGAATCAATATTAACAATTACAAAAACGTTCGGCCCATTTATATAATAGGACAAATAGGGAAATACACATATATAAAAAACAATACTATGACTGCAAAACAGCGTTAATTAATTGGATAAAACTTTAACCTATGATCAAACAGAAGCACTGTTAAGAATTGTGTCATGATGCTTGGTTCTGTCCACTGGAACTGTTGCATGCAATGGAGTGCAACAGTTTAAGTACTGGAGGGATAGTGGAAGTGCGGTGACACGTACTCACCTCACATCACATGTTGGCACACTTATTATACTCACAAACAAACCTGCTCACACATTCACAAACATACACACATACACACGCACATACTCACACTCTCACACATATGTATATTTATCTAATTATACTTGATATGGAAGAGCGGAGTCTCCCAATACAAGCATTACTTGCTTAAAGGAGGGTTGAAGAAATAAATGATTTTTGATTTTTTTATTTTTGGAAAACCCCACATACATTTTGAAAATAGAAAATAATATTTCTGTAATAGTTTAAAAAAATGAATATTAAAACTATTCAAATTTTTTCTCCTATATTAACGGTTCCAAGGGAACGCCATTGCGGAATAAAAAAATATCCTTCGATCGAACTTATTCATGGTCATACTGTATCTCAAATTTCAACCAAATCCATTCAGTTGATAAGGCCTGGAGAAGTAACAGGCAGATACAGATAAGACAGACAGAGGTACTTCCGTATTTATAATATCAGCATGACATATAGAACAGAATTCATTAGAAGAAAATCAGAATTTTGACAGACGTCAACTATTAACCTAATAAAATTTTTAATTTAATAAAAGGAAATATCAGAAAAGATTATTTATTCTAGATTTTCTTCCACCGTATTGATTAACATTATACGTTTTCACGAACGTAGTATTTTGGAATACTCAAAGTAGAAACTTCACAAAACCGTTCACGAAAAAATCGCTTTGGAATTAGTTAACTGTTAACATTTCATTTCTCGTATTGTACAGAAAGGTTGATGGATTAACACATAAAAATGGTTTGTACGTATAGCCGAATGACTTAGTTATTATAATACAAAGTTTAAACCGTGGTGATTTATTTTCGGTATCTCCCCAGATGCAGGCAAAATTTCTACAGTGACAACCCGATTGAGACAGCAAAAGGCTTGCTGTCTCTTTCCCACAAACGCAATGATTGGTCGAACCGCGCGACCCTCTAGATAATTCCTTCGATTCTGTTCTCTGATTGGACGCAGACTAGAGAGGTCGAGTAAAGAGTAGAAATCTCTCGAAGCTCATTTGTTGACTATATAAGCAGCGGCCGCTCGGCGCGAACTCAGAATTATTTGAAACGCGATACAAAGCAGACGAAGACAGTTCGGTGCAAACCGGAGAAGTTTACTAGACTCGCAAGTTACATTCAACGTTATACGTTACTACCACTACTTTGCAACAAGTTTATTGTGAAAAGTACAATCTGCAAGAAGAAGACAAAATGCCAGCTGTAGGAATAGATCTTGGTACGACATACTCGTGCGTCGGCGTGTGGCAGCACGGGAACGTGGAGATCATCGCCAACGACCAGGGCAACCGCACAACACCATCCTATGTGGCCTTCACGGACACGGAGCGCCTCATCGGAGACGCAGCCAAGAACCAGGTCGCCCTCAACCCCAGCAACACAGTGTTCGACGCCAAGCGGCTCATCGGAAGGAAGTTCGACGACCCCAAGAGTCAGCAAGACATGAAACACTGGCCCTTCAAGGTGGTGAACGACTGCGGCAAACCAAAGATTCAAGTGGAGTTCAAGGGTGAAGCGAAACGTTTTGCGCCCGAGGAGATCAGCAGCATGGTGCTGACGAAGATGAAGGAGACTGCGGAAGCTTACCTCGGAACAACAGTACGCGACGCGGTCATCACAGTGCCGGCCTACTTCAACGACTCCCAGCGCCAGGCCACCAAGGACGCGGGAGCCATCGCCGGTCTCAACGTGCTCAGGATCATCAACGAGCCCACAGCCGCCGCGCTCGCTTATGGCCTCGACAAGAACCTCAAGGGCGAGAGGAACGTCCTCATCTTCGACCTCGGCGGCGGAACGTTCGACGTGTCAATCCTAACCATCGACGAAGGCTCGTTGTTCGAAGTGAGGGCGACGGCGGGCGACACACATCTCGGAGGCGAGGACTTTGACAACAGATTAGTGACCCATCTCGCGGACGAGTTCAAGCGCAAGTACAAGAAGGACATGAGCATGAATCCTCGTGCACTACGCCGCCTCCGCACAGCCGCTGAACGCGCTAAGCGCACTCTGTCCTCCAGCACTGAAGCCACCATCGAGATCGACGCGCTCTATGAGGGAATCGACTTCTACACTCGCGTGTCCCGCGCGCGCTTCGAAGAGCTGTGCGCAGACCAATTTAGAGGTACCCTCGAGCCCGTGGAGAAGGCCCTCAAAGACGCCAAGATGGACAAGAGCCAGATTCACGACGTCGTCCTCGTCGGAGGCTCCACCAGGATCCCGAAAGTGCAGAGTCTGCTGCAGAACTTCTTTTGCGGCAAGAAGCTCAATCTGTCCATCAACCCCGACGAAGCCGTGGCGTACGGCGCGGCCGTCCAGGCAGCTATCCTGAGCGGCGAGCAAGACGCCAAAATCCAGGATGTGTTACTAGTGGACGTGGCCCCTCTGTCGCTCGGTATCGAGACCGCCGGCGGCGTTATGACGAAGATCATTGAGCGCAACTCTAAGATCCCGTGCAAGCAGTCGCAGACGTTCACAACGTACTCGGACAACCAGCCGGCGGTCACCATCCAAGTGTACGAGGGCGAGCGAGCGATGACGAAGGACAACAACTTGTTGGGTACGTTCGACTTGACCGGCATCCCGCCCGCGCCGCGCGGCGTCCCTAAGATCGACGTCACCTTCGACCTGGACGCGAACGGCATCCTAAACGTGTCGGCCAAAGAGAACAGCACCGGCCGAAGCAAGAACATCGTCATCAAGAACGACAAGGGACGTCTGTCACAGGCTGAGATCGAGCGCATGCTCGCCGAGGCGGAGAGATACAAAGACGAAGATGAAAAGCAGAGGCAGCGCGTCGCGTCGAGGAACCAGCTCGAAGCGTACGTGTTCAGCGTGAAGCAGGCGCTGGATGACGCCGGAGACAAGCTCTCGGAGCAGGACAAGAGCACTGCGAGGAGCGCGTGCGACGACGCGCTGAAGTGGCTCGACAACAACACCTTGGCGGAGCAGGAAGAGTACGAGCACCGGTTGAAGGACGTGCAGCGCGTGTGCTCGCCGCTCATGAGCAAGATGCATGGTGCGGGCGGCAACCCCGGGGGCATGCCTGGCGGTATGCCTGGAGGAATGCCCGGTGGTTACCAGGAAAACAGCGGGCCCACAGTTGAAGAAGTAGATTAAATCTTAAAGTTCCAATCACCTGAAATGTGATATTAATTTGTAAGACTGATTATTTATTTTATCAGCACATGATCCCCGTTGAATTGATAGAAAAATTCTCTGTATGTCATGAAGCTCTCAGTATTTAATTTGATGTAAGTTTGTAAATAGGAAAATAAAAAAAAAACACATTACTTCTCTCTTTTATTTAACAAAATCCTCCTTGTAACTTAACCTATGACCCATAGGTAATAATGAAACACTTAACAAATAAAATAATGGTTATACCTACAGACTACACGGCAATAACACAAGTAGGTACACAACACATTTACACGACATTTTGGTCATTTCCAAAAGTATAGAAATAAAAACAATAAAAACCCTGTTCAAATTAAATTCTTCACATTTAAAGAGAATTAGTAAAACATAGTACAGACGCCAACACATCAAGCTACTACGATCTGTCAAATTTCTTTATTAGATTTTCAACTTTATCGCTAAAGCACGAGGTTCAAGGTTGATTGGGAAAATTTGAAAATTTCGGGTAGCTTGATGTGCTGGCGTCTGTGCACACGGCGCCATCCACAAAGACATTGAAACCTTATTTTAAAAATATTGTAAAAATTCACCCTTGAAAAATATTGCTGTAGCAATCGAGATAACAGTAAGTCAAGCAAAGCGGACGAGTTCGTCAAAATGGTGGTAAAGTTATGGCGCAATATTTAGTGTTTGTGAAAAAACTAAAAACTCGATTTTCATTCACTGTTTTAAGCTTTCACGGTTTATAACTAAACTTATACGTCACTTACGGTATATATTTCGTAAGTGACAGTATAAGTCTCGATTTTCATGTTACCTAAATTATTGTTTAAAAAGAAAGATCTTTTGACGAACACATTCCATGAGGCCATTTTTTACATAACATAACATCACGCCTGTAATGCCCGAAGGGTTTCGAAGAGATGTCCCTAATAGTAGGTACACCTACATTTCGCCAGTTAAAGTCCCATGTAAAATGGGGCGAGCCTATTGCCATCAACCGGGCACAAATACAGACTACATGCCTGCTACTGAGAAATTCCTGATATAAAAGCCCAATAACACTATGCGAGACCTAGGAATCGAACCCAGGGCCTTACGTTTAGCAATCGCGCTTCCAACGACCAACGAGACAGTACTTTTTTTTTAAATCTCACTTAATGCCCTCTCGATTACCACGGCAGAATATGTATAAAATACCCTACAATATGACAATGTAGTAAAAATCTAAGCATTTATTTGGATACAAGTGGCAGTACAGGACCAGAAGCAGGACCTCGTGGCTAAATAATAACAGCCGCTCGGGTCGATCTTTAGGTTAAGCCGCGCTTGTCTAGGTTGGTCTGTGGATGGGTAACCACACTACATACCGAGTTTCCTCCTTGCAAGCATGATAAATCGTATGCAGAAGCAGTATCCGGACCAAACTCTACAACTCATGACCTACCACAAACTCACCAACAACAGAATCAGACACTACATCATATTCTAATCAAACAGAGCGAAAATATGGACCTCTTAATTCAACAAATAGGCTCCTTAGTGGGTCTATCACTAGCCTCGTCACCAAGCTTACAAAATGACTTACTTATTCATAGCAGCCTGGAACATCAATGGCATTGCACCCAAAACAAATGAACTAGAAGTTTTCCTAAAAGAGAACAATATCGACATAATTATGCCTGATATCAGAATCACACACAACCGTAAGAAGTGAAATACGTATTCCAGGGTTCTGCGTGTACCTTACCTCTCATCCTGACGGTCGAGCACATGGAGGCAGTGTTATCGTAATAAAAAACACCATCAAACACTGCCTATTGGAACCTTTTGTGACAGAACACCTACAGTCCACGGCTATAAGAGTAGAAGATCGATCAGGCCTTATTAACATCTCGGCGGTATATTGCCCTCCTAGACACAAAATCAATGGGGAAATGTTTACTGAGTTCTTTAAGAAGCAAGGCAACAGATTTATAGCAGGTGGCGACTGGAACGCCAAACATACGGATTGGGGTTCTAAACTCACCGTAACCAGGGGCCGAGAACTAAAAAAAATGTATCGATGCTAACAATATGTCAACTCTGTCCACAGGTGAACCTACAGACTGGCCTACGGATGTTAACAAAATACCTGACCTCCTTGACTTCTTTGTCACAAAAAAAATATGCCACACATTCACCCAAATAGAATCTAGCCTAGACGGGTCTTCAGACCACACCCCAATCATACTAAGATTGAGTAAAACAACTGCAAAATGTAACCCAAACTATGACATGCTCTACAACTACAAAACCGATTGGGATAACTTTAGAGAGTACCTTGAAGACAACATTAATCTCAAACTACCTCTGAAGTCCCCTGGAGACGTAGACGACGCGTGCTTGTATTTCACCAATCTTTTACAAGTGGCAGCGTGGATCAGCACCCCTGAGTTAAAACATTCTGCTCATAGTACACCTACCCCGACCGAAGTCCGAAGAAAAATCGCAGAGAAGAGACTATTTCGTAGAATCTGGCAGTCGTCACATAATGAACGGGACAAAACCCATCTTAACCGTGCCATTAAGGAACTCAAACACCTTGCGAAAACTAATAATGATGCCCTGCAACACAGGCTAGAGAGAATAACCCCTGAAGCTAAAGGAATTCACTCCCTTTGGAAAGCAACTAAGAATTTAGCCCAACCTCAGCAATGGGAAGCATTGCTGAGGTTGGGCTAAATTCTTAGTTATATATAAATAGTTATTTATATATATTTGTGGTCCCACAAACATAGGCCGTGCTTATTAATAAACAAGAATTTGTGTGGTATACTACAACTAAAAAACCCAACTACTGAACAATCACGCTCTAATTAAATTCGGATGAACCGTTTTCGTGTTGGTTGACCTTCCACCCTGTATAACTATACATTTAAATTAACTGTGAAGCATCATTTTTGTACAAAGAAGAATTTGAGAAAGATAAAGATAATTTATTTGTCAAACATGCGTTTACATATACTGACTAATCAGACATGCAAGGTCAATACCTTCGTTAGAGGTAAAACATGGACGCACACAACATCTATTAATTCAATAATTAATCGATGTTGTGTGCGTCCATGTTTTGCCACTAACGGCGTACAAATTTTGTAGGTATTATAAAAAATTATATTTAATTGCAGAGAAATTAACAAGAGCACTATAATTCTGCCATCTAAGGTTTTCTCCAATAGCACTCTGTGTTGAAAGTCGGGTTCTTCACTCCGTCTATGTAGCCACAGCAAGAAGGCAGCCCCATGCATATAATAACCACAATCTCTTTCACAACCATGACACTGAATATTCAAGACTTCATCTTCAATTTCATTCAATGTCAGTGTTACATTGGTATAGGCTTGAGGTTTAGAACAAACTCTTGCCTTTAGGACTCAAAAACTAGCATCGCGGCTCAGCTGCACGTAACCTATCGCGTCATCGCCGTAGCATTCTTCAGAAGACCTGAGGACAAAGAGATAGGGTTTTTGAGAATGCCACTCTGAAATTACTAAAGGTTATTTTATTATAAACTAGCTTTTGCTTGAAATAATGAAACGGAAACTTACTACAGGTAAGTTTATTTACACCTAGCTTTTGTTCTGAGGTCATTATCTACGTGCGGCAAAATTTTGTGACAGAGTTAATTTCGCTTTTGTAATATGACATATGGATTACGGATTTATAATACATTAGATACAAGGTCTCACCTAGATGTTTTAGCACTCCACTCGTATTTGGGCAAGGTACTAAATAGGCAGCCACCATAACATAACACAGTCCATTCTAGGCAAGTTCGCGCTATCACCCGGTTCGAAACCTGTTTCCATTTTCGGTTTCGACGTCAGAGCTATCATATTTTTTAACAGCTCGAGAAAAGCGGTTTTTTTACAAAATAAAACAACCCCAATCTCAGTCAGTAAACAAACAACAAAAACAAACTCTTGCTTGAACTAATTTGAATTTTTGACTTTGACATTTGACACTTTTGACAGTGTTGCCGAGTGTTGCGACTAAATGAACCAAAATATGGTCGGTAACAAATAGCCCTTTATTTTATTGCTTCATAAACTGTACATATTTTCATTGATCAACGCTTCTGAAATTAAGAGAGCCCAGTACACCCCAAGGCCCAAGAAATTAAAAAGATAAGTGTAGGTACTCTTGATCGATCATATTTTAATGTTCTTTAACTTACTGACTGTAAACTTTTGTAATAGGTGTGTGTATGTGTGGAGGTAGGTACGGTGTGTTAATTGCAAGTTTGCCTTTATTCAATGACCTATTTAATAATTCAATAATGCATCGCTGTTTGCACAGGTCGAGTTCTGGCCATTGATTTTAGGGACATTTAGTACACGAGAGGGAGAAATAAAACGAAAGACTAAACAAAAACATTATTTTTATTTATTATTTATATACAAACTTAATATAAGTTACTAAAACATACATAATTATGTCCCCTGTTGAGTCATGCTTGTGTTTACAATATAAACAAATCAGTCTTATAAAAATTATACAAACTAAAGTATTGTTTCAGGTGGGTACTTGAAAGTAGATATCACATTTGCTTAATCGACTTCTTCCACTGTTGGGCCGTTATGTTGTTGGTATCCTCCATAGCCACCGGACTTTCCTCCAGGCATACCTCCGGGCATTCCTCCAGGCATTTCTCCGAACCCGCCAGGCATACCTCCGGGCATGCTACCGGGCATTCCTCCGAACCCGCCAGGCTTTCCTCCAGGAATACCTCCAGGCATACCTCCGGGTATTCCGCCGAACCCGCCTGGCATTCCTCCGGGTATGCCACCGGGCATTCCTCCAGGCATACCACCGGGCATTCCTCCAGGCATACCACCGGGCATACCGCCAGGCATGCCCCCGGGGTTGCCACTCGCGCCATGCATCTTGCTCATGAGCGGCGAGCACACGCGCTGCACGTCCTTCAGTCGGTGCTCGTACTCTTCCTGCTCCGCCAAGGTGTTGTTGTCGAGCCATTTCAGCGCGTCGTCGCACGCGCTCCTCGCTGTGCTCTTGTCCTGCTCCGAGAGCTTGTCTCCGGCGTCATCCAGCGCCTGCTTTACGCTGAACACGTACGCTTCGAGCTGGTTCCTCGACGCGACGCGCTGCCTCTGCTTTTCATCTTCGTCTTTGTATCTCTCCGCCTCGGCGAGCATGCGCTCGATCTCAGCCTGTGACAGACGACCCTTGTCGTTCTTGATGACGATGTTCTTGCTTCGGCCGGTGCTGTTCTCTTTGGCTGACACGTTTAGGATGCCGTTCGCGTCCAGGTCGAAGGTGACGTCGATCTTAGGGACGCCGTGCGGCGCGGGCGGGATACCGGTCAAGTCGAACGTGCCCAACAAGTTGTTGTCCTTCGTCATCGCTCGCTCGCCCTCGTACACTTGGATGGTGACCGCCGGCTGGTTGTCCGAGTATGTAGTGAACGTCTGCGACTGCTTGCACGGGATCTTAGAGTTGCGCTCGATGATCTTCGTCATCACGCCGCCGGCGGTCTCGATGCCGAGCGACAGAGGGGCCACGTCCACTAGTAACACATCCTGGATCTTAGCGTCTTGCTCGCCGCTCAGGATAGCTGCCTGGACGGCCGCACCGTACGCCACAGCTTCGTCGGGGTTGATGGACAGGTTGAGCTTCTTCCCGCAGAAGAAGTTCTGCAGCAGGCTCTGCACTTTCGGGATCCTGGTGGAGCCTCCGACGAGGACGACGTCGTGGATCTGGCTCTTGTCCATCTTGGCGTCTTTGAGTGCCTTCTCCACGGGCTCGAGGGTGCCTCTGAATAAGTCTGCGCACAGCTCTTCGAAGCGCGCGCGGGACACGCGAGTGTAGAAGTCGATTCCCTCGTAGAGCGCATCGATTTCGATGGTGGCTTCAGTGCTGGAAGACAGCGTGCGCTTAGCGCGCTCAGCGGCTGTGCGGAGGCGGCGTAGTGCACGAGGATTCATGCTCATGTCCTTCTTGTACTTGCGCTTGAACTCGTCCGCGAGATGGGTCACTAATCTGTTGTCAAAGTCCTCGCCTCCGAGATGTGTGTCGCCCGCCGTCGCCCTCACTTCAAACAACGAGCCTTCGTCGATGATTAGGATTGACACGTCGAACGTTCCGCCGCCGAGATCGAAGATGAGGATGTTCCTCTCGCCCTTGAGGTTCTTGTCGAGGCCGTAAGCGAGCGCGGCGGCTGTGGGCTCGTTGATGATCCTGAGCACTTTGAGACCGGCGATAGCTCCCGCGTCCTTGGTGGCCTGGCGCTGGGAGTCGTTGAAGTAGGCCGGTACTGTGATGACCGCGTCGCGTACTGTTGTTCCGAGGTAAGCTTCCGCCGTCTCCTTCATCTTCGTCAGCACCATGCTGCTGATCTCCTCGGGCGCAAAACGTTTCGCTTCACCCTTGAACTCCACTTGAATCTTTGGTTTGCCGCAGTCGTTCACCACCTTGAAGGGCCAGTGTTTCATGTCTTGCCGACTTTTGGGGTCGTCGAACTTCCTTCCGATGAGTCGCTTGGCGTCGAACACTGTGTTGCTGGGGTTGAGGGCGACCTGGTTCTTGGCTGCGTCTCCGATGAGGCGCTCCGTGTCCGTGAAGGCCACATAGGATGGTGTTGTGCGGTTGCCCTGGTCGTTGGCGATGATCTCCACGTTCCCGTGCTGCCACACGCCGACGCACGAGTATGTCGTACCAAGATCTATTCCTACAGCTGGCATTATGTCTTCTTCTTGTAGATTGTACTTTTCACAATAAACTTGTTGCAACGTATAACGTTGAATGTAACTTGCGAGTTTAGTAAAGTTTTCCGGTTTGCACCGAACTCTCTTCGTCTGTTTTGTATTGCGTTTCAAATAATTCTGAGTTCGCGCCGAGCGGCCGTCGCTTATATAGTCAACAAATGAGTTTCCAGAGATTTCTAGGACTGTCTCGACGTCACTAGATACGACCAATCACAGAACAGTATCGAAGGAATTATCTAGAGCGTTATCACATTTCGACCAATCAGAGCGCTTGAGGGAGAGAGATAACAATACATTTGCTATCTCAAAAGGGTTGTCATTGCAGAAATTTACCCCGAAACTGGGGAGATTATGAAAATGTAATGTATAATGCATTAGTTAGTAATGTGCATAGTACTATGGTAATCCGATGTATCAAATCTATAATTTTTTCAGAAAATATTATAAGTGTTCTGTTTTATTTATGTAGATAAGAAATAGGTAGTGTAAGTCTTTTTTCAATTTTACTCGTAAAATTAATCATTTGAGTTGTTTGTTTATTAATTGCGAAGGGTAATGAAACAACCCAAACACAGAGAATTCAATCAGAATCAATCATTTTCATTGCCAATTTTGTTAAGAAATCTGACTTGTTTCTACTAATATAAATACGACGGTTCTGATTGAGGGGTGTTTGTTACTCAAACATGCCAGAACGGTTGAACTGATCTGGATGGAATTTGGCACAGAAATATATTATTATCTGGAATAAATTATCACATAGACTGACGACATTTTTTTCTAACACATACACATAAAAAAAATTCGATGCGAACGAACTCGCGGGCGACAGTTAGGACCTAATAATTAAGAAAACCATTTTATAAATATGTTTAATTTTCTGATGGGATGTTTTAGGAGATTTTACTTGAAACGCTGGCAACTTGGCTACGGAAATGTCTAGAGAGATTCGGCCAATCAGAGCGTTTGCGGGAAAGAGACTATAAACCATTTGCTGTCTCAATAGGGTTGTCACTGTAGAAACTTTCCCTGCATATGCAGGGAAAATTACAACACTACGGTTTGAACTTTGACTCGCAAAAAAATGTAGTTGCCTGCTAAATCAGTCGGCTATTAAAATAAGTTATTTCTATTATCTTTGTGTTAATCCCCAACACTAACACACAAATTTTTTATACTAACCACCTTTCTGTACAATCACGAGCATTGAAATGTAAACAGTTAACAAAGTTCAAAAATTGATTCTTCGTGAAATAACAGTTTCTACTTTGAGTTAAGACCTATTTCGTTATAGTACGGCTTCTATAACACTATGTTAGTGAAAATGTCTCTGTCCTAGGACAAAGCAAATTTCGTTGAAGCAGTGGAGATTGCGTGAAGCTTGTGAGTTTTTTATAAAAAATTGGTAGTTTTTGCTTGTTTTATTGTCCGTAATTATTGTTGTAATAAATAATATGCATAGTAATGAGTAAAGTTTAGAAATTTTATTAAAAACTTTATTCCTAGTTCGTGTGAATAATAAAGTAACTAAAGGTTTATTAAAATGAGTACTTATTAAGTCTTTCCAATAAATTACAGTATACATAAAATTTTAAATTAGGTCATGTTTTGTTTTTGCTCATGGTTTTTTCCAATTTAATTTTTATTTTACTCTCGATACATTATGGTTATCATTATCAGGGAGACCCAACTTTGTCGACTGGCAACAACGAGGAAATATCTAGAGTATTCAAGACACTTCTCGCCTATTCGGCTTTCCACTTACGAGTGAAAGAGATAACAATAACGTAAGCCATAATGGCTGGCACACGATGATCTTAACAATGCAGTATGATAATTAATTAGTTATTTAGTGTACGATCTTTGTATTGTTTACAAACATGAAACAGCTGCTGAATGTACCTACCTACTTAAACTCAAAGCATTTATTTCAAGTAGACCCGTGACAGGCACTTTTGCATAGTCAAAAATAAGCTACCTACAGTCCAGCCACAGGCATAATAACTGTGAATGGACTGTAGCTGCCCACTCCAAAATCGTAGATCTATCTCATGGAGAAGAATGGGCAAGAAACTCCATGGACACTCTTTTCAAATTAATTTAGATGTTACATAGTCCTGGGTACAATATTGTTGCTTCTATAGTTGTTGCCAGTTAAGATCGCAATAGCGGTCATTGCCCTTTCCCTGATATCCCTTTACACGAACTGAAACCATAAACCGTGTAACTTATCGTTTCTTCTGTTAATGTTCAGGATCACAATCAATGTCAATTCAAGGGCTATTAACAGGTTTGTACTTATACGTTTTTTTAAAAGAAGAGATTCAATAAATGTAAGTGGTTCAATGACCACTATTGCCATCTTAACTGGCAGCAACTATATAGCTACATATGTGAGCACAATATAGAAATAGGAAAGAAAAAAAAGGCAATTAAAATCTTAAAGGTTCGGATACGTCCTATTAATCATTATAGAAAGTCTACATATGGTACCTACTCACATTTACAAAAAATAGAATATGCGACTTATATTTGTATAGCAATGGAATATTCAGCAGCCGAACTATGTTATTGATCGCGTGCTAAATATTTATGATTAGGCATTGCATTACCTCTTAATATCATAAATATGTGTTCATAATATTTTAGGGCACAGTGTAGGTGTTACTATGACATTTTAAAGCAAAAGTAATTGCAGTGTGGGAAAGAGACAGAGCTAGGCCATCGGATATCACATTGAGTCACTGAACCACTTTATCTATGGGAGGACCTCGTAAACGTGACAAAATTATCAGCTACCTCCCTACATTTGGGTCGAGAGGTAGGTACCTACCTATTGAAATCTTTTACGGCGACGGCTTTTTATTTTTTTAAATTTCTGATACAGCAAGTATCTGAAGGTGCAGAAACTATCCGCTATCTAGTCTAAGCAAGCTATCTACTTAGGTATCTCTAGGTTACGCAAGATACCTAAGCTTTTTTGATGTATGACTTCGGAAATTATATAGATTGATTTGACTGGATAGTAATAAACCACATTAAAAATGACTTTGCACTGTTTTACTTGTTGAAGTAAGTACCTACCTCTTTATCTAGTTTTATAGGAGATTGTGGGTAGGTAGCCTTTTATATATCTTATATTGTGTCCTCTGCTGGGCAAAGGCCTCCCCTTTCCCCCTCATTTTGGCAAAACTAAATCCCTTAAGCCCTATGTTAGCAGTGGACGACGTTATTTTGGCTGGCATCGAATGAGTACAGCACTTTTTTATGATTTCGAAAGACTACCTACTTATCATTGGTGGTTGGATATTGGAATTTTGTACAGAATAGCGTAGATATCATATTTTGCAAAATCAAAAGAGCGGATACCTACATTCCTACTTCTTTCTTCTCATACATAAAAGTAACAGCAACGGCTATGAAAGGTTTTTTTTTAATTTTTGTTTAACATATTTGCCTATCATAATGTAGGTAATTAGGTACCTACCTTCCTTCCTTAATTTATTTTAGAAGTAGGTATATATGTCTTTGTTTGTGTTTTTAGAACAATATTGTATTCAATGACGTAATATATAATTTATATATAATTGATTGTAATTTATAAATTTCGGCCTTTAAAGCCAGACGGGTTGCCCGCAAGCTATAGAAAATACTAGAATTTGGTCTCAAAGTACGTAACCGAACCCTTGTTCGTACAAGGGTGAGCAGATGTCTATGTAATAATACAAGTAACGGCCGAAGCTTCCTCAATGAAGTACCTTTTCTAGAATCATCGAAGGTGGTTTGTACAGACGCCAGCACATCAACCTACTGTAATCTGTCAAAAGATTATTAACTTTATCTCTAAAGCATTAGGTTCAAGGTTGATTGGGAAAATGTGACAGTTTCGGGTAGGTTGATGTGCTGGCTGAAGAAAATGATTGTTCTGGTTTGCACTTTTTAATGAGATGCTTTTTTTTTTCGTTAAATTTCTTATTGAATGACTTGATTGAAAATAATACTAGAACTAGAAGTTTAACATAATATTTTTTTACCTAATATTCGGCGAGTCAATTTTTTGTTATTAACACTTTAGTTAGGAGAAAAAGAATAGTTAACTACCTAATGCATTTAGGTATAGGTAACAACTAAACAGTAGGTACCTACCTACCTGATATAAGTTTTTAAACTGTCACGGTCACTAACATTATCATTAACACTAGAAACGGGATATTTAGGTACCATGTTTACTGTTTGTTTTGAGTTCCCGATATTTCGGCGCTGTTGCAAGCGCCATGATCACGGAAAATCTAAAGTTATTGCGGGTGGATGTTTATGAGCAAACAAATCGGTGCCTTGGTACTCCTAAGCTTTCATTATCTAACTAATTCGCTCTGCTGAATTCTATTGTTGGAATGCTCGCAGAAATAAGTTTAGTCTTAGTTACATCCAGTTCAGCTGTATTATGTTTGTAAACAATACCTACTAGGTACTTATTACCTAATACACAATAACCTAATACACAATGAGAATAATCAATGTAATTAGACCGATAAGACCCTTCTGGAATTCCCGCCACAAGACATTAGCTATCTCTTTCACATGTGTCGTGTCTTTTGTCTGGATATTTCTCCCATTGTTGCTAGCTTGCAAAATTTGTCCTCCCGAATGACCACCATGGTTTTACCTTACTATTATGTTGCAAGATAGATTCTGTATCTCTAATTTACAAAAATGGGGAAAATATAAACTAACGAAAAGTATAATGATCTGTTACATCGTCAATTTTTAATATCTACCTGCTAAATAAAATCGAAATGCTCACCCACTGAACAATTACAGGCTACTTTTTATCCCGGTAGCGTGTCCCAGTAGAATAATTAAAAACTTTTACCAGTGGTCAAAGCCATACCATAATATATAAGGTCCCTTTAACATAGAAGGACAAACTTTTAGAAATCATTCAGACCAATAAGGACAATGGTAAAAATTATTAAAAAGAAAAACGCATTAGATACTTCCAAAAAAATATGCTAACCAAAATACACTGAAAACATTGGTTACCCAATGATTTTAGGTCAAAATAAAACCACTTTAATCAGTGTTTTCTTTTGCTTGGATATCTTTGGTTAGACTTACTGAACGCTGTGTTAAAGTTTGTCCATCTATTTATTTACA
This sequence comes from Noctua janthina, assembly GCA_963576755.1. Lineage (NCBI taxonomy): Eukaryota > Metazoa > Arthropoda > Insecta > Lepidoptera > Noctuidae > Noctua > Noctua janthina. The sequence goes on along the minus strand of OY755075.1, from coordinate 11,413,461 downwards.
TTGTCTTAAAACTTATTTTCACTATAAATAAAATTTATGCCAGAAGCTTTAACTAAATTACTATGAACAAACATCTCTGTATGTCTGTTTATGCTTACATAGATAACAGAAAGTAATGAAAGCAGAAACTGATAAATCTTTTTTACTTATAATTCACAGGCTACATTTTGTTTAATCATCTCCCATGTTTTAGGGGAAAAAAAATACAGTGACAACACTATTGAGACAGCAAAAGTCTTGGTGTCTATTTCTTACAAGCGCTCTGATTGGTCGAATCTCTCTAGATATTTCCCTGGCTGAGTTGCCAGCCCGTCAAGTAATATCTCCAAAAACATCAGACCGAATTATTGCACATATTTTAAAATGTTTCTTAATTATTTAGTATTTCTTATCAAAATTACATAAGTACCTCCTTGACAATGAAACGGATGATTCTGATTCTCTGTGTTTAATGATCGTGTTTCACGGATTTCTTTAAAATTTGCACACAAAAATATTTATCAATTGAACATTTTCTGAAAAGATTATAGTAAGCCAACATATTATTTTTAAGCCAAAACAATACATATTAATACATTTTCATGATCTCCCCACTTTTGGGGTAATCTTCTATGATGATAACCCTACTGAGACAGCAAATGTATTGTTATCTCTCTCCCTCACGAGCTCTGATTGGTCGAAATGTGTTAACGCTCTAGATAATTCCTTCGATACTGTTCTGTGATTGGTCGTATCTCGTGACGTCGAGACAGAACTAGAAATCTCTGGAAACTCATTTGTTGAGTATATAAGCGGCGGCCGCTCGGCGCGAACTCAGAATTATTTGAAACGCGATACAAAGCAGACGAAGACAGTTCGGTGCAAACCGGAAAACTTTACAAGATTCGCAAGTTAAATTCAACGTTATACGTTGCAACAAGTTTATTGTGAAAAGTACGATCTACTAGAAGAAGACATAATGCCAGCTGTAGGAATAGATCTTGGTACGACATACTCGTGCGTCGGCGTGTGGCAGCACGGGAACGTGGAGATCATCGCCAACGACCAGGGCAACCGCACAACACCATCCTATGTGGCCTTCACGGACACGGAGCGCCTCATCGGAGACGCAGCCAAGAACCAGGTCGCCCTCAACCCCAGCAACACAGTGTTCGACGCCAAGCGACTCATCGGAAGGAAGTTCGACGACCCCAAGAGTCAGCAAGACATGAAACACTGGCCCTTCAAGGTGGTGAACGACTGCGGCAAACCAAAGATTCAAGTGGAGTTCAAGGGTGAAGTGAAGCGTTTTGCGCCCGAGGAGATCAGCAGCATGGTGCTGACGAAGATGAAGGAGACGGCGGAAGCTTACCTCGGAACAACAGTACGCGACGCGGTCATCACAGTACCGGCCTACTTCAACGACTCCCAGCGCCAGGCCACCAAGGACGCGGGAGCCATCGCCGGTCTCAACGTGCTCAGGATCATCAACGAGCCCACAGCCGCCGCGCTCGCTTATGGCCTCGACAAGAACCTCAAGGGCGAGAGGAACGTCCTTATCTTCGACCTCGGCGGCGGAACGTTCGACGTGTCAATCCTAACCATCGACGAAGGCTCGTTGTTCGAAGTGAGGGCGACGGCGGGCGACACACATCTCGGAGGCGAGGACTTTGACAACAGATTAGTGACCCATCTCGCGGACGAGTTCAAGCGCAAGTACAAGAAGGACATGAGCATGAATCCTCGTGCACTACGCCGCCTCCGCACAGCCGCTGAACGCGCTAAGCGCACTCTGTCCTCCAGCACTGAAGCCACCATCGAGATCGACGCGCTCTATGAGGGAATCGACTTCTACACTCGCGTGTCCCGCGCGCGCTTCGAAGAGCTGTGCGCAGACCAATTTAGAGGTACCCTCGAGCCCGTGGAGAAGGCCCTCAAAGACGCCAAGATGGACAAGAGCCAGATTCATGACGTCGTCCTCGTCGGAGGCTCCACCAGGATCCCGAAAGTGCAAAGTCTGCTGCAGAACTTCTTTTGCGGCAAGAAGCTCAATCTGTCCATCAACCCCGACGAAGCCGTGGCGTACGGCGCGGCCGTCCAGGCAGCTATCCTGGGCGGCGAGCAAGACGCCAAGATCCAGGATGTGTTACTAGTGGACGTGGCCCCTCTGTCGCTCGGTATCGAGACCGCCGGCGGCGTTATGACGAAGATCATTGAGCGCAACTCTAAGATCCCGTGCAAGCAGTCGCAGACGTTCACAACGTACTCGGACAACCAGCCGGCGGTCACCATCCAAGTGTACGAGGGCGAGCGAGCGATGACGAAGGACAACAACTTGTTGGGCACGTTCGACTTGACCGGCATCCCGCCCGCGCCGCGCGGCGTCCCTAAGATCGACGTCACCTTCGACCTGGACGCGAACGGCATCCTCAACGTGTCGGCCAAAGAGAACAGCACCGGCCGAAGCAAGAATATCGTCATCAAGAACGACAAGGGACGTCTGTCACAGGCTGAGATCGAGCGCATGCTCGCCGAGGCGGAGAGGTACAAAGACGAGGATGAGAAGCAGAGGCAGCGCGTCGCGTCGAAGAACCAGCTCGAAGCGTACGTGTTCAGCGTAAAGCAGGCGCTGGATGACGCCGGAGACAAGCTCTCGGAGCAGGACAAGAGCACAGCGAGGAACGCGTGCGACGACGCGCTGAAGTGGCTCGACAACAACACCTTGGCGGAGCAGGAAGAGTACGAGCACCGGTTGAAGGACGTGCAGCGCGTGTGCTCGCCACTCATGAGCAAGATGCATGGCGCGGGCGGCAACCCTGGGAGCAAGCCTGGTGGTATGCCCGGCGGCATGCCCGGTGGAATGCCCGGCGGCTACGGAGGATACCGACAAAACAACGGGCCAACCGTGGAGGAAGTAGATTAAACCAAAAACATAAGTCACCTAAATTCTGATTGTGATATTAATTTGTAAGACTGTATTATTTATTTTGTCAGCACATGATCTTCTGATAAATCTCTGTTAAATAATATTAAGTGCTAAATATAATTTCAGTGTAAGATCTCCTAGATAATTATGTAAATAAATAAAATCTATTTCAATAAGATTTCTATGTTTTATTTCAAAACAAGAAATAGGTATCGTCCTGTACCTAATACACAAATACACCTACTTACAAACATCCACACACCTTGTTTTCAATCTTAAATATAATCACAATATACAGACCGAATAATTTGTTTTAAATAAACAGACACACACAGGTAGGAGAATAGTAAGAACGTAAATTATACACAGAAAAACAGGAAGCTTACAAAATCATACACAATTTACTAAAATAATTGTAGCTAAATAAACACTGCCAGAACCTAAAATAGTCACAGATGACGTCAGTCAAGGCAAACATAAGGAGGATATTTATGTAGGAGTTTCTGGCGAACTCCTACATAAATACATAAATTCGGCCCTTGCAATAAATTACTCTGACACTTCTCATTAAAATTTATATGGAGCGGGCACACAGCAACTTGAAAATAGACTTACAATCACCAAAAATAGGGTGCAATTTCATCAAGAGGAAATTTAGCCAGTCTGCTTTTGTACTCTTGTGAGAGCCAGTCAAGCCAGTATTTGAGTAAGACCATTTTGTGGTAGTTTTCGTTCAAGGTCCAAAGGTGTAAATAGACCCTTCACGAAGCCGTCAACCGAGCATTCTGCACCCTTTGGTCTCAAAACATTCAAGTTGCAAAATAACATGTGGTTGCCAAACGTCCATATCTCATAAGATCCAAATCTCGTACACAAACTAGTAACCACAAAAAAAATACTGCTGGGAAACGAGTATTTTTTGTCGTGATAAATCACGTTTTACGGTAGGACTCAATGTAACGCACTCAAAGCATTGTGCTGATGGATGCATTGAATAAGTACGAGGGATGTGGAGGTGTGTAAATTAAAAATCTTACATTAAAAACATTTATTTAAAAAAAAACTTACATTTAGTCCTACCGTAAAACATGATTTTATTACATGTATTAAAAAAAAATTGTGGAAAAGTTAGAACTTTGATCCCCAATATCTTCGTATTCTCCGTAACCCGAAGTATGGTCTAGAACAAAAAAAATATCGCAATGACGCACGAGGAGAACAAGTGCCTTTCTGCTTCGTTGAGGGTACTTTTATGTGCTTTTACACCCATTATAGACGATTCAACAATGAAATACCTACATAGTCACTACCTTTGTCCTGGACAATTTGCCCAGTGTGTACCAGGCTAGAATAGACGCTGGCTTGACAAAGAGACTTTGTCACATTCTAGTTGCTAACGAGTTCAACTAATTACCTACATTGTATTGTTACTTGTTATAAATTAGGAGGATATTTGAAGACATTATTTCAAAAACCACCTTTGTCATGATGTGAAATAGGACTATTTCACATCATTACAAAGGTGACAGTTTTGTTTTTTTTTCTGCTACTGCCTAAGTCACTGACGTGACTGCTTTTTGCCGAAATCATAGTTCACTATTTGTTGAAGAAATATGAATTGTTGAAAGAAATATGATCGGAAAGCTTACGAATTCCTCTACAAGATGGCGTAACTGACTCATATCATGAAATTTTTGACAAAGGTGGTTTTTGAAATAATGTCTTCATTTATAATACTTAACAATGTCAAGTTCACAACGACATATAAAACCTAGTACCTACCAAAGCACCCAAACTAAAAATAGGCAGGTATATAGGTAGTATAGTTTGTGCGTTTTTAAACAGGATACAAATTTACTAAACTAAACAGTTAATTATTTATTAAATAAGGTTTGTGGTAATGAGCACGCGAGCGCCTGATTATATCCTGTGAGCAATAAAAAGCTGTCAAACGTAACATGCTCTTTACTTTTCAGTGCGCAGTTACAGCAGAAGCAGCTAGTGGCGGATTTACAAGCAGGCTGAGTAGGCTTGAGCCTAGGGCGACAGATTTTTGGGGCTGCTTTGGGGAGCGATTTTTGTTTTTGTGCTACGTCATAGAAATCAAAAAGATTTTGGCATGACGGTTTTCTGACGTTTTACAGATAGAAGTCTGCAACAAATGCCGATGACGTTCCCCTCTCACTTGTCATTGCACATTCCGAATAGCAATCTTCCATATTCTAGAGTAAAACAGCTAGTTCGCCGCCCCCCAACTAGTAATCGGTAATATACCCAAAAATTATTTTACGTGAAATTTCAACGAAATTGTTGGATTGTAAAAATAATGTTAAACATGACAATTGTAGGGGCAAGGGCGGCAAAAACTGTACAGCCTATACCTTGAAAACTTGTAAATCCGCCACAGGAAGCAGTTCATAGTAAACAAACAGCTACCTTCTTAGTTATATAATTACCTACTATGGCAATCAATTATATAGATAGAAACTGTACGGTACAACCTCACATTCTGCAATTCATCAGTTTACGCCATTCATTTCAACTCATAATAATTAATTAAGTTCGCGTTGAGTGGCCGCGTCACTCACTTCATTTCCACACCGTCGGTCAATTCTGCTCTTTTTACTTTTAGTACCTTTCGGACTTTTGTGTTTTAATGTACTTTACCTCCTCATCTAAAAGTAATGCATGGTCTAGCAAGGGATCATACAGAAACCATTCAACATCGTGTGCCTCTCTAGTGTTGCGCTTATTATCAAGTATTAACCTATCTATAACGTCGAATTCCAGCTGTGATTTACTACCACAAGATAAAACCCTAGTAACAGCCTGATGATAATAGACTTGACACTATCCAACAGTTAATGTGTCTCGACTGACGTGTCACAATTACATTAATTGATAGGTAATCAGTTTATCATGGTCTGCCTTAAAACACATCAATAACTGTGTGTTTTATCCTGTTTAGGGGTCGTCCATTAATCACGTGAGGCTGGAAAGGGGGGAGGGGGGTTCAGAAAAAATCACGAAATATCACTAGGGGGAGGGGCAGGTGTAGTGAGATATCACGTGTATTTATTTTTTCTTTGAACGCGCGATTTCTAAACCGAAAAGCGGTGCGTGACCTTGACATTTTTATCACGGTGCTTATTTTTCCAGAATTAAATTAGATTATACCTGTTAACCTGTATTTAAAGATAATATTCTGATTTTTTTTAAGATACTTTATACCAATAAAAATACACGTGATTTTGGGTGGGAGGAGGGAGGGGTAGTCTAAAACTTCACCACGAATCACCATGGGGGAGGTGGGGGTTAAAAATTTGCTAAAAAACATCACGTGATTAATGGACGACCCCTTACTGCAGTATATTAAATTAATGGTGGATTGTTAAAGTTATCGTAGTAAGCAACAGATTTGGTGTCGCTATCACAATGCCTGTTACCTAACGGTCGGTATTCGTTAATATGTATATGACACATATTATCGGTACGTAATCTTGCTTATATTGAAATTGAGGTAGCGCCACACCATATAACATTTAATAAGATAGAATAATCAGTATTCAGCCTGTATCGTTGGGAACGTTACAGGCTGATTACTGATTTTTATTATTATTTATGTATAGAATTTTGGAATCACCCAGTAGAGGACTGGGGTGAGTTCTCGACATCGAGTGTTAGGTTCTAGACCGCTAAAAGAAAACCACTATCCTGTAGTTCCCAGAACGTAGGTGACTGGTGGCAGCCAGGTAGGTAGGTCGGTTTTCTAGTCCGAGGGTAGCGCGTAGCACGCAGGTTTGTCCAGCCACAGCCCCTGCAGTGGCAGCTAATTATAAGTTGTCCGGTACGGAAGAACCCTGGAATATCCTGAATTAGGCATTTTAGAAAACGTCCGAATTCGTACTACTGACTGTAACATTCTGACAACCGTCGAACATGCAATCTACGGTGGAAGGTGGTGCTCTAGCATCAATTAACTATCAAGATGAAGGATACATGTCTTAGCAGATATTTATTTACTCTTCTTTTTTTGTGTTTACTTTTTATACATGTTTGTTTATAAGGTATAAATATGATTGAATATGTCTATGGGCCATTGTAGCCTGAAATAAATGTTGATTAAAACGAAGTAATAAAACATAGTTTATCTTTTCAAGACAGACTTGTGACGAGGGATTCCCTAACAAACATGTTCCACGGTCAATTGGTTGATTTATCAGTCTTTTTTTTACAAAGAAAACATGATTACGAGATTAGTCAGCTAAGTCAGCCATTGGAGCTCTTAAAGGACATAAAACTTACTTAGGTACACGTAGGTACTTACTTGATTACTTATTAGGTAATTGAAAAAAAGCGTAAACAAGATAACAGAATTAGCAATATTTCTTGATCTAGCACGTTTTCTGATAGGAGGCTTTCGTGAATACCTTCAATAATAATAACGGATTATTTGACTTGTATAACGAATTTTGTAAAAACAAATTGAATGTCAAATTAAAAAACCGGCCAAGTGCGAGTCGGACTCACGGATGAAGGGTTCCGTACCATCTTAGTAGGGGAGCCCAGTCTTTAATTTATTTGTTGTCATAGCAGCAACAGACATGCACATTCTGTGAAAATTTTAACTGTCTGCGTATTACGGATCAGGGGATACAGCCCGCTGACAGACAGACAGATGTCCCGTTGGTTACCCTTCGAGTACGGAACTATGAAAAAACTAACTTTACGGCGGCGCTCCCTCAACGGGAGCAATCACCTGTAACGTAACAGTAGATTCCATTGTATCTGTACTTAATAATCTTGGATTGTTGTTACATTACAGGCTGAATGTTCCCGGCGATAGCGCCATTAGCAACTTAAAAAAAAAACATACTTTATAAATATTTTATGACATAACATGACGATGACGTAATGAGGAAATTGGCCGTAGAAAAATAAAACTGCAATATTTAATGACTGCAATACCACCTTTTTATTTAAAAACAATAGATTTGCTGGCTATGTGATGTTAACGATCATTTGAATGCCATTAGATAAAAAGAAATAGATTTAGTTACAGATTAAAACATTATCATGTTTTATTTAGCTTCCTACATACTTATAAACATGTAGTTGTTTACTTGCTGTTTTTGAAATTTATGGAACCGGTATTAAAACTCTTTTCATTAAATAACTTCCTGAGACCTTAAAAAAATCTCATAATATTTGTTTGTTTAAATGAAATTATTTTACTAGGGATTATTATATAATTTACAGTATTTACAATTATGTAATTTACAGACTTTAAATACAAATAAAAATATATTATATCGAAAAATAATTAAAGGACGTCAAAAAAATCGTCCGCAACGAACTCTGTCAATCGCTTGAAGTGTGTCTAATATTTTTGACATTTGAGGTTATCTCATTGTGAAATTTTATGAAAATCGCTGAAAATGTGTCATCAACTAACAAACAGGTACCTAAAATAACTTTTTCCGCTTCATTTTATAATATTTAGAGCGTATGTGCATATGTATAAGTCAATATATTTGATGTAAATGAACTCTATGATTCAAAGTAAGTAAAGTAGTTTTTCTGATGACCGTATGTAGAAATACAATGCTTTCATACCGTGGAGGGAATATGGTACAAAGGTTGGCTTACAAAGTCGGTAGTTTGGACTTCGGTAGCCATGCCATTTTGCCATCAAACCACGACTCATTATGTAGCAAGATAGACCTAGTTTTCAAGGAATTCTGAGGGGACGGCGCGTACGCAGTCCCCACTATCAAAAATTACGCATCCGAGTTATCCACATTAGGGATAATCGCAAGGGTCAACCTAACCGCAGTGCAATGGAAAGGCCTCGCCCTGGGGGAACCGCCTATTTGATCACGGTTTCCCCTATGCCAGGTAAGTATGAATTCTCTATAGTACCGCGTGGAGGTCGTTCGATCGCGGAGAATCTTAACACCGCGATTCAGAAACGTGACGTAAATGTACAACGCCATCTAGTTACATGATGGGAAACTTGGGACTCGGCCAAAAAAAGACTGGGCTCGTGAGGAAAAACCGGTTTAGTGGCAGAGCGTTCTATAATTCAATGTATTGTGGATGTAATTTTAATACATAGTAATAAATAGGTACTTTATTTAATTGATTAGAATATAAAGCTTGGAATATCTATGTTTGAAGTGGCACGTGTAAAGCTTGTCGATTTTTGACTGCAATATTAGATCATAATTCAAGATAGCTTCGATATTTAGGAATACGAAATATATTTATTAAGTAGAACTATATTCATTATTCATTAAAAAACTATTAATAAACTAACAACAAATTATAAAAGGACATCGAAAAACTCCTCAACTCTGTCAGCTGTGTCAGAGACTGGCGATGTTGCCACGTTGTATGGCAACACTTAGCCTCTGGCCAAGGTAAAAGTCAGCCCTTGGGTAACAAATATATTAAAAAATGGGAATATATACGTTAGACTTTGAGCATTATGAACACATTCTTTATGTTTTAAGACAGATTAAAAATACGGGATTCATAACGAACTATATCGTTGTTTACTCATTTCGATTTGATTGGAATTGTCCTATTTTCAGCATTAGGTTTAGCACAGCTACTTTAAAAACAACCTTCAATAATGCCTCCTATTAAAAACTGCAAACAAAACAGATGTTTGAGTCATGAAAAGGACAATAAACCTCAAGATCACGTTTCTAAAACAAAAGCCGTACCTACATGCACATCTATATAAACTGAACAACAGAGGATTACAAGATGGCTGTTAAATCATCATAAAATTTATTATCACTGTCAATGACGAATCGATGTACACGCACGAGCATTATTATGTATGCACTTAGTAACTTTATAAAAGTGATATTCTCCTTCTGTATGTAATTACGAACTTGGTGTCGTGTACGCAAGTGTGACTGCTTAGGATGAGGCCCTGGGTTCGATTCCCAGGTCGGGCAAGAAGCTTTAATGGATTTCCTTTCCTTTGCTTTAGGTAATTCTCTGTACCAGCTAGGGCTTTGTAAGTTGGTGGTGTGACACTCCCGTGCGTCGGGAAGTACGTTAAACTATTGGTCCAGTGCCTCATCTCTTCCCAGTCGTGTCCGATTGCTGTCTCATCATTAGACTATGAGAATAAAGCAAGAGAGAGAGTGTACCTGCACTTGCGCACACTCCCGTACACATTAATATCTTTTGTTTTCAAGTCTTATCTCAGGGATGTAGAAAATCACTTTTGATTTTGTTAATCGCTTACATATTATAGCTCGTGACTGTACATTAGAGTACATTCCTAAGAGATATCAGACAAAGCATTTAGTAAGAGCTAACTAACCAGTGCTCATCTACCACTCGACCGAAACGTTTTATAGTTAATCATCAGTATAGCTCAAAGATATACCTTATCGACACAGTAATATCACTTCGATTACTTGATAACAGAAACCGTTGTCCATCAGCAGTGTTGTGGAGTGAACGTGTCGCTAAAAACAATGAAAATCAGAATATTTTAAAAAACTTTGCGTTGTAGGTGATTTTTTAATTAGAAACTATTACAATAATGGATGACTTACAGAAAAGTGAGACTACAGTAGAGGAGGTTTCAATAATCAACAATCTAGAGGACACCAAAGTTGCAGCAGGACCTAAGCAGATATGCTCTCCGTTTTTGAGACAGGTAAGTGTAATTTTATTAAAGTAAACTCTAAAAATGTATTAATTTTAACATAACAAAACACCACGCCTGTAATCCCCGAAGGGTTAGTCAGAGGTGCACCTAATAGTACACCCACATTTCGCCAGTTATGTTTAAGTCCCGTGTAATAGCGGGCGAACCCATTGCATTTAACCGGGCACAAATCCACTGTCCGTGGCTACTGATGAGAAATTCCTGACGGAAAAACCCAACAACACTTTGCCTCACCTGGGAATCGGACCTCATGCAATTTCATAGTTTCTTAGTTTCAATTTATAGTCCATCAATCTCCGGCTCTCCCAATTTTTTTGGTGTCGGCGCAGCATGTCGTAATCTCCCATTTTAACCGACTTCTAAAAAAGGAGGAGGTTATGAATTTCTCTATTTGTTTTGATCACATGAGGCACCTCCGTAATTTATAGCCGTTTCATCTTTCAACATATAGTCTCGTGTAGCAAACCACGTTGCTATATTATCTTTTTAGAGCTACATTATTAAAGTGTTATGTCACATTCAGATTCGTTACCTGTTGCCTTAGCTAATCTCACTAATTACTCTTATCACCACATGTTCTTGATCGTCATTATGACTTCCAATGGCAAGCCTTACCTTTACCTGTCTTTATTTCGCGACAGCATGTAAAGCTAAGTCAGTCAGGGCGGCATAAAAACTCTGACAACATGTTAGGCACTAACCACACGATAAAAAACAGAAGACTTGTCTCTTTGATGTAATGCAGAATATAATAACAGCCGCAAGAGTCGATCTTCAAGGTTAAGCAACGGTTACCGAGGTCGGTTCGTGGATGAGTAACCATCATACATTATACACTAAGCCGTTTGTTCCCGACTGTCATTTGTAAATCTTTGACAGTCGTTACGGGTAATCCGAAGCCTGGAAGTCTGACAACTGTCTGACCAAGGGGTATCGTATAATCGTAGATAGGTAGTCGCTCCATGCAAAAAACTGGTATTTAGCTTTATCTGGTTACACTGAAAACCAACCCTGACAGAGTAAGGAAAAAGCTAGTCATAATTATATGATGTGGTGAATGATAAAAACCTATTAATTTTACTATATTTATTTTGAATCCAGTCAGCCAGCTAGCGAGCGCGCGACCGAGCCGGGCGAGACATCGTTTCACCTCTTCTCATACCGGTAAAATGGGGTGAATAGGGCCGCAGGGGTGAATAGAGACAAATTTTGAAAGGGATTTTAACGTTGAATTAATTTGATTATGTTAACAAAAAGTACTCTGTTTTATTAGTTAGTTGTACTTAATTATTTAGAGACCTTGCTAGCAACGTAACATATTAATTCAACGATTAAATCCCTTTCAAAATTTGTCTCTATTCACCCCTGCGGTCCTATTCACCCCGTTTTACGGTACTTTGGTTCACACCGCGAACTACCGAAAGAGTCGAAATGAAGTATGAAAAGAGGCTCGCCCGCCTGGCTCACTCGCTAGCTGGCGGTGTGGCCTGAGCTTTATAATGTGTTTTCAATATTTCACGGTTATTTTGTCTGAATTTCAAGCTTCGCGGATGAGGATCATTGATTTGCATTTGCAATTTGTGTGGACATCACGCCTGTAATCACAGAAGGGTCGCCAGTTATGTTTAAGTCACAAGTAATAGGGGGCGAGCCTAGTATTGCCATCTACCGGGCAGAGATCCCGATTCCCCGGCTGGTGCTGCTACTGAGACACAAAGAAAAATACCCTTTTCTCAAGTGTCCCATGTCCTTAAGTAGGTACCTAGTGACGATTTCCACCAAGTACGCTATTGTTTCCCGTTATTTGTCAAAGATAATGCTGCAGCTAAACTAATTAATGAAGATTGATCGCTCAATAAGTTCTTGTAACAAAGTCAATATTTATCACGAGTATCCATTGTAATCTTTACACACGCTAGTAAAGGGGAAAATTCTGTAGTCAATAACAATTTGTGTGAAGGTAGAAAACATCTTTGTAATGTTATAATAGAATTTATAATGTTGTGTTTATTTGGGAGATGTCATTGTTGTCAATTATCGACCGTTGCCAACTGCTGCTCTTGTTGTGGAGGTCGGAGAGTATTTTACGGGAACATACTAACGAGATAAACAGACCTACCTATGTAATCAACGTGCAAGGAAAAACAATTCCTTCATCGAACCCATTTACGAAACTACGGTTTCGTAGGCGGCCGAAGGCAATTATCCATGTCCCAACTTAGGTTATTGCCGTAGTTGCCAAATTTTATGAAAATCCTTTCGGCCGTTTAGAGAAAAGTTAACAGACAGAATGGCAGACGGACTGGTAGAAATACTGACAGGCAGACTGGCAGACTGGCAGATACATTCGCAATTTTAATATGACATGGAAGTATGTACTTAATATAATGTATATGGATTTTTTAGTTTATTTTATTTATTAGGTCTACCAACAATAGTTTATACTAATCTACAAGAAAAATAATACTTGCGTTTAAACTCTACACTACACTCTAAATTGAAAAAAAAAAAACAATAATAAGTAATTATGTTAGTTGTAAGCTACATATAGTACAAGTAAACTTAGTATAATATATGAGGAAGTTCCATATTACGCTTTCCGGTAAGCGGTCTCCACTAGAAGTCTTGTCTGCTCCACGAGCCATCAGTCCTTTGACAAACACGGCCAGCCCACTGTCTCTTCTGCTTGCTAACTCTGCAAGCTAAGTAAGATAGAATTTAACAACGAGCATTTCAGCAAGAATGATGAAGTCTGAAAGTTACATAAAACAGTAAAAATAAGTAGTCCTTTTGGACTTTACATTAATTTAATTTTTTTGTGTTTGCCTTCATCCTTCCACGGATGGGGAAAGGTCTATGGCTTCTAGTTCTTTCGATCCAGGGCCAATGTGGACCATAGGTTGGTTTACGTTGGCTTTGTCCAGCTTGTTCCGCCATCTTCTAAGAGCTCTGCCGCGAAACCTTCTAGATTAAGTTTCCTGAAACTGAACCAGGGCTTGGCCTAAAACATGACGTAACTTAGTAACATTAACACAAAAATAGTATGTTTCATTGATCACTATCATGAATCAAAATTAATAGATGTCGAGATAAGATCGTATCACTGTGTAATTGCCCTTATCAGTATTATCCCAAGGTATCATATCGTAAATGCGTAATTTTCTACTCTTATCACTAGACGATCTAATGATTGATATTTTGCACGTGTAATTAATTTGCGGTTGTGTAGTTGCCAAGCGTGTTTTCAGGTTTTCTTTAGTACCTAACTGATACTGTTAGCTTTGTCATCCCACTGTTGGGCAAAGGCCTCTCCCCATGACTTTCAAATTCTTCGATCCAGAGCCAATGTGGACCACTGGTTGTTGGTTCTGTCCAGCTCGTCCTACCATCTCCTGCGAGGTTCTGTTGTTGACGTTGCTCAAAAAGCCGCTAAGCTAAAGTGGAACTGGGCTGGCCATGTCTGCCGTATGCCCGACGAGCTGTGTGCCAAAATAACTACGATGTGGCGTCCTGACCTAGGCAATAATTCAGATATTTTAACTTCCCCGTTAAAGCCGTTGGTATCGTGTCCGCAAACCGCATGTGTAAGCGTGGACCTACTCCTGGTTTCCATCCCATGCTTGCAGACACTCGGTCGGACAGTGTTATTGAGTTATTCCTCTGGAAATTTCTTAATAGCTGCCCAGAGTTTGAAAGTTGGCAGTATGATAGGCCCCATGCTTAAGAAAGCCCGTGACAAGACTGACAAGCCATTGTTCCTGCGCTTGATCTCTCTCCGGTGGTGTCAACTTGCCGAACCGTCGGACTATGAGAGACAGGGATGAAAAAGTTGTCTGCGTCGATGGTTCTGTGGTCTCCACTAAGATTGGTCACCATGACAGACGTCAGGAAGATCACATGGATGTTGGTGTACCATAATGATGAAGAATAATTATAGGCATTCTATTTACTACCACAAAATGATTGGCGTTTAGATTAATGTATCTACTAGCAGTAATTAAAACTACTATGTCATCAGGTAAGTATTAGTCGAATCAAATCAACAGATTTGTTGGCTGATAATTTTATTTATTTATTTATATACACACATAATACTCAACAAGACATAACATTAAGATAGAAGAGCACAAAGGTACTGCTTATTTATTAAATTAATTTTAAATTAGTGCGGGAAAAAACTTTATGATTTTATAATCTGTTTTGCCATCTGCCTAGCCTTTCCCAATTTATTTGCGGTCGGCCTCCTGTTTAAGCGAATGCAGCTGAATACCAGTATTTTACTTGGAGCGACTGCCTATATGACCTCCACAAATCAATTACCTACTGGGATATCCTTTTCAAGATTGGTTATTTTTATATTCTGTAATTTGTCAGTGGGACCTGTACATGTACAATTTTATTACAATGGATTTGCACCGTTTTTCAAAAAAATAACTTCATAACATTTTCGCGATAGTTTTGAGAAAGTGATAATTTTTTAGTGCCTTTGCCACGTGTCAACCTAGCTCTTGAATAACACGCATTTTACTAAAGACTGCGTCTTTAATAATCAAATAATTAGATTAAAAATATCTAATCAAAAGATCGTAATTAAAAATTAAGACATTGCTTTTGTAATAAATAATTCACTAGTTATAATCTAACAATGTATTTCAAAAGGTAATAACTATCTTTTTAATCCGTCATTTTATCTTATCGAATATGCACTTGTAATGAAACAGCACTTCACCTTTGTAAAGTCGTTTAAGGTTAATTAATCAGTTTTCTATTTTTGAATTAAGAGAATGTTTTGTAATTTAAAGCACAAATAATACAGATTGGAAGGGACATTGACGCGAGAACCGTTACCACGTATTCAGTACATTATTCTGACCCATACATATAAATATTTCGTAGGTTATTTTAAAAAAATCAGCTGTTTCCTACAAAAGTGCAATATCTACACGGTCTAAATGTATGGAACAGCTGATTTTTTTTTTAATAACCCACGATAAATTTTAATTTTTTTTTTGACCTTTATCGAAGCCGAAAGGCACTTGCTCTCCCCGTCATTGCGATCATTGTTTTGTTCTAGACCATACCTGGGAACTTTCTAGTTACGAAGATATTGGGGGTCAAAGTTCCAACTTTTTTACAAGTTTTTTTTTTAAATACATGCTTTTAATGGATTTTTTTTACTTTAAACACCTCAACGACCCCCGTACTATCCAATGCCACCAACAGCACAATGTTTTGAGTGCGTTACATTGAGTCCTACCGTAAAAAGTGATGTTTCACCCTAAAAAAAAAAGTCGTTTACCAGCAATAATTTTTGCGTAAAGTTACTTAGTTTGATGTACACAATGCTTGGTTGACGGCTTCGTGAAGGGTCGGTTTACACCCTGCTTATTATCTTGAAAAGTAGTTCTAAAACACTTCAGTAAATACCAATCATTTGTAAGTCATTTACATTGTAATCTGTGCTTTTAATAGATGACGATACAAACACGTGTTACAGTCCTTAGTCTAGAAATTTTCCCAACGTCAGTTTTCAGCGATACTTATCTTGTTTTCACGAAGTAAAGCGATGGTATCTTACCATAGCAATCCCCAATACTGGTAAAATAGGCCAATTACTATCTCAAGATCAACGTTACATAACATAATATCATGCCTGTAGTCCCAGAAGAGTTAGCGGAGGTGTACCTAATAGTACATCCACATATCGCCAGTTATGTTTAAGTCCCATGTAATAGTGGGCGTGCCTATTGCCCTCAACCGGGCACAAATCCAGACTCCGGGGCTATTATAAATTCGCGCAATATTTGTAATTGGTACGAACTGTAACGCTGATCTGACTGCCTCGTCGATCTAATGGTCGCAAACGCTACTGATGAGCATGACTTCCTAGGTTCGATTCCCAGGTCGGCAAAATGTTATAGGAATTTCTTAGTAGCAGCCATTGAGTATGGATTTGTACCCGGTTGATGGCGATAGGGTCGGCCCCCTTTTTCATGGGACTTAAATGTAACTGGCGAAATGTGGGTGTCCTATTAGGTACACCTCTGCCTAACTCTTCGGGGATTGCAGGCGTGATGTTATATTATGTTAACGTTTTAAAATAACACTACCCTAATGTTTCCAGGCGTTCGTCACAGCGAGCGTGTCGATGAATATCATCTCTCACGGCTGCGTGATCGGCTTTTCAGCGATCTTGATCCCCGCTCTGCGTCTCCCAGAGTCTCGGATAAAGGCAACACCCAGCGAAGAATCATGGATTGGTAAGAAGATTTGAGATAGACCGCCACACACCCGACACCGGCAAGCTTAGCGGATCATAAAAACGATCGAAAAACTATACAGGATGCAAGGGACACCGACGCGAAATCGATTACCACGTATGCAGTACATCATTGTGAGCCGCCCCCAGATATAAATTTTTTATCGGTTATTAAAAATGTAATTTTAAATAAGAAAGCAAGTTTAAATACTAGATTTTAAAATTAAACTGTGTTTTTTAGGGCCTTTTTTATAGACCGCTTAATATAGATATATTACGTAGGCAGAAACTAGCAGTCCTTTTACTTTGTCTGCGTTCATAAATCTGCTCATACACGCAGGATATCAAGAACTACATTTGTTAGTAATATACTGTTGGTAATAATGTGTTAGAGCAGTTTCTGACTAGCGTATTTTGTAGCGCGTAAAAGCTCGTACCGTAAAATTAAACGCGTTCGCTTGATTAAATGGACAGCTGTCAAAAGTGCGACTTTCTCGCGACTTGCGCTTGTACGAGCTTACACGCGCGACCTAAAACGAGCTTATACACGCCGAAAATACCCTATTCTGAAACTATCCTTAAATCCAGTATTGGCACTCGATTTTTAAAATGAATAGATGCCCAATTTTTCATACCCGTAGGTGATGAACCCGTGGTGAAATTGTGCCATTTCAAGTCTAATGACGGGAACCTTAGAAGTCTTGCCAATCACGGTAAATAGGTGATCGCGGGTGACAGCTTTTACACAGAGGAGCCTTTGGACACTGGTGCACAGAAGTGCGACAAACAAATGCTCGGGCCGGCTGGCGTTCTTATTTTATTTCCCTTTATTTGTTTGCGTTCTTATCTTGAAATGCATTTTACGAAGTATTGATGATATGATGTTACTACTGACAATGTTTTATTGCACGTAGAAGAAGAACTGAGAGTTCCAAAAACATGCTTTAAAATTAAAACTAACATAAAACATTTTCTATTTGACCAGCCTCAATCATCGGCTTCGCGCTAATCACCGGCAACATCATCATCACCGTTCTCATGGACCCTTACGGCAGGAAGAAATGTCATCTTTTGACCACCGTGCCCGTCTTCTTCGGCTGGTTCCTTCTTCTCTTGGTGGACAACGTGGCAGGTCTCATCGCAGCCAGGTTCTTACAGGGTATTGCTATGGGCATGCTGGGACCTCTTGGCTCCATCATCATAGGTGAAATGACGGACCCAGTCAACAGAGGCGCATTTCTTACTTGTGTGTCGTTGTCATTGACAATAGGAGTATTGTTCTGTCATTCCTTGGGCACATTCTTCAGTTGGCAGCGAAGCGCCTTAATTTGCTCCTTTATCACATTTATAAGTCTCTGCCTCATCATTTACACCCCTGAATCACCATCGTGGCTGATCTCAAAAGGAAGAATATCGGAAGCGAGAAAAGTCTTCATTTGGCTACGTGGAAACGGTGATCAACAAATAGATGAACTGGACAAAATGATATTAGCCCAGAGGATGTCGAGCAAATCCACTGTGATGGACGCGAATCTGACATTCGGAGCAAAAATAAAATGGTACTTGAAACATTTCAGAGATACTATTAAAAAGCCGGAATTTTACAAGCCTATTACTATAATGGTGTTCCTATATATGATGTTCCAGTTCGCTGGTATCAATATCATCAGTTCCTATGCTACAGATATTATTACGCAGGTTGTAGGTCCTGAAGCCGATGCTAATCTCATTATGGTGGTTCTGGACATCGAGAGACTTATCTGCAACATATTTGCTGTCTACCTGATGAAGACTATGAAGAGACGGACTCTGTTGTTCAGCACTGGGTTGATTTGCATCTTCTCTTACTTTGCGAAAGGATACTACGTCTATGCGAAGCAAAATGGCCAGTTGTCGATTGAGGGTCAGTGGCTTCCAATCAGTTTGATTGCAATTTACATGTTCTCATTAACCATTGGTATCTCTTCGATACCGTTCGCGATTTCTGGGGAGATATTCCCACTGGAATACCGTGGTTTAGGCAGCGGTATCAGTATCCTTGGTTTATCATTGAATTACTTTGTGGCCCTGAAGTGTTTCCCAATGTTGACGCATTCGATCGGTTTACCGAAAACGTATTACTTGTATTCTACTGTAGTTGCACTGTGTATGGCGGTGGTCTGGTACATGATGCCGGAGACGAAAGGCAAGACACTGCAGGAGATAGAGGACGGTTTCCGAGGACTGTCTCCAGGAGACGCGAGCATTAGAGAGCCTCTGAACGAACCAAAGAGAGAATTGATGATGCGCAGAGTTAGTTCTGTTATTATATATTAAACTGTACAGACATTCGTGAAGATCAATATTATTGGGAATTAGAAACGACTTGCAGTGTTATTGTTACTCAATAAGATGATGAATTTAAATAGGCTCTTATCTTAATTATTAAGTTAATTTTACGTAATTTATGAATTGTGAAATTAAATCTCAGATAAGTGAATAAAACTATTGTTACTTCTAATTCGTTTATTTCTCTCATAACTATGTTTTAACACTTTCAGTGCCCTTAATAGGCTCAACGTTATATTACTGGTTTATATTTGTATAATTTTGTATGCTCTAGGATCTAGAGTCTAGATATATCGCAAAGCACGCCGTAAAAACTATCATACATGATGAGACCTAACTTGAAATCCATCTCAATTCTCAAAAAGCCGAACCAAGTGTACCCAGGTTGACTGATTGTAAGTATTCTTACCCGGGAACCACCACTTCTTGAAGCAATTATCGTTTAACTAATGAGACAGACTTTCGAGTGATGGGCGATCAGGCCGATCTACAGCATGTTCGTGGGCTTCTCATGTATGGTAAGGCTTTACAACGATTGTCTGTGTCGAACTGAGCCAGATCATACCACCCTCTTCAAAATACAGTGCCGGAGCACTGAACGTGTTAAATAAAGCCACTCCCCTCCAACTGCGCCGAAGCAGTAAAGCACATCCTGTGGTCTCCCGTCCCTCTTCATCCACACTCCACTTTCTTCAGCTCCAACATCTTCTCCCCTTCATGCAGCTCAACCTGCCCGATATCACCTTTAATCCCTTTGAAATGACACTCGATCTCGTATAGTGTCTTTCCTTTAGTTTCTGGTAATAAGTAGTAAAGGAAAATTCCGCAGACTGCAACGCAAACTCCGTAGACACAGAAGGTGCCTCTAACACCAATCTGCTCGAAAGAAAACGGTGCTGTCTTGACCACAACGAAAAACATGATCGAAAGGAACATGCCAGAAATTCCACTTCCTAAGCTCCTGTATTCTAGAGGAAAGACCTCTCCAGCGATAGCCCAGGGAATTGGTAGGATGCCTAAAGTCTTTCCGAAGATGTAGACCAGGGTCGGTATGACAGGGGTCCATTTGTAGGCATCAGGTATGTAGCCAAAGTCTCTGAGGTAGAGAAGAAGTGCGGCAAGTAGTAGAGATACAACACTGATGTTGATTCCAAGGAAGAGGACGGTTCTTCTATTGAGTTTGTTGACCACGATGCAAGAGATGCAGGCTGTCACGAACCTGACCACATCCACCATCAGCATGCTGACATTGGAGTCAATGGTTCCAGCACTGACTTCCTCCATCATCGGAACAGTGTACGATGGAACTACTGTCATGCCAGATACCTGGAACAGCACGAACATGAACATCATGATGATGGTTGGCTTATAGAACTCTGGTTTCCTTACTGTCTGTCTGTAAGCTTGCCATCTAGATCCTCTTCTTGTTCCTGTAGGTTTCTTCTGACTGTTAAGGAGAATTTCCAGTTCTTTCTCTGAACAAGGGTCGTAACCTCTGAACCAATGAAAAGACTTCCTGCATTGCTCCGTTTTTCCTCTTGACGCTAAATATGGTGGGGTTTCTGGTGATAAAGTAACCAGGATGAGGGACAGGACGTATACGCTTCCGCAGGCGAAACTAGCTGCCCTCCAGTACAGCAAGGTTCCGAAGACGTGCGCGATCAGCATTCCGGTGGCGAAGGAGAAGGCGATGGTTGCCAGGAAAGCTCCTCGGTGCTTGGGAGCTGAGTACTCAGCTATGGAGACTGGAGCAGCCGCTGCTTGGATGCCCATGCCGAAACCCTGGAATTTAAAAATAAAAATAATATGATTCTATATTATACAGGGTGTAAACGATGTCACCTGCAGGCTTTGGCGCAAGTAACGCTGCATTTCAAGCAAACGCGCGTAAAATTGTTTCTCCGTAAACGCTCTCATACATCGCCACATGTTTGAATTTATTGCGGGCCGCGCCGCACAACGTGCCGCGTCTGCGCAAATGAGCCATAAGGGTGTTTTTACACTCTTTATTACACTGGTTGAATGTAAAATTAGAAAGTACATCATTCTGAATTTATAAAAGTCATGGGTTACTTGCCCAGGTTTGAACCCACAACCTCGTGCATGAGAGGCGAGGCTGGTCAATGTCATGATGGTCCAATGGTTAGGACCCTTTGGACCATCATGACATTGACCAGCCTCGCCTCTCATGCACGAGGTTGTGGGTTCAAACCTGGGCAAGTAACCCATGACTTTTATAAATTCAGAATGATGTACTTTCTAATTTTATGGTCATGAAATTCGTGAAGGGAAACATTGTAAGAAAACCTGGGCTTATGGAATATGGAAAGAGGCCTTTGCCTTGCACGTAACCAGCTGGTATACCATTTAATTGGCATTTAGTTTAAATAGTAACAGATACTATGAAAGGTAAAGTAAGCAATTGTGTTTTTGAAGTGCCTCATTTATCAACAAGACTACTTATCGAGCAAACCACGTGACTTCCATAAACTGATACCCTTTAGATGGTCTCCATAAATCTGGGTCAATTTGCTGCTCATCAAAATGAACTTAAGTATATTGGTGGCAATTGTTTTTATTGGCGTTAAACATTGACAATGTAGCGCAAATATTGTGCTCTGACACATCTGATTGGAAAGGACGATGAAGTTAGCAAAGTGGGTCGAGGGCTTCAAAGTAAAACTTATGCTAAAAAGACGTATGGCAAGGATAAAATGGAGATGAAAAGGGAAGAATGTCGTTTATGCATCATCATTAAAGCAACGTACTACAATGTTCCCACTGTTGGGAGCTAGAACAAACATCTTCTCGGAAACCAGCAGGTCCAGTTCAAAATCAGCCTCGGGCAGTAGCTACCCGGCATTTCGCTGAACTGTGTCTGTCGTGAGATAAAGTGTTATCTTTCTTGTTGGTAAGTTAATTAACTTTTTTTTTACTGTAATGGCTAGTAAATATAGGTACCTGTAAAGATCTGCTGATCAGCAACGCAGCAGGCCCTCTCGCCGTAGCCAGCAGCGCCCATCCTCCAAGAGTTGGCAAAGTGCTGAGCTGATTGGTCAGCTTCCTGCCGAGCTTCTGAAGACTGAAGGGCGCCACGATGATGCCGGCGATCAGCGCTAGGCCCAGGATTGACGCTGAAAACATGATAGAACATTTCGTTAGTAAAGTAGTCGAAGCAGATTGGTTTAGGTACTTAACTACTGATGGATTATATACTGATGGATTGCCACCTCGGGGTCGACTCTCTAAGCCCATCAACTAAGACACGGGCCCTTCCGAAAGCAGCTTCAAATTTCGAAGTGACTGCCAATTTGTTCAAGTGCGACTACTGAGCATGAGATCATGGGTTTGATTCCTGGGTCGGGCAATGTGCTATTGGGTTTTGCGATCAAGAATTTTTCAGTAGCACCCACGTGCATTCGTGCCCGGGAGGTGGCAATAGGCTGTCCCTCTATTACGTGGGACTTAAACATAACTGGCGTAATGTGGGTTTACAATTAGGTACAGCTCTGTTATATTATGTTTATGAGTTTTGGATGTCTGTCCAATGGTGCTGTTGTTATTAGTTCGGGCCCTATGTTAGTTCGCATCATGTCCGTGGGTGATAAGGCGTAAGAAACGCCCGTAACTTAGGCTGAAACTCGGGTTTCGTGCTTAGGTCTCCTGCTTTCTGCATTGAAGTTGAGGAGTAGGCGAGGTTTTTAAATAAAAAACAAACGTTTGATACTTTGAGTTTCGCAGGTCACCAAGAATCACTTAAAATTCTAGGAACATTAAAAGTGTATACTACCTAGGTCGTGATTTGAATAAATAATTATAATCAGTTAACATGGACGTCACAATATGTGATGTGATTTTAAATAGCTGTACACTCCGGTTTGATCTCTTAAATAATAATTGATCATGTTAATTTACACTTGATGATGTGCAAATATTTGACCATGGTTGTCAGGATTTTATCAGCGTCATTTTTTTTTTATTTTTTAGTATTTTTTTGTACCTATGCCTGTTTATGTAATCAAGAGTGAACAGGCATCTTCTGGGCACGCTCGTCCCATCATAGACCTCATCTATCGTTTTCCATCAGGCGTGATCGATGTCAAGAGCAGGCCCATTTTATAATAAAAAAAAAATGAAGAAAATCGTACGTAAAAGTATGAAAAGGGGAAAAGAATTACAGGGCGTTAAGAAATTCGTCCGCATCGCTGTCAACAGAAAAAGTGCCCAGAAGACTGGCTGTAAGTATTTTGAGTGTAATAGTAGGCAGGGTAGTGGTTTATGGTGAATCTACAAGACGTAGCTAATGTGTACTATTTCTAGAATTATAAACCTGACCTGACATAGTTCCAAATAATTACAGAAAACTGTCCGCAAGTAAGATATTTATACCTACACGATTCTGATATATTTGCAGTCAACTTCAATCAAATTTCACGTTCAATTTGCTATACTAACAAAGACGTTTTCTTAGTATTTTGTGCTTTCGGAATAAAGAAAATCAAAGCTTAAGGCCTAGATAGACCAAGGCACTAAACAGGAAACACGACGTAAAAGAGAAAAACTAAGGCACACTGGTAGCAAAAAGCTAGCTTACAAACGTTGACAATGATAGCTTCTTAGATTTCAAAGTGTGCTGAAAGCAGTATAGAGACATTCGCTTTTAAAAAATCTGAAAGGTGACGCCGAAACATTCGTAGAAATCCGTAGACTGCTTCTAGAAAATTGATCTACCGACACCCTGTCCGTATGTCCTTAGGGGAGTCTAAATATCCGTAGATCTACCCAAAAAATTTGTGGCTCTGGTTATGCTGATCGATAGTTATGCTTGCCACATGTGCTTCAATTAAGTACTCAGTAAATTGGAGTGACCTTTACACATAAAATGTAAGCTGTAGCCATCCAAATGATTGTCACTATTATACACATGATCACAAATTACTAAAACCGCATGACTGCACCATAGGTAAATGCCATGAGTTCAAGATAGATTAGACTGTAATTCTGTGGTCTTTGCACGATCGTGACTTTGTGCTAACACAGTTTATATGTATATGCGTTGGGGATATAAAGGATTTAACAAGACCCTTAACGAAGCCGAAAGGCACTTGTTCTCCCCGTCATTGCGATCATTTTTTTTTTTTTTTTTGTTCAAGACCATATCTGGGAACCTTCAGTTACGGAGATATTGGGGGACAAAGTTCTAACTTTTTCAGTACATGTTTTTGATGCAAGATTTTTACTTTAAACACCTCCATCCATCATCAAAATGTTTTGCGCTTCACATTGAGTTCCACCGTAAAACGTGATTTTTAACTTAAAAATAAAGTCGTTTCCCAGCAATAATTTTTGCGTCAACTTACTTAGTTTTATATACAGAATACTTGATTGATGGCTTCGTTAAGGGTCTTGTTACACTCTGTATAATTGGCTTCTGCAGAGCTATTCTGAAAGCTGCGTTTGCGAAATCACTTCTGAATCCGCGGTGAAATCTTAGGACATAAACATTTCGTATTCTCAAATTGAGTGAATTAGACACTAGCTCCAGCAAGTGATGACGAAAGTGAGAGGAATTACAACGGGTGAGTATTTTGACGTTTGTCCAAAGTATTTCGTATTCTCAAACACAATTCGCTCGCCGTATCGAAAGTCATCTCGCATCTCACACACGAATTCATCTGTCAAATGAAAAGTTACTATTTCTTGAGTGAAAATAAGTGTTTCAATAAATATGTATGTGATATAAATGCAAAACAAAAAGAACAATTATCTATAATCTATACATTTATGGTTTTCTGTTTTACAGAAAAAAATTAAAACAGTTAGTATGAACTAATATACCGACCTTAAAAAACTTTATGAACTTATTGTGTTTTCATATATTTCTAACTTTTGTAGATGTCTCATTCTTCTTTGATATTGAGTTTACTGAAAGAAGCTGATACCCTAGACGTTGCCGCAACCCGTCGCCAAGCCCAGAACATTAGAAATTTAAACTTATTGAGCCGTGGTCAGGACTATGTGCATGTGTACAGACTAACAGAGGAGCTCATTAGAAATTTAGAACAAGAGCTTAGCTTCAAAATCCTTGTGATAAAACATTTTGCCTGTGACGGCATAAAAAGGAAGAGGTCTGGCCAATAGAATTAAGGTAGATAATAGATATGTATGTCATGTTTTACTTATTTAAATCGTTAATGTGTTAAACCATCCCACAATAGTAAAAAAAAATACATTACTTTGTTTCTTTATCCATTTTTTTGCCGTCTTTATCGTACCTCCACCCATACTGTTTAATTTCACAGTGATATTATTTCACTCCTTATTAACCGCCTGTTTGGCGCTTTGATTTTTGGCAAATCGTTGTGCCAAGCTAGGCTTCCTTTCTAAGAAATCGATTAGCGTCTCCACTTGAGCCGCAGATGGATGGAAGTACGCTCAGCACTGAAGTAGAGAATTAACAATTAAATATGAATAAAACGATACCGGCAGTAACGTATTACCACAGAAATCGTAATTACTTCATTTTGTTAAACACTTCACAGTAAAATCGCGGGGAAATAAAAATAACAAAGCTTGTTTGTCACGAAAAAAATAATTGGCGTGGGTACGCGTTGCGACTTGCGAGCGAGTGAATGCTTTTTTTTATGTCGCCTTTGCCTCGGCCATATGGCATGAGGCAAAGGCGACACTGCGTTCAGTCTAATTTTTCATTCTCTATCTCAAATAAAACTTGTAAATATTAAAACGTACAAAATAATGCATTTACATTACGTTTATGGCTGAAATATGCTATAAAATATTATTTTAGAGCGCTAATTCAGCTAAATTTTGTGAGTCGATATAAATCATAACAAGGCACAATTCAGTGCCACCGCTCTACTACCATAGAGCAATGTCACCTGAGTTCTCGAAAGTCACTTCACTTCACTTGGCCTTGATCGTGACATGAGAATACCAAAACTTGTACAGGCGAGATGAGAAGTGAAGTGAGTGTGACTTTCGAGATGATTTGCGAGATGACTTTCGAAGTGAGTCACCGTTTACAGAATAGCACTGCTGGTTTCGAAATAAAGCTCCCCAATTCTATAAAACACGTTTAATAACAATCAACTATCCTGCAGACCAAAACGAAAGATTATTTACATTTTATTACCCAATCAAAATATAAATTGCTTCAGTCAGAAAAGCAATCAAATATCAATAAATTATCTCTAAAAAAGTTCACAACAATACGATAATATTTAACTTTTGCGTCACCAAGTCACTCACCTACTCGCTTATTTATGACGTATATGAATGAATACATTAGTTTTGGCTTGGTAATAGTTGTGCAATATAACAGAATGAACACTCCCTTTATAGTTCATACTGAAAAACTATCACGTCTGCTCTACTTTACAAAATGGCGTTTATTGTTATGAGTTAGACTGATATTGAAATAGCAGGAAATACCATGTGTGAATAATGCGAAAAAGCGAAGTTTTATACGTCCAGTATAAAACTTCACTTTTTCGCTAAAGCTGATTTTTTTCGCGGTTTCGTTGGTGGTTTCATGGAGAAAGTTGTTCAGTTTGATGGTCTGAATCACATCCTTAAATATGACCACACCTTTCTGGTCCATGCTGTATAAAAGTACATCATTGTCTAGTCTAGTTCTAGATAAGGCAGTAAGTATTCGACAGAAATACGTACACGAAAAGAGACACAGTGACAAACACTGTTAACATGAACTTAACAGTACTTACATGATTCTAGCTTTGATTTGGTATTGCAATTTTCTACTAGACAGCTGATTTTCATACAAAAGTTTGTGTGACGAATTCACGATGTAGGTACGCGATAATAATGTACATAATAATACCTAATTTAAATAACACTAGCAACAACTAAAGTCATTGCCCTCTATTGTGGTGGCTTTAAATCTCCGTTTCAGTTCAGTCTGGCTTATCACGCACTTTGGAGACCGTTCTTAACCTAGGTTCACCTTTGGTGGCAATTTGACCGACTGACTTACGATAGAGAGGTGGTGACGTAATCCTGAAGTTCTGAACTACTGCACTGATAGATTTCGGTTGGAAATAAACCAGCCCCAGCTAGATGGACCCTCGACCTTAAAAAGATGGCTATAGGTCAGACTGGAGGCTGGAGGACAAGGTGTTGTGGTGCAGCTTAGCACCTATGTCCTGGAGGCGTATGTGCAGCTGTTACTTCTTCTGACAGAACAGAGGTTTGTGTCCCAAAGTTGGGACATTATAGGCTGATTTATGCTCAATCTTAAGTCCTAATTTTATAAGCTTAGAAAGAGTTGATATCTAAGAGTTTAAGGCATTCACCAATTTGCCTTATGAAAAAAAAAAAAAAATAATAACTTCACAAGATGCGTCATTAAAAAAACTCAACAAGGAAATTGTATGATGCATTCCCTCAGCGTTCATATAAAAGGATCATAATCTAACCACAGATAATAACAGTATTTATACTGGTAATCCACACATATATATACTTTTTAGTCACGTGGGTCATGTTTAAGGCAAGCGCAGAATGAGGCGCATTGTAAAAATCGTACTGCATCAATTTTTATATACTACCACCTTATCCTATCAGGTGGGTCGCATGCCCGCATTTTACAAAATAGGCCTGACGAGCGATTCGCCACTGCCACCAGTGTGTTGCGCTAGTAAGCCTGAGTGACTGTTCATACCATCATCTGGCTCTAGCCTTTTCCCAACTGTGTTGGGGTCGGCTTCCAATCTAACTGGATGCAGCTGAATACCAGTATCTTACATGGAGCGACTGCCTATCTGACCTCCAGAAGGTTATACGTCACCCCTTGGTAAGACTTGTTGTCAGACTTTCGGCCACTGACTACCTATGTCAACCGGGACCAAAGGCTTAAGATGCTTTCCGAGGCACGGAGGAAACGTCCACGATTTAGGATGGGAAGGCCTATGTCTTTCTCCAGGTCTCAGGTTATCTATCTGTCACATAGGGATCTCTAATTCATAAGCATCGGTTCAGTAGGTTTAGTCGTGAAAAAGGTAACAGACAGACTTACCTACTAAAGCATTATAATGCATATTATTATGGATGAGTATGTAAAGTCGTGACGTGTTGCCACCCCAGTGATCACACATCGTGTGTTTGAACACGTTTTGTGTAAATAAATAATGTTTTAATATAATTTAATGCTTGGTGGTTTAATTTAGGTATTACGAAAGTTCTTTTCCTACGATGATTAATGTCCAGACGACTTATAAAATGCCAAAAAGGATAGCATTAAATTACTATACCTATACCTCTGCCTAACCCTTTCGGGAATAGAGGCGTTACGAAAGGTTATGAAATGCTATCACCAATCTGCCAACCATGGTTTTCATTGAAATATTTTTCCAAGGCTATTCAGTTTCTCTTTAGGTTAAACCGCGGTTGCCTAGCTTGCTCCGTGGATGGGTGACCACCCAGTACATGCCGAGTTTCCTCCGTGCCTTAGAAAGCCCGTTAAGCCGTTGGGTTGTGGTGGCCTTATAGGCAGTCGCTCCATGTAAAATACTGGTATACAGCTGCATCCGGTTAGACTGGAAGCCGACCCTAACATAGTTGGGGAAAGGCTAGGCAGATGATGTTCAGTTTCTACTGTTCAAGCGGTCCCATGGGAAAGCTAAGAGGCTGATTGCTGATGAAGGATGAATGACTTGATGATCTTTCTTCTAGCAACGAGGGCGCAAACTAGTGAGCTAGTGATCGATATGACTGGAGTACATTAAACTACGTTGTTTACCAACCATGACAATAAATAATAGCTAGCTCAAACCGGTTATTAAAGAAAATTTGTAAATGTACACAATAATCTGAATAAAAGCTAGACTAGCTAGCATGTGTGCAAAATTATTAAAAGTAAAGTTTTCTTTGTTTTTTTTTTATTTTTAGTTTTCTAATTCATAAAATCAGGTTCTTCTAAACAAAAAGGTTGTTGCTGGGGAGTTTGCTCCGAAACTTCTCCTGTCTCCCAGTTTTAGACCTTTAAAAAGTGCTGATTTTATCAGTCATAAGAAGAAGAAGAATAACATACCTATCCAGCTCTCATGTTCCGGAGTGAGTCGGAGCGCAGACTCTGGCTCCCGAAGCTGCTGCAGCAGAACTCCTGGGAAGGCGATGTTGGCGCCAGTGCCGATCATGTACATCACCACTCCGCTTACTGCCAGCAGCTGGAAGGTAGATAAAGGGTTAGGTGAAAACGGCAAGTCATACACGAAAAAAACAAATGCATGTATGGGACAGATTAGTCCCTTCATTTCCATTCGTTTGACTTTATCCCAAATGATTTGTGGTCCGCTCAGCATGTCGACTTCCACACTTCTCATCCGTTTATGGTCATTTCATCAGTTAACAGTCATTTCCTGAGTCACGCCTCTTTCTAGCTAAATACAGGGTGGCGCCGACAATACGACAATAAATTAGGCTGCGTATACCTCAGGTCTTTCCCAGTCTACATACAAAATTTTAATCGTATATATCCAGTAGTTTAGTCACAGAACATTACTTTTTCATTTTTAGCATCTTGTACATGTCGAAGATTAAGGCTAGCACCGAAAGGTTAACGACCCCCCATCGGTATAAACACTAAAAACATGTTGCCAACTCGCTACTTCAAAAATCATTGCAAAATTCGTTCCAATTGTATTACCAGGTGCGAATTAGTGCAAATTATAACTAAGGTTAATGGACCAATATTTATAAATGGTGTTTTATTTCGATTGTTTTAAATTTAGGAGGAGCTCGTGGTTAAATAATAACTGCCGCTCAGGCCGATTGTATGGTTAAGCCGCGCTTGCCTAGGTTGGTCCGTAGATGGGTGACCGCCTATTACATACCGAGTTACCTCCGTGCCTCGGAAAGCACGTTAAGCCGTTGGTCCCGGCTGTCATTTGTAGATCTTTGACAGTCGTTACAGGTAGTCAGTGGCCTGAAAGTCTGACAACCAGTCTTACCAAGGGGTATGGTATTACCCAGTACTGACTGGGTTGTGGAGGTCAGATAGGCGTCGCTCCATGTAAAATACTGGTATTCAGCTGCATCCGGTTAGACTGGAAGCCTACCCCAACATAGTTGGGAAAAGGCTAGGCAGATGATGATAAGTTTGTTTTAAATTTAGATGTTAGGATTTATTTGATAGTTTAAAAATATTGCTATGAACTAGTACCTATTAACAGTGTTTTCATTTATTGTCGTATTGTCGGCGCCACCCTGTATATCATCTTTCACACAGACCTTCGGTCGTTTCTTGGTCTTCTACTTTTGTAGCAAAAACATTCATACTCACTTTCTTTACGATTTTTTTCCTGTGTAATTCCTACACGGTCAAAATGTACAGAACAGCTCTTTTTTTTTTAAATCACCGATGAAAAATTTATATGTGGGGGGGGGGGCACGGAATGATGTACTGGATACGTGGTAACTGTTTTCGCGTTGGTGTCCCTTCCAATTTTCAATTAAAATAATTCAATCGTTTTGAATTTTTGATAGAGTAAAATTAGAGTTCAAAGGCTCTAAAATTACAACTATTGAACATTTTAATTTATTATGTCTGAAGAACCTTTACTTTCAATTGAATTTAACTCTTAGTGTACAAAAGCTGTAATTTAGTGCCACCTAAAAACATAATCACAATCAATGCTCTAACGGTTGGTGAGAACGCTGCTATGAATAAAAATAATACAAGGGCTAAGTAGTTTAAAAAAAAAATATAATTTATTTTTAATACTAAATAGGCTTGTGTCTGGCCGCAACTCGCCTGATGTAAAGCGATGATGCGGCCTAGGGTGGAGCACGCTTGCCTAGAAGAAACCGATTCACTTGAACTTTGAATAGATCCAGATTATAATGACCAGAGAACAGAGAAGCCGGCAGTGAATTCCACAGACTAAAACACACACAGACACAAACACCACCACAGACTAAAATGCAGTTTTTACACAATAAAATTACACTTTACTAATAAACTAGAACAAACCTGTCTCAGGAACGGAGACACCCTCTGGTACGCTCCTTCTGTCATGATGATGGAGTTAAGACTCTTCTTTTGGGAAGTCCAAGGTTTACTTCTGTCTTCTTATGTTATGGACATCTGTTGAAAAAAGAAATGAGGTTAATAAAGATTTAATTAGGCATAACGAGGGACTTAACTGTGGCTACAAGAGTAAGGGAAGTTCAAAGAAACGAAGGATGGATTGTATGAATAATGTATTAGATAATGATAGATTTGTAAAGACACTGTAAAGGCATATAGGTCTTGGTCTGGAGTTCGAATCCATCTCTGATTTTTTCGATTCATGTGCGTATTGTATAATTATCACTTGCTTTGATGATGCAAAACATCGTGAGGAAACTAACATGCCTGAGAAATATTTCTTGACGGCATGTAAAGCCAGGTCAGAGGCCCATTGGCGACATTAAAACTCTGACACCAGGCTAGGCACTAACCACACGTTAAAGAAAGAAGATGGCTTATACGTAACATCGCACTAGGGATACTCCCCGGAGGGTTCGGCATTGGTACAGAGGGAGGAACGATTCCAGGCTACAACAGAGAAACTCTAGGTGGGAAAACCCAATGACATTTTGCTCGACCCTGGAAAGGAATTATGGAACCTGGAACCCTCATGCTCAACGAGGCAGTCTGTAATGACGGTAGCAAATAAATGGAGTCTCCTCCGACGTGATCGAAAAATTTAATCAATCTTGAAACTCTTCTCTCTTCGTCATAAGCCATTTCGTTTATCAAGTGCATCTTTATCATCATATCAGATTATTTGTGTAGGGGAGGATGGCAAAGAGGAGCTCCCCCCTCCTACACGATTTGTCTTTGTTTTCGCAGTGTATTTGCTAATTTTGCACATCCCGACTTTCGCCTTCTTCAAAGACACAAGTCATTCGAACACAGGTGTAAGGTAGCAAAGTTGATAAACAATTCTTAGTTATTTAACAATTGTATCCGTGTTGAATATTGTCATCATTGATCAGATCACGACATAATAATTGTATAATCATAGCGTTAATCTCTAGAATCACGTGCAACGCGGTTGCAAATAACTAGTTTTATAATCCACAATCGTGGTTTTACTACTCACTGACATTTGCTAGGTGAGAATCACATGATTCACGTTACATCAAACTTGCGAGTGAAAGGCGGCAACGGCAGTAAATAATTTAACAGTTAACACATAATTTCATATGCAGACAGACAGCCATAAATGACTGGACGTTTCCTTTTAAATCTCGCGATTTTAACATAACAAAATGAAGAGCCAAATATCAAATGAGCAGTAAAACAATAAGGAAAAATAAACTAAAATTCACATTGTATTTTATATCATACTGACTGGGTTGTGGAGGTCAGTTAGGCAGTTGCTCCATGTAAAATACTGGTATTCAGCTGAATCCGGTTAGATAGGAAGCCGACCCCAAAATAGTTGGGAGAAGGCTAAGCAGGTGATGATGATGATGTGTTATAGTCGTAAACTACGGGAATGTTTTCAATATATCCTATGAAACTCAGGGATAATGTAGCCTACCATTAGAGAAAAAAAAAATAGAATCGGATCAGTAGTTCTGAAAATTACTCTTGTATACATACTCTACATACAAACTTACAATCTTTATAATATTTGTATGTTTCGGATCCATTCATTAGTACGGACATAAAATGAATTGCAAAGCGCACCAGTGTGCAGTGGTGAAAACACGGCGCGAGCACCGTGCTTGTACAGAGCCCTGATGTCCAACTCGAGGGAGGACGACATTCAATGTCTGATCGCGGCGGAGTTGAGACGTCTTGGAACTGTACTCGATTCATTGTGCCCCGTGTTATTCTCAAGTAATTCATAAGTTTTGCTAGAAACAGTGTATCGCACCCAGTGTGTTTTCATAGCACGAAACCCATCGTCTGCCCACATGATGTACGAGCCTAACGGAATAAATCCTGACATTTCCGACATATAGATTTCATCCAAAGATTTACGTCGTTAAATCTATGCGCCCTCACCTTAGATACTTAGGACAAAAAAGGTTCCACTAAGAAGACTGAGCTCGCCACAGATATAGATATAGGTAAAGATCACGGAAGTATCACGAACCGTAATGAAAACAAGCCTGTCATTTTTTGACTACCTACTCTGACGTCTTTAGTTACTATACAAACAAGTTACTACACAAAAAATAGACTACGTTTTTGTTCTTTAAATGTCAAAAATTAAGTTCTTGAGTCTTGATGTAGTAACGTTGTTGTTTTAAACAAATTAGATTGCTGCGACAGTAGTATAAAATCGCACCCAGGACCTTATGCTAAACAGTCGCGCTTGCGACTACTCGACCAATTGACGAAACAGTGCGCAACATTAAAGATACTTTAATTTTGCGCATTGTTAGAATGGCACATTTATTATAGCAATCGCCTAGAAATTACTCAGAATTTAAGTTTATTCCTAGTGTTTACATTACGATAGTATTTCCTAGACAGTCAAGACCTAAGTGTTACAGAGAAAGTTAAGTGCTTGTCAAGTGACAGAAAGGGACAAAGTACGACAAGGCGTTCGAGTTAGACAGGGACAGAAACGAACCGGGTTATTTACAGTAGGTCCCTACATCCGCACATACGAGGAAAACTGTTAACGGATTTTCCCACATACATAGTTTATTTGAGTTAATAACAACTAAATTAATCAGGTGTTTGTATGGGATTGGTGACTAGGATTATCCCAAATTTCATGTCCCAAAGTCCTACGTACGAACCGTCGTCCGACGAATAATTCTTCAATTTTGTTTCCGTAATTATCAATAGAAGTACCACCATACCCGGCAGGGCGCCTCAAATGGCAGGGTCGCCATGTACCAAAGGTGGTGGGCTCGGAGAGACGAAAGAAACGCGCTACATGATTTATTAGTAAGCTAAAATACATGGGTTCTATCAATGTAATAAGGGATACATCGATTACACACACAGATAAATCAAATACAGTTTTAGTACTTCCACTACAGTATGCTTGCAGTGCCTGTAGGGCTGTAGCATTCAATAAGTCAGTCTTCTAGTTGGATGTATCGGGGGGGCAAGAGATGTAGACATGGGTAGTTGTCTCCTGTCTTATAATATCAACGTATAACGATCATCTGGATGTAAAAAGACCCTTAACGAAGCCGAAAGGTACTTGTTCTCCCCGTCATTGCGATTTTTTTTTTGTTCTGTACCATACCTGGGAAACTCTAGTTACGGAGATATTGGAGGTTAAAGTTTTTATTTTTTATTTTATTTTATTAGAGAAAACAAACAGTTGTACGTTTTGTCTTACATCTAAGTATACAATAAAGTGGGTTAACGTACAATCAACAACGTCTCCACATTTTACTATAAGTATTAATTTACTTACACACAGTATGGAAGAAAGGTAGGGCTTATTTTAATATTATACTTAATTATTAGGTTTTAAGCGCATTAATTAAGTTCGAAATTTTTCACAAGTTTATTTTTAAATACAAGTTTTATTGTTACAACTTTACTTTAAATACCTCAGTGACTGCCGTACTATCCTATGCATCCATCAGCACAATGTTTTGAGTGCGTTACATTGAGTCCTACGGTAAACTGTGATTTTTCACCACAAAAAACAAGTCATTTCCCAGCAATAATTTTAGCGTAGAGTTACTTAGTTTGATGTACAGTCTGCTTGGTTGATGGCTTCACGAAGGGTTTGTTTACACCTTATTTACTGCCAAGTTCTTTAACGTCACTTCTGTCGTTCAAAGCCCCCAGTAATCTTTATGTCAATCCTATTGCCATCGAGCAGGCACTAATCCAGACTCCATGCTCCGAGAAATTCATAATGTAAAACCGAAAACACAATAACACTTTGCTCAACCTAGGAATCATACCCAGAACTTCATGCTCACCAGTGGCACTTGGGACCGCTAGACCAACGAGACATGGTCATAAACAATTGATTTGATAGAACCTTTCAACGATCGCGTGTCTCAGGCACATTTTCTACTTGAAACCTATCAGTTTCCCTCACTTGACTCCAACAATTGACTCTTCATTTACTAAAGTGATGTGCAGTTTTTATTTAAATGCTTTTCATTGTTGTTCTTCCGCGTGTAAGAGATTATGGGTTGGTTTGTAAATTGGTCAATGTGTAACGTAATTGCGTTTGCGCATGTAGGTACGTTTTACAGGCAGTGGAGTAAATAAATAACAAAATTATCACGCGTCATCATCATCATCTGCCTAACTTTTTCCCAACTATGTTGGTGTCGGCTTACAGTCTAACCGGATGCAGCTGAATACCAGTATTTTACATGGAGCGACTGCCTATCTGACCTCCACAACCCAGTTAGTACTGGGTAATACGATATCCCTTGGTAAGACTAGTTGTCAGACTTTTTGGGTCACTGACTACCTGTAACAATTGTCGAAGATCTACAGATGACAGCCGAAACCAACAGCTAAACGTGCTTTCCGAGGCACGGAGGAAACTCAGTATGTAATGGGTGGTCACCCATCCACAGACCAACCTAGGCAAGCACAGCTAAACCTAAAGATCGATCCGAACGGCTGTTATTATTTATCCATGAGCTCCTAAATTGCTCAGTGTGTAGCGTAATTGTGTTTCCACTGCCTGTACCAGCGGAGTGTACCTAATAACATAATATCACGCAATGTATAGTCCTATGTTAATGACCCTGCCTCACCCGGAACCTAACCCAGGATTAGGCATGCATGTCCTATTCATATCATACGTATTATTATATATTATACCTAGCGACCCAACCCTGTTTTGCAAAGTTTTTATGATGACAAAACACGTAATTTCTTGGAATAACTGTATTTTTTTACACAGAAACGACATTATACAGTTAATAATATTAATAGCTCTAGAAGGCGAATTTGTAACTACTAACTACTCGTTGAAGGTAAAAAAAAACGGCCAAGTGCGAGTTGGGCTCGCGCACCGAGAGTTCCGTACAAACTTCTAGGTATTTTGTTATTAAACTACATTTTACGATTTTCTGATTCTTTTTCCATTACATGTGCTGTTAGACATTGCTTTTTGCTAAATTTTATAATTCTAGGTCATCGGGAAGTAGGATAGATTTTGATTCCCCTGTGAAATCGCAAAATATGCGACATAAACGGTCATATCTTTTGATCGCTTTGACTTTCAAGATAATTTTTTTCTCTGCTCCAAGGGGTAGCAGACTTGAGTATTTGATATTAGTTTCAGCTTTATACCTCCACGCGTTCCTGAGAAAAAGGGTCTTGGAAGACGGACAACAAAGTGATCCTATAAGGGTTCCGTTTTGGAAGGGCTCCTAAGCGCATGCTTGGAGAGAGGCCAGTTCCCGCTTCGTTGGAAGACGGGGAAGCTGGTCCTCATCCGGAAGCCAGGGCGCCCTGCGGACTCTCCGTCCGCATACCGGCCCATTGTGTTGCTCGACGAGGTGGGCAAGCTCTTTGAAAGAGTCATTGCCAACCGCCTCGCCGGGCACCTTGCAGGGATGGGGCCGGATCTTGCGGAACACCAGTTTGGTTTCCGCAAGGGGCGCTCGACGGTGGACACCATCATGCGCGTGAGAGCCCTCACGACGGGGGACGCGGTGTCCCGGGGCGGGGTTGTCTTGGCGGTGTCTCTTGACATCGCCAACGCCTTCAACTCCATGCCCTGGAGCTGCATTGGGGAGGCACTCCGGTATCACGGGGTGCCGACCTACCTTCGTCGTGTGGTCGGGGACTACCTGACGGATAGGGCCGTCATCTACCCCAGTCGGAGCGGAGAATGGAACCGGCGAGAGATGTCGTGCGGTGTTCCACAGGGTTCGGTTCTGGGGCCGGCCTTGTGGAACATCGGTTACGACTGGGTGCTGCGCGCCGACCTCCCTACCGGCGTCAGTGTAGTTTGCTACGCTGACGACACGCTGGTACTGGCACAAGGGAGGTCGCACGAGGCGGCGGCCGAAAACATGACACGCAGGGTTGCGATAGTTGTGGAGAGGATCCGGCAATTGGGTCTCGAGGTGGCATTGCACAAGTCCGAGGCCATGTGTTTTCATGGGCCTCGGAATGCGCCACCGTCGGGATCCCTACTGATGGCAGGAGGGGTTTCCATCGGCGTCGGGTCGACGTTGAAGTACCTAGGACTCGTCCTCGACAGCCGGTGGAACTTCGTGGAGCACTTCCGACGTTTGGCTCCCAAACTGGAACGGACAGGGGCTGCCTTCAAGCGGCTCTTGCCCAACCTGAGGGGTCCAAACGCCTCCTGCCGGAAGCTTTACGCGGGGGTCGTGCGGTCCATGGCCCTTTACGGGGCCCCGGTGTGGGCGCGTTCTTTGAGGCGGCAAGCCGCCCACTACCTGAACGCGCCCCAAAAGGTGATAGCCATAAGGCTAATCCGGGGGTACCGCACGATCTCCGGCGAGGCGGCTAGCCTCCTTGCCGGATTGCCACCATGGGATCTGGAGGCGATAGTCCTCGCGCGCCTGCATGAATGGCGCGCGGAAGCACTATGTCGGGGAGAAACTCCGCTGCCGCGACAAATTGCCGCTCAGCGGACAGACCTCCGGCGTGATCTCATGGCGACATGGAGAGAGCGACTGTCGCAACCCCGTGCAGGGCACGCCACCATAGTGGCGATAAGTCCCCTCTTTGAGGAGTGGCTAGAGAGGCGCCACGGCGCCCTCACCTAACGCCTGACGCAGGTCCTCACCGGACACGGTTGTTTCGGGAGGTTCCTGCATCGAATCGGGCGGGAGGAAACGCCCGGGTGTTTCCACTGCGAGGATCGTCCGGAGGACACGGTGGAACACACCGTGGAGGTCTGCCCCACTTGGGCGGAGCACCGCCGTGTCCTCACAGCGGCGATTGGCGGCGGCGATCTCTCGCGTCCGGCCTTGGTTCAAGCCATGGTCCGGAGCGAGAGGGAATGGGAAGCCGTCACCTCCTTCTGCGAAGCAGTCATGCTAGTGAAGGAGGTGGCAGGACGTGAGAGGGAAAGAACCTCACGTCCCAGCCGCCGCGGGAGACGCCCTGGGCGTCGGGGGTCACGTGGTGGCTTCCGACCACCGTAGGCGCTGGCCTGTGGACGGCGAGTTATGGGCTAGCTCGCCGTCCGGCCGTCTTATGACGACGGGCCGTGTCGACGGCGCGTTCGTGTTCCACGCGCGCCTCAAAGAGATGTCAGCAATCAAGTAGGGGTCCGCATGGGCCGACGCCTGCCGGGGCTGCGGGACTGTTCGAAATAGATACCGTGGCCCTGGAACATAACGGGCAAAGAAGGAACATGGATGGGTTTTAGTCAGTACAAGTCTGACACTCCCCTCCGCTCCGCCCAGAGTGGGGGGGGTCATTTGATGATTTCCCATCCGGAAAAAAAAAAAAAAAATTCCTAAAAAAATTGTCTAAGCATTTGACACGCAGATTTCATAAAAGATGACCTACAGTTTCTGTTTTGCAATGTTTCCAATATTGTGTAAAGCTTTCTCTCACTTTCTCTGTCACGTGGTCTTTACATAACGCCATGTACGAGTATTGTGGAGGGTTCCTGACCTTGCTCTTCTAACATGAACTTTACGGTTTCCTGATTTGATGAGGTCATCGCGTGAGACAGATAAGACATTAAATTACAAATGTGCGTAGTCAAACATAATTGATTAGCTACAGAGGTTACGCTATTTCTCATTAGTATAAGTAAGTAAGCTAAGATAACATTAGTAAAGTTATCAGAGAAAATTTTCGAGAAATAGTGTTACAGCTAAATTAGACCGATTTTAGATTTTCCATAGAAACAGAAATTTCGAATTATCTTTTTTTTAAAGAGACATTTCGAAAAGTTTCATTCAAAACGGTTGAGTCATTTCGAAAAAAAGCTTGAAAGTTTGTATGAAATGCCGTAAA
The DNA here is from genome assembly GCA_963576755.1 of Noctua janthina. NCBI lineage: Eukaryota > Metazoa > Arthropoda > Insecta > Lepidoptera > Noctuidae > Noctua > Noctua janthina. The sequence continues at coordinate 11,374,334 of OY755075.1, read as the reverse complement.
TCGTTCACACTCTTAACAAAAATTGCATTGAAATCGGTTAGGTGGTATCGGAGATTAGCGTGTACGAACATATTGACACGTGATTTTTATATATAAAGAAGATAATACCTACCTACTAGGTTTAAACGTTTTAAAGCTTAGTTTACTCACTTATCTAAAGGCAACTTGTCTTACGTTACGTTTACATAGCCGTTGCTTTTAACGGTTCCGTACTTACGGAAAAAACGGAACCCTTACAGGATCACTCGCGTGTCTATCTGTCTGTCCGTCTAGTCATTTTACTACGAAACTGCTGGACCGATTGATTTGAATTTTTTAAATACTCACTTCGAAGTTACTACGTGTTGAAAATAACTAAGTTGTGTAACTCATTTCAACTCCCATAGACGCACGTGACCGAACGCCTTGAATAAAATACTTATTTATATTTACCACACAATCACACGAGATTGCAACAGGCACATTATAAACCTCATTAAGTACTTGAAATAACACTTGTTTGAACAGACAAGGTTGCGTTTCTAACAAACTTCCATACAGCATTATATATATCAGAAATTCAATCATAGTAAGTACTTATGTGTTTGCAAAGAGAAAGGCTCTATGCTGATTTACTGAAGGAAATAAATATAGCCCACAGGTTGGATAATGAACATAGGTAGACTTTTGCATAGTTAGTTTTCGAAGTTATTACAGGTTATTGCCAAACAGTTGTACTGGCACCTTCGAAATAAACTTTCTCTACGCGTTTTGATGGCAAAATGTTTGGCCCAAAACTCAGCCACGCGAACCCCGTTCACTGATGCAGTAAATAAATCATCAAGAGCGCAGGCGATAGCATGCGGTGCAAGATGGAAGGTGGGCCATTGTTTGTGGGGAGTCGCCGCTTACGCACTTGAGCTCTGAGCCGTCCTTGAACCCCCATCTGCAGACATTGCCTTTGCTTCGGCCGACTTGGGTTCGAAGTCTGTTTAGAGATTGCCAAGTTGGCCACGGCAACGCGTGCCCAGGTGGAAGGTTTTCTGATGGATCGTTGAAGTTGTCAGGGGGTTAACATCATGTATCAGAAAGATGTGGTCATATGACTAAGGCTGTGTTGATGGTGACGATCAAAGTGATCAACTTTTTCCATAAAACCAATTTCATAATCGAGAAAAAGTCATGTTGGGCCCGTACCTACCTATCTACTCTGTTATCGTTGAGAGTCCCTGAAACATTTAATTTGCTAGTGCTATGATTATTTTTGTTTGCCGAATTATACCGATTCAGCTGGTTTTCCTTGACTAATCGAGTTATTCCAGTCTGATGATCTGATCCCCAAATTGGATCTACCGTAAATTACCTATAATCCATCACTGTATTCCATTTCAGGAGATCGGATCGGAATAAGTCGATTAATTACTATGTAGACGGATTAGTGAACCCAGTTTTTTGGGCCGTGTATCGCCTTAGTTTTGTTACTCTGCCTACTTCGTTGGTCTAGTTGTCGCAAGCGCGACAACCTGGGTTCGATTCCCGGGCCGGGCAAAGTGTTATAGGGTTTTTCCATCAGGAATTTCTCAGTAGCAGCCACGGAGTCTGGGTTTGTGCCCGATTCATGGCAATGGCACATGGAACTTAAAACATAACTGGCGAAATGTGGGCGTACTATTAGATACACCTCTGCCTAATCCTTCGGGGATTACAGGCGTGATGTTATGTGAAGATTTTGCAATTTATACCTGGTGTTAATTACTATTAGACACCTTTTCGGTAGCAGATTACAAGTGCAGTAAAGTAGCACATTCTATACCAGGGAGTAGCGAAGGGTCAATTTTTGTAATAGGTAAGCCAGAGTACATATATTTAATGTGATTATATTATTTGTCTATTGATGAATAATACACACAACACTGTGCCATGTTTCAATGGGAAGCCAGTAGGAATCGAGTTGTATGGAACCTTCGCCACTGCCAGGAGAGCACTCAATAATCTCCTAATCAAATTGCTGTAGCTTACTTGCAATTTCCTGTCCAATAATCTTCAAATTCTGAGTGCTGTTTCTTCGTGCTTATCAGTCTAATACCTACGTCTGCCCTGCACTACTGTGACTGAACCAATCAATGAACGCAAAAACACAGAATTCAGATTTATTCAACTAAATTCGTCCCCACTTTTTATCTTTTTTATCTTTGGTCATATATTTTTTTAATTCCGATTAAAATAATTAGAAATACCACATGATTTACCATTTACGTAAAAACTGTAAAACCGTTTGGTACCATCAATTTTATTCGAAGCACGTGTATTCATATCGGTTTGTGCTACCTATTGTTTCGATCTTCGTTTTGGTTTGTTCGCTGTACGTTTTTTATACGGTTTTTAGAGAGATTTGCATCGAATAATAAGCAAAGATTGTTTGAGGAGCTCGTGGCTAAATAATAAGACCTTAAGGTTAAGCCGCTCTCGCCTAGGTTGGTCCGTGGACGGGTAACCGCCCATTACATACCGAGTTTCAGCTTCAAAGCACGTGAAGCCGTTGGTCACGGCTGTCTTTTGTAGATCTTTGACAGTCGTTACAGGTAGTCAGTGGCCCAAAAAGTCTGACAACCAGCCTTACCAAGGGGTAGCGTATTACTCAGTACTGACTGTGTTGTGGAGGTAGGATAGGATAGGCTGTCGCTCCATGTAAAATACTTTTATTCAGCTGCATCCGGTTAGACTGGAAGCCGACCCCAACACAGTTTGGAAAAGGCTTGGCAGATGATGATGTTCGTTTAGATTTGCATCGAATAACCACAAAGCAAAGACTTTTTGAAAGCAGATATGGACAAGGCGAGAAAAAATGCCATGTAAAAAATAAGTAAGTATACAACACTTTATGGAGAATCATGGAATAGATCTTTGCAAAATTGCAACAATATAGGTTGATGAATAAAACATTTTGGAGTAGCTTTTGTATCTTTTTTTAGTTCCGTCCTGTCTGTCTGTCTACACAGTTGGAATTTGGAAAGCAGGTGACTTCTATAAATGTAACTGAAGGTTGAAAAAAACGTACGCGTAACCACGCATATCACTGTGTGGAGAGTCTATCGACAGCTCTTAAACATATATTGTATAAAAGTTTCTCAAATACTTTTTTCTTAAGTCAGTGGTTGATGAGATACTCGCCACAGAGTACATTTTTATATAGGGTAATACTCGCCTCGAAAGCCGTAAAATTGCCCCTCTCCTCTTATTTCTAAACAAAGAGGAGGAAAATTTTGAAAAATTGTAGGTTTGTAGAACGTTAAAACGAAAATTGATTTTCCGAATTCATCATCTGCCTAGCCTTTTCCCAACTATATTGGGGTCGGCTTCCAGTCTAACCGGATGCAGCTGAATACCAGTATTTTACATGGAGCGACTGCCTATCTGACCTCCACAACTCAGTTAGTACTGGGTAATACGATACCCCTTGGTAAGACTCGTTGTCAGGTTTTTTTGGGCCACTGACTGCCTAACGACTGTCAAAGATCTACAAATAACAGCCGGGACCAATTTGCTTTCCGAGGCACGGAGGAAACTCGGTATGTAATGGGCGGTCACCCATCCACAGACCAACCTAGGCAAGCACGGCTTAACCTAATGATCGACCCGAGCGGCTGTTATTATTTAGCCACGAGCTCCTCAATTGATTTTCCGAATTATTGAGTGTAAATACTGTAAATTGACCTACGCATGAGCACACTATTTTTAACAGATTGTTTGGTGCTACGGAACCATTTGTGTGCGAGTCCGACTCGCACTTGACCGTTATTGTATGTCTCTTTGCAGACGAATCCCATTGGCAGATACGAATGTTTTAGAGACTTGCATTATTTCTTGTCAATTATAGTTTTGCAATCACCGAACTACAAGTACTTAGTACAACTAAATCAACAGATTGATAAGGGGTACTGATAACAAGTTATTGTAGTGACCAATGTTTGCTTTAAATTCAAGGTTATCGCAATACATTAACATAATCGACTATTAATAGTAAGTGATACGTACAATGATAAGGCTATTATGGACTAAACTGCTATGACTGATATCAAAGCTCCATATTTAAAAAAAGCTAAAATGACGTCAAATAAATCTAAAAGTATTACTTCACTATTGATTATGATTGTCACAAGCAGCCAAAAATAGATAAAATCATAAGTTAATCATGCAATAACTTGAGCGGTTACATTATTTATTTTCAGATTCTAAGAAGAATAATTAGACGTTGTGTCATTAGGAATAAAGCCCTTAACTCGAATTGGACCCAGGTGGTGGTTCATGGCCTAGATCCGCTTACTGAGAGGTCTTGAGGTTTAAGGCTTTTGTCCCAGCAGTAGAAACGTTTACAGCCTAGATATGAAATTTTATTAATATTTCGAAACCAATTCGTTGTTCTATGAAGTTCCATTTACATATATTCATTCGGCAGACCTCGTAAAAGAAGGCCAGACAACCTGGATAATATCAACAACCAGTGGCTGTCATTAGCCCTGGATCTGAATCGAAAGAACTAAAAGTCGAGGAGAGAGGCCTTTACCCAACTGTGAGATGATTATAGACTAACAGTAAAGGTCTTATTTACGCCTTTATTTCATTTTCCTGAACCCAACTCTTCTCAATAATTTCTTTAAAAGGTGTAAAAAGACCCATAACACTAGGTAGTTTTTAGGGTTCCGTACCTACAGGGTAACCAACGGGACCCCCTTACTAAGCTTCCGCTGTCCATCCGTCCGTCTGATTGTCAGCGGGCTGTATCTCATGATCCGTAATAGGTAGACAGTTGAAATTTTCACAGAATGCGTATTTCTGTTGCTGCTATAATTTAGAAAGGCAATTTTTGTCCCCGTCATTGCGATAATTTTTTTTTGTTCTAGCCCATACCTGGGAACTTTCTAATTACGGAGATATTGGAGGTCAAAGTTTCAATATTTTCACAAGTATTTTTTTAAAATTTATTATTATACTTTAAATGCTTGATTTTTCACACCAAAAATAAGTCGTTTCCCAGCAAAAAAATTTGCTTAGGGTTATTTAGTTTGATGTACAGAATGCTTGGTTGACGGATTCGTGAAGGGTCCGTTTACACCCTGTATTTAGTAGATAGATGAATGAACGCGTAGTTGGCAAATCCCGTTACCCAAAGGCTGGCCTTTACCTTGGCCAGAGCGTTGCCATACAACGTGGCAACGCCGCCCGTCTCTCGGGGACATTACAGCGTTGAGGAGCAGTTTGATTTTTGACGCCATTTTTAAGCTCAAGTCTAAGTCAATTTAGGTTATTTTAATGGGTATTTATTTGGGTATCAGATGAGGTTAGCTCCTACTTATTTATGACTGCCTGGTACTTTATAGGCACGAGACGTATTCTATACTGACGCTTACTGGACCAACGAAAAGCTTTTAATTATAATTTTTATATTGAAGACTAGCGACCCGCAAAAAATCATAAACTATGCGACTATCACAATGTGTGCGACTGTCCCTTATAATTTATTTTGAACATCAGTTTATCACCGGGCCACTGGAACGTAGACAATTTTTCGTTACGGGCCGGTCAGACTAAATACCCATTTTAATTCATAAATCTATACAACATTATTTTTAGTATATGAGTAACCTGAATATAGTTTGTTCAGAATAAGTAACTGAATCGATTCCAATAATTTTAATTGTCCCAAAAATATTAAAAAAAAACTTCCAAGTTGGACACTGTGCGACATTAAGTACCTATCGCAATCATTTAGGTACCTACTGCCAAATTATTATTATCAATGAGCTCAAGACGACACTGGAGGCGTACGCGCGGGCGGTCTGCGTGGTGACCACGTTTTTGTGCAGACGGAACTTTGTGATTTTTCATGATACGGTTTTGAAATTTTGTACATAGATTCTTTACGTTAAAATACTAGACACGTGTTTCAGGTTTCGCATATACTAAAACTAATGTTATATATTCTATTATTATGAATAGATGAATTAGATTACCTACCACAATCAGGAAATATAGTACCTAACGGTATTATTTAAATATTAGGATGTACTTCCTATTAAGCAATTAGTCAGTAGTAACAGCAGGACATTACTTCCGATCTATCTAATTGAAGACATTGTATCCATATCGATCTAGTTATTTCCTAGTATAAATACCGGTCTTTCGCGGTATAACTACAATGTAGTTGGACTAACCAGTTGTTACAGATGTAGGTACTAAGCTACGTCTCTGCTCGACCTCTAAACGTAAAGCTTGCTAGTAATATATCTTGTTAACTGGTAATAACTCACTCTACAATTACAATAGTTGTACTCGTTTACACGTATTGTAGGAAATTGCATTTCCTGGATCCCATATTTTTAAGCCTAGGTCAGTCGAGTGAAGATCGAGTACCTTCCTACTTAGCTAAACTGGGTTCCACGAAACTACAGACCCTTCACGAAGCCGTCAACCAAGCATTCTGTACATCAAACTAAGTAACTAGGTACCTACGCAAAAATTATTGCTGGGAAACGACTTTTTTTTTTGGGGTGAAGAATCACGTTTTACGGTAGGACTCGATGGAACGCACTCAAAGCATTGTGCTGATGGATGTATTGAATAGTACGGGGGTCGTGGAGGTGTGTAAAGTAAAAATTTTACATAAAAACAAGTAGATATTTAAAAAAAAAAACTTGTAAAAAAGTTGGAACTTTGACCCCCAATATCTCTGTAACTAGAAGGTTCCCAGGTAAGGTCTAGAACAAAAAAAATATCGCAAAGAAGGGGAGAACAAGTGCCTTTCGGCCACGTTAAGGGTATATTTACACCCTCAATAGTAATCCTGTCCTCTTACATCATAATCATCATCTGCCTAGCCTTTTCCCAAATAATATGTTGGGGTCCCAAATTTAACCGAATGCAGCTGAATATCCAATACTTTACATGGAGCAACTGCTTATCTGACCTCCACAACCTTACTGGGTAACATTCCTCTAACTAAAATTAAAGTACTGTAAATACTTGTGCAATAATGGGTCTAATTATGTAAACGGCTCAAAACCAAACACTGTTTGTTCAAAAATTCGTTTGTGAATTAGCACTTTGTAACCGCCAAACGTTACTAACAAATCTTTCAAAATCACAAGTCATTTATTATAATAATCAATTATCAATCGCCAGTTAACTTTTATGCGATAAATAAGTTTGTCATTTTTTGTATGGAAACTCTGTCAAAAAGTCACATTTACTCTTCAGGTAAAAGTTATCTAATGATTGAAAAATTGGCCCTTTTTTTTCGGATGGGAAATCATCAAATGTCAATCATCAATCATCTTGCTCTGGGCGGAGCGGAGGGGAGTGTCAGACTTGTACTGACTAAAACCCATCCATGTTCCTTCTTTGCCCTTTGTGTTCCAGGGCCGCGGTATCTCTTTCGAACAGTCCCGCAGCCCTAAATCGGCCCTTAGGCTGATAATCAGCACTTTTTGTAACGTACAAAATTAGACACACGACAGTACTCCAAAACGCTCGCCCTTCGCAACTTCCTAATGTTTGCTGGAAAGATGAAGTAGCGACAAACTTCCCAGCAACATCAGTCTGTTGGTTCCAAGAACCTGATTTTACAACATTCTTTACAGTACTGGTAAACCTGGTGGCCTACCATGACGTCTTATTGCAGGTGTAATTCCAGTATGGGAAAGAGATGGGCCTAGACGACCTGTATACGCTGTCTCTTTCCCACACTAGAATTACTCATGCTTTAATACGTTATAGTAACCCCCTTGTCAGGTACAGCGTGTACCCATCCTGCCCACACCTTTTACAAAAAGGGGTTTAAAAATATGACCTGCCTAACTTCCGCCATTTTATCTTATTTTCAGAATAGCAGTCCATGAGCCCAGAACCTATATGAATCGGTAGCTGGCATCAATACAAATAAGTATTGCAAGAGACAAAATCTTCTAAAGTGTCACATTTTCGAAATGTAAGGCGCGAATTATACAGAAACGGCGTAAGGTGAAGGCGCGGCGCAGGCGCGATTATAACTTTGATAGCTTATAAACTTCTGGTCTATAATAACTTAGACTGTGCGTCGTCTGTCACTGAATTTAAGATTTTTAAAAAGTGAAAGATTCCCAATGAAGTAAATTTTAGTAGAACACTACACACTGAGCTCATGTTAACCAATCGTTTCATCTTCGTCATTCATCATGTGATCATTTGGCAATCCTGCTCACCAACAGAACGTCTGCTTATGCAGTGCAGCAAGTCTGGTTTCCGAAATAATGGGAAAGGTCAAACCGTTATATAACCGGTATCAAGATAATTGGCCGTGTGACCAATGACTCGTGAATTTGCTAAAAAGCTAACATTGGCCTAGGTTTTGATCTAGGTTAGTGCGCCATAAACGATGAGAATTTGACAACTTAAATGGGAGTTTTTTTTAAAAAAAAAAAACATTGCCTGTCCTAAATAAAGTTTTTTTTTAATAGCCAACACTAGGAATTTTTCCTCTTGTATCCTGGGCGCATTTACAAACATTTAATCTCACATTTGAACATCGATTCTTGTGGTCTTTTTTGTGGTTACAAAAGCAAAGTAATCGTGGTTTTACCAAAACACACACAGTAAATACTAAATTACTTAAAACACATGATTGATGTCTGTAATTTAGTTCACACGTAATAATCATGGAATACTCGTACTTAAACATAGTGTTGTGTTCAGTAACACATGTATGTCGAAAATAAACTTTGTAACTAGAAGTTAAGATTTAGTTTTCATGACGAGGAGCTTTGTTTCTGATGATACGACAAAATAGTCTTTGCAAAAAATACACTTGAGACAAAAAATATTTTTTGTTAGATATTAACTTTTTTGTAGCACTTACTAGCTTATTTGTAAGACAATCATATTATTATGTAAGTAATTTAACAATTTGTCATCTTGTTTTGCCATTTGCAAATCATGACCTTGAGCATAAAATTAGGAACCTTTGTTTTGTTTTTTTACAATCTTTTGTTCTATAATTTATGGTGTGTCCGGAAATGACATACATGTACTAATCAATTGCTTATTAATTGAGTCGTTGGTCTAGTAGTTGCAAAGGCCTACTCTTGGTTGGTCTACTCTTGCTTACTACGCTCGATTCCCAGGTCGGGCATAGTTCTAGGCTCTCACCCTATACACATATAAAGGTCCCACTAAAATAGATGGACAAATTTTAACAGCGTTCAGTAGGTCTAACCAAAGATATCCAAGCAACATTTTTAGTGTATTTTCGTTGGCTGTTTTTTTTTTCTTGTAAGTATCTAATGCGTTTTTCATATTTTTTTGCCATTGTCCTTATTTTGGTGGTCTGAATGATTTCTGAAAGTTTGTCTATCTATTTAATATTTAATTTGGTACTTTGGCGTTGAAATTATATTACAGGTGTGATGTTAGGCTATGATAATACTATGCTATTTACAACTAAATTAAGTAGTTAGTTTGAACATTCAAAATCGATCGTATCTATTCGTAGAATAGAGACAACATATTGTGTGCAGATTGTGTAAATATATTCGCTTAAATGTGTCTCTTCTGCTATCGACTGTAATGCACGTGTGCTGTTTTGTGTATGGTATACCACATCGTTCACAATATTAATAGAAGTCCTATATGCCAAGGGAATTGTTGCAAAGATGATTGTGTAATCTAGCCACATTGGGAGCTGATGATCAATGGAATACAGGATTTTGTGGATCAAACTATTTATTTTGGCTACAACGGCCACCTTATGTATTTAATTCTAGAATTAACGCCAAATTTCTTTCTTAATCGTGTGGTTAGTGCCTAACCTGGTGTCAGGGTTTTTTATGCCGCCCATGGGCCTCTAACTTGACTTTTACATACCGTCGAGCAATATCTCTCAGGCATGCTGGTTTCCTCACGATGTTTTCCTTCACCGAAGCAAGTGATAATTATACAACACGCACATGAATCCGAAAAATTCGATGTGCGTGTCTTGGGTTCGAACTCAGGACCTATAACTTGGCAGTTTGTCGCAACGGTCACATTACTAGACTATCACTGCTTATTTGCTTAACGTCAATGATCGTCTAAGAGTGCGACTGTTCACTCTAATGGTTTCCTTACGTAGTTACAGAACGTCATCCTTTTTTTATCGTCTAATTGTCAGTTCTTACAAGGTGACTATTAATTGGGGCCTTCGGTTGCCTCATGTCAAACGTGAAACGAACAACTTGAACATAGCATTAGGGCTATGTTCGGTCTAAAAGTTACCGATAGCTGCAAACCATATTTTATTAAACATAATATTTTAAGTTTGCCTTCCTTATTTGTATATGAAGTAGCTAATTTTGTCCAAACGAATCCAAAATTATTTAAAAAAATGTCAGAAGTTACCATCCGCAGTCGTCGTGACAATCATAAGCTAGAAATAGTTAGGCCGAGCACGGCACTGATGCATAAAAGTATTTTCTATTTGGCACCAATTATCTATAATAAAATCCCTAATCTTATTAAGCAGTTGCCAACTAGACTATACAAAATACAGCTTAAAAAAATTATTTTAGCGAAATGCTACTACAGCTTATCAGAATTTTTAAACGAGTAAATAACAATAGGTACATCGGCAATTAAGTTAGGTACGACATTTCTTATTTTAATATTTTTAGTTAATAACGTCTATTTTTTTAACCCTATTGTCTAAGCCTTTTTTTAATTTTATATCTTTTATAATAATTAATATACCCTATTGTATAAGCCATTTCTCGTAAATTTAATATTTTAAGGTAAAACCTTCTATTTTTTAAATTAAGTTACTACTTACTAGTTTTTTAACCTAACATTTTTTTTTTTTTTTGTACGCCGTTCCTATATGGCAAAACATGTAGAAACTTTATTTTTATTTATAAGACCTGTATAGTGCATACCATACCACTCATGTTTTACAAAATAAATATATCTTTATCTTTATCTTTATAACATTAGGTTTTTGTTACGTTTGTCACACATGGCAATGAAAGTTAATAAATAAATAAAGGCTTTAACGAAGCCGAAAGGCACTTGTTTTCCCCGTCATTGCGATATTTTTTTTGTTTTAGTCCACAACCTTCTACTTACGGAGATATTGGGGGCCAAAGTACCAACTTTTTGACAAGTTTTTTTTTTTTAAATACATGTTTTAATGTTAGATTTTTACTTTAAACACCTTCACGACTTCCGTACTATTCAATACATCCATCAGCACAATATTTTGAGTGCGTTACGCGTTTGCGTGCGTTTTTACGGTAGGACTCAAGTCCTACCGTAAAACGTGACTTTTCACCCCAAAAACAAGGCATTTCCCAGCAATAATTTCTGCGTACCCAGTTTGATGTATGTACAGTATGCTTGGTTAACTGCTTTGTGAAGGGTCCGTTTACACCCTGTATGTAAGCAATAACTTTATAAGTAATTTGTTAACAGATCGTTTATAGTGTAGTTTTTCGACATTTAGAAGTTGATTTGAGTTGCTACACTAGATTTGGTACCGATGAGTTTTTAAAAGGAAATTATCTACTAAAAACTTTATGATCTCTATATGTGTGGTAAGTGCCTCACCTGGTCTCAGAGTTGTTATGCCTCCTACGGGCCTCTGACTTGGCTTTACATGCCGTCGAGAGATATCTCATTGGCGTGCTGGTTTCCTCATCCTGGTTTTCTTCACCGAAACAAAGTGTGAAGTATTGTATTTAATTAGTGACTCCATTTGCACTCTAGTCTGCATTTAAATAAAACGTATTCTTAAATGAATTGAGTACAATTATATTGTTCTATTTGACGTCTAATGTTTAATTCATATAAAGCAGGATATACAGCTATCACTGATAACACGAGCAAGACTCATGCTGCATTCTGATATATAAGTAGGTACCGTCATAGAATTTTATTTGCAAAATATTTTAATGACGAATATGACTGCAATAAGTTTAGAATAACTAATTGTGTCATCTGTTGCTATCGTAAAAATACATGAATATTATATCTGTTAAGACTTAAGAGTAGTAACATTTATTAATTTGTTCATGACAACACTGATTCCTATTTTAGTTGTTCATGGCAACAAAAAATTATACTGTAACGATGTGTTCTGTCTGTGTGAAAATCAGCAATAAAGTTTTATTGTGAAATTAATTGAGGATTCAATTATACAACAAGCCCTCGACCTGCGAAGCGGAGAATGGAACCGGCGAGAGATGTCGTGCGGTGTTCCACAGGGATCGGTTCTGGGACCGGCCCTGTGGAACATCGGTTACGACTGGGTGCTGCGCGCCGACCTCCCTACCGGCGTCAGCGTAGTTTGCTACGCTGACGACACGCTGGTACTGGCACAAGGGAGGTCGCACGAGGCGGCGGCCGAAAACATGACACGCGGGGTTGCGATAGTCGTGGAGAGGATCCGGCAATTGGGTCTCGAGGTGGCACTGCACAAGTCCGAGGCCATGTGTTTTCATGGGCCTCGGAATGCGCCACCGTCGGGATCCCTACTGACGGCAGGAGGGGTTTCCATCGGCGTCGGGTCGACGTTGAAGTACCTAGGACTCGTCCTCGACAGCCGGTGGAACTTCGTGGAGCACTTCCGACGTTTGGCTCCCAAACTGGAACGGACAGGGGCTGCCTTCAAGCGGCTCTTGCCCAACCTGAGGGGTCCAAACGCCTCCTGCCGGAGGCTATACGCGGGGGTCGTGCGGTCCATGGCCCTTTACGGGGCCCCGGTGTGGGCGCGTTCTTTGAGGCGGCAAGCCGCCCACTACCTGAACGCGCCCCAAAAAGTAATAGCCATAAGGCTAATCCGGGGGTACCGCACGATCTCCGGCGAAGCGGCTAGCCTCCTTGCCGGATTGCCGCCATGGGATCTGGAGGCGATAGTCTTCGCACGCCTGCACGAATGGCGCGCGGAGGCACTACGTCGGGAGGAAACTCCGCTGCCGCGGCAAATTGCTGCTCAGCGGACAGACCTCCGGCGTGATCTCATGGCGACATGGAGAGAGCGACTGTCGCAACCCCGTGCAGGGCACGCCACCATAGTGGCGATAAGTCCCCTCTTTGAGGAGTGGCTAGAGAGGCGCCACGGCGCCCTCACCTACCGCCTGACGCAGGTCCTCACCGGACACGGTTGTTTCGGGAGGTTCCTGCACCGAATCGGGCGGGAGGAAACACCCGGGTGTTTCCACTGCGAGGATCGTCCGGAGGACACGGTGGAGCACACCGTGGAAGTCTGCCCCGCTTGGGCGGAGCACCGCCGTGTCCTCGTAGCGGCGATTGGCGGCGGCGATCTCTCGCGTCAGGCCTTGGTTCAAGCCATGGTCCGGAGCGAGAGGGAATGGGAAGCCGTCACCTCCTTCTGCGAAGCAGTCATGCTAGTGAAGGAGGTGGCGGGACGTGAGAGGGAAAGAACCTCACGTCCCAGTCGCCGCGGGAGACGCCCTGGGCGTCGGGGGTCACGTGGTGGCTCCCGGCCACCGTAGGCGCGGGCCTGTGGATGGCGAGTTATGGGCCAGCTCGCCGTCCGGCCGTCTTATGACGACAGGCCGTGTCGACGGCGCGTTCGTGTTCCACGTGCGCCTCAAAGAGATGTCAGCAAATAAGTAGGGGTCCGCAAGGACCGATGCCTGCCAGGGCTGCGGGACTGTTCGAAAGAGATACCGTGGCCCTGGAACACAAAGGGCAAAGAAGGAACATGGATGGGTTTTAGTCAGTACAAGTCTGACACTCCCTTCCGCTCCGCCCAGAGTGGGGGGGGTCATTTGATGATTTCCCATCCGGAAAAAAAAAAAAAAAAAAAAAAGCCCTCGACCTGGACAGCCTCCACTACAATACAACCTACAAGGGGTAAACCCCAACAATATCTATTTGTAATTTCAAAATAACAGCTTCTTACTGAATACATATAAGAGTATTATACAGTATTTATATAAAAAAAAATCTTTAATTTTTTTGTCTTTCTGTCTGTTTGTGTTGTTCCGACTAATCGCGGAAACGGCTGGAGCGATTTTGACGGGACTTTTACTGGCAGACAGCTAATGCTATACGGAATAACTGAGCCTACTTTTATTTTAGAAAAAGGACTGGGGTTCCGTGCAAAAAAACCCTTAAAATTGTTAACAAAATCCGGTTTAAATAGGGAACTACATACTATTTTTATTAAGGTCGCGGGCAACAGCTAGTACTAGTACACACGGCGGCACATGAAGCTGTACATTTCCAGTATAACTTGGCCTCGCTTTGTATAGATTTCCTATACAATGAAAGATCCGCATAAACTGGTTTTGTATAGCTTGATTGGCCGTCGTGCGTACATACTTTTAATATAAATACTCAATTCCCGATGAAAAAAAAATCCCGCATGTGTGACACTTCTAAATGCTGGTTTCTAAATTATGTACTTGAAGATTAGAACTCAGGTACTTAAGTTTTAATTGTTTTATTATGCGTCCTACAATACGTAAGTACATCAAAGGAATCCCCTTAATTAATTTAAAAAGTTCTGTAATCAAATACATCAGAAACTGGGCATAAAGTAAAAGAAGGAATACATATTAAATACTCTCGGAGGAGCTCGTGGCTAAATAATAACAGCCGCTCGGGTTGATCTTTAGGTTAAGCCGTGCTTGCCTAGGGCTCTCATTTGTAGATCTTTGACAGTCGTTACAGGTAGTCAGTGGCCCATAAAGTCTGACAACCAGTCTTACTAAGGGGTATCGTATTACCCAGTACTAACTGGGTTGTGGAAGTCAGATAGGCAGTCGCTCCATGTAAAATACTGGTATTCAGCTGCATCCAGTTAGACTGGAAGCCGACCCCAACATAGTTGGGAAAAGGCTAGGCAGATGATGATAATGTTCTACCAGTACCAAATTCTTTAAACCGAATTGTGTCATAACAATTAACATAATCGTTATCCCCGAAGGATAAGACAGAGGTGTACCTAATAGTACACCCCCCACATTTCGCCAGTTATGTTTAAATCCCATGTAATAGGGGGCGAGCCTATTGCCATCAACCGGGCATAAATCCAGACTCCGTGGCTGCTACTGAGAAAATTCTGAAGGAAAAACCCATTATCAGTTTGCCCGACCTGGGAATCGAATCCAGGACTTCATGCTCAGAAGTCGTGCTTGCGACCACTAGACCATCGAGACAGTCAATTAACAATCATTATTAAATAACTATCTCATACAAGAATTTTTAAGAGACAGTTAAAGAATGTCATATTTTAAAATGAACACCGTAACAATAATATTATTACACACTTTCGACTCCAACGCAGGTTTTATAAACAAAAAAAATATCATCAATGTGTTATGAAAGCAAGTTGAACCGATGTGCAACTACTAACCGGCAACTCACGCAAATCAGCTGATGTTTGACCATTGCTTTCACAAACACAAAACAAAAAAGAAACAACATTCATAACTGAAAACGCTCAAAAAATTAAAAAAACACTTACATGCTTCATTTTGAACAGTAAATACAAAGTTTTATGTCATAGTTTTCACTGGCACATTTACAAATATTTTGTCGTGTAATTCACAAGTCGGATAAACACGCGTGGTTTGTGCGATAGCGTGGCTTATACTGGCAGTCTGGTAAAACTTGAAGCGTGTGGCCAGCGTGGACCATCGGGAGCCATACAGTACCATGCGCCACAGTATGTAGTTATATGTTACGTATTGCTATGTGTCCTGAGACCGGTCTCCGAGGGAGGCTAGACTTGAGACTCTTCCCGATAGCCTTGTTCCTCAGCTGTTTCAGTTTTTTGTTTTGTTGAATGTCTGTAGGTAAATTCTTTTGTTACAAGAGTTATTTAATAATGTAAATTGATTATATAGTCTGTAGATAAGGTGTTCTCACACTACAGTCACGAGCACCAATATGCACACTACGCTACACTACACACTACACTTTCTTAAATTTAAAAGCAAATTTCGCGAGAAATTACGATTGTAACTTGGAGATAGGATCTTTTTCATAAAAATATGAGTTCCAGAATACTATGTTCGTAACAACATGAACTTTTAATCAGAGCAGTAGGCGAAAAACACTTTTAAAAGTTTTTAGTGTTTAGCAGGGTCAAATACAGACTCCCGCGATGCTACTCTAATTTCAATGTTGGTAAAATCCAATAATAGTTTGCCCGACCCGGGAATCGAACCCACAACATCAAGCACACAAACATTTAAATGAAGTAAAGTCTTTTAAAGTTATGAGCACTTAATTAATGTTTCATTTCTGAAATTTTAATAAAAGCTGAGTCAACATAAACGTTTTAATTAGCAATATGTGCCACGTTAAATAGAGTGATTGTACATTATGCTACTTTGATATTGCTACTTCATTATGAAAACCAAAATGAACGTTATCGCTTTTAATTAACATTACAAATTAAGTAAACCAGGAAGTGAATGGGTACCTCATTAATTTAAACAGCGTAATCTTGAGCGCCTCCGTACATCCCGCAAATCTGCGCGCGCGCATGTTGCGGTGTACCAACAGCGACCTGCGATCAGTAACCCAATGACACAAGTACTTTAAACTGGACACTCTATTTAGGGATGCTCCGCAGAGAGATATCTCTGGTATATTTGGGTAACCTATAACACCTGCTGTAAAAAGCATAATTTCTCTTTTGGTGCTGCTTCACAGATTGACAACAGTCGCCTCAAGGCATTGATCGATGAACTCAGCAACACCATATGCTTTTCTGTCGCTCAGAACCGTCATTAGCTCCCGCTCCAGATAAACCCCACAAAATATACGCAGAATGTCGCCATAGTAAAAAAATATCTTACCTAACAGACGCTTCGTAGTACGACACCTGTTTTAAATCTGTTATAGGGTGGGGACGTTTTATCCCAAGGTCCTTTTTTAGCCGGCAAACATGCCATTCATGAGGAGGAAAACTTAAATGTAGCTGTTGTTGCCAGGTCCCAAAGTTGAAATTAATTCATTATCAGATAGAGGAACTTAGCCCGGTGATTTGATTACAAAGATGAGCTATTGTCCACTTCATGCCACAAAAACTAAACAAACAACAACAACTAAGTAAACAATAGACAATTTGGACGACGTTTCTAGGACCATTATCTGCTGCAAGTTTTTTTCCGTTTCAGCAGAGAAACAAATGAATCTATGAGTAAATACATTCAAATATTTACGAGTGGTACAACGGGACAAGACGAAGAAAATTGTAATTCAATACTTGTCACTACCTAGTAACAAGTCGCTCTGTCTAGTGCAAAGCGCCCGCTTGTCAGGTAGCATTAATGTGTCAAGGTCGAAAATGTTCAGGATCAAAATTTTTGTATGATTGTATTCCCAATGTGCGTTCTTTAATTAACTGTCTGTCTGGTTTCAGGATATTACAAAATACAGCATAATACTGAAGCAATTTTTTGCAGAATCGACTTTTAGCTGTTTAAAAGCGCTGCCGCTCCACGGTGACCCACAGCTAAACTACAACTTTGTGTTTATAAGCTTAGCTTTGTAGAAAAATACAGGTCTGAGGGATCGCCCAGTGCGACCGTGCACATCCTGCATAGCAATGTGTGGTCGACTTTATTGTATTTCACACATATACATAAACGCACGCCTTTTTCACGTGGTGGTAGGCAGAAACTGCCTTACATACTCCCTGCGCATTGTATTTAGCATTTACCACATCTTCCTATCCACTTTCGACAGCTACCTTTTTTTTATTAGAAACTGAAGGGTTTTTGAGACTAGCATAATTAAAATGCCCTTGAAAGATACTTGTCATAGATAAGTTTGAAATGTGAAAGATACTTGATTACCTCTGTAGGAAAAACCCCTGGGGTTACATGGTTGTCTGGGTAAGGAAGATAACTCAATTCTCAATAACCACTTACAAGAGAATAAGATATAATTATAGAGTCGTTCCGTAAAATCAGTCGTGTTTATTAGACTGGGTTGATAAGGTACTTATTTTCTAGCACCCAGCGAAAAACAAAACTAAAATAAAGAAGGTTAATTAGACAGAAGGAAAGAAAATCCCAGCTAATCCCAGCAGAGAGATTCAAATGAAGAGAACAGTCAACTTGAACAAAGGGGGTCGTGGCTAAATCATATTAATTTAATGTGTAAAGGTGAATGATTTTAGGATTCCAACTTAATACTGAATATTTAATTCTTTATTGCATTCCCCAATGGTGGTGGCGTGTTGTACACCACCACCACTCCACACCACGCCACCACCACTCCACTCCACACGCCAAAACTCAAACCGTTCGACCTATTAAAAAAATCTCAATTTTTCATTCATTCTCGGACGGGCTAAATAGCAGGTTATACTCCTTTTCTACTAGTAAACTATAGTATTTTAAATTAGTCTTTTGTTTTACTATAATGTAATCGCGTTTAAGATTGACAAATGATACTCCGTAACATATCATTTCACATACTTAATCAAAACATTTTCCAAACTCTTGCCATTGAGCAGCGTCTCGTGAAATCGAATGATCAAAGCCAAATGTTAAACAATAGATGAACCTCACTTGGCAACAGACCTACCTACATATAGGTACCAAAACATCTACCTAAGTATAAGTACAATACACCGAGTCACGAGGCCACGACTGCTTGCAGCAACTATGCAACGAAACTTAAGCTCACGCATTTACTTGAATGTTTTGCAAGACTGAAGGCACGAGCTCTATTAGATGGAAGATTAAACAATGATGGAAGGTTAATTTAAGTAAACTCGTCCTCATCATCCGCCTAGCCTTTTCCCTACTATGTTAGGGTCGGCTTCCAGTCTAACCGGATGCAGCTGAATACCAGTATTCTACATGGAGCAACTGCCTATCTGACCTCCACGACCCTGTTAGTACTGGGTAATACGAAACCCCTTGGTTGTCAGACTTTTTGGGCCACTGACTACCTAACGACTGTCAAAAATCTACAAATGACACCCGGGACCAACGGTTTAACGTGTTTTCCGAGGCACGGAGGAAACTCGGTATGTAATGGGTGAAAGCATGGCTTAACCTAAAGATCGACACGAGCGGCTGTTATTATTTAGCCACGAGCTCCTCAAAAATTAAAAAAAAAGTGAACGTGAAAGAGGAAGGTGAAGTAAAAGTGAGTGTGTGGTGTGGTGAGTGAGTGGTTAATTTAAGTGAACTATTCTTAGAAAAATATGTTTTCGCTCCATGTAAAATACTGGCAGTCAGCTGAATCTGGCTAGACTGGAAGCCGACTCCGACACAGTTGGGAAAATCCTAGGCGGATGATGATGTAGTTTTAAGGCCAAAGATCCCACAGGATAGAGAGATTTCGTAGTCGAAAGGAGGCCTAGCATTGGGACACTTGATAAGCTAAAAACAATCATCCTAGACCTCACAACAATACAACTGTCATGAAAAATAGCTAATCGTCTCCGATGTCTCGACACGGAAATCACACTATCTCATCAGTTCATCACGCAAATCGATTTGAGCAGTTGCCACGAGCCCTTCATGGCTACTCCTCCAATTCCTGGTGGCTATAAATACCGAAAACACGAGGATGATGAATTAATCGTTTGTAGTCATGAGCATTTGAGCAATGACGCTCAATCGTTAACGAGTTGTCGTACAATTGACGACGATTACAAGCATCTGTTGCCCTTAGGATCGAATTACAAACATAAAGACATTCCTTGCCGACTGTCCTTGAATTAATTCGTTTTGCTTAAATACAGGGTGTAAACAGACCTTGCAGGAAGCCGTCAACCAAGCATTATTTACATTAAACTAAGTAACTTTACGCAAAAATGATTGCTGGGAATCGACTTTTTTTGGGGGTGAAAAATCATGTTTTACGGTAGGAATCGATGGAACGCACTCAAAGCATTGTTCTGATGGATGGATTGTTTAGCACGGAGGTCGTGGAGGTGTTTAAAGTAAAAATCTTACATTACAAATAAATATTTAAAAAAAAAAATGTCAAAAAGTTGGAACTTTGACCTCCAATATCTCCGTAACTAGAAGGTTCCCAGGTATGGTCTAGAACAAAAAAATGATCGCAAAGACGGGGAGAATAAGTGCCTTTCGGCTTCGTTAAGGATCTATTTACACCCTTTAAATAGGGACAGCCATTAATTTTAAGAACAGGGGTTTCTGCAAGGACATATGAAAGAGAATTTCCAGGTTTAGGCTAGGTTTCACATTGCCACTCATTGGTAACATTTGCTTGAATACAAATGTTAATGGAAGGAGAAGAGTAGGTACGCCAAAGAAGTTTTGTGAAGGATGATGTGAAAGAAAACGAGGAGTCATCATACTGTTTGTCAGTGGAGAACATAACATAACATCACGCTGACTACTGAGAAATTCCTGATTGAAAAACCCAATACACCTTTACCCGACCCGGGAATCGAACCCAGGACCCAATGCTCTGCAGTCGCGCTTGGCAACACTAGACTAACGAGGCAGTCAGTGTAGAATGAAAGTATATATCGCACATCCTCTGAAAAATTGTCATAACACAAAAATAGCAGTTTTGAGATAGACGCATTTAATGTTTTCTGAGTTCTTAACGATGCTTTGCGTCAAAAACTGCTATTGCACTTCGGCGACTTATTTTAGTATACTAATGGCGGTTTATTTTTTTCAATTATAGAGCAAGGACAATTAAAATCTACATATTTTGTGTTATGACAGTTTTTTAGAGGACCTGCGATATCATATCATAGCGACCCCATCATCGTCACGCCATCATCTTGGGGTCATATCGACCCCAAGTAACATGGAAAAGGGCAAGAAGATTACATTATGGTAACATGAGCTGAAATAGGTGCACAAAAACCTGAATAGATCCTTTGTCTAATTCCAAGCCAGTAATGTCTGAAATACTAACCAAACTTTTGACGTTTTCGATGTTAGCTGAGTAAGCATATTACGACCTTCGATTTGTACCTCTACCGGTAACATAATAACACTCTGGTCCTACCCTCTTACGTTACGTGTTTGCTTTCGCCTAACTTGAACAGCTACGTCCACTACTTACTCGAGCCTCTAGTAGGTAAGTACCTATGGTATATATGTCACCGTAACATTGTAAAACCTATGTGATATCATTTGATAATATTTACAATTTATTGATTTATTGAGCCTGTCCATTAAAAACACTGTTAGTTTACATTAGACAACAAACGAATTAACAACTTTATGTAATTACCCATATTAGCAAATATGATTTTGAATTTGAATTTGAAACAAATATGGCGGCGCGGGGCTCATGACGTTCAACCAATCAGAGCGCGAGGTGCAATCCGTCGCATGCCATTTCACAATTTGACGGTCTCTCTTCGATAGATTATAATCTACCGAAAAATAATGCGTTAAATTGTAAGCAGTATGCTGCGGTTCACAATCTTTCGACAATTTACAATCTCGCGAGATAGATTATGATCAAACGGTTTCTACAATTTTACGGTGACATATACAAAGGTAAGGTCATATATAAGGTCTATCTTTTTATACACGAAATATTTTAAGAGTAACTTCTATAAGTCGTAAAGTCGCCATAGCATCGAAAAAAAAAATTATCTGAGTGTTTTTTTTTACAAAATTATTATAATTCTAAAATTTTTTGAGACTTTTTGCATAAAACCTTTACTCCCATATTCTAACAATGACAGTAGGTAAATACGACGTAGTAAACTACCGTAATGGATACTTAAAAATAAGGAGCCAGTATTTATTTTGTGGGTCAAGTAATTTTAAAATATTTATTTTTTATAAAAAATATAGTTACTCAGATAAAAAAAAATCCCTTGAAATGGCTTTGTTATAGCCGTTAGATGATTCCCTGAAAATATTTCATGTATCAATAGTTAGACCCTATACATTTACGGTTACAAGAAGCGGTCATCTTTCTGAATTATATTGCTGTCTAGCTGTAGCCCGCGAGCTTCGTTCACGTGAAATTATTATAAAATATTACTTTCCTATAGTACACCTACATTTCGCCAGTTATGTTTGAGTCCCATGTAATAGCCAGCGAGCCTATATCCATCAACCGAGCACAAATCCACGCTCCATGGCTGCTACTGAGAAATTCGTGATAGAAAACCCAATAACACTTTGACAGAACTGGGAATCGAACCCAGGACCTTTTGCTCACCAGTAAGTGTGTCAGGCAGTGAATCAGTGCTGTAAGAGTCCTTGGAAGATGTATGATATCATCAGGATCGGGACAATAGGAACTGAATTAAATAATGCATGAATTTTTAACGTACTTTATTGATCTCCATGTACAGCAGCCGTACACATCAAATAAATACAACTTTCCATACAACTATGTTATTGTAAATTATCTTAACAATATACTAAATAAACTTTATTATAATTATTTTTCTCGACTAGCAACATTAAGTACCTAGTCCATTTTGTTTTATTTTTTTTATTCTTTGAAGATCTTTTTTTAATTACAAACAATTGATTAAGTATCAAAAATCTATACAAGGTTAAAAATCTTCACTTTACAAGTGCAAATGAGTACTTATAACTAGTTTTGTTTCTTAAATAAACACCTACAACAGATCTTTGGTTAGATATTTTACATTACAAGGCACTATTTATTTATTAAATACTTGTATTTAAAAAATTATACTATCTTAAATATGACTAGGACTCGACTACATTTATTTTCATTAGGTATTTTAATTAAAGACTATATTTAACGTAAATCTAAAAACTAGTCATTAATAGTCATAATTCAAGATGGATAATATTAAAATGCTTATTTTAATTAAGATTTAAATTATTCATAAATACTTTTCGATGTTCCAGATGTTGAATAAATGAAAGCACATATAATGGAAAGTCATTGTGCTTAATATAATCTTTTTAGATACTTATACGTATTTAAATAATAAGTTCTTTATTTTATCTAACAAATCCCACAAAGACGACATTTAAAAACGAATAACTTAACAATCGAAGAGAAAACTGAAATAAAAAAGTTCACGTAACGAAATGATATCTTAGTCTTAAAATTATTTAACAAAAAAACCGAAATAAATAATTTTAAAAGTCCGTGTACTGTGTCGATGCGCCAACGCCATCTAGTACGACGGGTCGATAGTAGTCTGTCATTTCGCCCCAACCGCGTGGCGCTACGTTGAAGTTTGGTCCAGAAACTAGAGGCAATCGTGGGCTTTTTGGTGAAGCATAGACATCATTCAACTTCGTGGGTGCCATGGAAACTGGGACGTCAATGTTCTGTACAGTTATCGTAGGAGGGGAGATGGGGAAAGGCTCCATTTTGGGCCAAACGCTGGAGTGTTTGAGCGCCGACTTGGGATATGTTTTCTGGTTGCGCAAACTAGATGGCGGGCGGTACGGCGTGTCGTGGTTCGCTACAGGAGTCGGTGTGGAGCAGGCGTTCGATGTGTTTCGACCTGGAAAGACAAACAAAAATCATAATCAGATATCGTTAATTAATCTGGTTAGGTAAAGCTCTGGGAAATTGGTGTTTCGATGCAACAATTATGAAACAATACTAGAGGAAAGTTTGAAAGTTGCGCCGATCAGAGAAAAGTTGAAAGGGAATCGACAGTCATGGTATGCATGCGCATGTGATGAGGAGGGACAAATCGGATGTATCTAAAAGAGTGATGAATATAAATTTTGATGGAAGGAGAGGGAGAGGAAGACCAAGGGAACGATGGATGGATTGTGTGAGGAATGATATGAAAGAAAAAGGAGTAAATGATAGCGTTACGGTTGACAGAGGAGAATGGAAGAAAAAAACGTGTTGCGCCGACCCCAAGTAACATTGGACTAGGGCAAGAAGATGATGATTATGAAACAATACGGTAGAAATTCCTAGTGTGGGGCAACGTTTTTTTTTAAAAAAGAAATGACAAAGAAAGAAGAAAAGAATACAGATAGGTACAAGCACAGTTCATAAGTTGTAGTCACATCAGCACAAGCGAATATTAGTTAAATTGAATTAACAGTCGATGTTATCACGGTAAGAACTTACTTAACTGTCAGTTAATGTTTAGGACAGTTAGAACCTAAGGTGTAATAATGTAGCAAGCGGAGACTTCATTAAGGTAAAAACAGTCATGTGGAAACATTTATATGCCACAAAACTTCGAAAGAGTGTCTAACGAAGTGGTAGAAACTTTCAAGACGTTTCTTACTTCTTCAAATACTTGAAACAGGAATTCCAATACATTTTCCATCACCGTTATAGCTAAAATAAAGTAATGGTCTCTCGTAATCACCAGGTATATTTAGGCCCTGGTGGCCTATGACGTCTATGAGGAGTCATTCCAGTATGGAAAAGTGATGGCGCTAGACGACCTGTATAGCTCTGTCTCTTTCCCACACTGGAAGTACTCCTGCTTTAAGTCGTCATAGTAACCCCTCTGGTGTCCTACCATGACGTCTTAAAGCAAGAGTTATTCCAGTATGAAAAAGAGATGGCGCTAGACGACCTGTATAGCTCTGTCTCTTTCCCACACTGGAGTTACTTCATAGTAACCCCCCTCGTCACAAAACCCGCATCAATTCCGCGACTACATTATTTTTTTCATAGAAAGTCAATCTTTAGCATACCTAATTAATTTAAACCTAAGTAATAAATCTACCATCGCCAGACTCAAAACATCTGTGCAACAACTGTAGGCAGTGTACAATAATTAACATTCTGAATCCTATAAATAATCTGAAATCCCCGAGGCCGCCGGTCTGGCTACCGACCAATCTGTCAATATCAGCTGCCGCCATTTGTATCGTGCGACCGACAGATTATTATAATTACATGGTTTATAATAACTTGGAAGATTACATGGTACAATAAAGTACAATTGTTACAATGCTATATAAAATATACTGAATAAGAGTCTTGCTAAATCGTGATTACTGAGTGTACGGATGAGTTGTGTGGTGTCGTTGTTTCTCTGAAATTGTCCGGATGCTCAGCACACAATACATGAGGCATATAGTGAAATAACAAGTGACATGCAATATGACTATACATCTCTGTATACCCCTGAGAAAAATAGGGATACAGGTGTGATGTTAAATTATATACATACTCTTTGGACAATATGACATAATGGGCACAAGAGCAGTTAGTCCATTATACGTGAGCACCAGAAATACAAGGACAGGACAGTTCCTTAATTTTGAATCCAGACTAGTTTTACATTAGAGGAGAATTTTACATTACACAATAAAAACACTACGTACCTCGTCCCTCATGCACCCACTTGACGGACCTCTTCTTTCTGTTCACATACATGCTCTGGCCTCTGCTCATGTGATTACTAGAGTCGCTCAGAGACTTGGAGATGGCCCTTGCTAGGTCCATCTGCTCCTTCACTGTCGGGTGCACGCCTGGCACGTAGAATGCTGATGAGGCGAATGTTTTCTCTGAAAGATTGAAAGTTGGGATTAGCGCCATCTGTTGGGTAACATGGTGTGTTATAGATAAGGCGAAAATTGAGAAATTGAGAGCCTATCAGTAAATCATAAATTTCGCTAGATCAGCAGTAAGTTGTATGTTATCTACGGTTTATTTCATATTATTTTGTCGTATAATTATGTCTTTCCTAGAGATATCATCATCATCGTCCACCTGCCGTTGCTGCTAATTTGGGTTCGGCGAAATAAGATATGATATAAGTGTCTTACTGAATACCAAAAGACCGTATCACCAATGTTCTTTCCTATCCTGATGAAAGAAATACTGGTTTATGAAGGAAAGGAATTTTATGCACGTATTCAGTTGATAGGTATTTTGTGTCTATCTTGTATGCCAAAAGATGGCGTAAGAGACATCGTCTACTACTGTACTCGGTGTATTCTACGCACTATGTATTTTGTGGTGTATTTGGTACCTAAGAATAGGCAGTAGAATAGGTCAGTCTACTATCTGTCTAAGAATAAGTTATGTCAGGTGAGTGGGCAGCATTCAACTAAACTAGTGTACGGTGATAACAGACGTAGAACTCTCTCTAGTGACTGCGCGCCAGTTGATTGCGAAAAAGAGATTCCGAATATTAAGGCTCTCATTTATACTCTAGAAATCAATCTGTTCCCGTACTCTTTCTAGCTAAAGATGAAACTATTTATTATCATCATCGTTACAGCCAAACGACGTCCATTGCTGCACAATTGGCCATACTCGTAGGCCTCCCCCAAGAGTCGCCACATCGACCAGTCATGTCCTCCTGTTTCGTATCGTGACCAAGAAAAGTGTGGTCAGTTACACTAATTTGTTTGTTTTACAGTACTCAGCAAAACAAACAAAACAAGTTATATTTACCTACTAACATCAATCGGATTTACCTCCAGTCATCACCAGAATTGACCATTTTACAAATAATAACAGTTATTTATGTAGATGAATCAACACAGAAAGTATTTTTTCAATGATACATAACTTGATGAGTATTTATCTCAATCTGCAGTCCGTAATGTTATTTTATAAACAAAAGGAAATAAACAGCTTCTTACTAACACAATCTAGGTCATATCACTAGACGCAGTCTGCGACGTAATGCCTAAAACCTCTTAGGTATCAGGAAAGGTGTGACTCAGCGTCCTACTGGCTCAAATCACGCATTATTACCAAAAACAGTTGGCTTAGAGGCAACATGGAGTCATGGCGAACAATAGCACGTAACTATATCGTGGGTACTGCGTAAATCCCGGAATAGCTTACAAGTAGGGGTGCCTATTATGGTTCAAGTCCGGTAAAAACAGAAAATAGAATAAAGATCTCCACAGAATCCGCTGGATACGAGTATCACAGGACCGATCGACGTGGCGATGCTTGAGAGACCTATGTTTAGCAGTGTAGGTACATCTGACGGCTGATGAGGATTAATATGATCTTTAAAAAAATTAGTTGGTTTTTAGGACGTACCTAATCTTTTCGTTTTGACTATTTGAAGGTGCATGTAACAGGTTTTTTTTTTAAATCAATTGCTTTGAGCATTGAATTAGTAAACATTAAATTCGTAAAAATGATCGAATCTCCATCAAATGTCTTTAAATTGTCCACACGATTGTGAGAAAAATACATAACTTACACCTACAGCATTTCGTTAGGACAACTTGGTCTCTTAAGATAGAATGACATTACACATGTATTCATGGCAAATCTCAGGTGTAGTCACGGGCTAATCCATCATTAATTATTGAAAGAGGCAACACTAATGGCAACATTACGAAACAAATATGGCGCTGACACTGAACAGCTGTGCGTCGCGGTCTCCGGGGAGAGAACCTAATGTCTGACTTATTTCATTCTGAAGCTTGGATCGGAAAGTCCCATCTTGTTTCCAGTGAGTCGGAAGGTTAATGAGGTTTTTGGTTTATGGTCCTCTAGCCACCATTTTATATTATTTCGCCTTAGTTTGTGTTGAAATGACACGACTTTAAAAAGGCCTATGGATACCATTGGTTTTGGCCCTGACTAACGACTCGTAGGCACATCATATTGCGTGTTATTTTAACTCGTCTGCTCTCAAAACATAACGGGAAAATATCGTGAGCAAACCACTCAATGTTTTGTGTTCAAATAATCGAAGATATACGATCTCGTGCTGGTCCCGCGTGGTGGATTACGGACTGAGAGGAGTCCTGTCTCCCAGCAGTGGACGCATTATAGGCTGAATGTGATCAAGGCCTACGGGGCTCAGTCACATATCCCACAACAATATGCACTGCAATCGATTACTTTGACAATTTGACGACACGTTTGGCGCAGTGGGCGAGCAATTGGCTGCTGCGCTGCGTGTCGCGGGTTCGATTCCCGCACGGAACAACTATTTGTATGGCCTACAGGTAATTGTTCCGGGGCTGGCTGTTTGTGTATGTGAGTTTAAATGTTTGTAAACGCACCCACGATAAAGGAGAAATTCCTAGTGCGGGACAAAGTTAAAAAAAAATGGTTTTTAATTAACTAATGATCATCTCATCAAACGATTTTGCTCAGCATTAAAGGTGACGGAAGTGAACGACTGCGGTTACAGACCCATCAGTAAACAATAGTGATGACATTTTGTTTAATTAAGTAGAACTGTAATGATTCATCTTAGTCTTTCGTAATGCTAGTACACCTGTTGCTACCGGATGAATATCATTTACTCAAGAGAATATCATTTACTCTTATAAGATTTAGTCTTTTTACGCAAAGTCAGCCGTGACACTGTCTTGTGATTTTCATTATCATCTGACAGATTTGCACTCATTGGTAATCTACTTACTACGTTTAACATAGCGATAAATTCTTAAAGAAAATGTAAGGTTTACTTGATTTTGTCACGATGGGAAATAAGCAGAGTAGTTCGTGTACTGTGAGTTGTTTGTTCATTATATCTTTTCCTGATGCAAGAGTCTACAAGCCCTCCTCCATAGATGTCCCTACGGAGGGAGTGATGTCTATGTTCCCGCAGCGAAGACACAGGAGTATCGAGATATGTTCTGGCGTATCTAATAATAACACTGGATTTAATTTATTTCAGTATATGTTTTTATCAGAAATTGACACCTCTTCATTGGTGATTTTCTTAAATATCAATGTAACAGTTTTTTTACTTAATTTATATTTGTTTAAAAGTACCATATAACTTATTGAAATAAATGTTTTGACTTACCAAACTTGCGATCCTTCTTGATGATATGCTCCTCAGCATCAGGCGCTGGTGTGAAGATCTTGTTCAGGTCGACCTCCTTCTCTCCGACTAGGATTGGCTTGTTTTCCATGTCCTCCTGGAATATCAGGTGAGAGGATATTAGTTTTGTAGTGTTTTCGTCTTTTTTGGTCATTTCTTTTTAATGATATTTTCATGTTTCTGGTAAAAATACCAAGTTTTTAGTGATATTATCATATTTGTTGTACGTGATATATCATGTATCTGGTCATATTATCACGTTTTTTTTCGTGATGTTATCTCAATTATGGTGATAGGAAATAACAAAAATGGGATTTACACGTGAAATTGATATTGTGATATTGATATAATTATATTGTTACTCGTATTTAATCCGCACGCAAAATACGCGCTTTGACGTGGAGTTGAGGACACCAGCCCGTTATAAAATACAATACGATTGTCATTTAATAAGCATGTAATTGATTATTATTCACTAAAAAACGAGTAGAACAGACGTAAATTTTTAGAAAAGTATGCAAAAAATCAGAATTTCAAGTAGTTTACAATATAATTTATAGACTTTCATAAGTACATTTTACAATATAATTATGTAAGTATCAGGTATGTATAGGGATAAGGTAAGCGCACTATTTACATTCTGTTGAGAGGATTTATAACAAGGTTCATCAGAGTTTTAATCGAAACCCCTGAAAAACCTTGATTATAGCTGAATTGGATTCGTTTCTGAGGCAAGATCAAAATAAAACAGAGCAAGAATTCAATGACGTACGTACAGAGTTGGACAAAGCTGTTTGTGTGTGAGTTTTAGTGTGAAAATGCAAAAACTATATTTCACAGTGTCTCTTGTGCCTTTCCATCTTTTAGATAGCATCTATAGACCGACCGCTTAAATGGTTCCTTGCGAAAGTATAATTTTAAATAGAATATTCTGAAGGTTGATCACGTTTTGGTTCAATTAGTATCGTAATTCCTACGTGGATTATGGTTATTTCAAAGCAAATAACTTGTGGGATATTGTTAGGACTTTGTGGACGCTTAATGTGGTTTTGATGGGGCAGGGCGGAGGACTTATAAAGCGGTCGGTCTTATAGCATTGTTTTTACACAGCTTGTAACAAATAGGATTGGCATTATAAAATGTTAGGCGAAATAGTCAATTATTCTTTTGTGCTGACTACAAAAGTATGGAAGAAGACATCATACTGCGCTGCCCCAAATATTGGGACGAGAGCAGGAGAATAATAATGATAAATTTACAAGAAAACTCCATGATTTTTTTTTTTAATTAGATGTTCATAGTAGTTTTTATTGTAGAAAATTTGTCATTGCCGCCATTTTCTTTTCTTAGCCTATATTGTGTCCCTCTGCTGAAGCAAAGCCTTCCAAACCTCTTTATTTTGAGTAATTTCTGGCCACGCTTTCCCCACGAACATTATCAGAAATAAACCGATAAGCCTCGCAAATTGCCACTTCGTCATCATTATTATCTGCCTAGTCTTTTCCCAATATATTGGTGTCGGTTTCCAGTCTGACCAGACGCAGCTGAATACCAGTATTTTACATTGAGTTACAAAATCTATGTACAAAAGCAAAAATCTGCTATTTCAAGACAAAGGTCACTTCTGTTTGATAGTTCCTGAAGAATGAGATAAGAATGTATAAATACAGAACACATCATCGTCCTTGAGGGCAGACGTACACGTAGTAGACAGAAATGTAAGTCATTACTCAACGACATTCTGTACGAAATGTTTTGGCTCTTGACTCTATGTTGCGCTTGCGTCGATGCGGCGCTGAAACTCTCAGACTGAAACTTGAACTAGCGGTGCGTTTGTAGCGTTTATGCAACGACTTGTGTCCTATAATAAGCTTTATTAAAATCATCATCTGCATAGCCTGTTACCAATTATATTGGGGTTGGTTTCCAGTCTAACCAGACGCAGGTGAATTTTGGCAAGAAGTTTTTTATTTGTCCTCCAGAACCCATTTACTGGCAATCAGTTTTGCTAAGGGGCCACCCCTTAGCAAAACTAATTGTCAAATAATATGAACTATATAGCCAGTGGCGAAGGTTCCATACAACTCGATTCCCACCGGATTCCCATTGAAAAATGGCACAGTCAGTATTCTATAGATAACTAATATAATCACGTTAAAGATATGTACTCCGGCTCTTACAAAAAATTTACTCTTCGCTACTGCTATATACCTAATATCAAGAATTTGTAATAAAAACTAATGATTGAGAAATACATGTCTGGAGTTGATTTGCAGTCGAATGACCGGTCAGATAAGAGCATTTAAATGTTCAAATAATCTTCTTAAATTGTAAATTAAATCTGCAGTGGGAATAATCGTATGGAATAGGTTATTGACATTGAAAAAGCAGTTCTCTCTACTTGATAATCGACTATTTCGCCTAGACAGTGAAATTATAATACATAATCTTAAAAATACATTGGTTATTGCTTAATATCGAAAACAGAAAAAAAAAAATAATTATAAAATCAGACAAATAAAGCGAAAGCAGAATAGACATTATTAATAAATAAACAAAAATCATGAGTTAGTAAATTAAAAAGTGAGTAAATAAATTCATAAAAAACGTGAAATCAAAATGTTTCCTATTCATGAAAAAATGGCCACAAAACTAGCCTGGCTTTTTTGTTTTTAAATGAGAATGGTATTTATTTACACTGGTAACATTTATGAAACTAATGTGTCTTCATTTTGGGTATATTTTGGGATCGTCTTACAGTGAGACAGTCCAGTGGCTCCAATATCTCGGGGTCTCGGGAATAGTCGCCATCATTCTGTGTGATTAGCATATTTTTTTTCTATTAATTTATTGTAATTTCTACATTTTTACACAAGATTTTATATCGTCGTCAATTATTCATTTATTACGCTTTCTTTTGCGTTTTTATTTAATTTTTTTTTTTACTTTTTGTTCTTTAAAATCCAAATGCAGCCGAGAGTTTTTTTTCAATCAAGTTTGTTTTTTCTATTTCTTTAAAAATGGGCTTTTGTACTTATTTCAGTAAGAACCAAATATTTATAGAAATAAATTATATGTAGGTAGTATGCAGTAAGAACGCGATGATCGTGCCAACTGTTTTATTGTATGTGCTCAATAATTTCGACTATGATTGGGACAGACTTAACCTATTATTGTAATGCTTGTTCCTATAAGTGTTTTGATATTTGACGAATTAAAAACAAAGATTAATTTAATATTTAGATATATAGGTATTCACGTTTTTGTAGTGAATCAACAGTTATATACAAATTGGTCTTTGACCCCTAAATTATTATGATTATGCATGGGAGAGATTTCAATGTCTCTACGAAAGATAGTTTTACATATTATGTGCTTAGATAACATCCTAAAGTAGCCATATAAGCGATAAAAATACATTTTTGCCAACTTTTAATAGGCATTACATAAAATAATCTTTTTTATTTTTTCAGTTTTAATTTAACTATTATTTTCAACAGTATAGTCTCTGAAAATTATAAATAGATGAATAAAGCTTTTGTTATTATCTATATCCAATTTTACACTTATTAACAATAGCAGTAAAGTGTTAAATCGATTGGTTGCACGATTTTGACGTTTTGAAGTTTAACGTGGCAGTATTCAGGGTTGGCACTTTTCCAAATTGCGCTGGCAACTGAATCTGCTTTGAAAATTTATAATAGACTGATTTTTACAAGAAATCGAGGCCAATGTGTTTATTAAAGAGTTAGAATATTAGTTTATTGATTGGTCTAAACTTTACTGTAAGAAGGTTCTTGGACTGATTAGATTTTAGTCTAAAACGAGGGTGCTTTATAAAACTGCTATCTTATCACGGAACAAATTTACTGTAATACCAGCCGAATGCCTTTAACTGAATTTTTATAGGGCAAAAACCTCTTCTTATGTAGAGAAGGCATAAATATTGATCACCACACTTGCTCAAAACAGATCGGCGATTTCAGACTCATGTTCATAATAGGTCTAGCCGTAACCCAATCATTATTATTTACCTTAATTTTTTAGCAGTGATTTTTTTATAATGATGCAGCCATTATTAAATCATTGGTGAAAAATAAAAGTCAACGATGATCTTGACTTTTATTTTATATTTGTTCACTAACATAAAACCTAGATGTTTTCCTGTACTTTTAATTCACAATTTTATTGTAATTCGGTCACCACTTCCTACAACTATGATATATTACCACTTTTTATGTTAAAAATGACCTTTGAAAATAAACGACACGATTTTAACGTTAAACTATAATAAAAAGTGTGTTTTTGTATTAATATAATAAATCATCGCTTCAAAACATTAAAGAAAGCAGTTTGTCATTAAAATTCAAACTCACGCAACATAAAAAAGATAAAAATTCACTTAGCACATCCCCTTAGCATTCTACATGATCATAAAAAGTCACTTTTCACGTCTATCGGTACGACCGCGTTGATCTTGTAAACTCCTCAATAGATTTTGAGCAAGTTTTTACAATCATTTAGATAATCTATCCTGACATGTTTTATTCATAATACATTAATATTAAACTTACACTGTAATAAAGAAATCCCGACGTATAAAGTAACTTATATTATTTTTATCACCCACACAATATAAGACCGGATACTTGGACAGTCTTCTTGAAAATACGTCTATCGTCTAATCACAGATGAACAGTTGTCAGTCATAAATAATGTCATTACAAAGTCATGTCAGACGTATTATATTTCTGACAATTATTACAATATTTTTGGCAGCCCTTGTTGTTAGGGCATGGTCATATTTTGCTGGTTGATTTACTTCGATATAAAGTATGAACATATTTAAGGACTTTTATACCTAGTGGGGTCTTAATTTTGTCCTGTCTAATAATGAATTTTTTTTAGAAAAAAAATAAAAGTCAAGCTTTGTGCGTGTTTTTATGTGTTCTGACTTTTCAGTTTCAGAAATTTAAAAGAGGGAAAGGTATAAATATTTTCATACTACGACGGGATAACGAAACGAAACGGAAT
Organism: Noctua janthina; assembly: GCA_963576755.1. Classification (NCBI taxonomy): domain Eukaryota; kingdom Metazoa; phylum Arthropoda; class Insecta; order Lepidoptera; family Noctuidae; genus Noctua; species Noctua janthina. The sequence goes on along the minus strand of OY755075.1, from coordinate 11,340,631 downwards.
GGAAATAGTAAACATGGTAAATATCCCGGTTTTAGTTAGTGACCATGTCAGCTTAAAACTTATGCCGGTATAAAGATTATTTCGGGTACAGCGTTTTACATCCCATAATCTTTTAAGTGAGGAGGACGCGCGAGTTCGCGAGATATGGAAAGAGTTGAGGGAGGCCTATGCCCAGGAGCGGGACACCGCAGGATAGGAAAAAAAAACCCTTAGGTCTATCATGTCACCCTCCCGTTAAGCCCTTAACCCTATCCTTTTTCTTTTGCTTGTTTCAGTAAGTATCTACTATCTAGCAAACGAATTATATTATTCTAGTTTATTTTTTTGTGTTGTTGCCCAGTACCTAAATATATTGTGTGGTTACCAATGTCCTTCAGTTGTAATAAATTATGGCCAACTAACTCCAAGATGCTTGTTTTCTCTCAAACCCTTTGAAGTCTCTACAGCCAAGATTTAAAACACCTTTAACAAAAGCCAGACTCCCATAAACTGTCTTCAAACGTTCAGTTTTAACTGAAGTCACACTAACACAGTCTTCTAACTGCGTCTGCGACAGTGATGTGTAAATGGGCCCTAAATAACGCGGAGGCCAAGAACAGAGGTGCAGAGTGACACGGGTTCGATGCCCGGCTGAAACAAATTCGGATCACGGCTATTTGTAGCTGTTCCTATCGTGTGTTGGCTTTTAATTGTGTTTTTAGCTTTTAACTGCAGTTATTGTGTATCATTCATCCTCATTGGAAAATAATGCCAATTAATAAAGCGCTTTCGAGTGTATGGTCTTGAGTTCGATGCCTGGGTTTAGATTGGTCGGTGGTTCGTGGTTTTTCCACAGGTTATTGAGGTTCCCTGGCAAAGTCATCTTACTTAGGTAAACTAAGACACAACTTGTGGACTTCTCGTAAAAAAACAGGTAAAAGCAGATTAAAACTTCGGTAACTTAGGTAAGACAAGTATTGAGACAGCGTAGTCATCAGTGCCTGTTCTTTCCCTGTATGACAAGGAGCCTCTGTCCTGCATTTGGGCAACTACCAGTTGATAACAAATGCTAACGAGAAGGTAAAAGGTATTTGAATTGGCTTTGTAGCAAAACTGAAGAAAGCTATCTAGCCCTCAGTAGCGAAAGGTAAATTTTTGTAAGAAGCCGGAGTACATATCTTTAATGTGATTATATTATTTGTCTATAGAATACTGACTGTGCCATTTTTCAATGGGAAGCCAGGAGGAATTGAGTTGTAAGGAACCTTCGCGACTGCTAGCTCTTCAGGCTTTAGTGAACTCAAGCATTCTTGCAACCATATTTCTTTATAGTTTTGCACTCGTAGTTTCAGTTATAGTATCTAAAAATATGAAACTAAGGTCGTTGTGCGAGTGTGTTCGGGTCAAGTGGATATAGTTTTAATTTCGATACGATTCGGCCTTTTTGAAGGCAAGAGTATCGTTTGTACTGCTATGAATGTTGGCATTCATTGATGTCGTATTTTTATGAGGATTATTTTTAGATGGTAGATATCAAAGGAACAATCATTTTATTTCAGTATTGACGTTTAAGAGTCTGGTCATAGAATTATAAGATAATGGAGTTTTAAATAAACCAAACATTTTTTAATGGGTTATGGATATAGGAAATGTTTGTTTTGGTCCCTTTCGTTTAAAATCCTCGGTGCGTGACAGACTTCTGTTGTTGTTATTTTGTTTGTGTTTTTATTTAAGTTCTTATTTTCCTGTTTATTTATCTTGTGTTGTGAAATAAGAATTGGCTTATATATACTTGTAAGTAAGAATATGGCTCATTTTATATGGAAATGTCCCTCTGAAATGGGATTATTATGTTCGCAAGCGCGTATTTTTGTTACCCATAGAGGAATAGTTATGTAGCAGTAGGTGGTTCCGGGCCGATAGTGATGAAATATTTAAGTTCATTATGACAACTTGAATTCGTTCTGTTTTAACAGACAATAGTGTCCCCTTATTTTGTACTTGTTTAAAAATATTATTTTAAAGACATAATTATTTCTGAACATAAAAAAGTGCAAATATCAGCTCTAAATTCAGGCACTGATTATTTTTTTAAAGATCACCTGAAAATATTATAGTTCCTAATGTAAGTAGGTAATAAAAAATACTATAGTAACTTGAGCTGGTCCGTTGTTGGCAGCCATTATTATATTTAACTACAAACATGTGGAAACGTATATAGGTTAATCTGTTCGTCTGTCCGTCCTCAAATAGTCTCGCCAAGCTCTTTGAGCAGTTTCGTAACGTTATAGTAGTTCTTGTTTGTTAAGAATTAATTATGAAATAACAAACATCACGCCTGTAATCCCCGAAGGGTCAGGCGGGGGTGTCCCTACTAGTACACTCACATTTATATTTAAATCCCATGTAATAGGAGGTGAGCCTATTGCGATCAACCAGGCGCAAACGCAGACTCCGTGGCTGCTACTGAAAAATTCCTGATGGAAAATCCCAATATCACTTTGTCCGACCCGAGACTCAAACCCAGGACCTCAACCTCAGCAGTCGCGCTTGCGACCACTAGACTCACGCGGCATTCAATAAATTAGTCAATGTTTAAAGTTCACTTGTAATAAAAATTAGTTTTATCAATGTGATCTCAGCCTTAGGCAGTACTTCTACTTTCTGAACTGCTTAGGTAAACGGGTCATCATCATCATAGTTTCAGCCGACAGACGTCCACTGCTGGACATCAGCCTCCTCCTCCTCTAAAAGGTTCATCATGCTCATCTAATTCGTTTTTATTTATCTTCTTCAAAAGCGCACTAACCTCTGATTCAATTTTTTTTTTGTTAAAATATTCATAATGATTTGTATTAACAAATGTATAAACACAAACATCTTTGATGAGTATATTATACAAGGTTTTTATTCATAATTTGTATGAAATCTATTTTCTATCAATCGTATATCATCATTTGCTTTCCCTACGTAATATTACTAGATTATTTTTATTGAAACATTTCAGTGTAAAAAGTGCAAAGTACAGTCAGTTACGTTTACATGTCACTCATCATTGGTAACTGAACCTCATTAATAGCACTAGCCCTGCCTCGGGTCATTGCCTCTTTCTTTTGGCAATAGAAAACTGTTGTCTGCGACCTGCGTTCTTAAAAACTACCAAGTATTTTAATAACAACCTTTTTAAATCATGCTATAAAACTTTTTTAACATAATTATTAAGTTTTAATTTATTTTTTAATGGACTCTCGATTTTGCAATATTTTGGTTTCAATTTATGTTTTTTTTTAACTTTGCCGAAAAGTTAGTGACGTCAGTAATCTAACTACTGAAAAATAAATAAAAATAAGAGAATAATTAAATAATAAAATCAGTGAAACAAAATTATGTGAAATAAACTTATGAAGTTTGTAAATTCCTCTATCGGAAATGGAAAGCAGAGTAACCATTTCGTAGAAAATGTACGCGTACAATCAAAAAAATACGTTGTTTTTCACATGTTTGTTTGTCTGAAGGAACATCCATGAAAACATACCGATAATATTACAAAAGCAGAAAGTGACTCACAAACAAACAGTAAACAAGGACATTTGAGAATATTCTGATCTACTTATATTATACTAAAGAATGTATGTGAAAGCTATCAAATATTTACATCTGTGAATCTGCTGAGATCATAAATATTGAATAGATCCAATAAATATGCTAACAGAAAATTTTGTGCAAAAATTTCAGCAGTTCAACCTTGGAATGGTAAAAGCATTTTATTTATTCTATGTTATATACAATTTTACTGTGTGTTTGTATAAGTATAATCTATAACGTTTTTGCATATTTCTATGAAATGGTTGACTCAGTCCTGACTAAGATTTATCATTACAATTACAATGACAAAGATGTCTGTCCTTTAGTGTCTTCTGCAGCATTGTGATTTCTCAAGATTTGTAATAACTAAGTACAATTTGAATATGAATGGATTTTAAAATTTTTCAATTCGTATTTTTTTTTTTTGGTAAAAGTAATAAAATTACACAATTTTGTTTCCATCAATACGTAGATAAAGTTAACGTCGTAAATGTTTACATTTTGTTTTCCTCATGGACATATTTATTGTGTTAAAAAAAGATTGAATCTCAAACATTAACGGCGCTAACACAAAAAATAAATAAATAATTCAAAATCAATTACTCAATATACGTGTCCACCCAATACGCGTGTGTTAGAAGCACCAACGACTTATCAGATAAGAAACGACTTACCCAACTTACAGGGAACAACTTATAACTGAGGTTTGTGAGGAACTCCTTCTTCTGAGGGTCGTACATGTCCGAAGGCTTGAATCCTCTCTTTGTGATCAAGGTGCTGTTGACGCTCGAAGAACTCTTGGTGTCATCAAAGCTGTCCTTGTGAACGATCCTGTCGTTAATCTTGTGGATACTTGACATTTTGTTTGAAGAAAACTGACTTTCGCTTATCGTCATCATTTTGACAAAGTTTTTCGTTTTCACTTCACACTGTCACTTGTTTTTTTTGCTGGTCAGGTGGTTCTAGAAGATTTAAATGATATTTGTGACGTTGAGTGTACTTTCTTTTTTTTTCACCAGTAAAAGCGTGTTTTTTATTTTAAATGACACGGTATCGCGACGTGTGTATCAATGGACTGCGAGTGGCTGAATGAGGAGTTACCGCTATGACCGGCGCAGGAGTTGATGTAGGCAAACGTGCGTCGTAGCGATGGCTTTGTGAGCTACGTCAGTGCTACGAGACTTTTGGGGTATTTTTGCTAACGTTTGTAATTGTTGAAAACAATGTGAAATGCGTTGTGTGCGTAATACCAAATATGTGTTTTTTTGTATAGGTATCTAAAATAATAATTAATTGTTAGAGGAAGTATAGGTTTTGGTCTTGTAGTAGTCGAACTGGTGGAGTAATATTTATTTGTTTCCGTGAATCAGCTATAGAAAATATTTAGAATTTTCAGTTTACATTTTAGGAAACATGAATGATGAATTTCCAAACATGATGTCTTATAAGCAGTACCTAAATGTCATGTATGATCGTTTTTACTAACTACACACCTAAATGTGGTTAAACCTTAATATTTTTATACTGATGCAAAGTGCAAATGGCTCCACCTAGCCAGGCTTTACTTTTAGGCATCGCCTTTAATGAAAATGGGTAGTAGACTCAAGCCATTTGAATATCTCCTTTTCCAACAGAGCATTAACATCCTAAATAGACTCTTAATTAGTCATCTAAAGTTACTGCCACATAAAACCTAACACATTCTGAAAATTCAAGCTTTCCTAAGAACTTCACTCGCGTTCAACGTTTTATAGAACCAACAAACTATTTATAAAGAGAGCCAGATGTTTAATGAGTAGTTTTAGAAGCAGTCGATTGAGAGTAAGTGTTCTTGTTTGATTTACTTCTGCAATGACCTGGAAAATTCTTGCTGTTTTGAAATAAATGCGATTTTTCAACTCTGTATACGTCACTCTCTCACTGTGAGATAGTGCACTCCGATTCATGTGGAATTGGTTTATGACTCAAGATTGATTTATCTTAGTTTTACATATCTTGATTTAAGTGCATGAACCTCTTAGTCTTTAGGCATTAGATGGACCAAAAATAGAGCACCTGAATTTTTCAAGTGGGTGTGGGATGGCCAAATCCGAAACTATGGGGGATAGCGAAAAATAGTCAAAGAAGTCTCGAGTCCGATTTTGATGAAAACTAAAAATGCATCATTAATTTTGTTCAAAAATCAATATTCCTAGCCAAGACCCAAACCCGTTGTTTTTGGGAAAAAAAAACACACACTGTATTCGATAGCGTCACTATTAATATCAAATGCTGGGAACGCCTTGACGTTGGCTATCTACAGGAGAATTTTACTAATGAAATATATTAAACGTCAACAGCACATCTATAGCGTTCAAGAATTGTCAATAAGGACATTGACTGCTTTTGAAGTCTGTTTAGATGTGTTGATCGCGTTCACTTTCGTTGGTAAAAGCTCTAATTAGGATAGGCTGAATTCGGTAGATTGAAATTGAACGAGTCCCAAATTGGCAGATTCCTAACGGCTAAGGCCCGAACTCCACTCAAGACGAGCGGACCGGAGAGGGGATGTGCAAGACTCAACCAATCACAATCACAGGAGAGACGAGAGATACGATGTAGATATCAATTAATGTGATTCGTCGGTTTCTGCACATCACCTCTTCGCTCCACTTCGAAGGAGTAGAGAACAATTTGACGGCGTTATAGAAAATATATAAGTAGGTATGGATAAGATATTATTTCTAGTCTTTTCTCTGTAGCAATGTTCTAGATTCAAGCCAAAAGAAAATCGAGGTTTCAAACATGAAAATACACGCGATTCATCATTCCATCAATGCAACGCAAGTTCTGTTTTAGATTTACGCGAGATCTAAACACACAACCCACCTTTTATCCATGCCAAATTCAACTACAACAGTTCGAAGCTCTTATTGTAATGCAACAAGGTTCAATTTCGTCTGTACAATAGTCTTGACGTAAGTGAAAAGAGTGCGATGTACAGAAATAATTTTGTGAAAAATTCTGTTGCTGCCGGCGTCGTCGACGATGTTTTTCAGTACCGTTTACGACTATAGCTGTATATTTGTAATTGTTTTTCAATTCCTTATTTCTGGGAATATTTAGAGGAAACTTTTTAGATTTTGAATAAAAAAATTACATCTTTCTTATCTAACCAAAATATTCTACAAAGCAATCTAGGAGGCTACAAAATCAATTTCATTTAGATATAATATCATCTTAGATATGTGTGTTGCTCGGCCCTAAATAAAGTGATTTTCTACTTTACTGAAAAGTTGAAAATGTACCTATTGTATTGGCAAAAGTTACCGAAAAGCACAGATAAGGTGCAGGCGGGAAAACACAGAACTAAATAAAAGTACCAAGTTTGACATTTCGATGCAAATTTTCTTGACAAGCAACGCCACCTTTGCATACTTGAAGTACTGCTATAATGTCAATCCTGTTTTTCTTTTTCTTTCTTAATGGCATCTCGCAGGTCAACCTATGAAGGTGGCTTCTGCTATCCTGAGGGTGCCTTGAGTGTCAGGCCTCCAGCCAGGGACGTGTCAATCCTGTTCAAAGTTCTTGTATTAAACCTCCTACCTATATCCTCTAATTTATATTTAGTTTAGTAGGTGATCGCAAGCACACAAGTTATCAGTACGAATCGCTACGTTGCACAATAGATACCGATTTGCGCGTATGCCAGGGACCTGCGCAATAAACATCACAGAATACTACGAAAAGTAACTCAACAAAATATTAATTTAATTTATAAATAATAAAACGCACGAAGATCTCTTCGAATCTGGTCAAATCTAGGTCAGTTTCAACTAACAATTTTGTACCTAAACAAATAAGTTAGTTTGAATCATCGCGGACTGGATTTTTAAAATTTAGATGAATAAACAGTGTAACAGTTGTTTATACTGAAGAAATAGTTTAAACATGAATATAGGTCATGTGGAGTAATTTTTTCAGAAGATTATTGCAACTGGGATCTTTGTTCGATGTATTTTTCCAAGAAAACTAATTGAGCATGGAGCTGTATCGTTTCCAAAGCAACAACATTACTCCAGTTAAGCTATAGACATTCATCATCTGCCTAGCCTTTTCCCAACTATGTTGGGGTCGGCTCCCAGTCTAACCGGATGCAGCTGAATACCAGTATTTTACATGGAGCGACTGCCTATTTGACCTCCACGACCCATTTAGTACCCCAGTACTAAGTGGGTAATACGATACCCCTTGGTAAGACTGGTTTTCAGACTTTTTGGGCCACTGACTACCTGTAACGACTGTCAAAGATCTACAAATGACACCCGGGACCAACGGCTTAACGTGCTTTCCGAGGCACGGAGGAAACTCGGTATGTAATGGGTGGTCACCCATCCACCGACCAACCTAGGCAAGCACGGCTTAACCTTAAGATCGACCCGAGCGGCTGTTATTATTTAGCCACGAGTTCCTGAACTAAGCTGTAGACATTCATGGGTAACTAATTAAAACTTAATGTTTTCATAGATTTAAAGAAAGCTAGAACAATGAAGAAACTCTCTCTCACACAAGTTTTGTCTAATATCGCAACATAATTTTGCACCCGTCGAAGTGCAAGGCTAAAAGCTGACTAAATGAGGAATAAATGAAAATTCATGCTACATTTAACGTGTTCAGAGGTCTCTTGGACAATTAATAATGTTTTGTTCTCATTTTTGAACGATTACTGCGTCCGTAAATTCTTTGCAAACAGCAAAAACATTAGCATTTAAAACATTTTGTCTCCGTTAACTTCAAACTTTTGACAGAAACGATATTTTAAACACTATGCTAATAGAGGCACTGAATGGCTTCAGACTCTAGTGATGTCCATCTACTTTAGTGATGTAAAAAGCCATACTTTTCGGATAAATAGTACCCCAGCCACCGCTTAGATAAATAATTGATAGTGCTTAAATACCCAGTTGTGCATACCACTATCGGTTGCTTCTACAACTAGAGTGCAAGTGCCATGACGCACAATAAATCTTAACAACATTAATTGAGAGTGAAACTTCATCGGAAATCGTTTTGCAAGAAAACAAATGATTCATTTGCTTCTAGAATTTGTTCGTGTTTCTTGTAAGTCATTACACTGGCAAGTATTTTGTTTGTGTCATTGAAAGATGTCGGCCGCAATCGCTAACCGCAGCAGCATGGCCGCTCGGCAGCAAAATTTCTTGTTGTCTATGAAAATGGCAACAAGCGGCCATGCCACCCTTCTACAGTGGCGTACTTAAGCACCAATATTACGGTAAGCTAAGGCGCTTGCCGTAGCTTACCGTAATATTGGCGATAACGCAAACAGACTGTTTAGAAACCTATAAGATATGAAGAGTAAGGTATACGGACAAGCCGAGCTACTTGGTATGTTTGAAAGTAAGTACCGTCATAAACCCACAAAGGTTTTCATTGAGTCGTAGTCTCCTTTAAAAATTGTATCTTTGAGATGGCAAATATGGCAGTACAGTAAGAAGACATGAGTCAAGATTTTGTCTAGTAAGTATGAGTAAAATTGAAGAAAGTCATGATGATATAGTCTGCCTTTCTCCAATTATCACCTCAGCTGCCTGGTGATGAGTTAACAATGGTGACTAACCCTCATCATTAATTCTATCCAATGGGAATGCATTAAATGAGCGAGCTTAAACGAGCTATAGAAAACATTGCAACAAGTAAGACTTCAATACAGTAAAAATTAAAAACAAACAAATTCAGTAGGTATCATCTATACAGAGTGGAAGGGACACCGACACTCAAACGGTTACCACGTATTCAGTACATGATTACCCCCACATAGAAATTTTTTATCGGCATTTTTTTTTTAAATTAGCTTTTCCCTACAAAAGTGCAATTGGTACGGTCAAAATGTAACGTTTTTTAAATTATATTTAGTCTATGATAAAAATCTATGTGGTGTGGTTCTGAATGGTGTACTGAATATGTTGTAACCGTTTGTGTGTCGGTCTCCCATTCCACCCTGTATAAATAATAAACACCCTTTTATAATAAGCCAAAGACGTTAGTGATTCCAATAATTCATTAGCAATTATTTACTGAAATCTTGAAGCTTTGTTTTGTCTACAGAAAGTATTAGGAATTCACGGAGATGTAAGTAAACCGCAAATCAAAAAAATAACAGAACACTGTGTTCAAGTTTTTGTTAAAATAATGAATCAATTATTTTTCGATGCATTATAAGTTAGTTTGTTACTTCCTTTAAAATATTTAGGTAGGTATTTGTGGTCAATTAAAAAAAAATGATGTGGATAGTCAGAGCGTTTGTAAGTTTACGTCATATTTGTTTATATTGTGGTTTTATATTGTCGGGAAAAGCCAGGTCGAATTCCATTAAATTACTACGCAATAGTAAAACAGATAGTCATATGACAATAATAGGTGTATACAGACCCTCAACGAAGCCGAAAGGCACTTGTTCTCCTCGTCATTGCTACCATTTTTTATTATTTCTAGAAATTTCCCATGGGAACCTAGTTACGGAGGTATTGGAGGTCAAAGTTCCAACTTTTTCAATTGTTTTTTTTTAATACTTTAGTTCTAACTTTACTTTAAATACCTCCAGGACCCGTTTACTATTCAATGCGTCCATCAGCACAATGTTTTGAGTGCGTTACATTGAGTTTTACCATAAAACGTTATGTTTCACCCCGAAAAAAAAGTCATTTCCCAGCAATAATTTTTGCGTAGAGTTACTTAGTTTGTTGTACAGAATGCTTGGTTGACGGCTTCCTGAAGGGTCCGTTTACACCTTGTATATTGTGTAGGTATGACTGTCCAAATAAGGCTCTTTACTACTATCAATAAATTCCTGGAATTTATTTTGTAAGTACCTACAAGAAGTAGCTTTTAGTAAGTATTCATTTATTAAGAAACCTACAGTAAAATTATTTAAAAAATGCTTTGTTGTAATAAACGTGTTTAAAGAAAATATTTAGGACTATCTTCCGTGTTTCTTTTTAAATATTTGAGTGATACGCCAGTAATAAATGACTGTCACTAAAATGTGTCACCCCGGAACAATACTGCCCACTCAACAAAACAATAAAAAAAAACCAACATGGCCGCTTGTCAAACACCTACGCGGGAAAATTGAAAGAAAATGCACATCTAATACCAAAATGCACTTGATTTTCACAAATAATTTATCGCACGCAATTCAAAATCTTATTTTGAGTTAGATAAAGACCGTATTTGTATGTATTTGGGGCGCGGTGTGTGCCTCGCGCGGAGATTTCTTACAAACTAAAATAAGTACTGAAACATCATTGCATAATACGCAGAAAAGCTCCAGAGTGCATTGACCATGGTTTGGGAATTTTCACGGATATTCTCAAAAGAAAGTAAGACAAACTTTTCATTTAAGAATACGATAGTTAAACTTATACACGGTTTGGCTATATTTCATTCAAAATCTATTTTTGTACAAAATTTTCGTGTCAATTTGGGATGAGTTTCTGGTATTGTTAATTCAATCTAAATTGAGTCCAGCCCAGAAAATGGCTTCGAGTTTAGCCCCTTCAGTAGCGTCTATCAGTTCTTGGTATGAATTTGCTCAATCATCAATTACCTATTAACTGAATATATTTGAACTACTTTTAATTCACAGTTTTACTACAGTAACTACCAAATTGTAGGTTTGTTATAATGAAACATAAAAGGCGCAATAATGTTGCACTTTAAACCCGATGAGTCTACTCAACTAAGTACGTATGCACTTACAATAGGCTACCTATAAGATTTGTGCAGACGTGACTTTAAACTTGTAAGGAACACTCATTACTTTGTAAGATAGTATGAATATCAGTCGTGAGACTAAACTGTACAGTCGGCACCGGAAAGTGTATACATATTGTATACACTTACCAAATTTTAAAAGCAATTTTCGCGAAAAATAACGACCGTAACTTGGAGTTAGATAGGATCTTTTTCATAAAAATATGAGTTCCAGAATACTATGTTCGTAACAACATGAAATTTTAATCAGAACAGTAGGAGAAAAACACTTTTAGAAGTTGTTAAGTGTTTACATATTGGTGTTCGTGACTGTACCTATACCGACTTTTAGTTCATCTATAGCTAAACCGTGAATATCAGTCATATAACTTATCGTGCAGCTGCAGTAAGCACTATACGTACACATTATATCTATTTTATGCAAATAAATAATGTAAGAGAATACTTAAGAATAATGGAGTCGATAATTATGTAGGTAAGTTAGTTCATTCTGCTTTCATGACTAAACGTCGAATAATCGCGTCGTGACCGGAAAATCGTTCCATTACTTACCTGTTATTAATTTATGGGTAAGTAGTAAGTAGGTAAAATCGTATATCTTTTTCTACATAAAAATAGAATAAAAGGTAGTCGGTAGGGGCCATAAAAGCATGATTGATTGACACTTGTTTTCTTTATCTATTATTTTGGTATCCTTTAGGAGTGGACGAGGTGTATTTTTATGGCATTTGCGATTCTGTGTCTTTTAAAAGGTTGAAATCCGTCACAATTACAATGATAAAGGCTCTTACGAAATCCTTTATCCTATTTACTTTGTTATCAGAATACCTAACCAATTTCCCAAGACTATCTCTCAAATCTACAAAATAACGGCAACCCCAGTTGGACCAGTCGCCTGCCAGCATCTATTTTGGTCCGGCGGACGGCGCGCCGCAGTTTCAACATCCAAACACAAGCGCTTAGCATTATTTACAATTCAAACATGAATTCAATTCATGCATCAACAGTTTTACTGTTAATCTGTAGGGTTTTAAGCACAGGGATATTTCCATGGCTGTGGAATTTTTGCGAAGAGAGAGGTTGGTGATTAGCTCGGGTTTTGCCCAGTCATTTTGGACACGCACTTTACACGTACCGTATCCTCAAAGCCCGGGTAAAACCCATAACATTCTACTAGCTAGACAGCGGATGACTCGAACCGACTGCGACGCCTACTCTTTTTTAGGTTCCTCATCATATAATGAGAAATGCAGCTGAAAAACAATGTCAAGGAATAAAATTCTTTTTACCCTACTGTGGGGAAGCCTCAAAGGAGGGTTATTTGTTTTTTTATCGTATGGTTAGTGGGCCATGACTTGGCTTTACATGCCGTCGAGAAATATCTGTCAGGCAGCTGGTTTCCTCCCGATGTTCAAGGAAGGAATGTTATGATAATCTACTATTGCTAAGTTGCTTGCTTGCTTATCATCTGCCTGCCTTTTCCCAACTATGTTGGGGTCAGCTTCCAGTCTAACAGGATGTAAATGAATACAAGTATTTCACATAGAGCGACTGCCTATCTGACCTCCACAACCCAGTTAGTACTGGGTAATACGATACCCTTGGCTAAGATCGGTTACCAGACTGGCCACTGACTACCAGTAACGACTGTCAATGATCTACAAATGACATCCGGGACCAACCCTGCTTTCCGAGGCACAGAGGAAACTCTGTAGGTATGTAATGGGTGGTCACCCATCCACGGACCTAGGCAAACGCGGCTTAACCTAAAGATCGACCCACATGCTATTGATTTATTCATGTATCTATTAATCTATTGTAATTTTTGGGGTGAAATGCATGCACTCTAGTTTGTTTTCTACCAGTTCTCAGTTCTACGTAGAGCTGTATGTGTCTACAAAGTTTATAGATTGTTCATAAAGTATTTCATCAGATTCAAGCCATGAGCCCAATGGGATTGTGGTAAAATGGCACTATTTCTGTTATTCCTCATTTCATCCCCGTAAACGATGAATTTTCATAAATCCTTCCGTATTCGTCGCCATCGCTATAAAGGGTGTAAATAGACCCTTAACATAAACGAAAGACCCTTGTTCTCCCCGTTATTGCGATATTTTTTTTGTTCTAGACCATACCTGGGAACTTTCTAGTTACGGAAGGATTTATGAAAATTCATCGATATTGGGGGTCAAAGTTCCAACATTTTCACAAGTTTTTTTTTAAATACATGTTTTTAATGTAAGATTTTTACTTTACACACCTCCACGACCCCCGTACTATTCAATCCATTTATCAGCACAATGCTATGAGTGCTTTCCATCGAGTCCTACCGTAAAACGTGATTTTTCACCCAAAAAAAAAGTCGATTCCCAGCAATAATTTTTGCGTAAAGTTACTTAGTTTGATGTACAGAATGCTTGGTTGACGGATATGTGAAGGGTCTGTTTACACCCGGTATGTGTAAGGATCTCCTGTGCAACTGTGCATACTGCAGATATGCCTTTAGCATACATAGCTGTTTAGGCTGTGCATTGTTGTCAGGGCTTTAGATTTAATTTAAACCCAGCGGGTCCGAATTGTTTAAAATTCGCTCGTAAATATTTAAATGTCTTTGTTTAAAATACAATTTCCTGATAAATTTTATCACGGTCACCTGTAGCTTAGGTACTAGTCATTGTTTGTTTAGTATTCAGAGGATTAGTAAACGACCTTCAGCTTATTTACGTATGAAGTTTTCATGCATTTCCATCCAACTCCCTAAAATGTTGTTTACGTTGTAGACCGACATCGTCACACGTCGAACATGTGGTTTTCCTGCAAGGTTACGGTACCTACCTACTTAACTAGAACTGTTAAATAGACACCCGCTAATATATCTCTATAGTACCTATTTTTTTCGGATGCGAAATCATCAAATGACCCCTCCCACTCTGGGCGAAGCGGAAGGGAGTGTCAGACTTCTACTGACTAAAACCCATCCATGTTCCTCCTTAGCCCATTCTGTTGCAGGACCGCGGTATCTCTTTCGAACAGTCCTGCAGCCCCGGAACAGTCCCGCACCCCGGTCTCTATAAGGTTCCTACTTAAGTCCAATTTAAAGTACAATAGAGATAGAGATAAGTTTTCTGTTACAGATAGGTTTCTGTAGAGAGAATAGGGTGGAGATGGAGGTGGTCTAATTGGTTAAGATGTCCAGTGTAGAATGTAAGTAAGTGTAAGTAAGTGTAAGTGTAAGTGTGAATCGGAAGGTCGCAGGTTCAAACCCTGCTCGCACTTGAATTTTTCTTTCCATATCAAAACAGCAATAGAGATAGGTTTTCTGTTCATTCACTAAGCTAGATAGTGGCGTGCCTAGGGGCCAACAATACGGCAAGCCCATAAGGCGAGTAGGTACTGTTCAGAAACCCATAAATCATGAAGAGTAGTAGGTTCTAAGGGCAGGCTTGTATGAAAGTACCACCACTGTAGACAAACCGCTTTAATGACCTTTGACTTTGTGAACTCTTAATGTGCCTTTGATGGGGATCAAAGGCACATTAAGAGTCCACAAAGTCCTAACAATATCCCACAGGTTATTTGCATTAACCATAATTCACGTAGGTATTACGATACTAATTGAACCAGTACGTGATTAACCTTCAGAATATTCCATTTAAATTGATACCTAAAGAGATAGCTAGAGACATCACATAGATTGGTTGAAGGCCCATGCTTTAGTCAATCTTTGTCTTATACTGGTTCTATCTGGGATGAGAACCATGCACACAGCCCAGTAGCCCATTCAACTGCCTCTTTTGTGGATTGTGTCTACCCAAGCTTAGACCTTAGCCTCCGAGCTTCACCGCTGACAAGTTAAGTCCTAAATGATGGGTGAGACATAGTCAGAGAAGCGATGAATAAGAAGTAACTGAACAGATGTGGCCCAGCCACCTGCATTGAGTTATTTCTTTTGTCTAAAGTTTACACAGTATGTCTAAACAGTAAACACACTTGATATCATCATGACTAATTTTAAGTAATGCATAAACGTAAAGCTGTCATTATCATCACAACTCCATATTAGCTGTGACGCTTGGTAGCTAGTACCTACCAGGTGTAAAGGTATCTACGGTCACGAAGTCGCTCAATACACACTCAGGGTTGCTAAATCGAGCTTTTGAGTTTTCCCCGTTTTCAATAGGTTTTTCCCCAAAATGACACGTTTTTCCACCTTTTTTCCCCAATTCTATTTGTCAAACATCAGACGCAGTGGCTGAGCGATTGCTGTTGCGCTGCGTGTCGCGGGTTCGATCCCCGCACGGAACAAATAAAGGGTGGAAATTTCCAGGGCTGCGGGACTGTTCGAAAGAGATACCGTGGCCCTGGAACACAAAGGGCAAAGAAGGAACATGGATGGGTTTTAGTCAGTACAAGTCTGACACTCCCTTCCGCTCCGCCCAGAGTGGGGGGGGGGTCATTTGATGATTTCCCATCCGGAAAAAAAAAAAAAAAAAAAAGGGTGGAAATTCCTAGTTAAAAAGGACATGAAATGAAACAAATGGAGAGATCACTTGGTTTCGAAGTTTGTGTCAGTGTGTTTATTGCTTAACAATAACTAACTGGGCAGTAAATTGTTCGGAATTGTACTTATTTTTTAAGTTTTTGTTTTAGGAGAAATTTTCCCCAGAACGATTATTTTCCCCAAAGAAGGGGAAATATCCCCAATCTACCAACACTGCACACAGTACCCTATTCCTTAACGGTAAAGCGAGTGATATAATAAACATGCATCTGCGCACGTAATTATTCGTTTAAACATGTAGCTACCGAGCTACGGCTACGAAGAGCGAGTTAGCATCTAGATTAGCACCGACCTAGTTACAGGCAAGGGCTTAGAGAGTGAAACTCACTAGGTATCCCGAATCTGCTCCGCACCAACTAAACAAAATAAACTTTAGGAATATATTTTGTCCAGATATACTTAAAGGATGATTTCCACCAAACGACCCGCATCGCATTGGATCGGAACGGATTTTACTATCTTTAAACGATATTAAATCGTGTACATATTACCGCAGCCGCTTGACCGCGGGCATATTCCGCGACCCGCGACACGTGATCGTAGCCGAAAGTATACTGTCATACGCGATAGGCTCCGTCCAGCTGTCCTCGCATCCGTTCGTATCCTTTCAAATCATACCTAAGCGTTTGCTAATTTCTCTTCTCAGACCACCTTGGATTAGACTTAAAATGTTTAGTGAAACATTTGTAGAAGCCGTCTGTCTTGATATCGTTTTGTGAGGGTACAGACGTCAGCACATCAAGCTACTACAATCTGTCAAATTTCTAAAGCATTAGGTTCAAGGTTGATCGGGAAAATTTGACAATTTCGGGTAGCTAGATGTGCTGGCGTCTGTACACACGGCGCTAATCCGGAATTGTCAACACGAATTACAGTTTTGAAATGCTCATTTTGGTGGATGGAGTGGAGAAGATGTCTCTTAGTTAACCGACTGGAAACCAAATTACGGGTTTATAATTAGAAACATATGGCATCTGTTAACTGAAAACATTTGTAATTGTTTTGAAATTCAGTGCTCTCAGAATTAGGTTAAATAAGCACTTTAAACTGTTTCAGTAGAAAATAAAAGCTTCATTTCTTTAAACACTGCTCCATTTCACTCCCTGTCAGTAGTCGCATCAGCAGAGGTCTCCATGTAGCAGATATGTAGACAAGAAGGAACCCCTAAGACGACCCACTGACCGTTTTATGCTGCAATTCTTACAAGACGACAGCTTATTATAGGCAAGCAGTAAAGTAGCTTATTAGTAAAGTAGGGGCAAGGTGCCTGTTCCACCGTTATGTTCCTGCGCCAGACTGCGCCTGGTATCTCCACGGTCATGTCGGATTACCGTACCATCGACCTATGAGGGAAGAGAGTGGCCAAAACGGTCAGGAGCGGGACTGCTCCCACTTACTACGCTGTAGTTCACCGGGGTATTCGCTGTGTAGGCATTCGAACACGTTATCATATTGGTATTCACAGGTGAACACCGTCCAAATACCTGATGTAATACACAGGTACCTGACTCTTACCTCCCACGTGAAGAGGGGCACTATTATTAGCACGGCATAGCGCAGAATTGCCAAACATATCCACGTAGTAATATGTTACCGTCGTCATACTGTCTCTCCTAATGGACGTGACATTTTATCACCTTGCTGTTGTTTACTTCAACGATTTTGTAGGAAATAGTTGGCTTTAATTTATTACCATGCATTAGGCGCCTGTGTCACCACTTCGGGTGGACACGACTAAAGCTATCGGCGAGTAATGGGCTACGGCGAGTAATGGGCTACGGCGAGTAATGGGGTAGCTCGCCGTCCAGCCGTCTTATGACGACAGGCCGTGTCGACGGCGCGTTCGTGTTCCACGCGCGCCTCAAAGACATGTCAGCAAGCAAGTAGGGGTCCGCATGGGCCGATGCCTGCCAGGGCTGCGGGACTGTTCGAAAGAGATGCCGTGGCCCTGGAACACAAAGGGCAAAGAAGGCACATGGATGGGTTTTAGTTAGTACAAGTCTGACACTCCCTTCCGCTCCGCCCAGAGTGGATGGGTCATTTGAGGTATCAGGACACTAGCGCGAAAGACATTTGCGCGAAGGACACTTGCGCGAATCCACATGCGCGAAAAGACATATGCGCGCATGGACTTTTGGGCGATTAGACTTTTGCGCGAATGGACCTTTGGGCGCATAGACAGTTGCGCGCATAGACACTTGAGCGAATGGACTTATGCGCGAACGGACATTTACGCACAAAGACACATGCGCGAAAGGACTTATGCGTGAATGGTTAGGTTAGGTTAGCTGTAGAGTAAACATAACACTGAGGTTCTTCTAAATCGGAATCGATTGATTAATCTTTTTTGTACAAAGTAACAAGAATGTTCTATACATCAATATACATTTGTCATAATAGACATTAAAACAACTGAATGACCTTAAAAATCGACATTAATGAAACCCAAAAGCTTGAACAGAGAGTAAAATTATTTTGAAACATACGTTCAAAATCGATTAAACAATAATTATATCTGGCAACACTATTCATGGTAGATACGAAAAAATAATTTGACATGTGACTCAAGCAGTGTTGTCACTTCTCTCTCTCTATCTCATTAAAAATAAGAAATAATATGATGTTATGTTTACTCTACAGATTAACCGTAGCCAGTCGCGAGTAAATCTAGTCGCGGAAGTGTCCTTTCGCGCACAAAAGTTCATTCGCGCAAGTGTCCATTCGCGCAAGTGTCTCTGCGCGCATGTGTCTATGGGCGCAAAAGTCCATTCGCGCAAAAGTCTAATCGCCCAAAAGTCCATGCGCGCATATTTCTTTTCGCGCAAGTGGGTTCGCGGAAGTGTCCTTCGCGCATATGTCTTTCGCGCAAATGTCCCAGATCCGTCATTTGATGATTTCCCATCCGAAAAAAAATAAAAAAAGCTATCGATTAGGTAATTTCTCGCTCAACTCATACTCTAGATGTTGGACCCGCGTCAGAAACATTATACTAATTTAACGCTGATCGCTGACTAAAAACTGTAGTTGGTACATACTAAATAGTGCTACGCACAAAGCAACAATTTGTTTCTGGTTACTAGATCTCGTTTTCCGCTTGAGCTTGGGTGTAGCCAACTGCTATGCTGGGGTTGGGATAGCCAGCCAGAAGTGAAGAGGAGGAACACCGTGGGGTTTTAGTCAGTAGGAGTCTGACAGACCCTACTTTGGCTCGTCCAGAAAACAAACTTCCTGCTTCCTACGCAGTTTACGTAGGTACTTGATTTTTGCAAGTAACTAGGTACTTTATTACCTGTGCTCCACAATTTTGTATCAAATGGTTTTTCCGCTAAAAAGATGTTTGCGTGGTCGCAAGTGGGGCTGCTGAGCCTAGGAGCATAGTTTTGTGTTAAATCTATCTTTCCCAGGTCAGGTTGTTGAGGATAAAATTCTCATTTGCAGCCCGAAGTTTTGCTGGTCTCGAGTCTTGCTACGGTGGTTCATATCAGTAACTGTAAAGGAGTTTGAGAATTCAGAGTTTGGTCAATAAATCATTGGCATGATAAACAAGATTATTTGTTAGCCGTTGGTCCCGGCTGTCATTTGTGGATCTTTGATAGTCGTTACAGGTAGTCAGTGGCCCAAAAAAGTCTGATAACCAGTCTTATCGTATTACCCAGTACTAACTGGGTTGTGGAGGTCAGATAGGCAGTCGCTCCATGTAAAATACTGGTATTCAGCTGCATCCGGTTAGACAGGAATCAGATCCCGTGGTTGGGAAAAGACTAGACAGATGATGATGATTACCAAAGATACATTTCTATCTGCACAAACATATCGGTTGCACAACATGAATGCAATAAAACGCTACAGTATTCATGTAAATCACCGCAACTAAAACTGCATTTAAAATAACTTAAATAACCCAGTTAACAGTTGTCCAGTTGCGCTTGTAAACACGCACTAAATGCGCAGTTGGTGCCAACGAGCGTGTGTTCGCACAATGTCACTATTGCAGTAAGATGTACAGAAGGTTTACTCCGAATATAATCACCATTTGTCTCAAAGGTGGGACACAGGCGGGTCGTAGTCCACCATGCAAACCCAAAACGTGTTGATGGATGTCGCGTTGTCTTGGAGTTTCTGGGACATAGAAGTTTCATTTTCGCTTCAAAAGGCGTTTCAATTAAGTATGTGCGAGGCTGGGTTTGACCAGTTATGGGACTGCTATACGCTAATGAATAATAATTAATGTTGATGACTCCCAACTAAAAACAAGTGCCGTGTCACTAGTTGCCAGAATTTGATCCTTGAAATAGCGACGCTATAGGGTCAGCGCAGACAGAGAGGAAGAATCCCCGCGCGGTATCGGGCATTTTCTTAACGGATCGCGCATATCTTCAAGGACGCGCGAGCATTTTTTGTCAGGTTCAAGCATTTATGCACTTTATTGTAATTATTTTAAAGTATATTTTCAAGTGCGTTAATAAAATCCTCTCCGCTGCTCTTCGTTCTGTCTGCGCTGAGCCATAGAATAACGTAATTTTTTTTTTCAGAATTAAGGAGTTCGATTGATTAATCCAATGATACAGTTTTATTTTTCATCAAAATCGGGCTCGAGACTCCTTGGAGTTTTTTCGAAATTCCCCATAGTTTCGGATTTGGCCGTCCACGCCCACTTGAAAAATTGACCCTGTATACTTCTTATGGATTTTGCCCTATCCGTGGAGTATTTGGTGGAGTAGATATAAATAATCCTTTATGTGATCAAGCACTGTTACTGAGCTACTTTTCTTCGAAAGTTTCTGCAAAGTGGCACTATGGAGCGGTGTTACTTTTATAGATCATCGTAACAAAGCGCAAGGTTGAGCGCCCAAATATTTTATATCCTTTACACATTGTGCCAAGTTTACCAAGCGTTGAAAATAGTGTTCATAGTTGTGCTATATGCAGTCCACGGTTTTACATCATCAACAGATCATAACCCTACGCTTGTTCCACGCATATTTCGCTCCACGTTAGGGTCAAACTATACAGAAAGGAATAATGTGCGAGCAATTTACTGGCTGCATTGAAAATATGACCATATTACATAATTAAGTTCATTAGCGCTGCTGACGTATATTCCCTTCACCTCCATGCAGCTGACTATTTTTTTAAGGTTTAAGGTGACTCCAATAATCGTCCCATAAGGTGTGGTATGAAATTACTTTTTTTTACAACTTTATCATGCTGAACTTTGGATTCCCCCACTTATGAAGCAGCTGACGCGCAGACCCCTGCTGGTCGCAAGCGCAACTTGATGGCAATAGGCTCGCCCTCTATTACATTGGACTTAAACAACGCGAAATGTGGGTGTACTAATGCGTACACCTGTGCCTACTAACCCTTCGGGGATTTTAGGCGTGATGTTATGTTAACTATCAATCGTACAGGTACAATATTTTTTTTAGGACTGGCCATTAAACAGGAGTGTTATAGTAAGTGTTACTGAACCTTGTTTAAAAAGAGGAATAAAAGAGGCAATTAAAATAAACAAATTTTAATTTATTGATATAATAACTAAAAAAAATATTTTACACAATACATTATAATTAGTATTATACCACTATATTATTTTAAAAAATATATTAAAGACCGCGGACTAGCAAATAAAAGTTAACTAAGGTATACGAATCCTTTAAGTTTCAAAGGAATATGCTAAACATTTCCAGGGATAATTTAGGTCTTAAAGAAATTCGAGGATCTTGTTTCAATAGTAGGTTCCCTTTCAAGATTAGGCATTTACATCCCTGACAGCTATACCATCTGTTATCCCTCGTTTTTTTAAGTATAATATAGTAGTTTACAGGTTAAAATATGGCAGTCCATTCAATAATATGATGTAAAAGTGAGAAAAATTGGTCTGAATAGACAAGAACCGAATATGAGCCATCAAAACTATCCATTAAATATAATACATATCATATAATGCTATAATATTATTATAGTTATCGTACATTGATCTGAAAAGAAGCCATTACAGTAGAAAACAATTTTTTATTATTATTTAAAAAAGAGTCTTATCCTAGGCGTAAAACTAGCAGACCGGAGCTAACTTCAGATTACATCCTATTTATTTGTCCAACGTCGGCTGTATATACGCTCGGTGCTTAAGCTTCATCCGCGTTCCCGCCTAAACATGGGCGGCCATCTTTTTGTCCGTTGGACAAATAATTCCCATAATGCAAAATTACCTTACGTATAGACAAATAGATGCATGCGTGAACATAGATTATCCTCGAAACGTGTTTAATCAACATAATAATTCACACACAATATGATTATACCTCGATGATTTATTTTGCGATACAAAATGGCGGAGCAATCGTTTGATATGCCATTTTTTTTATTAAATACATTCACCTGTCTGTCTTTAGAGCTTTTTTTTTTTGTAACATATTCAATCTGATTATAGTTTTTCGCCGCCTTTGTGCAATATAAATATTATGATAATTGAGCACGACAAACTATAGAAATGAAATTGATTATATTTTGTTGTCGAAAGCAAATCATACTATTAGCTCTCACAGTCGCCACGTCTGACTTCGTCTGCCTAATACAAACATCTATATTATAACCTATCTAAGACAAAAAGGCTTAATTTAAACAAAAAAATAAAACAATAGCGCAACAACCATCCATCGATTGTATAATTAAAAAAGCCGACAAACAATAATTATAAAATATTTTGTGCTTAAAATCCCAACAAATACTGCAACGAATATAAACTAAGTGATATAAAGAAAATATTGGCATCGAATTTTTTGCAGTTAGCAACACAGAACGTTCGAGTTACAAATGCCTATTTTTTATTCATGTATATTAATTCTTACGTACCTAAAGCTAGCTTACTCTAGTAAAATGAACTTGCAGGACGACGGGTGATCTTGTTTCGTCCACATGTAATGGTTGTTAAGGGATAACATATCATGCCTGCATGTGAATACGAGCGAATCTTGTACGAAACATTTAACATGGCAACCCTTACATGACATTAAAAACGCTACCGTTTATGCTTATTTTAAAATTAACCATCTATGATTGAAAATGTTTCAAGTTTAAACGTTTCAAAATGTAAGACGGACTAAGTACTATTATGAATTGTTAAAAACATATTTACTTTACATTACAATCACCTCTTACCATTGGGAAATATATTCGTAAAACTATTCCACCACGTTATCATGAGACGTAGGCTCAATATGTTTTATTTCATATATTCTGCGGGTAGTTTTGAACGACAATATAAAGTAAATAAGATTTAACGTAATAATCATAGTGAAAGCAGTATAAACATATAAAATAGTGCATAATGATAATGGTGAATTTTCTGCTTGTTCACGCGAGAACTAACAATACAACTATACCATACCCTTATATTTTAAAAGATCAAAAATCTCATATTCTACACGCCGTTCTTCCAAAGTTATACTTTTGCCATCCGTATATTTTTAAGACTAGAATACACGTCTTGAAGCTTTAATAGTCCTTTAGTAATAAGCACGATTACTTTGTTATTTTTCCCAATTTCTGCGCTAAGATGTTAGCCTCGCGTAAATAAACTGATGATTATATCATAGGTTCGCGAATATCCATTTTTAAATAGTTATAATGGTTATCATACAGCCCGTTACTTGCGGCTTTTAGTTCATTGCCACAAAAACGGCAGATTTTTCTAAGACGTACGTTTCATTTAAACAATTTTTACACAAGAAATAAATAGTCACTACGCCAAATAAGGAATGGAGAGAAAAGAAATGCATCTATTTTCACGATACTGCACACAGCTGTAATGCGCTTTGTTTTGGAATTTCAGCAATTTTCGACTTTGTCCACTTGCTGGAAAAAGTCGCAGTTTGAACGCCATTTGATGAAGAGGATACAGATTGGAATGATACAAATTTTACGAGTTATTTACGACATTGCGTAAAGTTGTACCGGCCACAATTTCACGCGCATACACCGCGTCACAACCTTACGCAAATAAACGGTTATTGGTTCACGCAAAACTTTATTTTTTTTTGTAAAATTCCAACTCGTAACGTGTTCCTGTGCAAACAAGGGATAATGATACGAATTATTATTGGATATAGATAAATTATATTGCATGTCAAAGTATAAATCATTGTAATTGTACGCTTAAAGCCTAGATTAAGATATCATTTTACAATTCGTGATCGTCAATGTAAAGACGTTTGCACACGACCAGTGCGGCAGTGGCTAGCGTAATTTTGTGGCGTTGTGCGTATTCAATGTGGCGCGGTTTTACGCGTAAAGTTCGTGTGGAAACGTCTTTATGTAGGTACAAAAAATGATTTTTTTTTTCGTCAATAGAGATCAGTAGAATCTCGTTTTACTTATAACAAACCGGTGTGTTGACTAATCTAAAACATATATTAAATATATAGTAGCTCAACCACAATAGGATTACATTTAAGTGACGAGAAACGAAAATAATGTTCTCATTCAATAAGTTATGCATAGATACATTTATAATTAATATTTGGTTCTTTAATTATAGTTTTTTTATAGATAGTTTAATATTCTGTTGTGCGATGTTGTCACCTGAAACGTAAAGAATTACGTGTCATACATTAATGTGCCACACGAACACTTACTAATTTACAATTTTATTATAATAATATTTAAAAAAATAACCTATGGCTCTTTTGACTCCTAATAACGCTAACTCAGGGATACTTCACTAAGGTATAAAATGTTGTTCATATAGTGCGTTTACGCACGGACTGTCTGCAGTGGTATTACAGTAGTATAGTGGCGACTTAGAAATAATACAGCCGCTATAGTGAGTCGACGCAGTCACGCATTTGTGTCGCAACAAAAAGTACCGTATGTAACTGCTCTTAGTAATCAGCTAATAATGTTCAGCGAAATTCATCAAGTTGTTAATAGTTACATTATTTGCATCGCTAAGTTAGCAGTTATAGGCATAAAAGATTAGAAGAAGCTACTTCACATCGATTACTAACCCACTTAAAACTGTAATATTTTTGCAACAAAATAAATGCAGCTTGGTTAGTTATTCAAGGACAAATATACCAAGTAATGTAGATGTACAGATTTTGTTTTTAAAAAAGTATATTTGCAAGCGGTTTCAGACTGCTTTGTGTTTATTTTATAACTTGCTTAGTACATGAAGAGACACATAGCTACCTGCTTATATACACGAAAAGTGATACTTTATATTGTTGCGAAAATATTAAAGTGCATCGTTATAATATCTACTTACCAATAAACAGAAAATGAATCCGGCAGCCATAACCCCTCCGTGGAAAGGTCAGCAGCTTCTATCGTTAATATATCATTACATCATTATAATTATACATAATTATATACGTTATGAAGTGACCAATGGATCAGTGATGACGCTCACAATCACGCGCGTTCATTCTGCACAAACACACAAATGTAAACTAGATACCTCCCTAAAAGTTGTTTAAATGCTTTTAATATTGTTAGAAATTATAATTATAAATAAATAAAGCGAGTTCTGTACGGGATTTTGTCCCGATAGACGCGGCCAAGTCGTATTGTATCATTTGATGCGCTTTTTCTCAACAAGTGCGCCGTTTGACGCGTTTTTTGTGCGTAAACTTGCGCTTTTAAGTGTGATACAAATAATAGTGCGTTTATACACTGCGCACTTATAAAATTTGTGCTAATAGTGCGCAAAGATCTGATATACAGTACAATTTCCTTCCGATTTCGATATTAAAAGTTTACAACACAATACGACACTATATACACGAAGTCATTTGTGCATCAGATCAGAAAGTATTTACGTAATGACAACTATGAGATGACTGGACTTTATACAGGTTAGGTTTTAGTAATACAACTGTAACAGCCGCCCCTTTAGAATACACAGACCTTTGATTTTGAGGTCAACAATCGAAATTTTTACTCATCGAGTTCCTCAATGGCTACGATAGTCGAACCGAATAAGGAAATACATGGACCATCGTCAGTGAGTAAGATATCAAAATTAGAAGCTAACACATTCACACACCGCTTTTGATTTCGAATATAAAACTAGAAACTGTCGTCACCGGTTCAACTGGGGCTTACCATCAACTTTTGCAATTCATTCATATACCATCCGCACAACTTAACTGAGCCCTTTGCTACTGCTAGGTAAGGACTAAAAGATCAACGAAAACATACAGTATCCGGGTGTAAATATGACACAAAGTCATAGCTCTACAAAGGTGGAATTTTTCCTGGCCTTCGATGCGTCATACTCACAACCGAGTATTACACTCATATCACCATACACGGCTTCAAAGTAAGCCCGAATCATTAACCTAGTCTCTACCCATCTTATAACCACAGACTACGATGACATGACAGTTGATGGTACATCCGGGTGTCGGTGCGGGGCGGAAGGGTGCGGGAGGGGGTGTGTGTGCGGGTAGTGGGGGGTGTGTGTGAGGTGGGAGGGGGGCGTTTAGTTCCAGATGCGCAGGAACGAGTCCCAGGAGCCGGTGGCGACGGCCATGCCGTTCTCGGTGACGCCCAGGCATGACACGCGGTTGTCGTGGCCGGCTAGGATACCTGTGGACAGAGAAAAGGGTAGGGTTAGTCGTTTCCTTTGTTCATCATCATACTTTAATTAATTTATAATAATATAATTAAGATCGACTAGCTAAAAAGATCTCTTTTCTACTAACCGGCGCGTTCGCTCTTCATCGAGTCCCACACGTTGCAATTGAAGTCGTCGTAGCCAGCGAGCAGCAGGCGGCCCGACTTGCTGAAGGCGACGGACGTGATGCCGCAGATGATGTTGTCGTGCGAGTACATCGCCAGCTCCTGGTCGGCGCGGATGTCGAACATGCGGCACGTCGCGTCGTCCGAGCCGGTCGCGAATGCGAAGCCAGATGGGAAGAACTGGAATGAACACAAACTGTGTTATTAATATGACTCACATTATTACTATAGTTTTTTTTTATAACACAATCCACGTAACAAATATACAGAAGTGATTTATCAGGAAGTTACTCTTCAACTTGATATCAAAGCAGTGCTTGTGTCATCTTCTACAAGTTTTATTAAAAAAAAATATGTTTTATTTTTAGTAGCAAAGAAACAGGCGACTAACTAAATGGTTGGTTGTTGACGCCCGTCTGCGCCTACCTGTCCTACGCTTTGTGCATCTCCTCGTTCACTTTCGAGGGACATGTCCGAAGCCACGGCTATCTACACTACTGTGGCAGATTTCTGGTAGAAGCTCAACCGGAGCTTAGCAACGCTGCTTAATGGCAGAAATACTGTGAACAGTGTAGTCCCTCACAAAGAACTCTATTACAACTATTAAACTATTTCTTGGAATATGCGTTTAGTTACAGTTTTAAGTTTAAATATAGTAAATCTAGTATTACCGTGACGGCGTTGATATCGCTCTCGTGTCCCGGGAAGGTCTGCTTGCACTGGCACTCGCGGATGTCCCACAGCTTGGCGGACGCGTCGCAGGCGCCCGACACGAAGGTGCGCTGGTCGGGCGCGAGCGACAGCGACATCACGTCGCCCGTGTGGCCCGTGAACTGGCCGCACTGCTGGCCCGTCTCGATGTCCCACAGGGCGCTGTCAATCACAAAGAGCACGATTAAAGATGAGACTGAGAATGGCAGTTTTCGAATTCCCAATCTTCGCTACTATCTAACGAAAACCGAAGAAAACTGAGTAATGCCTGCTCTGCGATGAATACAGGCATGATGAGAAATAAATTGATAGTAGTATTGCTTAATGGTTGACGGCACGGTTGGCGCAGTGGCTGAGCAATTGGCTGCTGCGCTGCGTGTCGCGGGTTCGATCCCCGCACGGAACAAATATTTGTATGATCTACAGGTAGTTGTTCCGGGTCTGGCTGTTTGTGTATGTGAGTTTAAATGTTTGTAAACGCACCCACGATACAGGAGAAATTCCTAGTGAGGGGCAACGTTTTAAAAAAATGGTACCAGGCCCCGACTCATGCATTACATTTTTAACTTTCACGATAGCGCACTGGGCCCCGAATGTTTGATTATGGTCCACTACCTTTCACGTTAAAAGCTGATTATGCTTTGAATTTCACAACTGATTGTGTGTTCTTACCATGTCATATCGCCAGAGCTGGTGAGGATCTGGTTGTCGTCGAGGAACCGGCAGCACGAGAGGTAGCCCGAGTGGCCGGGCAGCTCGCGGGACACGCGCACGTTGCCCTCGCGTGTCTTCAAACTGAAATGTTATGGTAAGAGGGTGAATAGGTGTGTTTGTAAAGTTTAATAACAGTAAGTGAAGCTCCTGATTTCATTTTCCTGCTCATGAGATGGTCAAGGTTGTCAGACCAATAGGAAATGCTGGTCATCGTGACATTCCAGTAGTAGTATTGAGGTAAGCAGAAATACCTAGTCATGTGTTTAGTTTAACACCTGTTTGGGGTCAAGTACATTACTCATTCCCAGTAACAATGCTCATGTTCTACTTCACCATTAATCAGCAATTGACAGACCGACTATGGTACCATATTTTTATCAGATACCTATTTTGTAAGGTATCAAATCTTGCTTCATTTATGCATATTTCACAATGGTCTACTATCACAAACTGTATAGTAGACCATAGTATAGGATCTGCACCATGTATGGTTCAGTCAAACCGGATCAGATTCCGTACTGGCTGTCAAAGATGACCAGCTCAGTGCAGGTTTAACTGGACCTTAACCTGGGTCAATTATTGTATTTTCTTCCTCACCTGTAGATAGAGCATATGTTGTCTAATCCGCCGCAAGCGACGTAGGAGCCGGAGGGTGCGTACGCGCAGGTCATCACCCAGCTGGAGCGCAGCGGTATCGCGTGCACCTTGTTGGTGGTGTGGCTGTCCCACACGATCAGTTTGCCGTCCTGACTCGCCGATACCAGGTTCCTGATAGAAAGAAAATAGTTAAGTTAGTTGAGTAATTGGGACACATAAGATAAAAGAGATAGCGTTATGTTTGACAGGTGGTAATTTTGCATTCAAAATGTCTACTAGTTTGGATGATACATTATATTACAAGACCCTCAACGAGGCACTTGTTCTCCCCGTCATTGCGATCATTTTTTTGTTCTAGATTGAGAGTTGTTGATTGGGGGTCAAACATCCAACGTTTTTTTCAAGTTTTTTTTTTACATGTTTTTAATGTAAGATTTTTACTTTAAACACATCCACGACCGTCGTACTATCCATCCATCATCACAAAGTTTTGAGTGCGTTACATTGAGTCCTACCGTAAAACTTGAATTTTAACCCAAAAAAAAAAAACAGTTTCCCAGCAATAATTTTTGCGTAAAGTTACTTAGCCCGTCCGAATGCTTGACGGTTTCGTTAAGGGTCTTGTTACACCCTGTATACCTTGCTTTTAGTGCATCTTAAATCAACACTAGTTCGTGTCAGATTTATCTAGTGGATACACTGGAAGGCAACCCCAACATAGTTGAAGAAAAAAGCAAGACAGATGATGCACTCAAGGATATCGAGACAGGTTATGATCAGGGGGCGAATGAAAAAAAAATTTCTTGTGTCGTCCCCAAGTAAAATGGTATAAGGGTAGGAAGATAATGCTCTGTAATCTGAAACGTCAGGTATGCAAGCCTGAGGATAGGTGGAGCAACAAGGATTCTTCATAGGCTGACTAGCAGTAGCTAGATACCAGACAAGGACCGCGGTGAAATCGTGCGATTGTAGAGCCCTATATCAAGCAGTGCTCTGCTGTAGGATTATGATGAGTTATAGAAGAGCGTCTAGCCAACAGTCTTCACTCTCGCTTACAAGAAGTAAGGTTGTATACCATGTCTAGGGGCAGTAACTGGAACCAGATTACGGAAGTTTGCAAATCTAGTACTTCAATCGTCCTCAAACAACGCAGTGGTTTTGCAGACGCTACACTCTTTCTATCGAAAGGCCTGTTTGTCAATTTAATTACGTAAGAATACTCGGATGACGAGTGGTTCATCAGGAGTTTCCTTCACGAATTTAATAAATTCATGTTTCTTAGTCACAGTAAAGCAAATATTAAATATTTTTAAACAGAATTCAGATGCCATAACCCGTTTGTTTATTATTATTATGATTAACTTGGTGTATTATCAAAATATTGTGACGAATCCGTTCAAGATAAAATACTTCTGATTGTAATTCACTAATTACGTATCAAATTAATAAAAAAAACATTTAGGATTTCTCCAATTAATGCTGATTGACGTCACAGACTGTTAAATACTAAAATCGAAGTTAATATGACTCAAATTGCCTTACCTAAGCACAGTTGGTTGAGATTTAGACCTTACAGCTTTAGGAATAAGGTGTAAATTGGTTTGTTTTGCGTCGTTTGTAGGAAAAATCATGACGTTAGTTACTGGCGTTTGCTATCAGGAGGAAAAGTGAGTAATAAGTATACTTTTTGTTATGATATTAATTGTTTTTGATGTATTGTTCGACGGTGTCAGTCTTTGTGTCGTCAATTTTATGTGTAACTTGACGCAAATTAGTTATGGGAAGAAATATATTTCTAAACAAAGCATTAGGTTGGCTAAATATTTAGTCCAATAGTTCTTCCTCTGTCACTAGCACAAAAGTATAATTTCAACTGCAGCCTGGACATGTGGCTGACTTATCCTGTTACCACCAATCAATAATTTGATAAAGGAAACAATCATATAAGACATCATCATTCCTATGACTCGTCACTCATCTCAGCAGTCACCTCCTTACTAGCCATATCATCCTTCACACAGTCCATCCATTGTTTCTTTGGTCTTCCTCTTCTCTTATACCCGTCTTTGTCACCATAAGTACAATCACAGCGAACGAGGGACACTGTTCCACCGCAATACAGTCTATACTAATACAGGGAACAGACCGAATCAGTTCTGTGTTTACAACCATAATAAGTAGGTACCGACACCTAACAAACAAACAATTGTAAGTACATCTACTGCTTATTTGTAACTTACTGAACTGTACAAGGTTGTTATTTTGATTTGGCAAATGAAGAAGTTTTTTATCTCAGCAGTCAACTCCATTCTAGCCATATCATCCTTCATTCAGTCCATCCATCGTTTCTTTGGTCTTCCTCTACTCTTATACTCGTCATCTCAGCAGTCACCTCTTTTCTAGCCATATCATCCTTCACACAGTCCATCCGTCGTTTCTTTCGTCATCCTCTACTCGTATACCCATCCACATTCATACTCAAAACTTTCCTCACGACATTTTTCTCTTTCCTCCGCATCACATGTCCATTCCACGATAACAGTCATATAAAACAGATCATGAAAAATGTCCTAATTAACCACAACAAAAATTGGTTGTTATGGGAAATGGCCATTTCTCCATATTCAGGACACAGATGGCGACTGCTGTTTAGTTGTTAATACACGGAAAATGTTGCCAATCCCATAAACAAATTCCCTAAGGCTTATTACGTCACTTTTTTGACGTCACCATCTTGTTGTTATTTAATTAATTAATTACAGCACCTACTTCTAAACAGTAATTATTATGGTTGCTAATGAAATTTGTTAATTACGAAAATCAAGTTTTTTGACGTACATTTATAATTATAAGCATTGAGAACTCATCGTTGTTTTCAAAATATCACGCCCGTGATCCTCAAAGGGTGAGATAGAGGTGTACCCAGGTACGCCTACTTCGCCAAATATGCATGTTTAAGTTCCATATAATAGAGGGCGATCCTATTGTTATGTCTATTATGTCTATACAAAACACATTAACCAAAACTCCATAAAACTCCATAGTTTTCTCCAAGCAAACCCAGTTAAGATATAATTTTGTTCATTCTCCAAATACAAAATAAATTTATCACTGCGTTGAAAATTCTCGGTCACTTATTTATAAGAAATAGATGAAAGTTTCGAGACAAAACAAACAGAATGATTATAAATTTAGCATTTATTATTGTTGGCTGTGCCGGGCGAGCGTCACAGAACTCACAGATGTCCAAATAAGAGATTTATTATAGCTCTGGGTACGTTTCTTAGTAAGATTCAGTGATTGTATTGAATTCGTAAGAAATTAAATGAATGTTAAGGTAATATAACATAATATGACATCACGCCTGTAATCCCGAAGGGTTAAGCAGAGGTATACCTAATAGTACATCCACATTTCGCCAGTTATCGTTTTAAGTCCCATGTAATAGGGGGCGAGCCTATTGCCATCAACCAGGCGCAAATCCAGACTCCGTGGCTGCTACTGAGAAATTCCTGATGGAAAAACTCAATAACACTTTGCCTCGCCTGGGAATCGAACCCAGGACTTTGTATAATGTCATGCCAGCGACACAAAGAATTCGGACGCGAAACTGTCTGTCTGTTACCTTACAAGTCGTAACAGCAGAACGGATTTCTCTTGAACTTCCAACATAATAGTCCATGACCAGGATTAGTTCATAGGATAGTTTTTATCCTCGTAGAATGATACCATGGGATAATTTCTGACCTCCGTGCGTGTGTAAAATAAAGCCTACATATCTCACATACAACCACGAGTATCACCCTGTTTAGCAACGGCCACACCTCGAGTTTGCATACATAATACTTTATGTAGTGAATATCAGTCACTACTGTTTGTTTATGTCAAGTTTCCCTCCTGTCCGGTCCTAGGATCGCACTTTAGCACGTGTTAGGACTTTGGAACTTAGATGTTGGACTTGAATCTCTAGGACATTGGAATTGTAACTGTCAGTTAATTATTTCATTAGATTAGATTTTCCATTGCAGGACAAACAATATCAGGCCTGTAATCCTCGAAGGGTTAGGTAGAGGTGTACCTAATAGTACACCAACATCAGTTATGTTTAAGTACCTTGTAATAGAGAGCGAGCCTATTGCCATCAAGTTACTGACTGTTACTGTGAAACTGCTGAGGGAAAAACCCAAAAACTCTTTGCCCGACCTAGGAATCGAACCCAAGACGTCATGCTCAGCAGTCGCGCTTACGACCGCTAGACCAACAAGGCAGCCACTCATCTGTCAGTCCGGATAAACTGACCAACAAATTGACAAAAACCATCTCTGCTTAGCTTTTTCGCAATCAAAAAAGGCTCGGCTTCCAGCGGAACCGGATGCAGTTGAATACCAGTATTTCACATGGGCCGACTGCCTATCTCGGACCGAGCGTCCGTCAATACGAAGGCAGATTTTATCAAAGGACTGTCTGTCTAAAATTCGAATGGAGAACATTACCTACAAAAGATCGTTGCAAAGAACCGACTCTCATGACGTATCTCCCTACGTCCCATGTCACGCGGATGACAGGTTTTTCCTCAATAAATAGGTCAGTACACGATACGATCAGATCATAAAACTCAATGACATCTCTCAATTCTGAACGGTTTCGGTCACGAAGGCACGTCACGAGGTTGAGTCATCGAATGAGACGTTTACTGTTTCGTTATGAATGTTGGAACCAGGTGTCGGCTTCCTTTGTGAGCGAAAATGTGGATTGATTGTCGTTTATTTGAAATTTCATTACCCGGACTTAATTACGACGTGTAACTGTACAATAGATCCTTTCTTAAACGAGTCCATCCATAACATTGATTGTGATTTGCTTGATTAAGAGTTTAGTACTATGGATTACGAAAATCATAGATGTAATTATCACATCAGCTTCACAATTCGTAGCAAAATGGATAAATTTAATGTTTAGCCTTACGATTCAACTAGATGAGGTGAAATACCAGTCAGACTGTTCCCTTCTCAGGGTTTTACCCTCCTACTGCCCATAACCACCGCCAGTTTCTTTTGTTACGCAAGATTGATAAGTAAGACCGAGGTTATAACATTATTTGCGTGCAGAGCTCGGAGACATGTGCACTTGTGAAGGTTACTTATTTCTTCGCAGAGTTTCCAAAAAATTGTGTAATTTTACCTGGAGTCGCTTCCCCAGTGCATCGCGTAGATCTTGGCGAGATGTCCGCGCAGTGTGCGTCGCGTGCGCATCTGTATACGCCCGATGGGCTCCAGGTTCGCCGTCGCTTGCGCCAGCGACGTGTCGCAAGCTGCCTTCCTCGCATCCTGGACGGAAAGACAGCAATGTTACAGATCTGATGCTGAAAGACAATCAACAGGTGGCAGCTCAACATGCTGCCCACCGACAACGACGCCGCGGAAATAGTGTTAGTAACGTGAATATACTGATGTTTATCCAGGGTCTTGTATCGCACATGTGACTTATGTTGACCCTACATTCACAAAACCCAGTCTCCCAACTTAGATATCTAGTTGTTTTTTCAGACTGGAGATACACCTAGAATAAGTGTAACTCCTTTAAAGGTCAAGTTATGGTGGAGAACAAGCATCAATAGGTGCGAGAAAGCTGATTCTACGGTCATTAGCATCTTTATGTAACCTTGTCTCCTATTATCATCATTTTTTCAGCTGAAATATGTCCACAGCTAGCGTTAGGCCTTCCCTAATTAATGCTACAACAACGCGAATACAGAAATAAGGGCCGACTCGCACTCCCTGATTCGCATCACATCCACATACCACTGGGGCTTACTAATGCAGTACCTTCTCTTACATAAAAAAGTCTAAACAAAAGTTGTAAATACTCACTCTGATAGCATTTTTGAGCGTCTCCGCCTCCTGGCGCAGGCTGTCTAATTCATTCATGTTCGGTGCTTTGTCTCTGGCCTCACAAGTGTACCGCTCGACAATCGCGCGCCGCGTACGATTTCACGCAACGCAACGACCTCTGGAACAAACAAAACATTTTATATTAATACAAAAATAGTCTGAAGTTAAAGGATATGTCTGGCAAAATGGTATATTAATGATTTTATCCAACACCAACTGCGAAGGCGGCGCTCCTCATCAAACTATGTCCTAACTGCTGCGTGCCATTAACCTGTACCTTTAAGATTTGAACAAAACGTGTGAGGCCGCAGTTAACGTGGTCCCTTACTGGGCCGAAATAGTATAATGACGATACGAAAAGTAGGGAGCAATTTCCCGATAGCAAATAAACCATCAAATCTTCAAGTTTCGACTCAAATTACAAAGTCATTAAATTAGCACTTTTAGAATGTCAAAATTGTGTTTTAGCTGGGAACGAGAGGTGGCGGAACAACCTCCCCCAGTAAAACATCTGTTACTAAATTTGTCTCTGACGTTTGTGTGAATAGGATATATCTAGGCAAGCATGTATCAACATGAACAGCATCACCGCTTACTAGTAAGCAAACAAGAGCCTCATAAAAGACTTACTTAAAAGAGTACAATGTGAATATACGAGAATACTTCCAGACATCTAAAACACACAATATCTATACGATACCCGTTAAAAAGGGCGGCTGAGGGACAGGGGGGTAGGGTGGCTACCCTACCTCCCATTCCTCGCATTGGGTCTATCTTCAAAAGGATACAACAAAAATAATTCTAAGAACAACTTCAGTACTCTAATTAATACCAACAAAAACCTACAACCAACAAATCAAAAACACGAGTTATCATTGCATCAATCGATACAGACACATAATTAGGCGGACAAGCGCTGTCATGTCTGCTACAAGTTAAAAAAAAAACAACAAACTAACTACATACAAAATTTATCAACACAAAGCCAATATTAACCTTCTATGTTCCTTGTAGGTGAGGGTGGGAAGGATGCACGTGTCCATGAGTTTCCTCTTGAGGGAAAGTGAAAGTGTTCCTTTCATGAAGTGTTTCTTCGAGCGCAAACGTGGTCATTAACGAAGCGTCAGAAGTCCGCACTCGGGGTCCGCCAGCGGGCCATGGAACGAAGTACACTAGGAGCCAACATTTCTGACCATATACGGAATAGTATAATACTTCGATCCAAGACCCAAAGCGCAGACGTTTGCAACACAGCCGCCAATTTAAAATGGAACTGGGCAGGACACATCTGGCGCATGTCGAATCAAAATTGGGCTAAAGTCGCAACAGATTGGGCTCCGAACAACAGAACTAGGCGACGCGGTAGGCCCAGAAGGAGATGGCGTGACGAGCTGGACTCTTATCAAAAGGATTGGGCCCAAATAGCCAAAGACAGAGATAAATTGAAAGATGGAAGGGAGACCTTTGCCCTGCAGTGGGCCACATCAGGCTCATAATAAAAAATATGTTCCTATGTGACAAACGAGATTGATCTAAAACCTCAGCCAGGGGTCAATGACACCTCCCAGTAATATATGCAGTTCCGTACTTCCGTCTCAAACAATGCACACAGCAACCACACCGGTCGCGGCGGCCTATCACCTGCGTAGTACGCAAGCGCGGCTTTGACAGAAGCCGGGCGTTAGTACGCATGCGTTGGGATGCACAGCGAAGGGAGGTTAGCCTGGGCGAGTCCTAATTATCGGAGTACGTTTTCCAACCCATCGATCTGTATTCTAGGAAGTGATGTGTTCCTGGTACTTCGGGTAGTAATCAAGTCGCTTAGCAAGCTGATTATTCGCTATCTAATGGAGGTATACTAGGCTAGGTAAAAGTAGGGCGTGTGTAATTAATAACGCATCGATTCCGTTTGCTTTATCATGACTATTGAGTATTAATGTGTTCTTGATATATTTTTGTTCTTATGTAACTAATAATAACGCTTAGCAGGATTTAGACAGCACAAACAAGCAAGAATGAGACTGAACCTCAGCAAAACTACGATCATTCTTGTTAATAAATCCAAATATGAACCAATGAAAGCTCAGGAAAAAAAATCTAATTGGGTAACAACTTCTTATGAACAAATACATATTAAAAATTGCAAAAATTCACAGTGTGTTTTAATTTGTTGGGCGCCAACACCTTGTCAATTATTGTTCTGACAGGGTGTTTTATTGATGAAGAAAGGGTTTAAAACACTTTCTTTTTCAAATCAAAATTGAAACTAATAAATACTCTCGTGTCAAAAGCGTAAAATTCCCTTGTTTTCAGTTGCTTGGTCAATTTAATTCATTACTGAGAATCTCAGTTTCTTGGCATTGGCGGTGGCGGTGCCCTGAACTAAACGTAGTTTCAGTTACATTGCACTCAAACTATGTTGTTTTTATGGACCTGGAGTATTTCATGGGTTACAAAGTTATGACTTTTAAGTTTGTCATGATTTGTTGGGTCATTTATTACAATATGATGAGGGCTTCTGGGTTTACAGTTATGTTTAGCGGATGGCTACATGCCAGCTGAATTCTCCAAATTACTGGTCAGATCACAAACAAAGCCTCCAGGTTTAAGGTCGCCTCGCCATCCATTAAAAAAATGTGAACGAGTGTCCTTTCTTTTTGGAAGACATTCAAAACCAGCTGCCCGTTCGAAGTTCGTTCAACTTTAACACATTTTTCCTTGAAGGAGAAATTCTTTGGAATGTATCCGGCTTCCTGAAACAGGGGAGTCCGCAGCGAGCTAAATTTACTTACTACAACTGCCTGGAAATATTTTCGACACAAAAGAAACTCTCAGGCCTTGAACTCTGTCGAACTTTAATCGTACAAGTAATTTTATTCAAATTACGTGAAGAATCAGAATTACATAAGACGGTCAGGCTAAAACGGTCGCCCTTCAACCACTTCCAAGTATTTTGGAAATAATTGGCGGAGTAAATCCCCGGCGACATATCTCTGTCTTAGTAAGAACTAGAAGATTAGACCCTGCTAATTTCGATCAGACATAGTTGTTCTATAACAATATGTTCCACACAACTTCACCCTGACCACATTCCAATGAAAACCAGATTCCTGTATTAAAAGAAAAACTGCTCTATTAAAATGTGAAGGACCAAGCTTTTGTATCTCAGTGCAGTTATTATCCCCATCCATTGTTCGTCGCCGATTGTCCTACGTTGCGTCAGCCTTGCACAACGCAAACGAGACGGCGGTGTCATTATGTGAGTACTTGAGTTTCCATGGAAAATTATACGTTGGGGATCATTTTTGTGCCTTGTTAAGTTACGGTTTCAGACACCAACTGGTCTCACGAGGAGGCTTGTGTTCCAGCAGTAGGATTTTCAAGATTTATTGTATGGTTTCTCTGGAGTGGTTTGTGCATAGGCCCTGTGACTTTCTTTCGGGTTCAACACTTTAAGGCTTGGCCATAAGGATAGCAGCTGGTGCAAAGAAACGACCCTGAGAACCAGACTTAGGGTTGCAGAGCGACCATTGAGAAAATTGTCATACAAAAAATTTGATCTCGAACATTTTCGATTTTGACACACAAATGCTACCTGACAAGCGGGCGTATGGCCGATTTGTTACTAAGTAAGTAGTAATAAGTATTGTATTGGACGATTTTCTTCGTCTCGTAAATATTTTGAATGTCTTTGCTGAGAACTAATCGAAACGATGAATAAAGAAAACATGCAAGCAGCTTGTTATCATCATACAAAATACAATACACTCTAACAACTTGCCAGCTCCTCATACAGAAACTCACGCCTTTTTCCCATGGGGATAGACAGAGACCTACCTGCAACCTAGCTACCTGCTACGATCCTTACATACTCCTTTCGCCTCGTCCACGTTCATAGCTGGTCATACCCGTACGCCGGTTGCGAGTACCTCAATCAACCACATAATCACGAGCAGACGAACTCGTCCAGCCACTTTGTTTGATAACAAACTCGTATGAAGTAAAACAATTCGGTAACGTCCTCCGGCGTAATACGAGGCCCAGTGGAGTGTAGTCGACGTTTACATGGGTGATAATGACGTAGATAGGGGTATATATGGGGTTACATAACCCTCGTGAGCAGATGGATCAACATGCATGACGAATTTTGTTCTAAATACAATTATATGGTGTTCATTGATTAATTTGTACGAATGAATATTTGCATACCATTTAATAGTGAAATATGTAATACAAAACATCATATGTACCCTGTTTGTGGCCATAAAATTACTTTGAAATTAATTCTGCTTCGATAAAAAAAAGAAAAAATGTTTTCACGCAAAAAAAAATTACTCATCGGTTTTGAGGTTCACGCTAAGGTAAACGTCCATTGACTGGATAAGTAAACAATATTATAAAATAATACGTGATATTTTTATTACAATTGGATAGTTTGGATTTGTGGCCGGTTGATGGCAAAAGGCTGGTCCTCCATCGGATGGGACTTAACTGGCGAAATGTGGGTGTATTATGGTACACCCCAGTCTAACGCTTCGGGAAACTACAGGCGTGATTTTATGTTATGTAATTAAATTGTAACGGTGATTATGATTTCTGAGAGTTTTATGATATTTTCTCAGCTTGCCTCATATTACGAAGACTATAAAGCTGAAGTTTTTGAATTTTCAGGGTGTAAAAGCAAAAACCAACATTAAACTGAAACTTTCTTTGTATTTCTAAAGTACATAAATCAAATAAGAGTTTTGTAACCATTCAGTAAGTGTCTAAAATTAGTTGCGCGTGTTATTGTTGTAAGTGTTCTCGTTCACTGTGTTTACGTTACGCATTTAGGGTTACCGACGTACGTTACACAAGATTTGATAACGTGGGGTTAATATTGTACGGTTTTTTTTAGGAGTATAGATTGTTCTTCTTTTCTATGAATGGTATAAATATCGACTTGGATGTTGAACGCTAGGTAACAGAGCGGGGGTCGCTTTGCGCGTCGTCCACTAACCAATAATATCGCTTGAGGTCAAGCGAAGCAGAAAAGACTACATATTCTAGCTAGTGATTGGTTAATTGCACACACATCCCTCGCTATGCATCCTCGCTCATCTCTGGTGGAAACGCAGCCTTATGGCTAAATACCAGAGAGGCCCAATAATTCACTACTGCGCAGGTGAAGGTCAGCGCTCAAGATCCGTGCCGTTTATTGCGTACAAGAGTTGTGTGTCAAAAGTACCTTGTCACATTACTTGGGCCACGTTCATCGCGGCTTCAGTGTCAATTTTGTGGTTGAAAGTGCAGGTATAAGGATACTTTAATCATTCCAGCGAGTGGGCCATGGTCTAGTCATGAGCACCGTATTTACACTGATTGTTTTGGAGCCTACTAGCTGTTAGAAGTCCAATTTCATTCTTTGCATAAGATTCAAACAAAAACTACGATTACAATACTGAAAATCTCTTGACCTAATTCATACCTTTGTCCGAATATTACATGAAAAGCCTATCCCGAAACAAGGTTTCATTAGTCAACGCATCGAAATACCAAGCCCACAGAACGAAACCCATACATAATAGCCATCATCATCATCTGTGTGTCTAGCCTTTTCCCAACTATGTTGGGGTCGGATTCCTGTCTAACTGATGCAGCTGAATACCAGTATTTACATGGAGCGACTGCCTATCTGACCTCCACAACCCAGTTAGTATTCTTGACATAATAATTAATACTCCTTGACATTGTATTTTATAGTAGTTAACGTTTTCCATAATCTTGACATTGTATGGTTTAATATTCATTTTTTTTTTTTTTTTATATTTGTACGCTGGAAACAGAATATTATGGACATCATGTTTTGAAAACCTAAGTAACAACAATATTCTAACAAATAAATTTTATTCTATTCTAGTACTGGGTAATACGATACCCTTTTCAGTTTGCTGAACTGGGCCTATTTGGTGCAGCCGTGAGACACACAATATTATCTCCTTTTTTTTTTTTGTTGTTTTGTTTTAACATTTTTATTGTATAAATTTAAGATTTTTTTTATTTTTTAAATATTTTTTTTGTGCTTGTTGTGTGCACTTGTGGCATGGGCCAAATAAATATGTTTTCTTTCTTTCTTTCTTTTTTAAGACTGGTTGTGAGACTTTTTGGGCTACTGAGTACCTGTAACGACTATCAAAGATCTAAAAATGACAGCCGGGACCAACTTGCTTTCCGAGGCACGGACGAAACTAGGTATGTAATGGGTGGTCGTATCCACAGACCAACCTAGGCAAGTACGGCTTAACCTAATGATCGACCCGAGAGGCTGTTAGTATTTAGCCACGAGCTCCTCAAATAGCCATCTAACTCAAACACCAAAACCGCAGCCCTAGCAATTATAAAATAGGATGCGTTCACATTATTACCGCAGGATAAAATAAAACGAGGTAAACCCGAACACACATGGTTAAAATCAAACCAAGCGTTTATATGGTAATTTTGCGACTCAACGGGGAAAATGATACTGTATAAAGATGGCTTATCAGCAACGAACAATAGGTGTATGGTGTAATTGTTATTGTTTTAAAATTGCAATGGAGTGACCTCGGATAAAATTCTTAAACAGGAATGTAAAGTATGGGATCAGCTGAATTTAGATTGTGTGGCTAAAATAAGCGAAATTTTATCTTTTTTTCGGGGAATTTTTACACCAGAGCCTAAAAACTAAAAATAGCAGTAATTTTTTTAACGAATTAGGTAGGTAGTGAATAAACCCAAGGAACAACAAAAATAGCCAACTGTTGGGTCCAACTGGTCTAAAAACTACCATCAACCCGTGTATGTGTAAACAAAAGGGGTAAATCAAGGTGCTTCAACCACCAACATGCTTTACATATTTAAACCCCTCTGTCGCATGATATGTCGCTAACTGTAACTAACGGGGTGGCAAACCACCCCAGACAGTTCCGGGAAATCTATTCTGTGCAAGACTGCATGCATAATTAAAATGTACAGTTAACCAGTACGTTCGAAGCAGGTAAAAAATTCTAACTGCAAAATGCATGCTAGAAGGAAACCTACCGGCTTTGAACAAAAATCTAAGATTTCTCGCCTTTGGACCGTAAGCTATGCACTTCGTCCTTCTTGTCAGCAAAAATTTAAGTCCGGAATAACTAATACTTTTGAAGACTTGGAACTCACACTTGGAAGCGAAAATGACCGCCCAGAGAGCGCCGAGCGCATGCGTGTTTGTTTACAATCTTAGAAGCAGTAAATAATGCATCGCTAATCCTACATTCAGAGAAGGATAGGTCTTCATTATTAATTCTCCTGACTTTACCCCACTTTAGTTGGGGTCGGCGCAGCATGTCTTCTTGCATACTTCTCTGTTAGTAGTCACCACCTTTCCATCTATTATTTTTCGCATAGTTCATTCATAGTTTTTCCTACACTTATAGGATACGTATGATGATCTCACTTAAATATAAGACGTAACACGATGATGTGATAACCCCTAATCATTTAACGCAAGACTCCCGACTAATCAAAACAAAAACAGTCTGATAACAGCTCAGACGTCTCGCCGATACCGTACAAGAGACTGGTTGAAATAAAACCCGACTAGGTTGCAATGCTCGCATATTTCCGCTTCGTTTAGAGCCACTAATGCGTTGCGGTTACGTGCGAACGTACACGGCGAATAACGATATGACGTCATCAAAATTAACATGTCTATGAATGCGATAGTAGATTAGTTAGTATGAGAGAGAAAGGGAAGACTGAGAAAGGAGAAAATACTCACAATTTCTAACAACATAAAACTGGAGAATACAATTGACCCGAATCTACTCGCAAAACTTTAAATCTAGTCTCGAGCTACTCAGCAGCACTCGATTAGACTAGAAGCCGACCCCAACATATTTGGGAAAAGGCCGAGCAAATGATGACAATATACTCGAATCTACCAGTTATAAAAACGGACAAGCTCTCTGTTACCACTAATCTAGTAATTTAACATTTACACGTAACAACAGCTGCAAAACAAGCAATATTTCAGAGCGCAACTAATAAAAGATATGACAACACTTGCAATTCAGTAAACGCCATAAAACATTACGAACGCAAGCATAGTAAACACGAAAGTCAATTTAGCATCCCTAAAATAACTTCGTTCTGTATTCTGAACATCAATTCATCACTAGTAAGATACGTACATATTTATCCTCGGTCGGAAAATCGAAAGACAGGAAAAAGACATTAAGTAAGATGTCGTTAAGGAAAGCGAGAGAGAATTAGACGCTTGCTTTTGTTTGTGCGAAACTATACAGGGCAGTAAAACATGTTAGGAAGAATACATATTGGACAGATTCAAATGCAAGATTTTTTCAGCGTTTTGGGGACCATTTCTGGAGACTTCCTTCAAAGACCACGTACGCTGCGGAAGTATGAGAGCTAAAACGTGACGGATTTTTTTCTGTCATGCGGATAATGACAGGCGAGATTTAACTGCGTGAAGTTACTATCAACCCTTGGGCAGCACTTTCCTGCCCATGGACATTTACCAATTCTATTCAGAAAACGGGAACATTTCGTAAATGCTTCCTGCCTCGCGGCTGTTACAAACCAGACCCGCTTTTCCCATCAATTCATGAAATTAGAACATTGGAAAGGAGCATAATTCACATGTATAGAAACATAGACACTGATAGCATTACGCGTGAGCCCGTTAGGGTTTCCCAGGATCGATAAGTCTGCCTATAGGGGGAGGCCTATGTGCTAAGCAGACGGTTACAGCCAACTTGTTTATGAGACAGGCAGGCGATTGATAGACTGGGTGAACGACCTACGCCCCAGCTATTAGCGTGCCTTTTCATGTCCGCCATATTTAGATTACAGTTGTGAAATAAAAACTCAAGTTGTGTCATCCCCGAATTTGGAAAGTCTATCTAAATTAAACGATTCATGGCATGTTGGTATTTGTGTCAATCAATCAATTTAATTAAATTGGATAGTAGATTTATCGATGAGATTTTCAGAAATCTGGGAGAATCTGGAATTTACAGTCATAGCACGCACTAGTGGCATGTGTCATGAATTGAATTTTGTTAGACAGATCCGAGAAAATCGTGCCACATGCCACGTTAGTGTGTTCAACTGCTAGTCTTAACCACAACTGTTGGGTGACTCTGGGGTCTTTTACTCAGTACTGAACCGATGAGTAGCAAGCCTATGTGAATCCACCTTAATTGCTCTGGAAGTTTATAGCTATCGTCCCATTTACATGAGAGCAAATAGATTATAGTGTATATCCAACGTAGCGGCAACAGTATTGAGATTTGGTAACAACTGCGAAAATACATTTTTATGCAATAAAATAGATCGTGGGTCGAGAGTGTGAGACTGTTTTATGTGTAGGATTGTTGATGAAGGAAAAGTTTCATCTCGGTGTGAGACGAGTGTTCCTTTATCATCTGGTCGAATTTTGATATATCACGTGGTGGTTTCCATCTGGAAAGCTTTCAGTGACTCTGACCAATGAAAAGATATGTCTTGAACTACTACGTAGATCTCCTACGTCACAAATGTTTGAGTCAATAACACTGGGTGTAAACAATTTTGTTTGTTGACATAAATTAAGACTGATTAATGAGTGAACGATTATAAAGTTTTATCATACTAGTCATACTACATCACCGAGCTATTTAAATTCAAATAATGCTATCAATTTTAGATTAATTCAAGAATTTAGGAGAAATGCCTATTCATTGATGGA
Source organism: Noctua janthina (assembly GCA_963576755.1). Taxonomy (NCBI): domain Eukaryota; kingdom Metazoa; phylum Arthropoda; class Insecta; order Lepidoptera; family Noctuidae; genus Noctua; species Noctua janthina. The sequence continues at coordinate 11,296,323 of OY755075.1, read as the reverse complement.
CGTTTCCAAGCTCCGTTGATGATAGGAAAAAAAGCTTCGAAATAAGTAAACGATGTTCATTTTCCTGAACAGATACACAAACAAATTATCCATCTTTTAGGGAAAAAGACGAGGAAACCCGGTGCTAGTCGGAATTACTAAAAATATAGTTTGATAGCTCTCTTGTACGTGGAAATTTGGAACGATGCATGCCAATAACGTAAGGTAAATAACTAAACACGAAACCAGTAAGATGGTTTATTGTAATGCTTGAATTGAATGGCGAATTCGCGCAGACGATTGTTTTACTCTTTGAGTTTGCGTTGAAACTGTCTCGGAAATCAGAAAGCTTGAACAACTTCAAGGTTATTTTTAAGCTTTTTAATAATTTTTAGTTAGAACTATTAGTCTATTGTGGCCTTGTTAAAAACGTATTATATTATTATACTATCCTTTACTATACTACAGCAGAATCAGTAATGTTTTTAACAGCTGTTTTCAACAACTGCCTTGTCATTGGTCTAGTGGCCGCGAGGTCATGGGTTGATTCTTGGGTCGGGCAGTGTTATTAGATTTTTCCACCAGCAGCCGCGGCGTCTGGATTTGTGCCCGGTTGATGACAATGGGCTCTCCCCCAATTACATGGTACTTAAACACAACTGGCGAAATGTGGGTACCTCCGCCTAACCCTTCGGGGATTTCAGGCGTGGTGTTGTTTTTAACAGGATTGTTATTCGCAAGTTTTTAGATTTAGGAGAAATTTAAACATGCAACGAAAGGTAGGTTTCCAAAGAATGAATTCGTAAAAGTGAAAATAGCAAAGTCATTGACGAAAACATGTTTCAAGAAAAAAGCTTAAACTCTGTTTTTACGTCCATTTCTACCATTCGTCCATCGTCCATTTCGTGCTGCTGTAGTAAAACCATGACGTGATATTCATATCTTGCGGTAGTTATGTTTACAGCGCCCTAAGATGAAGTAGTCGGGGGAAATACGGGTAGTTGGGGATAATGACGTCATCGGAAGAATTATAGAACTACCGACATTTAAATTTTTGTTGTCGGAGTTTAGAATTGTTTTAAAGTGAGGGTAGTCACGTACAAATGGTGAACGAATGTTGCATACTATGTATGCAACATTCGTTCATTGTATAACTTGTTATGGATGAACTTTCAGCCACATAAAAAAAGGCATTTTTAATTTTGGTTAAAATCAATTGATAAGGAAAACGTTATCGGAAATCAACTTAAACTTAAACTAGTTTTTTAAACAGCATTAAAAACATTGTTGATGATAACTTAATACGTAGTGCCAAACGAGTTGTTTTGCATGAAGAATTTTTATTATTTAAAAAAAAATACTAGTTTTTGAGATCAGAGATATTTGAAATATTTCTAGATCGAGATTGGATTCTTTAGCGCTACTATGATGGTAAAATCATGTTTGTTTTTATTACTTAGCTGTTTTTTTCTGATAGCATTTTTATGAGCAGAATTTTTCTAGTTTTTGAGATCAGATATTTGAAATATTTCTACTTGATCAAGACTGGATTCTTTATCGCTACTAAAATGATGGTAACATCATGTTTGTTTTTATATTAGCTGTTTTTTCTGCTAGCATTTGTATGGGCAGAATTTTGTCCTCATTATTAACAATTTTACAAATAAATGATTTCAAAGTTGTCTCACTGTTTAAACACACTATCGGTTATCTCGTAATCTCTAACCGATTAAAAAGTTTATACAAAACAAATTGATATAAACAATTTAACAGAGCATGTTCCGATTAGAGTCCTGTCAAATTGACAAAGATAACGACAGGGTAATCATATCTATTAAACTGTACACAATAATTATCAGCAGTAGTAATTAAGTAATTTTTATAAATACTCTTCAATTGACCCATTTCTATCCATTATGTGGTGGTCAAAATTGCCTCCACGAGTTTTATTTTTACGATTCTTAGGTCCCGGCGCATAATGGGCAATCATAACCCCGTCATCATCACCTAACTGACAATATCATATTTATCTCATGTAGTTGTTACCATGGCAGGTAAAATCTGGGTGATGTTGGCGAGCGACGTGAAGATTGGAACAAGCAAAGAAAAGCCTACACCTTGCAGTGGGTGAGGTCAAGCTGTAGATGATCTTGATAATAAGTGTACCAAAGAGAAACAAATCATCATCATCATTTCAGCCGAAAGACGTCCACTGCTGGACATAGGCCTCCCCCAAGTATCGCCACATTGACCGGTCCCGTGCGACTCGCATCAAAATAAACAAATAGCAGCATCTAATTGTATAACTACATGTCGAGTGGGTCTTCTTTCTGAAACCCGAAACTTCAAAAACTAGCCATACCTCTTGTACTTAATCATAAAGGCCAGTCTTTCCTTCACAATTAGCCAATGCATATGCATCAATCAGCATCTACGACACTTAATTAACTGCACCACAACATCCGATATTGCGCACATCTTAATGATTAACTAGCTCAGTAGACCATGAAAATAGTAACATTGCACGAAAACAACAGTTTTAAGCGAATCGACGAGTTATTTAAGCAATCAACACTCATGTAAGCCGGAAATACAACTGAAATGGAAGGCGTAGGAGCACGCAACTGCAAGTCTACTACTATTCGATGTAAGCGTGAGGTTATTGAGCTGTAGTTGTGTTAAAAATGTTGAGGAATTAATGGCAGTTGATTAAAAGCAAGAACGATTGGATTTGGATGGAAGACATGGACATGAGGGAGGGGGGGGGGGGGTAATAGGACTATAATTGCGCGAAAATCAGACTTCTGACTTATCGTCTACCTACAAGCTAATGCCATTTTGGATTGGTAGCATTTTAGTGTCCACGAATTTCAGGAAGGAAAGTTTTGGAATTATAATCACCATATTTGGCAAGAGGATTGGTGATAGCATTGTGTTGTTATAGTGTGCTTTAGCTGCCTTCACAACATTTTTAATCTTTGTCACAATCTAAATGGCATCTTGTCTATGGTGCATCTTGTCTATGGTGCATCGTGGTTCAGTGTCGCCTCTTTTATATAAAGCTGATACACAACTGTCGTTGACATTGACGGTATTTGTTAGTGCGCAAAGTAACTTTCTAAACATTTCCATAGCAAAATGGCGATCGAAGGAAAAGAACATGTTTCTTGTTCTGCATACTGGAATAATATTGACGATAGCATGCTAATTATTTAGACAAATTGCAAACTGTGTAAGACCTTCTTCAACATTGCTATTTATTTGTGCTGTATTTCGTTCATTATCACCGTGACGAGACGATTGTATTCATGAAGTTTTGGACAAACTATTATCGAATCAAAATCATGCATGGCAAGTATTCATTGACAGCTACTAGTGTAACTTCGAAACAATACATTGTAATGTCAATCTACGAATTCGACAAACAATACATCCCCTGGAGACATTAGAAGTCACACACATACAAAATTACATCATCATCGTGTGTTTCTATAACATTTACTAAAAAAAGAGCGAGACAAAACATCAACACCAAATAAAATGTGAACTACCCTCCGTCTATTAAACTTCTTACAACCGTGCCAAATCCGGAACAGTCAAATCTCCTTCAATTATAAGGACAACAGATAACAGGATTAAGCCATCTGACCCAGATAAGAGGGGGAACGGATTGTAGGATGGTCCTGCAGCTTCCGAACGTTATAGATAGATTGGTAAGTGCGTGGGACACGGAGATTGATAGCAGACTTGTATTGGGCGTTTCAATGTCTCCGTTGATCTCATGATTGATAAAGACTTGGAAGCCAATGTGCATTTGATTTTGCTAGTGTAGAATTCATTAGCAATCAAGGAGTGCTTAGAAAGGATTTTACTGAATCTTAAAACATGAAGTAGTAAAAAAGTCATAAGCTTACCTAAACTTTATCAATTCCAATGGCCTTTTAGATAAAAGGCATTTGTTTTCCAAGGATAAAAATTAGTGTGACTTCAGTTTATCAGTCTCACGGGAAGTAATAACTCCCATAACTGGTAAACTGGACAGATCGATTGGGGTAGTTTATAAAGCAATTACTAACTGTGAATTGGCCCTTAACTAAATTAACGATCCTGACAGTTAAAATCGACCGATTGTATTATTGTCTTTGTTAGTTTTGACTTCGTCACGGAAATCAATGCGGAGATACTAATGGGACATATCCTGTTCGTGTCTTTCAAATGAAGAAATCTAAACTTAGTCGATTGTCAGGGTGGGTCACATTCCTGACAGAAACCCTAAGTTTCGTTGGCCATAACAGATTTGATACCCTTAACTGACACTTAAAAGTTCGTGAGCTGTCAGTGTGCCATCGCGTGTAAGTTGACATTACCTATTTTCGACTACTTCCACTCCTAAAATTGGGTGTGACTAACAAGAAAACACCTTCTGAAGTAGGTGGCTTCGAAAATGATAGCATGACGAAAAAGTTCAAGCAATTACTCAACGTTCGTCAAGACATTATTGTTCTTCCTAGTATTAGTTGGTGAAGTTATTTTGGCTTGTATCCAGACAGATTCTTTTTACCATTATAAAAGAAAGAAGGACCTCAATCTAGGCATAGTGGCCTGAATATTTTAGAGTTTCTTCTAATCGAACAAACAGGATTTGATGAACTGTCTTTTGTAATAAGAGAAACAGCAAAATTTGAACATGTCTTTTGATATAGGCTATTAGACATTTTTGAGTAACATAAAGCTTTTTGCAAAAAAATATCGGACTTTCAAGTTACATTTAATATTTCACTCATGCAATTTCAATAGTTATCGGAGTCGATATCATTTGGCATTTCCTCTGTACTAATAAATGACGATTGCAATCAATTCGATTGCTAGTGTAGTTATGCAGCGTAAAATTACTATCGATCGAGTACGATAGTGTCAGTCTGATGTATAATTACGTAGTAAAATAGGTTTTTATTTTAGGTTACAGCGGTTGTTTTATGTAATGTCAGAAGTGTTAATAAATGAAGAACTTAAGTAGTTGAGGTAAGCCTTTTGGCTGAAACTGCTCAGTAGACTCAAGCGTTAGTAGGAGGTTCGAAAACGTCTCCAATGTTAGTGTGTAGGTTTGAAAATGGAAAAAATAAAGACCCTGAAATCGCTTCAGTCAAAAGAACGGAAAGAGGGCAAAATAAATTGTGTTACGCTATGGTAACGAAGAAAGAAAGGCTAAGAAATAAATCATAAATATGCTACAATTACTGCTAACGAACGATAAGACCAAATTCAATAGTTATTTGAAACAATCGACAGTAAAAAGTTTTTGATATAAATACTATTTAACATTATAACAACTGGATAACACGATGTAAGCGTATTTTACTTGAAGAACAACGAATTTCAGAGCACTTAGATGTGCTAATAATGCTAATTAGGCTACGGATGAAGACGTCCGAATGTGCTCGGTAATGTCACAACATCTGTGAAAGACTAGCTCAGCAAACCGCATACATACGTACATATATTCACGCCTTTTCCCATAGAGGTAGGCAGAAACTACATACCGTCACCTGCAACGATCCTTTTGCTTCATCCACGTTTACAAGTATATCAGGTCATACACGTACCGCACGCAGTTTGAGTAGGCACCTAACCTTTCTGAAGAACCTATGTACCTATAATACTTTTCATTTACACCGTGTAGTCTGTTACCACCGAAACTTGTATTGTTATTGACATGTTTATAAAACCGCGGCTATTAGACTGTTGGGCCTGACAAGCGTTCAATAGGGACCCGGCGTATCGACCGGATCTCGCCAATTAGGTTAGCGGGGGATTTGCCTACATACTACACCGGTTCAATTCAGTTTTTGTTTGAATCAAAACATTATCGGAATGCTTTACTGCGTGCCATGTTTTTGTACGCAATGTGGTGCAATTTTCAATAGTTTTAGGCTTAAAGTCTGATATCGCTAGAAAGGTTTAATTATTATTGTTGTTCTTTTTTATCCTGTACGTCTTTGCTATGCAATGATAGCTTCTCGTACCGTCTTAATAAGTATGTCAACTTGATTCTTGGGGCTGATCGCCATACGTGCATTAATAATTTAATAGACCTGTAATTTAATAGCCTTTTAATAAGACCTGTAACTATTCAAAGATTGTTAAAGCTAGTAGGTTCTATAACAGACACAAAAAATACCGACTAAGCAAACAGAATCATTGATATCAGTAGTTTTCTAAAAGCCTAATCAACTTGTGAAATCTCTTGATTGTCAGTTCATATTTCCGTCAACCAATCATTCACAGACAAAAATTTCGACGACAAATGACTTCTACCAATCCACACTGGGTCCGCGGGGTGAAAGAGAGAGAAAGCCTGTGTCCCAGTAGTGGTAAACCAGTACTGGGAACGTTACGCCAAACAACACAGCGAACGTGATATTTAAACAAATCGTTTTCAATTGATCGGCTTTCAAAAACAAAGCGTCTTTGTCCATAAGCCTTAGTTTACTAGGCTTACTAAACACAAACCTACACGCAGGAAGAAAGGCAGTTATAATGGATAACCTTATTGGTTAGATCCGGTCGGTGGCACTGGCCTGTTGAACGTTACACGGCAGGTGCAAGTTAACGACCCACTAGTTGATCCAGTAATACCGTATCTGCGAGTTACGGCTTCAGGCTCTCGGGCTCTCTCGGCTTAAAGATATAGCTATCTGTATTTTATAGGGCAGTGTTGATCGACCGTGTCTGAACAATTAGGTTAACGAAGGATTTGCTTGTGAGCAGACGTTTCTGGAGTTTTCGTGCGGCAAATTCGGTCCAGTTTTTTTTTGGAATAATGATCTATTATGTGAACAGTTAACAATACCCGTTTTGTAAGTCGAGAAGTCCCTGAAATTAAAATGTGAGTATATTCTTGAACGTTTCGAAGTAGGTGAGCTTAGATGCTAGACATTCGTGACGCCATTTCTATTTACTTACGCAAATCGATGTTCATTTTTTAGTGTAAGAAAAAAGATTGACGTCAGCTAGACTATTAAGCCTTCGGCTTTTGCTTGGTGTTCCTGAGAGTCAGAAAGAGGCCACAGATAAGCTTCATTATGCTTATGAATGTGGACGCACTATCTTAAAAGTTCAGAAACACCACATCAATTTTGTTCACATTCTAGCTATTTACCTCTATAAAGAGTTTATAAAGAAAATTGTTCAGCAGTGGACTTTTTGATAACAATGTGATAAAAAGATCGCTTTAAAAAATAAGCGATAGCAGAGAGGTTATTATCGATCAAAACACCAGCAAAGTTGCCACTAGACCAGAAGTTGGCGACACTGCAGGAAGAACCTGTCTTCCCACCGCGCAAAATAAAGAATTATTAACATCTAATATCACCTGCTCCATAGTAGGAACAATGGGACCATTCACCAGTGCCATAAAAACCCATACAATGCGTTAATGCACCTGTTTTGAATCATTGTTACGCGATCTAAGTTGAATGCTGGACGAAAATATTTATTGGGGCCTTTGGATCTAGGGGCATTTTATTAGTCTTCTTCCTTGTGAGGAACTTGACATTCACAACAGCTGTCGATGCTGCCGAGAATGTCATTTACATGATCGTGGAGATCAACAACCCGTTTGATGAGTTCATTATGTCTACGGGTAATTTTGGGGATCTCTCATCAGCTGAGCCGAAGAACAAACTCTTGCTTTCAACGGAAAGAAGATGAAATAATCTAATGGAGAAGCAAAAAAATGGGTCACAAAGCCACAGCCCAAACCTATCATGTCCTTGCGAGAAACTAAGACAACTCATACAAAACCGAGGATCCCAGCAAGAAAATATCCGCAGTTTACAAAATTTATTAGTCACCGATAATAGTACAAAACTGCAATACATTTCACGTGTTTTCTCTGCAACTACAGCGTAGCGTTCTGAATAGCGTTGTAATGTTACGTAATATTTAAAGTTCGATCAACAAATAAACAAGATCTCGCTCTACATATTATGTTACGGTATACTTCCAGAATTACTGATTTGTTTAGCAATTCTTATTTCTTTCAGAAGGAAAATATGGAGATGTATTTATCAGCAAAAATTCGTCGCGAATTTCTAAATCCCTGGTGTATTGTATGCTTAAAATATAATGAATAAAGGAGACGTGAGAAAAATTTAATTTGTAAGAAAATTGGAAATACATTCTTATTTTCTCATTATCTGGCTTAATAGAAATTTAAATCGCAGCTGCGAATTCTCAGAGACTGGATCAATCTAGACACTTTTGTAACCTGTTCATCCGTTTCCGAGATCCGGAACAGAAACTTCTTGAAATACACCTGTTTACACTCAAATGGCATTATATAAGCAAATGGGGTTCCAGTGTTCTCAAATAACTAAAGTCTACTTCCATTTTATTTATACACTTAATAGGTACGCCATATTGGAATTTGAATTTCAACAGAATCTGTACAGAATGCCCGTCAGTCGGCAGTTTTCTATACCTTTTCACACATTGACGCGAAAACAAGGTCGTTTCTTGGTACTTGCTTGAAAACTAGCCTTATAACGTACGGCTTGTAAAATTTATTGCAACCTCGTTGGACAAGTGACTGTCGAGCATAACGATCGATACACGGGTTGAAAAGTGCGAGTTTTCTGCGAGGAAATTGGAACTTGTTACCGGTAGACGAGACTGGAAATAGTCCCGGGAAATTGCGAATGCAACGTGGCGAGCACATTGCTGAGGTGCTTCGTACATAATGTAGAGAGATGGGGATAAACTTGCAATAGTGAAATACTTGTTGAAGTAAGTAGATTCCTTGTCCCCAGGTCCCCTGTCCCACATAGAATACTAGATGAGTATTCGGAATTATACCCTTCCGGGGCAAACAGGTCCTTAGCTTCACGGAAACTAGCCGGTTGCAAATAATGTCTACGTAAATAACAAAAGGAAAACTGAACACACGGGCCATTGAATACGTAACAGGTATAATAACCGAAATAATACCTAGTACTTAACTCATTATCATCATTGTATGATATTTTCCCATGATAAGCTGATGTTGCACTTCGTATCACGCACATACGATCTTGTATGTAGTTTGTCCTTTAGTAACTCATCTAGTAGAGGCTAAATGTATTATTGTATAAATAGAAGATACAATATTCTGGGCATGGCGGATCGATCATCATATAAATAAGTTGGATGTCGGTTCAAAATTGAATTACATACCTAACTAACTTACTTAGAGGCTTGTATTCGATAATTTTGATTATTTCTGCAATATCATCATGTTCAAGGACGATATGATAGAATGACGGTTGCCAGGAGAATGTCCCCAGGTCCCAACACTATTTTTCTTATTTGAGTTGGGGTCGGCGCAACACGTTTTCTTCTCTTTCTTTTTCGTGTGGTTAGTGCCTAACCTGATGTCAGAGTTTTATTGCCGCCCATAGGCCTCTGACTTGGCTTGACGTTTTCTTAGAAGGATAGGAAAATAGTGATGAGTATGAGTATCAAGATTGTGTTCGATTAGCTTTTTCTAGACCCTCTTTCTCCTGTCTAGTATCTCAATTTATTTGGGGTCAGCGGCCTTCCTGGACTTTTTCTAGATATTTAATTGTATTCAGATGGTTGACTGACCTTGCGAATTTTTCATCAACGGCGAAAGTAAATGTGACTGACCTTCATCTATCCCCATATTCAATATAGTGTTGAAATAGAGCTAGCACTCTTCACAATATAGAGAAGTATAGAAATAAGGCAAATAATACTGCCAGAATCATAAATCTCACATGTAATGATTTTATCTTGTCAGTCTAGTTTATAAAGGTCACATAACAAGCTATGTACTTATAGCACATACATATAAAATTACTATGTATAGTAGCACCTTATATTCTGGTAAATGATAGCAAGGCTACTTCGGCAATTAGTGATTGGTCAGATGTTTGAAAGGTTCCCATTCATTGAGCTTAATTAATTAATATTTTTAGTAATAAGGACATAGATTTATATCTGACAGTTTCCTGACATTTTGAAAGCCTTTTCCTGGTACAGGAGTCTTGTTCCTGCTGCTGGGCCACTTCTTTTTAAGAAGGAGTGGGGTCTAACATATGGACCCAGTGCAGGTAGGAGGATGGGACATAGTATCTTTGAATTTTCCTAGTTTTCTCTTAAATTAAGGATCTGGAAAAGGTACTACCATTTAATTCATGTGCATTTGTAATTTGTAGTCAATCAATTACCATGATTTTGAAAATGAGACATAAAGAAATAGGTGGCTCAAAATGTAAAATGAATACTTGACAAGATTAGAACTCACAAACATAATATAGTTTTAATTTACTTCTATGTTTTTGATTTCTAGATTAATGAATTGGTCTTAAATAGCAAGGTTGGCCTCTTGTTGAATTTGCTTAGCGATAGTAATAATTTAATTACTCACAATATTTTGATGCTGGCAAAACTTAGTTCAGATATGCATCAGACTATCAGTGGGAACTTTAGAACTAGAAAATGTGATAATGAAGTGTTATCATTTTGACTTTTATTTGACCCTTTTACAGAGATTATTAATAATACTAAACAGTAGAAATACTCATGCAAGTTGAAATCATGATATAACATGCTATTCTGTTACTGTAGAACAAGTACCCTGAAAACATAACACCCCTTTTTGGGCAGTTGTGAAATAATTTAAAGTCAAAAACACTTGTAGTGATTAAAAATCACCTAGATTAATAGGAAGAGTAATAAATTCTTCAAAAAATTTAGACATCACTACAAGCAACAACAATACATTTAAAATACAAAACTACATAAAAACTAATAGCTACAACATACATCATAAATACTGAATGACGCATTGAAACTTACCTGGAAACAAGTACAGTGACTTCTAATCAAAAGGAAAATTATGTTCAAAAACATACAACCAAAAAACCCATTGCTGGATTTGCCGGAACACAGGCCTACTATCTGTGAAAGGGCTGTAATCCACCACATGTCCATGCTCCAAACCACATTGGCCATTAGAGAAATACAGACAACCTACAGGGTTCCTTCCCACCACTGGGACATCTGGGTCTAACATGTTGGCCCAGTGCAGGTTGGTGATGTTTTTCTTTAAGACATACTGGCTTATATTACACACATGCAAAATTGAATTGCATTGTGAAACAATATGACAATTGTCAAATTGTACCACCATATTTGTTTACTAATATGGGCTCTTATTTTGGCAGGGCCTGTACATTATAAACTTTCACTATGTGGTTGCTCATATGACTGTAAATATTTTCTATTTAACTTGAGGACTCATCAAGTTGCATATATGTTTAAAAAGATAAGGTTTTTGAACTGTGTGCACTTAGTACAGTTTACTTTATCAAATAAAGACATGCCTGTTTTTGAAAAAGAAAAGCTAAGCCTGTAGATTTGATCTAAGGTGCAACATGCAGTTAGTTCAAAACACCCTACAATCAAATCAATAAAATTGTACTTCTATGAGTAGTAACATTATATTGGACTCTTCATAATCCCAGCCCTCAGTTACCCATATTTATCAACTAACTGTTTTTTCAGGTGACAAGAATGTTACATAAAGTAATTCTTGAAAATTCAAGACTATTCTTCACTGATAACCTGATAAGGTATTTAAAATCTTAAGATTGTCACATATGATTGAATGCATGCTATTTTACCTGCAAATACACTCACATTTCTGTTTAATAATGCTGGCTGTGTTTGTAAGCATTCCAGTGTGGGAGAAACATATCAAGGAAATTGACATTTATGTTTTCTGAGAACACAACACATTGTTGACTAAAAATGTCCATTTGTCTTTTACAAAACAAAAGTCTAGATAATAATTAGATAGGTATTTCTACTCTTTATGCAAAAGGAAACCCCACCTTGTCATGTAAAAAAGAACTCTAGACAAACAAGTCATTGGGATTACAATAGTGAAGCCTGTAGAGGAAAATGTTATGTTATTAAGACAATCACTGAGGAAGAATGGATCAATGATTCAGTCCAGGTATTTACATAATAAATATTCATATAGAAATATTTTTACAAGTATGATGCAAGTGTGAAAGATTACATGGCTAGAAAGTGATTAACTATTGAGATGATAACTAATAAAGAAGTGGCAGAAAAATACATGCTGTGCTGACCCCAAATAAATTTGATAGTGGCAGGTGAAGTACCATGAATTATCATTCAACTAACACAAAACTTATTTAACTGGTAATATTTTAAGATATTAGATAAATTAGCAAGTTAAACACTTCTAGTGCCCACTACAACATACCCATGTTAGGTCTAGAATAGCATTTTCAAATGCTGGGGAACTCCCCAATGATGAAATAAACTTGTTATGCCACTTCTCTTCAGCTAAACAAAGTGATAAAGGCATTCTGGGTAGCTGTCTTATGTAATTTTAGTCCTCAAATGCTGATTCTCGACTTAATTTAAATAAATGACTTGAATTTGACATGCTATTCTGCTGATACTGAGTGTAGAAAGACGAGGCAGTCCATGTGGCTGAGGCAGTCAAATATCTAGGTTGAAGGGCTACTCAAAAGTTTATACAGATATGATATGTGATAGCGAGGTAGAGAAGTAAAAGACATGCTACAATACTTACTTACTGGAAAAACTAGTTATTACTTAATGTTAAACTTTTTACAATTTCCTAATGTCCTTGTAAAGCAACATGCACACCCTACTTCGTCCACTCTTGCACACTCACTCAGTTCTATCCCTAAAAGCATTGATATCAAAGCATAAGGATAACAGTACTGATATTTTTACCAGAACTTAGTTAATTTATCAAATCATGATCAAATAATAATATGAAACAGCAAGCAAAAAGATGCATGAACACATGGCTTAAGTCTACATAGATACATAAGGCCTGGACTGGACAAATAGTTTGCCTGACAACACAACAGTTCCGTTACTTCAGTAGTACAGATGATCAGCATATACCATACATGTGGTAAGGAAGTAATGTACTTTAGGGTGCTCATCATTACCAAGGAGATGGAGGTTACAGGTGCTATGGTTGTGGAAGTCACTACATCAGTGGACATCTCTACAGCAGTGGACTTGGATTGGCAGTTTGACTGATTGAGGTGTAACACCTATTGTTCACAATTTTCCTTGTTTTACTACCTATGACAGGATTTCATGATAATTTATTGAATTTTACTGTTTATTACTCATCTATTGTAATAATGTTGTTTAATCATCAATGTATTCACAGTTTTGACATTTTCAGCTGGAAGATGACCACACCTGGCCTCTCCCATATGCATAGTGTAACAGATATTTTTTTCTAATTATATGACAGTAGAACACAGGTCATTAGACTCATAGGGTGTGGTACCATTGATTATTCAAACCAGTGCTCACTTAGTTTATTAATTCAGTATATTCGCGTCGTAATGAAGGGAGGTGTAGCCATATTTCACATGAACTAGGTGAAGCATGGCCGAAAACTGGTAATCAGTCATGGGCCATAAATGATGACTAAAATAATCTAAATGATAAAAACGATGTGCCAAATTCGACTCAAACGGGACATGATTGATTAAAAATAATTGTAATTCAAATTAGTGTCCGTAAGAAAACCGTCTTATCTATCTACTTTAGCAATGGTAAAAATCCAATTTACAACAAAAATGCACATACATTACGCACGAAACACACAAATAATGGCATATTCGCGGTAATGTAAGGCAAAAGGCGGAATAAAGTTGCGAATCGATGTCGTTTCGTCTAGCAACAGGGCTGTGGCTACATGGCCTCTCATACATACCTATAACTATGTACACACCCCCACTTTTCCCAATAAATGTTCAATATCCTTTCGTCCGGTAGTCCTAATCGAAGTCCTAGCGCTCCGCAGGCAGCGTACGTGACACTATCAACCCAATAACACTCACATATCACCGCTAATGCGCGATTCACGAGACGTTTTACACCGGCGAAGCTACGCGCTTACACCCAAAACGAATAACGGCTTTGGTCTACGATTTATAACTATTAAACACACGAAATAACCACATTACTATTGCGCATCGAGAACACAGAACATAAGCAAAGAAACTATGTACGATCAGGCAAAAATGATAGCAGGATTTTACCCTTCTGTCAGCAATGTCCCTTCGATCGTCGCTCCAGCGGTTTTCGGGCGCGTCCTATACCAGCATTAAGACTGGATTCTCACTTTTTGGCACATTTTGTATCTTGCACAGCACCACACTGAATATAGAATTATACACAAGTTTTTATCACGGTACAATCCACCATTAGCCTTTCATACACCCTCGATTCTCGAGTTCAGTCCTTTTCACGGCCATTTGCAAATTGCGTCAAAGTTCCTGGAACGTGATTGGTGTTCACTGCGCTAGTGTAGTTTGATACAACAACGCCATCTCTTGATACAAGATATTCACTAAAAAGCAGTCATTCAAAAACAACCCGTCTGTAGACCACTAAAGATCGACTAACATTCTATACGATTAGACATGCGACCTTTGGATTGGCACGAAATAGGGTGCGGTACGGTTCATACGAGAACCCCGTAGCGTGACGTCAAACTGGGCGTGAGAACCAGAGTGCGGGAGTTTTAAAAATTATAAAACGAATCCAGTAATATTATTATTTTCAAAGAGTATATTACAGTAAAGTTGAAATTAAATCAGTAAGTATTTTAATTGCTGATAAATTATTATAACGAATGTGCACTCACAGTGAAACAAAACTCACAAAATGTCCACTTAGTTCATGACGAAAATGAATCGAGATTTCTTCGATCGTCTGCTTACGTTCTGTAATACGCAGAATACATGTACTTATATTTTAATTTCGTTGATACTTTATAAATTATGAATCAAAACTTTTTGGGCGGAAAGAGAAAGTCGGAAAAGTTTGTTAATTTTTTTTTTATTTGTTTAATTTGTAGTAATAATTTCAATATTGTGTAATTATAAAGTGCAGTTGAAAAATACCAATGTTTTGTAATTAAATATAATTTATTAACAAACCCTGAATATAGATATTAACAATTATTATCAATTAATGAATGACAATTACCAGAAAAGTGATTAATTCATTAATGTTTTTCAAATAGTGTGAAAGCTGCTTAATATTTTTTGTTGCTGCCAACTCTGAACCAAACGTCAGTAACAATTAAAGCTGTGATTGGCGGAAAGTTTTAATTCTATTTCCTGATTCGTCAGCATTCGCGGTTGCGCATTTTGCCAATCGCTGATCGCAGCCTTTGTGTTTTCTTCTTGTCAATTTGTCATTTCATTTTATTATCAGTGAACGCTATTGTACGGTCAACTGCATTGTTTGTTATTGTAAAATAATAAATAATAGAGCATTTAAATTGTGCGCGAGTGTCGTGTAACGTGTTAGCGCAGTAATATTTGTGTTAAAATATTCGCTGAATCCTAGAAATAGGATTTTGTTGAAGTGTAATCATTTAAATTTGGTGCGTATTGCAGTTACGATCGTTCTATTGGTAAGTAATAAATTAGTATATTCTTAAGGACATGCTCTGGTGCTTTTATAGATAAACAAAGCCTGTGTTAATTTTCCCAAAGATTCAAATTGTATTCTTGTAAGTATCTGATTGGGTAAAAGTATTACGCATTGCTGCCTTTCCCTTTCTCCAAAAAGTTTTAAACATCTGATCAACTTTAGTGCTATTTTATGTAACGCTATAAAAGTTTATAGTAATTTGTCTTGCATAACGTGAAACCAATGATGATCACTTTTATTATGACGATTCGTGAATTGCTGTGGATTTAAGAAAATATATTTTTGATAGTTATTATTATGTATTTTATTTTGATAACATTTACACAGTTCTCGCAATATTACATTTACCTATGTTTTTGTATTAAATAAACGTTACAATTGACTGTATTGATAATGAAGGCAATATTCAATAACTTCTTCTATTTACAATAGGTCTGTGACTGATTTACTGCAGTGTGCTTTAATAAAAAAAACATGACCATAAAAAGTGAACCTACTAGAGCAAAATACTGCCTTAAATATACTGTTGCAGTAACATGCAACCTTAGAAAAAAAGTTTCTTTGGTTTGGAGAGCATTTTTTTTAAATAATATGGAGCCATAATTTAGTCAAAGAATCCTTGAGTAGGTATCAAAGTCATCATCCTCCAAGTATTTTGTTCCCCATGCCTTTTAGCTGGTCAGTCTGTCATCTTAGGGGTGGTTTATTTTCTCAGCATTTATTTTCTTCCTAGTCATAACTATTGAAACACACTTTCCACGATCCCTGCATCTTATATTTGGTCTGCTCTTTGTGGGTACCTATCCACACCTACAGCTTTCACCACTGAATGTAATGTTTTCATCATCTTCCTCCCTTTGTCCTATTTTACTTGGGGTTGGCGTGACATGTGTTTTTCTTGTATTCTCCCCAGTTAAATGTCACTAATCATTTACACCTTTTTCTTTTATATCATTCCTCACACAATCCATCCATCGTTTCCTTGGTCTACCTCTCCCTCTCCATCCATCAACATTTATATTCATCACTCTTTTAGTCACATGCGATTCATGCTTCCTCATCACATGTCCATACCAAGACAGTCGATTCCTAAAAGTCATCATCTGCTTAGCTTTTTCCCAATTATGTTAGGGTCAGCTTCCAGTCTAACCGGATGCAGCTATATACCAGTATTTTTTACATGGAGCGACTGCCTATCTGACCTCCAAACCCAGTTAGTACTAGGTAATCCAATACCCCTTGGTAAGACTGGTTGTTGGACTTTTTGGGCTACTGTCTACCTGTTATTACTGTCAAAGATCGACAAATGACAGCCAGGACCAATGGCTTAACGTGCTTTCCGAGGCACGGAGGAAACTTGGTATGTAATGTGTGGTCACCCATCCGCAGACCAACCTAGGTAAGCACGGCTTAACCTAAAGATCGATCCAAGCGGTTGTTATTATTTAGGCACGAGATTTCGAAAAGTAACAGGTTTTAATTTTAAAATATTCCCCTGAATTATTACAATTTCATTGATGAAACAAAATAACAGGAAGAACGTAACAGATACATTGTCAGTAATTAACACTAGATTATATGTTTTATCTCACTAAGCACATTAATTATTGTGATAGTGATTCACAACAACTCTGTTTGAGCGTAATAGAAATAAAAATAAATCTATACATTGCAAAAGATATCAAACACAGTCATTTATTATAGGTTCAAGGTTGCCCATGCAATGTACGGATGGGCGTATTATTTTTCAACTGTTTTCTGAACTGAATGGCTAATTAAAATAATACTATCTCTCAGACTGTCTGTCATAGTTATACTGTGATCAGCTATGCACAATCAGCCTATAATGTTCCCACTGCTGGGACACAGGCCTCCTCTCTATGAGAGGGAATGGGCTATAATCCACCACGCGGGCCCAGTGCGGGTTGGTAGATGTCACATGTGTTCGAATTTTTGGTTCTAGGACATGCCAGTTTCGTCACGATGTTTTCCTTCACCGTTTTGAGAGTAGTGGCGAAATAAATTACACAAAGTAATGCGCCTGCCTGGGTTCGAACCCACGACTTACTGCTCGTAAGTGGTGGCGGCCACTGGGCCACCGCTGCTCTCATCTGATCAGCTATGAACTGACTTAAATAATAGCCTTAAATGAGTTGGCATTGATTTTTGATTTCGGAATCGGGTCAACGATGTCATGATGTATACAGGATGTAACAGAATAAGTGCAGTACCTACTAGTTGGTGATTCAGATCATCACGACAACTTTCTCTAAGGCGTCGATTCATAATATGCGTCAGCTAATGCGATATTTTGTATGGGAAGTTTAAAATTTGATGATGTTCTGAATCATGAACATATTGCGCTTATAGTGTTACACGCTGTGTGCATTCGGGCGATTGAAATTAATGAAGTTTTATGGCCAGTCTAGCCTAACTAAGAGTGTCGTCGACCATTATAATAGCCACCACAATCGGCGATAGTCCAACGGTGAGGCGACAATATCAAATTCCTGCCTACACGTTCCCAAGGCATTCGACCTCGCTATCACTATACCATCTGGCCAATATTTATACCACGGCATGAGTTATTCTTATACCTCTAGTTCCTTCGTAGACATCTGATCTTATTGGTGAGGTTCTTCAGAAAGGTAGTACGTAGTACTCGCAACCGGCGTGCGTGTATGACCAGATGTATGAACGTGGACGAGGCGAAAGGAGTATGGGTAGTTGCAGGTGTTCTGTGATTTCTGCCTACCCTCATTTGAAAAAGGCGTGAGTTTATGTATGTATGTAGTTCGTGCTGATACAATAACAGAACATTGACTCATCTGACAGACAGTTTGCAGCCCCCACGCAAATTAATCCCGCATAAAGTCTGGCCTCTTATCTCGCCCCACTGCGGTCAATTACCTAGAAGGTATCGAAGAAAGTATTAAGACAATTTCCATAGAGGTGATAGAGGTATGTGACGACGACTTTATGTTTTCAACTTTTCACGTCTTGTATAATAGCATAGCATAATCAGCCTATTAATGTTCCCACTGCTGGGACGCAGGCCTCCTCTCTATGAGAGGGAATGGGCTATAATCCACCACGCGGGCCCGGTGCGGGTTGGTAGATGTCACATGTGTTCGAATTTTTTGTTCCGTCACGATGTTTTCCTTCACCGTTTTGAGAGCAGTGGTGATGAAATAACTTACACAAAGTAATGCGCCTGGCTGGGTTCGAACCCACGACTACTGCTCGTAAGTCGAGGTCTCCACCACTGGGCCACCGCTGCTCCGCACTGGGCCACCGCTGCTCCGCTCTTGTATAAATGGATCTAAACATCCCAAGACTAATCAATAGTCATTAATACCTAACGCATTCTGCAGTGACTGAATATAATCCTCGAGGACTCCTCTCCCAGCCGTCGTCACATCGACTTGTGCTATGCTACTCCAAAACTACATATAACATAATTTTTAATATTTTAAACGCAAACCCTGCGTAGGGAACATAGCTGTTTTTTGACATGGAAAGAAAAATTCGAGTGCGAGCAGGGTTTGAACCTGCGACCTTCCGATTCAGTACACCGGTAAATATTAAAAATTAGTTTGGTATGGCGACTTCTATACAACATTGATTTGACTGCAATGTCAACGTGTTGGTTTAAGTTAGTTCGATACTTTCTTAAATAGATGGCGCTAACGTCACCGTAAGACGTTATTAATGGAACGAAAATTTCGAGAACTGTGAGCGGGGTGCGATGGTCTAGTTGGTTAAGACATCCGGTGTACTGAATCGGAAGGTCGCAGGTTCAAACCCTGCTCGCACTCGAATTTTTCTTTCCATGTCAAAAAACAGCTACATATAACATAGATACATCAACTCACGCCTATTTCCAGGTAGACAGAAAAATCAGAACGCCACCTGCTACGATCCTTAAAATACTACGTCCACGTTCATATAATTATCAGCACGCGGACCACGGGATTTGTCTACGGAAGAATCGACAAAAGAAATCCTAATTTTAATTTTACGCGTGCTGGTCATACAAGTACTACGCACCTGACCTTTCTGAAGAACCTCACCAATAAGGTGTAATAAAATCGTTCAGATGTTTCTTTGGAGCAATTTGGTGCCACATGCGGCAGTCTTATTGCCATATTTTTTTATAATATTTTTGCAATCGTGCGATGTCTAAGGAAATGTTGTGACAAAATATTAAATAAACAATGAAACCAAAATATTTCAAAGGGTTCCCAAAAACCGTCGCAAAACCTCATTTAGTAACTTAATTACGCAAATAACTCTCGTTAACGCGTATTAATTTCTTTTGTGTTGAAATGATAAGATAATAATGTGTCTCCTTTGTTTCTTTGTAGGTACTTGAGCACAGTTCGTTTCGGTTACCGTTTACAAGCTAAATTGGACCTTGTTTAGATGGTTGTGCGTATCATGTTCAATTGGCTGGGTTGGTTTGGTGTTAGTCATTCAATTATGTACATTTTAGGTATGGGCTATGAGTGCGGGTGTACTAAGAGTACTGTGGTTGCCTTCAATATTCATGGGTGACTGTGTTTGATGACAGCCTCTTTGGTCGAGTGGTCGCAAGCGCGACTTTTGAGCATGAGGTCCTGGGTTCGATTCCTGGGTCGGGCAAAGTGTTATTGGGTTTTTCCATGAGGAATTTTCTCAGTAGTAGCAGAGTTTATATTTGTTCCCGGTTGATGGCAATAGGCTCGTCCCCTATTACATGGGACTTAAACATAACTGACGAAATGTGGGTGTACTATCAGGTATACCTCTGCCTAACCCTTCGGGGATTACAGGCGTGGTGTTGTTATGTTTTTGATGACACTTTTGAACACAAACAAAAAAATGTTTCGTTTCATGTCAGCGGACTCCCGGTCACAGGCCTCTCCGATTACTCTGTTTTGCTTATAATAAAGCAAACAAAAATACTAGTACCTGAACCATTGAAAAAATCTGACATTTGGAGAATCTGATATAATGCGAAGCTGACAATTCAGACGTTGTGACAGTACACGCGTCGTAGATTTTACGCGTCAAGACCGTTCTGTCTTCTACTTGTTATGGATGGAAATGTAAATAATGTTTATATTACTCCGGTTACACTGTTTATTTCTGATTAATTTTGTTGCGAAATCTAAGACAGCTGAATTCTTTCTCCGGGACTCGAATTTCCTTTTCCTGGTAGACTAGCAGTAGTTTGTTCTTTGTACCTAATAGTGTAGCGGGCTTATCCCAAAACCTCTCAAATAGCAAGCTACTAATCGTGACCCTGGATCCTCGTATCCATCCAGAACCAGCCTCTTTATGAAGATCGTCGCTCCACCTAGCCTAAGGCTGCGTTTCCACCAGAGATGAGCGCGGATGCGTAGCGAGGGATGTGTGTGAAACTAACCAATAATATCGCTTCTTTCCCACAGCTTGAGGTATTCTAGCAGTGTGATTGATTAGTTTCACACACATCCCTCGCTACGCATCCTCGCTCATCTCTGGTGGAAACGCAGCCTAAGAGTGTAAAAACTGGCTGGGGACTGTTCGAAAGAGATACCGTGGCCCTTGAACACAAAGGGCTAAGAAGGAACATGGATGGGTTTTAGTCAATACAAGTCTGACACTCCCTTCCGCTCCGCCCAGAGCGGGAGGGGGTCATTTGATGATTTCTCATCCCAAAACAAAGGGTAAAAACCAATGGTAAAAACTGTGTTTGCCGATTTGCAGTCACCACTCAAGAACAAGACTGTATTCACGTTTTAATCAAATCCAGACATCTGCATCGTTATCATAATTATTTAAATTAAGCACACTAGTATTATGATAATTGGTTCGAAGTACTTAATTTAGGTCCGAAGTTCGGGTGGAGAGTCCGAAGATGAAAGGTTCCACAAGCTGTAATTAAAGCGTTCAAGCAGTAATATACTCGTACTTATCTAATTGAGAGCGAATTTCATCAATGAATTTCATCAAAATTGAACTTGATCAGCATATCTAAACAGCGCTCAAGAGCTGAGTGTAAAAATAACATAGCGATTTAATGACACTGGCTGCAGCTTCATCGAGTTCAATTTAATTGATAATAAACGCCCTAAGTAGTTATTCATTATTATTAACATAATTATTCGTCGCCCCTAATCCCAATTTAGAGAATGCATTCTATATTCTATGTCTGTAGAATGCATCAGGACCGATGGGCCAGAGTCTTCACGCAGTGGAGAATAGGGAGGCGAGATTGCCCGGCGAAAACCGCACGAAAAGAAGAGTGGAAGGCTATGGGGGAGGCATTTGCCCAGCAGTGGGATAATAAAGGCTAAATAAAAAAAAAGCCGCAGCCTGTCTTCTTTTCCATACATCTCTATTACTCGTTATCTCAGCAGTCATCTTCTATCTAGCCATATCACTCTTCACACACTCCATCCATTGTTTCCTCGCCCTAAGTCCCTAAGTAGTACATTTTGTAAATAAAAGAAAACAATACTAATATATTTTCATACTAAATTTTGCCCGCGGCTTGGCTTCTGTTATGGTCGGAAATTATCGCACGGGAACGGTTTAATATATAACACTCGAGGTTAATGTAGTTCCCCATTACTGAAAGATTACCCCCCTACATCCAAAAATACAAACATTACATGTTAATAAAATTATTGGTAATGTTTACACAATTGTACATAGATCTAAGGTAACTGCACTACTTTTAGGCAAATGTTATTACTCAGTGACAGACTTTCTAAATGATACGAATTTATCCAGATTATGATTGTTATAATTAACTGAAAATTTGACCATGTAAGACTAATGTACCTGACTATAATATTATTAATTGACTTCACTTTAATTTCTTTGTTTTGTTGACATTATTTGGTTTGTATTAATATTTTAACTTATATATAAATTTGCACGCCGTAAGGTAGACTAGCCGATCTCATTCATTTATATACAACACCTAACCTGTACCTACTTTCATAGCAAATAAAATTCTGATTCTGATTATTTACTGGTAATAATTACGCATTATTATAGCCAGTGGAAAGCAATAAAAAATAATCAGATAACATATTATAAAACGTGCTCATTGTTTACAAACTGAAAAATCATATTAAAACATGTGTCATGCAAAATTTCCATGGGAATAGGATTTTTGTTAAAGCCATTGATTGTTTATTAGCTAACAATGAACTGACTTCATATCGTAACTTAGTAGTGCTACCGTACTCCCGAGCTTACCGAGGGTCGAACACTTTTCAACTTTATTACTTAGGGCATAACGGTGATAGTGGTAGACCGTCAGTGAACTCGGGAGTACATCCTAAATAATAGTAATAATATCAGCCTATTACTGTCCCACTGCTGGGGAAAGGCCTCTTCTCATACAGAGAAGGCATGAGCACTGATGACCACGCTTGCTCAAGACGGGTTGGCGAATTCAGACTTGCATTAATTATAAGTCCAGGTTTTTTCACGATGTTTTCCACTTACTGACTTAGAAATGTGGCTTTAACATAATCTATTTGGTTCACGTGTTTCCCGAAAAGTAGAAGGTTTTTCCCTGTGGGTATCGTGAAAACCGCCTGAGTTCTCCAAAAGGAAGATCATTAATGTTGTTTTGTTATTCATCAGCGCTGATAACTCTCTACAGAACATCGTATAAAACTAAAGGCACAATTTAACGGCTACTAGACAATTTTATGGCAATTGTTTTGCTTCGGAAATCAGGGAGACATCAAGATGTCCCTCAAGAGGGACTCGATTTCAGAGTTCGTCACTGTAATAATATAATAAACTTTTTTTCTACATAATATAATCACGCCTGTTATCTCCAAAGGGTTACGCAGAGGTGTATCTAATAGTACACCCGCTTCTCGCCAGTTATGTTTCAAGTTCCATGTAATAGGAGGCGATTCCTTCGCCATCAACCGGGCAGGACTCCAGACTGCGTGGCTGCTACCGAGAAATTTCCAAAATCGAACAAACTTTCTTCGACAAGACAAAATAGGCAGCTTGAATAGCAGCGGGGCTGATACCTAGAGTTCTCTGGACTTTAGCAGTGTATCTGTGTAGATTAGCAATCTGCACTCATTGATAGCTACAAGTATACCACCTAATGTTAACTAGTAACTCGATTGACAATGTTTTGAAATGCACTATTCCATCTACTTCGTGACCCTGAACAGAAAACCTATCCTTTCACCGTAGTGCATCGTACTGCGGTTAGATATCCATTTCCACAGTTAAGTTAAACCGCATTGCAGAAAAGACAAATATTTGCCTTGGTTCAGGTATAGACCTTTGATCTTTCGACACTTGGCTACAGGTTAGTGTGTCGATCGGTTAGTACTTACCTACCTCGTCTTGAAGATTATATACCCAAGGGACAAGCTTTCACTCTATTCCCAGCTCAATCACTGCAACTTCTGGAAGCCAGAATCAGGAGTGGTGACTACCAGAAAAACGCCAAAGCAAAGTGGATCGACGAGTCTCGAATAAACGATCCAACTGTCTTGGATCCCACACTCAAATAAATCAGAATAGGAGGAGATAGACAAAAAGATAGTCTCTTACAAATAGAATAGAATATTCTTTATTATGTAAATATGTATACTATACAAGTAACATTCAAAAAGAAAACATTTCACATAGGGTGACAAAATGGGCGGTCTCACGAATTTCGATACTAGACCACGACCGTCCCTTGGACAGTCACACCCTTTACCAACCTATCTTGTGAAGCTTTTTATAACTGATGAAGTTAGGACTCATGTCTCTTGCTTCCAGAGAGGAACTCTATTCTTTACTTTTTTTCCAGATGAGAAATCATCAAATGACCCCCCCCACTCTGGGCGGAGCGGAAGGGAGTGTCAGACTTGTATTGACTAAAACCCACCCATGTTCCTTCTTTGCCCTTTGTGTTCCAGGGCCACGGTATCTCGGTATCTGTTCTTTACTTCAGAAGGCAAATGTGTTTTACCGAACCAACATCGATGGTACAGACGCCAGCACATCAAGCTATTACAATCTGTCAAATGTCTTTAATAGATTTTCAACTTTATCGCTAAAGCTTTAGGTTCAAGGTTGATTGGGAAAATTTGACAGGTACGGGTAGCTTCTGTACTACCTCCACGTTAATTCTTTCATCACTGACTATTACGTACTTTCCTGGCCTAGTCAACAAGGGCAGGACTATCCTTGTTGTCAGCTATGATAATTTTATTTTCCTCTTAGTTTTGCACGACAAAAGAAATACCAAATAAATCAAGACGTTATCCTTCCTTAGATTCTGTATTTCCCTTCTAGCAGAAGTAATTTAATTTTTCATAATGTATTGTTTCCGTGAGCCTTTTCCTCTGTACTGTTACATCGTGGTTTTACACCACAACCTTTCCAATATAATAATAGTGGAACATTGTAGTCAAACCTATGTGTGGTCTGATCCCACAACTAGGTAGTCTCCTCAAAACCAAGTGTTTACCAAAATCATACTATCATCATCATCATCATTTCAGCCGAAAGACATCCATTGCTAGACATACACCGTCTACTGCTGGATATTGCCGGTCAATGTGTCATTAATCATGCCATATCAAAGTGTAAAACCTTCACATTTCCATTACCTGGATGATAACAGTATCAGCTAAACCAGTGACAGTTTAATGGTGGTAGATTCGGACTGCCAAGTCACAAGGTCTCGAGTTCGAACCCAAGACACGCGATTTTCGGATTCATGTGCGTATTGTATAATTATGACTTCGGTAAAACAAAACTTCGTGAGGAAACCAATCCAGCATGCCGGAGAGATATTTCTTGACGCATTGTTAAGCCAAGTCAGAGGCCTATGGGTGGCATAAAAACTCTGTGTGGTATCGATGTTATTTCCATAACTACACGAAAAAAAAATTGTACCACCCCTAGAAACAGACTAATAGGTACATTTCGTAAGGTGTTAGTAATGGTAGTTTTTTTAGTAGAACTTACCAAGACATCTCTGATTATGCCTTTTTGTTTTTATCTCTCAGTTGCCTCTAAAGATGCTGATCGAATAAAACTGTAGGTAGGTACAAAAGTATCTGTTCTTATACAAATACAAACGGTAGGAACAATTTAGCAGAGCATTGATTGCTACAATTACCATACATACTGATCGCGTGCCGGCAGAATATATAAATAATGTAAAGTACATTAGTACGAACAAAATAATAATGTACGTTTAATACAATTTGTTACTGTTCTACAACTATTTGTGAACGTGGAGTGACCATGGTTTGTAAAATCAACGGATTTATGTTTATTTTAATTGGATGTTTCAAGGTTATGGTGCTTTGTATAACATACTGTATAGAAAATTATGTGTCGTTTGGTATGATTTGATCATGGTAGATGAATAATAATAATATCATGGATGTTCATTTATTACGGCTGATTAGATTATGTATGTTGGGCAGACGGCATTGTTGCCATCCCGTGAGGATTCTCGATGAGGATTGGGGATAACAAAAAAAAAAAGCGCAACTATTTTTAAGGGCAATCTACTATGCGCAACTAAATTATTCCTCGTAGTTAAAATTAAATATAAATATGTTTATTCCTCAAAGCGCAACCGTGATGAAAAAAATTAATGAATCCCTCATACCCTCTCTCTATTTTTCATCATGGTGACAAAGTCAGTTATGTATACCCAGCAGTGGATGAAGTCTGGCTGTGGATGATGATGTAGCTTTTATGAAAAGTTGCTTTTAATTTTAAAGTCAAAGGCAGAAAACTGTTCAATAACTCAACTTATTTATTGCTTTTTAACGTTGATTTATAATACGATTACATAATCTTACTGCCCCTAATATTCCCAACTAAAAAAACACTCCATTATGTTTTGATAATTATTCAATAAAACAATGGACACTATTATGTTCTGTTCTCATGTTCGTAATAATACACATTGTGTTGACATAAAAAGGGAACAGTAATAATAAGTCAGTATGCAAGGCCTCCACATTTTTTTTGCATAAAATATGTAAAGGTCGCTACTCGCTGATATCGTTTGTTTTCCTTTTATTAAATCTGTGGTTTCCGTTTAGCATAAAATGAGCTTATAAATTTTGATGTAATGTCAGTTTTTTTATTAAATAATAAAAAAGGGAATTTAAGTAATCTGCTGAATAACCTTGACGGCTGATTGAGCTAAACTAGGGCAAGTCGAGTCGAATTTACGTGGTTGGGTATGGCACAAGAAATTGGACCATGTTATGGTAAGTGGTCACTACTTGCTTACATCTGCATAGCGAGAATAATCCAGAATAAGATCTGAAATGAGCTTAAAAAAATGTAATTTGTCACAATGTGAAATGTTGTGATGCTTGGAACAGAATGGCTTTTTCTGCTGTTATTAAATTTTAACATAAAAGCTACTGGGATTATGGCTAGAAGATCACAAAAGAACACATACCGACCTCAAATAATTTAGGATGAGGGCGGCAGAATTATGATAATACCGATTAAAAAATATCAAAAATAAATAATGTTTAACTTTAGTTCGCATTAAACTAACATTACATTACAAAACTAATATTAGACCAGCAATTAACTAGATCCTTGAGAAATTCATTACCAAGTATTGCCAGTAATCGTGCGTGTCCTAAATACTCCATGACGCGTGGTGCCTGTATCGATGGCATGCAACTCTTTATGTTCCGAAGCGGACGCATTAGCGGATAGACTGGTCTTATTGCATACTAGCGGATATCTACTCTACGGCACGATTGGCGCAATAGCTGAGCGATTGACTGCTGCGCTGCGTGTCCCGGGTTCGATTCCCGCACAGAACATATATTTTTATGGCCTACAGGTAGTTGTTCCGGGTCTGTCTGTTTGTGTATGTGAGTTTAAATGTTTGTAAACGCACCCACGTTACAGCAGATTCCTAGTGTGGGGCAATGTTTTTTTTTCATTTTTCATTAGCAGCCACAGAGTCTGGATTTGTGCCCGGTGGATGGCAATAAGCTTGCCCCCTATTACATGGGTCTTAAACATAACTGCGAAATGTAGGTAAACTATTAGGTATGCCTCAGCCTAACCCTGCGGGGATTACAGGCGTAATGTTATGTTGCGGCTGCATGCCCTAAATTACTAAACGCATTTTACACCATATTGATGACGTGCAAATTGTGATGGACTGACGGTGTACATCATGGCATAGTCCCGCCATGGCACATGATGAGCTCTACGCTATCACATGCCATCGACTCATTACGGTATCGTCTCGTGTTGGCACCAGTTTTATGGTGACTGTACACTGTCGACCAAGAGCTCCCTCTAAGTCTCTTCCAAGATCATCACGACAACACCGAGGCCAGAAAAGCGCTACCATATGTATTATACACTCTCACAGTCGCCCTACCTCGAGGTGTCTCGGCGAGAGTGTAAAGTCACCTTTAAACATAACAGCTCGCATGATTATCTGGTCTGCAAGGTCGATTGTAAGGCTGCATAAGATGCGTCCAACGGCACCTAATTAAATATCATGATTTTTGTAAGCTCTTTTCATTAATATTTATTTGGATAAATGCAGAAGCCCGAAAGTCTGACCACCAGCCTTTCCAAGGGCATCCTGTTACCCAGTATCTAGGTTGTGGAGGTCAGGTAGATAGATGTAAAATACGCTTTATCAAGTTAGACTGTAAGCCGATCCCGACATAGTGGGGATAGGGCTAGGCAGATGAATTCGATGAGAGAAGAATTCAAACTTTATGCAAAAGTACATAGGCGGACTTAATGCCTCAAGAAGGCATTTTGATGTCTTAGGCAACATCATCATGTCTACCTGATCTCTCAAGCGATAAATTAACAGTGTCATATTTAAATAAACTTAATTGGCTGCACTCCTGCTTACAAGACTACAAGTGTTGCAACTACTAAAAGATCATAAAGTTAAGTGCAAGTAATTATGTACAAATGATGCAGGTTTGCTCTTAGTCAATTGGGTACGTAGTCTTGTATACTTGAGTCATAGGGTATTCAGGATATAAATATAGACGGAAGACATTCCAGCTGCTAATGCAAATACGGATGCAGATAAAAGCTCCTGTTTTGGAACAGCGCATCGTTCAGGTTTGTAGGATTGATTAACTATCTAATTTATCATGGCTCTGCTGAACAATCATTATTCTTATTTTTGTGTCGCTGGCACTCCAGTTTTTGTATTTAGCTAGCCCAGAACTTCGCCACTTCCACTGCGTCGTCGGTGGTAGGCGTAGAGGCCACTTCGACTGCATGTTTTTGAGCTAAGATGGCAGGATAGGTGGTGCAATAATATAACCACCTTTCAAGAGGACATTGAACATAAGGATCTTCCGGGGCTGTGAGACTGTTCGAAAGAGATACCGCGGCTCTGGAACACAAAGCGCTAAAATTCTGACACTCCCTTCCGCTCAGCCGAGAGCGGGAGAGGACATTTGATGATTTCCCACCCGAAAAAAAGGCATACTAAACGCTATTCAAGCCTTTACACATGATTGGTGTTTAGCTGCATTTTAGTCTGTGTAGCATCTAGAATCTAAAGACAGATATTAATCAATAAATATGTTAATATCTTGTTCCTAAGTTCTAGCGGTGATTTCGTTTGTAAACTATTTGTAGTAGCGCCAAAATAAATACAGCAAAAGAAACTTCAGACAAACAGTCTACCCGGAGTTAAAGTACAAGAGGCAGCGCGCGTAATGACCCAAAAAACTGTAAAAGTCATTAACCGGTTGGTCACAGTAGTTACTTTCATTATGTTTGTCGACCAGAACGCAGTGACAGTTTCCGCTGCATTTGCTATTGCATTTCAAAAAGTTTAAACGGTGGCATTAAAGAAATTTTATAAGGATTTAGTTTGGCTATTATGCCTTTTGTCATGCATTCTAACGTCAGATCGCCAGAGCATAAACGCAGGCGCTTTTCCTCCACGCCAAGCTACAATTTCACCTACCATTTGTCACATATTTGTGTCGTTTGGCGTACAGGGCACGCGCTTGTTTTGCATGTATATGTGACAATGGCGTTCAAAAGGTTAAGGTAAGATAAATTATTGTTGTAGTAAAAAGATCAAGGTTAGTCTTAGAATTACTTAGATGACTAACTAAAGTCTCTTTTTGGTGGTTCTCCAATTACAGACAGTCGGCCATGGCCATCATCTCCGAACATCCTATTGTAATGAAACCTACATTTACGAATAAATTTGATTTGATTCGAATATATTTCATTGTCCTTTGCGAGTCGGAACAGCTCAGCCGTTCTCAACACAATAACTATTTTTTAATCTGACTGATACATACGGCGCTGATTTTAGGAGTAAGCTTGTTGAAAGCCTCGCTTGACACTTGTCAAAAACAAACAACGTTACATAAGATTTTAAACTTTCATGGTCACTAAAATTATTATAACTAGAAGACGGGATATTTACCATGTTTATTGTTTTCTTTGAGTTTCCGATTTGGTGCTTGCAACAGCGCCGAAATATCGGGAACTCAAAGAAAACAATAAACATGGTAAATATTCCGTCTTCTAGTTATAAACAATGTTATATTAGGAAAATATTTTCTAGTTAACTATTGAATAGAAAGTAAAACCAAGTGCAACGGCAATGGACTTTGAGCTAAAACCATTAACCACTTGTTCGTAGTACAAACTTTCATCATATTTGACTTGGCAACTAGAACTGGCTGATTTCCGTTTATCTACCAAGTTAGTCTTCGATTAAAAAAATTAACCTTGAGACATTAGACCTGGGTTTATAAACTGTTCCTTGATCAACTTTTTGTGTAGCTTTTTTGTATAGATATAGATTTTTGTACCGCTTTTTGCGTAAGGCGGAAGATTTGACAACACTAGGATTTCTCAGGTCACGAGAACAGGTAGCGTTGCTTCTGATCAGTTCTTTTTCTTTAAGTATGTTTTTTACGCAAACCCTGCGTAGGGTACCGTAACGACCTACGTCACCGTAAGACGTTATTAATGGAACGAAAAATTTCGAGAGCTGTGAGCAGGGTGCGATGGTCTAATTGGTTAAGACGTCCGGTGTACAGAATCGGAAGGTCGCAGGTTCAAACCCTGCTCGCATTGGAATTTTTCTTTCCATATCAAAGTAGTTCTTTTTCTTGTCTATTGCTTTTCTTTTCTCTTTTTTCAAAAACTATTGGTTACTTTACCACACTTTTGTAATCAGCAAATCCATTAAGGTGGAAGTGCCAGGGTAAC
This sequence comes from Noctua janthina, assembly GCA_963576755.1. Taxonomy (NCBI): domain Eukaryota; kingdom Metazoa; phylum Arthropoda; class Insecta; order Lepidoptera; family Noctuidae; genus Noctua; species Noctua janthina. Next base: position 11,265,564 of record OY755075.1, on the reverse strand, counting down.
CAGCGCAATTCAATTTTTCTTACGGCTTTTATATTACTCTTTCTTCCTCATAGCAATCTCTGTATATTGAGTCGACCTATGACTTACTTAGCTATGAGTTGAACGTGAATCCATCAATTCCTGTAGTGTCCAGGCATCAGGGCATCGTTCGTGGAACAGCACCACCCCTGTCAAATATCAGAATCGTTTCATATGACTCAGATTGAGTCATCAAAAACTTCCCGACCACATAAATTAGAATGGACGCTTCCGAGAAGATACGAATTCGTTGAAATACAGGGTGTAAACAGACCCTTCAAATAGCCGTTAACGAAGCATTCTGTACATCAAACTAAGTAACTTTACGCAAAAATTATTGCTGAGAATTGACTTTTTTTTTGGGGTGAAAAATCACATTTTAAGGTAGGACTTGATGGAAAGCACTCAAAGCATTGTGCTGATGGATGGATTGAATAGTACGGGGGCCGTGGAGGTGTGTAAAGTAAAAATCTTACATTAAAAACATGTATTTAAAAAAAAAACTTGTGAAAAAGTTGGAACTTTGACCCCCAATATCTCCATAACTAGAAGGTTCCCAGGTATGGTCTACAACAAAAAATTGATAGCAAAGACGGTGAGAACAAGTGCCTTTCGGTTATGTTAAGGGTCTATTTACACCCTTTATAGACTGGCCAGATACTGAACATGTGTGGGGTCCTACTTAACCCCGGTTATCGCATGTTACTCAAAAGACTCGTGGCCATAATTCGTTAGGCTATTATCATTAAGTGATGAGTTCGTCTATTAAATCGCTAATCGTATTACAGATTTAGGTAACCTATTAATTCGCCCTTGACAGATACGAATGATTTTAAAACTGCTCTATAGTTTTCAAAGTCTGAGTGTCCCATTAGACGCTTTTTATTTTACTGCATTACTCCTTGGAGACTTGAAAAACCATTAGAAAGCAACAAAACTTAACTGTTAAGCAAAGACGTGATCGAAAGCAAGGACATAATGGAATATTGTTTCCATAAGGATATCAAGTGGTCTAACGGCAACAATAATGATTGTCTGTCATCCTTTTTATGGCGGGACTATGTTTGCGGGGTGTTGTGGTATTCAGTCTTTCTTCTGTCAAATTGGGTTCGTAGACCGCACCAACAGATAGACAGTCGCTCCATGTAAAATACTGGTATTCAGCTGCATCCGGTTAGACTGGAAGCCGACCCCAATATAGTTGGGAAAAGGCTAAGCAGATGATGAGACCGCACCAACAGATAGAAGATAAGCATCCAATGAAGAAGCTCAAGACCAAATCCAGTTTCAAAACAAATAAGATTAAATCGTTTTTCGCAATTTTAGGTTTATTTAAACTAAAGATTATCATCTAAGTGTAAACAAATAACAGTACGCTGACCTTATTTCCTGAGTATGTTTGCACAAAATATGATATATAAAAAAAACATTGAAATCGGATACAAAAACATCTACTAATGCTTCCAAATAAAATAAATGAGAGATACATCCTGACCTCTTTACAGCATATTAAGAACGGAATAAGCATGAGGCTAATGCCCTGCACAATAACGATGAAAACAAAACTAAGGACAATGATGATAATGAAGAAACGAACGATGTTATAAAGCTTAAATTTAAACCCGAGGAACCTGATACATGTAAATGGAAGAATAAGATAGAATACTCTGTATTATGTACACCATACTCAAATTACAGGTTACAATATTGAACTTGTAAATAAGGTGACATAATGTGCGGTCTTATCGCTAATGCCATGCATTTACGGGAAGGAGGAGAGACATTAAAGCTAAAACGTGAGATATTATAAAGATTTAATTGCAAACCGAAGTATCGGTTACTTGCAGCTAAGAGAAAATGATTGTAAACGATGAACATAAAGTTGAACAAAAGATATGCTAAAGATTGAAAGGTAAACCGAAGATCCGGGCATGTTATATAGTGGCGCAACTCATGTTAAACTTGTAACTATCAGTCAACATGCAACCAGCTAATCTGATTGATTAATGACACTAGATTCTCGAAAGTTCACTAGCAGTCAAGTTGTATGACATTTAACTAATTTGCGAATATTTACAACCTGCTTTCTCGCTCCTTATACGATTTGCAACACACCGTCTTCAGATTACAGTTAACCACGCATAGATGATAAATGTCACATAAAATAACATACTATCCACAATTCCATATTGAGTAATATTAGTCATTTATAATCTCAAGGACTGCCTCGTTGGTTTAGTGGTCGAGCACGACTGCTGAGCATGGGGTCCTGGATTGGATTCCTGGGTCGGGCTAAGAGTTATTAGGTTTTTCCATTAGGAATTTGTAAGAAGCAGCCACGGATTCTGGATTTGCGCCCGGTTAATGGAAATAAGCTCGCCTCCTTTTACATGGAACTTCAACATCACTGGTGAAATGTGGGTGTACTATTAGGTACACCTCTGCCTAACCGTTCGGAGATTACAGGCGTGATGTTATGTTATAATCCCAAGGCCGTGGACCAGACACCAGTTAAACCAGCTCAGTAGAAACCACTTTCTAGTAGAAATGGTGGTTAAACACTTATTAGCACCTCTCTCTTAAGTTTCACTTCAGTATCGTACTCAAGATTGATATGAATGTTGAGTGCGCTGTTTGTGTCAATTGGGTACTTAGTTTTGCGGTTTTGAAAGTAAAACTCCGAAGATCTTTTTGCAAGTTTTTTTTTCAATACTTTTGTTTTTACTTATAAGAGTAGAGGAAGACCAAAGAAACGATGGATAGACTGTGTGAAGGATGATATGGCTAGAAAGGAGGTGACTGCTGAGATGACGAGTAATAGAGAAGTATGGAAGAAGAAGATATGCTGTGCCGACCTCAAAAATTGGGATAAGGGCAAGCGAATTATGATGATGATGATGATTTTAATTTACTTAAATGAGAAAAATAGAGAAGTATCGAAGAAGAAGAAATCGTGCCGCGTCGACCTCGCATAGATTGGGATAAAGTCAGGAGGATGATTATAATTCAATTTCATTTTTTGTTTAATTCATTAATTTCATTTTACATGCAATGTAGATTTTTAGAATTTTTAGAATTTTTCATTTTACATGCAATGTAGAAGAAATCGTGCCGCGTCGACCTCGCATAGATTGGGATAAAGTCAGGAGGATGATTATAATTCAATTTAATTTTTTGTTTCATTCCTTAATTTCATTTTACATGCAATGTAGATTTCTACATAGTCATTAATGATAGGTCAGTAGTTAGGTATACGGTTCTTATTAGTTGTTTCCTTTGAAGAAAATGGACATTAAACTCTACGGCTTCTCTATTTAAGGTTCCGAACTTAGAAGAAAATGGCATTATTCGATAAGTATATAATCTACAGGGTGTTTGGTTAAACGTGGGTAATACTTTAAGGGAGTGAAGTATATCTGGGTACAGGGGGCACTGCCCAGATGGACTTTTTATTTCCCCCATACTCGTGGGAACAGAATGGATGAATACCCAAATCAAAAAACGGCCGATAACGGCGAAGGAAGGGAGGAGAGGGATGCGGGGTCGGAGTCCGGCGCCGCATCCTGCGATGTGAGCGCGGGAGGCTCAGAGAGCTCCCGGCGCGGGAGGCCCGGGGCTGCTGCGGGGAACAGGGAGTTTCTTCGCAAGCGGTCCAGGCCGGTAGGCGACCGAGAGTCGTCATCAGAGGGGGAGCTGGCTTCGGCTCGCAAGATCCCCACCAGCAAGCGTGGCGGGATCCGCGGCAAGGGGAGAGGCCTCTCTGCCACCGAGAGGTCGGCACGGCTTGCCGCGGAGGCGCGCCACCCGGGGGTGGCTGCTGGTCACGGGGTGGCCCGTTCGGGCTCCTCTGGTGGCGAGGCGGGCGCGGACGGCGGCTCCGAAGCGGAGCGTAAGGCCGGGCTTGCGAAGGAGGTGGAGGCGGCGCTGAGGGCTGTCTCCAACAAGCAAAAGCCCTCCACCAGGCAAAGGGCTATACCCTCAGCGGTCGCCTCTATCATGGCAGCAGCGGAGGCCAGATATGCGGCGCCCCCGCCAGACGGCATGGTCAAACTGCGGGCGGAGGTCGCTCGACTGACGGCCGCCACGGAGCTTCTCCAAGAAGAGAACAGGAGGCTCCGAGCAGACTTGGCCAGTCTGCGTGAGTCCGGCTCTCGCGAGGCGCCCCAAAATGGCCAGCAGCGACCAAGCCAGGCCGTGCCGGTGGAGAACCAGGTCCTGAACCTGGTTCGGCAGGAGCTGGCTGCCTTTCAGGCGCGGTTCTCCGTCCTGGAGGGCATTGTTCTGCGCCCCCCCTTGGCGGCAAACAAGGCGCCCTCGGGCCCGAGGGCGGCCACATATGCGGCTGCAGCGGCTTCCGCACCGGGGCCGTCCAGCCGGCCCTCTGGCAGGGTTACGTCGGCTCCCGGAAAGCTGGCTCCGGCTAAATCGGCCCCGGTTGGGGGGGCAGCGGCCCTGAGGCAGGGCAAGGCGGCGGTCCACAAGAAGGGCAAGGCGGCGAATGTGCCAGCGCTAGCCGCGAGACAGCCGCCACCGCCGCCCCCCCCGCCCCCTAAGCCATCCGTGGCCGAGACTGGGTGGCAGGTGGCCGGAGAGAGAGCGAGGGAGCGAAGGGCGGCCAAAAAGGCCAGGAAGCGGGAGCGGAAGCGCCAAGGAAAGAAGCGGAATGGCGCTGCTAGGCTCAGCGCCCCGAAGACCGCAGCTGTAGTGATAACACTACAGCCGGAGGCGGAAAAGAGGGGCGTGACCTATCGCGACGTGCTCGCTAAGGCGAAGACGATGGTGGATCTCGGGGAGCTCGGGATCGCCGGGGGCCTCCGGCTTAGAGTCACCGCAACAGGGGCTCGAGTGCTGGAGATCCCCGGCGAAACCCGTGGCTCGTCCGCTGACGCTCTGGCTGAAAAGCTTAGAGCGTCCCTAAATGCGGACGAGGCCCGAGTGTCCAGGCCCGTCAAATGCGCAGACCTGCGCATCCTGGGTCTGGACGACTCGGTGACCGAGGAGGAGGTGGTGGCCGCCGTCACCAGGACCGGTGGGTGCCCTGCCGAGCAGGTCAAGGCAGGCACCTTACGTCCGGACCTGTCGGGCATGCGAACCGTAACGGTAAGCTGCCCTGTGATGGCGGCGAAAATCATTGTGGAGGGCCGAAGGCTCTTGGTGGGCTGGGTTTCAGCGCAGGTGAAGCTGCTGGAACCCAGACCTCTGAGGTGCTTCCGCTGCCATGTGGGGCACCACGTGTCGGTCCGGTGCACCTCGGAGGTGGACCGCAGCGGCCTGTGCTTCCGCTGCGGCCGGCCTGGTCACATGGCCGCGGCTTGCTCCGCCGCGCCGCGCTGCGCCGCATGTGCGGCAGCTGGCAAGCCGGCCGATCACCGGGCAGGGAGCAAGTCCTGCGGTACTCCCGCCAAGGCCAGGGGTAAGGGAAGGCCCTCCGCCACCACCGCCAAAACCCCCACCGTCGCTACCACCGCAGCCGCCGCCACTGTCGCCGCCGCTGCCGCTACTGCTGCAACTTCCGCAGCGGGGCCCTCGCAGGGGGCCCGGGAGGGGGCTGAAATGGAGTGCCAGTAACGGCCCCATTACGCCTTCTCCAAGCGAACATCAACCACTGCGCCTGCGCTCAGGATCTGTTGCTCCAGAGCATGGCGCAGTGGTCGATTAACATCGCCGTGGTCGCTGAGCCGTACTTTGTCCCGCCCAGGGATGACTGGGTGGAGGACCTTAGCGGCTCAGTGACCTTAATTGCGTCGGTCGCCGCCGGTACCCCGACCCTTGAGAGTGTCAGGAAGGGTCAGGGGTGCGTAGCAGCACGGTTCGGGGAGATCGTTGTAGTGGGAGTCTACTTCTCCCCGAGCCGAACTCTCGCCGAGTTCCACAACTCCCTCACGGAGTTGAGTGTCGTCATCGGAAGCCATTCCCTCCCCGTGCTTGTGCTCGGGGACTTCAATGCCAAGAACTTGGCTTGGGGTTCTCGTTACACGGACGTGCGGGGTAGAATGGTGGAGGACTGGGCTCTGGAGACAGGCCTGGTCGTCCTAAATCGGGGTTCTGTCCCCACGTGCGTGCGGATGCGGGGCGAGTCGGTGGTGGACATCTCGTTCGCCAGCCCCGCTCTGTCGCCGCGTGTCGTTGACTGGCGCGTCATGGAGGGGGTGGAGACCTATTCCGACCACCGGTACATCCGGTTCGACGTCTCCACCCAGTCCTCAAGCGTGCCGGTCCTACAGGCCCCGAGTGGTCCGCGATGGGCGCTGAAGCAGCTGGACCGGGAGCTCCTCCTGGAAGCCTCGATCGTGCAGGCCTGGGTGTCATCACCAGTCAGGCCTGCTGACATCAACAACGAGGCGGGTTGGTTCCAGGAGGCCATGTCCGAGATCTGCGACGTAGCAATGCCCCGAGTTCGGCCAGGAAGCGCCCGGCGTCAAGTGTACTGGTGGTCGCGAGAGCTGACGTCTCTGCGCGAGGCGTGCGTTGCCGCGCGGCGCCTGTACGCCAGGCATCGCAGGCTCCGCATCCGCCCTCCAAATGCGGCAGCCATTGAGGCGGAGCTGTACGAGGGGTACAGAGCGGCGAAGACCGCCCTCCAAGAGGCTGTCCGGCGGGCCAAGAATTTGGCCCGCGAGGAGATGCTGGAGTCTCTGAACGGAGATCCGTGGGGGCGCCCTTACAAGATGGTGCGGGACAAACTCCGCACCCGGGCCCCCCCGCTAACGCAGAGTCTCCGGCCTGAGCTCGTGGAGGACGTGGTGAGCGCTCTGTTCCCGTCGCGAGGGGAGCATCCTCCCCCGCCTATGGCTCCGCCGCCGCGTGCGGTGCCGGAAGCGGACCACACCGATGACGATGACGACGTTCCGGAGGTGACTAGGGTAGACCTGAGAGTAGCGGTACGCAGGCTGAAAGCCAGAAACACCGCCCCGGGACCCGATGGCTTGCCTGGCAAAGCCTGGGTCCTGGCCTCTGAGGCTCTCGGGCCCCGACTGGAAGGGCTCCTAAGCGCATGCTTGGAGAGAGGCCAGTTTCCGCTTCGTTGGAAGACGGGGAAGCTGGTCCTCATCCGGAAACCAGGGCGCCCTGCGGACTCTCCGTCCGCATACCGGCCCATCGTGTTGCTCGACGAGGTGGGCAAGCTCTTCGAAAGAGTGATTGCCAACCGCCTTGCCGGGCACCTTGCGGGGATGGGGCCGGATCTTGCGGAACACCAGTTTGGTTTCCGCAAGGGGCGCTCCACGGTGGACGCCATCATGCGCGTGAGAGCCCTCACGACGGGGAACGCGGTGTCCCGGGGCGGGGTCGTCTTGGCGGTGTCTCTTGACATCGCCAACGCCTTCAACTCCATGCCCTGGAGCTGCATTAGGGAGGCACTCCGGTATCACCGGGTGCCAACCTACCTTCGTCGTGTGGTCGGGGACTACTTGACGGATAGGGCCGTCATCTACCCCGGTCAGAGCGGAGAATGGAACCGGCGAGAGATGTCGTGCGGTGTTCCACAGGGATCGGTTCTAGGACCGGCCCTGTGGAACATCGGTTACGACTGGGTGCTGCGCGCCGACCTCCCTACCGGCGTCAGCGTAGTTTGCTACGCTGACGACACGCTGGTACTGGCACAAGGGAGGTCGCACGAGGCGGCGGCCGAAAACATGACACGCGGGGTTGCGATAGTCGTGGATAGGATCCGGCAATTGGGTCTCGAGGTGGCATTGCACAAGTCCGAGGCCATGTGTTTTCATGGGCCTCGGAATGCGCCACCGTCGGGATCCCTACTGACGGCAGGAGGGGTTTCCATCGGCGTCGGGTCGACGTTGAAGTACCTAGGACTCGTCCTCGACAGCCGGTGGAAATTCGTGGAGCACTTCCGACGTTTGGCTCCCAAACTGGAACGGACAGGGGCTGCCTTCAAGCGGCTCTTGCCCAACCTGAGGGGTCCAAACGCCTCCTGCCGGAGGCTATACGCGGGGGTCGTGCGGTCCATGGCCCTTTACGGGGCCCCGGTGTGGGCGCGTTCTTTGAGGCGGCAAGCCGCCCACTACCTGAACGCGCCCCAAAAGGTGATAGCCATAAGGCTAATCCGGGGGTACCGCACGATCTCCGGCGAGGCGGCTAGCCTCCTTGCCGGATTGCCGCCATGGGATCTGGAGGCGATAGTCCTCGCGCGCCTGCATGAATGGCGCGCGGAGGCACTACGTCGGGGGGAGACTCCGCTGCCGCGGCAAATTGCCGCTCAGCGGACAGACCTCCGGCGTGATCTCATGGCGACATGGAGAGAGCGACTAATGCAACCCCGTGCAGGGCACGCTACCATTGTGGCGATAAGTCCCCTCTTTGAGGAGTGGTTAGAGAGGCGCCACGGCGCCCTCACCTACCGCCTGACGCAGATCCTCACCGGACACGGTTGTTTCGGGAGGTTCCTGCACCGAATCGGGCGGGAGGAAACGCCCGGGTGTTTCCACTGCGAGGATCGTCCGGAGGACACGGTGGAGCACACCGTAGAGGTCTGCCCCGCTTGGGCGGAGCACCGCCGTGTCCTTGTAGCGGCGATTGGCGGCGGCGATCTCTCGCGTCCGACCCTGGTTCAAGCCATGGTCCGGAGCGAGAGGGAATGGGAAGCCGTCACCACCTTCTGTGAAGCAGTCATGCTAGTGAAGGAGGTGGCGGGACGTGAGAGGGAAAGAACCTCACGTCCCAGCCGCCGCGGGAGACGCCCTGGGCGTCGGGGGTCACGTGGTGGCTCCCGGCCACCGTAGGCGCGGGCCTGTGGACGGCGAGTTATGGGCTAGCTCGCCGTCCGGCCGTCTTATGACGACCGACAGGCCGTGTCGACGGCGCGTTCGTGTTCCACGCGCGCCTCAAAGAGATGTCAGCAACCGAGTAGGGGTCCGCATGGGCCGATGCCTGCCAGAGCTGCGGGACTGTTCGAAAGAGACACCGTGGCCCTGGAACACAAAGGGCAAAGAAGGAACATGGATGGGTTTTAGTCAGTACAAGTCTGACACTCCCTTCCGCTCCGCCCAGAGTGGGGGGGGTCATTTGATGATTTCCCATCCAAAAAAAAAAAAAAAAAAAAAGGGAGTGAAGTACTCATAAATATGAACCACTTTTACTATGGGGCTAGCTATGAACTATGATTTAAAAAATCTGCTGTTGCCTACATTTTTTCGAGTTACGCGACCAATAATGTGTGGAGCAGCTGTTATTTTTTTCGCGATTTCATGGTCGGTCCCATAGTAAAAGTTGCTTATTTTCATGAAGACTACACGTCCCTAAAATATTGCCCACGTATAAAAAAACCTGTATATTTCATCCATAGATGACACAAATGCCGTAAAACTTATCTATATATTTTAACAACATCCGACTGTAAATCACTAACCAGTTTACCTAATGTGGTAATCATGTCAATCTTCCCTGAGTGTCTTCGAAGAGGTCAGTATAAAAAAAACTTGATTAGGAAACATCATGTCTCGAAATTCTAAAATTAGTTAGATCTAAGCTATAATTTGATGCATAATTTGATTGCACATAGCTTGATTCTATTATTAGATTAGATATAACGTTAGTGACTGCAAGATTTTAATTTTATGCTGCTGAGATTAACCAGCAATTTCAACGTTCAAAATTCAAATCTAAGTTGCGCAATCTTGCAAACTTACAAATTGCAGACTTTTAATTTTAAGCAATTGCATATTTTAATATGCAATTGCTTAAAATGTGCAATTGCTCTAGACTCGGTGTCTAGGTTTGCATGCAGACAAGAAAGACTAAAAAGTATGTGTCGAAAGTTATTCATTGCTTAAAATTCACAACAATTTTGTACCTTTTACTTTGATCACAGATTTACTATGAACCTACAATTCTAGTTTGTTTAGCTCTTTTGTGTAATTTGAAGTTATTGGATCAATAAACATGTATTAATATTTTGAAAAAAGTACCGATATAAACTAGATTGTTTTCATCTGAACATTTTATAATCACTACATAGTATAAAACAAAGTCGCTTTCCGCTGTCTGTCTGTCCCTATGTTTGCTTAGGTCTTTAAAACTATGCAATGGATTTTGATGCATAGCATAGCATAATCAGCCTATTAATGTTCCCACTGCTGGGACGCAGGCCTCCTCTCTATGAGAGGGAATGGGCTATAATCCACCACGCGGGCCCAGTGCGGGTTGATAGATGTCACATGTCTTCGAATTTTTGCTTCTAGAACATGCCGGTTTCCTCACGATGTTTTCCTTCACCGTTTTGAGAGCAGTGGTGATGAAATAACTTACACAAAGAAATGCGCCTAGCTGGGTTTGAACCCACGACTTGCTCGTAAGTCGGGGTCTCCACCCCTGGGCCACCGCTGCTCTCAGTTTGAATTTTGATGCGGTTTTTTTTAATAGATAGAGTGATTCAAGATGAAGGCTTATATGTATATAAATTGCACCCGTGCGAAGCCGGGGTGGGTCGTTAGTTATTCATAAAAGTAATTACTCTATTTCCTAAATTTCCTACGATCAACCGGTTTCTACGAGAAACTTCTTCTGTCGTGTCAACACAAAGTGTAGTGTTATGAACAGCACTAGCCGTGGTTAAAATGTTTGCTATCCGGCAAGGCTAAGTGCCGAGCGAAATTTTAGTATTCATGTTAGTTTCGCCACTCATGGAAGCTATTCCGCCAGCTGTGCAAGCCTCCATTCTAAATATAACTTTGTTTCCGATTACAAAAGAAAGGAATATTACAAAATGAGCGTCTGCTTTTAGAATCATGTTTTATTCAACTCCATTCACATCAACATTGATTTCATAATCTTTTTTTGAATAATTTTATTCAAGATTATAATTATTTATTTAAATTTGTTTGCTTCTTTTGGTGCCTCCCCGATAGTTAAATATTTTTTCATGTCCTTTGCGAGGTGGAACAGCTCAGCGCTCATGGCTCCGGTTCATTCGCGAATATAACTTGTTTATTTACTTACAAGTTATGTAAATCAGCTAATTGCTATTCTGTCACTGGCAATTTTTTTCGTCACATATATAACTAGCTACGTGCCCCGGTTTCGCACGGGAGCAAAATACATATAAACCTCTTGAATCACTCTATCTATTAAAAAAAACCATCAAAATCCGTTGCGTAGTTTTAAAGATCTAAGCATATATAGGGACAGACAGACAGCTGGAAGCGACTTTGTTTTTTAACTGTGTAGTGATAAATACCAGCAAGCTCTAAAATATAATTGTGCCACGCAGAACAATAATATTGTGAGTACTCATGCACTTAGTTATCACTGAATATTATGACACATTTAACGTAACCTTTGCACTACATTCAATAATAACTATTTAGATAATGTTGACACAAAAATCGTGTTACAGCATCCGACTATTAAAATTAAAAGGAATACCTATTTGCAGTGCAATTAGCATTGAACTTGGTAAATCTAGTCTAGAATCAACAAACTGTTTGTTCTGAACAAACTTTGAATACTTAGGTTGATTGATTTTTCTAGATTTGGAAGTTATGAGGTAAAACTTAAGTTAAGCGTGATCTTTTGTTTTACGGAGACTCTATTTCTCCTTTGTATCTTATCATTATCTTGATCATCCGAAAGCAGTCCAAGGCTGGACATAGACCTCCTCAATCCCACGCCACTCAACTCGATTCTCAGCGACTCTCATCCAGTTCACCTTTGTATAGAGAAGAGAAAAAAAACTTACTTCTTCAAAATTATAACTATGATTCTATCTTATTCCAATTATTAACATTCTGCCCTAATACTATGTTGCTTGGGGTCGACACAATCCGTTTCTTTCCTCCATACTCCCTTGTCAAATGTCACATTATAATTTGGGTAGTATTTAAACGAGCGAACATAAATTCAAATTAAAGGTGTCAAAAATATTGAAAATGGGCTACTGAAATACTAAGTGAGCGACAAACAGTGGGCGACTTGAAAATAGAAATTTGAGTTACTAGTTGTTCAGTACGATTATGTGATAATTCAAGGACTCCTGTAAAAAACTTAAAACAAGGTTATTAATCACTAGATTGTAGATAAGGCGTAGTCGACGAACCCCCGCTGAGCGGGGCTCCTATTTCTGTTTACAGAGTTTAAAGTAACCTAACACGAAGGGGATGGCGGGGTCTTAGTTCGCTCACTTCGCTCGCTCACTAGACCCCGCCATCCCCTTCGAACCTAACCTGTCCGAGTCGGGGTGCCACAAGTCTCTCTCAGCATTCGCTCGCTCTTGCTTCCTTAATTCTCCTTGCCGCAATGACCAGATAAATAGTTACTTACTTTGGTACAATAGTCGCCCATTTAGTATATTGGTCGCCAATTAAATTTTTATTGGCCCGATGAATAATTTCCCTTATAATTTGTTTCTTTTTCTTTCATTTCATTTTTGCAGTTCAATTATCAACCTTTTTGTTTACTTACAAGTCAGTTTAATCTTCCTGCTATTGCTTTACTCTAGTTCAAAATAGTGCCAATATTCTCACTTTACAAGCTTCAATAACTCATCCATCGGCTGTATCTAAAACATTATCGTAAAACTCGCGCTGCATTGCACCATCTGCGTGCATACGAAAGGAAGTACGCCGACCACTCACTCGGAAACTGGAAGTAACTCCTGAATTATTGATCAGCTTGTGAAATAAACCTAGCTTCTAAAGTTCAAGTTATAAACATTTATATATCCTGTAGATTAGATGGTTGGGCAATGGTGAACGGTGGGCCGTAAGTCCCTTGAGGTACCTGATGATTGAGCTTGTAGATATTGGACAGGAAGCAGGTGTAAGAATAATGCCAAAGACTATAATTATGGCAAATAGTTGTTTATACTACCCAAGTTTGTTGATATCTTTGAGTCTATATCAGCTCTTATAATGTCAGATAATAAAATAATAATATACTCCGGACCGATTCCGGCAACAGCAGCAAATCTCAATGGAGATTAGCCAAGTACACAGGAGATTTTGAAAGGCTGAAAGCACTGAACTGCTAACCAATAAAAAAAAGGCAAAAGAGAGCATAGAAAAAACATTAAGCTAGCAAAAGAGGTAGACAGCGAAGGAAATAAAAGGAAGCAAGAAAGGAAATGAACTAACTAGGTAACTTCGGAAATAAAATACCGTAGGTACTACAAGAGCTGCCTATGAATAAACAACGGAGTAATTGATGAACATGTGTATCAGAATAAATAGTAGCACAATAGCAAATAATACAGATATAGTACAGTAAAGGGCTCTTTCGTAGTCACGATTATTTACTCATATGTCGCGATGGCTAGGCAAACAGTTGCGTTTGTGGGATTGTATTATTGACTATTATATTTAGTCACAGTTGACACCGTACAAACGGTTTGTTTTTGCTTGAAGAAATGCTGTAACCGTGCTAACGTGCATAGCAAATTGTATATTCTTCCATCATAGTCTTTATTCTTAGATATACTAGTTACATTTCAACCGAACCTGAAATGATCACTTACGAGCTTTTGATCTTAATCTGAGGATCTCTCGTTTTTATACTTCCAAAGGCTGATGTTAGTTTCTCTTTTAGCGGTCTAGACTTTTGTTGTCTGATTGGCAATTAGGCTTAACCGTACTGTCTGAATGCTCAAAGCTGCTTTGCTTGTTACGTCTGTCTTATTAGTCGGATTAGCTACTATAACAAGTTTTTTACCTATTCCTTCAGTCTTAGGTAAAGTCTTACGTTGCCTACAATTATTAATTATTTTATTGACCTTATCACTGGCTTTAATAAGCAATTACTTTATTAGACTGTATTATGAAAAGCCTTGTTTAGTAATTATAATAATATACGGTTAATTAACCGTAATAACTACAGAGCTTGTAAACCTAGTTTAGTTTTACGAGATGGAAATAAATAGAATATTAGCTTGGTGAAATAGCAACGGATGCGGTGACCGATGGCAAAATTTAAGGAAAATAAAATGTGTTCCTTCCGTTGAGCTATTTAGTTTGCTGAGGTCATAATGTTTTATGGTTTAGTGAAGCCGAAACTAGGTCAAGACGTAACGAGAGGCAGGGACGAAGAAATAGGGAAGGGTGAGGTGGTTGTGTGTGATTCTTTATTAATTAGTAGTAACGTAAGTAGTTTTCGGGCACAGTTTGCTGTAGGCAAACTGTGCCCGAAAACAAACGCATCTGACGTAACAACAAGGGTTTAATCCTAATGAGTGGTGTTACTTATCCTGACTTTTATTTGAAGACGATTCTGAACTTTGTACGTAAAATTGTTAGATTTTATTATTTTTATCATCATCTTAAAATTAATCTAATAAACTGTTGTAGGAACCCTTACCTACCTCAACGTAAATACTAGTAGAATTTTATTGGCATCCAGTACATCAAGATGTATCGTATATCAAGTTTTGAAATCAATATTGTACCTGTACCCTGCTTATTTAGCTATTTCAATTTTGCAATCAACAGCTATTTGAGGATGGGCACATACACCAGCCTTACCAACCTTCGTTCCCATACCCTCAATCGGCTTCCTAGATGCATCTCGAAATATGTGGCCCATGTGCCAATAGACTAACGTGGCCAGCCAGTGTGGCAAGTATGGCGTAACTTTAGCATTCTAGTCTGGCCTTCTGGTTAAGAGGAAACTAAGTAACTTGATTTTTAACGCTAAGTTAATTTATTAATAGATTTATTTGAAAATTTTGAGCAAGAGTTATTTTTGGACTAGGTTTAATTTTGGCTGATTTTAACCGTCACCTCATTATGCAGGTTGCATGCAAATGTCGAGGTTGAGTTCTTATTGCATTATGTTCAAAATTGAGTCTTAGTGGAGGTTGACTATGTCCAATTACACGCCAACCTGTAGGTTCCTTTGCATCGCTTTGCTTCCCTTTGATTCCAGGAGCAAATCGTGCTTAATCGTCATCATCAGTGTTCTCCTCCTCGTTACCATTTTCCTGTCCTTGTCTTATGTTACTTGGGGTCAGAGTAACACATTTTTGCAGTTCTCCCTTGATAGCCGCCACTTTATCATTCAAACCTTTTTCGTTCAAATCAGCCGTCATAAAATTCTCTTCGTATCCTAATTTATTTGGAGTCGGCACAGACACCAAAATTTTATGCGAAGATTCAAAATTCTCTGAAGGCCTTTTAAGGTAATGATATGTTTTTGGGTGCCTTTATTTCCTCCATAAGGCCCAACGCCTAACCAACCTCTCTACAAATAACCGTAGTGGACAGAAGCCGCTGGTGCACAACGGGGTCAAGCATGCGCAAGCGCAGGTTGCAAAAGCTTGCCGGATAAGCGATTGCATTCACCGCACATAAATGTATGTGTATTAATATACAATTTACTATCATTGTGTTGGAAAAGGGAAGTAACTATCCAGATTAATGCGTGGTAGCCTATGAATCGTCATCTTTATCTTCAGCTTCCATCTATCTCGGCCACATAGCTTTTACTTTTATGTGTTGGTAGGTAGTGTTGTCAATTGCCAACTGGTTTGGTTTCCTCTCTTGAGCACCATTTTATCAAGATAATAGCCAGGACAGCACCATTTTGTTTTAAGAGAAGACTTGTTGGTGATCAGATTACATTATATTACATCTGATCCTGCATCAGTTCTTACATCATCATTTAGACTAGAAACTACCTCAATAACGTCAGCAAAAAAAGGCTAGACGAATGATTAATACACTTCCCCTTTATCAGCCTGTCTATATTGAGAGAAACCAGTTTCTAATCGCGTCTCGAAGACGACGTGAACTGTCAATACATAATATTGCAATTTACTTAACCTAGTTACAACTGTACAAGTTGGTTAAACGTTCGCACGTGCAAAACTAAAACGTCTTGCATGTTTCTCTACAGACTTCACGACCACTTTGCTATCGTGTTCTTCACCTATATCATACGATCGGAGATAGACTTCCCAGTCTTTTCTTCTCGTGTTGGCGCGACCACGCTAATCATCATCATCCTAAAAGTTCACTGCTGCATATTATACGCCTCTCCAATCGCTCGTAATTTTGATACTCCTATTGACCTGGATACTATCAATCATAATGTAGTCCATGTCTCATGTCGTGGTAAAAAGTATTTCAGCGATCTTTTTAGAAAGGATTTATTGACTACTCAAGTTTATCTGAGTACCGTTTGTGGATTTTTTTAATGCAAGTTGTTGACCTTCATCCTAAACCTCAGCAGAATCTTCAGATATTTGTTTTAAAATGCATTTTATTTGAATGGCCTTCACTGCGGGGATTCCTAGCTTCGAACCGAAGGTTATGAGAATAAAACTGCTTCTGAGAATATTCGCCATTGCCGAAGTCAACAGTCGAATCTGCAATACGATTTGTACTAAAAACTGAGGATGATCATTATTTTTGTTTGATGATTCATTGACTTTGCGTGCGTCTATTTGTTTTAATTTAGAAGTGTTTGAATTTGGTACATCCCTGTCATAAGGTTTTTGTCGGCGCCATAGTTTGTTTTAAAACTTTTCCGGGGTTTGTGGTCAGTACTACACGTTGGTTTATTTTATAGTCATCATTGGCATTAGCAATCAGTCTTTATTAGTATACCTCTTTATCAGCTTCTTCTCTAGTATTACAACGAATTGCAAAGGAATATATATCTAGCTCGTGGCGTGGAAAAATATAAGCCAGTCTGCTGAATCTGCAAAGGGGACAGGGTCTGCTGGGGGGGGGGGGTAGTGGTGCGGACTGACCTGGGGTTCTAGGGTCGGAAATCCACGAGGTTATGAAAAATCTACCAGATATCTACCTACAAATTACTACGTTTTGACCTAAACTATTTCGGAACAAAGCACAACAACCTTTTACCCTGACTTTCTTCAGACAATAAGGTCGTGTCTCACTTGACATATTCACTTCCCATTTCTTTGTGCAGTTAAACAATAACTACAAAGGTCATCGTATCCAGCTGTAAGCTTAAAGGTCAGGTGACATGTGCTTTTGTTTTTATAAAGAATACACGTGTATAAGGCAGGTGGACATGTCAGCTGTTCATGATGGTCGTTGACCTGTACATGGACAGACTGGGTGGACTTTGTTTTTGCTCAGCGACCACACCATTTATTGTTGATGCGTAATGCAATTTCGGGTCTCTGAGAATCTCGACTGAACTTTTCTTTTCCCGAGATTAAATCATAAAAAATGGCTCGATGTCTAGCGAAATTGCGATTGCATTCCATTGCTCTGCTGTTTCTGTATTTAGATAGTTTTCTTATAGATTAAGGCTAAGGATTTTGAAATCAGGTGATTTTATTTAAGTCTGCTGATGTAAAAAAATTGAAAAATGTCCTAATAACTTTTTCATTGTTTCAGGCACACAATAATACCAGTAAATCAGAATCAATGTAAGTACACAAACGATGTTATTCCACACCGTTCATACACGGAATATAGACAGAGATACGTAATTTCCGGTACACTCATAACATAATAAGCACATAAAACGTTTGATTACTTGACTGACAGTTCGGAACTGTTGAATATTTATGTTGTTCTTGTATTTCTTTCAAAGAATACCGTCAATATGTGATTCAATGCATGATTAAGACTACCTCCTAACCATGGCGATCGTCGCGAGAACTTGCGACCACCACGTACATTTTGTTCGGCGAACCTGAACTGAACGCGTCGTTGCACCGACAGATGGCGCGTCTAGGTTTGGAAAATTAACGGTGAGCTTCTGCAATTAAATTGTACGCGGTAAGGTGGAAGCGTCAGGGCAGCCCGCGAAAAACAAATTTACTTACGTTTTTTGCAATTTGCAGGTCAGTGTCAGGTTGTATGTTGATTTTATAATTGTCGGTCGCGAATCATATTTTGTTCAACATACAGCGTGTAAATTTTGTGTGGTGTTCCTATGATATTGGTGTCAACTTAAAGCGTATTTATCAAGCTTTTAATGGAAATACGGTTTATATAAATTAAGTACGTATTCCATGAAAAAATCACATATGATTGAGCTGATGGCGTGAGTCGATTAGGTTGCTCGCGAGTGTAGTAACTTTAAAAACATCACTAACTATAAAATATCAAATTATAGTTTCAAAACCAGATTTATTGTAGTTAGCAATAAAAATAATAATTTGGAAAAGCCTAAGTCCCATGGCCATTGTAAAACAATTACGACATAAGGCAGAATAACTT
Organism: Noctua janthina; assembly: GCA_963576755.1. Classification (NCBI taxonomy): domain Eukaryota; kingdom Metazoa; phylum Arthropoda; class Insecta; order Lepidoptera; family Noctuidae; genus Noctua; species Noctua janthina. The sequence goes on along the minus strand of OY755075.1, from coordinate 11,247,400 downwards.
AATTAACTAAGTTAAAAGTTGTGAAATTTCCGACATTTCTCATACTTTAACAGCAGCCCATAAATTATTTTAATCCACTTATCTACACGATTCATTTTCTGCACGGATATTCAAAAATATTTTGCGCAGTATTTGGGCAATATCTCACATGCAGAAACTGTCGAAATATGACATTTGCGTCCTACGAATAACGTCTTTTATCTTAATTGCACCTTAAAAAATCTGCAATATCGTCCATATCTATGTAGAATCTCCCATGTGCTACATACGGTTATGTAACAGTGAACTGTGTCAAGAAAGTGACCTGTAACTTGCGTTTGCGCACCACTATTGACGCTTTCGTTCCGCTTCTGTAGGGTTGGGACGTTCTCTAAATAATATCGATAAAATTTTAAAATAATATCGATAAAAATGTAGCATCGTGTTTGGTGGAATTGTGGGTAATCCGTTTTATTTCCTTATTCCAATAAAAATGCAAAATCAAACATAAATAGGTTTTTCCTATGTTTACTGTCGAGATCATTATTTGGCAAGTTCGCGAGTTGTAGAACTCAAGTCTTACTTAAGAGGCGCCGTTTTAATTCAAACATTCTTCTTCTTGAAACAAACAGGTAAAACCGAAAATATAAATGTTCAATGTTTTTACGAAAGTTATACAAAACTACAAAATAGAATCTCCCATGTCCCACATAAGGTTATGTAATACCGCACTTTAGCACTATGTACAAGATTGACAAGTTTGACCGGTGTGTGTGTGCACCACACAAAAGCTGGCAGCTTTTCTACCGTAACAGATAGGGTTGGGTTATTTCACATTCTGCAGAAAAATATCGAAAATTATATTGATACCAAAGCAAATGAAATAACGACCAGTGCTGCGCAATATGTCGAGTGCACTTAGTCAAGCAATCGAATTTATAGCAAAAAAATCGTAAAATAACATTCAAGTACGTAATAGGTAGTTATCAAAAATTTTTTTTAATTATTCTGATTTATCCATATCCGGATAGATTAGATAAATGTTTGTAATTAGATATGTAAGTATAGTCACGACTCACGTGAAATGATAAACAAATTAGCGAAGTGTAAAGGGTTATTTACACTTTGAATTAAATTGTGACTTGTCTATTTTTTTTTATTGTTTTCGTTTACGTGATTTTAATTTGATAGCTCTGACTTACGATTTTTAGGTTGTGGGTTCCAATCCAAGCCACCTGCTTGGAATGGAACCCAAAATAAAAATCGTAAGTCGAAATCGTTACTTTTCTATAATTTATTTCATCACCACTGCTCTTAAAACATCTTAAGAAAACCGGCATGTCCTAGAACTAAACATTTAGAGACAAGACATTTCCCTAAGGTGACCGTCCTACAGAGAGGAGGTCTTTATTAGAAACATTATAGGCTGATCCGAAGTCTATGACGTCGGGACCAGGCGGTGCGTCTGAAGTGAACCTGGGCAGGACATCTGGTTAGACGCGGAGACGGCCGATGGAGCAAGGCTTTGACCGAATGGTGGCCAAGGTTAGGCCAAAAAAACCACGGCCGCTCTAAAGCTCGAAACCCTAGGGTCGGTTATCGACAAAGTCGCGGGAAACTCCCGGATAAGAGACGCACAGTACCGGGAAGTGGCAGAAAAAAGGGGAGGCCTATACCCAGCAGTAGGTGATTGCGGGCTGATATTATGATGGTGATGATAGGCTGTTCAGCTATGATAGAACTTTTAATAATATTCTTAGACTCGTTAGTCGTAGGTCATGATATTAATACAATGAGATCGCTAAGAGGATATAGGTATGCTGAGTATGCAAAGATTATGATAATGTTATCAGTAAGGTATTATTTGATAACTATATTGCGTACTCTTTAACCTTATTAGATTAAGTACAATAATAAGAAGACTAAAGTCTACTACTTTTAATCTATTTTAATACCTTTGAGCCGTTTATTATTTTAGCTTTTTGTAAGATTAAGATTACGATATTATTTGCGAAAGGGCAACGTGATTAATTCAACACAATGTAAATAGTTTATGAATATATGAAAAATTTACGAACAATGATCCTTCTTCGTGTTCGCCTATATACGGGGTGAAAACGGTTACCACGTATTGTATTGTATTGTATTGTATAACGGGCTGGTGTCCGCAACTCCACGTCAAAGCGCGTATTTTGCGTGCGGGTGGGAAAATTATTCGATCCACCCTAACTCCCCGAGAAAGGCCAGCAGCGCCTTGGTGTTGCTGACAATCTCGCGGAGAGTACCTGGGGTACCGAAGTACTTTGCCCTGTATGTTGCAACCACTGGGCAGTGTAGAAGCACGTGGGCTGCCGTTTCGTCTTCCTCCATGCAGGCTCGGCACAGGGGGCTGTCTGTGACTCCTATGACAAAGAGGTGTTTATTAAAAGAGCCGTGTCCAGTGATGGCGGCTGTAAGTGTGCGCAGCTGTATTTTGGTCAGCCGAAGCGCTCGTTTGGTGAGGCGGCCATCGATAGTAGGGAGTGCTTCCTTGGCCTGCCTGCACTCGCCATGGTCCAGCCACAGCTTGTGGTGTTGTTCACTGGTTCGTTTCCTTACCAGTGTGCGTAAGTACCCGAAGGGGAGTGGCACAATGGGTTCGGGACCCACTGCTGCCATGCTCGATCCCCTTCTAGCGAGTTCGTCCGCTGCATCATTGCCTCGGGAATCGCTGTGTCCTTTGATCCATTGGATGGTTATATTATTGTGATTACCAACCTGGTTCAGGCGTTGGTGACACTCGTGTATTAACCCAGAGTTGACTATATGGTTGTTTAGTGCTAACAGAACAGCCATGCTGTCTGAGAGTATACGAATAGAGTGGTCCACAACCCCCCTGGCTAAGATGGCTGATGCCGCCAGGGAAATGCCCATGCATTCTGCCTGAAAAACCGTGTTGTGGACCCCCAGTGGTGTGGCAATATGGATGTTGAGATCTTCCGAGAAGACTCCAGCTCCAGTGCCAGTACCTGTTTTAGATCCATCTGTGAAGATCCGTAGTTCCGCAGGGCTCAATCCCTCGCAGCGGTGGTCCTCATGGAGTTGGATTTTGTATTTTTTGTCGAATACGAACTGTTTGGGTATCCGATCGTTTATGGCTTTCGCTAGGGGGAACTCGTTATAGAATCCCTCCAGTATTGCGGTGTGCTGTGTGTACTTTTTACCCCAGAGTTGAAGTGTTTTAAGGCGTACTGCCGCCATCGTTGCTTCCTGTTGTATGAACAGATGGAGCGGTGGGAGCCCCAACATGGCTTCCAGAGCCGCGGTCGGAGTAGTCCGCATACAGCCTGTAGTCGCCATGCAGGCGAGTCTCTGCATACGTTGCAGTTTGCTGGAGGCTGTAGCTAGTTTGGTGCGGGGCCACCAGACCACTGACCCGTAAGTGATCATGGGTCGGATCACCGCGCAGTATAACCAAAGTATAATTTTAGGGGATAGGCCCCACTTCTTACCTATCATCCTCCTGCATTGCCAGAAGGTTATGCAGGCTCTGTCTAGTTTGTTGTCTAAGTGTCTGCTCCAGTTTAACTTACTGTCAAGGATGACTCCCAGGTATTTGACTTCTTCAGCTAACTGGAGTTCTGTATCGAATAGTTTGGGTAGGCGATAAGGGCCTAGTACTCTTTTTTGGGTAAACATGACTAGTTCAGTCTTCGTGGGGTTCACCGAAAGGTCGTATTCTATACACCACCGTTCAACGATGCGTAGCGCTTGTTGAGTGAGATTACAGATTGTCCCCGTCACTTTCCCCGAGATGAGGATGGCGAGGTCGTCCGCGTACCCAATTGTGTAGAAGTGGTTTGCGTTGAGCTTCATGATGAGATCATTAATCACCAGATTCCAGAGGAGGGGGGATAGTACGCCTCCTTGGGGGCAGCCTCTAGCTATCATGGCCATCTGCTGTTCTTCCGCAAGGCGAACCACTCGTTTGCTTAACATGTTAGTAATCCAGTCTATCAATACCTGTTCTACTCCGTGCCGGGAGAGGGCGGTGCTGATGCTGGAGAAGTTTGTCTTATCGAAGGCTCCTTCGATGTCTATGAAGGTGCCCAGGCAGGTACCCTTCTGATGTATCGCTTCTTCTATCCGGCCGACCACTAGATGAAGAGCTGATTCAGTAGACTTACCCGAGCTGTATGCATGCTGGTTTACATGTAGTGGGATCGTTTTCAAGGCCCCATCCCTCAGCTCTCTCTCGCAAATTCTCTCCATGGTTTTAAGGAGAAAGGAGGTCAGGCTGATCGGCCGGTGGGATTTGGCGTTTGTATAGTCGCTCTTACCCGGCTTAGGTATGAATATAACTTTCACTTCCCTCCATCCTTTTGGAACGTATCGTAAGGCCAGGCACGCTCTCATTATGGGCACTAGTCTGCTGGCGACAGAGGACCCACCCCACTGCAGTAAGGCGGGAAATATTCCGTCCGGACCGGCCGCCTTAAAAGGATGGAAGCACCGGATCGCCCACTGGAGTTTCTCCAGCGTTATCACTTTGTGTGCGTAGCGCCAGTCGTTTTCTGATGGTGTTAGAATTACCTCTGTCCAGTCAATAGTCTGTGCGAATGCGCAACCTGGGAAGTGAGTTTCGATAAGGACGCGCATCGCCTCTTCTGGTGATGTGGTAAGTGTGTTGTCGGGTTTGCGGAGAACATCGGGCCCATTTAAGTTCTGTTGTGCCAGAATTTTCCTTACCCTGTTTGCTTGTTGGCAGGATTCTATGCTGCCACAGTATTTTCGCCATCCGGTAGAGCTCCTGAATCTGATGCATTTTTTGTAGCTGGATTTGGCCGCGTAGTACGCGTCCCAATCCTCGTCAGCACAGGTGTTCATGGCTCTGTTTAGAGCTGCCCTTACCTTCCTGCGCTTTCGTTCCAAATCCGCTCCCCACCAAGGTTGCTTCCCTGGTGTTGTGTGCGGAGTGGTTTCCGGGCAGGATGATCGGTAGCTGTCTAGCATTGATTTCGTGAGATGACTTACTCGTCCGTCGATCTGCGACGTGTCCTCGAAGGTCATCCAGTAGTTTGTTGGCGCAAGCTTGGTCTCGAGGATGCGCGTATATGCCGCACGGTCTGTGTTGCGTGGGTTCCGCCGTGGCAGCGTTGGTGTAATACAGACCTGGATGTCGAAGCGGATCCATCTGTGGTCGGAGCAGGAGGCCTCTTTGGAGACCTGCCAGCCGGTGGTGATGGCCGCTGCACCCTCCGATGCAAGAGTGAGGTCTATGATTGTTTGGCTTCGTCTGTTTACGAAGGTTGGTTCGGAACCTGTATTCAGTAGGGTTAAGTTTGTAGTGAACAAGAAATCAACTAAAGTCTTACCCCTTGCGTTTTGCGTGTCCATGCCCCACAGAGGATGATGGGCGTTTGCGTCAGCGCCTATGATGACTTCCACCCCTGTGTTCTCGCAATGTCTTACGAGGCGGGCTAGTTCATGCGGGGGCGGCTCCTCTGCATCAGGCATATATGCCGACGCGAAGACTACTGCCACCTCCGTGTCCCCACGCTGTATGAGCAGCCTAGCTGCAGAGAGATCCCTGCAACAGAAATCTGTTAGTGGCTGTGTTTTAATATTTCGTGTCGTATAGATACACGATCTTGGTTGATCGTGATCTGTGCAAACTAAGAGCTTACCACCAAGATTGGAGAGTCCTTGTATGTGGCCAGCCCTGATCCACGGCTCCTGGATCAAGGCAATGGCCGTTTGTTGAACCTCCAGCCACTTCCGCAGTTGAGCCGTCGCGGTCTGACTGTGGTGGAGGTTAGCCTGCAGAACTTTACAGGTCGACGAAGGGGACGCCATCGCTGGTCGATCCTTCCTCGTCGCCTGCTAGCCGCAGCCCGGCAAACAGGTCGCCCGCGTCGAAAAACTCCCCCTCCACGTCCGATGCCGACGACAACAACGACAGGATGTCGCCGTCAAGCTCATCGCCCTAGGAGAGGACGGTACCCACGCTGACGGCAGTAGGTGCGGCCGGCGCTGCTGCTGCAGGAGCATCCGCGGGTGTAGCCGCGGTGTTTGTAGGGGGAGCTGCCACCTCCTCCTGTGTCACGATAATGGTTTCCGATGTCGGATCCCAACCCTGAGGGACGTCGGCATATTTGCCGTTCGGACCCTGAAACCGCATGTACACCGTCCCTACACCAAAAGAGAGACGGCGTCCAGCCTTCATCAGGGTCGGAATTTGGTCCTCAGGGACCCCGACCACCACAAACCATGCATCGGCCTGTTTATTGATGTGCAGCAACACCCATCCCTTGATGTCCACCCAAGGATTTTGGTAGCACAGAGCGCGCCCAATATTGGTCGGCTCTGCGAAAATACCCTGCTCATCCGGGATGAGTATGCCGCATCTTACTCGTTTAAGTATCTCCGCCTGCCTCCTGACCACTAGCGAGGTGCTGGTGGGGGGAGGCAACTCGGAGATAAGTTTCCTTAGCCAAGCTAAGGTGTGGTCGTCACCGCACCACAGTTTGAGGACCCCACTAGTGAACACCGGCCTTGCTTTGAAGGTCGGTGCGGGTGAGTCCTGTTTGGGGGAGCAGGCCTCGGCGACTATCTTCCTCTGGATAGCCGCGAGAACCAGCTCCGACACTTCCCTGCTGATCAGCCCCGTGCGGCCGCAGGTGACTGCGACATCTAGGTCGGAGCTGACAGCTTGGGCGTAGCTGCGATTGGCAGCCCGCTTGGATTTATCAAGCCGCGGCCGCTTGCGCTCCCCTCGAGGTGAGGAAGTCTCATTGAGAGCTCGCTTGGCCACGGCCTGATCCTCCCGAACAGGTCGCTGTGCTGTTTTCTTGGCTGGTCCCTCCTCGGCGCTGGTTGACGGTCGGCTAGGTTCTGGTCGGCTAGTGCCGGCCTCGACCTGCGACCGCATGCCTGCGGAGAAGTTGACGTTGCCACTGGTCGGTTTAACCGGACCCGTGGCATTAGCCAGTGTTTTTTGTGGAGTCTTACCTTTCCACCGTAATTGACGCCGCTCCTTCTTGGACGGTCTGTCCCTCCTTTTGGCAATACCTGCCGAAGGAGCTGTGGCAGCCTGTCCTGAGGGTTCTGCGCGGCGTTGTATATCCCGAGTGTTTTTATCCTTATCCCGGCGCCTTTTCTTCTGCACCTGCCAGGTGAGCGCGAACGCGTCGCCGGAGGTGCTGGTCTCCTCCGGTTGGCCAGTTACGGCCAGCAGGGGAGGAGCGGCTTGAGGAGCCGTAGGCGGGGGCGGATGTATGAGAGGGCCCCGGCCACCGGGGTTAACCGTCGTGGGGGGCTGTGTGCCTGCAAAAGAGGAAGGATCGGTACTGGTCCCAATCAGCGCCGGTGTCCTTTGTTTATTACGGGACTTGGATTTGGTCTGAGCAGCGGTTCTCACCACTGCCGGACCGACACCCGCGCTGGTGCTCGCCGCGTTGGCAGCAGAGCGCCCAGGGGCGAGAGAGGTGCTGCAAGCACCTCTCTTAGGAGTCTCGTTGGCTTTCGCCTCCACTCCAGTGTGTAGCTGTGTAGTGTGCGTATGTGTGTGAGTAGGTGTTGTGTGCGTGGTTGGTGTATGTGTGATTGGTGTGTGTGCGTGTGGTGTGTGTGTGGTGGTATTTTTTGAGGTATCCATAGTTTGGTGTTTGAAAATTCATCTCTCCGGCTTCCCACCCTCCTTGGAGCCCGCACCTGGGAACGTCTCGCTACAAACTAGCTCAACCGTTAGGACTACCATCGAGATATAGGGGCGTGAGGCTGGCTTACAGTGCGACATCGGGTGCTCGATCGGGTTTAACCCTCACTTACACCGTCAGCATGACCTTAACCCACCGCTTTGGCCATCCAAGGACGACCTCCGCGGACCTCCCGCCCCTCGCCGTGACCCTCTGACGGGACACTGTGGCCATTTACCTACCCCTGGCTATTGGGTAGGGCCACCGTTTCGCTTGAAATCCGGACCAAAGAGGGCGTGTTGCCTCACGGACGCATTACCGCCAGCGCCGCTCGGCTCAACCCTCCAGGACTCCTTCATCCCCGCTTACGGCGCTCAACCGCGCAGGTCCTAGCGCAGGTGACTAAATTTACCTACCCGTCGTCAGCTGAGTTTAGTGACGGACGAGCCCACGCCCACTCAGTCACAGAAGGACGTAGTTAGGTTGAAAAGCGCCTGGTGGTTTCTGTTGCGTCTATTTCTTAAGGAATTAGACCAATAACAGGGCGGCAACCTCGTGAAGGTGAACCCACCAGACTTGCCTTGAGGATCTACACGACTGTAGCGCTCCCCCCCAAGACCTCGCCACCTTACCACCTCTGAGGGACGTAGTAAGGTAGACCTGCATCTATACTACCAAGCAAAGCGAAAGCAAAGCATGTCGTTGTGCAACCGCAAAAGCATAAATACAAGCCCGCCCCAAATGTACTGAATACGGTTACCACGTATTCAGTACATCATTCTGAGCCGGCCACGTAGAAATTTTTCATCGATTATTAAAAAAAAAACCAACTGTTCCATAAATTTTGAACGTGTAGGTATTGCACTTTTGTAAGAAACAGCTGTTTTTTAGGCACATGTCTATTGGTGTTAATAATGATGAATAATCGTAGAAAATTGTAGTTGTAATAAGAATAATTGATTTTCCTCTTACCTTGTGGTATAGCCTAATTAGTATCTAATAACAACGCAATAAAATGCCACACTAATGGCATACTAAATTACTAATATTACTTATTAGTGGTAAATGGTAATACTTGTAATATAATGTGACCGGCTTAAGATAATGTATTTAGGTAATAACATTGCGCAGAAGCACAATATCCATCAGATGTTTTAAATTTTATCAATTAGTGTCTAAAAGCAAATTTATACGTGAACTTCTAATAAGGTAGTCTTAGAATATAACCGTAATTAGAATATTTTGCAAACGCTTGAATTGTTGTGTTAAAATTAGACAACACGACAACGACAACAACGACTGTGCGATAATTATTATAGATATCGCAAACATATATAAATAATCTTAAGCTTACGTACTTACCCTTTAACACGTACAGCAAAGGAGAATTCGGCTTAAATATTTACACAAGAGTTTTGCTATCTTATCATTTTGAACTTCTAGAAAATTTTGAAAACTTGCTTGCAATTAAAATTAAAATTTTCACTAATATTAATTGTAGGTACATTTATCTAAAAAAACTTATCGATATTGCACATTCCCATCACTAGCAAGTCTCCAAGTTATGAAATGTCGTTTGGATGACTTTTGCTTTCTTCAGCGGACTGTGTTATAATATTGTTATTCAATGTGTAACACGTGTTTTAACTTTACACACACACTACACGTGCTAGTAAATTATGTTTTTTGAATTAGTTGTACAGATTATTGACGCCAAATTGATATTTCCTGAAATATGAAATGTACTTGGTGATGTTGTAATGATTATTTACAGCCATGCCATATAAATCGGTCAAATAATACTACATTCTTGATCTCTTTCTGTACCTATAAGGTTTCTGACTAGGCAAGCAAGCAATAATCATTTATTCAAATTAGGCTAAAAATCAGCACTTTTTAAACTACAAAAAATACTTGAGACAATCCCTGAACGTCCGCCCCTTGTATAAGTACTCTTGTAGCGGCATTACAAAAAAAGTACTACAACGCCATCAATGACACACATAAAAAACTAGCACCATTATTCTGTCGCCCTAAAAAAGTTTTCCGCGACTTAAGAGCAAATAGAAGAACCCGACAACATCTTTTGGGCAGTAGCCCACCAGACAGAACACCCGTCTGGTCGGAGGATTCTCCCTTTTCAATGGAGTATAGACGAACTTTACGCCCTCTTACTCATATCCCTAAAGTCTATTTTCTGTTTCTAGGATTTAGTACTTACTTCTGAGAAACTTGTTAGCCAGCAACTGTCAGTCGTATCTGATCTAACTACCTCAGTTTACCTTAGGATAAATAACCTCGCCTGTGAGTAACAAAGCAAGCAGTAGATATATCCACGCAAATAAATTTCAGATCTTTCCACGCACATATTCTAAAGATTATCCTATTGCGTATTTCATAGAGATAATAGCTGGACATTGTACTCAGTTATTGAACAAACCAATCGACTGCGATAAATAGGACGACCTACTTAAAGGGTAATATCATATAACAATTACTAATACACAACACATTACACACGAGCAATGAAATGTAAACAACACATCAAAATCGATCTCTAGTGCAATAACGTTTCTACTTGAGTTAAGACCTATTTCGTAATAGTATGGTTTCCATTTCCAAAATACTGTTCAGTGGAAACGTAAAACGTTAATTAATACAGCAGGAGAAAATCACCTTAAGGTGGAACCGCCAGAGTAGCCCGCGAAATTCAAATTTTCTTAGTTTTTTTGCATTTTGCAGGTCAGTATCAGGCTGTATGTTGAACAAAATATGAGGATAGGAATTTCTCCTGTATCGTGGGTACGTTTACAAACATTTAAACTCACACACACAAACAGCCAGGACCCGAAACAACTACCTGTAGATCATACAAATATTTGTTCCGTGCGGGGATCGAACCCGAGACACAGCAGCCAATCGCTCAGCCACTGCGCCAACCGTGCCGTCAAAATCCGTCGGGATTATATGAACTTGAGGGTTGTATTGTTGAGTTTAATGACTATAACTCTATAAAGCCTTATTTGTTACGGTCGCGAATCTATCTTAATCAACAAACAGTTAGAAATTAAAATTTTGTCTTATGTGTTTTGCAATTTGCCGGTCAGTGTCAGTCTGTATGTTGAACAAAATATGATTCGCGACCGTAACACGTATGTAGTTACAGAATTATAATCATTAAAATCAGCTATATAACTCTCTAAGTTCATTTCATTGAGTGACTTTTATCTTGGGCTGTTCTGATTCCAACTCGGGGACTGGAATAATGGGTTAAAGTTAGTCAGTTATGAAAAAAGTTACGCCTCCCTCATACCCTTCCAATCTTCCTTGTGTTTTGACTGCTCCGGCCAATCAATTAGAAACGAGTCCAATTCACGTGCTGTCCCTTGAGCTGCCTCGGTTACGACGCCCGTCTTCAGTCACCCACCGTGTGATTATTCTCGCCCATCTGTCCCAATCCATCCTACAAGCCACATGAATCTAATGCTGAATATTGCCTTTCCCTAATTGGCTGATTGACGATACATTAACGGAAACCATGTTTAAAAAAAAGATCATGATAATAACTCATGATTTCATCACATAACGAGGCAATGACCTGGGTGAAAAAAGAGTGATTAAACCTGCCATAAAAAGTTATCAAACGTTAAAAGCAAGACCGCAAAAAGAAAATCTGGGCAAATACAACACAAAGATAATGTCGCTGCATCTTTTTCTTTAACTGCTCAAAAAAAGAAATCCCTGCTACAAGTTTATGTAGCTTTTTCCCCGCATCTTCGCTCGCATTCTGGTCGGAAAGTATTCCACGAGAATGTTTAAATATAGCCTATGACATTTGGAGATAATGTAGATTCCCATTAGTTAAAGAATTTTCGGAATCAGACCAGTAGTTTCGAAGATTACCCTGTACATCCAAATTTACAAACAAACAAACTTTACCTCTTTGTAACATTCAGATAAAGGCTTTGAGTTTGAAACTGAGGCAATAACCGAGCAAACAAAAATATAGATCTCTGTCTATACAAATAAATAAAATTGAAGTGTCAGTTTGTTGTAATATCAAAATAACAGCTTTTTACTGAATGCAAATGAAAATATATACGGCACTTATAACAAAAACACATTTTTTTCAATTTTTGTCTGTGACAGACAGACGTCTGTCTGTTTGTCTGTTTGTTCTGGCTAATCTCTGAAACGGCTGGACCGATTTTGATGGGACTTTTACTGACAGATAGCTGATGTTATAAGGTCTAACTTAGGCTACTTTTGTAATATAAAAATAATAAGCGTTCCTTGCAAAAAAATAAAACTGTTGAAATTGTTAACAAAATCCGAACAAAAATTAAAGTAATAATTTCACGCGAACGAAGGTCTCGGGGCCAGGTTCAACTACATATTATTATCACTCATACTCCAGATCTGACAACCCAAAAAGACGAAAAGGAACAGAATCTGCCAAAAAGATTACTAAAATCATCGACCTCGGAACCTGAGCAACCAAAGTTCCGCACACTAATGGAATCAGACAATGGACATCAGGTGCGGTCCGTGACTACGGTATGACGTGGGGTAATCATAAATGATGGTACCACTACACTTAGTGGTCATATTTTGTTGCAGTCTGTTTTGATACTGGCCGTGACTAATTAGTTTTTTTTTTTTACGGTTGTCTGTTTAGTTGGCGAGGTCTATGCCAAGAGTAAGGACGGAAAGCAGAAAATAACTTCTGTTGCAAATAAACTAAGGACTACTAGTTTCTTAGGCTATATTGTTCCCACTGCTGTGACTCTGGGCCTCTCTATGGAAGACAGTCAATGCGATAAACTGTCTTGATGATGGTGTGAAATTTTGACGAGCTTAATCGGTATAATTCATTGTTTTTGGGGATGAGATCAAGATAAACAGATGTGAGTCAGAGCAAGTCTAAAGAGTCAAAAAATCTGAAAGGATAACTTTTCTTGAGTGAAAACTTAGATCCGGAAGCCCAGAATTTTGTTGATGATGATGATGCGTGTGAGTCATTCTTAATATTGTTTATACTTGATTGACCATTAAATGTTTGGAATATTACAACTTTACAAACATATGGTAATGAAAAAATAATTTGCGGTAACGAGAATTAAATCAGGTAATGACTTGTTTTTATTTGTGCGAAACCATAATATTCAAATACTTTAATTTGAACAGCAATAAACGTGTCATAATTATAAGGAAGCTTGTACCTACAAGTTTTGCATATATGTACACTTTTGTAATACTTTTTTACTTAAATTATTCTGAAATGGCGCTTGATTTTGCTTAGTGATAAAGACCTTGTGAATTACTTATGCAAAAAAATGAAAGTGCCCCATAAACCATAGATTAAGTACTACTAGTGGATAAATAAAGTCATCATATTGCTGTCAGAACGGACGGCAGAGGTGGCAGAAAGATTTTGGAGTGTTGATCACCACCTATCGCAAGGGGAACCGGTGGTTTGTGGACCAAAGGCCTGGAGAAGACCGCGGGAATCTAGGTACTAGATTCTATAAAACCCAGGGCATCAGGCGGTGCGACGCTTGGGGACCTAAGTTCAGCAGTAGACGTCATTCGGACGATATGATGACGAATAAAGCCGAAACTGCAAATAGATGAATAATATGCCAGATAAAATTGAATATTTACATTCTTATTAGCGACTTCTTTTTGTGTTTGTTGACCGTTATTTAACACGATAGTGTGAATTATCTGAAGCTTTCTTCTTTATGATTAACGGAGGATCGGTTTACTTAGCTCTATTGTGTCATGTACCTGTTTCTTTTCTCGTATGATGAATATATATAGCCTATGAATGCCGTTTATTGCTATTACTACTGAGTATGCATGAGGTCCTGGATTCGATTACCAGGTCGTGAAAAGTGTTATTGGATTTTTCTGTCATGAATTTATTAGTAGCTGCCTCGGTGTCTGGATTTGTGCCCGGTTGATGGCAATAGGCTCGCCGCCTTTTACATGGGTTTTCAACATAAGTAGCGAATGTGCGTGTACCTCTGGCTAACCTTTCCTATCCTTCGGAGATTACAGGCATGATGTTATGGTAGATTATGTAGTGCTGAAGAGTTGAGCTGGTCAGTATACCTTTTTTAGTTGGGCTAACTAATTGCTCTGGGTAGTCCCTACGCGTTTTAACATTCAGTGCTATTGGGATAATCTTTTTAATTTCAAACATGACTTTAAAAGAATATGATGTATTTAAATCAAAAGCTTTAACAGCATTAAAATAGTTATAAGGTGCTAATTGCATTCACTATGTATATCTGTTGTTGATTAACTTGTGAAGTACCTCTAAAGTTTTGAGTAAATATTTACGTGCAAAGCCTCAAAAGCCTTGACACAGTCATTTTAAAATAACATGTATCTGTCGTTCATTGAGAAAATACTGAGAACATGACAACACAACACGAATATCTACTATCAGTCTCCAGTAAGGGACCGGCCTGATCATCATGATCATCATATCAGCTCGGAAACACCCACTGCTGGGTATAGGCCTCCCTTTTTTTCTGTCACACTTCCCGGTCTGTGCGTCCCTCATCCAGGTGTTTCCGGCGACTCTGACGATGTCGTCGACCAAATAAAAGAGGTTATTGTAGCTCCTACCATGTTTTGCTTCTTTTATTTACTAAGGTATCTCTGTTTCATCGACTACCCATGCCAGCAACTTCAGTTGACCTCGTTTAAGCCTTTAGCCATATCCATACTTTAATATTATGAATACGGAAGTAGCTCTGTCTATTTGTCTTACTGTTACCTTTTCACGCCTTTCTGATATTCACGCCTGACGGCTAAGTGGACTTAGATGAACACGTTAACAGTGGTCACTGTGGGTGGGTGCGGCAGTACTTTCCCCTGGGATAACTTCTGAAGTCTATACGGTCGAAACCGCGGTTTAAACCTAGTTGCAAACTAAATTGCTGACTTGCGATATCACATCATCAGTTCACGTAGGTGCCACAGTATCTACTCTGTTTACTCGATCAGAGAATACACTGCATGACGTCAGTTTAACTCAATCTCTAGTTCTTTACAATCTGCAGATGTAATCATAATAATATCTACGTTAAGGCAAATCTCTAAACCGTAATGCGGTGTTTGCGGTTCTGCCAAAAATAGGTTGAACGTGACTTTAAGAAGCTTGGTTTAATCCATTCGACGCAAACGCGAGCATTTGTGACCGTGACCCGTAAAGCTCACGCACAGTAAGCTGGGTGGAATTTTGTGAGGAATGATATTAAAGGAAAAGGAGTAAATGATATCGTGCCGGCTGATGGGAGAATGTACATGTTATTATCTTGGGGAAAGGGTAGGAACACGATGGTGATGATGAGTAAACCTCATAGCACCGGAATTAAACCTCATAGCACCGGATTTGCATCACCATAACTGATTTTTAGCATGCTATTATTAGCTTCACCTGTAACTTACTAACTTGGTATGTAAAAAATGCTAGAAGTTAAATTTGACCCTCTTTCCGGTGTCCGATTGTGCTGAAATGTTGCATTCATGTTTAGTTAGGATGACATTGCATGGTTTGCTAAATGACGTTATTCTAAATCTAATATGGCGGACACCCAAAGATGGTGGACTAGTTATTTTTTTTGCATTCCTATGATATGGGTATCATATGAAAGGGTTTACCTAATTCGATAGGGGCAACGCCGTAATTTTAATTTATAAATGCGGTTATGTATAACGTCTGAATAAATTTTTAATTCGGTAGTGTGGCTATCAACTAGTATGAATAACACATGTTTATTGCAAATTAATCTACATCTAAAACAAATCAAATATAAAAAAAAAAAACCATTAAATAGGTATCTACTCAATTAACTATCTTAGTACATTATTGAAATACTTAAATTAAATATCAAATAGTGCAAATTCTCTCAAATTGCACGAAAAAATATCGATTCGCTCATGAACCTCGTTTACTATGCGTATCGTTTGGGTCAGAAGATTGGTTCTGTCTAAGACCTTATGACCTGAGCCGTGAGCAGGTGACCCAACTACATGGCTAGCTGTAAATAAACTGTCAAAGGGCTGTAAATGATCCCGATCTGAAGCGGAGACGTTATGGTACTCATACAGCATGGAACTTCATAATATTGGGTGACTGGTAATTAGTGACCGATACTTAAACACGTGATTGTACTCATTATAACAAACAACGTTCCCAAAGAAACTTTTTTTATGCTCACTCACTTTTATCACAATCCCAATGCGCGCACGCACCTGTGACCTATCAGCTGTTAGCCGCGTGACGCCGTTCTGTCTCCCACTGTGCTCTGCCTACCCATTTTTGCACGGTGCGATAGTAATGAGACAGAACGGCGTCACGCGGCTAACAGCTGATAGGTAAGGGTAATTTCATACGGCTGTTGTGTTATTGGGATAAAAGTGAACGAGTAGGTAGGTATAAAAAATAATTGTTTCTTTGGCAAAGTTGTTTGTTATCATGAGTATAATCACGTGTTTAAGTATCGGTCACTAAATACCAGTCACCATATGTAAAGAATGATGAACGTCTCTAGTTGAAGTTATGCTAATCCCGTGTAGTACCTTTACGTGTGGGTTGAGCTTTAACCTTGAATAATTTTATAGCTGCAGCATTTTCTTTAATACTTCTGCAGTCTTGAGATTTGGAATTCAGTGGGTGGTACTGAATTCTTTAGATTTCCTTTCGAGTAATAATCATATTTTATAATAATTGGGTACAGTAACACAACGATAAATTGGGCCCCTTGTAAATATTTTACTTTGTTAGTTATCAAGGCTATTTAACTTGAGTAAACGGTTTATTTTGAATGAATCATTCATTTGCTGTAAATACCTTTTCTAAATAACCCTAAAACAACTGTTATATTCTCCCCAGCAGGTAACAATTATTGATTACCATGGTTTTTGCGTTTGTTGGTCTCTTTTTCTTAGCGTATCGGTGACAATTTAAATTGAGTCAGCCCAAAATTTGCCGGCAAGTTTGGCACGATTTGATGTTGGTTAAGACCGTTATTTTTTATTCTAATCCTGAACTGACCCGCTCCTGAGCAAAGACATCCCATTCCTTTTGTACCTCTTCCCGACAATATATAAGGAAACCTTCCTAGGGATCTCGCCTTCCCCTAGGCCTGCCGCGACCCCGTCTGGCTGTCTCAGAGCTCCAGTCTTGCAATATATGGACCCACAGCTAGACCGTTATGTCTATGTAGAATATTGATTTCACTAGTTTTTCTCGCAATTTCAGAAATATCCACAAATCTCTGGTCTTCCACATCGACATGTTTGTGTATAGTTTTACAATTATCTATCTCTTTAACGAGGTTTCCAGTTCAAACCAGATTCCATTCTGGTGAATACTCACAAGTGAACTCGGTCAGTGTGACATTATCGTAAGCATCATGTGTAGGTTATGTTATTAAGAAAATCGATACTTCGATAATAATATATCTTGCGTACAGAAGGACCATTAAATCTTTTGAAAATCAAGTAACCGAGTTTTGTTACCATTTTTCTTTCACACAAGAGTATTTCTTTTTTGTTACTGTTTGTCTGAGTTGAGATTTTCCAACTGGGTTATAAGCATTTTGTCTTGTTTATAGAAGTAATGGGACTTTCTTCTGGAAGCTCATGAAGAGTCACTGCGATTACAAAGCGGCTTTCCAATCATCTTGATTTAAGTAACATCACATAATTTTAGATAAACATGTCTTCATGTTTCTGTATTTATTACGTCAATCAACAATTTGCGTCAATAGCTAACGCTTTTGACGTCTCAAGTGTGAGAGTTGAAATTATTACCGTTAGCCTTCTATCGTTTTTTAGCTAGTTCACAAAGTGCGTTTGAATCAATCAGTTGAAACTTATAAACATAGTTATCTGTATTCACAACGCGTAAGACGTTATCGTCAATTCGACACCCACCGATATATCATCACGCTATGACGTCAATGAGGTCGAACATAAACGGCTTAGAATCAACTGCATTGAACACAGATGAGCTGCTTATGTGGTTTTGTTTTTTGAGATTCTCAAGAATAGTAATGGTATTGAATTGATTGAATTACTCTTGGTTTTGTCCTGTGTAAATGTTTTTCGGTGTTTCGTCTTTTCCTTGTTTATCTAATGCGTCATCTATGTCTTCATTAAAATATCTTTCTATACACTTGTTAGTAGAACCATTCGAATTTGCACTTGCATCTACGCTGGTCTTTACATCTTTATTTTGAACAAGTTCTAACCATCATCATCATTTCATTTCCCTGCCCTTTATCAACTTTCTCTTGACCTTATCCCAATTTTATGGAAGTAACATGTCTTCTTCCATACTTTTCTACTACTATCTAGTGACCTGATGAGTCACTGCCTGTCGAGCCATATCACCTTTCACACAGTCCATCTACTCAACCACTGTTATTTCTTATACTATTTCATTCTAAATGTTTTTGTTTACATTTCTTGTATTTTTCCGTAAAGCAACTCTACGCTTCATCAGTCAAAGTCTAGTCGACTGTTAGACTTTTTGTACTATGAGTTTATTGGTGTCTGACCATTGACGTCACTACGAGTACCTCTGGAAGTATCTAACAAGGTTTTTTATATAAGGTAATTAACTCATGGTCTAAAAACCTCTATATTTATGGCAGTTGGCTCGTTAACGGTTTCGTGCATACCAAAGAGAAGGTAATGCATCAAAGCAAAAGCTTTCTCCGAGAAAACGCAAGATTTTTAATGGTTTACATTTTTGAAGGTCGAAATAGAAGTTCTTATAAAGAACGTTGCATAATAAATAAAGATTTGTTCTGAGTAAAGTTATGCAACAGATGGAGGAAACAGTTGTGAATATCGATTCCTTTAAATAAAAAACAACCATGTGACTTTGATTTCGTAAACATAAACAAGTAGATTTCCTAGAAACATTTTTGCATCAACACAGCCATGGCCTTAAGCCATAAAACCAGAATTCGCAGGAATAAACCCAAAACCTTCAAAATTAATCAAATCACGTTGATTTACAAAGTTCATTGTCAAATCATTAAAAAACACGTTTACATTGTTACTACCTCCAAATTGCCAGCTGGATTAGCAATTATCAACTTTACTGTTATTAGTCCTTCGATTTTAGACCAGACAATTACAGATATTATAATTAATATTCTAGTTTTATCATCTTATCGGGCTACGTGAAAACCGAAATACAATTTTTTAATCTCTTACATCAAAACGACGAAATTGTTGCTCAAATTCCTTGATATCAGTAATTACGGAATGCTAACAATCAAAGGCTCATGTTGACGATAACATTATTTATTATATTACAGTTCATAATTGCAAATAATTTTAATGGCTCCGCTTCTGGGGATACCAAATTCATGAGGACTTGCGCACAACATACAGCGACTACTAAATTAATTAGTATGACGACCTTGCCGGCTACACGTGGCTTACTGAGCCCAATGGCGACCAGATTCGTCAAAACCATTATGACTTCGAATACCATCATCATCATCCTCCTGTCCTTATTCCTTAATTTAGAGTTGGTGCAGCATGTCTTCTCCTTTCATGCATCTTTATTAGATGTTATTTCAGTATTCGCCCCTTTCAAGCTATATCTTCTTTAAAATCATCACAAGCTTGAAAACCTGTAGGATATTAATATTTGTGAAATTTTCTAGGACATGGACAAAAGCATCGATGGCAGTACTGGTTCTTATACCACTAAAATGCTTGCTTGCTTTCCTACAGTGATTGTCATCCCAATCAGTGATGTTGGAACCACAATTGAAGGTTTAGCCTATCCAGTACTGCAAATAAATATGTTGTATTCAAAACTCCTTTGTTGTAATAACGGAATCTTACAAAACAAACCAACGTTGCTCACTGTACTTAAATCAAGTATTCGGAGATTTTCAACTCTCAAGTCGATTTCAAACTCAGTTGTTTCGCGGCCGCGAGCAGCGACGCACGTGTTTGTGGTGCCTCACGATTTTACGATTCAAACAGTTTTGAAAATCGAACCCGTCGGTAGTGTTGTGCTAGTGGTGGTTCTATTCTGTGTTTTTTTTTTCTAATTGGACAAGGTTTTTGGTACGTAATTATTCAGTTTTATTTATATTTATTAGAATTTTAAATAATTACCTCTGTTACCAAGATGACTTTGTTTTAGTTGATGAGGAAAAAACTTCTGTGATTGATAACTTTGATAGACACGATTGTTTCTAGTCTCATCCAAACGAATCTATATTTAGAAGTTCATAGTTCAGAATGTTTGTACATTATCGAAAACGTTTTGTGCGTGTTCGTTCATATTATATCGGTCAAGAATGAATAAAAAACTTTGTGTATCAGCTGTTCGCCTTCTCACAGTCTTGTTATTAATTAAATGATTAACGGAGTGGAACAGAATATGAAGTTTTTTATAAATGATGAGTTACTGACCTTCTTTCCTTGCTTTGCTATTGTTTCTGTTATTACTTGATGATCAACTAAGTGTGTGATTATGTTTTTTATTATGCTTGACGAGTTCCTTGAAATTATGATCTAGTTACAATGTTACGGATATAGTGCTATTAAAGAGAGCCTTGAAGGGTGAATTGATGGAATGGATAGAAAGTCTTTTTAATTTGAAATTTACCAACAATGGTTGGACAAACAACCACTTTTGGAGTAAAACGAGATGATGGGTCTCTCATTGAAACTATTAACTTCATGTGTTGCAATAGTAGTCAGTTTAGGAGCTTCAACAATGAATTAACTCAAACTCTCAAACTCAGACTTAAAATAAACTCTGTTATCGATAGTTGTAATTACTGTTACTCTTAGCTGAAGTATCATCCCGCTGCAGGCCAAACGCCTCTCCCCCTGACTTCCAGTTTTTTCAGTCAAGGCAATGTAGACCACCGGACGTTTGGTTTTGTCCAGCTCGAGCCCCCATAATTAAAGAATTCTTCAATAAGTTTTAATTAAAGAATTTAAATTCAATGCATCATTGAAAGTCTCAATCATAAAGTTTTTACGAGCGGAAAGATTTCATTCACAAATTAATTATTTTTAATGGTTGATTGAAGCCAACAATTTGTAAACTACAATACTGGGCACTAGTGGGTTTAGCTTTCGAATGTTCTGATGGTAAGTATTAGCCATTTTCTTTCATACATCATTATAGTTTATAATATTCCATAATGCTTTACAATACCTTCACGTATAGCGAATAATATACTTAAACTAGCTGATGCCTGCGACCTTCGTTCGCTTGAAATTATTATAAAAACATATTACTACCCTTTTTTAATCGGATTTTGTTTTTTTTTTTGCACGAAACCCTAATATTTCGACTAAAATAAAAGTAGCCTAAGTTAGACCTTTATAACATCAGCTATCTGCCTGTAAAAGTCCCGTCAAAATCGGTCCGGCCGTTCCTGAGATTAGCCGGACCAAAC
Organism: Noctua janthina; assembly: GCA_963576755.1. NCBI lineage: Eukaryota > Metazoa > Arthropoda > Insecta > Lepidoptera > Noctuidae > Noctua > Noctua janthina. Next base: position 11,226,273 of record OY755075.1, on the reverse strand, counting down.
AGACAGAAACTGAAAAAAGTACATGTTTTTGTTATAAGTCCGTATATTTCAAATGCATTCAGTAAAAAGCTGTCATTTTGATATCACAAATAGACACTTCAATTTTATTTATTTGTATGTAGATGAACTCCCTGAGCAATCGTTTCGTTTCCACCTAGCTGACTGGAAATTTTATTACTACGGCATGAGTACTTCAATATGCTTGCGCCCGCGTAAATCACAAATTACCCCACGCGATCGTACCGGGAAAAGTATCCGTATCATATCTCTTAACCTATGTTCTAGCGGTACGCTGAGTATCATCCGTTTATCTGTTAAGCCGTGAAAAGGTATCAGACACACCGGCGCGTAGACACAGAATCATCTACTCCATAGTGCTTTTAAAATAGCATCCACGTATACTTTAATGTAGATAGATGCTCCCTGAGCCATCGCCACACTTCCATTTGCTGACTGGCAAATATTTCTACAAGAGCAATTTATTTTTTATTATAATGCTCATATTACTCACGATAAGAATTCTTTGGTATTCAAATTCACGGACCTTCGATTTTAGTGTTCATTATCCTTCGCATTCAGACGTTTACGACTAGAATGATGATAACCAGCTGTTTTGCTTGTATATATTCTTGTATATCCGCATCGAAATCTTATGTGTTTAATTTTACGTTTCTCTATAAGAGTTTCTTTCTTATGCCAGTCCTTGCCACAATTTTCGGGGGTTCGGCGAAAATGTTTTCTTCTTCCGTTGAAGTCATCATCTGCCTAGCCTTTTCTCCTACTATTTTGGAGTCGGCCTTCGCTGTTACCGAGTGCTTGCTGAGTATCAGTGTTTACATGGTGCGGCAGCCTATCTAACCTCCACAACCAAGTAACTGGAAACACGATACCCCCTCAGTAAGACTGGTTTTCCAACTTTCGGACTGTCTACTCGAGGCTCTAAAACTAATAAAACTTTTAGGTACCTTTACTGGAGTTTTGAAGGATATGACGTTAACCCTTTCAACAGTAACAGCTAGGTAATCACCAGCAAAGCAGTAATCATTTTATCAGTACTAGTTACGTAGTGTTAATAATATTGCAATAGATGACAATTTGATGGATGCATCGTCGTGCGGTGATATTAGCTATTAACTAACCGGTTTTCTAGACTTTAACGACGTGTTAGATTTAAATAACAAGATTAGCTAATTGTAATTCTTCGACGGCTTATATCTTACCTCACTTGCTGTTGCTCGAAGAGATGATAGAAATGGACTCGGCGTTGTCCAAGGGCCCGTGAGATTCGAAAAAAAAAAGATTTTTGACTCCAAATATAATCTACGCGAGACAATATAACTTCAGATTTCTTGTAGAATTAATTATCTATGTACTGTTTAAGATTTACAAGGCACATAACAACAACTCGAGTTAAAACATGGATAAATTGACAAAGATGTTAGACGGATGGGTGGTAGAAAAAATCAGGTTTTTCTTTATGATCTATTGTTATAAGATTACCCTAAATTAAGTAATTGATATCCCACGGTCATATAACTTTATAGGAAGGTATGTTTTTATCCAGATTTGTTTTAGTATTACTCAGTAAATACGCAGGAAAAGTATAATTATTTTTATTTGTTAGTAATTCACTTTTAGCTGTATGAAATTATTGTATATTAATTATTATATAATTATATATTATGTATCGCGTACACGCTAATCTCCGAAGCATCCCAACCGATTTCAATTAAATTTTGCGTATTCGTTGGTTCGGGCTTCAAAGATAGCATAATTTTACACTCGTTAGGTGGCGCCTTGGGAAGTAGAGGCATCTCGTTAGTCTTGTATAATTGAGAAGCCTAAATCTTATTATAAAATTAAAGGAGCCTAAGTTAGACCTTATAGCATAGCATAGCAGCTATCTGCCACTAAAAGTCCCGTCAAAATCTGTCCAGCCGTTTCGAAGATTAACCGGAACAAACAGACAGACAGACGATAATATTTTTTTTGTTATAAGCAACGTATATACTTTCATAAGCATTCAGTAACAAGCTGTTATTTTGAAATTACAAACAGACACTTCAATTTTATTTATTTGTTAGACAATATGTTACGATATCTAGAACAAGATACTTCGATATACTTTTAGTTTAACTGTTTCCTCATATTGCTTCACTGCTAGCAGACACCTGTTAAAAGTCTAGATGAAAGATAAAATTAAACTAACATTTAATGCTTACTTTAAACTTTTATGAAACTTTACGAAATGCAAACACAGACACTTGGGTAATGTTTCACTGTACTATCTAGAATCTATTTATAACTCAAGGCTTTCTAATTTTGATATGAAATTGCTAAAAACATCCAAAAAAGCAAGTTAGTAAAAAAAATTTTGGCGTTCTCAAAAACTACGAGAAACAGACATGGAAAATACTAGAAGTCATGGCGACAGCGCCAAACCGAAACACACAATATTTGAAATAAGAGAAACAGAGATCGGAAGAGCTGGAATTCCTAGGGCCAGAGCCTTGCCCAGATATGGGATGATGCAGGCTAACAGTAATGCAGAAGCAGACAAAACGATAGGTCTTAGACAAAACTGATGACATCCACCTGCAGTGTGTCCCCGTGGTGGCTTACGGCCCACTTCTTCTCAAAGGAATGAAACTTACACTTAAAGCATTTATTTCAATTAGACTATAACAGCACTTTTAAATGTCAAAAAAAAAACAAGAAGCTACAGTCGCAATCACTAGGCACAATAACTTGTGGTAGTACTGTAGTTGCCCATTCCAAAGGGTAGGTCTCCATCGCGGGCCTGTGGACGGCGAGTTATGGGTCAGCTCGCCGTCCGGCCGTCTTATGACAACAGGCCGTGTCGACGGCGCGTTCGTGTTTCACGTGCGCCTCAAAGAGATGTCAGCAAATAAGTAGGGGTCCGCAAGGGCCGATGCCTGCCAGGGCTGCGGGACTGTTCGAAAGAGATACCGTGGCCCTGGAACACAAAGGGCAAAGAAGGAACATGGATGGGTTTTAGTCAGTACAAGTCTGACACTCCCTTCCGCTCCGCCCAGAGTGGGGGGGGGGTCATTTGATGATTTCCCATCCGGAAAAAAAAAGGGTAGGTCTCCATGGAGATGAATGGAGATGGAGAAGAAACTCCAGGGTCACTCTTTTAAATCAAAATATTGTTATAAAATTATGGTAACATCATTCATGTTGAGATTAAACATATATGTGGGGACGATGTAGAAAGACGTGCTAGTTAAGAGCGTGCAGAGTAAAAAGATAAAATCAACAATTCAAAAAATAAAATAAACCGTGGCAGCTAAGAGATGACCAGTCCCTGACGGCGCCCGTTCACGAACATGACACATGGATCAGTACCGTTCAGCTCAGAATGCCTATGTCCTAGCAGGAAGAACATTATAAGCTAATTATGCTACCACTCATTATCCTATGTAGAGCAAATCGATACTACAGTACAGATATGCTTAACTTTATCAAACGCTTTAGATAAGTCAACGATTACTATGGAATATTTGACATTGATTTAGCAAACCACATGTATTTCGTTTTTATCAAAATATGACTAATAAAAACTGAATTCTTTGTAATCTGATTTTGTGGATAATTTTTGCTTCATTGTTGTATTTTTCAGTTTTTGAAGGTTTTCCTGTAAACGTAATTCTACCTAATTAATTTTTAACAATGCAGTTTTTGAATTATTTACATTTTTCTCTTGATTGTTTGAGTTATTTAAGTCTGGTAATATGTAAATTGTTGAAATTAGGAAGTAATGGACATTTTATTATAATGTTTTACCTTTATTTGGAAACCGGATTCATGGTCTTTGGGTCACGGTCTTATGGTTATGAATGTAGGTACTTGTTACACCAGGAAACTTCTATGTGTTTACTAAAATAAATAAAATTCAGCAAAGTACTGGAATTGTTATCAATATTTTGAATTCCTCTTCTTATGCCTGCCCTTGTTTCATGTAGCTTAGGGTGGCTAAATCGCTGTTACATTCCATAATGGCTGAGTGAGAAAACTCAGCCATTACGATATCATTCTCTTCTTTTACATTCTTGTCTCTCTGTTTTAGCCTACTACATGGCACCGGAAGAGACAGAAGACAGGAGTGTTGAATATTTATAATTAAATAGAAAATATTTATCTAATCCCTTACAAATCAGATGTTTAAGCTGTCATTTTAAGACAGGTATGTCGTTAATATAATATAAATATAAATTAAGTCCAACTCAAGTAGGTACCTACAGTAATTTTAATTTAAACATACGGTAAACATTGTTATATCCTTGATCGTGAGAACCATTAATATCTTTTATTGTTGTCTACATTGTCTATAGGACATTTTTCTTCAGAAAACGAACGTTACAAGTGACATTTTTGTCCTTTCTTACCTTGCGGCCTTGTACAGAACCCTGAACCCGGTAGTGATGATGACCAGGACCTGACGAAGCTATAAACCTCTTTATAAGGTTAAATGTCACAAGGAATGAATGTAAGAATGTTTTTTTTTCTGTGGTCTGTTTTCTTTTTAAATATTATTGGTAGTTTATTGAGAAATACGTGGAATGTTTAATTGTTTTATCTTTTATTTCCTGGAGTTTATTGGCTTTTGGTGATATTTAGTTTTGTTAACTACTTGAATGACTTTTAAATTATGATGCCTTCGAGGAGATTGATGGGTTATTGACCCTAGTGCTTATTTATTTACTTTTAATGAGGTAAAAAAATATTTTATGTTATACACAAATAAGGGATTTGTAATGATTTAAGGTTGTAATTTGCAAGATTGTCAGATTTTTCTCGAGACATCATTTATTTTCTAGTTTCAATGACTTGACTAAATAAGTCTTAATTTTTTGCACTTTAGAAAATTGTGTCACACTAAAATGATAGTGACACACCTCACTCAACAGCTCCAACCTAATGAGGAAGCATGCACACGGTATCATGCATATAATAATATGCATTCATCGAACCTACCAAGTGGCAACACACAAAACTTTCTATAGCGTCACTTATTGATCTCGAAGTTTCGATCACACACCAGTGAAAGTTGATTTGGTCGACATTTTTTACTTCTTATGTATTTAATGGATTATTGAATTATATTTACGACGTGTATCATACACGTTGTAAATATAATTTAACAATCCATAATCCAGGTGAAATATTTCTTTTGAGAATGTTTCATTTCATATTTAAAAAAATAAATTGGACCAAATTTCTTCACTGTCCTAAAAACAATTAGGCCACCTTTCCTTCAGTCATTTTTATCTCTTACTGTACTAACACTGATACTGTTAGCCTGTGTCATCCCACTGCTGGACAAAGGCAGAGGCCTTAGGCCTTTATGACTTCCAAATTCTTACTGTAGTTATGAAAATGTGCTCCAGTTGAAAGATTAATCAAGATTTCTATGGCATTTCTTAAACACTATCGACTGCCTGCTAAATGTAGGTTCAATTATCGAATAATGCTTACAAATAAATCATAAGTATAAAAAAACTGGTTATTGAAACGATTACCTCTTAGGTTAGACAGCAAATATCCTAGACTTTCGAATTTTATGTAACTTTCGATTCTGGGCTATACACGTTGGTTAACCTAGATTTTTAAACCACACCAATATTTATGAATACAAATGAGAATCTTGTCTGTCAGTTTCATTCGGTTTTACTACTAAACTGGGGGTATGTCTATCTTCTTATTTACTACTATTATAAATGTAAAAGGTAGTGAGGATGAATGGATGAATGTTTGTTACTCTTTCACGCTTAAAGTACTGAACGAGTTCTGATGAAGTTTTGGCACACAGATAGTTTATAACCTGGATTGACACATAGGGTACTTAATACGTTGCTTTGAGATAATTTCCCAAACGCGGGCGAAGAAAAAAAAAAGAATAAATTGGCATATAGATGCCAAAGTATCTTTTTTTACACACATCTCAGGAAATGCTAAAAGTTCTAATAGCTTAGCTAGAGAATTAAGTATTATAGATAGAAGCCTGCCTGATTTTAGATTATTTCCTACTTTAATGTTTATGCATAGAGCCTTCGTATATTTTTAGATGGTTACGAGTATTACAGTCTGTTGAAGGTTTTCGTTGATATTATTTAATAACACGATTACTGGATGATAAATAATTATATAAGTGACATATTATTCAATAGAAACTGTGGAAAATGGTTGTCTATGAATAAATAAGAGACAGTATAGGTACTATTATACATTATTAAAGGTACAATCATTTTAGAAAATGATACAGGGCGTATTACCAAATAATAACCCTGTATAATTTTCTAAAATGGTTTTACCTATTATTATTTTTGTTTTGAATTATACTTGATTAAATAAGTGGTATATATCAACGGAAATCCCCTGATATTTGAGTTGAAAACATTTTATTAAATTTTTGTATTAAGTCATAAATATTGCATCTTCTACTAATGGCCTCCGGATATTACATAATTGTAATAAATACTATTAAAATTCTAGATGCCATATTAGTCTTTTTGTAGACAACATATTATCTTCACCCGGTTTTTTTAATCTATTTAAACAATAATATAGTTCTTAGAACTAGTTAAGTTTGTTTTCAGAGCTCAATATACGGTGTTTATGTTTTAAAAAATGCTTTAAAGTTATATTTATTTTTCTGAGATTTCTAATACTGACATCATCTTCCATACATCTCAGCCGTCATCTTTCTCAGTATTTACCATGAATTATGCAAAAATGATATAATCATCATACTATCAGGCTAAATTATAACAGCCGCTCTTGCCTAGGTTCATCTGTGCATGGATGACCCATGGTAAACCGAGCTTCTTCCGAGCCTTGGAAAGCATGTTAAGCCGTTGGTCCCGGCTGTCATCTGTAGATCTTTGACGGTCTTTACAGGTAGTCAGTGGCCCAAAAAGTCTGACAACCAGTCTTACCACGGGGTATCGTATTACCCAGTACTAACTGGGTTGTGGAGTCAGATAGGCAGTCGCTCCATGTAAAACACTGGTATTTAGCTGCATCCGGTTAGACTGGAAGCCGACCCCAACATAGTTGGGAAAAGGCTAGGCAGATGATGATGATGATGATGATGTGACTATCAGCCCAAAGTCCGAAAGGCGCCTATTGTTCATGTGCCTCTCAAAATCCTTCACCAGGTCATCGGTCCACCTTAAGAAGCCTTACAGCGCTGCGTTTTCCGTAACATGGCTGCCACTCCAGAACTTTTCGGTTCCATCGACCATCCGCCCTGCGAGCAATGTGACCTGCCTTGCCACTTTAGTTTGATAATTCTTCGGGCTATATCGGTTACAAAAATGATCAAAATGTAAATAAAACTTTAAGGTATGCTGAATCCTTCCGAGCCTCTCTACAATCCCACAAATATACATAATGACAAATACATCGTACGAGTTTCCAACACGTAACCAGCCCCGAAGAACGAAGCTTCCACAAACAAACCTCCATTACATAAGTATTTGAAGTTTATTGTTTCTAGAAGTTTCCATTCCTTATGCGTGGCAGTCACGTAGGCAATACCCTCAGTCGTTTATCCAATTATGTTTACTTATGTACTTGCCATCTTTAAACTCGTTATGTTATTACTGACACGCATTTCTCTACTGTTAGACATCTTAGTTTGACCTCATTTGAAGAATCTTAGAAATGGTAATAGCTAGGGAAAATGATGGAGTAAACTATCTTTGAAATAGAAATCCTTTATTTACCAATAATGTAGGTAAACAGATATGATGGTTATTATGATAAGCGTCCCGATACATTTTGCCTTACGGCATGCAAAGTTATTTAACATAATAGGTACATTTATTTATTTATTTATTGGCCTATCTACAATTGTTACTCTGTTTATCCTAATGCTACAAGCAATTTGATACAAGCATAGTGTACAATATAATGCGATAGACACTACTTAACAAAAAATAAAACATAAAAAAAGCATTCCATTTACTATGCAACATTACTATCATTATTAAAAATACTCATATTAAGCACAATGCCAATAATTTTAAATAAAAAAAACATGTGTTGCATCCTAAACTGCGAATGTCAATCAATTAAGTTAAGCTTTATTTTTTTTTTTTACCCCCCAACTCTGGGCGGAGCGGAAGGGAGTGTCAGACTTGTACTGACTAAAACCCATCCATGTTCCTTCTTTGCCCTTTGTGTTCCAGGGCCACGGTATCTCTTTCGAACAGTCCCGCCAGTTAAATTAAGCTTTACCTAAACTTTTAGTAAAATCATGATTGAATCTTTATTTGGGATACGAGAATAGCTTTTACTGTAGTAAAAAGAGTAATCGGCCATCTTCGAATGGTAATGAAGGACTTGACACTAGCAGCTGTTTATTGGTGCTCGATGAAAATACCCAAGTTATGCTTTGCCAAACGCCCAATATGCTCAATATTGTCCTAAACAAATACAGTGGTGCTGTTTGCATGTTTTATTCGGTATTGCACAAACAATATATAAATAACACTTATCAAAAGGCGCGAACTACAAATTGGGCTTGTAAACAGAATTATTTAAATATTTTGTTAGATTATTTATCTTAGTTAAATATTGTCATATCACAGCTCAAACATCCACTGCGGAACACTGGGTGAAATAACAACAGATTATTTTTAACAGAAGTAAATATAAATAGCGTACAGCATACAATAATAAAAAACGCCACACCATTGCAATAAAAATGATAATTTATGCGATTCCGTGCGGTATTAACATCTCTATATTTTTTTTTTTTTTGCCAAATCATTACGTAATTGATACCAGGCTTTTTTATTTTTAGTGTTTTCGCAGAACTTTGATGGATGTTCTTAATTTTTATAAAAAAAAAAGAAAAGAACAAATTGACCTTTCCATTTTAGAAAATTAATGACCCAGCTTTTATTAGAATGTAGAAAGCTTTGGTAGTTTTGTATTTTTTAAACATTATTTTAGTTTACAATATGTAAACCTCTCTGTAGATATTTGCATTATTTGTTTAATAATTTCCTAAATAAATTCAAGATGTTCACTTAAAACTTCGGACAGGCCTTAATCGCGGTCATCAGAGTGATGGGAAACTGAGATAATGTTTTACAACGCCCTTGTATAATTATCGGATTCAAAAAAAAAAAACGAAGTGAAGGTTATCTAAGTTCCGTATGTTTTTTTATTAGGAATTGTTGAGTTGACGGAATCATTGTATTAATTAATAATTTAAAATGAAAACATTTGTTTTGAGCTTTGACTACCTATGTGCCCCTATGAAGAATTTGTGAAGCATTTCAGTTTTCCAGAGTTTATCCATTTGTTGTTAAAGCTTCCAGACTGACGAACGACCACTCAGAAACTGTAACATGTACTAAATTATATTAGGTTCGTTATTACATAGGACTTAAACATAACTGGCGAAATGTGGGTGAATTATAGGTACACCTCTGAAAAAAAGAAAGAAAAAGTTTTAATTAAACTCGCACAAGACGAAACTATAAAACAAAATTAAAAAAGGAAGGTGGTGTGACGAATATGGCCAGATATTGCACAGGATAGAAAGGAGGTTTGGAAACAGAAAGGGGACGCTTTTGCCCAGCATTGGGACACACAATAGGCCATTACAAAAATGAAATAAGACATGCATTAAACCAAATTGGCAAAAGGCCCCTCTCTCTGCCCAACTCTTCTGGTGCGATGTTATTCTATTATAATTAGGATTATTTTTTCTTCGTTTTAAGGCAGGCAGTTTACAAAACATATTTTTTTAAACTTTAACTGACCAGGGGACCATGTGTAACCAATACTGGTAGTAACCATGTTACATAGGTACAATGAACTGTCCTGAGGATGCCCCAGACTTATACAGGGTGTAACAAGACCCTTAATGAAGCCGTCAACCAAGCATTCTGTACATCAAACTAAGTAACTTTACGCAAAAATTATTGCTGGGAATCGACTTTTTGGGGTGAAAAATCACGTTTTAGGGTAGGCCTCAATGTAACGCACTCCTAACATTGTGATGATGGATGGATTGAATAGTACGAGGGTCGTGGAGATGTTTAAAGTAAAAATCTTACATTAAAAACATGAATTTAAAAAAAAACTTGTGAAAAAGTTGGAACTTTGACCCCCAATATCTCCGTAACTAGAAGGTTCCCAGGTATGGTCTAGATAATAAAACAATAAAATGATCACAATGACGGGAAGAACAAGTGCCTTTCGGCTTCGTTAAGGGTCTTGTTACACCCTTTATGTATGACTTTGATGTATCTTGGGCTTCTTCAAAAGCAAACGACCTTTTTCAACACATTATTGATTTATTTGTATATTGATTATCTTTTTAAGTGTGTACTTATTTTTGAGGGTTTTTATGTAGGTACTTTCCTGTTCTTTACTAAGTCAATTATACATTTTGGTTATTGATTTGCAAGTGCAATTAAAGGATTAAAAGATATTCAGCTCAAACATCATTAAATTATTCTTTGTGGTTAGCATTTCAAATGTATTTTCATTGGATAAAGACAAACAGGTCATTAAATTTTTTTCAACTGTTTCTCTGACGTAAATTAATTCTTTTATACAAGGTATTTCTGAGAAAATATCTTCATTTATACTTATTTGTATGGTAGTGTAGCTAGGAAAGTGTTTATTTTTATTAACACTGATGCAAATGACTTCAAAATCAACCCACGAAGCTGATGTTGTTGACTGCACGGTGGCGCAGTGACTGAGAGACTGGATGATGCTGCGCTGCGAGTTGCGGGTTCGATTTCCTCTCGGAACCAATGTTTGTATGGCCTACAGGTAGTTGTTCCAGGTCTGGCTGGTAGTGTATGTGAGTATAAATGTTTGAGATAGGAGAAATTGCCAGTGAGGGAACAAGATTAAAAAAAACTGAGTAAATTAACAACAGCGTCCGTGGCCATCTTAAATTCTACAATAAATAGTAAACTATTGTTGTTTTAAAGGCTAATCAACTTGTAATAAGGCACAGCCACCGTTCGGAACTGCTCTTGCGCAACCTCCAGCCGAGCTAATATAGCTGTTACGAAATACCCTTCAAGGCAACTGCAAGGCTGCCCGAGCGGTCATTTATTTCATTTATTTGATTTGCATATTTCAAACGATTTATTGCATTTGCTTATTTTTGCTTTCCGGAATATTGTTGTAAGGGATTTTTGAACACATAACATCACGCATGTAATACCTTAAAGGCAGAGGCAGACCTTATTTTTATTGCAGACTAAGAGCTAAGCTATGCCGAAGCTATACTAAGCTAAGCTAGCTAAGCTAAGCTAAGATAAGCTAAAAATATGTCCTGTGCACACCAAAAACTAAGGGGAAGGTCAGTCCAGTGTTGCGAAGTTCAATTCGACGGACGCTCGCCATGAATAATATTGACGAAGAAAGTTCCGATGATGAATACGTTACACATAGAAAAAGAAGATTAATAATGACTTATGATTATCTAAAAAAAAGACATTTCAGACCTTGGATATGTCAACACATTCAATCTCGGCAAACAATGTGGGGCTTAGCTTAGCTCGCGTAGCTGTGCATCGGCATACACAACTAACTTAGCTGCGCATATTTTAGTTAGCTCACATAGCTTAGCTTGCATAGTTTGCAGTCTGCACACAAGTATAAAAAACTGCGTCAGCTATGCGAGCTAAGCTGTACTAACTTAGCTTAGCTCTTGGTCTGCAACCCGCATTAGTAAAAAAGAGGTGAGACTAGTATGTAGTGGCGAAGGTTCCATTTAACTCGATTCCTACCGGCTTCTCTTTGAAAAATGGCACAGTCAGTATACTATAGGCAAATAATCACATTAATGCTTATGTACTCCGGCTTACCTCTTACAAAAATTGACCCTTCGCTACTGCTACCGTGTCTTGCTGCTACTGAGAAATTCGTGCTAGAAAAGATCTGTATCGCAATTGTCATAAAATCAAACTTGATTAAAATTACATCTGCCAAACTAGTAGACTTGCTTTGGTCATATCGAAATAAATAATTACAAATGCATGTCAACGTATGTAGTCAATATTGTACGCTTTGTAAATATTGTAATTAATTAAACTACAAAAAACATAGTCTTAATATTATCGGCTATCTTGACAGCTGTCAGGATACTACAAAATCAAGTAAAATTTTAAGTACCTACTATAGTAAAATAATATATTGATCTGAACCTACACCAAAATAATGATGAATTTGAAAGATTTGTTTGCATGCATAAGTAACCTGTCTCCCCAATATATCAGAAGTGTCAACTTGAGATATTCATTCATTTCTAGAAAATTCCTGGTATGAACATTAATATTTATATTGACAGCATTGTAAAGATATTATCATGAATAATTTTAATTCTTGGCTTGACATATCTCTGCCATAACTTAGTTAGTAATGTTATAAACGCTTATAATGTGTCAATATTATCTACCCATTGTTGGTCATTGAGCCATCCGCAATAAGAGTTTCTAACTAAGCACCTCATTTGCATTTATTTCGTGTACATAAATGCCTACTTACATCAACAATCATTATTATATTTGGACATACGCTTATAAGGGTCTAAAAATAACTATATTTCACAATAACTTGTCAACCAAGCATTCTGTACATCAAACTAAGTAATTTTACGCAAAAATTATCGCTGGGAATCGACTTTTTTTTTGGGGTGAAAAATCACGTTTTAAGGTAGGACTCGATGGAAAGCACTCAAAGTATTGTGCTGATGGATGGATTGAATAGTACGGGGGTCGTGGAGTTGTGTAAAGTAAAAATCTTACATTCTTTCTTTATCGTGTGGTTAGTTCCTAACCTGGTGTCAGAGTTTTTATGCCGCCCATGGGCCTCTGACTTGGCTTAAAAATATGTATTTAAAAAAAAACTTGTGAAAAAGTTGGAATTTTGACCCCCAATATCTCCGTAACTAGAAGGTTCCCAGGTATGGTCTAGAACAAAAAAAATGATCGCAAAGACGGGGAGAACAAGTGTCTTTCGTTTATGTTAAGGGTCTATTTACACCCTTTATGAGTAGGTAGGAAGACCAAAGAAACGATGGATGGACTGTGTAAAGAATGATATGGCAAGAAAGGAGGTGTCTGATGGGATGACGAGTAATAGAGAAGTATGGAAGAAGAAGACATGCTGCGCCGACCCCAAATGAATTGGGATAAGTGCAAGAGAATGATGATGGTGAGGTTCTTCAGAAAGGTTAGGTGCGTGTATGACCAGTTGTATGAACGTGGAAGCGAAAGGAGTATGTAAAGACCGTAGCAGGTGGCGTTCTTTAGTTTCTGCGTAGCCCCATGGGAAAAAGGCGTGAGTTTGTATGTTAATATAATGAAATCCGAAATCGACGGAGGACTGGAAGTTGTGGAGCATTTTGGGAGAAGTACGAGTATGGCCAGCTGTGGTCTGCGATAGTGTCTGAGACTCACTGAATGTAACTGTGTACTTAGTGTGTGTTTTGGGTATTTTTGCATTTTTATCGTTGGGACACATTATTTGTATATACAATATCCTAATCTTTCAAGCCCTAAATACATAATTATTGATAGCAAAATATGAATTTGAATAAAGTTAAAGAATCATTGAACCTGCATTTGTGCAACACAACACTGCTTAAAGCAGTTAATAATGGTGACTGGTTATGTCTGAGTCAACAATATTTTGAAGGCATTAAATGTCATTGACAAAATGTCAACAAACCGCTAAAAGTATTTCTTATTAAATTATTTTCTTTGTCAATGACGCATGAACGCAGTTTTTTTGTTTATTTAATTATGTGTTTTATATACTACATTATAATTGACCTGCCGTTGTCCAAATATCATTATGGGGTCGGCTTGTAGACTAACTGGATGCAGCTGAACACCATGAAGCGGCTGCCAATCCGACCTCCACACTACAAATAGTATACTGGGTGTAACAGAAAGGGTATAGTCATATCAGCTGTCCATTTGGGTCGAGTTATCGAGTAGGTATTGAAATTTTGTATGGGACAGCTGATAATTTTTTCGCATTTACGATATTGGACCCAAGGAGAAAGTTGTTCAGTTTGATGGTGTGCAGCACATCCTTTCATGTGACTATACCCTTTCTGTTACACCCCGTATAGATACGTGTGATAAAATCAGTTTTTTTTAATCAATCGAAGAAACTCCTAGGCCATCATCATTCTCTTACAGTTATCCTAATTTAATTAGGATTCTAATTAGGGATTAGGTTATTCTAATTTTATTTAGTTTCCTATAGCCTTGGACGGACGGACTGTGTTGAAGATCATACCTATGCATCCATCGTTTCTTTGGTCTTTCCAAGAAGGACTTATGCAAAGGTCTCCCATTGCTACCAATTCTCACAAATATTAACGTTCAGTCTACTTCAATAGGAATAAAAAAGCAATATTTACAAAACCATCTAGTTTTTTTTAATCAAAACTTCTCTTTCATACGGCCAAAAAAACTTTATTCAAAATGTTCTTAACGGTGAAATGATAAAAAAAGGTGCGTGCCAGTACCGTGGCACCATTTTTTTTTTTTCATCTGTACACTTTCACTCTGACGGTAGTCGTGTACCGTAAATGATAAGTTACGGCAATCTATTGTTACTATTCTTGGCGGGTTTAGTTTCAGGTTCTTTGTACAAAACTATTTTCGTCAGGGAGATCTGAAGACCTGTGTTTTTGGATCAAAAACGTTAAAGAATTTTTGAAATTTATAAAAATAGCTTACATAGAAAACATGACTAATGCACCTTTGGTGTCATCATCAATCAGCAGTTTCTATGACCCATAGGGCTCCCACAGCATCCTCCATTTGCCACGGTCTCTCGTATCTCTAGCCCCCAAGGCACCAGCCATCTCAACCACGGCATCGTCTCAGCGTATGTGTTGTCTTCTTCCACTTCTTTTTCATTCATCCCCAATTTGCCATTCCGTTACATATTTTGCTTATATTTGTGGGTTTACATAAAGGTTCACTTAGGGTGTTACCACACCATCGATCGGTGGTAGAAGGATAAGGATAGGTCGACGTCGATCTACAGTTTCTGCTAAATAACTATGAGAAAACACATTAGTATAACTCAGTCATTATTGAAATTTTCAATGACGACCTCAAAAAAGAATCTGGAACTGGGTGGGACAGATAAGACCCGGAAGGCAGAGGACTCCAGCTGTGAACTGAGGTAGACTGAGTTCATTAGTAAAACTTTAAGCACTGCCAATATATCTGTCAATCAAGAACCCATTTACTTCATCCGTCTCCAGTAACATTTATTTTGTCGATACCTAATTTTATTTAACAATTCTAAGCACATTTCAAGTACATAAAAGTTACGAATTAAATCCTAATGTTAACAAAATCTGAGACATTGACGTGCCCATTACCATATATTGGCAACAAAATCACAGGATCATTAACTCATTAATATTAATGAGATGTCAAACAGCGTGAGATTGACAAATGATTTTGTGACATTCGATTTTGTTTGATCGGAGCCGAAATCACGTACTCTCTACATTATCTTATACAGGGTAGAAGCGACACCTACGTGTACAGTACACTTTATCATTCAATTCATCAGTTTTTTATAAAAAAAAACTGCGGTTTCCTACAATAGTGCAATACCTAGTCAAAATGCATGGAACAGCTGTTTTTTTAAACCTTTTTATTTTTTTTTTATGTGGGGAGGGTTTCAGAGTGATGTAAGTACTGAGTACGTGGTAACCGTTTGTGTTGCTGGTGTCCTTTCCACCCTGTGTACAGGGCTTTTACAAATATGTTGGGGACACTTTATAGACATGTTTGGTAGAGAATAGGTAATTAGCTAATAACATTCCCATTGCTAGTTCACAAGCGTCTTCTATGAAAGGGATTCTTCGGTTTTTTTTTAGTTTTGTTGCTGTTAGATACTGATAGTCAAAAAAGTTGTGTGGTAATCGGTTGGCTTGGTATGCTTGATGCGGAGGTATGAGGAAAATGTCGTGAGGAAGGTTTTGAGTATGAATATATGGACTGTGTGAGGTATGATATGGCAAGAAAGGAGGTATCTGATGACATGACGAGTAATAGAGAAGTATGAAAGAAGAAGACATGCTGCGCCGATCCCAAATAAATTGGGATAACAGCAACAGAATGATGTTGATTATGAGTCAAACGATTGTGAAGTATCGCCGAATAGTTTTATAATACTCTGAAAAGGATCGAAAATGTCCTCAGACACCTACACAAACGAACTTACATAAAAAGAAGTTTAAAAAACCAGTTACGTAGAATATTTAGAGCAGTAAGTAACCCAGTTCAATAAGAAATAAAGTAAAAGTTGAAGCATGTCTGTGACTCATTCTTGTTTTTATTTTTACGCCCAAAGGATTGGTAAACTAATTTCATTCATTGTTGCTTTTTTTTTGCGTAACATTCGGTCCAGGCGGAGATGGCGGGACGAATTCAACTTTTACCTAGATTGGCCACAAACAGCAGTGTAAAGAGGGAAGGGAGGCCTTTTCCCAACAGTGGGACCCGGATGGCTATTAATAGGATATCTAAACATTTTATCATCGATACTCATTACCTCTGCGGAGTTTTGCTACCTAATTTAAATTGACCTTGTATAGGAATATTTGCCAATTCCATAAAAAAAATAACCGGAGGCAATATAAAGTTATGACTAACAGCGGAAAACGTACAATTAGTGACGACTTTTGTAAATGATTACCGGATGACTAGAAAAAATTGCTCTAAACTCTATATTATACGATAATAGTACCTATTACCGGCATGACAAAGGCTTATTTACCATCACCTAAATACGTTTCAAAAGAAATAGGTTACACTTTAAGGTATAAAGCAATTTATCATGATTGTCTATTTTCCGCCAGAGGTTAAACTATTTCTGAGGCCCTGGTGGAACAGACGACGTTGACCTAACATGAATTCAAACGTGTTTTTTTTATTGAAACTACAACTATCCTATAACATAACATCTACATAACATCCGTGCCTCGGAAAGCACGTCAAGCCGTTGGTCCCGGCTGTCATTTGTAGATCTTTGACAGTCGTTAGGCAGTCAGTGGCCCAAAAAACCTGACAACCAGTCTTAGCAAGGGGTATCGTATTACCCAGTACTAACTGGGTTGTGGAGGTCAGATAGGCAGTCGCTCCATGTAAAATACTGGTATTCAGCTGCATCCGGTTAGACTGGAAGCCGACCCCAATATAGATGGGAAAAGGCTAGGCAGATGAACTATCCTATAACATATTTGCTACAAGCACAATTAGCATCACCCATAGATATGAATGAAATCTTTAAAGGTTTTTTTAATGGCATCTCGCAGGTGACTTGGACTTAACCGGACTATGCTGTGGGTGCCTTGAGTGCAAGGCCTGCAGCCAGGGTCGAATACTTTAAAAAAACTAAGCGACAGCGCGCTAAGGGCACCCCCTGTGGGGTACGACAGTACCCTCGGCTTAGAACGTCGCTGGGGAGGGCAGCAAAGAGACAGGCTGGATCTGAGTGATAAATACATGTTGTGTATGTTTGAAGTAATTGTAAAATTTCGTCCGAATGTACTGGAATTTGCGCTTTGTTTGCTTCGTGCGGTCATGCTGTAGAAGGCCATGCGTATTTTCAGCGTGCAAAAAACTGTATAAAAACCACAATGACAAATATTATAAATTAATATGACGTAATATTATGTAAGTATACCAGTAATGCAGGTTATTAAAACCGGTCGATATAACGTCAAACACGAGTTTCGCCTACTAGGCTTTAAAGTTATTTAATTTTGTTTTTTTTTTTTTATATAGACCTACTAAACAAGTTTTTGAGGACAACTGCTATCTGCTGTTTAATTTATAATCAATTTTTTAGGGTTCCGTTCTCAAAAGGAAAAAAACGGAACCCTCATAGGATCACTTTGTTGTCCGTCTGTCTGTCAAGACCCTTTATCTCGGGAACGCGTGGAGGTATCGAGTTGAAATTAAAAGCATATGCTCATGTCTACAGTCCCTTGAAGCTGTGAAAAAATCAAACTTCTAAGTTAATGTAAAAAAAAGATACGGCCGTTTATACTGCAAATAAACGTATATTTTGACACTCAAGGGAATAAAAATCTATAGGGTACTTTCCGTTGACCTAGAACTATGAAATTTGGCAAGTAATATCGTCGTATACTACAAGTATAATGAAAAATCCCGAATCCGCATTTGTAATTAAATCCTAAAAAAAATAGTCTTAATATAAGCTCGGAAAAAATTGCGAGACTCGATTCCTGAACTATTTATACCTAATATGTACCTACAAATTTGTACGGAACCCTCGTTGGGCGGGTCCGACTCGCACTTGGCCGGTTTTTTTTTCTTTTAGAATGTTAGTGGTAGACGTGGAGGCAATAGACTCAGATAAGGATTACAAAATCTGGTTTTTAAAGCATTTTTTTTGTTCCTTACGAGTTAAACTAGCAGGTCATTAAAAATCCTATGATATCTTCTCATAAAGTCTGTGATTGTTGTCTTGTGGATTGTAATTATCTACCAGCAATAAATGTGAACAACTCGGAACTGGTCTCTTGTTTTATGCAAACGGGAAAAGATTTCTTCTCAAATATTTAATATTCTCAAATCTCCATCTTTAGCGCAGTATATATCTCTATGGTATACTTTTTAGGTGGACTGTTTGTCTTTCCATTTCTGTGAGTCATGAACAGTCAACTAAAGACTAGTCTTATTTGAGGAGTGTAGCTCATCCTACTATCTCCGTCTGGATGAACAAATCTTTATAAAAGTCCAGCTCATTTTGCCAATTTGGTCGCAAAAGACTAATCTTTTTTAAAAGAGTCTTACTCCGGTCCTTTGAGGCATACAGAGATGAAGGATGAGCAGGTCATCCTTCATCTCTGTATGTGGTTTGCCAATTAAAAATACTACTCCAATAATAATTTCGTTTGATGTGCAGTTACCAAGGGTTATAGATCTTTTCCTCTCAATCAAAAATTATGGATCCCATTCATGATGCCACTATTGTTTTACCCAGTAACTGAGTTGAGGAGGATAAGCAGTAGCTCCATGTAACATACGGGTATTCAGCTGCAGCCGGTTAGACTTTAAGCTAACCACAACATAATTCCCCCTTCCCCCCGGACAGCCATTGTGCACGGACGTGTTTTACCCAAAAAGTCTATTTAAGTTATTAAATATTTAAATTTTAATTCAAAAATAAATATAATTGGCAAGTTTAATTCTCGACGAGTACTAGGCGCGCAGAGTGTTGCAAGAGTTCGAGTCCTGCGGCGAGCGAGAGAGAAACCAAGTTGTCCACGCTTCCCATCTCTGTCAGCTGCGCGTGAGTCATTATCACCTAACTCCGTGCTCTGCACTGACTACTTGCAGATAAGCGCCTAACACTTTACGCCGAGCAACGTGTGTCAGCGCCTCAACACTTGTAGACTCCTGAGCCAGACGTAAGGTCGAGGTATTTTACTTTTTAAAATGATAAAGCGAACACCACCCAAACATGGCAGTGAAACACCTCGTCACCACAGTTCCGAGCCCGACTTGACATCACCAGTTTCGGAACAAAAATTGGACAGAATCACTTTACGACAAAAACGTAGACATGATTCTGAACAATCAATTGAAATTAAATCTCTCCGGGAAGATATTATGTCATCACTTGTTACCTTGAGAAAGGAGCAACAGGAGAAATTTGGTTTGTTGCAATGCAATTTAGACCAAATAAAGGTTCAAAATACGGAGCTGAAAAATACGGTTGAGTTCTATGTTAACTACAGAAAAGTTTACGAGGCATGCAATTTTCAGACGTAGCTCCAATGTTTTAGGCAGGACGCGTTGTTGGGTGTTGATAAGTGTTTTTAGTCACTTTTTTTGTAGTTTCAGAGCTTCAAAATCAGATTCTTGTGATATTCTCTTTGCCGGCGCACCCTCTGCCTTTTTTACATAGACTTTGCCATGTGATGTCCAGTGATACGCATAGCCGTTTAGCTTTGCAAACTCTCTTGCTTGATAGAACAGCTTCCTGGCTTTAGTGGTAAGGCTCTCCGAGACAAAAATGGGACTATTACCCGGCATCTTAACGTGTGAGCTGTTAAGCCTGTTGGTCTTGTGGTCCCGATTGTGGTTTTTAATATAAGTAAGAAGTTTGTCCTTTGTCATGGTTGACATAAATTCGGCGGTTATAGGTCCATCGGTTTGGGGTTTTTTGTTGCTGGTAAGACGATAAACATCTCTGAGCTCACCTGATTGTATTTCGGTGCCTACAGCGGTTCCCAGATTTTTCACAATATTTATCAGGTCATCCTTAGACTCATTAAGTTTTTTCGGTACGTTACGAATTTCTAAGCTAGATGTCTTTGAATTTCGTTTAATTTTCCTTAAATTGTATGTATTACATGTATCTAATGTAAAATGTTAAACTTGATGCAAATAAATTATTATTATTATTTTGGAAAAACATGTTCTGTTTCTTAGCGCTTTGGCTAGTTTAAGCTACGTTAACGGGCTTTAACCAAGTCAACGTAGCGTGTGTGTGTGTGAGTTGTGTGATATTTCATTTTCGTCGATTTGCATGAACTTCCTTACTATTCTGCAGGTGTTTAAAATCGCAGCTTTTTGAAGTGTTATATAAATTGAGTCTTTGAGGTCTAATAATTTGAGGCTATGGTGGAGGTGGTTGGGTATAACACCCGTGGTGGAGACTACTATGGGTACTACGTACACTTTTTCTTGCCTCCAGATTCTGGTCACCTCTTCTTTCAATTCTGCATATTTACTTATTTTATCACCTATTATTTTTTGTAAATTATGTGTGTTAGGGACTGCTATATCTATGAGGTATGTGACTTTATTTACTTTATCTTGAAGGGTTATGTCTAGTCTATTGTAGTGAATGGTTCTATCGGTTAATATGCCGCGATCGTAAAAGAGTTTGTGAGTGGTATTTTCTACAACTGGTTGTGCTACATACTTGTAATAAGGAGTGTTTGAGTCTTGAATGAGCTTATGTTTGAGTGCTAAGTTTTGATGAATGATATTTGCTACCTGATTGTGCCTATGAGTATAATCTGTTTGTGTGAGTGTTGTACAAGCTCCTGTGATGTGTTGTATGGTCTCTGGTTGGGTGTGACATTTGCGGCATTTATCGTTAGTCATTGTGGGGTCTTTTATGATGAATTTCCTGTAATTTTTAGTATTTATGATCTGATCTTGTATCGCAATAATAAAGCCCTCGGTTTCCGGGAACAAAGAACCAATTTTAAGCCATTTATTTGATGCTAGTGTGTCTATATGAGGTTGTTCAAGGTCATGCGGGTGCCGTCCGTGCAACACTTTCTTCTTCCAATCTTCTAACTTTTGTTTCTGTGGGTCTTCATTGTTGGTGTTTTGTGTATCTGTCTCTTCATTTAGGTTAAGTGGGGTGTAGCTGTTGTCGTTCATTACTATAGCTTTATGTATGTTACTTGTGTGTGATTTACTGTTAAAGAATGTTTTTAACCTAGTTATTTGTTTTTGCCAAAGATGATGAATTTGATCTTCTGATTCTCGACCTCCTCCGGCAATCGCGTCACCCTGGTCTTGTCTGACGCACGCGTCACAAGATCACGTGGTTAAAGCATGGACAGACTTATTTAATACTAAATATTATGTAAAAACAGATACATAATATGCGAATTTATTTAAATATGTAGGTAGTTTTCTGTTTCCTAGCTTAGGTATGACAGATTACTGCTAGATCAGAGATTCAAAGGTCATGAATTATTTATTAGTTCCTGTTTTGATAGTTTCGTGGCGTCAAAGATGATTAATATTGTTATAATCATGTGTTAAATTTCTTGTAGCTGTTGGTGCTAACAATGGGGTCGTTTACTGGGGGCTTCACTGTAATTAACAACATTAGAACTATGCATTTCGTCTGACTATAAGCCAATAAAATCTGTCAATCTAGAATTCTATATAGTTAGCTGAAACAGGGACTTCTTGGTTGTTACAGACAGCTGCTAAAAATGAGATCAATATCCCGAAATTGTAAGTCAAAAATATTTTTTTTAAACTTGACCTTTGGTGATTGATCATAAAAATCTCTCACAATATCTTAATATCACACACATAACATCAAGGCCAAAGGGTAAAGCAGAGATGTACCTAATAGTACACCCACAATTCGCCAGTTATGTTTAACTACATGTAATAGGTTGCAAGCCTATTGCCATCAACCGGGCACAAATCCAAACTCCGTGACTGCTGGTGAGAAATTCCAGATGGCAAAACCTAATAACAACGGAATCGAACCCTCATGCTCAGCAGTCACGATTGCGACCACTAGACAAAGAGGCAGTCTCTTAGTATTATCTTCATTAATCATTCTTCCACTTATCTCTATCAGCTAATTTGCCAGCTTTCTGATCTTGCATGCATTAGAAAGCTCAATAAACACAGTACTAACTGTTTCAACTTAACTGTGGTCGGTAATTGGCTCGCTGCGAGTAGCTGCGGCTCGGTCAAGGCGACTGCTGCGGCTCGGTTTACTGTATGGACATGATCACTGAGCATATTCGACCTCACCTTGGAAATTATGCCAATGGTTTTGTTGATGGGTTTTTAGAAGTATTATAAATTAGTTATATTGATGATATTGTTGTTCTGAATGAGATTCCTATGGTAGCTATTCGGAAAAAACAAAATGGAAAAATAAAATTGATTTTTAGATAAATAGTTGAAGTCCTTGATGATCAAGTATCTTTTCGTGAAGTTCTAGTAGTCGCTATACACAGGCAAAACTATGCAAAGCAAATATATCGCGAAAAAACCGGCCAATACGTGTTGGACTCGCGCATCGAGGGCTCCGTATAAACTTGTAGGTTGTATTTTATTATTAAACTACATATTTACGGTTTGCAGATTTTTTCCTGTAAGATATTGCTTCTTGCCAAATTTTATGATTCTAGGTCAACGAAAAGTACCCTATCAATTTTAATTCCCTTGAGAGTGTCGGAATATATATTTTTTGCGGCATAAACGGCCGTATCTTTTTTTTACGTTAACGTAGAAGTTTGATTTTTTCACAGTTTCAAGGGACTGGTAGACCTGAGTATAATGGTTAATTTCAACTCGATACCTCCACGCGTTCCCGAAATAAAGGGTCTTGACAGACAGACGGACAGACAGACAGACGGACAACAAACTGATCCTTTAAGGGTTTCGTTTTTTTCCTTTTGGAGGTACGGAACCCTAAAAAATACCAACCTATTCTTCTGATCACAATTAATGAACCAGTGGAGCACGTCTACGTAACACATAAAGTTAAAAAGAACAACGTTAATATGCCAGACAATCAGACAATGACATAATTAATTATGTATTCAATATAGTGCGAAAAATTGTACGCACTGGTTCGTTTATACATAATATAAAACTTATATTAGTTACTGTTGCTATGGGAGAAGTACTATAACCCAGTAATATAACCAGTATATGTTGGCCTCTTATCCTATTGAAACTTCATACTACGCCAGGCCAGCTCAGCTTTAGGTCGAAATGTCATGACTGATGTGTGGCCTTCTGTATCTAATTCATTTGTATGTACAAGTAGTGCTTGGAGATGGTTCTCGTCTTCATTTTAGTGGGAATTTGTGATCAATTTAGTTCTCAGATCATGATAACCTTCCTGCCCTTGTCCCATGTTACTTGGGGTCGGTGCATCACGTTTTTATCTTTAATTCTCCTCTGTTAACCGTCGTACTATTATTAACTCCTTTTCTTTGATTTTAGTTCTCAGATCATGGGTTTATACCGGGTGTAAACGGACCCTTCACATAGCCGCCAACCAAGCATTCTGTACATCAAACTAAGTAACTTTACGCAAAAATTGTTGCTGGGGATCGACTTTTTTTTTTGGGGTGAAATATCACGTTTTACGGTAGGACTCGATGGAAAGCACTCAAAGCATTGTGCTGATGGATGGATTGAATTGTACGGGGGTCGTGGAGTTGTGTAAAATAAAAATCTTACGTTAAAAACATGTGTTTAAAAAAAATACTTGTGAAAAAGTTGGAACTTTGACCCCCAATATCTCCGTAACCAGAAGGTTCCCAGGTATGGGCTAGAACAAAAAAATGATCGCGAAGACGGAACGAGAACAAGTGCCTTTCGGCTACTTTATAAAAAGTATACGTTTAATTCTTTTATAGTAAAATGACTTGTAGAAAATTGATTACTGTTGCAGTGAGAACCCATCATACTTACTGGAGCATAAATCTTGACACCTAATTATTTTTCTTTTTTCTGTCTATCTGTTTGTTTGGGTCTGACTGCCTGCCTCTTATTCTTTAACCTTTTGTCATTATCGTCATGAACTTTTTCATCAACTTGTGAAGGCAACCACGACGACTTTATGATATTTGACAAGATGCAGTGCTAATATTTACAGGCCGTTGACTTCACTGTTCTTTATTGATTGATATTTCGTAAGTAATTTCACAACGACTTATTAATTATGCATGTCTGGTGGCAAAACGTTTGTTTTTACTTATTTACTTGTTTGTGTCAGTACAGAAGCTTTAGGTTAAGTTAATAAACCTTCACGACTACATAAATCATTGAAAATAAAGTGATAAATGATATTTTGTAATCCTTTTGCCTTCATCTGTATTAGGCATCATCTCAGAAGTCACCGCCTTTCTAGCCGCATTATCTTTCACACAGTCCTTCCATCGTTTCTTTGGTCTTCCCGTACTCGTAAAGCCATCCACATTCATATTCAAAACTCCCCTCCCCCCACATTTTCCTCATTCTTCGTCACATACCTATCGTGGTGTGCATTTCCACACAACTAGACACCAGTAGCGAAGGGTAAATTTTTGTAAGAAGTAAGCCGGAGTACGTATCTTTAATATGATTTTATTATTTGTCTATAAAATACTGACTGTGCCAGTTTTCAAAGGCCGGTAGGAATCGAGTTGTATGGAACCTTCGCCACTGCTAGACACCAGTGCAACTTTCAGACTAAGGGTAGCACGATGCCGTAGCCGTCACGTTCGTGTTCCACGCGCGCCTCAAAGAGATGTCAGCAAACAGGAAGGGGTCCGCAAGGGCCGATGCCTGCCAGGGCTGCGAGCCTGTTCGTAAGATATACCGCGGCCCTGGAACACAAAGGGCAAAGAAGGAACATGGACGGGTTTTAGTCAGTACAAGTCTGACACTCCCTTCCGCTCCGCCCAGAGTGGTACCGACATTTGATGATTTAATTCCCATCCGAAAAAAAAGGGTATCATGATAGTAATTGTAAGAAAATAAAAAATATTAAAATGGTTAGGTAGCTAATGAAACACTGTTGTGTTAACACAAACAAACAACAAACAAAACAAACAAACAAACAAACAAACAAACAAACAAACAAACAAACAAACAAACAAACAAACAAACAAACAACAACAACAACACACACACACACACACACACACACACACATTAACAAAACAAAACACAAAAAAAACAATAACAACAACAACATTAGATTGAATAAAAATGATAATGAGAAAAATGAATAATGTTGTGTTACTGATTGATTGCTATGCTAACGTGTTGTTTAAATAAGCAACAGTTTTCTACTACATATTAACATTTTATACCTATAATTAATTTCAGTTTTATCGTTTAAATTAAAAGCCTAGTGACCCATCAATTAAATTCACTTGCGTAAATAATATCTTGTTAGTTTTTTATCGGAAAACAAAAAACTAAGAAGTGCGTAAGAGAACTTGTTTGAAAGCATTTTTAAGGTCATAAATAATATGACTTTATAATTGGGATTAAAAAAAAATACGTTACTAAAAATCTAATAGCGTCATATTAAGGTTAAAGATCATTCTTCAAGAGTTCTTTTTGACCTATGTCAATTCCATATGTTATATACCATGACCATGGCACGACATTGCCTTTATCTATGCATGTGAATAATCTTCCACTCTTCAATCTATGTGGTCTTTCCGCGGCGGCCAATCTCTTACAAACGCCTCTAAAGGATGCCACGACAGCCGATCGCATCCGGCAGGTTGTCGACGCACACGATCGGGTCCGTACCGTCGCTTGCGCTTGCGAACGTATCCGTTTCTGCGCCTAGTCAAATAGTTTCATTTCTACCGTGTTAACGAACAATCGGATACGACGACAGGCGAACTTTCGGCTACGATCGCGTGTCGCGAAAGACGCCCGCGGTCAAGCTGCTGTGCGCGGCTTGATAATATGTATAGACTTTAAATACTTTGTACACGATTTAATATCGTTTAAAATTTGTAAAATCCGTTTCGTTCCGATCCGATGCGATGCGTGCTGTTTGGTGGAAATCGTCCTTTAGGCATCATTTATTTCTCGACGTTAATTCCGTTAATTCATATTTTTCCTGATATTTTCTTTATCTATCATTTTAAAAGGAAGTATCAATTCTTACATACTTTAGTCACGAAAACTGATAGTGAAGAAATTATCAAAGAGTTTATCAAAGAGTTTATCAAAGATTGCAACAAATAAATAACAGGTGGTTATGTATAATCATCACTGATTTGTCATTAAGTAACCGGTTTTCCCTCGGTTACCTTATACTTCGTGATGAATGGAATTAATGATATGACGTTGTTTTTAATCTTATCTTATTCTTATATTCTTTACGAAGAAAAATCACGTTTATGAGATTAATTTGTATCAGTTTTGTTTTTATTGTTATTCTAGAGACTTTGATCTTCAAAACAGGCAATTAGAACGTGTTTCATATTGTATTGTCATATTTTAGATTAATGGTGATTTGAAATCAGCTGTTGACTTTTAAATCGAAGACGACTTCATAAATCTTTATTTTTACAACTTATTATAAGATCGTAGTCAAGCTAAACTCAATAAAAACTTATGCATCGAAATCTTTAGCATTTTGAATTCTAACATTTAAAGTCACCAAGCTATTCAAGAGTCCGAAGAGACTTATGCTTTGTAAAGTTAATTAACAAAATAAATAAATATCTTCCTAGACCCAGAAACAAAATCACGTTTAATTAGCAACATCTTATTCATCTCAATTAACAGAAGCTCACGTGATCACATCTGCAGCTTCCTCATCACTAACTAGACTAGTGACGATACTTAGTACAAGTCACAGCTGTATCTGGATGCATAATATCAATCTATTCACGTACACAAGACAACATATCAAGCTATACCAGCATGATTTGACTTGTCATTGTATGGAAAGACTAAACGAATCTATTGCTTACCATCTAAGAGGAAACATCTTACACATTCGTCCTTCTTCACAATGCGTTACGGGTAAATTCCGCTGTCTTTTTTTGTTTCATTTTCCTTTCCTTTCTTTGTATTTATCATCATCATTCTCTTGCCCTTATACCAATTCATTTGGGGTCGGCGCAGCATGTCTTCTACTTCCATACTTCTTACTTTGTATTAATGGAGTTTATTGTGGCAATTTGTTGTTGGGTACTCGCATCTTCATTTAGTTTATGTCTATGAGCTTTTCTAGTTTATTTATATTATTTGTTAATAATCTGCATCTGTCATGCAGATGTATCTGTGAAGTTTAACAGAGAAGGATATTTTATTGTTGATTAGATTCTGCCCACGGCTTCTCCATCTCTGGAGATTAGAGAAATCCACGAGAAAGTACTATCGAGATTAAATTGTTTTATGTCCTTACCTAGATCATGGTCCATCCGTGTGCGAAATTTCCTTAAAATACGTTCAGTCTTTAATAAAAGCAACAGACGGACAGATGGACCAGTAGACCGACAGTGTTACTTTCTCATTTACATATTAGTACGGATAAGCAGCATAAAAAGCAGCAGTATTGGGAAAGATGCTACATTTTTCACAAAATCTGTTTGTTGCCATAGAAAAAAATAATAAGAAGAAAGAAATCAACAAAAATAACCTACGTCAATCGTGATTAGATAATAGGTAGTTAAAATAACTATGAATAAATTATGGTTTAAATTATAATAATAGGTATTTTTAAGTGTTAAGTTCATATAATTTGCATAGGTATAATTGTTGATTGACTTTGTAATGTTTACTTACTCGTTATTATAACGGCTCAAGTTCCAACAGTGTCACAAATAAATATTGTGTATATTTTATAATAAGTCATGGATAACTGTCACACGTTAAGATACAGCCTGTTTTTGTACTATTTTTAGACCCAGATAGGTTAACCATGAAAGGAAGGCCTTTATTCATATTTAAGAATATGGTCTTTCGTCTTTCTCGAATTGTGTTAATAATTTAATTTATTTAGTAGCATAATAAGAATTCAAATTAACCGAATAATTACCCACTACCCAATCGGTAATTAAAGCAGAGTTCATTTTAGAATTTGTAATTCAAATTACCTATTTAAATTCTATCTCATTATTTAAAATACACAACAATTATTTTAATATTCGTGTGTACAGCAATTCTTCTTAAAATTGCAGAAAGTTATGTAGGTCAGCAGATTGCAGATCATTGCCAAATACAGTAACATTTTTTAAATGCTGCGTATGAAGATTTCAAAGAAATAATTAAGAATATAATCGCAATGAATAATTACTTCGATCTAACAAAGGCCTTTGACAGTGTTTATCACAAGTTAACATTGTGTCCTCTTGCTTATATTATTGTTTTTCCTATTTAAATCCTTATTGGCAGCAGAGGTCGGTGCCAAGTATTGTCTGTTGCGTATCTGAGTCACGCCAGGGTCAAGGCTTCATTGCCGAGCAGAGTAAACACGTGAGGAGTACCGCAAGGAGCGTGCTTAGGACCTGTGGTATTTCATAAACAATGACGTGTTAAGTCATTGTTTCGCGGAATGTTTTGAAATCTTTGATCTGTTAGATTTGACGTTAAGCAAATGGAAAGATTTTATTATGTTTATACTTGTGCGAGATTGTCCTTATAACCGGTTAATTTACTATCGAAAAGTAACAGTAATGTTTGAGTTTAAGTATTAAAATATAATTTATTTGAATCGGACTTACGCGGGGGGCAAAGCTCGTTAGATATTAATCGTACATAAAAAAAATTGAGTCTAGATTAGTCGATAAATTATCTTGCGGTTTTCAGGAAGGTGACAGAAACAAAACGTGCGAAATGTGCCATTTTGACATTAAAATTTATTAAGCAAAAACGTGTGGATTGTATAATTAGTTAATTATTCTAAGTCAACTTGTTTTTGAATAAGTAATTGCCATTCGTTTTTAAATGGGATCAAGAATGAATTGTTTCTATTTGCTATGCTATATCTTTGGAACTTCCAAAAAAAAAGTAAATAACAAAAAAGGCATGTATGGTAAGGTCAGGAATGTTTTTATTTAATAAGAATATAAATAGATTATATGCTTGTAATGACAATGTTTAACAATCATAAAAAAACATTGTCATTATCAAACATAAAATGACAATGTTTTTTTATCAACTTTAATAATATGCTAGATTTAAAAGCTTTTATGCCTAATGTAAATAAATTCATTTTATCGCTCAAAGGACACGGAAGTGAATGCAAATTCATATTTTTTTTTCAATTTTTGATCAATTAATACAGCGATTACGCATTTCCAAAACTTAATTATCAATTAAATTTCAATGTCAAAGTGTGCGAATATCAGGTTTTTTAAATTTTAGTAAGAACAAAAAATCTAAGTACATCAAGTGTCATTTAGTTAGGTGCTAACATATTTAAGCTATACATATTTAAGTTGATTTATTTTGTTTTCAGATATCATTTATTAATTATAATTTGCGGCGTTTGAAATGTCATTGTAATTATACATTTTATTTTACAAATAATATTTTGATTTATTGCCTAGGCACATGAGTACAATTTATGTTTGCAAAATATTTCCGTAAAACTAAAATACCTATGTAAGACGTGGATGTCATAGGATGAGGCCTTTGTCCAGCAGTGGGATGACACAGGCTAACAGTAACAATACCTATGTAATCAAATGTATGTTTCACAAAGTACAAAACATTATTCTATCGACAGTTTCTGACAAAACTTAATTTGGCCATCGTTTCAAGTTTGTTATCAAAGTATTGCATTTATTGTTTGTAATATCAGTTGCCAAACTTCATTATTTTGTATCTGAGTGCTGAAATACTTGATTGCAACATCCTGCATCTAGAGCCAGACGGATCAATACGTGTCACTTACAACTTTACCTGTGTTGGACAAAAACAAGTAACCGTCTACGTAACTTATACTGTTAGGATGAATGTAGACTTGCCAGCAGTACTATTAATTTAATATTTTACGCCTAGTCTATACAGGGTGTAAACGGACCCTTCACAATGCCGTCAACCAAGCATTCTGTACATCATACTAAGTAACGCAAAAATTATTGCTGGGAAACGACTTTTTTTGGGGTGAAAAATCACGTTTTACTGTAAAACTCAACGTAACGCACTCAAAACATTGTGCTGATGGATGCTTTTAATAGAACAGGTCATTGAGGTAATTAAAGTCAATTTACAACCTTAAAAACTAGTATTAAAAAAAAAACTTGTGTAAAAATTGGAACATTGGCCTGAAATATCTCCGAAACTAGAAGGTTCCCAGGTATGGCCCAGAACAATGACGGGGAGAACAAGTGCCTTTCGGCTTAGATAAGTCTTTTTACACCCTTTATAAGCTGTCGCCTTTACCCATGGACCTCCATGGTGAAAACTACACAATGTAACATAAATAGGCACTCCTTTTATTTTTATTGTCTTAGTCTAGGAAGGTAAATAGGCATTCGTCTTGTTCCGTTTTGTCATCGAAAGTCTCTTTCCGGAAAGCCATTAATATTGTTTAAGGTTTACAAGGAAATACTCGTGTTTTCATTAAGCGGAAGTGTAGCATCGTTACAAGTATTAATTTGTTTTGTCTAGGCATTGTTACTAACCGGAAGACGTTAAGTTGGAAGACCTCCTACTAGGCGGACCGATGACCTGGTGAAGGTTGTAGGGAGCCGCTGTATGCGAGTCGTACGGGACCGGTCAATGTGGCGACACTTGGGGTAGGCCCATGTCCAGCAGTGGACGTCTTTCTACTGAAATGAATGAATTAATTGTTACTAACTGAAACTCATCCACAGTATCCTTTAGTTTGCTTGTTACAACGAAGCACTTACGAAGACATATTTAATACCCATGTAATTTTTAATTGACATCTTGTACCACAGACAAACTTGGAAACTCTATCATTAATTGGCAATATGTACTGCAAAAAATGCAGTCATTGACAAGTCTAAACCGATCTTTATTCATCAGAATGTCCATTTAACACCGGCTATCGCCTAAACGCTACGTAATCGATTACTGAGATGAACGTTACTCAACCGACCATCAACGACCTCTTATGTCATCTGGTTGCAATGTTGTGGCATTGCTGGGTGAAGTAATGGCTTGTAGTGGGCGTTATATAGTACTGTAGGTTGGTCTAGAGAGATATTATCCAATTTACATATATACAACGCCTTTTCTAAGGGGTAGGTAGAAACTATAGAATGTCACCTGTTGCGATCCTTCATTGCTTCGTCCTTGTTCATACTTGCATGTCGATTGCAAGTATAACGCACCTGACCTACCTGAAGATCCTCACTAATAAGGTCAGTATAGGTTCTTTTGCTTCGTCGCTCCATGTAAAATACTGGTATTCAGCTGCATCCTGTTAGACTGGAAGCCGACCCCAACATAGTTGGGAAAAGGCTAGGCAGATGATGATGAGGTTCTTTTGCTTCTCGGTCTCTCAGCATTTTTATATAGGACATAAAGTCACAAGACTACGTACTACTAATACCTAGTAGGTGTACTTTCATACAAGCTTAAAAGCTTGGCTTGCCCTTATAACATACTACTTTACTTGATGTTAGGTTGTCTGAGCAGTCTGCTTGTCTTATAGGCTTGCCGTATTGCTGGCCCTTAGACACGCCACTGAATTATCTACTCGTATAATAGTCTGGAATCTTATACCAGGTAATGTAACGTTTACAATTTAAAATATTTAAATTTTTCTAATCCGTGCCTAAGACGACACACTGACCTTTGTTTTTTTAAGTACCAGGAGGAGGGAAATTTGAAATATCCCCTAAAATCTGAACTTGTACAATAACATACTAATTAATGCGGGTTGGTCTAACCCTCATCCTGTATCTGAATTTGTAATGGTTTGAAATTATATAAATGTTGGTAGGCCTTCTCTATCCATTGGCCTAATGACTGTGGGATTGTTCAGTCTGATAATGATTTATTTTTATATAATGTAGCTTCAAGTCATAAACCATTGAATGGTTCTCCCTCTTCATCGCTAATAATATTTTTTATAAGTTTGTTGACTCCAAATTGTGCAATCTTGTAGCTTGACTATAGACGTAGTAACGACGTCATTGATGTCGTTACCTTTTGTAAGGTCACTTAATCTATTATATCTATCAAGCTCTAGTTCACCTTGTTTCTTGTTTTGTGTGTCTGTTCTTAACATTCAGTAAAAAGTGATCTAATGTGGCCATGTCCTTACTTTGGCCATGTCCTTCGTATCGTTTTTGGTTCTAGAAAATTCCTTTTGATTTGTGTGATGAAGATGACCTGACATGACATCTTGAAAAACGCGTTCTTACCCGACTGTGCCAAAGCCGAAAACGAGGGTTATGCTTTTGACCTGCATGTATGTATGTTAGTTTCTTTGTTCACTCGTAACTCTTAAACGAATGAACCGATTTTGATAAATTATACGTCATCACACTCAATTCGTCTTGTGGCTCGAGTGCCACTGGTTATAATGAAATTAAAAAAAAGAAAAAAATGGGCGTCGAGCTTTGGGGTCGATTTTATTTTAAAAACCCGTCGTTACAAAATGATGGGTTATAAAAGGTGATCACAAAAATGTATTTAACTTAAAAAGACAGCTGTTGTAAAAAAACTGAAAACCATTTCAATTTTGTATAATTTTAAATGCAATGGGTCTCGCCTGCTAAGCTGTTATAAATAAATAAAACTAAAACTTTTTATCATTTTAAAATGTGCTTGTTTTTGTGCTCTTCAGTTTTTTAGTAACATAATTTGCTTTGAATTTTTATATCAAGTTCAAAATACTTAAACAAAAATTTGACTAACAATGTACTTTACATAACACAAAATAAATAAAGAATACTGCTAGATTCTTCGAAACGACTGGTTTTTTTAACATAATTATCTTTTTTTGTTACACCACACTTATTACACTTCAAACTACATAAAGATAATATGTATTTTGAGATAGATTATTCTAGATTGCAATAAATATATGAATATTTATTGCAATATAACCTCTGCAATATTTCCCAACACCCAGGGTGCGTATTGTATGCGCTGAATTGCACTAGTTTAGCTTCAATTGCATAGATCTGCGCGTGAGCATTGCGCTTTGTGTGCATTCATAAAATGGCCATTCACTTTCTGTTGTAGTTACTGTGCTACAAACTAGTAGCTCAGTTCTGGGCTGACACAATTTAGATTGCCTTCGAAACACTAAGAAGAAGAGTAAACTAGGGTTTGATGATTGATTAACAACCAATTGTTTTTGACAGTGTTATTGGGTTTTTCCATCAGGAATTTCTCAGTCGCAGCCACGGTGTTTAGATTTGTGCCCGGTTGATGGCAAGAGTCTCACCTCCTATTACATGGGACTTTTAAGTCGTGAAACGTGGGTGTACTATTAGGTACACCTCTGACTAACCCTTCTGAGATAACAGGCGTGATGTTATGTTATATTTTTGACAAATATTGTTGTTACTTTGGAACTATGCTTCGGAATTTATTTTTGTTGTTAGGATAATAATATTAATAATACGTAACTTATACTGTCACTTCCGGTATATCTTTCGTGATTGAACAATGAACAATCACGGAAGATATCCCGGAAGTGACAGTATAAGTTTAGTTGTAAACCGTGAAAGCTTAAAACATGAAGAAATACCTATTCGTATTATTAATACGAATAGGTATTTCTTCATGTTAACAAGACGTGTTCTAATAATGTTTTTGAAGTATGCTTTGCTATCGAAGATGATTGCAGAAAACTTTGAACTTGAAACAAAAAAGGCATAATAGTAATTTATTTTACGTTAAAGATATTTTACTTAGTTTTTTGCAAATTAAACTTTAACTTTACTAATCAGCTGACATAAAACGATTATCTCTTACAAACACATGTAAATAAATTAAATCTAATTGTCACCATAATTAGAAACAATTAAAACAGTGTAATGGAACGTTTCACTCTCCGGGTTAAAAGTCAGTTATTGTTTGATATGAATTATGTATGTAATTAGGTATATTAATTACTGCTCGGTAGTTAAGGCGTTGAGAAGACAATGGACTATTTTGTCCACCGGAAATTGCTTACAATCTGCAACATTCAACACACGACAGGTTCAGTACCACCACAAGTTTCTTGTATAGATAATTGTTGTTATAGCAGCCATAGTAATAAACACTATGAATATTTCAATTACAGTATAAAAGCCTTGTGACAGACGGACGGACAGAGTAGCCTTAGTAATAGGGTCCTGTTCGCACACCTTTGGTTGCGATACCATATAAACAACGCGGCAACCACAGTAATCATTTCAGCAGTCATTTTAGTCTGTCGTTTTTGTAAGAGGTGAGCCGGAGTACATACCTATCTTAAATGTGATTATATTATTTATCTATAGCAAAATGATTGCGCCATTTTTCAAAGGGAATCCGGTAGGAATCGAGTTGTATGGAACCTTCGCCACTGGTACCAAATATCCATAGTCTTCTCAGCGCCTTAATATATGTTATTTTTAATGGCACTGTGTGGTGTGTTTTCAGGGGTTACTGTTTCTTAAATAAACAAGGTCATGTGTCCTTGCATTAGTTGCATTGTATGTAAATGTCGGTTAGAATTTAATTATATTATTTTCCC
The DNA here is from genome assembly GCA_963576755.1 of Noctua janthina. NCBI lineage: Eukaryota > Metazoa > Arthropoda > Insecta > Lepidoptera > Noctuidae > Noctua > Noctua janthina. The sequence goes on along the minus strand of OY755075.1, from coordinate 11,191,278 downwards.
ATTCACTTAAAAATAATTATGAGCAAGATATTTTAATTCGTTTAAACCCAACTCATTTATAAATTGTATAAAAATTAGTCATTTTTATCGTCACTTAAAAATAAAAATATGAAGCTACAGCTACTTAAAATTACAATTGGTAACTTTGAATATAAAATAATTAAATAACAAAAAAAAATGTTTATTTCAATTACATAAAGTCGCCGAGGTCGCCGTTTAAGTAAGGAAATGCTTGTGTTAGGTGACTCCGCTCTTCCACTTAACATTAAACAATGTATGGAATTACAAAAAGAAAATACAAAAAGGAGCGCACTCACTTGTGTGATGTATGCGAGTGAGCTTTTGAGTGTGTGTGTGAGTGGAGTGCAATAGTGTGAGTGTGCAAATTGTGTATATGAGTTTATTTCGTTTAGTTTTCAGGTTTAGATTGGTAATACGGTTTACGCAATTGAAACCTGATTATGAAATAGTAACTGTAAATAAAACAACTCTAACTCAACGTGCGTCGGTGTGAATGGACCAAACATACAAGTCCATTGCTTAATTAAAACGACATACTAAACCAAGCTTAATTGCCTCAATAGAATGATCTATTTACGACTCGTAAATGCTAATGAACTAACAGACATGTGCTAAAGTTTAAAAGACCCGAAACACACATAGTAACACCCCATAAAGTGTAGACGAAGATAATCAATTAATTATATCACAGGTGTAGAAAAAATCTTGTGAAAGTTAGTTTTTTTTTTTAATTATTCCTTTTTTTCTTTTTCTTCAACCTTTGGCTACCCAATGAGTATGAGTATAGGTCTCATCCAAATCTCCTTACGTATCACATAATTAATTATGCTTGAAGGTTTCAAAACCAAAAGACATTTATTGTAATTAGGTTGAGGAGCTCGTGGCTAAATTATAAAAACAGCCAACAACAACAACAGCCGCCCTGATTAATCTTCGGGTTAAGTAACGCTTGCCTAGGTTGGTCTGTGGATGGGTGATCATTCACATACCGAGTTACAACCAACCCATTACATACCGAGTTTCCTCCGTGCCTCGGAAAGCACGTTAAGCAGTCGCTACAGGTACAGAATGACCCGAAAGTCTGACAAACAGTCTTACCAAGGGGTATCGTATTACGCAGTACTAACTGGGTTATGGAGGTCAGATAGGCAGTAGCTACATGTAAAATACTGGTATTTAGCTACAGCCGCTTAGACTGGAAGTCGACCCTAAAATAGTTGGGGCCTATAATGATGAGAATAGTATTCTATAAGTTAGTACATTTTCCACATAATTAAACTCCTTAATCTCTTTGTTACAGGACAATGGACGAAGAAGAACCACAATAATGACCTGAATCAAACCGACAATCATACTTCACTGTGATTTAAATTTTAAGTCAAAAGATCTCCTAAAGATAAGCATAAATGATCACAGTTATATAGAAGAAGAATTTTGTGAAAATGCCTGCGATTTTGACAAAGATAAGGGAGCAGGCGTCGAGGGTCCAGCCTTCGATAGCATTGGGGGTCGGCGTTGGAGTCGCGTTGGCTGCCTGTGCTGTTTATGGGACGAGGGATAAGAAACAAGCACCTCCGTGCAACAATAATAATAATTATAAGGTTGGTAATACTCATTCTGATCTAGAGAAAGTGGCTTGCGATAGTGAAGTAGGGGCTTCATTGGTATTAATCAACACACCACCAAAGTTTGCCACAAGAAGAAATGATTTGATAATGACAAGTGAACATGCAAATATTTCATTAACATCCATCCCTTTTTGCATAAACGCCCCTTATTATAACGCCGTGGTATCTTTGAAGTCCATCCTAAATTGTACAATAAGGACTTTTCTGATAGTTAAGAACCTGCTGGAATTTTTAGAATTTTGGCTTCTTCTGGGGGTTCTAAGCAGAAGGGGTTAAGGTTGGTAAGGGGCGCCAGCGTAGCCCGCGAAATTTAAATTTTCTTACGATTTTTGAAATACAACCTGACACTGACCTGTTAAGGTCAGTGTCAGGTTGTATATTGATTAAGATATGATTCGCGACCGTAACAAATATGGCTTTACAGAGTTACAGTCATTAAACTCATCAACACAATCGTCTAAGTTCATATAATGAACTTAGAAAGGTTGTATTGATGATATTAATGGTTATAATTCTGTAACTACATACGAACCTTAAACACAAACTATAAGACTGCAGCCGTACCATTTCATGATCCAAGTCTATCAATATCTAACTATGTAACACCAGTAACAACATATTTTTTTGTCGCAGGTCGCTAAAAACGGCAAGCTACACAACGTCGACAATGGCACAGCAAACGGCGACACATGCGGGGGCCGCTGCGGCGCAGAGCAGTGTGCTCTCTGCAGAGGAGACGCCGACACTGACAATAAACAGAACATTGTAAGTGCAACATATTTAACTAGCTTATGCTCGCGGCTTTGCCTGCGTGGTGTTCGGTACTGTTCCACGGGATCGTAGTACCGGGATACAAAGAAAATCGTCTTGTTATGTATTCAATTAATTGTGAATTTTGTTTACCGATTTTGGGCAGCCAATATTTAATAAAACCTGGATTTAAATATTATACTAAACTTGGGAGTCTTGAACCACATATTAAACAAGAAATATTAATATACAAAGTATAACATAATAATCGACCGACATCTCTGACCATGAAACTGAACAACTTTTGTTCTACGAGTACTTGACATTCGCAAAAAAAAGTACTTTTTTATGGGAATTGACGCGATCAGCTGATCAACATATATGGTAAAACTAAAGTAGTTCAATTTCATTATTTCATTTCGTCAAGTCACGAAACAAGTGTAGTTCAGTTTCATCGTCTGAGTCACCACAAGGTCCACAAGAGAGCTTGTGCGCGTATTATGTTACACCTTGTATTTAGATGATATCCATTGTCTATTTGTGTTTGTTTTAAGCTAGTCAATATAAGTCTTACTGCCCATGGAAGCTCTTATACAGGGTGTAAACAGACCCTTCACGAAGCCGTCAACCAAGCATTCTGTACATCAAACTAAGTAACTTTACGCAAAAATTATTGCTGGGGATCGATTTTTTTTGGGGTGTAAAATCACGTTTTGCTGTAGAACTCGATGGAACGCACTCAAAGCATTGTGCTGATGGATGGCTTGGATAGTACGGAGTAGTTTAAAGTAAAAAAAAATATATTAAAAACATGTTTTAAAAAAAAAAAAACTTGTCAAAAAGTTGGAACATTGACCCCCGATATCTCTGTAACTAGAAGGTTCCCAGGTATGATCCAGAACAAAAAAAATGATCGCAAAGATGGAGAGAACAAGTGCCTTTCGGCTTCGTTAAGAGTCTATTTACACCCTTTATTGCTGCGGTTTGCTTTTCTCTCAGTTCTGGTAAAGAACAACTTATCATTCAATCGACTATGAGAAGCGCAAGTTTCTTTTCAAGCCGAGTATAATTTCTATTTTCTACCCCTAAGCTCCTTCCCCAGGAGGATGCAGACGAGACCCAGTCAGTGGAGGAACACGTCCCGGGCCTCAACCTGGAGTTTCTCCGTCAGCTGATCTCCCTCGCCAGGATCATGGTGCCCGGAGTGAGGAGTCACGAGGTCGCCTTGTTGACTGCACATACGCTGTGCCTATTTACTAGGACCTTCTTGTCAATTTATGTAGCGTCTTTAGAAGGATCCATTGGTGAGTGGTATTTGTTTATTTACTATTTTTCTGCTATTATGTAATGAGGGATGAAACGCATGTGACTAAAAGAGTGGTGGACATGAATGTTGATAGATGGAGAGGGAGAGGAAGGCCAAAGAAAATATGGATGGATTGTGTGAGGAATGATATGAAAGAGATAGGAGTATCCGGCTCGAAGGACCAATTGGTCGGTTGTCCACGCATATGTGGGGCGCCGACAATATTTTTCTGCTACTAGCATTACAGTTGAAAAAAGCCCTTAACTAGTGTGATTGTTTCAGTATATCACTTTGTGTTGCTGGGAACATTTTGTTGCAACAATGTTGTATCATTTTGGTTACCGTTTTACTGTTCGCGAGTTATCAGAATCATTAATAAAAACACTCGCTTTCAGTTTTAGTTGAATACATATATACTCACGCCTTTTTCCCACGGATGTAAGCAGAACACATATGTTTTCTTCTCGATAGTATAACTTAACGGAACAGTGGACAATAAAATATCACAGGCTCTCTTTCATCAGCAGTTGACACAATACTCTTCTATTTGAACATCACTAACTTTATCCAAACCTTTTTCAGTGAAACACATAGTCCAAAAAGACATGAAGCGTTTCGCAGCCCTGCTCCTCCAATGGTTCGGTATCGCCGTCCCAGCCACCTTCATCAACTCCATGATCAGATACCTGGAGAGCCGCCTGGCCCTCGCTTTCAGGACGAGGCTCGTCAACCACGCGTACGACTTGTACTTCAAGAACCAGACTTACTATAGGGTCGCCAATTTAGATGCTAGGATTGAAAACGCTGATCATAGGTAAGATTTTTTTTTATTTTTAAACAGCTGTTGCCCGCGACCTTCGTTTGCGTGAAATTATAAAAAAAAAATATTACTTCCCTTTTTTAATGGGATTTTATATTATATTATTATATGTATTTTACCAATTTCAAGGGTTTTTTTTTCGCACGGAACCCTAATTATTTTTCTAAAATAAAAGTAGCCTAAGTTATAATATCAGCTGGCATTACACGGCTGAACCGATTTGACGGAACTTTCACTGGCGAAGATTAGCCAGAACAAACAGACATATAGACAAAAATTGAAAAAAATATGATTTTGTTATAAGTGCCGTATATATTTTCTAAAAAGCTGTTATTTTGATATAACAGATACAGACAGACATTTTATATGTTTGTACAGATTTAAACGGTGTCTGATTATATTTATTCATTTGTTGATTTACTCTTTCTTGAACTACATGTTCTAACATTAGTGAAAGTGTTAAAGCAAAGAGCATTCATACCAGAAAACTTACGCGCTTTGGTAATGTTCATGTTTCCTTATTGTTACAAACGTAGAGTAAGCCTCCACTCTGTCAAATCTTTTAAGTTTTACTGTGATGATAGGTTTTGATCATGAATAGACAATAAGTGCCGAAGCGCATGCTTTTACTGGGGGATTGGAAGTATCTTTCTCAAACAAATTTCCTAGCTTTTGATCTTAATACATGGATCTTTATAATAAAATACGTTGTAACCGTCCTTTTCCAGGCTAACAGAAGACGTGTCAGTGTTCACGCAGTCAGTGGCACATCTGTACAGCTCGCTCACTAAGCCCTGCTTCGACCTGCTACTCATCGTGCTCACGCTCGCCACCTACTCCAACAAGATGAAGGGCAACATATTTATTGGTAAGCAGACTATCAGAAAACGTGTCAGTGTTCAGTTCGTGGCACATGTGTACAACTCACTGACCAAGACCGGCAATCGTTTTGGACATCAGAAATAATCACAGGCATCACAATGCCTGTGGTTGATGAGTGTCCTATCTGTCCCACTACGTTTCTTTGAATTACCGGATTTAAATGTTATTGGTTTCTTAAAGATATCTTGTTTATGGAAGAGTTTTTTAGTATCAAATAAGTGAAGAGAGGGTTCAATTAAGCTTAGCTTCCAATTTTAGTTTTTAGTTAATAATTCGGGGATAAAATTAATCACTTAAATAATACCATATTTACCTTTTCCAGGTCCCAGCATAGCAACAGTAGTTATCTGCATGACGGGTCAGCTGTTGCGACTGCTGAGTCCGAGGTTCGGTGCGCTGGCTGGTGAGGAGGCTCGCATGAAGGCCAACCTCAGGCATGTGCATTCGCGGCTCATTGCTCATGCTGAGGAGGTCGCCTTCTATGGAGGACATAAGGTAACTAAGTAGCTCTTTTCTTGAAGGATTATCTTTGGTTTCAAAAGGCAAAACTAAACAATCAGCGTCCGACTTTTAGCTGTGTAAGTATCGATTTGTGTACTGTTATTAAAATTCAAGATTCTGGTTTCCAATCATAGGATTTTAGATATTTTGATAAATTGATAAAGGTGCGTCTTCAGAACATAGCTGTGAAGAGGCGTAGCGAATTATATCTGATCCTGGACTGGGCATCAATCTCTTCAAAACCTTAATCCAGCAACGGTTTTATAAAAATTCATTATTACTGATCCAACTCCAACGGTTTTCTTAGCAATAATGTAAGAAACACAAGAATGAAACTTGCATGTCTCTCAAAAATACCCAAAACAAAATGTCAGTATTTAATATTTTAACCGCTACGTCATTACGGATAATCTGAGTTCTCTACGCCAAGCGCTTTAAAAAAGTGTTATTTTCGAGGTGCCATGCCGTGCCATGTCCGAGTGACTTTTTGATTTGGCGTACATAGACGTCCGTCAATAGGTTGTTACTCCACTAAACAAAGTGCTTATGCGGCGTCTCTCTACAGTTAATGGCCCACCTTCCACCTTGCGCCGCGTCATGGCTGAGACCTGCTCACTTAATGACCTTATGACTGCATTAGTAGGCGGAGTTCAGCTGCATTTTGATCTATAAATATCTAAACTTCTCTCCATCAATACGCTAAGAAGAAGATTTTACGAAATGTGTAAAGAACAGATTCCTAACAACCTTTTTCAACTTTCCAGGTGGAACTGGGCCAACTCCAAGGCGCGTACAAGGAGCTAGTAGCCCAGATGACGTCAGTCTTCAACAAGAAGCTCTGGTACGTGATGCTGGAGCAGTTCTGCATGAAGTACGTGTGGTCGGGCACCGGGATGGTCATGTTGGCGCTGCCCATACTGACGGCCACGCACACTGTTGGCCAGAAAGGTTGGTGCAACTGATATTTTTTTGGTTACTGTCAATTCCAGGAAAGATATTTTTCTTTTCCCTTGGCAATACAAATCAAGTCTAGTCAGTACTAACACCAGAGGGCTTACTATGACGTCTTAAAACAGGAGTAATTTCAGTGTTGGAAAGAGACAGAGCTATACAGGTCGTCTAGCGCCATCTCTTTCCCACACTGGAATTATTAGTTTTTAGTTCAGGTGGCCTACACCTGAACTTAAAACTTGTAAGGTTCGGAGTTGAACCCAGCCACTGTGTAATTAATTTCCTCTCAAAACGGTCAAGGAAGTAACAGTGTGAGGAAACGGGTTTTTTTAGAACCGAAAAGCCCTTATTCAGAGAGGAAGCCTGTGGCACAGCAGAGGGCCTGTAGGCTGACTATGTAATGTTTCACAGGGATAAAGCCACAAATTAACAATAACAACATAGCCGAGTGCCGAGTAGCCAAAAATGCTCAAAAGGTGGAACAAAGTTTATAGTGTCGAATTTTCAAAGACATTTAAAAAGACAACCGCCAGCATTTTTTTTAATTACTCTTAGCATTTTTTTAACTCTGTTTTCCATACCTCTAGGAACTCAATAAAAAAAGTCCCATGAAAATCTGACCACTATAAACTTCCTTCTGCTTTTTTGTCTTAAAATCTGTTTTTGAAATCTCACTTCACACCAGCTAATCCGACGTCTCACTGTTTTCTTTCCACTGTCTCTCACAATTCCATGTATTTAGACTCAATTGATTATCCGTATGTTTTAGGAAGCACTATAAGTGACCGAGCGGAGTACATGACGACGTCAAGAAATCTCCTCAACTCAGCCGCCGACGCGATCGAGAGGCTCATGTCCAGTTATAAGGTAAATTAAAATGAAATATCATATTTATCACTAGCATCGCTTTGTCGAAACGTTGCGTAGACGAAGGGTGTAGCACGTAGAAAGTTATTTTGAAAATGTTACAGTCATCATCTGCCTAGCCTTTTTCCCAACTATATTGGGGTTGGCATCCAGTCTAACCGCATGCAGCTGAATACCAGTATTTTACATTGAGCGACTTCCTATCTGACCTCCACAACCCAGTTAGTACTGCGTAATACGATGCTTCTTGGTAAGACTGGTTGTCAGACTTTTTGAGCCACTGACTACCTGTAACGACTGTCAAAGCTCTACAAATGACAGCCGGAACCAACGGCTTAACGTGCTTTCCGAGGCACGGAGGAAATTCGGTATGTAATGGGCAGTCACCCATCCACAGACCAACCTAGGCAAGCACGGCATAATCTAAATATCGACTCGAGCGGCTGTTATTATTTAGCCACGAGCTCTTCTTTGGAAATGTTACAATATACACTTTAAGAGTGCAGTTCAAGATGGCGTTGCTTGTCATGAAAATTTGCATCGATGTGTAAAAACTTGGTACATTTATTTTAGTTCTGTGTTTTCCCACCTGCGGAGGAGGAGCTCGTGGCTAAATAATAACAGTCGCTCGGGTCGATCTTTAGGTTAAGCCGTGCTTGCTTAGGTTGGTCCGTGGATGGGTGACCTTTTTTTTTTTTTACTAAGTGGGGCATGGTCTGGTTGGAAGAATCTAGGTATTGATCAGCTTATCATTGAGAATTGATTAATTTTTCTGTTCTTTAAAATATACTAAACATATTTTTTATAAACTTGCAGGAAATAGTAACCCTCGCGGGCTACGCGACGCGCGTGTCGGACATGCTGGTCGTGTTCGGCGAGGTGGCGCGCGGCAAGTGCGTGCGCAGCGTGCACGTGTCCGCGCAGCACGCCGCCTTCCAGGTCACCTTCAAGGACAACAGGCCCGTGCCGGAAGGTACGACTCCTATCTGCATACCATCATCATTCTCCTGCCCTTATTCAAATTTATTAGCAGTCGGCGTAGTACGTTTTCTTCTTCCATACTTCTCTATTACTCGTCATCTCAGCAGTCACCTCTATCTAGTCATATCATCCTTCACACCGTCCATCCATCATTTCTTTGGTCTTCCTCTATTCTAATATTGGTCTTAGAAACTAAACGACGATATGATAAAGTAAGGCGAAGTGATAAATATACTCTAAAATCTGAAACTTTTATACATAATTTGATCAAATATGAGAGTTCAAAGAAAATGTCCGAAGTGCTATTCTTTTTCTTAGTTTCCGGGACGGTAAATCTTATATTGGCAATCGAACATGATATACATATGTACACACTGACATTAAAAATATTGTTATCAGGAAAATCGATAAAAATTATTAATATTAATTTTAGAGAAACTACAATTTCTATAGCAAAAGTAAACTTGTCATTTATTCAAATAAGCCTCAAAGTTAGCACTTTTTGAACAGCAAAATTACAAAAAAGAATCCCCAGGAACGAACTCCCTTCGCCACTTCTTAACGTTTTGCTGATTTTACTGATAAACCCCACAAATCGGAACCTTAATTTAATATCTTACTACACAATATTATTTACGATTTTTCTTCTTCAGGCAAGATAATCTACACGGGCGACCTGGCCATCCGCCTGCGCGGCGTGCCCATCGTGACGCCCGCGTGTGACGTGGTGGCGGGCGGCGTCACGCTGGACATCGCGCCCGGGACGCACCTGCTCATCGTGGGGCCTAATGGCTGCGGGAAGTCTAGGTATGGCACTTAACTAAAATGAAGGAATAATAACATTCCACCTGTTGGTTTTGCCGTCTGTCAGTATGTCCTTCCGTATATCGCAAAGCTTTTCTTGTAAACGATTGGCACTAAATTGATATAATTTGAAAGAAAGTCGTATTTTATGATACGCTAAATAATTCTGTAGTAAAATTGTGTAAACAAATGAGATTGCTTTACGTATGCATGAAAAAAAAAGTGGCCATAAGGGTGTAAGATATTGTTATCTATAAAGTTAGACGCTACGATGAAACAGATTACGATAGTTCTTCATTATATTTGATCGATCCGCACTTGTCTGTTCTTTATATTTACCCTAACGCATTTTCTCAAAATCCTGTTTGATAATTATTAGCTCTAATGCTAAAAATGTTTTCTCTAATCGTTATTACCTTTCTCCCACAGTTTATTCCGCATAATCTCCGGCTTGTGGCCAGTGTTCGGCGGCGAGCTGCACGTGCCGCGACCGTGCGCCTGCGCACACTGCGCCGACGAGACCAACCTCGCCGACACCGGCTTCTGCACCTCGCGCCCCATCATGTTCTATATACCGCAAAGGTGAGTCCGTCATCTACAGTAACCCATCGCTATAAGCACCCCACGGCATCTGTATTGGTTGAACTCCAATCTCGAACCGTTCGGATTTTTTTGTGTGAAACTCTAACAGGTGTAAACGGACCCTTCACGAAGCTGTCAACCAAGCACTCTCTGTACATCAAACTCAACAACTTTTTTTTGGGGTGAAAAATCACGTTTTTGCGGTAGGACTCAATATGACACATTCAAAACATTGTGCTGATGGATGAATTGAATAGTTCCCAAGTATTAAAAAAAGACATATTTGAAGAAAAAACGTCTCAAGTGTATTTGGAATTTTTTTATTTAATTTATTTAGTTCGATTTTAACAATCTATTTTCCCAGTCATTTATTGGTGAACTTAAAAAAAAAAATCAGATTTTCTAATTTTGATCTAATTTTTAAAAACCATTTAGTTAAAAACAGGGTGTAAGGGACAGCCCTCTGCAGATTGATGGGGTGAATTCAGTATATCATACTAAGATATGGGAATCCAATAAATTTGATTTGTTTTAGTTCCTCATAAGCAATGTATCGTTATCGTGGCAAAACGCACGTAGCGAATGGCATGCGCGACGACGAGTTCGTTAAATTTTGTAGCGAAGTAGGAAGTGAACAGCTGATATCACGCGTCATTCGTTAGAGTGTTCAACATCATCCATTGTTGGTTTTAGCCGTAATATTTACATAAATGGGGTGCTGCGTACAGTTAATATAATTTTACATTGAAATAAAGGAATAGTAACTGAATAAACGATTAAAAAAAAAATCCTGAGAAATTCCGGTGGAATATGATAATGAGCTGAACGCACCCACCCTGAAAGTTTGCGGAGGGCTGTTCCTTGCACCCTGTATAGTGTCATCACCATCATGAAACATCTCCATTTATGGTCTCCCTCGTCCGCAGACCGTACATGTCCCAGGGCTCCCTGATCGACCAGGTGACGTACCCGTCGCGCGCCAAGGACGGCGACGTGGCGGCCGAGCGGCGCGCGGCGCACATCCTGGCGCTGGTGCGGCTGGACGCCTGCGCGGCCAGGCACGGCGGCCTGCGGGCCCGCCGCGACTGGCGCGCCACGCTGTCCGGCGGGGAGAAGCAGCGGATGGCCATGGCCAGGATGTTCTACCACAGGTGAGAGGGAGGTGGAACTGGATACTCATTGCCCTGGTTGACCACACGCTGGTCGCATTTGGCCACCTGATGGCTCCGGTTGCCTACCTGTTGGTCTGGTTGCGCAGCTATAAGCACCAGTTACCCACCCTTAATCGTGGTTGCCCACCCTTAGTGCTCATGTTCAGGACCGGGCCAGCGCCTGGGTTTACCTCGTACACGGTCCCAGTATCTAGCCGGGAAAAAATGCGAATTTCTTTGCATGCGGCGTAAGTTCATTCGGCATCGTGAAGAAGCACCCTTAGATAATCATGCTTGGTCGTGCGCCCGCCTATACACAGCCAAACCGAACACGGCGTCGTAAACAAACCTCCATAGTGCTTCATACATGACCGTCGACTGCGAAAAACCGATAGCGAAGAAAAACCCTAAACCCTTAGGGGCCCATCCATAAATTACGTCACACGAATTTCATGATTTTTTTTGGACCCCCCGTCCTTGTCACAGCTGGTCACATTTGTGAGACTCCACCCTCCCTAGTGTAACGTCATATATTTTGCAATTTTACATATTCATACAGATAAAATTGGGAATATGTAAAGTTTTTCGTTAATAGTTCAAATTTTGTGTTTTAGTACTTAGATAAATTAGATTTTGAAATCTGCCTCCCGAAATTTAGGACCGGAGAGGTCCTAAATTACGTGACACAATGTTTGTTCACACAGTGTCATACTTCGCTAAACCTAATTTATGGATGACCCCTTATTGCCCGATCGCAGTCCTCTGTGGCCAACTCGTCACGCTGACGTTAACAACGTGTATTTCCCCAGGCCCGTATACGCGTTACTGGACGAGTGCACGAGCGCCGTGTCCATGGAGACGGAGGTGGTGATGTACGAGGAGGCCGTGAAAGAAGGCATCACGCTGCTCTCCATCACGCATCGACCTAGTGTGTGGTGAGTACAATCTGAAAGAAATGTTATTGCTGTATATGGAAAGAAGTAGTTCCTTTTAAATTCTATTATTTTATTTACAAACTTAAAATACTGATACTGTTAGCCTGCATGATCCCACTGCTGGGCAAAGGCCCCCCATGACTTCCAGCTGTTTCGGTCCAAGGCCAATATGGACCACACGTCGCTGGTCTTGTCCAGCTAAACTTTAAATAGTTTTTAAAAATGTAAACAGAAATATTCATAATAGCAGCAACGAATGATTCTTGATTAAAAGGTTTAACTGTATTTTAAGCATTTTTAGACGCGTGGCCTAACTCGGAACTAACGCCCGCTGCCATCTTGTTCACAAAAAAAAAGATAAAGATAGTTCAAATCACTTATTGCTAAACCAAAAAAGTAACCCCTTTAGGAGTATGAAGAACAGGGTGTAAACTTCTTGATCCCCCATCCAAAAAATCTATATCCATAGTTATTGTCGGGTTCTTCTATACAGGGTGTAAACGGACCCTTCACGAAGCCGTCAACCAAGCATTATGTACATCAAACTAAGTAACTTTACGCAAAAATTATTGCTAGGAAACGACTTTTTTTTTTTGGGGTGAAAAATCACGTTTTACGGTAACACTTGATGGAACGTACTTAAAAAATTGTGCTGATGGATGGATTGAATAGTACGGGGGTAGTGGAGGTGTGTAAAGTAAAAACTCAAACGTGTGAAAAAGTTGAAACTTTGACCCCCAATATCTCCGTAACTAAAAGGTTCCCAGGTGTGGTCTAGAACAAAAAAAATATTGCAAAGGCGGGGAAAACAAGTGCCTTTCGGCTTCGTTTAGGGTCTATTTACACCCTTTATAGTATTAAGCCGCTGATAACTTTAACTGCGCGATGTAAGATTTCGATGTTAGTTCATCACCTGTGTCTTAGATGGCGCTGTAGTACTTTTTGTCCTTACCTTACAAAAAGTACTACAGCAACACTGCTGTAGTACTTCTTCTAGTGCACTACACCTCTAAGTTTTAGTACTTTTAGTAAAATAATACGTGTTATATGTAAACAAACGTAAATAAGACAACCAATTTCCCCCTCACAGGAAATACCACACCCACGTGCTAGAGTTCGACGGATGCGGCAACTGGTCGTACCGGCCCCTCGACAGCGAAGCTATCATCAACACCGCCGCCACAGCACTCTCTACCCTCGCCACCACTACTAGTATACCCACCACCAATGCTACCACCACCACAGAGCCAGTACTTGCTGATCACTGACATACAAGCTTGAAAGATGAAAAGACTATGAAGAAAGCAGGTTTTTTAAGTCAAGTACAGATTGGTAGAATGTTCTGACCAAAAAAAAAACGCTTGCAATGGAATTTGAACCTTATGCAATTGGTATAGTGCCTATTTTCGCTACCACTCCTACCACATGCAATTTACTATGTCTAGATAAGTTTGTTATTCTTTCACGCAAAAACTACTGAACGGGTTTGGATGAAATTTGGCATATAGATAGTTTTTATCTCGGTAGTACGAACCCGTGGGGTAATTGCCTATGACATTATCATTTAATAGAACAGAAAGACATGTAAAGAAAAGAGAATGGCAGACCAACAAAATTATTTATAGCTCGGTGTCGATTTTTTTTTTTCATCGTTGATTTCACATATCGAGTTTGGCTGTATTCAAACTGATAGAACAAAATAAACAACTCTAGGAAGGCAACTAAAATTCTGATCAAAAACAGACCACAAATTATTCTAAAATACCACAAGTTTTAGACATAGGTTACTTTTACACATTTTGAAATTTTACGTGGTAATGTAATTTGAAAGCACTTTTAAGTAAAAAAACAATTGCAGCTACGTTCAGCCTATTTTGGGCCCAATACTATAGTTACTTTTAAATTAAATAAAATCTTTTTATAATAAATTTCAGCGCACTCGCACCACGAATCGGTAAACGCGTTTAACGTAGAACGCATTTAAAACATCGTTCTGTTTCTATCAATCGTTTTAAGGTGGCAGTGAGAATGATGTTTTAAATAGCAATTCGTGGTGCAAGCGGGCCTTAATGCCTATTACTGTTTTACCACTAATTAGTAAAAGGTATCACGCCTGTAATCCCCGAAGGGTTAGGCAGAGGCGTACCTAATAGTACACCCACATTTCGCCAGTTATGTTTAAGTCTTTGTAATAGAGAGGCGAGCCTATTGCCATCAACAGGCATACTGGTAATAAAATAGCCTATTAGGGCTTATGGTATGAAAGCCTAAATGTAAAAACTATGAGATGTTTACTTTTTAAGGCCTTTCATATAGAAACCTTATAGAAATTAATGATTTTAATGATGGCAGTGTAATGAGGTTTTTGAAACCGAATTTAAGTATTTTAAATCAATTTTAATTTTGGGAGACATTCGAAAATGGTTTTAATCGGTAAAGAATACATGGTTTACTTTACGAGATTGAAAGTAATGAGATTATATTACATTCCATGATAAATGATGTATGCAAATAGGTTTTTACAAATAATTACACGTCTTTTTAAAAAAAAAAGTCATATATCGGCCGGAGTTTTGTACTTGACTACTCTGAGAAGAAACAGCCGAAACAAACTCAGAGGTCATAGTCTCTTTTGAGGTCCAGACATAATCTTGGTCAATTTAAATGAGAGCTTTGCAGATAAGTGATCATACATACTGTTCAGAAAAAACTGTTTTTTTTTATTCAATTTAAATCCAGAAGTAAACAATAAATTATAATTGACCTATTTAATTTTATTTAAAGACTCAACAGTTATGTAAAATCGTTAACTAAGTAAGTAACAGATATTGCATCAGAAAAATTTATAATTAGTCTTGAACCATATAATTATCTTCTAATTAAGCGAAATGATAAAACAAAACAGTTTCCTTACTGATTAAAACGCATTTTCTTGAATGTCCTATAATTTACAGGGTTAAAATAAATTTTGCTAACAGAACTCGCATCGACATGATGTGAGTTTTGCTAGTTAATTAAATTTCACCTTGTATAAAACACCAGTTACTGTAATTTAGTTTTAATAGTTAATTTACTTTTTTATGTTTTTTTTTTAAATACATATTTTATATTATTATTGTGAGATTATCAATCATGGCTGTTAGATATTGTTTTTATTTTGGAAAATTTTGTATAATAATTATAACATATCGAAATTATAAGGACATTATTTTTCCGTGTATTTATTTTGGTATATGTGGATGTGTGTATATTGTAAATATGATAGTATTACGTACAGTTACAGAGGTTATTAAGGGAGATAGATGAGAAATAAAGTGGGTTTTATATGATTTACGAGTTTTATTCAACTTTTTTCAACCCAATTTTAGCTTAACATCTGGACGTCATCATTCTTCTGCTCTTATCACAATTTAGGGTCGGCGCAGCATGTCTTCTTCTTCCATACTTCTCTTTTACTTGTCATCTCATCAGATCATATCATTTTACCATATCATTTTACACAGTCCATCCATCGTTACTTTGGTCTTCCTCTACTCTTATACCCATTCACATTCATCCTCATAACTTTCCTAACAACATTTTCCTCATTCCTCCGCATCACACAACTTTCCAGTCACCGGAGCCACTCTCATACTTCCTCTTATGTACCCATTTCTTATTTTATCCATTCGCGTTACACCACACATCCCCCTTAGCATTTTCGTCTCCGCCACATGCAAAGGTTTTTCATTCATCCCTTTTGCAGCGAACACCTGGATGTACGGAACAGAAAATTATGGCAGAAGAAAGGAGGGGCTGGTATCCATCTGTACGTTAATGTGACGAAGACAGAACCCCTGAGCAATCATTAGTTTAGATTTAGCTACGAAACGAAGAGAAAATAAAAATTTAGATACCTATATCCAAAAATGTAAGATAATTTTAGTTATATAACATAACATCACGCTTGTAATCTCCCCGTACGGTTAGGCAGAGGGACCTAAAAATACAAGTACACCCAAATTTCGCCAAATGCATGGGACAGTTGATTATGTTTTCACGATTACAATGATAGACATGTGGAGAAAGTCCCAAAGTGTAATAGGTGGCGAGTCTTTTGACATCAGCCGGGCTCGAATTCAGTCTCCGTGCCTGCTACTGAGAAATTCCTGATGGAAACACCCAACAGCAGGGAATCGAAGCCAGGACCTCATGCTCAGCAGTCGCGCTTGCGACCACTCGACCAACGAGGCGGTCAATTATAATTTTATTAGTCTTAACTGTACCTGCTTTGCAGTGGCGTAGCTAGTCCTAGCAGGCCCCTGAATCAGATCTTTTTGGGGGCCCTTTGAACCCGAGTACGGCGAAGCCCAAATAGAGGAGAAAATCATTAGTATTAAACAAACAATTTTTGCTGAACTAAGAAAATAGCATCCTGACTTGCATTGCTTTAGCTGTCATTCATTTTGTGAATGTGTGAGCGAGCAAAGGGAGCCAAACAATTTGTAACTGCGATCATGACTAGCATTGGTCAAGACTTCAATAAAGAGCTGGACTTAATTACAGCAGCCCTTTGGCTGAAGGTATCGTCAAAGAGCGAGCGAAGCGAGCTCGAAAAATTTGAGCTTTTCGGAGCGTAGGTTATATTTTCATTTTATCTTTTAACAAGAAAAATATTTAAGGTTGTGAGAAGATTTTGTGATATTTTTCCTCATCTTGTTACTCGAGGGCCCCGAATGGTAGCTACGCCCCTGCTGCTTTGTCAATTTACTAAACATGCAGAACAAAGCCATGTTAGCTCTAGAGTCAATCACTTCAGTTTACGTCGGTCCACACCTGGACAAAAGCCTTCTCCAAGTTTCTTTCCCAAGAAAAAGATTTATAAACAACACAATATTTACCGGATTCTGTGTTCTCGCAAACATATCTAGCAGATAGGTAATCATTGTTAATTATAATTGCTAATTATAAACATTCACAGGCTGATATGAGATGAGTATGTTCAAGTTTGTAACACTGGATGATTCAGTGGCTTATCGCTAAAAGAGTTGTTATAATTATCAAGAATAGTAACAGTGCAAGTCATGAGCTGAAGCTATTTATACACAAAAACATCTACTTATAGTTGTACAGTGATATTTCGGCTCGTGGTCTTAAGAGCGCACCGAGGAAATGATACGTAATTCCAAAATAATTGCATTCGCTTGATCCCTTGCTGCATCGTTATTACTTATCCTTTA
The DNA here is from genome assembly GCA_963576755.1 of Noctua janthina. Classification (NCBI taxonomy): domain Eukaryota; kingdom Metazoa; phylum Arthropoda; class Insecta; order Lepidoptera; family Noctuidae; genus Noctua; species Noctua janthina. The sequence goes on along the minus strand of OY755075.1, from coordinate 11,173,880 downwards.
GTTACGCAATTAATATGTAAGATATTTAAGGATTCACTCTATACATCGTATACTTTAGAAACACGATTACTTTTAGTTTCCTCGATAGAAAAAAAATCCAAAGTAATCTCTAAAAAACAAAATAAACAATAAGTACGGCGTAAATATTTTAGTAGATTTTGAATAATAACAAAACTACATGTTTTTTATAACGCATACATTTTACATTTTCGAAATGTGTATTTGTTTTAATAATATGAAGTAAATACCTAAATTAGCGTGCGTTCCGCCCATTGTAACCAGAACCGCCACGCTTCCCTCCTATTCGCTTTAGTCCTGCTTCGGCTGTCGGACGCCAGAAGCTCGGTACGCTCATAATGAAATAAACTCATAAAAAAAAAAGTTCTAAAACTCATATTGCCGGAGCACGTCACACGGCTGCCAAGCTCAAATGGAACTGGGCTGGCCACATTTGTCACATGCCGGAGGAGCTATGGGCTAAAGCAACCACACGATGGGTCCCAAACAGCAGCAAACGGCAACGCGGCAGGCCCAGAAGGAGATGGCGGACGAACTCGACTCTTTTCACAAGGATTGGCGAATAACAGCACTAGATAGGGGACCCATCATGTGGTTGCTCTCCTACCCATCTACGGATCAACCTAGGCAAGCGGGGCTTAACCAGAAGAACGACCCGAGCGGCTGTTACTATTTAGCCACGAACTCCTCCTTTGTTGTAGTTTGAAGCCATGTCTTACTACTATATAAATGCAAAAGTTTGGATGGATCTTTGTTACTCAATCACGCCAGAACTAAATGAATCTGGATGAACTTTTATACCGGAAGAACGATCCTGGGGGCTATTCCTGAACTAAACGCGGGCGAAGCCACGGGCATAAGCCTAGTTAAATTCGTTCACTGAAATAACAACACACAGTCTAAACCGCTGGATGTACATCATATGCATTCTTCGTCTTGTCCCGTCTATCACTCGTAAATATTTGAATGTCTTTGGTTTTACTTAAAATATACTTGTCGGGATTGTATTATGTACTACTAGAATACGACTCTACCTTACCTTGCATGGCATTAATACGAAAGTGACTGAAGACTAAGCATCTTAAGCCAAACTATAGCCTGTATTTCAACGTACAGCCGTATAGAGTCTATTTGAGTAAAACCATGGATGATGACCAGTGTGTGTTGCCAGTGATTACGTACGGGGAAACGTGGTCGCTCACAATGAGCCTCATCAGAAGGCTTAAAGTCACCCAAAGGGCAATGGAGAGGGCTACACTCGGAGTTTCCTTGCGTGATCAAATCAGAAATGAGGAAATCCGCAAGAGAACCAAGGTTACCGACGTAGCCCGAAGAATAGCCAAACTTAAGTGGCAGTGGGCAGGGAAAATTGCTCGCAGAACGGATGGCCGATGGGGCCGGAAAGTTCTGGAGTGGCGACCGCGAACTGGAAGACGTTGCGTTGGAAGGTCTCTCACTAGGTGGACCGATGACCTGGTAATGGTTGCAGGGATCCGCTGGATGCGAGACGCACAGGACCGTTCAATGTGGCGACACTTGGGGGAGGCCTATGTCCAGCAGTGGTCGTCTTTCGGATGAAATGATGAATGTTGAAGATGATAGAACGCATTTCATGTCCAATTCCTCTGCGCATTTGAAGACATTATTTAAAAAACCACCTTTGTCATGATATGAAATAGTTACAGAATTAGTGACGGTTTTGTTTTTTTTTCATAAACCGCATCTGTCACTGACGTGACTGCTTTTTGCCGAAATCATAGTTGACTATTTGTTGAAGACATATGAATTGCGATCTGAAAGCTTACGAATTCCTCTACAAGATGGCGTAACTAACTCATATCGTGAAATTTTTGACAAAGGTAGTTTTTGAAATAATGTCTTCATTTGCTCTGAGAACATTTATCAGCTGAATAAAGTAACGAATCTAGACAAATAAAAGAAAGATGGAAATGATTACCCAAATATTGTCTCTTATCATGAACAAATAGCGTGATAGTCACGTTTGAGATAAAATATTATGACTTCCGGATTTTTCTCGTAATAGGTAGGAGGATGATATTGCTCGAGTTTCCACGCATAATGCAAATAGTTGCCTGACGCGTGCGTGTTATACGCACAGGTTATACGATACAATCTAAATCAAATCTTGTCAATCAGTTCTTGTCTTTGCGATATTTTTTTTTGTTCTAGACCATACCTGGGAACCATACGGAGATATTGGGTGTCAAAGTTACAACTTTTTCTCAACTTTTTTTTTAAATACATGTTTTTAATGTAAGATTTTAACTTTACACACCTCCACGACCCCCGTAATATGCAATCCATCTATCAGCACAAGGCTTTGAGTGCTTTCTATCGAGTCCTACCGTAAAACGTGATTTTTCTCCCCAACAAAAAGTCGATTCCCAGCAATAATTTTTGAGTAAATTTACTTAGTTTGATGTACAGAATGCTTGGTTGACGGCTATGTGAAGGATCTGTTTACACCCTGTATTCTAATATTATAAAGCTGAAGAGTTTGTTTGTTATTTTGGTTGAACGCGCTAATCTCAGGAACTACTGATTCGAATAAAAAATTAAAGAAGACTATATAACATCACGCTACACCTAATTGGAGCGGAGCATCAATGAAAAATGTTGCGCAAAAATGGGAAAATAAATATTCTTTGAGAGCTTCCGTTACGTGCGCTGCGTAAACGAACGTTTAGTTACAGCAACAGTCATGTATGACAGAAATGTTCCTTTTAAAAACTTTTATAGCATATTATTATGTCTATCTTTTAAGGTTGAACCACTATTATCTTTTTACGGTAATCTGTTCTAAAATAATACATTATTTGCGAAGGTGTTTTTATAAACATGGTATTAATCAATATCCAAATAAATACGTTATTCATCACAAGTATTTAATTTTGAACAGAATTGCCTTTACATCATTTGGTTTTAATGGATATCTTAGGAGATATCACAGTATAAAATAACTCCACAGCAAAATAATGATCAAGTACCGCGCGCGCATTTTTATTCTGCGGAATGATGTGTGTAATGTGCTGCTTTAGAATTGTATTTTAGGTGCCTTCGACTCAGTCTCTCTAACCATCTCTCTCTTATGTGACGTAGACGAACTTGTGCGGGTCAGGTTATATTGAAATGATACTCAGATCGAATACTTAGCCGTCGTGTTTAGGCTAATATGCTGTTATCCGACTAATCTTAAGTTAATTTTACAGTCATAATTAGCCGCAACGTACGTATAACTCGTATTAAGTTATTGGTTGCCACGTCATCGCCAGCAGGGTAACGTTGGTACATTACACTAATATCCCCAATGACCGTAACTAAACCGGTCACTGACTGAAAAGGAACTATGTATTAAAGTACCTACAAGCACTTGTTTGTGAAAGGTAAGCAACCCTTACGAGATAAAGGTTCGGATCGATGATCTGTGAGGTTTATCCACGTTTGCCGTCTTAGGATGACCTAAGACGGTAAACTGGATAAAAAGAACTGATACGAGATTCGAGAACTGCACGTACAGTTCTTTCTTCCTTGTCATATGACTCATACGAATGAATGCACGCACATGTTGGTCGTTAGGACAGCCGCATGTCATTACTTCCCAGAATTTGATCCTTATTAGCGACACTATCGTATGCTGTAATAATACAGTGTGTTTTTTTCAAAATCAACGCGTTTGATTTCTGGCAAGGAATATTGATTTTCAAAAATCTAAAGATGCTGTTTTAGTTTCATCGATTTCGGGCTCGAGACTCCTTTGAGTATTTTTCGCTATTCCTCATAGTTTCGGATTTGGCCATCCACGCCCACTTGGAAAATTCACCCTGTAGGTATAAGTCACTGTTACAGCAAAGGTGCATTCTCGAAAGCAGGAAAAGCTCAATCCTGTTGGGAGTCGCTGTAGAAATATGAAGAATTTGCTGGTGCAAGGTGATCGACGACTTGTTTTTAAGTTTTAGTTTTATCAACTGAATCCCTATGATGGGCGTAAAAATACTCTTAACCAAGTCGAAAGGCACTTGTTTTGCCCGTCATAGTGATGTTTTTTTTTTGTTCTAGACCATACCTTCTAGTTACGGAGATTTCGAGATCATAGCGTTACAACTTTATTTTAAATACCACAAAGACCCTACTATTTAATGCATCCATCAGCACAATGCTTTGAGTGCTTTCCATCAAGTCCTACCGTAAAACGTGATTTTTCATCCCAAAAAAAAAAATCGTTTCACAGCAATAATTTTTGCGTAGTTACTTACTCAGTTTGATGTACAGCGTGCTTGGGTGACGGCTTCGTGAAGGGTCCGTATACACTATGTATTCCAATTCATTGGCCGCGAAGAACACGGGCAAGTAAAATACTAATACTTAGGTAAATTAAGCCTCATATCGTAACAAACATACGCAGTCAACCCTAATTTTCGAAAAAAAAGCTACCTACACAGATGCTAAGGTCATCAACCTCACTACAACAAAATGATAAGCTATAAACAATGGCCCAGTTATTTTATCACTTATTTCTTTCTTCAGTTTTACTAAGGAGATGCACAGCCGTCACAGAGTGAGTAACCTCTTTAATTGAATTAAAATAGTTGTTATTTTGTTATAATTATTTAGAAAAACAACCATTATCTGCAAGTTCACTACTGAGGCAAACAGAGGTGAAGTAACCGTTGAACTTAGAAATATATTTCTGTTGTTTTTACCTTATGAAAGGACTGTTATCTGTCTATTATGTTTATTCTAAAATATAGGATAAATAGCGGTATGAATAATTAAACGGTTAATAAAAAACCGTTTCGTTTTATGTACTATTTATTTATTATAAAGACAGGTTTGACAACATTGTGTTTAATTGTTTGTCAAACCTGTTTATATAAGTGAATCCCGGGCCGTGATTCTTTCGCCAATATGCGTTTCCTCTAAAATTTAAAGTAACATTATGTGGGACACGCGCATATCATTTTACTAGATCCTGCAAAGAATTATGTCATACATAACTCGTAACCAGAGTTCGGAATGGGTAGAGTTTATTTGCCTAAACTTACACTAACGTGTGTATAATACCCCCCTCTAATTTTACAGCTTCATTTCGGAACTTAATAATCATCTACCTTTTCCGATCCTTCTGATAACATTATTTTATTTACAACATGGTTGCCTTTGCCTGTCAGTTTCGCTTTTGTACAGAAAGCCGTCGACTCGCCGTAGCCGCAGCGTAGGCATGATGTAGCCTATGCTGCGGTTACGGCGAGTCGACGCAAAGTATTTCAACAGCGTCACGGTCAGCGTATGCTGCTACGCCATTCCTACGCAGCTCTAAGCTGTGCCTTAGTAACTGCTACGGCGAGCCCACGCTGTAAGGCTGCGTTTTCACTAGAGATGAACGGGGATGCGTAACCAATCACATAGCTAGAATACCTCAATTAGAAAGCTTGAAAAAGGAGCGATACTATTGGTTAGTTTCACACATCCTCGCTACGCATCCTCGCTCATCTCTACTACGGCGCGGCTACGGTGAATCCACGCTGCTACACCATGCCTACGCAGAAACACTATATAAATTCGACTTACTAAATCAATGTTTAATACTTTCAATAATGACTGAAATGCATTTAAACGGGCGGAGTCACATTAATACGAAAACACCCGTTTTGCAAACAATTTAAGCTTGTATAAAAAATGAGAACAAATTCGGGTTATGGACCTTTCGCCAAAAGATTACGACCGAATTCCCGAGAGCATTGTCCTCTGTTTCGGATGGATATAAATAATTCATAAGTACATAGATTGTGTTGCTAAGTTAGTAGGTAGTCACGTGAATTTGAGAAAAATATGTAGGTAAACAAAGTGGGCAGTAAGATCAGCTGTAGTTTGCGTCATGCGTGGGAATTTTAATCGTTCGGTTGATGGCTATAGACTCGCCCCCTATTACATAGAGGACACTTAACGGTCGAAATATAATTCAAGCCAGCCTGTCCCTAGATGACCCTCTAAGCCGAGGGCTGAACCCCACAGGGGGTGCCCTTAGCGCGCGTCAATTGTATATCCCAGTTGTAAGCCTTGGCTGGGGGCCCAAAATTCATTTGAGGTCACCACAGGATCGCGACTCCGGTTAAGCAGTATTGCAACCTTATCGAGTTGAACTGCGAGTGGCCGTATAAAAAAATATATATCAGGTGAAATGTGGGTGTTACCAAACAGTCTTTTAGCAATAATATTAGGTATAGGCGAAACCCGAATTAGTGCCCAAATAAAAACGCACTGTTACAATGTAGGACTAGTGCAATAATATTTTGACATTTGGTTAGGTACTTAGGTCTCACTTAGCATTAGTGAAATCGGTTACTATAAACATAGTAAAACTGGGCTATAATAAGTATAATTTAAGATATTTCCATAGAGCTTCCATGGATTAAGTACCTACGATAATGTTTTACTTGTTTTAACCACAACCGCGCCTGACTAGGTTTAAGATAACAACTATCAAAATAATATAGGTACTAGTTATATTCTAATTACTCATTTACAAGCAAGAACGGGGCGTGTTATGATAAATATAATAATCGTGATTTCTTGAAATTAACGTTAATTACTTAGTTTCAAGAAAACAAGTGTTTTCCTCAGTTCTTATTTTGAAGGTAGCTATCATTCTGTTTTACGCTGCATCCGGTTAGACTGGAAGCAGACCCCAACAAAGGTCGGAAAGACATGGCAGATGATGATGATGACTCTGTTTTATACTTATGTTCTGTATTTATTGAGAAATAAATCAAATTATGTGGAAATCCGTGTATGGAGTAGAGGTTTCTATAGTAAACAAATAACATGCATGTAGGGATTAGAACAGGCAGTACTTATTTCATTCACACCTCTGAACGCGGTGAAGGAAAATACAGGGTGTAAACGAACCCTTCACGAAGCCGTCAAACAAGCATTCTGTACATCAAACTAAGTAACTTTATGCCAAAATTATGGCTGGGAAACGACTTTTTTTTTTGGAGTGAAAAATCACGTTTTACGTTAGGACTCAAGGTAAAGCACTTAAAACATTGTGCTGGTGGATGAATTGAATCGTGGAGGTGTTTAAAGTAAAAATCTTAAAAAAAAACTTGTGAAAAAGTTGAAACATTGACCCCCAATATCTTCGTAACTAGAAGGTTTCCAAGTATGGTCTAGAACAAAAAAGTGATCGCAATGACGAGGAGAACAAGTGCCTTTCAGCTTCTTTAAGGGTCTTGTTACAGCCTTTATACGTTTATCAATACAGTTACTTCTCCTTACTTATAAATAAATCTATTCTACTGAGCAGCTATTATTAAATTTGTCAACATTATCTACAACATTAAAACATTCCTCAACATTATCTACAAGTACACTTTACCTATAAAAACCGGACAAGTGCGAGTTCGACTCGCGTGGAGAGGGTTCTGTACTTTCATAGATTTCTTATAGATTTTCCTGTAATCTATACACAATGAACTATTTCTTGTATTTTTTTCAAAATTTTCGGAGTAAAGGGAATTTTCGCCTATTTACTTAAATAACTAAAAATTATAAAAAAAAAAATATTTGATTATATAAATTTCATTTGATTTCACGATATAGTTCTTAGAACTAGAACTTTTTATTTTCATTTTCTAATTTACGACCCCAAAGTGGCCCCCATGTTTAAAATTCATTAATTTACGTTACAGCGAGTCGAGAGTCTTTGGTTCATCTACTTACATAATATACCAAATTTCAACTCAATCGGTCCAGTAGTTTCGGAGTAAATTGGCTGTGACAAACGGACAGACAGACACGCGAGTGATCCTATAAGGGTTCCCTTTTTTCGGTAAGTACGGAACCCTAAAAACATAAAAATTGTTGTTTTATTTCTTGTAAAGTTCTACCTTACATAGTATAATGGAGATCTCGATCATTCATTGGTCGCGTGTCTGAGTGACCGCTGACTCCAAGATAAAAGAGGTTGTTAACATTTTTAATGAGAGACCCCATTTTTTAATTTATTTACTAAAGATTATTAAGATATTTCGTGTATAATTGGATGCTGGCGCCTGTATCAATACAGATATTTGCATTATTGATTTAATTGATTTTTGATTGAGGAGAGTTAGTAGCTTATGCTCGTGGCTTTGCCCGGGTGGAGTTCGATAATTGTCCCACGGAATCATACTATCGTTAACATAATCTAACAATAAAGAGCTTAAGGCTGACGCAGATGTTGGCGGGCTGCACTGCATTGCAAAAGTCTATTCTATGCGATATGTGCTTAGCTTAACGGAATGGTTTGATATGATTCCCATGCCACATATAACACGAATAATGCGTAATGCTCCAAGATCATACAAAAATTATCACTTCGTGCTCTGTGATTACGACCCTACGATTGTTCTGGCTGTTTCCAATGAGTATTGAAATAACTTATGAGTTCCAAATAAAAAAAATAGACTCTGACTATAAGTAAATTAACTTTATTTTTCCGAGCTTTAAAGCGTCTGGCAGAAATTTGCGCTAACGGTAGTATCTGGCCGCGTTGATTATTAATTTTAACAATATTCTCTGCTACATTACATAAAAAATCAGAACTCGGGCTTTAAGAAAAGTGAGTGATACTTAACATTAGCACCTGATTATCTGAAAATTGACCGTTAGCACAAGTTACAGAGTTCACAGTACTCACTTCTCGATGACACACATTTTGTTAATCAGAAAATAAGTAAGGGTCTGGCGGCCCTGGGATCTTGCTCTAAAATAAATCTACTTAAATATTTTATTGCACAATGCAATGAAATCTTTGGTTTAAATACGAGTTACAATGTATGAAGTTATGAATCTGCAAATTACATAAAAATACTGTACAAATATTGTAGCAAGCACCATACGAGTAGATAAATATTATGTGATAAAACAATGACAGTACATAGTTTTTTTGTGAATGATAGGGTGCGTTTGTCAATATTCGTATATTTTTCTCACGTTGACAAGGCACTTGCCGACTTTTTCAGAGTTTTAATAATTTAACTATGTATTATTATTTTGACAAGTTTGCGCATTATGACGTCGCGTCTTCACAGCAGGCCCAGCCCAGCCTCTGCTACTGGGAATGGTGGTATACCAATCTCAGATCATGTCATCTGAGGCTTGGCCATGCATAAGAAGTTTTTCTTTTATTTATTTTTTAAATATGAAGATGTGGAAATATTTTTGTAAAGTTTTTAATTTTGATAATGACCGTCGCACACCATCACAAATCAGCACAAACTCGACTCAAAACATAGAACTGAGGTGCTCGTGATCTGCAGTGCCGGTATCATTCGGAGACTGCGTTATGACACAGCACAGCAGGCCAGTATCGGTCGCACACGCCAAGCTTATCTCCCGATGCTTGGCCCGCGGTTATCAGCCCCTAATTAAATCACTGTATCGATAGCTTACTAATTGAGCGCTACAAATGTTGAAATAATGTCCATAAAAAAACATTTTGGTTTAAAAAATTAGGGATGTCAACCATGGTAGACCTCCAGGAAGTCTTTTGTTCCAGTTGGAATGTAATCTGGCTTTCACTGCCGTATCCCAACAACTGCATGACTTTTGGTTTTGTTTCTAACTATATACTTAATCTATAATCTTCTTCTTATCGAATCGATGACGTACATTTAGTCCGACTAGTACGTAACGACCTGGACAGCTCTGTCATTTGCCTCATTCAAGTCCTGGAGGGTGCAATTAGTTGAGCACGACGGGCAGGAGAGAAGGTGTGGCATATCCTGTGTTGAGCTCCACACTTGCATTGTGTCCGAGATATAGCCAGAATTATCTACAATTATAATTACGTGTTAACGATCGATTTTACTTATTAAATTATTGCTAAATACTTGAACCAATGACCATATAAAACTATTCTTGGCTAAAGGCCTCCTCAATAAAGAATTATCTATCACACTTAGGTATGTTTACTTTGCCCAAATTTCCGCGATTGCATGCGCACGCGCAGAACTCGTGATTTGCACGACATCCCGTGAAGTTGCGAGTCGCGAGGCGTAACCAATGGTTTATTTAACTTAATTTAATGAGAGTTTTACGAAAGGTACATAGGTACGTTAAATAACATATATTAACGTTAATAACAAATATAAGTAACATAGTAAACGCCTACGTCTCTATCAGACACTAAAATCAAGAATATATTGGACTAGCCGATCCACCGGCTTCGCCCGGTGACTGATTTTCAGGCAAACCTTTAACACCTGTGTCACCCGCTTAAGGGATGAATTTTCCAAAATCTTTTTTTAGCGGATACCTCAGTCCTGATAACTATTTGTGTGCAAATTCTAGCCTGATCCGTTCTGTGGTTTGGGCTGTGTGTTGATAGTCAGACAGGACTATTTTAAGTAAACAGGGCAGCAGGGACACCGTCGCTAAACGGTTACCACGTATTCAGTACGTCATCGTTCTGAACCCCATAGGATTTCTTTCTGCTTTCATTCTAAAACCATATAGAATTTTTGTGTCAGTTATTAAAAAAATAAAATAAAAACAGCTGTTTCCTACAAAACTGTAATAGGTACCTACACGGTTAAAATGTATGGAACCGATGAATCTATGAGGAGGTTCAGAATAATGTACTGAATACGTGGTAACCGTTTTAGAGTCGGTGTCCCTTCCACCCCGTATAGACTGGCTTTTTATAAAGGGTGTAAATAGACCCTTAACATATCCGAAAGGCTCTTGTTCTCCCCTTCTTTGCGATATTTTTTTTTGTTCTAGACCATAACTGGGAACCTTCTAGTTACGGAGATATTGGGGGTCAAAGTGCCAACTTTTTCACAAGTTTTTTTTTTTAAATACATGTTTTTAATGTAAGATTTTTACTTTACACACCTCCACGACCCCCGTACAATTCATTCCATCCATCAGCTCGATGATTTGAGTGCTTTTCATCGAGTCTTACCGTAAAACGTGATTTTTCACCCCAAAAAAAAAGTCGATTCCCAGCAATAACTTTTGCGTAAAGTTACTTAGTTTGGTGTACTGAATGCTTGGTAGACGGCTATGTGAAGGGTCTGTTTACGCCCTGTATGTATAGTAAGTAGTATTAATAAAGAAGTCAAACCCAACCAGATCCGTGTCTCCGGCAGTTTCCCAGCAATTGTCTTGTGGAGTGGGGGTCAAATGGAAGGTTCTTTTTTTTTCAGTGAACAACTGATATCCGCTTCGAGTCAGATAGGAAGTTGACCCCAACCAACGTGACGAGAACCAGGAAAATGTTAAATTATTGATGAAAAAGAAAAAGTCAAACAGCATGTTTGACTTTGGCGATCGTTGTCGTTTGAAATTTCAGGTTAGGTAAAATAACTAAAGGTAGGCCAATTCAGTTGGTTGTTATGAGACATGATAGTAAACAAATTATAGAAATCGTGAAGAATGTACAAATAAGTAAAAAAATTACACCCCTAACCAAAAACGTAATGAGTTTATGCGTAAAACTAATTAATTGAACAATTTTTCCTGTTATAAGCGCCATTCCGGCAATCCCAAACGAATGATTTAACATATTTGGAGCAAAAATTATCTTGTAGGCACCACGTGTGTGCCACGCGTGAAATGTTAGGTATTTATTGTGTTTTATTTATATTAAGTACTTAATTATAAATATTTGGCAAAGGGGTTATCTGCAGCCATGCCCATCCCAAAGTGGGGGGCCTGATGCCAAGACCTTTGTCCAATTACGTGCTATTTCTGTTAAATATTATGATTGGTTCTGGAAAAACCCAAGACATTTATACAACATATTGTATCATAATTAAGGTAGTGACATATACCATCAAACATAACAATTTTCTCAATGAGTCCATCATCGTAATCGCGAAATAACATCATCTGTACCATACATTTACGTCGACTAGGTATTGAAATGTGGCCATACTTTTCTTATACAGGCTGTATATCCGTAGACGAGTATCCTAACAAGAATTATTATCATCACAACTGAAAATATTTCCTGAAGCTCACAGGCGTGTTGAAATAGCAAGTCCACATTTTGCCAGAACGTTGTAAAACCCTAGTTGTCTGCATGCAGTTGCTGGCGTTGCTGCTGTAGTTGCCTGTTACGTACGGTCTGCTACTCATTTACAACTGGGCATAAATCAAGCTTCAAGGATGCTGCATACCGCACTTATAAAAAAAACCCACCTTTGCAATTGCTTATTTAGCAAATCCGGAAATAAGAAATTAACTCACTCCTTGTATTTTAGCTAGTTAATAAGTGTGATATATTGCGAAGTATAATATCTACAGTACATACATAAGAGGGCATGATTGCTCATTTTATTTAGTTACATAAGACTGGACATTATGTTAAAGAACAATGAGATTGCATAATACTTTGTTATTATTTGCTTCTCGCTCACTCACATATTCCGCGCGCGAATGAAAAATGGCGGTAACGTTCTACTTGCATTTTTTTAGTAGTCTATGGAAAACTAGTTATACTTATTAAATCCATAGATGGAACAAATCAATCTATTATTAGTGCATACGTCCAATCAATTTTGCTTATCCAAAATGAAACAGTTTTTTAAAGTAAGTTAATTTAATAAAGTCCAATCACACTTGTGCAAACTTAAACAGTTCGTGTATTTCCGTATTGATATTTCTCTTTGACGTTAAAATTACCTAATTAGTTTAAAATAATGATGACAGTAAAACAAATAAATAAGAAGACTTGTACCAGCATTGTAGTTTTAATTCTCATAACAAATAATAGGATCGGATCTAACTGAGGTATCATTTCTAAGGCAAAACATGGAGACAACTTGAGGAATATGGAGTGAGCCCTTTGCCCAGCAGCGGGACAACGTATATATGACTGAAACAGACAGATCACAGTCTCTTTTAAAGTCTGAACATATTGTTCAGTTCCTATGAGGGTCATGTAGGTGATGAGGTCTGAGATGTATTTTCGGGCATATAGGTACTTAAGAAGTTTATGAAATGAAAGCGAGAACAAGAAGACATGCATACCCACGGCACGTCACATGGCCGTGCCGAGGGCGTTGTCAGACGAGCCACCATGACCCGTCACACGACCCGGCGCCACACGCTGCGATAGTGAACTAATTACTGAAGTTACTGTGGCTGATAGCGTGATTCCGGCTGAATATAGGCCACTCCTTAGTTTCGTAAGATGACTTGATCTTAGGGACAAATCTGGCAGATCTTCTTTTGCATGAGTCGATCTTGTCTGACCAGTATGTAGCCGCCTGCTCAGAGCTTCGATGGTTAGCGACGCATGATAAACAGATGGTCTACCAGATATTAAGCATTGACAACAAATGCACTCATTTCCTAAATATTTTGGGTTCTGGCAGTAGCAACTCAATCAGACTTCGGGACTTCGGGGCCACCCCAGGATCAAAGATCTATGAAGCACAGTCTGAGCCATGCTTAAAGAACTTTCCGTTGCGTAGACTTCTGAATCTTACGACTAATACTTTCTAATGATAAAATCTGTATTGTTCAAGAGAGCATAATACTTTGTAGTTAGTCAGTTTGATGCCGGAATAGTGTCATCATCACCTGTCTAGCCTTTTCTAACTACGTTGGGGTCGGCTTCCAGTCTAACCGGATGCAGCTGAATACGTGTATTTTACAAGGAGCGACTGGCTATCTGACCTCCACAACCCAGGTATTACGGGGTAATACGATACCCCTTGGTAAGACTGGTAGTCAGACTTTTGTGCCACTGACTACCTAAAACGACTGTCAAAAATCTACAAATGGCAGCCGGGACCAACGGCTTAACGTGCTTCCCGAGGCACGGAGGAAACTCGGGATGTAATGGGTTATAATCCATCCACGGACCAACACTGACTAGCATGGCTTTACCTAAATATCGACTCGACCGGCTGTTATTATTGTATATTTAATAACTTTCATCCTGTCTTTTCGAAACGAAATGAAACAAAACACGTATATATACGGGTAGATTATATTTGATTTAGAGATATCTATCCGGAAATAAACAGTCTACAAAAGCATTGTAACATTCGCCAATATTGCAACAGATATCCTTCAGGAAGATATAAAAATAACCTATATTTGGACTCAAACAATCTGACCTCACAGTTATCACCGCTCAACATAAAGAATGCGAACTATATCCGTTGTTACTATCTTAGAGTAGTTGTTTGCAGGTGGCATCTGATGTAATTTTTATCGCAAATAAACCAGTATAATGCTGTAATACTCACGGGTCATTTGTCATGGAGCGGAAAATAATGTGCCAAAACCAGTGGCGGGTGGATCACGTGAAGATTGATATCATTGCATCATTTCATTTCGGTTTGATACCCCGTGTGCTGGAAATATAATCAAATATTGCATGAATATTTGTTTTGGGGAACTTTTTTGATGTTATCGAAACTGTAAGCTTGCTTAGGAATGATTTTAGTTATGAACTTAAATCTCATAAACCTAAATATTGCACCGGTAACAGGTAACGGTCTGAACTGATTATTCAGTTCCATTGGGTGCAGGAAGTTTATAACAGTTTCTTTTTCGAAAATAATTCCAGTTTTCTTCTTAGTGGGTATGAGTGGAAATATTGCGAAGCAAGTGAAGCAACTAAAACCAAAAATACAGCAACACCAGCTTGCAATGGGCCCGTATTTCAGACTACGGCCCTCTCGTTCTCACAGCACAGAGATAAAATACGGAGAATACCTTAATTATACCTATCTGTATCTCTTCTTTCTGCTGTAAAGTGCAGAACAGTACCCAGTCGGCTGCTTTGGTATCTAAATTGATAGTTAAATACATATTTTCGCCCTTGATTACTCCCGGTATAAAGTTACATTACCTACATAAAGTTTTTTTACCTAACTTATTTATAGCAACAAGTCATGAGTGAAGACAATGTACTTATCGCCACGCTGCTTTGCTGATTAGTGCAAGTTCGTCTACCTAATTATATTAGGTAGAATAGTTTAATTATCGCAGGGGTTACCACTCAACCAAGGAGGCAGTCATGTATTAGATTTTTATAAAGTAGAAGATGTAGTCTCTAATGTACAGGTAGTATTGATAGGGCTCAGGGTATACCCGGGTATGAGGTACGGTTATGAGGGGTATGATACCCCTCCGCCTTCTATAGATGAAGAAGATCCCAAGACTTCCAAGACGAAAGAAGAAGACCAAGAAAGTCTTCCAAGACTTCATCCAGAACATAACATAACGCACAGTCATCAGTACAGTACCAAATCTTCTCAAACATAGTAGCATGCGCAAACCGCATGGCATGACACACAATTTATGTAAAAACTCATGATTGACTTACATTTTAAATACCTAACAAATAATTAAGATAAAAGCCGTTATCTTTGTCTAGTGACTTAAACCGGTTTATATTATTTTTTATTACTAAGCTGATTGTATTAATATATGTGCTAGGGGATAATGCCCTCAACGGATTTGTAAAAACCGGTTTTTAAGCTTGGTAGCAGTTTATTTAAATATTTGTTTGTTAATCAATAAAGTGACAGATTAGTCATCGTTTGAAACTTAATTTAACTTGCAATTATTTAATTGGAAAACGCAATATGCTATGTCGAATTACACAACGCCGAAAGTTTGCAACAACGAATGATGTGACGACGAAATCACGCAGCAACGCATACCGTAACAACGAATGCACTTGACTACGAATTACGGAACAACGAAAAACGCCACACTGAACTACATGACCCCGAAATAACGAAACAACAAAAGTATTGACAGCAAATCAGTAAAACAAAAACCATTTTTATTTACTACTTTTTCACGTTATGTCTTTTAATAGCAGTTGTTTGCGACTTTTTACACCAATCAGCCAGTTAAAAATATTTATTTATGGACAGATTACCACTTTGACCGCAGAATTCAATGACTTTGAAGACTCAGGTCCCTGACCATTTTTTTAATTAATTACTAGGTATTTGATTTTCACATGTGGTTTTACCAGTGCCTACTAAATGAAATGTTTGCCTCCATTAATTGAAGTTTGATATTTCTTGTAGAGCCTAGATTATAGTGTCATTGAACTACATGTTTATTTAGGTACTTACAGTAGTGCATTTTAGAGAGGGTTTTTTTACACATAACAAAACATCATGCCTGTTTACCTAATGGAGTCTGCCGAATTGCATAGTAAGTTATAATTGTCGGACCCGGTCGTTAGTACGGACATAACTTGAATTACGCCCGTGTGCAGTGGTGACATCACGTGACCACCTTACCTGTCTACCCACAACACAGCGTGCTTTTACAGAGCCCTGATGTTCAACTCGAGGCGAGGGCGATAATCAATATCTGATCGCGGCGGAGACGTCTTGGAACTGTACCCGATTCATTGTGCCTCGTGTTATTGTGTCAAATTGTAATCTCAAGTAATTCGTTAGTTTTGCTAGAAACAGTGTATCGCACCCAGTGTGTTTTCATAGCACAAAACGCATCGTCTGCCCACATGATGTACGAGTAAATAATAAATCGAATAAATCCGGACAAATCCGACATATTTTTAAGTCCTATTGTAATACACTTTTATTTATTCGGGAATATAAACAGTTATACCTACATTAAAATCTTATACTAAGTTATAAATGTATAACCAACGAAATTTTCCACAACATTAAACGTTATATCTAACAGTGCGCTATTCTAAGCTATTTAAACAAACAAGTAGTTAATTAATAGTGAACTTAAACATAGTCAGGCATGCAAACAACAGAGAAAGAGAGAGTGAGAGTGAGAGAGATTGAGTAAATATTAAACTAACTATTATAATCTAAAATTATGTTGTAGACAAGACTTCTAAATTTTTAACCAGACATAGAAAAGAAGTCAATGTCCTCAAAGATCTTGTTGTATAATATTATTCTAGTGATTCGCCCCGACATCGCACGGGTGCAATATATATATATATATATATACATGTATATAATCCTTCCTCTTGACTCACTCTATCTAATAAAAATAAATAAAATCTATTACTGAAAAACCATCAAAATCCGTTGCGTAGTTTTAAAGATCTAAGCATACATAGGGACAGACAGACAGCGGGACGCTATTTTGTTTTATACTATGTAGTGATTATACATTGGTACGTCAGGAACTTAATTTTCTCATATACCTTCCTAACAGTAGTTAACAGAACTACTACAGTAGTGTTTAAGGTCATGGTTTATTTATATGACGACAGTTACTTATGTTTACCTAGTCGAGGGCTCTTAGGTACTCATCGTTATTGAATTAGGTAAACAAAAAACAAGCACATTAAACCTTATTTTGATGATTTAGGACGGGTTTGTTTTATTTAAAAAAATGCACGAAATTCACTTGTATTAGAGTCACATTTATATGAAGTTGAACGAACTGAAAAAATATGTATTTACGGTGATATTTGTTTGGAAACGAAGATACTAATGCATATTTCTACCAAAGGCACTCAAATTGCTTAAATAAATACTAGGCTATATAGCCAATATACCTAGGTATTATTAATTTATGTACCAGCTCAAATGTTTGCAAAACTATCTGCAGGCAGGTACTTGCAATTTGTCATTTTAATTAATTTTGAATAGACTATTAGCGGCAGAGCATTTTGAGAACGTATTTTCTATAAAACAACCAATGTCTATTTACACGGAAATTGGAAATTGGTACCTTACACGAATGAAGTAAGTTTAGTTTTTGACAAAAAGTGTATATTATACGCTACGATAACACCTATTATACGCTACGATAACACCATGTTGACCCATATATTTGAGTCAGGGGTACCCAAGTGTCTCGAGGTGGCATTGCACAAGTCCGAGGCCATGTGTTTTCATGGGCCTCGGAATGCGCCACCGTCGGGATCCCTACTGACGGCGGGAGGGGTTTCCATCGGCGTCGAGTCGACGTTGAAGTACCTAGGACTCGTCCTCGACAGCCGGTGGAACTTCGTGGAGCACTTCCGACGTTTGGCTCCCAAACTGGAACGGACAGGGGCTGCCTTCAAGCGGCTCTTGCCCAACCTGAGGGGTCCAAACGCCTCCTGCCGGAGGCTATACGCGGGGGTCGTGCGGTCCATGGCTCTTTACGGGGCCCCGGTGTGGGCGCGTTCTTTAAGGCGGCAAGCCGCCCACTACCTGAACGCGCCCCAAAAGGTGATAGCCATAAGGCTAATCCGGGGGTACCGCACGATCTCCGGCGAGGCGGCTAGCCTCCTTGCCGGATTGCCGCCATGGGATCTGGAGGCGATAGTCCTCGCGCGCCTGCATGAATGGCGCGCGGAGGCACTACGTCGGGGGGAAACTCCGCTGCCGCGGCAAATTGCCGCTCAGCGGACAGACCTCCGGCGTGATATCATGGCGACATGGAGAGAGCGACTGTTGCAACCCCGTGCAGGGCACGCTACCATAGTGGCGATAAGTCCCCTCTTTGAGGAGTGGCTAGAGAGGCGCCACGGCGCCCTCACCTACCGCCTGACGCAGATCCTCACCGGACACGGTTGTTTCGGGAGGTTCTTGCACCGAATCGGGCGGGAGGAAACGCCCGGGTGTTTCCACTGCGAGGATCGCCCGGAGGACACGGTGGAGCACACCGTGGAGGTCTGCCCCGCTTGGGCGGAGCACCGCCGTGTCCTCGTAGCGGCGATTGGCGGCGGCGATCTCTCGCGTCCGGCCTTGGTTCAAGCCATGGTCCGGAGCGAGAGGGAATGGGAAGCCGTCACCTCCTTCTGCGAAGCAGTCATGCTAGTGAAGGAGGTGGCGGGACGTGAGAGGGAAAGAACCTCACGTCCCAGCCGCCGCGGGAGACGCCCTGGGCGTCGGGGGTCACGTGGTGGCTCCCGGCCACCGTAGGCGCGGGCCTGTGGACGGCGAGTTATGGGCTAGCTCGCCGTCCGGCCGTCTTACGACGACAGGCCGTGTCGACGGCGCGTTCGTGTTCCACGCGCGCCTCAAAGAGATGTCAGCAACCGAGTAGGGGTCCGCATGGGCCGATGCCTGCCAGAGCTGCGGGATTGTTCGAAAGAGACACCGTGGCCCTGGAACACAAAGGGCAAAGAAGGAACATGGATGGGTTTTAGTCAGTACAAGTCTGACACTCCCTTCCGCTCCGCCCAGAGTGGGGGGGGTCATTTGATGATTTCCCATCCAAAAAAAAAAAAAAAAAAAAAAAAAAAAAGGGGTACCCAAGTATTATCTACGGTAAACAAGTCACGTAAAATACCTTTCGATTTCATCAGCCGAGTTTGGACCTAACTATGTTAGGGTCGGTCAACAATCTAACCATAGCTGAGCTTGAATTAAATTATTATTAAGCAGTCAATGTTTTGAGTGCATTACATTGTGCGCTACCGCAAAACCATGATTATTTGTAACACCAAAAGAAAAGTCGTTTCCCAGCTGTAATTTTTGCGCAGTGTAACTTAGTTTGATGTCCAAATGCTGGTGGACGGCTTCGCGAAGGGTCCGTTTCCACCCTGTATGTATACCCTGAAAGGGTATGCAGAATTGAAAACATCAACGTTGCAATAGAGACACTAAAAGTAATTCCTATTGCCACTGGGAAAAACTTTAAACTTTAGGCTGCCACTTCTTACTACTTACAAACGACTGCTCGAGAATCTTATGTTTAAAAGAAGAACACATTAAATCTTAGCTTAGGATGAGGAAGTATTAAAATCAACTAGATATTAAATACTGATTACTTTTCTGATAACACGAACAGCCTATCACAGTGAACTGCTGGAAATAGGCGTTTTCCAAAAGGAGGTTCTTCTAACATTCATTACACTGGATTCGTGAAGAGTATCCTTTTTGAAAAGTAATTCCCCTACACTTCTGTCAAGCACCATTGCCAAGAGCCGTGCCTGATTGCCAGAATTATATAATGCCTATGCTACCTTTCTCAATAACGTTTTATTAATATAGGTCATTGCAGGCATATGAGACACTAGGTTATGCCCGCAGCTTCGCTCGCGTAGAGTTCGGTAATTGTTCCACGAATCGTAAAAATCCAGGTTATAAACTATCTAACTATCTATGTGCCAAATTTCATCTAAGTCCGTTTTGTAGTTTTTGCGTGAAAGAGTAACAATCATCTATCCATTCATCCATCCTCACAAACTTTCGCATTTGTGATAGCAGTAAGATTTCAGTTCCTATAGGACCAGGACTTAGAATCAGGTGGGCGCCAGTACTCAACAGGTCTATCTGATCAGTTTCTACTTCGAATTACAAAAAAAATATGAACTAATTTCTCTTTATCATCTTACGACTTCACATTCACAGAATTTCGTTGAAATCTGTGCGGTGGTTTCGGAGAATAACGTGTACGAACATAGAGATGCGTGAAACGGTCTCGGTACTTGGGATAAGGATGACCCCAATATGATATTTGAATCTCTGTATGTATTATTAAATCGCGTCATTGCTTCAATGGTGGCTTACCCAGACCGCAGATTAATTCATAGTTTCCCCAGACTTCAACCCCGGACGCCGTAACTCCGGAACTGCCAGCCGATGGCGATAAGCATCGGTGTCTACGAATACAGTCGACAGATACAGTGGGCACTCGGACCGGTGGAATCCGGTTTAGGTCGCGTACCATTTTGTGAGATACTGCTTGACCTCCTTACCCGGATGAGGACCGGGGTATAAGAGGAAGCGAGGTTCGACAATCGTTTATAAAGAACGAGATCTTTGGAAGAAAGACGGTTGGGTTAAGTGCAATGTTGCATTTTTTAAGTAAAGGTAAAGAATATGTCATCACTCTTTTAACTTTCTAGGGGATTATGGGCATAGAATCCATAGATGCCATCATACTTGTCATGATCATTGATATTATAAGAGAAGAATAAAACATGCCAGGAGAATGGACAATAGCATAAGCTGCAAGTTATAGATTGATAGATTTGTTGTAAATTATGATTTTCTGTCTTATCATGTTCAGGAGCGATTGAAGACGAGGCACGGTTATGTAAGACATCATAAAGTCCCCGTGGGGACAATTCGTAGAGTCTACTTTACCGACTAGGTTGCAATAACATAAAGGACATAGAGCATCTGGGTAGATCCTGTAGATATTAATGGGCTCTCGTTAAATTAAAATATTGTTTTCTGGTTTTGTTAAAAAAATTTCGTAAGTAAATATGTTAAATTCAATTTTGAAAAATGCTCCGAATTTGAACTCTGAACCACTGTTTGGATATACTCACAAATGCTGTAGGTAAAATTTTGAGGTCATCACTTTCAAAATATTCAAAATTAAATTAAACGCTACCGCTGCTAACATAAACCACACGAATGCATCTTCAACGAGCCGAGACTTTGTCCCCCAGGACATTACTAGAGGGAGACAGCGACACAAACAACAAAACATCGACACTAGAGCTCCACACAATCGTAAACTAAAGGAAAACACAGTAAGTAGCAGTGAAAGCGTTGATTTATTATACATAAGAGTATCACGCGAGTCCATTGTCCACGCCACGACCTCCGGGCTAGCGATACCACGAACAATGCTCCGATAAACGTAGAAAAAACTGTCCACGGAACACCCCCAGCGCGAGCGAACCTGCGCGCACGCACATATATTAATCCCTGCGTTTTTTCTCGCGTATCAGTCGCGCTCCGCCCGCCGCAGTAACCGCCCGCATGCGGCTCGATCTTCTCCACTATTTCAATTGTCTCCGACGCAGAAATTTACCACCATGGGTAAATTAATGAGTGTGGTCGTGTTTGTTCTAGTCAGTAATTTTTTAAGTTTAGAGGGGGAGTTGTTGGGTAGTTGTGCGAATTGCGCGAATGGGGACCTGAGTGTAACGGAGTTGACTCAGGCGCGGATCGAGTTCGTGAAGCAGCAGATCCTGAAGAAGCTGCGGCTGAGCAAGAAGCCGGCGGTGGCGCTGCCAGTGAACAGTCTGCCCATGCCCGTGGCGCAGGGCCAGACCCTCAGCGAGGGCACCAGCAAGCCGCCGGAGTTCGACGACTATTACGGCAGAACTGAGCAGAAGATTATTTTTCCAGTTGAAGGTAAGCTTCCATACAGTCTTCAGTATGATTAGAAAAAAAGGCGTTAAAGAAGCGTTGGTACCTCTAAAATATCTTATCAAATCAATAGTATAACTAGAGCTACTTTACACCTGGCAAACCCAGACTGATTTTTTATATTTGGGACACCTAATCCTTATGTGTAATTTCCTTATTGCAAAAATCTTTATTTCTGCATTCAGCGGAAAAATATGGTAGGATAAAATCTTCTGCTTCAAGAAATACGTAATGGACTTATTAATGTTTTGTTGCATACCTTATATTTGCTAAAACCTCTATGGCAATGGGTACTGATTCTTGCAATTATTATAGGACTTGATACGGTAACTAGGAACCTTTTAAGTCTGAGGCAGTATTTTTAAATGCATAAAATTCAATGTAGTTGTGGTTTAAACCAACAATGCTTTTATTCAACATATCTACGGTTTACTTTTATGTGGAGAAGATTCAGGTCGTTCCCACCGCAAAATGTGCGATATAGACAATCACCGTTGAATATAAACAAGTCGCCAATTAGACTCCAAATGCAGAGTCATTCCTTCTGTCTTATTACTGTCGTTACTTTCTGTAATCTTTACACCGCTACTGAACTAATTAACTCTATACCTAATTAAGTCATTATAATAACCACGGGCTTAAAAAGATGATGTAACAATCACATACATTTACCTAGCCTAGCAGGTTAACTGTGCTGGGGCAGGAATCGAACTTTGTACTCAGCGGAGCACGGCATGGCAGCATGTTAGTATGTTAAGGTCGTCTGTTCTAGTTTTTGTTAACTTTGCTTAAAATGTAATGTGGTATTTTGATCTACGGTTTTGAGTATGTCAGTTACCACAGATAAAAAAGCAGGTGTAGCACAAATTAACAGGTTTTTTCTTAATAAGCTAAAGTCGAGTTATTTATTTTAATGAGACTAGATTTCGGTTTGAAGGTATAGGGCTACTAAGACCATCTGACGAAGCTTTTCCTAACTACAATGGGGTCGTCTTCCAGTTTAACCGGATCCAGCTGAATAGCTGTATTTTACATGGAGTGACTGCCTATCAGACCTCCACAATACTAAGTTATAGGGTTACATATATTTTAATTAAGATTTATGTCTGTAACTATAAAAATTGCCGGCAAAGCGTGTCTCTGATTGTTTTGTCTGACCCTCTGCGGGGGGACTGACCTATTGATAATATTGCAAAAATACAAATAATTATCTTTAGATATTTATATTTTATTAGAATATATGTTTTTTTACGTTATACATGAAAGATTTATTTGCAAGAATATAGGTAACTAATATAAGTTGGTTTCACTATATTCGGCATTTCAGCCGTACATATATTTCGATTTTACATCTTGATTGTACATTGGTACTATGTATATATATAGCATGCAGACATACTCGTGATATGTTTCTATAACAAGGCTTTCCCAGGGGTATTACCCAGTTACCCGGTTGTGGAGGTCAGATAGGCAGTCGCACCTCGTGAAATACTGACAGCTGCTTCCGGTTAGACTGGAAGCCGACCCCGACATATAAGGGTAAAGGCTTGTCAGATGATGAACATGTTAAAATATGCACATTTCGTTTTAAGACAAACGGTATGATAATTAGGTAAATACGGCGATTTAACAATTCAAATAATAAACCGCTATCCATTTTGTTAACGACAATTTTAAAGTTGAAGGACATTATTAACGACCTCGGGTTTTCAAAGTCGACTACTTTTGCTCTCGTTTTTGAGTTTTTCGATCAATTCATCAGTAACAGCCAGAAGAATATATTATTTGACTCTGGTTGACGGCAATAGGCGCGCCCCCTGTGATTTGTAGACGTTTGACAGTCGTTACGAATAGTTAAAAGCCCGAAACTCTGACAACCAGACTTACCAAGAGGTATTGTATTGTTCATTAACTGGGTTGCGTCTGACCTCAGATAAGCATTCGATCAAAGGAAAATCCAGGTATTCAGCTGCATCCGGTTAGACTGGAAGCCGATACCAACATAATTGAGAAAAGACAAGGCAGACGATGGTGAGACTAGCCCCCTGGGTAAAAATGAGTGTACCATAGACACACCTCTGCCTAACCCTTTGGGAAAGAATAAGCGTGATCTTATGTATTGTATGTATATATGTATTTCTCTGTCACTGACGCGTCTCTTTCGGATGAATCAGTAATATTATTAATTAGTACAACTTCTAATAATATATTTCACTCACTGGATATAAATAGAACAATAGTATTGATATGCTAATTATAACAATTAAATAGTTAATCTGTAATGACGTCCGCAAATGATTTAATATCTGTAGACACGTCACAAGTAGCAGTTACGTCTCAACGACGTCATACAGACATATTTCACGCCTCCATTCATGATAAAGCCTTTCTAATTAACAATCATATGTTTTATAAATAACTAGCGGCTCGTCCCGGCTTCGCACGGGTGGATATATATAGATATTTAGTATTTAATATAGCCTATGTTACTCAGGGATAATGTAGCATTCTAATGGTAAAAGAATTTTTGAAATCGGTCCAGTAGTTTTTGAGTTTATTCGTTACAAATCTTTCCTTTTTATAATATTAGTATAGGTTAGTCAGTTTAGTAAAATTTATAAAAAAAAAACAAACAGAACATTTACATACAATTACATAGTTAAACTGTCATGTGGCACTGACTCACTTCCGATATCTGCACTTACATAACATCTAGACTTCTTTTTTTAAGTAAGTTTAATATCAATGCATCATACTTATAAACTTTATCAAATAAATTGTCTAAATACCGCATCAAAATTAGATAGTTTAGAATAACAATGCGGTCACACAGGGAAGACACGATAAGCGATTTTAATTTCATAGATATACCAATATTTCATCAATAAAAGTATTCACTTTATTAACTTGGTAATAGGCTTCATAGCCTGGCCCACCGGCGTAAAGTTGCATGTTTGTCGGTCTTTTACAGATTGTACTTCGGTGAGTGTGTCCAAGAGCTCCACGAGCTCATTCCACCATCTCCCTTCTACCATCGGGAGTCCAGACGTACTGCAGGTTATCATCCATACCTTGTCGATGTTCCACATATTCGCACGAAGCGCTTTGCTACATCATTTATTATGCGCTCAGCCAAGGAGTGGAATTCCCTGCCTGCGTCGGTGTTCCCAAGTTCATATGACCCCAATCTATTTAAGTCGCGAGTTAATAGGCTTCTTTTGGGTTAGCTCGTTCCATCGTCGACCTCATCTCTGTCCTCTGGACTAGATTGAGGTCAAGAGTAAGCCGATTCATTATAAAAAATAAAATAAAAAACTTTCTCATATACATTATTTACTATATAGACGTTAAATTATGATGAAAATATATGCATGTATCAAACGCAGAAAATAATTAAAGGTCGTCAAAAAATTCGTCCGCATCGCTGTCATCGGAGCAAGAGCCTGGAAAAAAAAAATATAAAAATCAGTTATGCTGGCAGCATTACCACGTTGGATGGCAACACTGATTTACTGGCTAAGATATAGGCCAGCCCTCTGGTCACGAGAAGAGTCGACCAACTGTTTCGCGATATCCCGAAATACTAGGTGGGCACTCGGACCCCATGTGTTTCAACCTCAAACAGCTCAAACACAAAGTGCTTAATGGAACAAAACATTTACAAACTTCCATTCAGTAGATAAGTCCATTACAACATCGCACAGAAATAAGAAATTCTGGAAACTGCCATAGCCACGATTTCAAGAAGGTTAGTCTTGAAAATGTTATAATGGAGCTCCTGGCAACATAATAACAGCCGCTCGGGTTGATCTTTAGGTTAAGCGGCGCTTGCTAACTGCATCCAGTTAGACTGGAAGCCGTCCCCAACAAAGTTGGGAAATGGCTAGGCTAATGATGAATCTTGAAAATGCTTGAAAGCGATTTTCAAAAAGACTGATTTTTAAGCTTTCTGTAGCTTGTCAAGTCAATTCATGTTTTACTTTTCCAACATAAATAATTATTATAAATCTACACAAAAATGGAAGTCACGTTAAAATAATTATCTGTAATCAGCATGAATAAACATAACGATGACTGTAGGGGGTGTTATGCCTACTCGGGAACAAGACATGTGAATATAACAATTATCTTGAAAGATAAAGCTCGATCCTGACCCATATATCTGCGACACATATACAAATATTTACTTTGTTGTAACAGAGGTAGATTGTTGGCATTTTGGGATGATTGAGTGAGAATTGAGACGCAGTATTTGTGTGATACAATGAAATAACTAAGATTAACTTAGTATGATAAAATGCTGACTTTACTTACCACAACTTAGCTTCTTATAACATCACGCCTGTAATCCCTGAAGGGTTAGGCACAGGTGTACCTTATGTGCACCCACATTTCGCCAGTTATGTTAAAGTCCCATATAATAGGGGGCAAGGCTATTGCCATCAACCGGGCACAAATCCAGACTCCGTGGCTGCTACTGAGAAATTCTTGATAGAAAAACCTAACAACACTTTGCACAACCCGGAAATCGAACCAAGGACCTCTTGCTCAGCAGTCGTGATTGCAATTACCTACGAGGCAGTCATAGTATACAACATTAGTTTTAGTATATGCGAAACCTGAAACACGTGTCTAGTATTTATATGTAAAGAATCTATGTACAAAATGTCAAAACTGTATTATAAAAAATCACAAAGTTATAAGCTTGTTCTGTTATCTGGTTGTCCTCACAAAAACATGGTCACCAAGCGGCGCAGCCGCGCGCTCGCCTCTAGCGTCGTCTTGAGCTCATTGATAATAATAATTTGGCAGTAGGTAACCTAAATGATTGCTATAGGTACTTAGTATCGCTCGGTGTCCAATTAACATGGTTTAAAAATTATTGGAATCGATTCAGTTACTTATTTTGAACAAATTATATTCAGGTTTCGCATTAACTAAAAATAATGTTTTATAGGAAAAGTAATGTGTTTAAGAAATAATATGTTAACGCATTAGTCATGGTTTTATAATTGCCCGTGTACTATGACCTGAAGTAATTATCAGCATGTGCTTCCTACTTTCATGATAAGATACGCATTCCGAGAGAAAATACATAAATATGGTGGCTCTAAGTTACATAATTACAGTTATTTACATGAATGAACTGTACAATTCTTTCTTTATAGTGTGGTTAGTGCCTTACCGGGTGTCAGAGTTTTTATGCCGTCCATGCGTCTAACTTGGCTTTACATGGCTGTCGAGAAATATCTCACAGGAATGCTGGTTTCCTCAAGATGTTTTCCTTCACCGAAGCAGGTGATACTTATACGATATGCACATGAAGGCGAAAAATCAGAGGTTCGTGTCTTGGGTTCGAACTCGAGACCTATGACTTGGCAGTCCGACGGTTTAACCATTAGGCTATCACTGCTAGTAACAGCTGTTCAATGTTTGACGACAAGAAAACTAAAAAATCTTAAGCCAAGTTGTGCTCATTGTCAAAAATGTCGAATTTAGTTTTCATCCCCGTATTCCTTTTAAATAAGGTATGATTTTCATAAATCCTTACTTGTTATGCACTTTCGTTGTTTATGAAAAACTTGGTCACTTGTGCTATGCATTGAGTGTCAGCGAATTTTAAGATTTTTATAACAAAATATTTCATAAAGTTCAAAGTTTTTGATCAAACTGTCTATATAGAAAAATGCTACTACTGAATTACATTATCATTCTTTAAAAATACAGAAAGACATACATACTTGCTTACAACTATTACAAGATAAAAGAAAAAGAATCGGTTTCCTATTTTGTAAATAACTCAGTAATGGTAAAGTAGCTAATGAACACCATCAGACGGAGACACCAAAACGAAAGCCTTTTGCGTTTTTCAACGCAGTTATAATTCCTACAGTGTAAAAATTTTTGGGTAAACATTTAGATGGCGGTTAGTGTGTATAATACTTGCCATAAATATTTAAACATGTACATAGGTACCAAGTTACTATAACTGATCATTGCAAGCTCAGTATTTTTCCACTAATTAAAACAAAATGTGACACGGAACTAAATTTTAATTAATTATATCTTAGTAGAACGGGGGAGGTAATAAAAAACTGTTAGTTTGACCCCTGAACCGTGGTAATTAAACTAATTTAATTTGAGAGATATCACAAGCGCTACACTTGATAAACCCTACAATAGAGAGGCCATTCATCTGGTCGGTATTATAATTAGAAGATCTTTAGTTTTGAGGCGTAAAACTGATTGTTTTTGTATCTTATAAAATACCTACTCAAAACACGTTCATAAACCGTGAATCTCGGACTTCTTCTACGAAAAATAAAACAATTTTCGAAAAATGTCGCACATTTAATTATTCGCACACATTGTTCGTAGCACTCGTAGACCGTAGTCGGAAATCTCGTAGCGGCCGTAGCAAGCGCTATTGTTTGGGTATTTTTCTATACTCATATTACAAAGAGGTAAAATTTGTTTGTAAGTTTGTATGTTGGGGGTAATCTCCGGAACTAATGATTCAATTCGAAAAATTCTTTCACTGGCAGAAAGCTACATTATTCGTGGGTGCTATAGGCTATAAATTATATTTATATCGTGCATATTAGCCGAGCTATCATAATTTTTGCGAAAGAAGTAGCAGGAGAAGTGCTAGTGTATCATTAATCGTATCTATCGTTAAAAGGTACATTGTACCCACTGTGTTTCTTAAGTACAATGAAACCCTTTCAATTGAAATTGTATTACTACACCACGAACTAGTAGTAACTCAGAACATACCGTTTATCTATTAAGCACCTATTCTTTATGAAGTCGATGATCACGCGCCCCGCGGGTGTGACTCGCGATAAACGTGACCTCTTGGGTGTAACCGCTCGCTTATGTACTGTACCTAAGTACAATATAATTTACATAGGTATTAGTTACAAGAACGACGGTAATTGAGAAAAAATATCATTTTGTTGGATAAATAGAGAGCATTACGCATGGAGGAAAATCTGCTTTTGGAATACAGGGTGTAAATGGACCCTTCACGAAGCCGTCATCAACCAAGCATTTTGTACATGAAACTAAGTAACTTTACGCAAAAATTATTGCTGGGAATCGACTTTTTTTTTTTGGGGTGAAAAATCACGTTTTACGGTAGGACTCGATGGAAAGCACTCATAGCATTGTGCTGATGAATGGATTGAATAGTACGAGGGTCGTGGAGGTGTGTAAAGTAAAAATCTTGCATTAAAAACATGTATTAAACAAAAAAACTTGTGAAAAATTTGGAACTTTGACCCCCAATATCTCCATAACTAGAAGGTTTCCAGGTATGGTCTACAACAAAAAAGTGATCGCAGTGACGGGGAGAACAAGTGCCTTTCGTTTATGTTAAGGGTCTATTTACACCCTTTATGTACAACGTGTTAAAAGACCCATCATATAGCCAACTACGCATTCCGTACAACAAACTAAGTAACTCTAAGTAAATTTAATTGCTGGGACAACGATTTCTAGGTGAGTCATGAAAACTGCTGAAAAACATTATACTTTCAGGTAGCAACGTAAAGTACAGGTGTCGAAGGGGTATTTAAAGTTAAGTTATTTAAGGTGAAAGCGCAAAATTTAAATTTTCTTACGTTTTTTGTAATTTGCAGGTCTCTGTCAGGTTGTATGTTGATTAAAATATGATTCGCGACCGTAACAAATAGCCTGACACTGACCTGCAAATCCCTCGCTTTAAGACACACACTGTCTCTGCCACTTAGAGGACACCATTTAATTTTAACTAAAATGATAATATCTCAATCAGCATGGGAACATTAATTATCTATATGGTACAAAGTTAAAATTAACAACTGCGCATTTTGATTGTTTATTTGTTAATGAGAACGTTTTAAAGCCAATTAAGTTAATTAAAGAGACAACTGTATTTATTAAAATAATCAATACGATTGTATATAACTTGCATAGTTGCTGGAACTGTTTTTGTGATCTCAAATAAGTTTAATATTGTGATACTGTGAGGAAACCGGCATGTCCTAGAACCAAAAATTCGAAGACATGTGACATCTACCAACCCGCACTGGGCCCGCGTCGTGGATTATAGCCCATTCCCTCTCCTAGAGAAGAGGCCTGCGTCCCAGCAGTGGGAACATTAATAGGCTGATTATGCTTATGGTTATACTATTGTGATACTTATGTAATGAGGAGGGATGAAACGCATGTGACTGAAGGAGTGATGGACATGAAAGTTGATGGATGGAGAGGGAAAGGAAGGACAAAGAAAAGATGGATGGATTGTGTGAGTTATAATGTGAATGTTGTTATTGCGCCGACCCCAAATAGAATGGGACAAGGACAGAGAGATGATGATTATGACACTTATGAGGAATCAGGTAAAATGTCGTAGATGAAATAGTAAATTAATTAGATCGTCGGAAATAGTTCAATACCGTATTTTAAGATCAGGTAACAAACATACATAGGTCTATTTACATAAATAGATTGCTTAAATCGTTACCCTGAATTTGGACTTTGTCGTTGTCGGGTAAAACCATCGGAAGTATAAAGAACCAAATTTTTCAGGGTAAACAATAAAATGATTTGTCATCATCCACTACCTGGTAGATTGACGTTCAAATTGGCATATAAATTAACTTAAAATTGGTAAAGTAAGAACAAGATCTACCTATTCAAAACTAAGGTAAGTAACAAGGTTAAAATCTTATTAAAACAAATCATTTAAAGGTACGAACTTCTTAAAAATAACTCATTATTTTAAGTAGCTTATTAATTTTACTAGATACCAGTGTCGAAGGTTCCATATAACTGGATTCCTACCAGCTTCCCTCTGAAAACGGGCACAATCAGTATTCCATAGACAAATAATAAAATCACATACCTCTTAAAAAAGTTGACCCTTCGCTACTGCTCGATACCAATTAATATTGTTTACCCCGTAAAGGAAAAAAAGCTTATTGATAACCAATTACTTCTAAGTAAATACATTAATTATCTTCATTAAATATAGGTAGGTACTTTAATTAAGTAGATGTCATTTGCCTACACTTTTCTTGAATCGAGAACAATATTTACTAAGATTTTTTATCTTGTAACAAAAATTACGTGTTTTGTCAACAAGGAAGTTTAAAGATCATATGTTTTTTAGGTTTCTGTTACTCGAGATACATTGTAGGTAAATAAGAACAGAAGCTACCTAATTAAAAATCGATGATTCCCAAAGGCCACCCCGGGGCTTGCCGCTGGTGGACATCAGGAATCATCAATTAAAAACTGCCCCATGATTGTGTTTGTACCTAGTTAAATTCGCGTATCTACAATAAGTACGCGATGGAATGTTGGTGTGCTTACCATGCTCTAAAACTACCTACTAATTGTAATTTTTTGCATTTAATTGGTGAAAAATACCCTTAACGAAGCCGAAAAGCACTTATTCTCTCCCTGTCGTTGCAAATTATTTTATTGTTCCGGACCATACCTGTGAACCTTCTAGTTGGGGATCAAAGTTCCAGGTTCTTCACATGGTTTTTTTTAAATACAATTTTTAAATGTTATAAGTTTACTTTAAATACCTCCACGACACCTGTACCCCCGTACTATTCAATACATCCATCAGCACAATGCTTTGAGTGAGTTATATTGAAGTGCTACCGCAAAACGTGAATTTTCACCCCAAAAAAAGTCGTTTTCTAGCAATAATTTTTGTGTAGTTACTTAGTTTGATGTACAGAATGCTTGGTTGAAGGCTACGGAATGAATTCAATTGGCAAAGCGTCGTTTCAGAAGCGAGAGTTATTCATTTCTAAATGTTATTGTATATCGGCTTTAGTGCCGGCCATATTTTGCCGCCAGGTCATCCGTTTTTCCTTTATTGCTACTATTTTCCAGTATAATCTCAGAATAATAACTAACTATAATAACGATTATACATTGTACAAGAATGCACGAAAGGGAAATTCATATCCAATGTGTTGTCGGTAATAAGGTACGTAATAACACAGTTCATAATATTATGGCTGTACATGAATCATGGATGCTACAAGCATAGCTTGCACTTGGTATTATTAAAATAATAGGTGTGCAACGTATGGAGCAACAAGAGAGGGTACACTTAACTTAAGTATGGGATTCTGTTACTCATTTGACGTAACCTGAATTGGAAACCAGAGCTGACTCGTAGTGCTTTTGCAATTTGTAATGACTGTTTAGATACACGGTCATAAAGATGCTGTCCAGTAAACGTGGGTACTATAGCTTTTTAAATTATAGGTGCTTTCTTTGCAGTGTTGTGATTGGGGTCATAGCTATCTTTGAATGAAGAGTAACTATACTTTTTTTTAGCCTAGCGAAGGAAGTAAGAAAATAAAACGAAAAGCATAACCATTAAGATCTAAGAAGAATACGTGCATACATTCGTCACTGGTCATACACGCACGCCGGTTACGAGAAGAAGTATCTTCTCTTGAACTAAATAGTAGAATAGTGAGATCAAAGTTTGTATGGAAGTTCACAGGCCTTGTAAAATGTATAAATCACAGCAATCCTTTACGTTCATTACACAAACAAAACAGTCACTTAAGTCATCAAACAAACTGTTTACAACTGTATTTATAAGCCACACAAACAGGTATTTGTCTGTGACCTCTCCGCTCCACATCTCTGTGACTCTCCTCTGTATAGTAGATTACAATAATTGTAGCCACTTCAGTAGAACCGTCCTTATCTATACCTTCTTACCGGATGCGGACAATATCTTAAGATACGTCGTTATGTCTTAAGCGTGTGGACTTTGGTATTTCTAATGAAAGTTATGATTTATTTATTATTGTCTGAATCATCACTGTTTTGATCTTAATTATGAGGAAGATATAACTACTGTTAGGAGCGTTTTTACAGAAAGTGGGCAACGTCGCAAATAGCTGTCAAATATTTCACTGTTTTGATTAATTTGGCAATATTACTGTATGGAAAAAGAAATATGGCTAACTAGTCAACTAAAATATTGATGCATTCTACAGACATGGCCCGTCCAATCCCACTTCAGCAGTCTTATTGCCCACATCAGCGATTCCAGTTTTTGTGCGTATTGTGGTATTGCGAATTCTGTATGGGGTAGTATTTATACGAGCGAACATAAATTCAAATTAAAGGTGTCAAAAATATTGAAAATGGGCTACTGAAATACTAAGTAAGCGACAAACAGTGGGCTAATACTAATGTTTAAAACAGCGACTTGAAAATAGAAATTTGAGTTACTAGTTGTTCAGTACGATTATGTGATAATTCAAGGACTCCTGTAAAAAACTTAAAACAAGGTTATTAATCACTAGATTGTAGATAAGGCGTAGTCGACGAACCCCCGCTGAGCGGGGCTCCTATTTCTGTTTACAGAGTTTAAAGTAACCTAACACGACGGTCTTAGTTCGCTCACTTCGCTCGTTCACTAGACCCCGCCATCCCCTTCGAACCTAACCTGTCCGAGTCGGGGTGCCACAAGTCTCTCTCAGCATTCGCTCGCTCTTGCTTCCTTAATTCTCCTTGCCGCAATGACCAGATAAATAGTTACTTACTTTGGTACAATAGTCGCCCATTTAGTATATTGGTCGCCAATTAAATTTTTATTCACCCGATTAATAATTTCCCTTCTGTATGTACTGTCTTTACTGTAATTATTATAAAATGTCAAGAAAGAGCAAGTCAATTGTGTTCTTCAAAGGAAATAATTACCTACATTGTAACAAGCAATATTCTGTAGTTAAAGTATTATTTGTATGATGAATGATCATTTACACTTCCAATCTAAATGTTTACTTTATCCCCAAACTTCAATACTCCGACAAATTTTCGGATTATTATTTCATCTGTTCCCCGTCACGTAAATCTTATCAATATAAACAAAATTCCGGGCAAAGCCAATGATTGATTCAACCACGAAAATGCGACAATTATCTTAAATACAATAACTTTATATATTTTTATATAAAAATGATCAAACAATATTTTTCTTGTGAATTATTTAAAGAAGTGTTGTTGGTAAAACGGTTGTATACCTACACATGTTGTCTTGTTATCGCTTGGAGTGCCCCAAGGGTCGCTCCTTGGTCCAATTAACATAGGTCATGCAGACCGTGTATTTTAAGTACCTATTGTGTGTTTAAGATAATTATTTACTTTAGATTTGTTCGACAGGTAATTTAAGTATTGGTTTGCATATAATTTTTAGTTTGTTGTGCAGTACTTGGTGTGTTTGACCCCAAAGGTATGCAGTTACACGGATGTTATTGATGATAAAAATGCTGTGTTTGACCCCATCTGTTTATAAACAGATAAAACTAATCAATTTTAAATTAAATTCTTCACAGAAAGATTGAGACGTTAGGTATTTATTTTCCTGCGGGATTCTTGGCCAAATTGTAACTGAAATCTGACTCTCCAGGCGTGAAAACGATATTGCAAAATAATAAATTCTAATGTAGTTAAAACGAGAAACAATGACTTTCGAGAGATCACTATTATTTTTTATCTTTAAATTAATTACCTAATATTGAAAACCTTATTGATTGTTAATATTTTTAATTGAACCTTCAGATACGGTGGTAATTATACACTAATCTACTGCGCGTGTAATAGAAATTGTTAAATAACATCAGATGCAGATATTAGCTAAATGATTTCACGCTAATTATTAGTCAGATTTAACTTTCTATTAAATTAATTAAATATCAGTTTCCTTCTTATGCAAATCTTATCTGCACACGTTACTAAGTAGGTATGAATCGCAA
This sequence comes from Noctua janthina, assembly GCA_963576755.1. NCBI lineage: Eukaryota > Metazoa > Arthropoda > Insecta > Lepidoptera > Noctuidae > Noctua > Noctua janthina. The sequence goes on along the minus strand of OY755075.1, from coordinate 11,138,977 downwards.
TAATATCAATATCTCAAACACATTTAGGGCCTTTGTTTTAACTCTCTTTTGCTTCATCATACATCAACGGTACCTATTCAGTATTTCGTTTTTTCAGTATTTCTCAATGTAGGGGTCGGCTTCTAGGTCTAGTCTTCTATGCTAATCCACAGCCCAATTTTGATAAATGAATTTTGATTTCGATATTGGCAAGTGCAAGACCTGCAATAGTAGTAAATAATGTTCCATCTTTCTCTAGTGTTGTGTTCCTCTATGTCACTACTAGCCTAACCAAGTCCTCTCTTCTTTCCAGGTGAATGCCTAACGTCTGGCAGGTATCCGTTCAAGTGCCTGCAGTTCGAGCTGCCACCTGATGTGGAGCCAGAAGAAGTCAATGTAGTGGAGTTGTGGTTCTATAAGGTATGTACTACAATCTTAATACGTAGCTCTAGTAAGGCTAGCCTATACCTAGTTATTTTGGGGTCAGCATCCAGTCTGATCAGATGATCATGTCACTGCCTATTTGACCAACACAACTCAGTTACTGAGTAAAAATTACTTTTTACTTTATTAACTTTTCGAAATGTATATGGACGATCCACCAGATAAGTATAAAGGAATAGATTTTTGAGAAAGTATCTGCCATATAAGTTATACTGAACCAGAGCTGGTGAAAAAGATCCTGAGGCTAGATTTACCTAAATTGAGTAGGCAGCTGGGTTCAAACTACTCAGACAGAAATCTCTTTTATGGAGCTGAATCTCAAACAAAATCTTGAGTTTTTAGGTTACTGCTCTGTTTCTGTGTTACTAATAAGTTTAAAAACACTCCTCGAATAATATAAAAAACTAAACCCTGTAAACTGTAACTATGTACCAATCATGTCTAACCTATTCATTCCCCTTCACAGGAACGCGACCCGCTAGACGAATACAATCAAACCTTCGTGATATCAGAAGCAGCCCATTGGGACAGCCAGCAGCAGTTCAAGAAGACCAAGCCGATCGCCATCAAGGAGACCGACATCGGGGAGGGCTGGGTCCGGGTCGAGCTCGCGTGGGCCGTGAGGGTGTGGCTGGAGGGACGGGAGAGGCTGCATACGTTGCATGTGGCGTGTAGGACGTGCCAGGTAAGAATCTTATTTTTTCCTTCAGTTATTGTCTTACTTACTCATCATCTTCATCATCATCATTTCAGCCGAAAGACGTCCACTGCTGGACATAGGCCTCCCCTAAGTGTCGCCACATTGACCGGTCCCGTGCGTCTCGCATCCAGCGGTTCCCTGATCCTTACTTACTCGTCTTGAAGAAATTGTGGACTTTTAAAAGGGTCTTGTAAAATTTGCAATACTTAGGTACATATTATAGAGAAAGATTTGATATGATTTTCATATTTTACACCCTGAAGATTGCAATCTGAAGTATCTAAAAAGTACAGTTACAAATTTGTATGTATTTGGCTGCTTGAAATGATTCCTAATAGATAGAACTATGGGTAGAACCCATTATATCGTCCATTACCTTATAGTTACTTTATCGAACGAATAACTAGGTAAGCCAAGTTAAGTGTACGGTTCCCTATTGATAACGATATTAGCACATCGAAGTTTAGTGTAAATTGGGATTTGTAGATTTTCTTCTGTCACTATATATGTAGGTATATACGTACCTGTTTGAAAGTCATTTTCAAACAGGTACGTATATACCTCGAATAATCTCGATCTAACAATAACTTGACTATAGCTATAAGTTTGAAACACGAACAAAATCTTACCAAAAATTATTTTTTCTCCAGCTACGCCGCGCGCCTCTCTCCTTCCATGAAAAACACCGGCCATTCTTGGTCCTGTACACGAAGTACGCAGGCAAGCGCCGCCGGGGCAGAGCTCTAGAGTGCGGAGACACCACCAGCGAGTGCTGCAGGGAACCCCTGTATGTCAGCTTCAAAGACCTGGGCTGGGATGACTGGATCATCAAGCCTGACGGCTACCATGCTTACTTCTGCAAGGGCTCTTGTGCGCCCATATCTGCGTTGACGAATACGGATAGCTATCATCATAATTTTATTAGAGTGAGTTTTACTTTTGTTTTATTTTAGTTGAATTTTGTTTAAATGTATTGATACTGTTATGGATAGAGTATCTCTTTTATTACTCAAATTGTTTGATTCACTCTTCACAGTCATTTTACTGTGATGCAAGATCAATAAGAAGAGATTCGCTAATAAGTTCTGACACATTCAAAGATGCATTTCGGTTTCTGGTCAGAGTCGTGTTTTCTTTTAGTTTCTAACAATTCCTTCTTCTTTACAGAAATACTTCTACACGGTATCAGAAAGGAAGGCAGAGTTCAAGCCTTGCTGTGCTCCAACCACGTTCAGTTCTCTACAGCTACTCTACATGGACTCTACGAATACGGTGACGCAGAAGACTCTACCAAACATGGTGGTAGAGTCCTGTGGGTGTATGTGAGAGGCAGAGACATTCGCTAGAGGCGCTAGCATGTGAAAAGACTTAATAAAGATAGTGGTATATGAAATCAGCTTCTTGAAAGCACGTGAAGTGTAAATACAGATTAAACCATTATGGTTCTGTTTCAACGTCGGCGTTCGATACTCTAAAGCACTGTTTTCATTGAAAAACAGAACCCAACTTTGAGTAGTAGCACATCCATGGCAAAAGATAAACTTCAGCTGATTATTTAAGCTCCAAACTAAATTACATAATTGGATTTGAACTAAAAACAGTTACGTTTTGCAAAAATGAATCTATGGGTGCGCTGGGGCCTATTATTGGACCGTTTCTTTTCGGTCGTGATGCTAAGACATTAATTAGATCAAGTGTTTTTATAGTCTTTTTATATTATGACAGTAATTATTTGTGTGTGAGTGTATGTTAAAAGTTGAGCATTTTTGTGTTATGTGTTCTTTATAAGCAAAATGTGATATCGTATAAATGTTAGTGATTGAAGGAAGGAGTGACGAAAGGAGCAAGCATAGTATTAAAAGAATATGGTATTTGTATTGAGGTAGATAACTCAAATAACTGGTTTTATAATTTATTTCGACAAGTAGGTATTTGCGAAATAACGAAAAATATAGTCAAATAACCTCTTTTTGGTACATCTAAGTATTGTGTGGTCTACCTGAATTGATTAAAGCCCTATTTCTATTATTCCATTTCAAATAGTGGTTATTTCTCTTGTCTTATAATTCACTGTCCTATAAATTAAATGATTCCGTTTTTCTTACACTGCCTCCTTCAGTTACGATTTTAGTAATTAACGTTGTGATTGTAAGATTAATTATTATTTAACGATAACCAGTGCATTTATTTTATTTATAACTTTAATGTAACATGACATTCCATGTTTTCTTGTGTATTTGAATTTTAATATACTTATGTCATTTCTGCGATGAATTGCAAAACAGGCTCTTGAGTTTCAATATCGAATATTTTTTTTTGATTTTTCCTTAGTAAAAACTAAGACCCTGTCAAAAGATCTGTATTTTGCTTTTCGAAACTCAAGTATATTAAAGTTCGTATTTTAAAATGAGATATTTACGTTAATTGTAATGTAAATGTTAAGTATGATAAATTATCAAACTTTTTGTAATATAGTTAGGATTTAGTTAAGATAAGGATATATTTCTGTGAAGATTTTGTTCCTATAGTTTAAGTTAGTAAATTCAATTTGAGGCCAAAAATACAAATTTTCATCATCATTTTTAGCATATTAGCATAAAATATTAAGGCAGCTACGAACATTCTAGTTTCTCTTTTAAAAAGCAATAACAGATTAGTATTTTTGGTCTAAAATATTCACCAAAATAATGTCATATCTTACGAAGTGTTTCCAAATGCATTAACCATTTCAAGTTCAGTAAAACTGGTACGGATTGATAAAGGACTGGCTGTGGATAACCGGACATTGACAGATAATATAGTCTCTGTATGATTCTGATGTCCGGAATCGCGTCCGCAGTTTGTCCGTAGTTCCATACCTTTTTGACAGAACCTTTTTTTGAGCTAAAGGCACTGTCTTCATGATTGTGTAAAAAGGATTTTTTATAAAATGTACTTAAATATTGTCGTGTCCCAGTTATTCATGATTTTGTCACAACGGTGTCTAAGTATTATAGTTTAAGACCAAATCAGAGAAAAGATATTAAGATAAAAATGAAAAATAAAATAAGTTTTCTTTTTTTATCTGTCGTTTGATTCCTACCTTCTGAAGTCCTGACCTACATAGTCAATGGTACAGACAGTTTTATGATATTATGTATTTCTTCTGATAATTACCTATCTACAGTGTGTAACAGAAAGGGTATAATCATGTGAAAAGATATGCTGCAGACCATCAAACTGAACAACTTTCTCCTTGGTCCAATATCGTTAATGCGAAAAAATTATCAGCAGTCCTGGTGCGGAAAGGAACCAAATTATGTACTTAGGCGATTTTGAAAAATGCTTGAATTTAAGTGGACAGTATAAAGGATGGCGGTTTATGGCATAAAAAGAATGAGATGATGAACGGGCGATCGAATACGTGGATTTTGAAGGATGCAGGCGTCTTCTTGCTTCGAAGCACACAACTTGATCACAGAAGTTTCACACGGCACTGTATCTCTTGATCACACCCGCGGGCGGTTCATATTGGTTTTATTAGTTTAAGTTGGAAATTAAGCGGAATTTGAGCGGCGCGGCAGCGGTCTTGCACGTTCTCGGCACGGGAGCGACACAGCGCACGCCCACTCACGAGGGATTATTCATTTTGGTCTGCTTGATGATCGTCCGTTCTGACACTAACGTCAAATTTAGGAACTAATGAGGGTAATTATTTATTAAAACCACAATTAGATGGCGTTACCAAGTTCCATACATTTTTTTTTTGGGTCGAGTAACTGTTGAAATTTTGTAGGGGACAGATGATATTTTTTTCGCATTTACGATATTGGACCCAAGAAGGAAGTTGTTCAGTTTGATGGTCTGCAGCATATCCTTTCATATGACTATACCCTTTCTGTTACACCCTGTATAGAGTATCTTAAATCCCTTTTTATACTGCTGAGAACCTCCCATCTAGACAGGTGTTGTCTCGGCTAACCTGGAAGTCTCTTAACAGACTCCAAACATAGGTTAATCGACGCAAAGAAAACCTCTGGTGGAGATTTATAGACGATTCTAGACTGGAGTACAATGTGGTGCTGTTCCACAAAAAATGGGACACATGATATTCTGCGTGCAAAGTAAATAATAGATAAGAATAATAGAATAATTGGTAGAATAATTGATGACCTTAGTAATAGTGCCAAGGAACCTAGTAATAGTGCCATGGACCCTAGTAATAGTGCCATGGACCCTAGTAATAGTGCCATGGACCCTAGTAATAATGCCAGACTCGTAGTTAAGTTCTGGGTCAACTCAATACCGTATTAAGGTTGGAAGGGTCGTATAAACGCTTATTACGTATTCAGTACATCGTGGTGAGATATTAAAAAAAAAGATCTGCTGTTTCCTACAAAAGTGCGATAGCTAACACGGTCAAAATATATGGAACGGCTGATTTTTTTAATATTTATTATTACTAGGGTCCATGGCACTATTACTAGGGTCCAAGTTTTTATGTGGGGGTTCAGCAGAATGATGTACTGAAAACGTGGAAGAGGTTGAGCGTCGGTGTCCCTCCCACTCTGTTTGTAGTCGGCACGCTAAGAATAAGATTACTCATTACAATTGTTCAATGCTATTCATGAGACTAGTGACGTGACACTACTTTTCTACAGTGTTGTATGAGGTAAATACCTCGCTACACTATCACAGACTTTCATACTATAGTACAGTTCAAACTTTATGGCGGCTCGGAAGTTAGTTGCGAATGACGGTCTGCGTATCATATAGTCAAGACGATGCGTCCCCCGTGTTCCGCTTACACTTAAAAATGTTTTCTACGCAGTTTTACATTAGATTTTCCGAGCCGCCATAAAACCGTTATACCTGCGCAAACCGTCACTCGCAGCTAACTTCAGAGCCGCCATAAAGATTGAACAGAACTATATCCAGTATTTAGGTACAATCAAAATAAAACAAGCAATTAGTTAACGACACGGAACACGTTTAATAGTTACAATAGCAACAGATCACAATAGAAATGCATCTTCAAACTATAGCCCATCGCAAGGGCACGGTCTATAAATAATTTCTTATTACTAACATTCATTTTCTTTTCACATTGCAAGCCATCACTTCACTTTTTAAAATACTTTTATAACATATCCTGTTCGAGTGAAGTAGTTTGATTAATTTGGAAGTGAAATTGTCGATTTAATAGTTAAATTAACAATTAAATATTTAAAATTGGCTAGTAAATTGTAGATCAAGTAGTATAATTATCATAGATTAGACAGTAGAATTGTCCAGAAGAGAATAGAATATTAAATCGCCTTATAGTATTTTTTTTTATTACTGAAACTGACTTAAATCAACAAATTCGTTTTGAACTCAAACTTCTTAAGTAACCAAAAAACTTCACCCAAACAGAAATAAAACATAAATAATATAAAGAGGGTGACCAGACAACACTCTCGATTTCTTGTATATCATTAAATAATTATAAAAATCACAGAATTTGAGGATACAAGCATGTCCAAAAGTTATGGAGTCTACAACTAGTTTGCAACTGCCAGCTATTTTATAATTTAAATATGATAGTACACTAAGAACAGTGCTGTGTTTTTGTGTTCGAAGAACTTAGGAAAGGGGGTTGAAAAGCTCAGGCGTGCTACAAACTTTTTCGCTTCAAAACTTAGTCACGGAGTCTTGAATTGTGCCCGCTTGATGGCAATAGACTCGCCCCCTATTACATGGGACTTAAACATAACTAGCGAAATGTGGGTGTACTATTAGGTACGCCTTTGCCAAACCTTCGGGGATTAATGGCGTGTTGTTATGTTAAATAGTATTATAATTTGACGATAAATCATGTCCAAGAATAATAAATACGCAAGTACGTAATTGTTGTAGAAAAGATTTTTCAATAATAATTGTAATTGATTATTGAGGAGCTCGTGGCTAAATAATAACAGCCGCTCGGGTCGATCTTTAGGTTAAGCCGTGCTTGCCTAGGTTGGTCTGTGGATGGGTGACCACCCATTACTTACTGAGTTTCCTCCGTGCCTCGGAAAGCACGTTAAGCTGTTGGTCCCGGGTGTCATTTGTAGATCTTTGACGTTCGTTTGTAGATGTTTGACAGCTGTTACAGGTAGTGGCCCGAAAAGTCTGACAAACAGTCTTTCCAAGGGGTATCGTATTACCCAGTATTAACTGGGTTGTGGAGGTCAGATAGGCAGTCGCTCCATGTAAAATACTGGTATTCAGCTGCATCCGTTTAGACTGGAAGCCGACCCTAACATAGTTGGGAAAAGGCTAGACAGATGCTGAATTGTAATTGATTAAATATAAATTAAATCATCGTCAATGTATTTTCAAAGTAATCGGTGGCAGTTGCAAATTCTACATAATGTCTCTCTTTTAAACAAGTACTACTTTTTTTTTCTTTATAAATTCCATAGGACGGATGTACAAGATATGTTTTGTTACAACCATTTTTTATTTATATAAAAAGTATGAGAATTTATTTTTATTAGTGCACTAGACACAGGCATTCACTAGGTATATTATAAAACATGATTTAGAAAATTGAAAAAAAAATGTAACATAGTATATTATCGGTACCTACAAATATTAAATCGATAATAATTTTGATATTTCGGAAATTTAAAAAAAAACGGTTTATAAGAAAAATTTTCATGATTTAAAATAAAAAAAAACAGTGAATGCCCTAATAATATGTTTACTGTATCAATTTGCCAATCGTTTTATGGCACATTTTGCTATTTCAATTTATAAATGGCACTAATATACTGGGTTTGTTTTTGATGATTATATAAATTATATTCTTTCGTATCTAAAATAGCCTCTAGTTTTGAATCTTGACCTTACTTGAAGCAGATAATATCCCCACCAGGAATGCAATAATTGTCCAGAGCCAAGAAAAGCTTTCGTACATGTTGTCCCATGATGGTTTACAGGGTTTGGCACCTGCCAGACCCTGTAGAACCAAAACTTGTAAGTTTAAGGCATTTTTCACTTACATCATAACTGCGATTATCATTTGGCTTTTAATTAATAATCCCTAATTTTAATTTGCCATTACTTTAAGCAAATTGTGTTAGCTTTCTTTGGAATGACCTATCCTTAACCATAGACATAATTATATGAGATAGATATTTTAAATTATTTTCATCAAATACTAACCCAGTGAACAAAATGTTTTGCTGGACACAAATGTATAAGACTCCTAGTAGATAAAGATATTATAACATTACAATAAAAATTAATAATTATAACTTAATATCTAAGAAACAACACTTTTGGAATGAATGGACGATCACAAGCCTTGGAGTTATTTAATTTGGTATAATGTACAGGCGTTACTTTGAATAAAAATCTTTCTGTTCACAGCATGAACAGCGGTCAAAATAATACCGAAAATAATTTCACTGGCAACACATATTGTTGCTACGTTATATATATCTATGAGTATAGAATAATTCCAAGATTTTTTTTTTAAATTTAACGCAAGTAAATTTGATTAAAATGTGTAAAAGATAGGTTTTGTTTTCATATACAGTATTTCCAAAATAATAGAGAACGAAAAAGCGCAACAGCCTGTACATAAAAATATCGAAAGTCTAAGGCACTTATTTCAAGCAATGTACTTAGAGTATTATTGCTCAGTTTGGACGCGTGCCGAGCAATATGCGTCAATGCGAGCAATTTCACCGATCAACGCGACCTTACTTAGAAAAATTACGTTGATTGGCAGTTAAAAATATAATTTCAATAAATTACACACTATAAATAAATATTGCTCGATTAAAATAAATTGCTCAGATGCAAGTTTTGCCCGGACACGCAAGAAAAATATATCAAATAGCTCTCATAATCGTTCACTACTAATCTCTTTTCGGAAGCACCATATACATCAAAAATATCTATAAAAAATATACCTACTTACAACAAAATGTTACGTAATTGTGACGTGTTTTTCTGATATTTTACGTAATAATGTAAAATGATCGTTTCGATATGTCTTCGCTTGACAAGTCTTAAATTATGCATAGTGAGACATTTTCTCTATGTATTCCTTATCAATGGAAAATATTCCAAGTGATGGGAAAAACTTGAATTGGGTAATGCCTTTTTGAAATTTTCTAATCTTTGGAAGAGCAATTTTTGATCACACTCATTTCGACTTTAAGTCCATCACAGATTTAAGCCACGGAATATTAATTGTGTAAATATCACGATATTAAGGAACTCGAATACACGCATTAACCTAAAAGTAAGACTTTTACATTATACGGCCGTAAATACGACAAATCGAGGTTTAGAAAGAGCAGAGGCCCTAGCCCGAGCGCGCGGTGTAAACGTATCGTAAATACGTCGATTTTAAAATTAAAAATACTCCTTTCACATAAAATATTTTCATAATTTTAACAATGTGTTCATATTCTAAAATGCTATAGGATAATTGTATTTTCAATTCAAAAATCGACGCTCGTGCTAAGGCCTCTAGTATTTTTGACAGATATAAGTAACAATACTAAACAAATCATATAAACCATATTTAAGGCCGCTTCCTACAATATTCCATGGCTCTGATTCTCAAACATTACCTATTAAAAACTACAATACTTACCAAAAAAGTTCTTAGAGAACTTTTGAATGGGAATTTTCCCATTTCAAGTTCTTACGGCTCAGGAATATTTCCCAATCATAGATCATGGGGTAAGTTTTTTTTTGACCGTTTAGCCTTTTTTATGGCTTTTAGTTATTTAACTGTCTTTTTAGCTACGTAGTACTTAAAACTTTAAATTATAAGTTTTAGTCAGTGTCACATGAAACTTAGTTGTTTTTTTTTGATGATCTGTAATAAATATTTTAGATCTTTATAAATAGTTGCACATTTATTTAATATTACAACTTAACGACACAGAACCCAACTCCTTATTCATAAAATTCTTGTTTCATTCGTTTTAAATTGTACAGAGCGTTTTCAGTACTTTTCAGTTACACAATTTTATAAATAAGGAGGAGAGTCCAACTGCCTAACAGCTGCCTGAACAGCTTCAGTGGGTCAAGTTGTCCACAAAGCTCGTAATATTATTATTAATATTCGACCCCTAAAATTAAAAAAAAAATTGCTTGATTTTTAAATTACTACATTTCAAGTTTCATATGTCATGTCATATGACATTAGACACATTTTGATATAATCAATAATACGTCTGAAGTTTTAACAGACACGCATTATAGATTAGAAAATCATTATTTTCTATAACTCGATGCGCCATATTGGTGGTCAAATACTCGACATTTATTCCAACCTTTCTCTCATTTACAATAACCTCGTATCCTCACGGCATGTTCAATGGTCCCCAACAGCAGCAGTGAGCTTGGCAGTCTCGCTATCTGAAGGTGGAGCCGGCTGAGTGTTGGTGACCTTGATGAGGGAGGGGAGTGGCGCGGTAGGGGGCTCCGGACGGTTGGCGAGGGTCAGGGCTCCGGAGTTCACGTCTTCTATGGCTTTGCGGAGCTGTGGGCGGAGAGTTTATGGTTAGAATAGTGGGCCAACAAGATAAATATAGTAGTTTTGAGATATTATGTTGATATATTCATCATCTGCCAGCCTTTGTTGGGGTCGGCTTTCAGTCTAACCGGATGCAGTTGAATTTATTAAACTTTAATAAAGGCCCATTACTAAAACATAAAGCAAACACGGAAACTTAAGATTAGTGCGCGGGGCAGGGGGTCGTGGGTGCGGCTGCGGGCCGGCGAGCGTGCACGTCTTTACAGAGCGGTCCTCATCGGCCAGCGGGCGGCCTGCGCACAGTACGCACAGTGCGCACAGTACGCACAGTGCGCACAGTACGCACAGTGCGCACAGTACGCCACAGCTCACGCCACGAGCGCGTACATCCGCTGTTGCCGAGGACGCGTCCGCGCGATTTTGTCGTTTCTTACAATTCTCGAGCGTTTGTTTAAACACGCTGACCGCGCCCGCTCCCACCTAGACCGCCCACTTATGCCAGTTTTCACTACTACACGTACTACATGTACACCACCACACAAATTGAATACCAAAATAAAAATAAAGTAATTATATAACTAAAAAACCGGACTGAAAAACAAGCGCATTTGGAAGCAGGCGGGACCCATTGAAATATAAAATTATTAAAACATGGAATGAAAACAAATATTTCCAACTTTTCAGTTTAATTATGTGAAAGATGTCACAGACGTTTTAACTTCTTGTTTTTTTTTTAAATTTTATATTTTTCGTCATTGCGAAATTTTAAATAGTTATAAACGGGCATTCGAAATGAAAAATGATATGAAAAACCTAAAGACGATTTTCAAATACCTATTCAGTGATACCCCACTTAACATATTCGTCGACTTTTATTTTTTTATTTATCACAATATGGCGTTTGGTTGTCACCATATTGAATTTCGATTACTGTCATGTCTTTAGTGACTCTCACAAGATTGAGACCAATCGATTGACGTAAGCATCATAAAAATAAGCCCACGCCTTTGGTCACAAGAGTACCACAAAGGAACAAACATACTTATATAGGTTGTTAAACACATTACCCCATTACCCTCTTCTAGTTGGGTTACACGCTGTTAATCAACGCAAGCGCACTTTTATTCAGGTGTCTATGATAAGAGAAAACGGACATGAGAGGTTGTTTCTATTCTGAATAGAACGATCACGCATTGATAACAAATTAATCACAAAGCAAAAATAAACAACTTGTACTAAGAATGAACTTACCTCTTTGAGTGACACGACTCCTATGAGCCTCCCTATAGCCGTCACGTACGCTCTGCTTACCCCCAGCGTCGAAAACAGCGAGTGGACCTACGGACAACATAAATTATTTTGTAATACTATTGTCCATTTGAACAAATTCGAGTCGAGCTTTCTGAAATGAAGTTGGTCGTACATTGGGGCAAGTTATCAACGTATTTCAGCAGTAGTAGTAGTTTTATTTTATTGAAAATATTTTTTATTTATTTATTTAATTCAGACCATGGATCCATAAAGTGTTAGAATAATCTTAACCTATTTTTGATAAATGTTTTTGTTTTTTGTGTTTTATACCTGTTTTTAAATTTGATTACAGACTTTTAACATTGTATATTGTTATTTGACGAAAAATGATTGTAATTTTATTTTGTGTACTACTTAGTTATAATATTATTGTTTGGTGTGTATTTAGTCTTTGATTATTTGATCTAAAACTAACATTATTTTTAAGTGTACTTACTAACTAAACTATGGATCGTTGTGTCTGATGCAAATAAATAAATAAAATAAAATAAATAAATTAAGTAAGTAACAAAATTACATTAAATAAAAAAATACATTTAATTGGCGACATGGACGTCTGTGCATACATGTCTACCTGCCCAGTGCCTGATATATGGCCAACCAATTTTGTTCGCCAGTGTAGTTAGAATAATGTTGGTTAATTTAACATACCTTAAGTAATGAGGTCCTTTCAACAAGTTGGAATGGCGCGGGGTCGATGTGGCAAATGTACAGGTTCTCATCTTCGTACTCAGGGTCGTCGGGGTGCTGCGTGACAGAAATAGAAATATTAAAAACAATGAAGGTACCTAAAACATGGCAAGTAAATAATTAAATCCTGCAAGCTAATTGATACCCTACGACAATTTGCAGAGTTATAGCCATTTCATACTTTCGATGAATGACAGTTGCGATTTGAATTTATGTAATATTTAAGTTGGTATTTATTTCCTATAATTTACATTAAAGTACGTCAGGGTAGTCAGGGTGCCAGGGCTGCGGGACTGTTCGAAGGAGATACCGTGGCCCTGGAACACAAAAGGCAAAGAAGGAACATGGATGGGTTTTAGTCAGTACAAGTCTGACACTCCCTTCCGCTCCGCCTAGAGTGGGGGGGGGGGGGTCATTTGATGATTTCCCATCCGAAAAAAAAACAATTAAAAAAAAAAGGGTAGTCAGGGTCAGCTTGCTGACTGGTTATCAGACTTTCTCTGGCTTTTGACTAACCGCAAAGACTGTTAAAGATCTAACCTTCATATAAGGATCTTACCATATCTCTCTTCCTTGCGATCTGCAGCATCCGGTCAAAGTCGATCTCCTTGGCCATCTCCATCTGCTCCCACGCCTTCTGGTCCTCGGGAGACATGTCGCATACACGCTCGCGAGGCTAAAAGGAAAAAATACGATTTATTTTATATTACTGCATCGGTGGTATAGTGGTCGCAAGCGCGACTGCTGAGGTCCTGCGTTCGATTTCCGGGTCGGGCAAAGTGTCATTGGGTTTTTCCATAATGAATTTCTCAGTGGCAGCCACGGAGTCTAGATTTGTGCCGGGATGCTAACATAAGTGGCGAGCCAGTGGCGAGCCTATTGCTAACAATAGGCTCGCCACTTATTACATGGGACTTAAAAACATAACTCGCGAAATGAGACACACCTTTGTCACCCTTCGGAGATTACAGGCGTGATGTTATGTTATGTATCAAAATACAATTTACATGGGATGTTAAAAACAGCAACGAAACAAGAAACACTAAGGTGATTTGTTGCAGTCTTTGCTTGAAATAAACTACGTCCCATTGTTCAGTGAGGAGATACTGACCAGCTGCACTTTCTTGTTGATGGACGGACTCCTGGGCAGCGAGGTGGGACTCAGCTGATCAGGGAGGCCTCCTTCCACGTCTTGCAGGAGAGATGAACGCTTGAAGATAGCTTCAAAGGCGGCTCGAATCCTAAGGATTGTGAATATTTAATGTGATTTCTATTTCGAAGTTATCCAACAAGAATTATAACGCTGTAAGGAAAAAACGAAGGTGGGTTTCAAATGCCGATTATTCTTAGCTAAGACCTGAAGTCAGGGTTCTTACCTGGTCTCAGCTCCAGTGACAGTAGTATAGACGGACGGTTGTGGTGTGGTGGGCGTCTGAGGAGATGTGCATCCTGAGAGACCGCGCGTGAGGGTGAACGAGTTCGTCTTCTTGAGGATCGACTTCGGACGGAACAGTTGGCCTGGCGCTGAAGGCAAAATATTATAAATAAGCTTTAGCTATGGTCCTTTGATCTTTGTATTCGTAGCTAAGGTCTGGGTCAACTCATCGTACAGGGTGTAAACGGACCCTTCACGAAGCCGTCAACCAAGCATTCTGTACATCAAACTAACTTTACGCAAAAAATATTGCTGGGAAACGACTTTTTACGGTTGCGCTCAGAACATTGTGTTGATGGATGCAATGAATAGTACAGGGGTCATTGAGGTATTTAAAGCCAATTTATAACATTTAAAAAATGAGAAAAACTTAGAACTTTTATCTTCAATATCTCCGTAACTAGAAAGTTCCCAGGTATGGTCCAGAGCAAAAAAAAACCGCAATGACGGGTAGAACACGTGCGTTTCGGCTTCGTTAAGGGTATTTTTACACTCTTTAGATTGTCATCGACACGCTAAGAAGATCGGTTATAAATATAAATAGGCTAACCAGGTATAAGTCCTCCCTGGTCTTTGGTGGTGAGTGAGGATCCTCTGGTCATGCCGGTGCCTGGCACTTGTAGCATGTCTGGCGCTGGAGTCACCTACAAAATAAACAATATTTTTAATTAGTCTGAATCTAACTAAAATACATCTTTGTTCGTCTTTTAAGCCGAAATATTTTCACAGATTATATGATACTAATATTTTTTTTTTTTCTCAAAAACACAGTAATATTTTAAAGAAAAATAGTTTGGCAGTAATAATTTCTAACAAGTGGATGTAGCCACTGCAAGCGAACTAGGCAATGCCTGTATTTCGGTTTTCAATGCCTTTTCCATGGATATTTTACCAATAAAATGCCAACAAAGGAAGTATGGTTGGTTGTACTACTAATTAAATTTTGCATGACTTATAACTAACTTTAATGCTACATTGTTTAACATTGCATAAGATCTATTCGTGAGTGAGAAGTGTTTATGAGTGCGTGTGAACTAGTAGGTGATTTATGTGGAGTTCGAGTGATATGGGTGCTGGTGTATGTGGATATGTGAGGGTGAGTGTGTGTGAGTGCAGTGATGAGTGTGTGTGATTGAAGTGCATGAGCATGTTTTTATCTTAGATTTTTTAATGATTAAAATTAGATTATTAAAATTACTATGAGAAATAATTTATTTAGTCGTCTATATTTTTTTTACGTATTGTTGGATATTAAACTCTTGACGCTATTAATGACGTTGAAATCCTGTGCGCGAGAAATGTCTACACATAAAAACTCTCCCGTGCGTGTGAGGGTTTAAACTACGTTAACCAAAGAATGTACCCAGTACGACCTGGTGGTACGAAAAACTTACTCTGCGAGGCCGACTCAAACGTGGCTGTTTTTTCGCAATAGATCGCTGATGATCATGATAAGGAATAAACTCAAATTGTCGACTCACCTCAAACCTCGACGGCCTCCTAACCTTCTTCCGGGCCTCTTCATCCTTCCTTCTCATCTCAGCCTCCCGGTGCCACAGAGCCGCGATCTGCAGGCGCCTGTCGCGTCCCACCTGCTTCTCTATCACCTTCACCAGCTCCCAGCGGTGGATGGAACCCAGCAGGACCATGGAGGATGGACTGTCTACTAGGGGGAAGCTTTTGATTGTCTGTGGGAGTAAGAATAATAATAATTAGGACGATATACAAACAATGTCCAAAAATTCTCTGAGAACAATCCGGGTAGAAAAGTTATTGTGAACCACTACATTATAGTATAAGTTCGAAATGAAAAGTCATTGTCTCAAATTAGGTTGTAAATAAATATTAGATACAGTGCAATTTTTTTTTCCCAGACTGCTCTGGCTCACTCCTGAGCAAAGGCCTCCCACCACTTTTTCCATTTCTCGCGAACCCGCGCAATATTTATGTTAAATAAAATATTTACTAGTCTTAAGTTAAATTCCTGCGTCCAAGCAGGGTCATGTGCTCGTTAATGTTAAGCCTAGCCTGTTACTATGATCGTACATGTGCATTAAATAAATAAATAATATATCATAATCATACAGGGTGTAATAAGACCCTTAACGAAGTCGTCAACCAAGCATTCTGTACATCAAACTAAGTAACTTTTTTTTTTTTTTTTTTTTTTGGATGGGAAATCATCAAATGACCCCCCCCCCCACTCTGGGCGGAGCGGAAGGGAGTGTCAGACTTGTACTGACTAAAACCCATCCATGTTCCTTCTTTGCCCTTTGTGTTCCAGGGCCACGGTATCTTTTTCGAACAGTCCCGCAGCCCTGGCAGGCATCGGCCCTTGCGGACCCCTACTTATTTGCTGACATCTCTTTGAGGCGCGCGTGGAACACGAACGCGCCGTCGACACGGCCTGTCGTAAACAATATTGTTGGAAAACGACTATTTTTTTTTGGGTAAAAAATCACGTTTTACGGTAAGACTCAATTTAAAACACTCAAAAAAATGTGCTGATGGATGCATTGAATAGTATGGGGGTCGTAGAGATGTGTACAGTAAAATTCTTACGTTAAAAACAAGTATTTAAAAAAACTTGTGTAAAATTTGAAACTTTGACTCCCAATATCTCCTTAACTAGATGGTTCCTAGGTATGGTCCAAAACAAAACAAATATCGCAATGACGGTGAGAACAAGTGCCTTTCGGCTTCGTTATGGGTCTTGTTACACCATTTGTGTACATACAATTGTTATCCTTATGAAATAAGTATTGGTTTCCTATACATAAATAAAAACTAAACTTAATAACAAACTGGTTTCCTCACCTTGTTCTCTTTGAGCAGATCCTTGAGCTGTTGGAAGGTCATCCGGTTCCAGATGTACTTGACGTCGCGAACCATGAAGTCCTCCACACAAATGTCGTACATACCTGCGAACAATCATTTATATTAATTACCACAGCTCCTTGGAGGGTATCGCGTTACCCAGTAACTGAGGCACAGATAGACAGTCGCTCCATGTAACATACTGGTATTTCAGCTGGTCCGGTCAGACTGGAAGCCGACCCAACTTAAATAAATAAATACGTGTCCGTATGAACTTTGAATTGCAGATTACGTTAATAAGACGAGGTGGCCGAGTGGTTAAGGCGTTGGACTGCTAATCCAATGTGCTCTGCACGCGTGGGTTCGAATCCCATCCTCGTCGACACGGATTTTTTTATATGAGGGAATTTGCTATCGGTGGCACATGGAACCGTTATTGCAGTAAGATGTAAGAAATAATTAAACTCTATTTCCGTATTTGAATTTAAATGTGCCATTTAAAGGCCTTATTGAAATAAACGATTTGACTTTGATTTGAGTAGTAGTACATGCCAAGTTTTATATGCCTATTATTTGTTTTTTTTTCTTTACTACTTCTTTTTTTATTGTTTCATATTAATTCTTAGCTGCACTGCTGTTAGTGCACCAAATAAGTAAATAAATCAATGGTCGGCCAATCGCGGAGTCAGTACCGCAAGTTTTAAAACCTTTAAAGCCTTAAAATCTTTAAACCTTTATATATTTATAGTATTTTATATATCCTTGTAGTTAATCTTATTATTATTTAATTTTTTTTTCAGATTTACACCTACCACTGCTTGTCTTTGCATCACCCAAAGGTTGACTGGTAGAAAATGCCTATGGCATTAAGTCCGCCTCTGTACTTCTGTGCTTGAAGTGTTAAATAAATAAATAAATAAAGTGGGGGTGATGATATTGACTCGTTCCTGACTGATTGGCCGGGGAAGGCATCAAGGCAAAACACAGAGAGAGAGAGAGAGTTGGAATAGAACAGGCACCCCTGTTCTATTCCAACTTTGCCTTTGCCCAGCAGTGGGAAAGAAAAAGCTAATAAAAAAAATGTGCAAGTGTAGGGATACTTGGATTACTCCAGAAAGTTTGTTATAAATGTATGTAACACATATCCGTATCATAACTGGTTTGTGGGGGTCAAATAGGCAGTCGCCTCATGTAAAACACTGGTATTCAGCTGAATTCGGTTAGACCGGAAGCCGACCCCAACATAGTCGGGAAAAGGTTAGGCAGATGATGATGACATATCCATATTATCCAGTCAAAAAGGTGGCAAAAGCTTTCTATGATCAATCTTCCTTCTTTAGAACACCACGGATAAATTTACTCCGTAGTATTTACGTTTTATTCCCCATAACTTCAAAAATTCGTGTCGACGAGGATGGGATTCGAACCCACGCGTGCAGAGCACATTGGATTAGCAGTCCAACGCCTTAACCACTCGGCCACCTCGTCTTGTATACTCAGAATGAAATAAAACTGCATAGTGTAACTTTTGGCGACATGACGTCTCATAAAACATAATCATAAGAACATCGAAACCCAACATTGTTCATTTAGCATACCGTGCATAAGTTTCCTAGAATAATATTATTTCAGTTTTCCAATTCCAGCCTTATACCCAATAACGTAAAGTTGAGTTCTAAGTTGACATATATGTTTCTCAACAAAATTCTCCTTGGTTGTCAAGTTGTTCATAAAAGCTACACTCACGGCTAGCTGAAGACAGCAGGTCAGGCAGATAAGGGAGCTTCTTGATGAGGATGATGCTGTCGAAACAGGACGGTTGCAGCAAGGAGGCTGTAGCGTTCGCTGCTAGCACGGCGGCCATTATTGGTAGTAGATGTGTTACCTGGAGGAGGCAATATTAGTTTGTTAAAGAACTGTTATACCGCATACAAAGAGAAGTATACAAGGTGTAAACAGACCCTTCACGAAGCCGTCAACCAAGCATTCTGTACATCAAACTAAGTAACTCTACGCAAAAAATATTGCTGGGAAACGACTTTTTTTTTTAGGTGAATAATCACGATTTACGGTAGGACTCAAAGTAACGCACTCAAACAATGTGCTGTTGGATGCATTGAATAGTCAACTGGTCAAAGGGGTATTTAAAGTAAAAAAAAAATTGTGAGAAAACTTAGAACTTTGACCTCCAATATCTCCGCAACTAGAAGGTTCCCAGGTGTGTTCCATAACAAAAAAAATGATCGCAATGACGGGTAGAACACGTGCCTTTCGACTTCGTTAAGGGTATTTTTGAACCTATTATAAATGAGTGCTACTTTACCTGTCCAGTCATCTCACTGACGATGACGATAGTAGACACAGTGTGTGTGACGGCGCCTGTAAACGCCGCAGCACCTACTACTGCGTACCCACCTGAAAAATACATCAATAGGGTTGCATTAGTTGACGTAATAATGATAGGATATACAGTTCGTATTAAATGTCCTATCAATGAGATTATTGGTATTGCCTGAATTGTTCCGAAGTGAAGTGAACTAAACGTCAAAGTCAGTTTGGTATGCGTTATCACTATATAACCATTTTCTTGAACCTGGTGAGCGAGGCGCCATCCTGAAGATAATAACATAGCATCACAGCGAAGACACGCCACGCACGCTCCGGCGTGTACGTGTGTGTGTGCGCGTGTGTGTGCGCGTGTGTGTGCACGTGTGTGTGCGCGTGTGTGTGCGCGAGTGTGTGCGCGTATGTGTGCACGTGTGTGTGCGCGACGCACGGGCGGAGGCTCTCTTCTTGAAGTACGAAGATACTTACGAAAAGATAATATCTGTCGAGATTCCTTCGTGCCTCGGAAAGCACGTTAAGGCGTTAGCCCCGGTTGTCATTTGTAGATCTGTGACAGTCGTTACGACTAGCCAGAAGCTCGAAAGTCTGACAACCAATGTTACCATATAGTGCCACCCAGTCACTGGGTTGTGGAAGTCAGATAGGCAGTCGCTCCATGTAAATACTGGCATCCAGCTGCATCCGGTTAGACTGGAAGCCGTCCACAATATAGCCGGGAAAAGGCTAGGCAGATTATGACACTAACCAGGCAATATCTTCTGTATATGTCCTCCATACGCTACGCCGAAGGGACAGAAGTAATGCATGACTTCTCCTGTGAACCTGCCGAGAGAGGCTCCCATCTTGAAGGCTGGCACGAAGATACCCGCGGGGACTGGTAGAGTGCAGGATACCAAACTCAGGAAAAACTGTGAAAGAGAAATGGTTTTATGTAGTTAAAAGCAACCACAGGTTGTACAGTCACGAGCACCAATGTGTAAACACTTAAGATCGTTAACGTCTTACGGTATTTCGTACAAACTTTCAAGTGACTTTTTTTCGAAATGACTGAACCGATTTTAATGAAACTTCGTACGCATAAGCAGGATATATAAGTCTAAAAACTTGACAGAGAACTTTTCGAAATGTCTTTAAAAAAAAAAGATAATTGGAAATTTCTGTTTTTATGGAAAATCTAAAATTGGTCTAATTTAGCTGTAACACTATTTTTCGAAAATTTTCTCTTTCAATCCTGTTTTAAATAAAACCTAACACTTAAATCTATCACTAAAATTAAATAATATTATACGAAACCTAGGAGTACGTATTAAATTAAAGGATCTTCGCTTCTATGCGCCTGCGCATGGCTAAAACAATCCTTGTTCGATCAATGTGAACGACAACGCTTGGTGAAACAGAAATGTGATTACGTTCATTATTTCTTGGCAGACACGAGAACGCTTCTGTCTACCCTTTTGGCATAACTAGTACCAGTAGCGAAGGGTCAATTTTTGTAAGAGGTAAGCCGGAGTACATATCTTTAATGTGATTATATTATTTGTCTATAGAATACTGACGTGCTATTTTTGAAAGGGAATCCGGTAGCAATCGAGTTGTATGGAACCTTCGCCACTGACAAGTACCAATATAATAAAAAATACACGGTCATTACTATTCCATGATTTGTTGCACTGATTTACGTAGACTTTTTTTATTTTTTTATTGGCCTGGTATGTCCCACTGCTGGGCAAAGGCCTCCCCCATATCCTTCAAGGTACTCTTCTCCTGCGCCACCTCGAACCAGCCCTAATAATTAATTTGATTACATTATTGAAAACAAAAAATCCGTGTCGACGAGGATGGGATTCGAACCCACGCGTGCAGAGCACATTGGATTAGCAGTCCAACGCCTTAACCACTCGGCCACCTCGTCTTGTCAATACTATTGTCAATTTATAGTCTGCGTAAATCTATATATCAGTTTTAACGATTTTATTAATGTGTTTATTTATAAAAGTTTGAATAGTCCAGATTATTACGTTGCGTAGAATCTGCTTTCAATATTATTTTGTTCTAGATAGGTCTCAAAACTTGACTAAGAGGGTCTCATTATCTCTAATTTTTAACCCCCATCGCAACAAAGAAAAGCGAACAAACATTTGAAAAATCAATAAAATGGCTGAGCCGGTTTGGATAGAAGATGTCTAATTGTAATGGGGGATTTTTTTTTGAATTGATTGTTTTCTCTTGGGAGCTCGCACACTACGCGGCCGCGACTATGACTTTTGGCCGCAGAAACGACTTTTCATCAAAACCAGGTAGCCTACTATGACGTCATAAAGCAGGAGTACTTCCAGTGTGGGAAAGAGATGGCGATAGACCACCTGTATAGCTCTGTCTCTTTCGCACACTGGAATATCGCCTGCTTTTAGACGTCATAGTAACCCCCCTGGTGGCCTACCATGACGTCTTAAAGCAGACGTAATTCCAGTGTGGGAAAGAGACAGACCTATAGTAACCCAGTCATAATAACCCCCTTAGCAGGGTTCCAGTGACAGAGCTATACTGGTCGTCTAGCGCCATCTCTTTCCCACACTGGAAATTCTCCTGCTTTAAGACGTCATGGTAGGCCACCAGGACGAAAGTTGGGCAGCACGTTGGTTGGGCGTCCGATCAGTTTTGTTCAAAATAGCGGCCGGTTGCGTAGTACAACCTGTCATTTTTTCGTTTTATCCTGTCTTATTATAAATATTTGTGTACAATCTTAAGTTTATACTTTTAAATATTTTAGTTCCAAATGTCGCGATAGATGGCGTTGTTCATTTAGCACTCTCTGCTGAATCGCGGAGTAGAAGTCTGCGCTTGCGACGACTAGACCTGGCAAAAGGGCGGGAGAATAGTGATACTTACGATAGAGAAGAAGTATATGATGAGGCATCCGAAGTGGTCCACTTCTAAAGTTTGCCAGTGCGATACCACGGACGCCTGCTCAGCAGTCAGCTCGTCTGTCCACGTGAAGTTCGAAAACAGCGAGAGGACCTGGAAAGGGAATATTATTTTTTTAGCAATAATTCGATTGGGCAGTTAGGGGGCGACCATTAATTACGTCTGACGATTTTGTTCATTTTTCGCTCCTTCTTTGGTGAGATATCGAGAGATTTGACTTGACCCCTCTCCTAATCTCACGTAAGATTTTTCAAAATGCGTATTTTACGTTAATCTGTTTGATTGCGTTGGATTTATTTAAAAAACATAATTTGCTTAAATATTTTTATTGAATATTCATTATAGTGTAGAATTTAGCCTTATTTTAATAGAGAAACATTAGTACACAATTTCCTTAATAAAACACAGTTTTCTCGCAATTTTACACTGTGTCTTGCGGGAAAAATCTTGATATTCGCCGAGACCTCCCCCCCCCACCCCCTTAAACGCCTCAAGTAATTAATGGGCCCTTAGATTAGCAAGGTTAAGCTTGGCGCAGAAAGTTGAGAATTGAACAGCATGCTCGATGTCCCTTGAGCCATTTTAAACCACCACGTTGACTTTATGAAATATAGGTTTATTTTGTATGTCATTCTGGGCTAAATAGAAGCTTTGACAAGAAAGCATTTTTACTTTTTTCATAAATGGCCCTATTGGTTCCTGTGTTGATTTGCTGTGCTTGTATGTCTTAGGGCCTGTTTAAGTTCCCGTCAACTCACTTAGTAGATAATTCGAAACAAATTTTGTTCCATTTTCTAATTTATGCAGTAAGTAGTGGCTATTAGGACAACGTGAAATAGACCCTTATAGTTCTAGATGTTGTTGTGATGTCTCATTTCAAAAACACATCCAGTATTTTAAAAGGAAGAAAGAGAGGCTTCTTGTTTTTTGTTGCCAAAAACTTAAAAATGATAAGAGTCAAATACAAACGACATGCTAGAAAATAATAAAAAAAAACCTACTGTAAATCTTCAAAACTAATTCATAAAGGGAATTAGCAGAAATAAATTCAAATTAAAGGTGTCAAAAATACTAAACATGGGCTACTGAAATACTAAGAGGGCGACAAACAGTAGGCGCATACAAATGTTTAAAACAGCGACTTGAAAATACAAATTTGAGTTACTAGTTGTTCAGTACGATCAGTGTGATAATTCAAGGACTTAGAAAAAAAAACTAAATCAAGCTTATTAAGGTGGAAGCGCCAGGGTAGCCAGCGAAATTCAAATTTTCTTACGTTTTTTTGCAATTTGCATTTCAGTGTCAGGTTGTATGTTGATGAAAAATGAGTCGCGCAAGTAACACGAATGTAGTTCCTGAATTATAATCATTAATACAACCCTCTAAGTTCATTTAACCCCATTTAATAAATATTTTATGAAAAAGTCATTCAATGGGGTTAAATGAACTTGGGTTATATTGATGATTTCGGGTCGTTCTCGCGCTTCGCCCGCTCACTAGTCCCCGCCATCCCCTTCGAACCTAAGCTGTCCTATTGCTTCCTATGTTCTTTTTGCCGCAGTGACCGGATAAATAGTTACTTACTTGGTATAATAGTCGCCCATTCATTTTTTAAGTAATTCGTGTGAAAAATAGAAATGTACTGAGGTTTATTTTACCAAACTGACTTGAAGGGTTATATTTTCCACAAGTACTTCATACATAAAAACATACTTTACTGTACGAATTGTTAGCAGTTCAGCTCATTTATGAATAAATAGTAGTTAATCACCTGTTCTTGGTTGCCAAGATCCGCTGCCATGTACTTGCCGATACCGGGCGGGAACAGAATAGACATCACCGCTAACGTTATGAAGCCAGGGTAGATGAAGCGGCTGGAAAAAATATTATATCGCGTTATAAAATCACTGTGTAGTTCTGAGGCACGGTAGAAACCGTTTCTATTCGTACACAGAAGGAAAAGCTTTGATTTTATTGTTAGGCTTGGCGAGTATGAAGACATAATCATTTTCTTGCATCATCTGTTTTCCATGGTTACATTTGCTTTCTTGAGTTTTCTTTCTTCAATGGAGAGGGCTATGCTCGGAGTTTCATTGCGTTATCAAATCAGAAATGAGGATATCCGCAAGAGAACCAAGGTTACCGACGTAGCCCGAAGAATAGCTAAACTTAAGTGGCAGTGGGCAGGGCACATTGCTCGCAGAACGGATGGCCGATGGGGTCGGAAAGTTCTGGAGTGGCGACCGCGAACTGGAAGACATTGCTTTGGAAGGCCTCCCACTAGGTGGACCGATGACCTGGTGAAGGTTGCAAGGATCCGCTGGATGCGAGACGCACGGGATCGGTCAATGTGGCGACGCTTGGGGGAGGCCTATGTCCAGCTGTGGACGTCTTTCGGCTGAAATGATGATGATGATTTGCTTTCTTTGGGATTTTTAGGCCAAATCTGTTCAGATGCAGAATGAGTTAAAAACAGCTTCACAAACTAACATTTTAAATAGGATTTACTTACTTCTTTTGTAAAAAGTTACTGAGCGTCTTAGTATTTCTTATGAATAGCACATATTGTCGATGTAGGAACACCCATAGGGCTGCCAGGAGACCGGATACTATGCTGAAAATGAGGAAATAAAATACATTTACCCGCAGTTCACTAAAAATGCATGTTTTGATATTCTTAACTTTAATTTAGCGGTGCACTGCCTTGTTGGTCCAGTGGTCGCAATTGCGACTGCTGAGCATGAGGTCCTGGGTTCGATTCCCAGGTTGGGCAAAGCGTTATTGGGGGTTTTCTATCAGGAATTTGTCAGTACAAGCCACGGAGTTTGGATTTGTGCCCTATTGATAGGAATAGGCTCGCCCCATTTTACATGGGACTTAAAATATAACTGGCGAAGTGTGAGGGTACTATTAGGTACACCTCTGCCTTACCCTTTGGGGTTACAGGCGTGATGTTATGTGTTATTTTAGGGGTCTAAATACTAGTTTCGATACTTGCATAAATTGGGATTTTTTTGAAGTCAGAGGCCCATGGGCCGTATAAAAACTCTGACACCAGGTTACAGTAGCGAAGGGTCAAATTTTGTTAGGGGTAAGCCGGAGGACATATCTTTAATGTGATTATATTATTTGTCTATAGAATACTGACTGTGCCATTTTTTAAAGGGAAGCCGTTAGGAATCGAGTTCTATGGAACCTTCGCCACTGAGGTTAAGCACTAACTACAAGATAAAGAAGAATAAAACAAAAAGAGGTCTAGAAACTGGCTTTGTTTAAAATAAATAATGGTTATCAACTTACCCTAACAACACGAAGACAGCGAACTCCTGAGGGTCGAAGGGGAAGTCTTGAGGCAGGTTGGTGGGGAACAGCGGCTTCACGGTAGGCATCGCGCCCGACCACACTGATAGCAGGCGGAACATCTGAAATGAGAGAGAGTTACTTTAAGAAACGTCTTGTGTTTTATATGTAGTTTCACAAGTTCATTGATCATTAGCATCGAGAGCCTGAAGCGAAATTTATAACAAGGACACACGAAAATGGTTCTTATAAAAAACATATTTTTGAATTTTTATTTGTCTGTCTGTCGGTCTGTCTGTTTGTTCCGGCTAATCTCCGAAACGACCGAATCAATTTTGACAGGTCGTTATAGGGAGAAACTAAGGCTACTTTTATTTTGGAAAATGGATTAGGGTTCCGTGAAAAAAAAAACCCTTGAAATTGTTAACAAAATCCGATTCAAATAGGGAAGTAATATTTCTATAATAATTCCACGCGGATGATGGTACAGTTAGTACATAAATTAAATAAGCTAACAGTTTTTTCCCAATAATGCTGAAATATCTGAAAATCTTTTACTGTATTTATTTATTTCTTTTTCAAAAGTGTTTCTTTTACAGTGACGCTTTTTTCACGGTGTTGAAACATGTAGCCACATCGCATCGTAAGCGAAAACCAAACTTTGTAGTAATAAAACTTTGATTGCAACTGTCAAGTGTCCATTTACAGGCCCATATTCATTGAAATTCACGTGTGCGTATCCAGAAGTGATCAACATATTCATTTGTTTAAACTAGAATTAACTAGATCATTAAATACAAAAACTGCTCATTAAGATTAATTGTCGAAGAAATTCTGCGCACTTAGTATAGACGGAACGAACAGAGTATTGCAATGACCTTTAGTTTGTTAAAATTGAATGAAGTCAACTTATCATGCATTATATTTCCCGAAGGCATGGAAAGCCAAGTCAGAGGCCCATGAACTCTGACACAGGTTAGGCACTAACCACACGATAAAGAAATGTATTCGCAATTAGTTTCTAATTTAAGAAAATAATTTTAAGTCCCCATACATAAAGTTATAGGTTCTGTTATATGTGCATCAGAAAAGAGTGCCCGCTCCTCAGCCCTCTCAAATAGTTTTTTATAAACACTGTTTTAAGCTTTTACGGTTTAAAACTAAACTTATACTGCAACAAAGCAGCGCAGTGCTTAGCTGGTAACAGCGTCGAAATCTATAATCTAGTTTGTTTGTTTGGTTGAACGCGCTAATCTCAGGAACTATTGGTTCGATTTGAAAAATTATTTTAGTGTTGAATAGCCCATTTATAGAGGGACGTTATAGGCTATAAAATTTCACGCGGACGAAGGTCGCGGGCAACAGCTAGTTATGAATAATCACGAAAGATATTCCCGTAAGTGACAGTATAAGTTCGTATTTTATTTGCTGTACTAAATTGAACACTGAATAAAATCAACATTTTTTTCGTACCAAAACCATTACCCAAGCTCTGCTGATAATTACGTCAGATTTCTGGGTTACTAGTGGATATTTTCGCATAGTTCTGTTATAGATGCATTGAAAACGAGGAGATCCAACGCCTCAGCCGTTCTCAGTTTTTTTTTGCGGTACTAACTTAATTAAATCTATATTTCTTCTTATTTTTATTTTTTTTTATGATACGTTGCCCCACACTAGGAATTTCTCCTGTATCGTGGGCGTTTACAAACATTTAAATTCACATACACCAACAGCCAGACCTTGTTCCTTGTACCAGATACTTGTTCCGTGCGGGAATCGAACCCGCGACACGAAGCGCAGCAGTCAATCGCTCAGCCAATGCGCCAACCGTGCCGTCGAATTAAATCTTTAACCGTGCCTTGCTTATACTTTCTTGAGAGTTCCAGGTTACTATTGAATGTTTTCGCATAGTTCTGTTATAGATGCATCCGAAACCGAGGAGTCCAATCCAGGACACATTTTTTTGGACTCCTACTTGGTATGATATTTACAAGGGTTACTTACAATAGCACTGCAGCAGGCCGCAAAGAAACCTCGCCAATAGTTACGTACTGCAAAGTACGTTGTTGTTACTTCTATGGAGAACAGCACACCTGCAATCAAATAGTAAAAACTTCTGATTAGCACATTTTACTGAGACGCCTTTTGAGTTGAGTGGCTTGCGATTAAGGAGGCCTATATCCAGCAGTGGACTGCTGTAGACTGATGATGACTTAATAAGACGCTGAATTCACCAAAGGGTAAAGAGATTGTGATTACGAGTACATAATCACTGTTGACGGCAGGTAATGTCATTGAGACTACTGTAACTTCGCAGCAAAACTTAAGAAACCCGAACTAAAATATGGAAGCATAGAATATGAAGAAAATAAAAAGATCCCAAAAGATGTAAAGGAGAAGACTTTGCACGTGACCAGAGGGCTGGCCTTTTTTTTGGCGAAAAGATCAGCATTGCCATCCAATCTGACAATGCACTTTTGTTTTTGACAGCTATGTGGACGATTTTTTTGATGGCTTGTCATTCTTTTCCCATTTTAATACTCGTACATATTTTTATTACCTATTATTTTAAATATATTTGTAGTTTGTAAATAATGTACATAGATGTGATAAAGAGAAGTATTTCTTCTGAAAAATCATGCTCTTACATTATGGCAGGCAGTCGGTGGGTACCAACCTATTCGCAATTTGACTGAACAAAAACAGCTACGGGTTAAAAGACTCCGTTACACTTTATCAAATTGGGAATCGAATTCAGAATCGGCAGTCGCCAGAGACCGTCATGGCAGCTTCAATTGAAAAGTCATAAATTAATGAAAATTCAATAACCAATTGAGTGGCTCACATCAAGTGCCTTGCTATTTAAAACTAGGTCATTGGCAGTGGCGCATACTAGATTAGCACAAGGGACCATACGTTTTTGTATTCGTAATATTGGTATGTAAGAAAAGATTTAGATCGAGGACTGGGAGACTTGGATTAGTCGGCCATAGCAAAGACAATCTCTACAGACGGGAGTTCATGGACGGCTCAGGTCGCAAGTGTGTATGCCGCGTGTCTCCACAGATAATGGCCCACCTTCCATCTTGCGCTGCATGCCCTGACACCAGTGCACTTGAAGATCTCATGACTGCATCAGCGAGCAGAGTTCGCTTAGCTGAATTTTGGGCCAAATATGTTTAATACTTATTTACCATCGACTCGCTAAGAACGGATATCTGTGTAGCTTATATGAGTTGATCATCCGAGCTGATGCTACAACCGCAAAACCGTACAAATAAAACATCTGAATTTCTTCTTCTTTCATAACAAATAATTAAACTTGCATACACAAACAGCCAGACCCGGAACAACTACCTTTAGATCATACAAATATTTGTCGTGCGGGGATGGAACCCGCGACACGCAGCGTAGCAGCCAATCGCTCAGCCACTGCGCCAACCGAATTTGACGATATAAATTAATCGTTTTAAGTCCAGGACTTACCTCCAACAGGGGCAGCAAAACATGAAGCAACACCCACGGCACAGGCTGCAGCCAACATTTCACTAGTTCTGGACTCGTTGGAGTAGATCCCTTGGAAGGTCGTCACCAGTTTGGAGAGTAGTGTGGCTACCATTGATGCTATATGGACTGATGGGCCCTGGTGAAGAAATGAAAAATGAAACTTTGCAATTTTTTGCGTGACGAATAGACGATTTGAGAGAGGATGGCATCAAATTATCAAGTACGTGGAATCCATTCCATTCCATCCAGTTTTGAGTATGCACTAAAGTAGCAGCCTGCATCGTAATAAGAACTCCATAAAACCTGGTCATACTGTGAGTGTGTTTTGCCGTGACTTAGTTCGAGTTCCAGTAGTGCGCGTAGCAAAAGACTAAGAAAGAGAGAAGATAGATTTTTCTGTATCTAACAATTTATTTTCCATCCACCCGCATTCTCCAGTCATCCCACGATCATGGCGTTTGCAACAGCGTTAAATATCGGGAGCCCAAAAATAATGAACAATCAAGGAAGATATCCCGTAAGTGACAGTATAAGTTTAGCTTCATTTACTCAAACCCCACCACTGCAAACCTTATCTTATAATGTTTTTTGTTAAGCTTTTGCAGATGCAATAAAAAAATACCCTATAATACTGACCTCTTTACCGAGTGGTAAACCGGAGCCCAGCGTAGCTGTTAGACCGACGATCTTGGATATCATCGCTCGGTACGTCAGGTACTCTTTTAGATGTACTCCGCGGAGTATCGTCTTCATTTCTGGTATTCCTGAACCTGTAGTAGAAAAGTGAAGACTCAATTATATGACTGAGACGGATTCTTTGATTTTACAAGGACAATAGAATATTTGATTATTGACCTTGTTGGTCTAGAAAGCCATCGGATGCAGTCGCTGTGGCCGAAATCGGCCAGATGGCATCATCTTCATCTAATGGTCGCAAGCGCGACTGCTGAGCATGAGGTCCTGGGTTCAATTTCCCGGGTGGACAAATTGTAATTGGGTTTTTCCATCAGGAATTTCTCAATAGCAGCCACGGAGTCTTGATTTATGCCCGGTTCATGGCAATAGGCTCGCCCCCTATTATGGGACTTAAACATAACCAGCGAAATGTGGGTGTACTATTAGGTACACCTCTGCCTAACCCTTCGCGGATTAAGGCGTGATATTATGTTATGTTAGAAATGAAATATCTGGAACCTTGAAATTTTAAGACCTTAAAGATTTGCTTCGTAGAATCGGGCAGGTTTCTAGCTGTAGAAGATTTTAGTAGAGTTTCTACTCTACAAGAAATTTAACTTACCTATACTCTGTGCTGCAACTATATGCACGAACCCAGCGGCGAAGAGTATGAGGCAGACGGGGAGGGACACCCACGCCACGTACTGACTGAACGTGGACGTCGCCAGGTCGTTGTACATCCACATTCGTGCTGGAAATTACGGCATAAGTTAAGAAGAGATAGAGAGAAAGAAGACATGTTGCACCACCCCAAGTCAATTGGGATAAGGGTAGGAGAAATATGATGATAGGTACTTACCCACACTTTCCACCTTATTGCGTAAGCATGAAAAGATAAATTAATTGTTGAATAATTTGGCACATAAAAAGTCGATAGCTAATGCCACTGCAAAAGAAGCTCCCTAAAAGAACCAATGTTGTTTTATAGGTGATAAATACTAATTTAGGTTCGTTCGGTTTCGCAGTATTAGTTAGACAACTAAATGCATCCGATCGGCATCTAACATTGCTGAATCATGTTTTGGTTATCCTTACCATCATGATCCACGGCCCGACTTCACTCACTGCAGGGTATAGGCCTCTCTTTGCTTGTGCCAAGCTCCATGTTCTTGTGCTAGCCTTATCCAGGATATTCCCGCAATGGCAATGGCAACAATGTCATCTGTCCATCTCGCCGCCGGATAACCAATACTTCTCTTTCCAGTACTTGGACAGTTCGACACGATTCGAGCTTAGCCAAAAGGCTTGCCCGGTCTACATAAATTACCCTTCTGAGAAGGATGATGTCGATCCGAACATAACGTCTGTTGCATACCTTTAAACAGATAATTCAAAGTGTCTTCGGGACATCTATTTTCAAGATAGTACTTCAAATTTCCTTACCATTCTGACAAACAGCGATCCCCCTGTCCATGGCGAAGTTGACGATCGCCATGATGATACCCAGCAGCGCCAGGAACACCCAGTCCTCGCCCAGACGAGCGAACGTGTGTCTCCATACATAGCCTGCGACAAACTTCTTGCACGTGAATATTTATTATCAACAACATGGGGAAGTTTTAAAATGTTTGAATGATGAATGACGATGGAATGTTACGAATTTCTAGAGAGCCGTTTTTTTTACCACATTCGATAAAAAGCGCTTAGGAGGAGATCGTTGCTAAATAATAACAGTCGCTCGGATCGATCTTTAGGTTATGCCGCGCTTGTTTAGGTAGGTCCGTGGATGGATGACCACCCATAACATACCGAGTTTCCACCGTGCTTCGGAAAGCACGTTAAGCCGTTGGTCCCGGTTGTCGTTTGTAAATCTTTTACAGACGTTACAGGTAGTCTGTGGCCCGAAAGTCCGGGACCATTCGGTGCGCCGGAAAGCCGGCTGAGCTGATAGTCTTGGCTGTCATTTGTAGATCTTTAACATCTAATCTGACCTACACAATCTAGTTACTGGGCAACCCCTTCGTAAAACTGGCTAGCAGACTTTTGTGCTTCTAACCGGTAACCCGCCAGGAACAAAAACTTAACGTGCTTTCTGAGGTATGGAGGGGTTTCGATATGTAATGAATGGTCACCCATCCACACACTCACTTCGACAAGCGTTGATTGCCCTTGAAAATTGTACCCAACAACTGTTATCATCCAGCCAGTAGCTCTCCAATCAAGTAGACACTCACCTAATACTTTAAAGAACTTCCCTCTCGGTCTGTGTTTGCCGCTTGCTTCTAGTTCCTTCTGCCGGAGCTTGTCGTCTTTTCTCCTCTTCTTCCGTAACCTCCTGAGTCTCCTCGCTTCTTCTCTGGCTGCTTCGCTTAGGTCGCGCTGATAGCGACCATACATCTGGAAAGAAGAATGGTTTTGATTATTTATTTGTTTAGTACGACGTTCTTCTTTTTCTTAACTAGCTATACTATCCTAGTACCCGACCTTTAAGTTGTATTTTGATACTTGTACGGATTTCAGTTATAATTAAATTGGTAATGTTACTTTCACAAACCTATGAAAGAATAATAATAGGCTATTTGACAACATCGAAAAAAAATAAAAATATTTAGTCGGTCAGTTAGATCACCAAAAAATGTTGGACACGTATTTTTTTCTTTTGTGACGTCACTGGCTAGTAAAAAGTAACAGAAATTGTGACGTCACGCGATATTTTTATGCGCTGTATCGTGGTAATTTTTCGTTTACATGACAAAACAAAAAATACGTCTCCAATATTTTTTGATAATCTAACTGGCGGCCTAATTTTTTCAGTCAAATACCCTATTTGCAACTGCACAATAACGCCTAAAGTTAATACATAGCAATTAGGTGTCTAAATACCAAAAGCATTGACACCTATGGTATTGATAGAACACTAGTTCTATCAGGGGAGGAGAAGTGGCGGAACTAACCCCCAGCCAAGTTATAAGTACTAAGAAAACTGACCACCACCCTGTTGCCCCTGTCAACCATCTCTTGTAATTCCATCTTCTTTATCAAAACACTCAATTTGTAGACAGAGTTATAAACAACAATTACATTTTTAAACCAACTGCTGCCGACAAAGAAAGTAAAAATACTGAAAGGCTAATTAGTATAAAACAGCCTTGAATCCAGGCTCTGTTTACAGTAGCTATCAGATTATCTTGTGTTTAGCCAAGATAATAAATCGGAAAATACCAATATTTGAGTTTTATATACCCTAGTACTTTTGGCAAATATAGGGTGGGTTAATCTCGGCTGACACTACAAGATTAAAGGATGAATTATTTGAGGTCAAAGAATCTTGTAAAGTACTTTTTACCACGACGTACTTTTTCCATTATTCATGGAAAATTCAGGTTTGCACTTGGTCCCATGGTAAAATTCATCTTCATGAGTACTAGGCTCCCGTGGCTCCCGTACTAGGCTCGTGGCTCCCATGGGACTGGAAGACGTTGCGTTAGAAGGTCTCCCACTAGGTGGACCGATGACCTGGTAAAGGTTGCGGGGATCCGCTGGATGCGAGACGCACGGGACCGGTCAATGTGGCGACGCTTGGGGGAGGCCTATGTCCAGCAGTGGACGTCCTTCGGCTGAAATGATGATGATGATGATGATGACTAGGCTTTTTTTTTTTTTTTTTTTTTTTTCCGGATGGGAATTCATCAAATGACCCCCCCCCCACTCTGGGCGGAGCGGAAGGGAGTGTCAGACTTGTACTGACTAAAACCCATCCATGTTCCTTCTTTGCCCTTTGTGTTCCAGGGCCACGGTATCTCTTTCGAACAGTCCCGCAGCCCTGGCAGGCATCGGTCCTTGCGGACCCCAACTTATTTGCTGACATCTCTTTGAGGCGCACGTGGAACACGAACGCGCCGTCGACACGGCCTGTCGTCATAAGACGGCCGGACGGCGAGCTGGCCCATAACTCGCCGTATGATGACTAGGCTCCCATAAAGAATACAGGGTGACACAGACGCACAAATATCCAGTAAACCATTCTGGACCTCCCGCTCCCACACACAAATTTTTCATCGGTCATTTAAAAAATAATCTGTTGTTCCATACATTTTGTCTGTGTAGGTAAGTGTTCCAGTTTTATAGGAAACAGCAGATTTTTTCATAAATTACCGATGAAACATTTCTGTGGGGGTTGGGGAGGTGGGGTTCAGAATGATGTTCTGAATACGTGCTAACCGTTTGTTGGTGGGTGTCCCTTCCACTGTACCTCATTTAACTATACACCCTGTTTTAGACTTGGTAGATAGATAGATTCTGATAAGGCTTTGGAGAAGACGTTTAATAAATAAATACATAAATATGTCAACCTAAGAGGAGAGGAGGTGAGGGAGGGAGAATATCTAAAAATCGAAGCAGGTGGCGTCTGTAGTTTCTGCCTACCCTGATGGAAATAATGCGTGACTTTATGCAAGCATTTCAACCTAGTCAAGTAAAAGGAACATTTATGTACAAGTTTTCTCTCACACCTGAACTGTTTTTTGTGATAATATCCACTAAGGTACCCTGAGACAAATTGAACAATAATTTTCTTAAGACAAGAACTCGAATAGGCAGACACGGTGGTTGTAATGAAAGAAACCACCACACAAAAGAGTGTCCATGGAGTTTCTTGCCCGTTCTTCTCCATAGAGATCTACGTTAGGGAATGGGCAACTACAGTACTTTCAGTTTTTGTATCTTGTGACTGGGACTGTAGCTATATTTCATTGCTGTCTTTGTTTCGACAATTCAAAAGTGCCTGTAACTGGCCTACTTGAAATAAATGCTTTGATTTTGATTTTGACAAGCAAAGCCAATAGGTAATCAGAAGTAGGGCATCAACGAAATACCTAAGTACAACTCATGTGACTTCTATGAAAACCACGACTCACGCAAAAACGACTGTCCACTCACAACACTAATCCGGAGATAAAGCAATAAAAATCAAAAACAAATACTGATCTTATCACCAAATCAGGTAGTCGGCAAATGACCTTATTTATCTAGGTGTACAATCACGGATTTTGCATGTCCTACTAATATTGTGTTGTATTACAAGGCGATATGACAAGAACATGTGTTCCTGATAAGTTTCGGACAAAACTTTTATCTTTGGGTAGACGTCTCAAGGTGTTAAGTGGGTTGTTATTGGTCAGTAGATAATCGGTGATTCATGTGAGGTACTTTTTCAAAACTAAAAAAAAAATCGGGATTTCGCAAGTAATGTTGGCTTCCTGTTGCTCACCCTTACGCGGCTTATCCATATCCACTTATGACTTTACATAGCCCCAAAGCAAAAACACCTCTACCTAACCCTTCGGGGATTTCAGACGTGACTTTGTTTATGTTATGTTGATACATCACAACTCGTTAAACATATTTAAAACATCACTCTTTCTATGTCATAAACGATTGTCACAAGCACAATGTGTTTTAAATTCGCTAAGTTCAAGTAGATCAATTTGAAACCGGCAAATTAACACTTTTGCACTGTCCGCGATGTAGACACAAAAGTCAATCGCAGTGAATCATATGTAGTATGTTCTATGCTCTTGGGACGGGGGAAGGGTTAACACGTTGAACCCCGGAGTAAAATCCATGTTTAGCCCAGTGGGCCGTGGCGGACACCTTGTGACCGCCAGTATTTCGGGTCCAGGGGGCCGTGTCGGACACCGTGTCTCCGCATGTCCTCGATCACTTCAGAAGCCTCTAGGCGGCTGATGGACAGCGTTTCGACTGTTTTTACTAAGGCAAGTGACCCGCGCGGGCCCACAGTTCAACCTGGCCAATTGGCACGAAAACATTCGAAAGGACTTATAATTTTTAGGCCTTCAATTGGTATATTTTTTGTAGGTAGATATTAATTTATAGCTTTTATAAGGCACTCTAAAATTTTTAGAATTATTATCACAACAGTAATCAAACTTTAATTTAATTCAATTTCGCTCAGAAATTCTGAATTCCGCCAATCCGCACTAGCCCCGTGTAGTTAGTCTGTGTGACTTGTGTCCGGACAGTGGTAACGTTACTCCTATGTTTTGAGGTTATTGATTGGCGAACAAGCATGCAGCCCACCTGATAGTAAACAGTTTCCACGACCACAACTTCTGTAATACCGGAGGCAGCGTCCCTTCTTCCCGTTGCTCCAGAACGCGGCATCGCTCGATAGCGGCAAGAATAGGTAACTATGGTGATTGGTGGCAGTATTTCTGCGAACGAGCTCTTCCAAAGAGAGCTTTATTGCTACTGAATTTAAATACTTATTATTGGACCAATTTTGGGGAACAGTCAATTATAATTAAGACGCATTCAACGCGAACCAGATATAAGTGTTATTCTTAGATATGAGTTTGTGGGTTTTACTATATGTATAAATGTAGATGGATGGAGAGGAAGAGCAAGGCCAAATAAAAGATGTATGGATTGTGAGAGGAATGATATTAAAGAAAAGAGAGTGAATGGTAGCGTGACGGTAGACAGGGGAACATTGAAGAAGAATACATGTTACGCTGACCCCAAATCCAACACAAAAAGACCGGAAGATGATGATGTGGGTTCTGCATTACCGCACAGTTCAAAGAAAACTCCTTGACATTTCTTGGTCATTATCAAGGACAGATTGGAGTATAGATATATGCCTGGTAATGGCAATGGCCTCACCTCCTACTACATGGGACTTCAAAAATAACTAAAGAAACATATTACTATATCATCCTCAGCCCGACTTCTCCTACTGTTGGATATAAACCACTCTCTGAGTATGCTACTCTCTACGTTCCAGTGCCCGCCTCATCCAGGTTTTACTTTCGAAGTCAGCAGTGTCGCCTGGCTGCCCGACTCTTCAGAAATACAGCCAAGATGTTTCAGAAGCAAGAGCAGATTCTTGCTTCTGATTGGTATCGCAAGGTTCATCCAAAACTACGCTTGGACGAACGGCCGCGCCAAGCCGCTAAGTGGCTTATTTAGCATAGCAGTGGCATTGTTCATTGACACTCTAAAATCGGGCCATGGATTTTGTAATATTGGAAATAATTTAGACAAACACACGTTACGATAGTCACCAAGGGTAAGGTAAAGGCAATAAAACATTCGAAGTAAGAAAACTCAACATGTATAGGATGTTCACGGTGATGGTATTTTTTTGGCAGTTAATAAACAGGCCCGCTCTTTTTGGAAAGTTCTGTACATGGGGCTCTTAATATCTCCAAGATCCAGCTTTCGATTAAACGATTGCACTCAGTTTTGTACGAGTATCATAAATAAACCATACTGCTGATAAAATTGGGCATCTTCTGTAACTGTAATTCAATAAGGTTTCCTTGATACCGTAACACAAAGCCGGCGGAATTTTGAAATGTATACTAATATTTGAAGAGTTTGTTTGTTTGGTTGAACGCGCTAATGTCAAGAACTACTGGTTCGAATTGAAAAAATATTTTAGTGTTGGATAGCCCATTTATCAAGGGAGGCTATAGGCTATTGTATTATAACATCACGCTACGACCACATTAATAAACCTTCTGTCTCTCACAATTATGTGACGCAGACGAAGTTGCGCGGGTCAGCTTGTTAAGATATAAAGTTATGAGGAATTATTTTAGACCTACTTTTTATATATCGAGCCCAAGACTTCAAAGACCCAAAGTATTGATGAGATGGCTTTTTTGACCAAAGGGAAACGACGTTATGAGACAACTTTTCGAACCAAAACAAGTTATATTATTGCAGGTTTGTTGCGAGCCCAGTTCTTCAGGGGTCGTCGTAAACCGGAGGCAGCTGGCTCAACCTGTTTATCCAAAAGCGGGACGGTGACGCCCATACAACCACACAAGAAATATGTCTTGTTTGTTTACTGCTTTCGCAATCCGAAATTTTCGATACTTTGTCGTTATTTTGGTGATGATAACAAATTTCATTTTGATTATCCTTCGAATCGACTCAGTTGATACATACCTGATTTCTCCCAGTTTTTTTAATCAATGTACACCGTGACTTATTAGTCGTCTTACAACGGCAGCCCACTTCATGTATCTAATGACTACTATGCATTCATTAAAAAAATAGGTATTTATGAGAATTTAATAATTTAAAAATAAAAATATTATTCAATATTATGACGCATGACGTAGTTAAAACACCCTATTGCGAGCGATGATCTGATACTAGATTTGAGCGCTGGGTAGGTATGTTCTCCCGTTTGATACGTAAACATCATTAACAGGTTGTTTCATAATTTTATTCTAATTTATTATTTATTTTTCTTTGTACCTATTATGGTAAGTAAAAAAAAATCGCGCTTAGAGCTATTTTATTTCGGGTACATTGAGTGGACCACATTTGTAAGACGACTAAAAAGTCACGGTATATTGTTCTTTACCTGTGTATTCTTCACAGATTTTATCAGGTCGGACAAAGAATCACCGATAATTCCTATTTCTGTATCAAGGATCTTGACAACATTAATGAAATGTTCTTTACCTGTATTTCTAAATGTTTCTACCAGGTCGAAGACGATTGTGTTTGGAATTCTAGCAACCCAACTTCATCCAAGCCTCAATCCAATCATCACCTGCCCAGCCTTTTCCCAACTATGTTGGGGTCGGCTTCCAGTCTAACCGGATGCAGCTGAATACCAGTATTTTACATAAAGCGACTGCCATCTGACCTCCACAACCCAGTTAGTACTGGGTAATACGATACCCCTTGGTAAGATTGGTTGTCAGACTTTTTGGCCACTGACTACCTAACGACTGTCAAATATCTATAAATGACACCCGGGACCAACGGCTTAACGTGCTTTCCGAGGCACGGAGTAAACTCGTTATGTAATGGGTGGTCATCCATCCACAGACCAATCTAGGCAAGCACGGATTAACCTAAAGATCGACCCGAGCGGCTGTTATTATTTATACTGTCTTTAATTAAAACTAATAAAATTCGTTATTAGTTTTAATTTCGTTCACTTTTTAAAACAATCCCAGATAGAAAACTAAAACAGTTTCATACGAACAACTCACACTACGACACTACACACCGCAATAAAAAATCTCAACTAACCAAGAAAAATCTGGTCCAAAGAGGACACAACTAAACGGATCCTAATAATACCAGTTACGTAGTACTACAAATTAAAACTGTAATTAGCCTCTTAGATGCGTGGGACGCACTATTTATAGAGCAGTCTGTGTGCATGTTTGTTTTTATGTTCTGACTGTAGGGAATTCCAGGAGTTGCGGGCTATTGTCTGAGGATAATGCTGGGTATGAATGGACTTGTCCAGTACGATTATTATACTAGTACTGTTGTCACTGGCAAAAACAACAACATTTTTATATGTGGCATTTTCCTAGAAGAAGAGTGATCATGGAGTTTCTTGCCGGTTCTTCTCCATAGGAAACGACCAACTCGTACCGTGCACCTTTTTGTCGACGTTTTATAAGTGCACATCTAGGCCTATGTAAAATGAAATATTTTGATTTTGATTTCCTAGGGTTGCCCTTGTTCGGAATATTTAATTCGTAGAATAACAAAGCCGAACCGTAGCACGGCCACGGGTAGCACCCCTTGTTGTGGCGCTTCTAACAAATATTATATATAGTTATAATATAGGGCAGTTCTGAGTCACCTGACGATATTACCAATTCCATAAAATTATAGGTCCATCCATTAGCCTGATTAATGAGTAAACTAGTCCTGGATCTGAGGAAACTATTTTACTCCTGGATTAAAAAGATGGGATTTTTTTCTTAATTAACTTGGAGACCTAAACATTCAATACTTGTACAAAAAGTTCCAGAATGTAACATCCACCAAACAGCTCTGGGCCTTTTGTGGTGGATTATGGCCCACTCCCCCTCACAGAACAGAAAGCCTGTGTCCCAGCAGTGGAAACGATATAAGCTGGTTATGCAATATTTCAACTTATTGAATGCTTCGTTGGTCTAGTGGTCGCAAACGCGACTGCTGAGTATGATTACCTGGGTTGGATTCCCAGGTCGGGCCAAGTGTTATTCAGTTCTTACATCGGGCATTTCTAAGTAGCAGTTCCGTAACTGCTGAACCGGGCACATAACCAGACCCCGTACTCTGGATTTGTGCCCGATTGATGGCAATATGCTCGGCCCCTATTACATGGGACTTAAAACATACCGGCCGAACCGAGGTCTACTATTAGGTACACCTTTGCCTAACCCTTCGGGGATCATAGGCATGATCTTATACTCATTGCTATTACGTTGCAGGCTAATTGTCCGCATTATCCACTGCTAACTGCAACTATCCTCCAATTGCCTTGAAGACCTCCATATTGGATCTTATATCCATGTACACACACACGTATTTAGGTCTACCTACATCTTTATCTTCAGCAAATATGTGAAAATCAGTGCGCTCGATAACCTTAATCTGTGTAAACTTTACCTTAGGCTGAAGGTAAAGTTAATCGTTCACGTGATTTCTACGTAAGATGTCTTATCTATAAGCCTCTCATCCTTATGCACATACACTGTTTGAAATTCTACTGTAAACAGTGGCTGGTACCTTTTTTATTGCACGGTAGTGCTTGTTCAAGTATTTGTGTCAGGGCTTAGGAAAATTGGTTTTAATTTGTGGTGGGGTTTTCTTGGCAGGATGTATAGGAAAATCGATGTTTGAGATTATGGGGAGAATCGTGTGCATAGAAGAAATTATTCATAGTAACAGACAGGAGCAAATACTGCGATCACATTTCCATTATTTTTTAGTGTAAAAGAAATTTTCAAGACCTCTTTACCGAATGTTCATTAATTATTTCATTCAAAGAAAACAAAGAAAACAAAAATGTTTGTCGCAAGGACATGACATGCATCCAAAAATTAAACAATAATT
Source organism: Noctua janthina (assembly GCA_963576755.1). Lineage (NCBI taxonomy): Eukaryota > Metazoa > Arthropoda > Insecta > Lepidoptera > Noctuidae > Noctua > Noctua janthina. Next base: position 11,098,447 of record OY755075.1, on the reverse strand, counting down.
ATACAACGCATAACAAATATTATTAAAAAAAGAAGTTAACAGCTCATTCATAAACCATTTAATATTTGCAAAACAATATTCCATAACTATTGAGCATCGGTGGCCCAGTGGTGGCGGTCCCGACTTACGAGCAGTAAGTCGTGGGTTCGAACCCAGGCATGCGCATTACTTTGTGTAATTTATTTCATCACCACTGCTCTCAAAACGGTGAAGGAAAACATCGTGAGGAAACCGGCATGTCCTAGAAGCTAAAATTAGATGACATGTGACAACTACCAACCCGCACTGGGCCCGCGTGGTGGATTATAGCCCATTCCCTCTCATAGAGAGGAGGCCTGTGTCCCAGCAGTGGGAACATTATAGGCTGATATATTCCATAACTTAGAACTACATATCTACACTACACACAGACACAGAACTACAATTTATTATATTCAAAACATTATTTCATATTCTCATTCCAAAATTCACTTATTTCTTTAAAATCCTCAAATAAAATCTAGACCCAACCGCGCCAATGACTCAACCCAGACCAAAACACAATAAATAACAACAAAAAATCGTTGTTTTAAATTCATGAATAAGCTCCGTATTGCATAACAAGCCGCTAAACTAGTTGCAGCAAGGTTATAAGAAAACTGCAACAGCGGTGCGCACGCGCATGTGACGTCACGCGCGGTGTCACTGACCCCAGCGGAAAGCTCGAGAATAAGTACAACCCTGACCAGATAATAATGCTGGTTTATGACAACCCTGGTTTTGATGTAAATTATGAAGCAAGGATAGTTACAAAGTACTAAAGAAAAGTATGGCCCCGATCTTTTTGATTATTCGCCAATATGGTATAGAATTGGGAGGCTAGCACATGCAAAGGGGAGCTTATACTTAGCAATGACTGAAATCGGCTGTGGATGAAGATGATCAGGGATGTATGCTTGACCCAAGAGTGGAAAACTATATACCTTATAAAGATATGATTTAGAGAGTACACATTTGAACGATTAGGAACTTAGAATGAGACTCTATCATTAAAGAAATAATACAGAATCCTTATAAAAGAGTCCATCTAAGGTGCAAGAGACATCGAACTACAAATGAATACTACTTATTCAAATATTTAGTTCATCATTCTAAAGGCCCTCCCCACATAGAAATATTTCATCGTGTACAGTATTCGTTTGTGCGGCGAGAGCTCTTCTACCCTCTATAATGATGAAAATAAGTCTTATTTGAAAAAAATGTAGTTTTGGAATTAGAAAAGTGTGGTTCAAAAAAAATATGAAATTCAGGAAACCGACACTAATATCCAACAAGGTCCTAAGGTTAGATTAGTATAAAATCCCCATCAGCAGACACAAACGGATGTGATTAAGATCAAAATCTAAGTAATTAAATCTCACACATCTTCGCACAATAACAGAATATTACGTAAGCGGTCTTACGACTGAATTGACACGGATAAATCATGCAGTCACGAGCTTAGATTATGAGGATTGTTCCACACGAGTGCAGTAAACAGGACAGACAGTAGACCTGCAGAAGTGCAGCCCAACAATAGTTTTTACATGAAGCTTATTATAAGACTGGATGAGCCAGAACAGAGCATTACGAAGACCCAGAACGGACCCTTCACAAAGCCGTCAACCAAGAATCATGTACATCGAATTAAGTAACTTTACGCAAAATTTTGTTGCTGGGAAACGACTTTTTTTTGAGGTGAAAAATCACGTTTTACGGTAGGACTCAATGTAACGCACTAGAAACATTGTGCTGATGGATGGATTGAATATTACGGGGGTCATGGAGGTGTTAAAGTAAAAAAAAATATATTAAAAACATGTATTTAAAAACACCTGTAAATAAGTCGGAAGTTTGACTCCCAATATCTCCGTAACTAAAAGGTTGCCTAGGTATGGAACAGAAACTAGAACAAAAAAAATGATCGCATGATGGAGAACAACTGCCTTTCGGCTTCGTTAAGGATCTTGTTACCTTTATAGTAGTCGTCTTAGAATTCTGCTGCGAATTTAGCGTGCACCAGTTCCTGTAACGTGCAGACAACCGGGCTCGAAGGACACGGTATTAAGGGTTCCATTGTTCGTATTCCATTGGAAAGGTGGAAGAGAAATGCTAAGACATTGGACATCGTCTTTTAAAGCTTCAGGCTTGCGAATGGCGAAATTCAACTTGTAATGATACATTGAGGGCCAAAACTCAGTCACACAGACGTATCTATAAGATAAAATAGTGGACTGTGTGTAACATAAGACCCAGGTCAAGTAGATTTACAAGCAAGGTTGTAGCATCCTAGCATCCACCTTGCTAAGGACAACAGCATCAGCAATTCTTTTATACCTTACAAAAGCAGAACTACCAAGACACTGTCTTCAAAACGACTGTCCTCGTCTGCCCCACGACTTATCCTCGATAGCTTACAATCTTAATAATAGTCGCAATTACATACAAATGTGAGTTATGTAAATACGTTGTATAATGACTTTTATGTGAATATTATGAAAATGTATCACATGATTTGATGTTCAGGCGCATTTTGTTAATAGTCGAGTTAAGATGTTTGCGAAAATGCAGTTATATTTTATTGACATTCGAACTAGTGGTGATAAAAATAATGTTACCCTAATCATTACTTATAATTTGGTAAATAGGCTCATTTTGAAATCTACCTTGCTATGCAGAATTTTAAGTAACTACTCAATTGCTTCAAATTAAAAAAAGATACCCATTCATTTCATAAATTGTAAGTACCTAGGTAGAAATGACTTCAAATACAATTTGAAATAAGTGTAGACAAACTCAAATTCTTATTTTACATACAGAATGGAACGAACATCGACGTACAAACGAATACCACGTATTCAGTACATTCTTCCGAACCTGCCAACATAGAAATATTTCATCGGCAATTTATTAAAAAAAAACACTGCTCCTCCATACATTTTGACCGTGTAGGTATTGCTCTTTTGTAGGAAACAGCAATATTTTTTTTTTCGATGGGTTCCCTTCCACCCTGTATACATTGGTCATTGGTTGGTTAGCGACTCTAGCGGTCACAAGTGCTACTGCTGATATGAAGTCCTGGGATCTCAATCCCAGGTCGTCCAAAGCGTTTTTTGAAGATTTTTCATTAGATATTTCTCAGTAGCAGCCCCGAGCATAAGACTTAAATATAACAGGAGCAATGCGCGTGTATTTAAATTAGGCCAAGAGCCAGCACTTTCAAGCTCGAGGTAACAAAAGACAGTTCTCAAAAGGTCCACCTCATCTCAGCTGACAAGAAGCCGCGCAACAAACCCTCGCACAACATATCTGTCTGCAATTTCATCCTCTAGGTTATTTATAGCTACAGACAGAACAATCTCGTTGTGAAAATCAGTTAATAGTATAAGGAAATATATGGTTTCCGTGACTTGCAATCTGATAAGGAAGCATTACTTTACCATCTTAGGTTATTAAAAAATTTGTGATGTCAAAGGTGTCTGGTAAGTACCTAAAGGAACTATCAGGTCTGTGGCTGGTCCTGTCAGAGACGAACCAAAGACTTAAGAAAGAAATGCGATTTCTGAAACAGGTAATGGCTGCTCTTTTGTTTACGTGAGAAATAATCGATTTTCCAAGAATTCCATAAAACAACTAATTTTCGGTTAGATCGACTAATATAGGGGGTTCGCCTCGATCGCATGATGGGAAGCGATGGTTGGAACCAGCGTGCCCAGAAGACGCCTGTTCACTCTTACTTTTTAGGCTGACGGTTTTCAGGTAGGAAGGTGGGAAGGTGGGGTCGGTGGGAAGGTAGACGGTTGCAGAGAGTTCCACACATTGGCAGAGGTCATAAAAAAGGCAATATGGAGGAGAAGCGCAGACTAGTCCGCTCCTCATTATTCAGTATTGCCTGTTTGTTTTATTTTGAATTTTTTACGTTTTATTGTTAAGTTAACTTAACCATGTGCGAGACTAATAAATACTTTCTCTTTATTTATAATCTCATAGTCATCATCCTGCCCTTGTCTCATGTTACTTGGGGTCAGCGTATCACGTGTTTTCTTTCATTCCCCTGTCAACCGCCTCCCTATCATACCCCTTTTTCTTTCATATCATTCCTCACACAATCCGTCCATCGTTTCCTCGGTATTCCTCTTCCTCTCCATCCATTAACATTTATGTTTATTCACTCTTAATACTAAGCCCTAAATTCCTATATCCAAAATTCTTCATCACCCTAAACTTATGCTTACCTATAGTTGATTAGTTTACCTCTGTATTACGCATGTGGTGAGCAAGCTGCAGTCAAGAAATATATACAGACACTACGCAGTGCCTTCTTTTCTTGAGTATCGTTTTCTGCGGTTTTTTTTTTGTTCGCATTATAACTAGTATATTCTAGTATTAATAGTTAACCACAAAGTGATGGTGGATATTATCCTTGGATTTCTATTTTTATTAGACCTTTTTATTCATAGCCTTGACTTTCAGTTACTACTGAAATTAGAACCAAAAAAAACATTTGGTGCTATTTTCAATTACATCGCAAAAAGTCAGTCGTTTACTTACCATTTAAAAGACTGAGTCTATGATTTATCTGAGGTTGCGTAACTCCCAAACCAGAAAGCAGCTAATATCGGAAAAGCCCAAAACGGTCCGTTGTCTTTTTGTCTGTATTTATGAACGCGCATCACGCAAAAATTACTGCATGGATTTATACGCAGTTTTCACCGCTCTATTGCTAGATGCTTAACTTAAAATATAGGCCACATTAGTTAAAGTTCTGGACCCGATAGGTGGCGCTGTGCGAAGCGAGAGCGGGTCGCTAGTAGTTTATAAAATATCACTTTGTAAGAACCTGAGCTACCTCAGGTTTTTACTTATTCCAGTACCTAGTTCCCACAGTTTGGTTAATCTAGTTTAATATAACTGACACAATTGCATTAGCAACGTTTGTTGACATTACCGGACGCGGTGATACCACCTAGGCAGGCACGATTACCGTCTAGGTAGGAATCAAGTTACTGAACAAGCTTGACAGTATGAAGACTAAAGTCAAGCAAACAGTTTTACTGGTTCATAAAGTTTCATCTGCATTTACTACTTAGCGTGTATCAAAGAAAATATAACAGCAGGTATTCGTCCTCAGGCTAAGTGAAGCGACGATGTCAACGGGATTGCTGTATAAGAGTTTGTGCAATTGGATAGGCCCATGTCCAGCAGTGGACTAATGTAGGCTGATGATGGAAATGATTCGTTTGACAGTAAAATCATACTAGAGTTGTCCATTAAGTATTTTCCGTTTTATGTGATATTTGCCACAAACATTTTGGAGATTGTCAGGTTTTTAAAACCACTCGGTGCGTTATAAAAACAGGCAAGTAGGTACCACGTCTGAATAAACGAGTCCTCATCTTGGTACGGTGCATAAGGTGAAAGGTAAAGCTGTAAGATACATAGGTATCCGGGTGATCGCATAAGGGATGTACCTACCCAAAAATTCAATTAAAATCGCCGAGGACTTATAACAGTACCTAGGGGAGCCTTCAACAAGCGGCTAACAGTCTTAAGCTAAGTTTCCACCGGACAAACCACATCCTGGGCATCAAGTTGCAAAGCGTTAAACACAACACCTGGACTAATTTACAGCTATTACACAATTGCGCAGCAAGTGGGAGGAAGGAAATACCGTCTGATGAAGTAAATTTCACAATTACCACAATTGGCTCGCGTGAAGTGGCGACAGTAGCCAATGGCTACTCATTTGTTGGTGTAAGGTTGCAAGGGATAAAGGTGTTGCCTTTCTGGACTACAGCCTGTACATGATTGGACATCCTTCACTGTCTGGAACCATTGTTAGAGTCAGATTTCCAAGGAGGCTTTGGTTTGCTCTATTTCGGTCTTTTGCCTGATAGGTCAGGATCTGGTTTCTGTGTGCACTACGCAGTACGCTCTCTAAAGCATATATCGCTGGCATTTCTTCGGACTTATTATGAGTGAACTTTATCTTAATCTTTATTAAAAAGCCAGAATATATTGTTTCTCTTACATGTGCTCTCCAACAAATTCTGACTTTATCACTTAATCGAATCTGAACGGAGCTGACGAAATGATTAACACTAAAAATAGGATATTTACCATGTTTACTGTTTGTTTTGAGTTCCCAATATTTCACATATTTTATATGTGGATTTGCTGCTTTTAAATTAAGACTGCAACCTTACCTCTACTATTTATGTGTGAGTTGCTTAATTTCCTTGCTTTTCCTTTAGTTTATTTCACGTAGAAAATCACAATTATGTTTAAGATACCAAAAAAATTCTCAATTAAAGAAGAATTATCACAACTCTTAAATCCATGACAACGAAAAATAAGAGTTCATCGAAGACCAAATCCATAAACCATTGATAACTAATGTTTCTATAGAACTGACCTACTTATTACTTGCTGCAGAGTACCTAGGTGTTACATTGACATTAACCTTAAGATATCGCGTGTTTGGCTCGGCTTGCCGCCATTACGGTTTGCCCGCTTAGCTATCCTGTTTAGACAATCTTAACTAGGTAAATGGGTTCCTTATTCCTTAAGGATTCCGTATTGTGTTTCTTTGAGACATTTTTAAGATGGATGGGCTTTAGATGATGGATCATAAGATCACGCCTTTTTTCCACGAAGAGTTAGGCAGAGGTGTCCTATAGACCTAAAGACCCTTGCAATAGGGGGAGAGCCTATTGCCAACATGGATAAGTTTTTTATGACTGTTTGCTTCCTTAAGGGGTGTCGTGTTTAAATAACCGGGTTGTGGAGGTCAGATAAGCAGCCGCTTCATGTAAAATACTGGTATTCCCAACATTTTTTTTCCTTAGCCTGTAATGTCTCACTGCTGGGCAAAGACCTCCCCCATAGCCTTCCACTCTTCTCTCGGTGCGATTTTCTCCTGCCAATCTCTCACACTATGTCGCCCTCTAAGTCCCACCTATATTGGGAAAAAGCTGGACTAATGATGGAAGTGTCCTCTGATGATGTTAGTTTCTTTGCTGGCTTTTTTCCAGCTAAATCAAATAAATAAATAAAGGAAAACTGCCGTTTTCCTTTCCGGTTAAACAATTACGATTTTAATATTGAGTTTAATGTTTACAAAGCTAATTGCTGCAATCTTTGTTAAAAAGAGATGTCTAAATGTCATTTGAAGAACTGACAATTGCAAGCTCATTTATCATCGTGACAATAAGATATCTTACCTGTTTGAAGCGGTTTAGGTCTCTATTTTATTTTTATCTGCATTTCTATTGCCGAAGAAAATGACTGTTACTTTTCTTGGTTACGCAGAGCATATGCAGGTTTTTCGAAAACAGCTCCACTGTAATGGTGTGTGTATTACCGGACCTTTAGAGAGACCACGCATGATTTGTGCGACCTTTTAGTATTTCTAGTCAATGATGCCCACTGCTGGGCTAAACCCTCCTTGATTTTGAAACTGTGCTGTAATTTTACGTTTTTCAATCCATAGTATACATAAATCTAGGTGAATGTCTCTAATAGGAAAAAAAGACTTGTCCCTTTTCAAGACCACTTTGGCCAAAAATGTATTAAGTAGGTATACCCAAAAAAAAGTATTCTTCTCAATAAATACATCAGAAAACTAAGAACTTCACAGGGAGGCGGAGTTGGTCAATTTAAATGCAACAGTAACTTTGTCTGTCAGTTACCATTACACGCCTAAACGGATCTGGGTTAGGGCATAGAATACCTATGCCTGGCTAGTACATTCCTTTGGGCAAATTTCCGACATTGCTGCCAAGGCCGAGGGTAAAAGCTAGTTTCAAATAAGTTTTATGTGGCATTGGACCCTGCCGGGAGATTTGATCAAATTAATTAAGTGGCGTCATTTATTGAGAGAAAGCGCAGGGCGTTGTCTGTGAGGAGCAATGTGCTTGCCCGCAGGTTCACTCGTTGTACTACAGACGTAAAAGTAACTCTCTTTCAGGCGTTCTGTCAATCAATCTACACGAGCGTGGGTGCTGTGGGTGTCATACACGCGACAAGCCTAGTTCCTACAATGTCCTAATAACGCCTTCAGGATGCTGTTGGGAATGCCCTGGCGCTGTAGTGCGTCGGGAATGTTCACGGAAGCTCGCATCGATGGCTTCTACGCTGCGAAAAAAAGCGGCCTCCTTACTACAGCTTGCATGGTAGTGACAACGGTATTTTGAAGATGATTGCTGCCCGATCGGACTGCCAATCCCAGAGACTCTGGGTGGGCACAGTCTAGGTGAAAATACTAATCTAATTAGTAGTAGCTTGGACCCGTTTCCGATACCGGTGGGCTACATTTTTTTATATTTTTAAATGTAATGTTCTAAGGAATATTTAAAAATGTAAAAGATTTGTAAAAATATAAATAAAGGAAATAAACTAATCTAATTACTTAAGCACCATTGTTACTAACATTAAAATACTAAGAAAACTATCGACTGTAGTCTGAAAATAAAGTTTAATTTCTTTAATAATTTTATTTTGCTTCCGTCCTGTTGTGCGGGATTTCTGTCATGACAGATACGCAAATGGGTCTTTCCTAACAGCCAATTTATGTACCCGAGATTTTCTCTGAGTTGGCAATATTTTCAGGAATCTGAATGTAAATATTCTGTGAAGTGTTAATTGTTAATAATTGTCTGTGATCATTCCCAGGCAACAAATTACAAGAAATGTAGATACCTCATCTTCTTACGAGCTACAAGTCGTTTAAAAAGTGTAGTGATTCATTTTAGGTTTGGGTTTAATTGGTATTTTAGAAAAGTTAGATAGATGTGTAGATATTTATTGATCATATGAGTCTACTATAACATACCAACCTACACAGTTATCAATCTATAAAGGGTGTAACAAGACCCTTAAAAAAGCCGAAAGGCATTTATTCTCCCCGTCATTGCCATCACTTTTTTGTTCTAGACCACACCTGGGAACCTTCTAGTTACGGAGATATTGGGGGTCAAAGTTCCAACTTTTTCACAAGTTTTTTTTTTTAAAAAACAATGTTTTAATGTTATTACTTTACTTTAAATAACTCCACGACTCCCATACTATTCAACGCATCCAGTAGCACAATGTTTGTGCGTTACTTTGAGTTATACCGTAAAACGTGATTTTTCACCCCAAAGAAAAAGTTCCCAGCAATAATTTTTGCGTAGGGTTACTTAGTTTGATGTACAGAATGCTTGGTTGACAGCTTCGCGAAAGGTCTGTTTACACCTTGTATTATTATAATCAATGTCTCTGGACGTGGACACCTTGCGATTTCTCTACACAAAGGACCGATTCTCCTTGCTAAGACAACGCACTATTGCACATAGTTACTCTATATAAGACTTGTGACGACTTCCGTCATGTTTTACATAAGCAGACCATAATAAAATCATCGGCAATCATTTGTCCGTTATTTAGATCAAGTCCGTTCCAAGGCACACGCACGATTGTAGAAAATTATATGAAACATAACATCACGCTTGTTATCGCCAAAGGGTTAAGCAGTGGTGTTACCATAGTACACTCATATTTCGCATGTTTAAGTTCCATGTAATAGGGGGCGAGTATTATATGCCAACAACCAGGCGTAAATTTAAACTCCGGCTACTGAGAAATTCTTGACATTAAAATTCAATAACATTTTGCCCGACCTGCAACGTAATAGCCATGAGTATAATATAACATCACGCCTATGAACCCCGAAGGGTTAGGCGAAGGTGTACCTAATAGTAGACCTTCGTTCGGCCGGTATGTTTTAAGTAATAGGGGGCGAGCATATTGCCATCAATCGGGCACAAATCCAGACTACGGGGTCTGGTTACGTGCCCGGTTCAGCAGCTACGGAGCTGCTACTGAGAAATTCCCGATGTAAAAACTCAACACTTGGCCCGACCTGGGAATCGAACCCAGGACCTCATGCTCAGCAATAGCGCTGTGACCACTATACCAACGCTGTTACGAGGCAGTCAATTATGTGTAGGTAGAAATAAGTAAGTATGTCATCATCTGCCTTTTCCCAACTATATTGGGGTCGGCTTCCAGTCTAACCGGATGCAGCTGAATACCAGTATTTTACATGGAGCGACTGCCTATTTGACCTCCACAACCCAGTTAGTACTGGGTAATACGATACCCCTTGGTAAGACTGGTTGTCAGACTTTTTAGGCCACTGACTACCTAACGACTGTCAAAGATCTACAAATGACACCCGGGACCAACGGCTTAACGTGCTTTCCGAGGCACGGAGGAAACTCGGTATGTAATGGGTGGTCACCCATCGTCAGACCAATCTAGGCAAGCACGGCTTAACCTAAAGATCGATCCGAGTGGCTGTTATTATTTAGCCACGAGCTCCTCAAATAAGTAAGTATGTATTTGTATGTAAATAGATCATTATGTGATTGTTTATAGTGATTAGTGGTCTTTATCGTGTTTCTTGTTTTGAAGTCGCTTTTCTTATGTCCTGGTGTAACCGCTTAGATCTTTAAAATTACAATATGGATTCTGTCGCGGTTTGCAGAATAATTTAGAGTAATTATTCCAGACGGTTTAAATGTTAATTAACTTAGATAACGCACAGAGATCTCGATGTTCTTACTTGTCGCCATTGTAGTCTTGCGAAGCAGAGGTCTTCAGCCAACACAGATGTCTAATCAACCAGAAAAGTGCCGGGACAGAGAATTTCACGTGAAAAGAACATAACATCACACTCGTAATCCCCGAAGGGTTAGACAGAGAAGAGGTGACGCTTTAAGGAGGTCTAAGTATGTCGAGCAGTGGCCGTTTTACGGCTAAAATATTGAAGATGATAATGAAAAGTTTTGCCTAGTTACAGCAATCAACGCATGTCGTAACACTGATAACACGTCCGATGTCTAATTAATTAATAATAAACAAAACAATGTCTTGCACTTTGATTCGTAATTATCACTTTCCCTCAAGATAACAGTCATATGATGTTATTTATGTGTTATTGTTATTAATATCATGACATCTGTCACCCGCGTCATGTTTACATTATACCACTAGTACTATAAAGTGAATAAACTTTTGATAAATACTCGGGATTGCCTTGGTAAATATTTTTTTATTTATGTTGAGAGATAAAAGTTCAGAAACTTTGCGTACAACGTGATATTACGCTCGTTTTTCTCAAAGTGGGAGGCAGAGGTGTAACTATGTGAAGTTTTCACATTTCACCACTTTTATATGTTTATATGCGTCAGAAAACATTAATACCTATTTTCACTAACACAAGGTGACTCTTAAATGAATGATCAAATAAAATGATGGGTTTCAATGCAAGCTTAGCAGCGAGTGATAAAATTACAACAGTTCAATAATATATAGGCAATAATATAGGTTTTTCTATAATTAAAATTATGCAGACAAATCTTATGTGAGCATAAACTTGACCTGAAGCAATTTTCAGGGTTGCCAATGTTCTTTATTTTCGGAGAATTTTATAACATCATAAACACTAACTTATTAAATGTTTATTGTTGGCCAAAAAAGCACAGTTAAAGTATTATAATCGGTGTCCTTGTCGTAAAAATATAGTCATCATAAAAACCACATTTCATTCAATAAATTACTTTTTACAGATGTTAATAAAAAATGAGTTTTGAAGCTTACTCCAAGGTTTAATTGATTATGGCACACCAAATAAGATAAAAACCGGTTTAGGTTGTAAACCTTACTTTCCAGACGTTGTTAATGGAACGAAAATTTCGAGAACTGTGAGCGGGGTGCGATGGTCTAGTTGGTTAAGACATCCGGTGTACTGAATCGGAAGGTCGCAGGTCAAACCCTGCTCGCACTCGAATTTTTCTTTCCATGTCAAATAATAGCTATGTTCCCTACGCAGGGTTCGCGTATAAAATATTAAAAATTACTTTCCAAAAACTACGCGGTATAAAAAGAGAAAAGGTTTCAAATTATTATTTTGGGAGAAATCGGAAAAATCAAACAGAATCCGGTCGGACTCTACTTTCTTTTAAATTACTTTGTATTTTTTTATGTACTCGCCAGTGTCTTTTATAGTGGTAGTCAGTGGCCCGAAAGTTAGACAACCAGTCTTACCAAGGGGTATCGTATTACCCAGTAGTAACTGGGTTATGGAGGTCGTATAGGCAGTCGCTCCATGTAAAATACTGGTATTCAGCTGCATCTGGTTAGACAGGAAGCCGACCCTAACATAGTTGGAAAAAGGCTAGGCAGATGATGACTTGCCAGTGTCCTTTATTAAAATGAGGCTGTAAATCAGTACTTTTGGAATGTCAAAATTACATAAGGCTGCCCCCAAATCGCCTGCCATTCACCACTTCATAGTGCTATAGCTGGGAAGAAGAAGTAGCGGAGCTAAATCTTCAGCAACAAATCTACTACATTATTAAACTCCTGTATTTTTAACCGACTTAAAAAAAAAGGAGAAGGTTCTATATTCAACTATATTTATAATTTTTATGTAAGTTCAAAGATTTCTCTGCCAATTGTGGACCGATTTTAAAATTCTTGTTTTCTTCATTATTTTGGCCTACTAAGGGCCAGTAAGTATTTGAATTTTAGTAAACCATAAAACGTGTTTCGCTGACCCCAAGTTATATGGGAAAAGTGCAGGAAGATGACGTTGATGATGAAAAACCAGTATTTATTAAAGCGGCCAGGCCACCCCTCTAAGATATCAACATAACAAGTAATCCCCGAAGGGTTAGGCAGAGGTGGACCAATAGTACACCCATCACATTTCGCCAGTAATGTTTAAGTCCCAGGTAATAGGGTGCGAGCCTATTGCCATCAACCGGGCACAAATCCAGGCTCAGCGGCTGCTACTGAGAAATTCCTGATGGAAAAACCCAATAAAAGTTTGCTTGACCCGGGAATCGAAGCCAGGACCTCATGCTCAGCAGTCGCGATTCTTAGACTTTTTCTAAAAGTCATGCAATATTTGACTCGGCAACAAAAAAACTTGATAATGCCAGCCCTAGAATTCACACTTCACACACAAATTGGCGAACGACACGAAGTAACAATCAGCACGTGATTTTGCGCTAATCATTGACAATGAATAATTAGTGTTCCCACTTAAAACGGCCATGTTAGCGTATTGTAGGTAGATCATACACCTACATCTTTGAGTCATAATCATCAATACATTCATCATCATATCACCCCGGGTTCACCCACTAATGGGTCATCATCTGCCCAGCCTATTCCCAACTAGGTTGGGATCGGCTTCCAGTCTAACCGGATGCAGCTGAATACCAGTATTTTACATGGAGCGACTGCCTGTCTGATCTCCACAACCCAGTTAATACTGGGTACTTAATACCCTTTGGTAAGACTGGTTGTCAGAATTTCGGGCCATTGACTACCTGTAACGACTGTCAAAGATCGACAAATGGCAGTCGGAACCAACGGCTTAACGTGAATTTCGTGGCACGGACGAAACTCGGTATGTAATGGGTGGTCACCCATACACAGACCAACCTAGGGCAAGCCCGGCTTAACCTGAAGATTGATCAAGCGGCTGTTGCCACCTACCCACTAATCACCTACTAATGGATATATGCCTCATATCCAAACTCTGGCAGCTGGTAAATTCACCTTCGCGTGCTTCGGAAAGTACGTTAAGAAGCTGTTGGCCCTGCGCCTGTTCTCTGTTCGACCTTGTCGGATTGCCATCACATCGTACTGTGAGGTCTTGGCTTCAGACGGACCCATCACCTCGCCATTCTGAGCAAGATACCCTTGATTCATTTGCTCACAATTAGGTAGGTACAAAAATTAGAAGTTAAAGATTCCTGACATATTCTATGCATACTGCATCAAGTTGGATGCGCTTAGTTGGCCGCAAAATTCAAATTTTTGCTGGTCTGTATCAGGTTATGTAATAGTAATATAACGAGTAACAGAAGAGTATGGAAGAAGAAGACATGCTGCGCCGACCCCAAAAATTAACCCCATAAATTGGGATAAAAATAACAGAATGAAGAGGATGTATGTTGATAATTGTAAAAAAATATGTACCTACTGATTTACATAATTATACTCATTCATCATGATTAACAGTACTAAAGTATTTTTTTTATTTAACCCTTATTACCTCTGTTGGGATCACCTTGATTTAAGTTCAATTGAGTTCGACAAAACAAAACTTTAACTTATAAAGTAAACATAAATAAAAATACAACCTTTTTTTTGCAAACAAAATAATGAGGATGTCTTCGTGACCCCTGATTATGGTCCCTAAACCGGTGTTCGGTGAGATTACTGTAAAAACAGCTTTTATTGATAAGTGCACGTATATCTTGGTGATTTCGGGCAATCTTTTTTGATAAAAAAACTGGATAACTGATTATGAAAAGTAATGGATGTCGGGACGGCCTCGTTGGTCGAGTGGTAAGCGCGACTGATGAGTACGGGGTCCGGGGTTCGATTCCCGGGTCGGGCAAAGTGCTTTTCGGTTTTTCTATAAGGAATTTCTCAGTAGGAGCCACGGAGTCTGAATTTGTACCCGGTTGATGTCAATAGGCTCGCCCCCTATTACATGGAACTTAAACATAACTGGCGAAATGTGGGTGTACTATTAGCTACACCTCTGCTAACCCTGTGGGGATTACAAGCGTCATGTTATGCTATGTAATGGATATCTTGCTTTTAAATGCTTGCATAGTCATCTACATAAAAAAAAATCGTTTCAAGTTTCTCATTTTAAAAAGAACATACCAATTTGACACAGTAATCTACTCCGCTAAAATATTTAGTAAAACGTATCGAGCACCCATTAGAATGAATCGTGGGTCCGTAACAAACATTAAAATATATTTTGCGTTCATTAGTATTAAAAAAAGAACATACCAATTTGACATAGTAATCTACTCTGTTAAAATATGTAGCAAAACACATTGTGTGCACCCATTAGAAAGAAACATGGCTCCGTAACAAACATCAAAATATTCATTAGTATTACAATTTCGATTGTATTCTGTTTAAATAACAATTAGAGCAAAGTTTTCTAAATTATGCTAATTACAAACGAATGCTAATAAGAAACTAATGTCTTTTATCAACTAGACGAGGAAAAGACTATTTAAATGAAAATCTTTTAGACAGATGAAAGTCATGTGATTTTAACTATTAAGTATGTCAAATTCATTTAAATATATATTTAAATTAAAAAGACATGGAGACATAAAACCCAATGACCAAAACGTTTAGCAATGGTGCTTTTTTAGGGTTCCGTAACCGAAGGGTAACCAACGGGACCCTATTACTAAGCCTCAGCTGTGAGTCTGTCTGTCAGCGAGCTGTATCTCATGATCTGTAATAGGTAGACTGTTGAAATTTTCACAGAATGTGTTTTATTTAAATTAAAGGGGGCTTCCCTACTGCGATGGAACGAAACCCTTCATTCGCGAGACCGACTCGCACTTGGCCGGTTTTGATATTTTTCGGCGGCCACCAACAAATCTGTATACATTTAGGAGATTATAACATACTAAACAGTATAATTCAATTTTAAAAGAATTTTATGTGATTTCAATGGTAGAGAACAGATGCCTCTAAAATAGGGAGGCCTAAGGCTTTCCGCCTTAGCGCGGCAGTGGGAGGTGACAAGCTAAATAGGAAAATAAAAAGCGCTGTGCTACAGTCTCGCGTACCGTCACAGCATCATGCTGAGTGATTGCCATTTTGCGTGGAAGTGACGTATATTTTTTCCCTACTCATTATTTTTGTTTTTTGTAATAAGATTTTAAACTTTCATGGTCACTAAAATTATTATAACTAGAAGACGGGATCTTTACCATGTTCATAGTGCTTGCAACAGCGCCGAAATATCGGGAACTCAAAGAAAACAATAAACATGGTAAATATCCCGTCTTCTAGTTATAATAATTTTGTAATAAGGTTTAATTACTTCTAGAATAACTGGCAAACGATCCAACTCTATGGCTTAATCATATGAGCCTTTGACGCAAGCCCGCAAGCATGCGCGTGCGCAAACGAATCGCTTGAAAAGCGCTAATACAACGATGTTAGGTATCTAATGCGATGTTCACGATCATGACGTCTTATCACCTTAAAAATCTATCAAATCTGCGATTCCGTATTATTAACAGTACAATACTAATAAAATACAAGGTGGAGGGAGGGGGGAATCAGATGTTCCATACATTTTGACCGTGAAGCTGTTGAACTTTTGTAAGAAACAGCTAATTATTTGAAAATTATCAGTGAAAAATTTCTAAAATGACGTTTTGAACACTGGGTAACGCTTGTGAGGCGGTATCCCTTCCACCCTGTAATCATCTTTGTTTCTGACGAGCGGTGCCATGACAAAGTGTAATCAGCTTTATAATGTTCCCAGTGCTGGGACTCGGGCTTCCTTTCTGTGAGGAAGAGAACGCGGGCCTCACATGTCATGTGAATTTTTGGTCTAAGACATGTCGGTTACCTCACGATATTTTCCATCAATTAACATGTTTTTGGGAGACTAGTCTTTAATCTTAGATAATAGAGTCTACTTATCCAAAACGTCTTCAACTTATCATTCAGTCATATTGTAGAGGTTTTAATTTTAATTAGAATAAGTACTTCATTAAAATTCGAAAAGCGTATACATTTTTTGGGCCGGATTAAGTATCCGAAATATGAAGAAAGTTCTGTTTTTGTATTTTAACATTGGTCTCCGATTTGTTTCAAAATTGATTACTTTTAAGAATGATATTATAAGGCCATTAAAATCTGCGATAGACTAATGATTTCATTATATAACATGTAATCTTTTTTTATAACTCTTGCTATGGTTCACAGCATCATCTGAAGTTATCCCACGGTAACTTAGGTAGTTATCATTCTTCTGCCCTTATCCCAATTTATTTGTGGTCGGCGCAGCATGTCTTCTTCTTCCATACTTCTCTATTAACTCGTCATCTCAGCAGTCACCTCCTTTCTAGCCATATCATCCTTCACAGTTCAACCATCGAACTTAGTACCGGGATAAAAAGTATTCAATAGCCTAATTTCGGTCAAGGATCTATCGGTTTTCTAATTTGGCCCAAACTCAGGGCAAAGCCCATCCAATTGCCAAATTGCACCGAAATCCGTCCAGCTTTTAAAGCGTGAAAGGGTAGCAGACAAACAGACAAACATACAGGGTTTCTTTCGCATTTATAACATTAGTATGGGGTATAAATGGGTTAATTTATTTTTAAAAGGTGACCTATCAACATCATCATCAAATAATTTTTATTTCGACCATTTTGTTTTTTTTTTTTATTTTTTAACACTGCCGGTAATTTGCTGTTTGGCAATACCTAATATGTAACAGAATTAATATCGATAATGAAATATTCAAACTTCTTGTTGTTTTGACATCTTTCCAAATTAGTTCATGTTAATTTCTATACCTACTGTACTGTTTCTTGGTCACATGATATTCAGGAAAAAATCTCAGTTTTAGTGAAACAGCTTTACGTGTTATTTCACTTCATCATCTGCCTAGCGTTTTCCTAACTACGTCGGGGTCGGCTACCAGTCTAACCGGATGCAGCAGCCAGTATTTTAAATGGACCGACTGGCTATCTGACCTCCACAACCCAGTTGTTGTTACGCTTGGTATGACAGACAGACAACAGACAGACTCAGACAGGTCAGACTTTCGGGCCACAGGCTACCTGTAACGTAACTGTGTTTTTTCACTTCTTGTTTCGAAATTTCGTACGTGCTTTCTGGAAATTTTCACGCCGCGCACGAGTAGTTTAAATTAAAAATCCAAGGACCAAAGCTTCTTCTTAATTATTCTTCTTTTCGCGTTGATGGTCGTTTTTTCTTAATCACGTGGTTGGTTGTTACTTTCCGTACTAGAACATATCTACATTCCCTGGTTCCTCGCGGAAAACTAAGAGCAGTAAGTAAGAACTAGCTTTTTGATGTCTTTAAGGTCCTCTTTTAGAGAGATTTAAGAAGAACAGATAAAGAACTTGCTACCCTGACAATTCTTGGAACCTAAATGCGTAAAAAAACAGAGCATCACCCCAGAACATCGAACAGTCTCTAGATTGAATATAACGAAAATAAAAGTAAGCTCAGATTATGTACTGGATTAGAGTTCTCCATTAAGCACACTATTCTGTCTGCATTTCGAATGACAAATACTGTTGGTAACTATCAACCACATTCCTTACACGTAAGTAGTAAGCATCAGCTGATAAACTACAGTTAATGAAGAGCTCGTAGGCGATTCCGCAGGCGTATACTACTCAGACGCAATTGTGGATCCCACTTTGGCATATATTCGCAGAAATTGTTATTATTGCGTAAGAAGGTTATTTCAAATGCGATGACCTCTTGAATTCTTGAGAGGGTCAAAATATACGGGGTTTTGGACACGGAGAAAAGTAAGAGTATCTGTATCTCTTTAAATGAAAAAACTTAGTACAGGGGTCCTAAAAAGGACGGTGGCAATTTTCGAAAGGATCGACTTTCGCAGGATAGGCGTTCGGTGGCTTACATCAGTCCAATACATCTTTGACTGTTATCGCTGATAGAATTACACTTTGTCTAGGCCCTTAAGATTGGAATATGAAGTGGTAAAAGACGGCCGTGAACTATATGAGACCAGGATGACTTGTCGGATGATGATACCGTTGGGGTTGGCACTGAACTGCCTTTTGTGTTGGGTTTGAGTTTGAGCTTAAAATACTTTGTGGAACTCAGTAGCCATCATCATCATCATCATCATTTCAGCCGAAAGACGTTCACTGCTGGAAATAGGCCTCCCCCAAGTGTCCACATTAGCCATATCTATCGGTTACGTTTTTTTTCAAGAAATTCTTTTGCACTATAAAAACAATTGTCAACAAGCCATTTATGTAATTTAGATTTAAAATATTTTAAAGGGAGTTCTCTTAATTCTTTTGGTATGTTGTTAAATTTTTTTATTGCAGTGATTATTACTATTTTTTTGGCATAATGTGCTTTGATGTGAAGGTATTCGCAATCTTGTGGGATCTCGACGAGTGTATTTCGAATGCTGGTCACATGCAATAAAAAAAATTTTCTTCACAAAAATACCAGCCAGCATTATGAAAAAAATTGTTAAGTTTAATAGTTTTAATTTTTAAACAATGGTCTACAGGATGTTAATGGGCTGATACCGCGAATTGCTCTTAGGCATTTTTTTTTTAACAATAAATGTTTCACTTACATTTGTGAGATGACGCATTACATGAGAGGCTTCCCAATGATGACATAATAAGTTTCACATGATTAGACGGTTCGTTTGATAACTTTACAAATTAAAAACGTATCATCATCTCGAATGCATTAAGGTGCATTACTTAAGAATTGATCAGATGATTAGAGTAACACAATCCGAAATTAAGATAATTTTATCATTGCAGATGAAACTTTCTGGCAAAATTCAGATTTAGAAGATGGTTTATTCATAAAATGAACATTTACAAAACTTATTTGAGAACTTGCAAGCACTGCTGAGCAGGTGGTCAGATTTGGCAGCTAAAACTATTAGATTAGTTTTTAGCTGCAACTGGTATACTTATGCAGATGCAGCTGGATAAAATAACATAGAATACTTTTTATTATGAGGTGATGGACACTAGTGCCAAACTCATCCCCAAATTTTGGGCTGACTCAATTTGAATTGCCATTGACACCCTAAGAAGAAGATTATTTTCCTACCGATATAAATATTTAAATTTTACATATGATGGTCTTTTCGCCAAAGGCTATCTTTTAAGACAACCATCTGAATTGCCATCAGCTGTCAAAGTAAGAGAAGTCTTACTTTTTCTGCTACATCGTATCGCTTGCATGACAGTATTTATATATAGTTGGTCCAAAATTTCGACATCTACTTTTACTTAAGGACACTAATGCCCAGCTAAATCCAAGAAGCCCTTCTATCATCTACCACTTACCAAAGTGCTCAAGTAGCTGTGTCCGATCTCATCCTCAGAAGTCTCCCCTGAGACCAGGGTCTGTCGTTTCCACTTCATCGCACCACTTTGGTATCACCACATTTATGTAGAGGACTTTTTTTACGGAGCTTTGCGCGCTATGTCGATAGAGCTGGTGGAAATTGGTTTTGAGTGAAAATTACGCGGGAAAATTATTTGTGAGTGAATATTACGCGGACTGAAGTTATACAAAAGTAATTTTTGGTTGGAAATCAATTGGGTTTAAGGTACGCGATTTTTTTTCTGAGACATAATTACGTGGCTTTAGAAATTATGCGAAAATTATTTGTGACTGAAAATTATGCGAATTTAAGTTACGCAGATATAATTTACGGTGGTATAAGTTAAGTTATGCGAAAATGGATTCTGTTATAAATTATATTTTGAATACAGATTAGGGTCTTACGAGTTTATGTAAATAATTTGTATATGTTTTGTTTTTATTCTGTGAGTGGACTGTGAGTGATAAAGTTGTGTGGTGACGAGCTTCTTGTTTACTTCAAGTTAAGATAAAATTGGAATTTCAATATGGAATATGTTAGGTAAGGTTCTAAGTAAAATTGTAGTAATTTTACGAATTATTCTGAATTTAAGAAGATACCAAAATATAGTTTTGATACTTGGGTAAAAAATATGAAATAAAATGCGAAAAATAAATGCACTATTATGGCAAAATTTGCACGCGAGTTTTAGAAAATTACCGTTATTATCTTATTATGATTGTATGTAGTTTTTTCCTAGGTAGTTACAGAGAATTTTCCTAAGATGAGGCGCCAATTAGGCTAAAATTACAGTAATGAGACTGATGATTAGGAATGATTTATGAGTTTATACGTAATCAATCAACAGCTTAATAATTAAGATAAAAAAACACGTGACTATCACTCAAAAATAATTTCCACCAGCTTAGAAAATTTTCACATCACTAAAAAGGATTTCGAAAATGCACCGTAAACTAATGCACACAAGATTCGAATTCTTAAACATTAAAATTCTATTTTCGAAAAAAGGGTTGTCTTAATCGAATTTACACCTTATTTTTTTGCACACAGAATTGAAATTGCATTAAATGTTGGTTTATATTTTTTTGAAAAAAGCCTGTTTTTTGGCTTGTGGTTTACTTAGCGGCCGTCCGTCGCGTCCAGGTGAACTAAACTAATGAGATGCGATGCTCCCGCGCGCATCTGAAACTGAAACTAAGGCGGCGCGTTCACACCTGCGTCTGCGCACGAGTCCTCGCGGCCACGAGATTTATGGCGATTTGTGAGGATTTCATTCTGTTTGCGTATTGTTTTTTTTTCTTTAATTAGGTATAGAAATAATTGTATGGAAATGTTTTTTAATCATTTTTTTTTCTTCTTTATTTATTTTCTTAGGAAAACTTAAAGCTCTTATGAATAACAATAATAAGAATAAGAATCAAGCTTTTTAGAAAAAGAGGTTACAACTACCTACTTATATTTTTTTTCGGATGGGAAATTATCAAACGACCCCGCTCTAGGCGGAGCAGAAGGCAGTGTCAGACTTCTACTGACTAAAACTCATCCATGTTTCTTCTTTAACCTTCGTGTTCCAGGGCCGCGATATCTCTTTCGAACAGTTCCGCAGCCCTGGCAGGCATCGGATACCTACTTGATTTGAGTATTTGGATGGTGTCATTTATAAACAATAAATAATTACCTGATACAGTATTACAGACAGCCTTTCTTGATCAATAGGAAACCCTATGTAAGCAGAAAATAAATAAACATATTGGATACATCAGGTTCTTATCCAAAGCTGGTGCAATATAGCATTTTTTTATTCGTCTTCATAAACTTCTAAATTATGTATATGGGCCATTTTTTATGCTAACTATGATATCATCAACACCAACATGTGATTTTATTTTAGTTAATTCTTTACGCTTTTTGTTTGGTCTGCAATTAAGTATTAATTGAATGTGCATCTCTTTTTATGTAGCCCAATAATTACTATAGTATTCAAATAATAAATCAATAATTTGTATGTTTACATCCTATTGAAATTACCCAAAAACCGAATCGTAAATATTTGTTATGTTAATTTATATCGGTTCGGTAGGTACTCCCGAGTATACCGAGGGTCTCCAACTGTTCACCCTTATGTCCTAAGTAATAAGGTTGAAAAGTGGTCGACCCTCAGTGAACTCTAAAGTACTTCATTGAAAGATCCTTTTCTCAATATCAGGCTAGGGACATCAACTCAAATATTTATTTGTAAACAACTCATAAGAGTCATAAGTAAATGATACAAAACAAAACGATTAGAAAAACTTGTAACGAGAAATGATAAAAAAAAAATATTTGTACTCAAACAAAGTGCAATAGCATTTTTAATTATGTAGGCACTTAATTTATTACCCATTTCTTACAAATCTGTTATCATTAAACAATATTTTAGTTAGAAGATATCATTCATAACGCATAGTAATATGTCACATGTTTGTTGGAAAGTAAATCCCATTGCAGGTGGATTTGGTTCATCAAACACTCAGTCATTGGGCCCAAGTGTTGGCTTTCGGTTAACTCACTTTCAAAGAAAGAGAAAAAAATAAAAAATAAAAAAAGGTAGGAGGCCTGTGTCCCTGTAATGGAAATCGTGAATATCCAACAAGACACTTACAGGACTCTCGACTATAGCCCAGTTGATGGCAGTAGACTATGGCGAAATATAGGTGTAGTAATAGTAGACAGATTATACAAAAAAAAAAAAAATAATAATTCGAGGGACTAAGTTGGATCCCGAGAGCAGCAAGGGATTCTAGATTAGTCTTTCGCAGTGACTAAAAAAGAGTTTTATTCACTGTTATCGATGAATCAAATGTCTTTTTTAGAGTGGCAGTTGTAAAAACATGTATACGGGGTTTTTTTAAACCTGGGCAATACTTTAGGGGCGTGTAGTACTCATGAAAATTATCAACTTTGACTATGGGACTGGAGCTGCTCCATACATTTTTTGTCGCATAACTCGAAAAAATGTAGACAACAGCAGATTTTTTAAATTATATTTCATAGTTAGCCCCATAGAAGAGTTGCTTATATTTATGAGTACTTCACTTCCTTAAAGTATTGCCCACGTTTAACCAAACAACCTGTATATATATATATATATATCTCTGTCTAATCTTTCGAGTATTACAGGCGTGATGTTACGTTTGTTCATCCCCTTTCCATCCAATTTATCCATCATAGTCCTAATAATCCTTAAAAACTTCCATCCAAAAATCAAACCTCTATTTTCACCTGAAAATCGCTCTCCGCGCCTCTCAGACCACAGCCTAACTGCTTAATATCATTGCCTCATACATTACCACAGTTTGCCGTAACAGTTAGAGCGTCCTCCGTTATCGATAACAACGGCGTTTATCGCTAGCCCAACTCTAACAGCGCGATAATTGACGCGTAATGACGGGAGTAACGAGTTCACGTGATTTTTTCGCGGATGTATGTTGCTAATGGTGAATATTGGTGAGTAAGCTTTTCTTTTATGGTATGCTAAATGATATTAATTAATCGGAGTCGCTCAATGATGAATAGTTCGAAATTTTAAGGGATTTATTTGGTTAAGCAACATTGAAAAAGCTTTCATCAGTGAATTATGTAGAAGATGCCTACGTGGCGCTCATCCGAAATCGTTTGTATAAACACCACCTTGAATGATTGGAAGCCTGGTACTTTTGGTTGCCAAAAGGACGATTTTAAACAATATTTTGAACAATAATAGTTGTTCCTCGGTTATAATTTTAAACTGCTACAGCAATGTTTTATTCAGTTCGAAGACTCTCGTAAGATTGACAAGGCTCAGTAAAAAAAATAGACCCATAAATACGGTTAGGGTTAACTAGAGGTCTGATTTTTTGAACCAAAAGCTGTTTAGTTAAAGTTAGCATCCCATGATCCCTGATACATAATATACATACATAAGTAAACGGTCCTCGTCATCCTCAGGGTATTAAACTCATTTGTATTCATTATGTTGAGACGAGTATCCTCAACATTGTACCTTTGCAAATTGAGGATCATGATAAACATGATTGCTTTGAAGATTATTGTTTATTACGACATTTTTAAACACTTAGGAATTCGTATTTTTTTTGTATGCCCTACCTACATGCATTAACATAACATAGCATCACGGTTGTAGGAAATTCCCTTGGCAAGACTGGTTGTCGAGACTCTCGGGCTTCTGACTATCGTAACCACTATCTGTGTCTATGATTGACAGCTGGGACCAACGGCTTAACTTGGTTCTCGATATTTAAGCCATGATCACCCATCCACGCACTGATCTCGGTAAGCGTTGTTTAACCTTGAAAATAAACCCGTGCGGCCGTTTCTAATGTCCACCATTAAACGGTGGATTAATTAGGCAACTTGATTTAAAGATGATTTTGCATTAACTGTTGAGAAAGTAGGTTATATGTATAAATATATCTAACGTAGGCATCGAAGGGACTTTACATAGATAACATACCATAACATCACCCCAGTAATCTCCGAAGGGTTAGGTAAAGGTGTAGTTAATAGTACAGCCACATTTCGCCAGCCTATATAGCCTTATGTTAAAGTCCCATGTAACAGGGGGCGAGCCTATTGCCATTAACCGAGCACAAGTCCAGACTCCGTGGTTGCTACTGAGAAATTCCTGTTGGAAAAACCGAATGACAATTTGCCCAACCCGGGAATCGAACCCAGGACCTCATTCTCCGCAGTCGATTCCAACCAATAGACCAACGAGGCAGAAGTTTACATAGATACAACATAAATTAAGACACCACAATCAACAACAGCAGCGGTGGCCCAGTGGTGGAGACCCCGACTTACGAGCAGGAAGTCGTGGGTTAGAACCCAGCCAGGCGCATTACTTTGTGTAAGTTATTTCATCACTACTGCTCTCAAAAACGGTAAAGGAAAACATCGTGAGGAAACCGGCATGTCCTAGAACCTAAAATTCGAAGACATGTGACATCTACCAATCCGCACTGGGCCCGCGTGGTGGATTATAGCCCATTCCCTCTCATAGAGAGGAGGCCTGCGTCCCAGCAGTGGGAACATTAATAGGCTGATTATGCTATGCTATGCAATGCTAATCAACAACAAAAAACTAACTAAAAAAAATAATAAAACTACATAGGAAACTCATTAATTTGTACCAGCAATAACTAACTGTGCTAACTACAGATCTTGTATTGATTACCTTCATTATTTCAAATTAGTCCATACAAGGAAATGTAGGGGTTTCCCGATATTGCAGTACCTACAATTATTAATGCACTACTTATTGCTATTTTCTTTCTATTGTGCTATTAATATATATGACGGCACGGTTGGCGCAGTGGCTGAGCGATTGACTGCTGCGCTTCGTGTCGCGGGTTCGATTCCCGCACGCAACAAATATTTGTATGGCCTACAGGTAGTTGTTCCGGGTCTGGCTGTTTGTGTATGTTAGCTTAAATGTTTGTAAACGCACCCACGATACAGGAGAAATTCCTAGTGTGAAGCAAAGTTTAAAAAAAAAAAAACATCGCTTGTTTTATTTGCAACAACCCTAACTATCACTATATAGTATAAAACAATGTCGCTTCCCGCTGTGTATCTGTCCTTATGTATGCTTAGATCTTTAAAACTACGCAACGGATTTTGATGTAGTTTTCAGTCATACATAGAGTGATTCAAGAGGAAGCTTTATACATATATTGCACCCGTGCGAAAAGTACTAAGCAGCGCTTGGGCCATGGATGGGTGACCATCCATTACACACCAAGATGCCTCCGTGCTTTGGAAAGCACGTTAAGCCGTTGGTCCTGGCTGTCAATTGTAGATTTTTAACAGTCGTTACAGGTAGTCAGTGGCCTAGTATGACAATCAGTCTTACCAAGAGGATCGTATTATCCAGTACTAACTAGTTCAGATAAACAGTCGTTTCATGTGAAATACTGGTACTTAGCTGCATCCGGTTAGACTGGAAGTCGACCCCAAAATAGTTGGGGAATGGCTAGGCAGATAATGATAGGTGATAATGTAATGCTTTAGATCGAGAAAAGATGCAATACGTCGCACAACCTCAGCAGTTAGGGTAAGATTCACAAACGGCCGCTAAGCTTAGCTCGAATCGTGCACAGCCTACCCGAAGATGATCCAGCAAAGGTAGGTGCCGACTTGATTTTTTGGCAAGAGCCGAACGAAAGCAGTCATTTAGTAACTAGTTCAGGCTGGCTTTCTAATTCATAAAATGCCGACATGAACAAGTTTATCGCACCCCGTATGCATAGGATTTTCGACCCTTTATGGGTAGTGTGTGCAGATGCCCGTGTCAAGTTCAACTATTTCTTAAACTTATGAAACATATAAATATAGGAATGTTTTGCCTTCAGGCGTATTACGGGTCACGGCTGACTCTTCATCTCCACGCAACAATGTGTCAGTGACAATAATTTGCGGAAGTAATTGTGTTGTCCATGCTATGATTCAACTGGGGGAAACTGTCATCATTACAGTGCACGCAAGGCATGGTGTAGTGACCTCCGTGAATTCAGTGTCTTCCTTGGTCAATTGACCTAGATTTCAGGAATCGTTACGAGTTTAAACCCAAGGTACTTAATAAACTCTTTACCAAGGAATTAAACCGACGAAACAGCAACATAAAAGCGAAAAATCGTTTTGAATAAATCTTTTAGTGTAACTAAGCTACCATTATCATCATCATCCTCCAGCCTTTATCCCAATTTATTTGGGGTCGCCGCAGCATGTCCTCTTCTGGAAGAACTACTTCTCTATTACTCGTCAATCTCATAAGACACCTCCTTTCTTGCCATATCATACACACAGTTCATCCCTCGTTTCTTTGGTCTTCCTTTTATACTAAGCTACGATAATATGGACGGAGATAACTTAATAATGAGAGGCGGCGCCTAACAAAAATATGCGCTTCTACTTGAGAACCACACTTGTTTCATCATCATATCGTACATCCCAGACTCTAGTGGTAAAACTTATAATAGGTTCCTTCTTCAGAACTTGCGACAGACGGAAATAATCGATTTGTTCGTGATAATGACTCAATTACGAGAAACTGATGGTACCTATTAGCGCACGCGAGCTATGTTTACCGTAATCTGTTTATAATCAAAGTTCTGCCGTATCTGCCAAGAGATCAGGCAGAAGGAACGTGGGCGTACCAACAGCTGGATGGGTTGATGACAGAGAATTTTAAAAAATGTAGGAGGCCGTCTCCCTTTTTTTCACTCAGCAGTGGGCGGAACACGGCTGCCAATCATCATCTGCCTTTTCCCAACTATGTTGAGTCGGCTTCCAGTCTGACCGGATGCACCTCAATACCAGGTTACATGGAGCGACTGCCTTTCTGACCTCCACAACCCAGTTAGTACTGGGTAACATGATACCTCTTGGTAATCAGACTTTCGGGCCACTGACTACCTGTAACGACTGTCAAAGATCTACAAATGACAGCCGGGACCAACGGCTTAACGTGCTGCGCGAACACGGCTGTCTATGCTGATGATGGATGCGCATCTCACTCAAAGTGTCCCTTGAATTAAAAGATACACGCACATATATAATTAGCAAATGCTGCCTTGCAGTGCTGGAAATTCCAAAGGAACAGGGCGCAATGGTACATTCTATCAGCGAAATCCTAGAGTTTTTTTGAATTATGAGGAAGAGCACTTCATGGTTTTAAAGGCGAGGTTTCCTTCCAAACCCTTCGAACTGAATTACTTACTAATTTATTTATTTACTTTAAATAAACGGTTGAAACCTATTAGGTAAGTACATTAATAAAAAAAATACTCCTGGGTATTCCTCTCGGTTTTTTTGTCAATCAGGTGGCATTTTGAAAAATACTCTTGGACGAAATGCTAAAAGAACGAAGTCTATCACGCCACTATCTCTTACGAGTCATTGAGAGCATTTCTGCCAGGTCGCAAGGAGTTTGTTACATATTACAACGAGTCGAGGAAGTATAGTCGGCCGTGAGTGATACCGTTGTGTTCGTGACCATTGTTCAGCACGATACGATATTACGGAATTACGTGACGGGAGTCAAGTTTAAGGTAAGATGAAGTGTGTGTGTGAAGGATACGGGTACGTATTATAATAATAATAATAAAAGTTTATTTGGGACAACTTTAGTTATACAGGTTACACAGGAAAAACGAAGATAGCTACAAAAGTAAAATACTGTGGCGCAGCTATCAACGCCCAATTCAAAATACATAGAATAGACATTGTTCCAGATTAATCTAAAAGAAGTTAAATTATAAATTAACAAAAAAAGGGAATGAAAAAAAATAAAAAATAATAAAAAATACAAAAAATATGATAATTTACAATGTTTACGTGGTTACTGTGTTGTGTATATGTAGAGTGGAGGTGGGGATGTATTAGAAACGTAGCATAAGTAAAGTTTTGTAACATCTATTATTTACTTTTAAAGAAGAGTAATTAATTTTTTTGGAATTGTAGACAAATTGTGCGAGATTTGTTTACTAGTCAATGGTAACTATCATTGACTAATAAAAAAAACTCGCATAATTTTCCCATGGGGTACGTAGAAATCACAGTAAAAAACATGTTGCGCCGACCCCAACTAACATGGGAAAAGGACTGGAAAATCAGAATTTTCAGAACGCCATCTGCCACGATCCTTAGGTTACATGTAATGTTGTTAACTTTTGGGAGAGTCATCGTGAGTCCTGAGATTCGATGGCTGATTCATATTATAATTATGACAGAATAAACAAGATCTGTTTTAGGGAATTCATTCTAAACTGGGTATTGTTTCAAAGTACCAGATTAAACATTTCTCCACAGTCTTAATACCCACATAAGGTAAGAGACATCGATGTGCAACCTGTCACTATGTATTCAGAACACGATTCTAGAACTCCCAGAGTATTTGTCGTAAGCTTAAAATATACAGCTGTTTCATAAATTTTAACTGTGTGGATATGTATAAAATGTGTGTGGTTTTTTTTATGGAAAAGCTGATTTTTAAAAACCGAAAAAAAATCACCATGTGGATTAATCATGTCATTGTATCCTTGCTAAAAGTCGGTGCTGCGAAACCCCTCACATTTGTCAATTATGTATAACTTGAGCGTAACACGAAACCCGCAGCCTGATGGTTTAACGCAAATCAGTAACTTTAGCATGTTCCAGTTATTTTATTTAGTCGATGTATAATCGAATTCGTCAAATGTTCAGTATGTTAGTTGCATTTGAATAAAAAAAAAACTGCCGAACCTACATCAGTACGAAATAGGACTATTTTAATTCGATGAGAGCTCAGCACTTTGAGGTCAATTTTAGTTCGTTACTGTCTTATCCAAATTTAAAAAAAAAAAACAATTTTGGAAAATTGTACTTTAAAATCAATCTATTAAGTTAGTGGTACTTACACAGGGCCAATTGACAAAAGTAAAAACGTAACAGGCTAATAATAATTACAGTATAGTTAATAAAAAAAGTAAGATGAAAATATCGTGCCGTACCGTTCAATGAAAACGCACACCATCTTCCCCTTGCGAGCGTACAAATTACACATTATGATCCTTCCTTTGCGAAACGCGAGACGCGCGCTGCGTGTGCGCAAATCTCGTGTTTCTCACTTGACCGCTTACAAAAACTGTCATTTTATCAAAAGATAAAGTCATGTTACATACGTTGTACCTTATATTTTTCAATGAATTTTATTATTATTGTTTTATTTATTTTAAAGGGTATATGAGTAGACGAAGACCAAAGAAACGATGGTTGGACTGTGTATAAAGAATGATATGGCAAGAAAGAAGGTGTCTGATGAGATGACGAGTAATAGAGAAGTATGGAAGAAGAAGACATGCTGCGCCGACCCCAAATGAATTGGGATAAGGGCGGGAGAATGATGAATATTTATGTTAAAGGCGATTTAATATAAATATTAGTATAATTTACTACGTACACTGTATTACCATACTATTTTGTAGGAATATGGGCTAGTCTTTAGACCTAAATCGAAATAAATTAATACGTTTTATCTGGCTTAACCAGTATAAAATAACATAGCATAACGTCACACCTGCAATGCCCTAAAGGTAAGCCAGAAGATTTCGCCAGTTACTTTGTTTAAATAAAAGTGGTGAAGCAACAACCAGGAACCGATCCAAAATCCAGGCAGGTTCTTGATGGTAAAACTTAGATAGTGTCATTGGTTTTTTCCATCAGGAATTTCTCAGTAGCAGCAACGGAGTCTAGATTAGTGCCCGGTTGATGGCAATCGGCTCGTCCCCTATTAAATGGGACTTAAACATAACTGGCGAAATGTGGGTGTAATATTACACCTCTGCCTAACTCTTCGGGGATTACAGGCTTAATGTTATGTTATGTTAAAACCTAGGCAATAATACTTTGCCCGACCTGGGAACGACCTCAATAGGTGCCTAAAGCCATCACTACACCAACCAGGCAGTTTTAAAGTTCTGAATAATAAATTATAATCGTGAAAAGAGAGAATTCAATAAATGAACTGCCCGCAGTATTTGAGATTTGATTGGACAAATTGAATGTCTGGGCACTTGAGGTCAGGCTCATATTTAAGGAATTGAGGGCCCGGAACCCTTCCTAATATTATCATCAACAAACTTCTTGGTATTCCAAGCTACTTAGTTTACTTTTCTTGCATCTTTACAAATAGATAAAATTGAATTTTGTAATTTCAAAATAATAGCTGCTTACTAAATGCTTATGAAAGTACGATACTTATAATTTAAGAACTGAAATGAACTCATTCGTCTCAACTCTCCCAACCCCTTCGGGTAATACTGACACGGTGTTATGTAAATAATTACTAAATATCAATAACAACTAACCAACATTATAGCAATTAAATTAACGGCTCGCCAGCAAACAGATAACGACTGAGCGGTCTTCGTTCAGTGGCTTAAACTAAATTGTAAATAGACTTAGAGCCGATTTTTCAATCCTCAGATAAACAACCAGATACCTTTTATTCGATGAATAGCAATGTTCTTAAACATAAAATGTCACTTACGGGATGTCTTCCGTGATTACCACCACCATCCACCCGCATTCTCCAGTCATCCCGATATGGCGCTTGCGACAGCGTCGAAATATCGGGAGCTCAGAATAATCGATAATTACGGAAAATATCCCATAAGTGACAGTATAAGTTGATTTGTAAACCGTGAAAGCTTAAAACAGTGCTAGAAAAGATCTTAGTTTTTCAATGGTCAGATAGTAGTTAACTCTCGAATAAAGCCTCTATAGTAATTGTGTTTTAGCATGGCAATAGCGGTCATTGAACCACATACATTTATTGAATCTCTTCTATTAAAAAACTTATATAAAGCTGTTAATAGCCCCTGAATTGACATTGATTGTGATCCTGAACATTAACAGAAGAAACGATAAGTACACGGTTTATGGTTTCAGTTCGTGTAAAGAGATATTACATACGGGACCGAAACGTGGTCGCTCACAATGGGCCTCATCAGAAGGCTAAATTCACCCAAAGGGCAATGGAGAGGGCTATGCTCGGAGTTTCCTGGCGTGATCAAATCAGAAATGAGGAAAGCCGCAAGAGAAACAAGGTTACCGACGTAGCCCGAAGAATAGCCAAACTTAAGTGGCAGTGGGCAGGGCACATTGCTCGCAGAACGGATGGCCGATGGGGCCGGAAAGTTCTGGAGTGGCGACCGCGAACTAGAAGACGTTGCGTTGGAAGGCCTCCCACTAGGTGGACCGATGACCTGGTAAAGGTTCAAGGGATCCGCTGGATGCGAGACGCACGGGACCGGTCAATGTGGCGACACTTGGGGGAGGCCTATGTCCAGCAGTGGACGTCTTTCGGCTGAAATGATGATGATGATGAAAAAGATATCAGGGAAAGGGCAATGACCGCTATTGCCATGCTAAAACACAACTACTATAACAGAGTAATATTATAGTTACCTGCTTTAAGGGCCAGTTAGGGTTTCATCTCCGCGATAACACAGACAGTTCATTCGTTTTGGTAAAACAACATTGGTACGTACTTACTTACGCGGATTTGACTTTTGCAAATAAATCAATAGTAATATACTTTAGCATAAACATCAATTTATCTTCAAAACGCGTTTGACCGATAAGCAATATTTTCTGTGACCTCGCATTGAGGAAGAGCCATACGCGATGAATTCCGATGATAATAGTCCTTGTTTTAGGCTAGACTATAGTGAATTAATTAGGCACTAATGTAAGCGACGTGTCATTAGGTCAGAGCGTGATATGACTAATTGATTGATTTGAGGAGCTATTCTTAGAATTTGGGCGCGAACTTTCCTTGAAGAATGACCTATGTCAGTGTTGTCGACAACATGATCCGTTGTAGGTATAACTAGACTTGTTGTCAACCTATATTGCCACTGCTGGGCAAAGACCTCCCCCATAGCGTTCCAATCTTTCCTGAGTGCAGTTTTTTCCGGCCAATTTCCCAGCAATGCCTCTATGTCAGGTCAGTGTTTTCTAGGCCTCCCTCGGCGACGACGCCCGACGACCTATACTTAGTAGTACCGACTCAGTGAAGGTTCCAGGGATCTGCTGGATGCGAGTCGCACGGGACCTGTCAATGTGGCGACACTTGGGGGTGGCAGCTATGTCCAGATATGGTTAAGACCTATGTAATAAGTTGTGATGTGGTCATTACCATTAATCAGCCACCGATCCGGAGTAAGAGCTTCCACTGATATTTTTATTAATTTTCTAGAGAACCAACTTCAGTGTTTTTTAAGTGCACTTGTGGTACATAAAAAATTTGCAAAATATTTGAGCATAACTGTGTCCATAACTCCGACTAGGGGCACCGATGAACTGGTGAAGGTTACGGGGATCCGCTGGATGCGAGACGTACGGATCCGGTCAATGTGGCGACATTTGGGGGAGGCCTATGTCCAGCAGTGGACGTCTTTTGGCTGAAATGATGATGATAATAATTGTGTCCCCACCTACTGACCAGTCTTTCAACACAAAGACTTTATTCCTAACACCTTAGACCAAGCCAATGCCACAGCATACATCTTACAGGACAGAAGTAAGGCTGAATATTAACGTATGATAATAATAGTCCAGGTGTTTAGGAAGTCTTGATATTGATTTGTTCATGCTTTCCTTCCTCACATTCAACTGGTGTCATTAAATTATTTATTGATGTATTAGACCCTGTAATGTGGAGACTACTGGTGTCTTCCTGAATTCAATAGTAGATTATGATATGAGCTCGTGGCTAAATAATAACAGACTCACGGGTCGATCTTCAGGTTGAGCAGCGCCTGCCAAGGTCGGTCTGTGGATAGTTGCCTATCCATTACATACCGAATTTCCTTCGTGCTTCGGAAAGCGCGTTAAGCCGTGGGTTACAGCTGTCATTTGTAGGTCTTCCACAATCGGTACTGGTAATCAGTGACCCGAATGTTTGACAATCAGACTTATCAAGAGGTATCGGATTACCCAGTACTAATTGGGTTGTGGAGGTCAGACAGGCAGTCGCTCCACGCAAAATACTGGTATTCAGCTGCATCCTGTTAGATTGGAAGCCGACT
The DNA here is from genome assembly GCA_963576755.1 of Noctua janthina. Lineage (NCBI taxonomy): Eukaryota > Metazoa > Arthropoda > Insecta > Lepidoptera > Noctuidae > Noctua > Noctua janthina. Next base: position 11,064,823 of record OY755075.1, on the reverse strand, counting down.
CCAACATAGTTGGGAAAAGGCAGGCAGATGATGGGGCGTGATTTTAAGCTATGTACATATGTCTAGGTTTGATATAAGCTCATCCATCAACTTCAATTGCTGTAGATAAGCTACCGAATGATCGTAATCAATATTATCAATGCACAACCGGTGTAGATTGTAATCATTACAGATAACAAATATAAATAATCGACTCGCTTGACAACCCATGTGTTACAATATTCGGCACTGCGGACTTTTCCTATTGACTAAATTAAAAGTAATTTATTGAAATTGGACAGCGAATCAGCACTTTTCCTCCTAATGTAAATGGGGTGTTGCCCACAAACGATGGGATACTTGATAGTGTGTCCTGCCTGTCCTCTTGCTTGCACATCACAGAAGCTGATGGACGCTACTGAAAGTGCCAAACTCATCGCCAAATCATAATCATCATCATTTCAGCCGAAAGACGTGCACTGCTGTACATAGGCCTGCCCCAAGTGTCGCCACATTGACCGGTCCCGTGCGATTCGCATCCAGCGCATCCCGCAACCATCACCAGGTCATCGGTCCATCTAGTGGGAGGCCTTCCAACGCAACGTCTTCCGGTACGCGGTTGCCACTCCAGTACTTTCAGCCCCATCGGCCATCCGTTCTGTGAGCAATGTGCCCTGCCCACTGCCACTTAAGTTTGGCAATTCTTCGGGATTCATCGGTAACTTTGCTTTTTTTGCGGATGTCCCCATTTCTGATTTGTTCACGCAAGGAAATTCCGAGCATAGCCTCTCCATTGCCCTTTGGGTGACTTTAAGCCTTCTGATGAGGCCCATTGTGAGCGACCACGTCGCCAAATGGGCTGACTCAATTTAAATTGTCATCGACACGCTAAGAAGAAGTGACAAAAAACTCACACGAGTGGAAAAAACTCTCCAGCAGCATTTTGGCCTATCCGTAATTTCATCATCTGCCTAGCCTTGCTCCAACTATGTTGGGGTCGGCTTCCAGATCTACAAATGACAGCCGGGCCAACTGCTTAACGTGCTTTCCGAAGCACGGAGGAAATTCGGTATGTTATGGACGGTCACCCATTCACGGAACAACCTTGGCAATCGCTGCTTAATCTTGAAGATCGAACCGTTCAGCTGGTATTATTTAGACACAAGCTCCTCTAGAAATCAATACCTGGCGCGATTAACTCGCTTGGTAACTTCTGAGTTACCAACGAGCACAGCTTTCCATCGACTTCACATGATCCTTTCATCGTAGAGGCTTATACAGTATACACCCCTTCAGAACACCAGATAAAATAACAATGCTCCCAAGTATTGCCACTTAGAATCGAGTACATCCATCAATGAAACTGTGGATCACACAGATTGTAATAGCGGAAGCGGCATGCAAATTGTACGCCTGCTCGTCTTGAGTGGTGGTACAATCGCGGGCCATATCCAGTTCATACATTTAACTAGTTCAATGATTGGAGGACACGAAGATGTTTTAAGTGCCTTTTAGTTGCGACGGTTTCTTTTATCCAATATGTGGGGGACTTGAGGGTTACTCAGTAGATTTGGATTGAATGGATGATTTTGCTCGAGGATCATAACAATAATGCTCCAGAGCGACTTCAATCATGGAGAAGACAAGCACTATTGCACAAGTGTGTGCGCAAACATAGCTGCACTCTCTTCCCTCGCTCTCATAGTTCAATCAAAAGAGTACGTATCATACCATCTTCTTCCAAAATCCAGGCTGCTATTGAATAATACCAAATAGAATATCTCTATAACCCTGCCTGACCAGGGACACGAACCCAGGACAACCCACGCTCAGCAGTCGACCTTGCGATCACAAGCTCAAATATAACTGGTCCGAAATCCTTGTCGCCTTAATAGAAGTGGGGTCGATCTTGTATTAGAGGTCATGTGTGACGTGTGACAACCTAAATGTGTTTGAATGCCTCACGTGATGGCTCTATCAATATGATTCAATATTTTCCAGGACAGTCCTGCAGATGAGTAGTCTTACACCCTAAGTGCTAAATTTTATCCAAATCAAAAAGCTTTACCAATCATTGTAGCTGAGCATCGCACACAGGGCATAGAGCCCTACCTTTAAAAAGACTATCGCACACATTCCGTCGATAAAATCAAACCAGTCGAAGGTCCTATCCACAGCAGGACATAAGTAGGTCTCTCCCAAGCATCGTGACATCCACAGGTTCTACGCTGTTTACATCCAGTGAAACACTTATGAAAAAATCTAACCTGAAAAATTCTCTTTTTTCAAATTTTTTGAGGGGTTTCCGCCATTTCTTTTCCATTGTTGCATCCCTAGTCGTGCGACAGGAATCAGTGTAGACGTATCGCAGCACTACACATAAGCGACCACCGAACTGCGCACGCGAAGCTCAACATGGCCGGCAACGATATCAGAGCATACAACACCAGAGTATTTGACACCAGAGTATACAACAAAAGTGATTACAATACCACTGCATACAACACCAGTGCAAATGACACCAGTGCATACGATACCGGTGCATACAACACCAGTGCATACGATACCGGTGCACTGATGTCGTATGCACTGATGTCGTATGCACTGCTGTGCATACGACATCAGTGCATACGACATCAGTGCATACGATACCGGTGCATATGACATCAGTGCGTACAACATCAGTGCAAACTACACCAGTGCATACAACAGCAGTGCATACGACATCAGTGCATACGATACCAGTGCATATGACATCAGTGCGTACAACATCAGTGCAAACTACACCAGTGCATACGATGCCAGTGCATACAACATCAGTGCAAACTACACCAGTGCATACAACAGCAGTGCATACGACATCAGTGCATACGATACCAGTGCATATGACATCAGTGCGTACAACATCAGTGCAAACTACACCAGTGCATACGACAGCAGTGCATACGACATCAGTGCATACGATACCAGTGCTTATGACATCAGTGCATACAACAGCAGTGCATACGACATCAGTGCATACGATACCAGTGCATATGACATCAGTGCGTACAACATCAGTGCTAACTACACCAGTGCATACAACAGCAGTGCATACGACATCAGTGCATACGATACCAGTGCATATGACATCAGTGCGTACAACAGCAGTGCAAACGACACCAGTGCTCAGGCTGACGACACCAGTGTTAACGCCTCTTTTAAAGCGAAAATTTATGTGTTTGTCTTATTTATGCTGTGTATGGGTGCGTTCATCTACGGAGTGATATAGTGGCATACCATCAAAAAATTTCGCCATATCAGAAACTATGTATTTCTTAATTCGATCTTTGCAAATGCAATGCGTTGCTTGTTATATACTATTATTTTTTCAACGACAGGGAACGTACAAACATTATTTAAATGTTTATTTGCGTTTTGCAAGATATCTTTACAGTGTTGGTTAGTCGTGTTGTGTTATATTTTTTATATTTCTCTTGTAAAGGTTTTCAACATTGACATGCCGGTTTCCTCACGATGTTTTTTTTTTTCTTAATGATAGTATTATGAGATAATATCTATCATTAATGTAATAGTCACAGTCCCAGTAAAAAATAATTTGTTATTTTAGTTACGAGAATTAGTTGACGATTAGGTGTAAGATTACTTCGTTAACATGATTTTGTTAAAAATATAGGTAAAACATTACACAACAAATATTACAACTGAAAAATTAAGAAATAGATTAAAAAGCCTCCTTTCTATTAGAGAAGGTTTATCACAACAGTGACGAATTCCTGAAATTAATTTGACTAATTTACACACAACATCATGCCGGTAATGCCCGAAGGATACGCCAGAGGGTGTACCTAATAGTACACTCACATTTCGCCAGTTATGTTTAAATCCCATGTAAAAGGCAGCTACTGAGAAATTCCTGATGGAAAAACCCAATAACACTTTGCCCGACCCAGTAATCGAACCCAGGACCTCATGACCACTAAGACCGTGAAGGCTTGTTAATTTGTATTATAAATGACCAGGATGAGCTTATGACAAAATTGTATTTTACTTTTTAATTTTAAGTTATGTTTTAATTTGGATTGTTGATTGCTTTGTATAACGGAAGAATTTAAAATTACTTGACGCTTGTATAACATCCTATCTTTATAAAGGGTGTAAAAAGACCCTTAACGAAGCCGAAAGGCATTTGTTCTTCCCATCATTGCGATATTTTTTTTGTTCTAGACCATACCTGGGAACCGTCCAGTTACGGAGATATTGGGGTTCAAAGTTGCAACTTTTTCACAAGTTTTTTTTTTTTAAATACATATTTCTAATGTAACATTTTTACTTAAAACACCTCCACAACCCCTATTCTATTCAATTCATCCATCAGCACCAAGTTTTGAGTGCGTTACATTGAGTCCTGCCGTGTTTTTTCACCAAAAAAAAAAATCGTTTCCCAGCAATAATTTTTGCGTAAAATTATTTAGATTGATGTAAATAATGCTTGGTTGACGGCTTCGTGAAGCGTCTGTTTACACCCTGTATTTGTACGCCGTTCAGGCAAAAGATGACAGTGACATAATTTGACATAACATCTTGCATGCCATGTACTGTGCATACTCATGTTTGGACAAATAGAAATTATCTTATCTAAATAATAAGCGTCGCCATACACTGTGGTAACGCTGCGCCGCCGACACTCTCTTAGGCACATTACCAGCTGACAGCGTTGAAAAGTTTATTGAAGCCTTTTAATAGTTTATTATTATTTTAGCTTTAATTTAAGTTAATTTTATTTTAATAATTATAAGATATTAGTAAGTAAACAATACTCAATTGCGTTTCTTTTGTATATTATCCATAAACACCTTTTTTCGTGTCTCCTTTGCAATGAATTTCTTAATGTTTTGTAATCCTCAGTTTCCATTAATTTTCCATGGTATTTTATTGCCTGTAATTCTCGTGGTAATTGAGGTTACTGCCAGTACATTCGTTTTTTGGTCATCAAAACTTTTAAATGTAAACTCAAATTTTAGTTTATCCATTTCAGTAAAATCCTTAGCAATGAATGTTGTTGTAACTATTTTTAATTGTTATAATTTTGATAGTCAGTTTTAAATAGTTATTTTTTTTATTTATTTTTTTTATTAGCCTGGTATGTCCCACTGCTGGGCAAAGGCCTTCCCCATATCCTTCCAGGTACTCTTCTCCTGCGCCACCTCGAACCAGCCCTTGTGATGCGCTTCCAAATCATTTCGCCACCGTTTTCTGGGCCGGCCTCGGCGGCGCTGTCCATCTTCAGGCACCCAACGTGTTGAAGCCTTTGCCCAGCGGTCATCATCCATGCGGCTCAAGTGACCCGCCCAATCCCATTTCAGCCTGGCAGCCTTTTTGTCTACGTCTGTGATCCCTGTTTTTGAGCGCAGCGTAGTGTTCCATATTTTATCAGCTCTCTTTACACCCAGAATGCTGCGCTCCGTTGCTCTTTGGCAGAGTCCAAGGCGGGACTTTTGTGATTCGGTGAGTGACCAGGTTTGAGCACCGTAGGTTAGGACGGGCAGGATACACATATCGATGAGTTTGCGCTATATTTTGCCCTATATATCCGAAATAAATATTAAAGTTTCTTAAAAAAATAAGGTCATTTGATTTTTTATCTCACGTGCCGTATCGTTTCTGTTGTGATTCCTATGCCTTGCAACATTGTATCAGAGAATACGTCTCGACGACGTGTACTTTGTTTTCCAATAACTTCTCAATCAGCCTGAATGCGATATCTTGTCATTAAATAGATTGGATTCAATGATCTAACTCATTTGTCGCGGTGACTTGTGCGTATATCAACTTGATAGCACGTGTTAGATATGTTTTACTATACCTATACATACAGCATAATAGGTGTTAAGCGAATAGATCTGACGGCACGGTTGGCGCAGTGGCTGAGCGATTGGCTGCTGTGCTGCGTGTTGCGGGTTCGATCCCCGCACGGAACAAATATTTGTATGATCTACAGGTAGTTGGCTGTTCGTGTATGTGAGTTTAAATGTTTGTAAATGCACCCACGATACAGGAGAAATTCCTAGTGTGGGGAAAGGATTTCTTTTTAAAAAAAAAACAGAAACACAACCCTGCGCGTCATAACTCAAGTCGGCGCGGCTACTGTTGTAGTAAAAACAGCCAGGCTGAAGTGTGCAGACTAGGTCGCACGGATGCACCAGACAGATGGACAAAGTTCATACACTGGACGCCTGAGGAAGGACAGCGCCGCCATCGAGGTCGACCGCGGCGAAAGTGGCGTAACGATCTTATCATATTTGCGGCGCTAACATGTAACATGGTATAGAAGGAGAAAGGGGAGACCTTTGCCCAGCAGTGGGACACGACGTAGGCCAGTAAAAAAATGCAGGGTGGAAGGGACACTGACAATTTTTTTTTTTTTTTCTGATAAAAAAAAATCTATTGGGGGGGGGGGGGGAGGGTTTCAGAATGATGTACTAAATACGTGGTAACCGTTTGTGCCCCATTCACCCTCTTTAAGACTGCCTGGTTGGTATAGTGGTGACAAGCGTGCTAAGCATGGGTTCGATCCCCAGTTCGGCAAAGTGATAAGAGGTAAGCGCAAACAACTAAGCGCAACTAAATTATTCCTTAAAGCGCAACCATGATGAAAAATAGAGAGGGGTTTGATGGATTAATTTTTTTTTTTTCAATCATTGTTCCGCTTTGAGGAATAAACATATAGTTTTTTATAATTTGCTTTTTTGAGCGCAACTAATGGTTGCGCTTCGAGGAATAATTTAGTTGCGCTTTGAGGAATACGCCCCTAGATTTGTGCCAGGCTGATGGCAATTGCCTCGCCAAAAAATTGAGGGTGTACTATTAGATACTCCTCTTCTCGCGTGATGTTAAATCTTTTTGCTAAATAGTTTAATTTTACTTTCATACCAGGGCTTATACCGAACTCGAGATCCAGGCTATCACTGCTATTAGATACAATTCAATTATGATGTCATATTGCTGATCTGATGATGATTGGAGCCGGATAGTGGTCCGTTTGACCAAGACATCGAGGAACATAAAAAGATCTACCACCAATATCGAAAAATGAGTACCTAATTTAATGGTAATGTGGATATCCCTTACAACTAAGTCATAGTAAACTTAACCTTATTAGTTAATACAGTAGACCGTTAACAGAATTCTATTATATTGTTTTGGTTTGTACAGCGAGGAAAAAAAGTATCACACTATTCGACAGCAAATTACAAACTACTTTAATGAATTATTTGAAAATCAACTTTACAAGTATAGGAATAGAACATACATCAATGATATAACAAAGTCAGAGGTTTCCAAAATGCTGAGAAAACTAATTAATGCTTGTAGGACTAAAAGAGATGGCCTATGTTTTAAGCCAACTGTCAGTCATCAAGAAGTCATCATCTGCTTAGCCTTTTCCCAACTATTTTGGGGTCGGCTTCCAGTCTAACCGGATGCGGCTGAATACCAGTATTTTACATGGAGCGACTGCCTATTTGACCTCCACGACCCAGTTAGTACTGGGTCCCGACCCCCAAAATACCCCTAGGGTATGGGTATGTTTGGGGTGGGTCGATACCCCTAGGACTGGTTGTCAGACTTTTCGGCCACTGACTACCTAACGACTGTCAAAGATCTACAAATGACACCCGGGATCAACGGCTTAACGTGCTTTCCGAGGCACGGAGGAATCTGAGTATGTAATGGGTGGTCACCCATCCACAAACCAACTTAGGCAAGAACGGCTTGACCTAAAGATCGACCGAGCAGCTGTTATTATTTAGCTCCTCAAGAAGTGCAAAACATTTTTTGATCGGTGTATAATTTATTAATATGGGACAATCGTACAGTTCCTTTAATTGACGCAAGCGGAATAAATAAGTGTATGTAACGTTATATTATGATTGAGGGCAATGAGTTCGAATGTTTTATTTATTGTTTGCATGTTTTTCGTAATAAAACTGGAATGACTTTTACTGGTGTTCAGCGGAAGTCTGAGGAACTTACAGTTTTGACTGGCTTTTCTTGCTTGGAAAGTCATGGCTAAAAAATTATTTTCAGCGTAATGTTGGATTAAGTATTCCGACTTCCACATTTGACACGGAAAAGGTCGTTGTTACAATATAAATTACACGCATAACTGCAATGTTTGTTTAACTTGTTCTTGGTAATGACCGCTGAAAACTCTGTTAACAACTGAAAACACTGAAAAGTGTTTTATTACATCGGTAGTTCTCGTGTTATTAAGTTTCTGGGATAGTATGAACTTTTTTAGTTATTCAATTTATTTTATTAAATATAAGGTCTATCATTTCATACACGAAATATTTTAAGAGTAACTTCTATAAGTCGTAAAGTCGCCAGAGCAACGAAATAAAAATTTATCTGAGTGTTTTTTTTTCACAAAATTATTATAAATCTAAAATTTTTTGAGACTTTGCATAAAACCTTTACTCCCATAAGCTAACAATGACAGTAGGTAAATACGACGTAGTAAACTAACGTAATGGATGCTTAAAAATAAGGAGCCAGTATTTATTTTATGCGTCAAGTATTTTAAATTATTTATTTTTTATAAAAAAATATACTCAGTTAAAAAAAAATCCCGTGAAATGGCTTTGTTATAGCTGTTAGATGATTACCTGAAAATATTTCGTGTATGAATAGTTAGACCCTATATATCTTGGTATGGTCTAATACATTTGCGGCAAAACATTTGACCCTAACTAATCAAGACTTAAAATAGAACTATCTATTATTGCGAGAACCCCGAGAGGCCAACGCGCTTCAAAGCCACGGTTGGTGCAGTGGCTGAGTGATTGGCTGTTGCGTTACGTGTCGCGGGTTTTATTCCCACCCGGAACAAATATTTGTATGGCCTGCAGTTGTTCCGTGTTTGGCTGTTTGCGTATGAGAATTTAAGTAAATATAAAATGTTTGTATACGCACCCACGATACAGGAAAAATTCCTAGTGAGAGCAAAGTTTGTTTAAAAAAAAAATTGATAATGAAATGAAAGGACCAAAACCACAGTAACTCTTACAAATTAACAAAAAAAAATACCTACCAGTACGAAAACTTAAACACAAAACAATAACATCACAAATAAACACAATTCCAAAACAATCGGCGCACGCGCAGCTCGCTACTAAACTATCTCACAATAGGGCAGTAATTAGCGTCACTGCATGATAGTACAAGTAGTTCCCTGGAGAGAAAGACGTGTGGGCAAACACAAACAGTATAATTTAGACTCGTTATGTACTTCAGGTCCATAATTGGTTCACAGCAAACAATTTACTGTTAAATGAAAAAAAAACGAAATGCGTAAGATTTGCTTTACCGAATGTTAAAAGTAGCGATTGTGATATAGTATTGAATAAAGAGAAACTTGAATTTGTAGATAAAACGGTTTTCCTGGGGATTACGCTTGATTCAAGGCTACAATGGGGTTCTCATTTAACATCTCTTGCGGGGCGGCTAAGTTCAGCAGCGTATGCTATAAGAAAAAGCCGTGTTGTATATTTTATTAGGGATAAAATTTATTTATCCCTAGGAGTTAGTACTTGTGAGTGGCATTGGACTCCAGGTATCGAGAAGCGCGTGTTTTAGTGTTTATCAGTAGTAATAAGAGTCCTAGGAAATAGACCTCTTTCTTCTAACTCGTTGGTTTAGTGGTTGCAAGCGTGACTGATGAGCATGAGGTCCTGGGTTCGATTCCCGGGTCGGACAAAGTGTTTTTGGGTTTTTCCATCAGGAACTTCTCAGTAGCAGCCACGGATTCTGGATTTGTGCCCGGTTGATGGGAATAGACTCGCCCCCTATTACATGGGACTTTAAAATATAAATGGCGAAATGTGGGTATATTATTAAGTATGTACGCCTCTACCTAACCCTTCGGGGATTATAAGCGTGATTTTATGTTATGTTTTTCTAATAAAAGAATTCTTTTCAAAACAAGATGAAATATTTTTTTCATTTGGAAAAGAATAGAAAATATCAGCTCCTGCACACAACAGACTTTCTCATTATGATTTATGAAACCGAAAGGCTCTGGAATCCAATATTGTGCCAGAGTTATTGTGCAGTTTTGAATTTTCAACGCGCGGTTCTACGCAGAAAATGAAACCGAACAATAGTATTTAGGCGTTGACTAAGGTAGCGTACTTCAGTATAGCACTTTATCCAGGAGTTGATAGCGAATACTAGAGAACTAGAAGCAATAACAGGGTTGGGTGACGTCAAGATCCAAGCAACCAATGCCACCAGGGTTGAATCATCACAAAACTAGTAAATAACTACTGCACCTTGGACATCGACCAATATCATTATTGATTGACAGGTAAACGACTTGGTAATTACACTTTGTTTTGACTATAATTTAAAGATACTGTGCGGTAGGTGTATTGCAAATCGCGTTACTTATTTTCTTATCAGAAAACTTGCAGCTTAGGTATTTGTAGCATCGGAATAGGTTTTTATTTTGGCAGATAATTCAAGACTACTTCTTCTTCTCCTTTTCTAGATAAAAAAAAACGTCCTCTGTTTGACATAGGCCCCAAGCGTCGCGACATCGCCCTGTTCTGTACTTTTTGCTTTTCGAATCCAGCGAATTGCTGGCTTTTTTTGGCTTAGCTTTCACCAGGACACCGTTCCACCACCTAACACTCAAGAATAATGACTATTTCTATTATTTTTCAAGTCAACAAATAGTTTTACTAACATCCACTAATAAAAGCAGAGTAAATTAACAAAGAAATTGTAACCATTTTCTAACAATAAAGGACACATCCTTCCTTTTCAAATCTCCGAAGCACCTCGAAGATAAAATTTGAATAATTACGCTTGAACTAAGTGGAGCATACAGTATTTACATAACTATGTGTTCTGTGAAGAACAATATTGTTATGCATGTTCAGCTAATATTATAGTCATGCATAATGCACTTATTTCTGTTCTACAAGTAAGTAAACAAACACACACATTGACAGATTTTACGAATATGTAGATAGCTATGTCACACATTTAACTTATCTTTTTGATTTGTCCTTCACATTTTTTTGGTTAAAACTACATGCGAAAAACAAAATTCGTCTATAGTGACATGACTATGTCACTATAGACGAATTTTGTTTTTAAAATACAAAAACATCTGCCGCGCCATCTATGATTCAAGTTGAGAACTAAAAATCCTGCATCGCGTAATTAAAATTATACGCGACATAAGTATATTTCTAAGATCTCGACTACTACTGTCGGGCAGTAGCCCACCATACACAACATCCGTCTGATCGCAGGATACTTCCTTTTGAACGGAGTAAGAGAAACTTTACACCCAGTTCCAAAAACCCCTTGAGTTTGCCATCAGCAATTCATCATTCATCATCATACCAACTGAAACACGTTCGCCGCTGGACATAGGTGTGTGTAACTCCCCCAAGCATCGCCAAAACAGTTTATAGGTCCAAAGTCCGTTCCAACAAATTCGTAGGCAAAGCATTAGTTATCCTTACTAATAATATAAATGCGAAAGTAAGTTTGTTTGTTACCTTTTCACGCCTAAGCCACTGAACCGATCATCCTGCAATTTTGCATATATATGCGTTGTCAGGTATACAGAAACGGACACAGGGTGTACCTTTCATCCTGAAAAAAGTGCTGTTCCCGAGGAAAACAACAATAACGTTCTCATCATAATAGATGGCGCCACGTGTCTTTCGAATCAATAAATAAGTACAAGTAGAGTAAAACCCGAATTGATTGTCAAATTCTAAATTATTGCGAGCGAAATCGCGGGCAAAAGCTAGTTTATTATAAGTGTGATTATATCCTGTTTAGAAATGTTGCAATGCCTAGATTTTCCTCGTTTCGCAATCATACCTTTACTTCAATTTAGCAATAATTACGTGACTATAATTGGGAGCCCTAAAACTGTCAGTCAACATCGGTTTTCCATAAATTACTTAGTTATACTTATTCGCCCGGCATGGAAATGTATGACCACTTTGAGTTAGTGGTACGCTGTAGTTCTAAAACCTGTAGTTACACTGCAAACTGCTGTTAAACCGTTTTCCTTGTGTTTTCAACTGAGCAAAATATGAGTTTTTTAGCATTAGCAGACCATCATCTCCTTAGCCTTTTCGCTAACTATGGGGTCGGCTTTCAGTCCCACCGAGTGCAGCTTAATACCAGTATTTTACATGAAGCGACTGCCTATCTGACCTCCACAGCCCAGTTAGTTCTAGGTAATACGATACCCCTTGGCAAGACTGGTTGTCAGATTTTGGGCCACTGACTACCTGTAACGACTGTCAATGATCTACAACTGACAACCGGGAACAACGTGCTTTCGAAGTTACGGAAGAAACTCGGTATGTGATGGGTGGTCACCCATCCACTGACCCACCTAGGCAAGCACAGCTTAACCTAAAGATCGACCCGAGCGGCTGTTATTATTATTTTAGCCACGAGCTCCTCAGGATTAGCAGACCAAAGTGACAAATTCTTGATTTCTGCCTGTTCGCATCCCTCGTTTGGCTAGTTTTATAAATAATAATCATGGCAAGTTTTCTCAACCTTTTAAAGTGCGATAGAAACTAGGGGAAAGTCGATTCAACGTGTCATTTAATTTCTTTACACACGGCGACATATCAGCAATACATTTCCATGGCCTCGCTTTGTATAGATTTCCCGCGTAACAAGAGATTCGCTTATACTGGTTTGCATAGCTTGATTGGTCGTAGTGCGTACTAGTAAGCCAATGTTACCACTGGCCCAGTGCGGGTTGGTCCACCGATACCAGGTGTAATTGAAATAAATGAATGCTTCTTAGGAAGTCATTGTACTAATCGTTATGAACAACTTATCCGATGTGATCCACTGTTCCCTACATTTTTTCAAGCTGTTCTTTGTCGAGTTATGCGAACATAAATGCAGCATTCCTTTTTTCATGATTTTATGTTTGATTCATAACATAACATCACGCCGTAATCTCCAAAAGGGATAAGCAGAGGTGTACCTAATAGTACACCCACATTTCGCCATTTATGTTTTAGGTCCTATGTAAGAGATTTTCGGTTAGGTATTTCAATTACCCCTTGTAGCATTTAAAGAAATTACTCAGATTCAGGCTGTTCCTTTGCTGCCCTCACCAGCGACGCCCTAAGCCTCCCTCGGTTCAGGCTCGTACCGCACAGGCGGTGCGCGCTGTCGTTTAGTTTCTTAGTTTTTTGCCCTTGGCCAGAGGCTAAAGCCTCAGGACTATCCTGTGGGTGGCTTGAGCATAAAACTCAAGCCACCCACAGGATAGTCCGGTTTAGCAGAAGCCAGCCTCAAAGGTTGACACGCGAGACGCCATTACAAAAAAAAAAAAAAAACTTAAAAAAAAGATACGTCGGTACGCACGCCAATGACGCGATAGGCAATTGACACATAAACCTACGTCATTGCAAACCTGTGTTATCAAAAACCTGGCCTATCAATGTCGTAAAACAAATATTAATAAAGATTGCAAAATGTCTGCAGAGGACAATAGCCCCAAGCACAGCTTTGAACTTGAGTTCGTTTTCTTTCATCATTATCTGCCTTTTTACCAACTATCTTAGGGTCGGTTTCTAGTCTAACCGAATACAGCTGAATACCAGGATTTAACTCCTCTGAAGATGAAATATGCTCGGCATAAAACTACTAGACCTAGTACCAAACGTCGATATCCGGAGACGTACGAAGGTCTTCGATATTGGAAATCGCGTTATGGAACTCAAATGTAGTTGGGCAGGACTCCTAGCAAGGCGCAGTGATAGGTGGAGTTAACCTAAGACCGAGTGGCGTCCAAGGACTTGAAAGAGATGTGTTGGTCATCCGACGCCGAGATGGGCAGACGACATTGTTGCCATCGCGGGGATATCCTGGATGAGGCTGACACAAGAACGTGGAGCCTGGCACAAGCAAAGAGAGGCCTGTACCCAGCTGTGAGTGCAGTCGGGCTGTGGAAGATAATGATGATGGAAATAGTCGTGACATTTCACACGTAGACTTTTGTAAAGTTAACTTTCTTTCAAGATATAAGATTTTAAACTATCATGGTCACCAACATTATCATTAACGCTAGAAACGGGATATTTACCATGTTTACTGTTTTCTTTGAGTTCCCGATATTTCGGCGCTGTTGCAAGCACCATGATCGAAGTTATTGCGGGTGGGTGTTTATGAGCAGACACATCGGTCTACCCTCTTTCTTTCAAGACTTAAAATAACTAGGTACTGGTATTATCTGCCGTTTAAAGTTTCCCAGTTTCACAAACCGGGGTATTTACCTGTTAAATGGTAGGTGGTAGATTTGTCCTAAAGATAAGTGCTCGGCTGTTCGAGTTCTTTTCATAACTATCCTTATGTCTGTTAATAAATGAGTATAACTGTTCTGTTGCTCTATGTTGCTTATCAGCTTCTGATCAATGCTCCTCCTCAGCTAGTCTTACCTTATTCCTCACCATCAGCCTAGATTTTCCTCAACTAGATTATGGTCAAACACTCTTTTAAGCTATCACGGTTTACAACTAAATTGTTCATTATTTTGAGCTCCCGATATTTCGGCGCTGTTGCAAGCGCCATGATCGCGGGGGTAATCACGGAAGATATCCCGTAAGTGACAGTACAAGTTTAGATTATGGTCGACTTCCAATCTAACCGGAAGATGCTGAATACCAAAATGTTACCTAGCCTATCAGACCTCCACAACTCTTATTATTATTTTTTTCTCATACTGGGTAACACAACACTGACAGGGTTAGTTGACATTCGATAATTCTATTGACTTTACGAACTTGATCAGCAATCGCGTGAATCCTATGCATCAGCATTATCTGCTCATCTTTTTAAAGGAAAACATTCTTGAAGATACACCACTTATATTGTCCATGGAATTTCTTGCCCATTCTTCTCCATAGAGATCTACGCTTTGGAATGGGCAACTACAGTACTTTCACAAGTTATTATGCCTTGTGTCTGGGACTGTAGCTTCGCCTTCTTTGTTTTTCTGACATTCAAAAGTGCCTGTAATGATCTAATTGAAATAAATGCTTTGAGTTTGAGTTTATAAATAAAGAGCAGCAAGTATTCACACAGGAAACTGGTAAATCAGAGTGGAATGAGTAGATCCATCGTAATCTCAGTACTACTTGAATGTGACGTCTTCAAGAATGCAGCACACTTGAGAGTAGTGCACTTGTTTAATGATACTTTCGTTATTATTTGTTCAGGTCTCCTTATGGAGACATGACACATATAGGTCGGTCTTAAACAGACAACAGCTGAACATAAACCCGTGGTTGACTACATATTATGACTGCTTTGTCGGTCTAGTAGTCGCAAGTGCGACGGCTGATCACGAGGTCCTGGGTTCGATTCCCAGGTCGGGCAAAGTGTTATTGGGTATTTTCATTAGAAATTTCTCAGTAGCAGCCTCGGGGTCTGGATTTGTGCCCGTTGATGGCTATAGGCTCGCCCCCTATTACTTGGGTTAAAACATAACTTGCGAAATGTGGGTATACTATCTGGTACACCTCTGCCTAACCCTTCGAGAATTACAGGCGTGATGATGTTATGTTATAAACCTATGCTAATAACCATTATGATTAACGAGTCCCTATATTCCCGAAATCCTTTACCATTATTAGCAGTTTTCGATTTTCTCGGTTAAATTCCTTCTTGAGCACATAATTCATCCTAAGATATCGTGTTATTGCCAATACCAGCCTCTTCTACCACAGTTGCTCGGAAAAGGGCATTATCCACTACTCTATTACTCAGCATCAGCGTCTCGTCTTCTCGTCTTTCGATGTCTGTTAGAAAGAATGGTCTAAGGCAAGTAGACATAAGAGTGGCAGAGCGACTGACTGCTGTGCTGCATGTCGCGGGTTCGATCCCCGCTTGGAACAGATATTTTTATGCCCTACAGGTAGTTGTTCCGGGTCTGGCTGTTTGATTATGTGAGTTTAAATTATTGTAAACGCACCCATGCTTGTGAGGAACTCCTAGTGAGGGGAAACGGTTAAAAATCTGATCAGACAGGCAGAGATAGAAGGTTTCCTTAACCTTTAAAAGATTAAAGTAACTCTTGACTTAACTAATCTGTCCATCACCCAGCTAAGCTTGTAAACCAGACGATACTTTTGCTGTAATCTCAGCCACGTGACGTCATACAGACACACTGTTACAGTACATACACTTGACTGGAGTGTGCTTACTTACTTGAAAGTGGGTTAATTGTTTTGATTTAAAGAATAAGGATTAAAATAGCCTTCGTACAGGAGTGGTGATGCTTGAACGTACGTAGGGTGGGCTGTATTACCTGATCCCTTCGTCTTCATAAGAATCAGGTGCGTCCAGCCCACCCTGGCTAAGCAACTCCGCCTTGCTGACTGCCTGGAGTCTGGTTTTGTGACCTTTTGGTGGCAATAGGCTCGCCCATATCACAAGGGAGCAAAACATTACTGGCGAAATGTGGTGTATAACTCTGCCTAACCGTGCTGTATCAAGTAAGTTTACGATATGTCTAAAAATTTAAACGTTGATGGGTGCACAAAGGTCAAACAAGAAAAAAACAATAGTAGAGTATAATAACATTAAAACTGATGTCTTTTTCTAAGTTTTATTCATTTATGTATCTATTAAATAATACTAATGAATGCAAATCAAGCTCACTTTTTATTTCTGTTTATATACTAAAACCAGATTCTAGGTATTTAAATAATTTACTGTCCAACATTTACAAGGTCACTTATTTTACATTAACCAAGTTAAGTATACCTAAGTTGTCCCATAAAATAAAACTAGATTTTTATCTTTTTGAATTTTATAGCAAAATATACGACACACCTTTTTATGACGCTCGCTGTGTAGATTTGCATTTTGACCACAATCGTACCTGGATCTTAATTGAAAATGTGGTCGACGTTTTTCCCCTTGCTTATTCCTTTAATGGTAGATCCTATTCGAGTAACCGGTTTGCAACATAAACTTTAAAAGGTGGACTTAACGAAGACATAAAATTTAAATGCAAAAACATTTATTATTCTGCCCAGCGTAATCATCTGCCTATAATGTTCCCACAGCTGGGACAATAGCCTCCTCTCTGTGGGCTACATGTGGGTAAACAATTTTGGCAGCATGAAAGCGACACAAGGAGATAACTCACAATCTAGAAGTTCCAATAATAAAGGGTGTAAACGGACCCTTCATGAAGCCGTCAACCAAGCATTCTGTACATCAAACTAAGTAACTCGACGCAAACATTTTTGAAGGGAAACTACTTTTTTTTGGGGTAAAAAATCACGTTTTATGGTAGGAGTTACTGTAACGCACTCAAAACATGAATAGTACAGGGGTCGTGGAGGTATTTAAAGTAAAGTTATAACATTATAAACTTGTATTTAAAAAAAAGAAACTGAACAGTGAAAAGTTAGAACTTTGACCCCCAATATCTCCGTAACTAGAAGGTTCTCAGGTATGGTCTAGCTAGAACATAAAAATTATCGCAATGACTGGGAGAACAAGTGCCTTTGGGCTTCGTTAACGGTACTTTTATACCCATTGTAAAACAAACTTCGAATTATCTTTTTCAAAATCCATTTAGATACTACATCATTCATACAACATTCATTATACTGCTTAATTTAAATTCCTCTAGAAAGAGATTTCCAAACCTCGAACAGACTTCCTACTGTTTGGAGCACGATGCAGCGCTTTATTTTTATAACGACACTTCTCAAAATCTATAAATAAATATTTAAAACAGAAGACGCAGACTTCTTTCATTGATGTCTTCTGGCTTTAATTTGATTGGAAACCTATGGATGTATAATTAATTGAAGACGTTCTGAAGGATTCTAAGTAATCATACCTGCCGAAAGTCCACTGCTGGACATACCTTGAACTACTTCAAGCGTCGCCACATCACCTGGTCGAGTGCTTTTCGCATCCAGCGGATTCTGGCGACGTAGGTCTTCGGTCCACCCTGGGGGAGGACTTCCAACCTTTCGGTACGTCGTCGCCACTTCAAAATCTTTCGGCTCCATCGACTATCCTTACTGTGAGCAATGTCAGTTACGTTTGGCAATTCTTCGGGCTATGTTGGTTTCTTTCTTTACCCTCCGGATCTTTTCATTTTTGATTCGATGGCGCAGACCATTTTCTATCTAAGACCTGCCCATTGGTCTTACCACGTTTAGTGTGTGGTGTGCTATGGAATAGCTGACTGCTGCTAACAAAAATTCTTTTGATAATAGAACACCATCCACCTGCATATTACGTGCCGATAAGATAGAATTTTGTTTTTGTTTTTTTTTTCTGCTTGTCTTTGCATCACCCAAAGGTTGACTGGTAGAAAATGCCTATGGCATTAAGTCCGCCTCTGTACTTATGTGCTTGAAGTGTTAAATAAATAAATAAATAAATAAATTTTAAATAACCAGCTTCAACAACTACCATGTCCTAAAACAGTAAAATGATTGCAGACTACAAAACAAACCCAACCTGCTAGAATCGTTACATACTCCGTTTGCCACGTCCACGTTCATACATCTAGTCATACACGCACGCCGGCTCGTTGTCAATAAGATCAATGTATTCCAGTAAAATTTTCGCAATAAAAAAAAAAATCGCACCGAAATGCATAGTGCAAGTTATAACCCCACGTCACAGAAGGTCACAGCTGATAAGAACGGAGTTAGTAAACAAATATAACAGATGTTTACGATACATGTAAATAGCATTACATCATGTCTCGACACAAATCTGTACGACCAATGATGATAGATGGCACTTCGATGCGAGATTTGTGGGATTTGTGGGTAGGTTGTGGTTTTGAAACGGGCATTGTCATAGCTGTGTGGTTACAAGAAGACTCTTTCTGTGAATGTAATAAATACTTCGGAATAGTTAAATGATGCATGATAATCAGCCAAGTGAAAGGCTCTTCTATGGTATTTTATTTATGGAAGTAATTTTTCTCATCTTTATTATCCGCTAAAAATGCCCATCGCTGGACAACCCTTGAGATAAATTCCTGAAAATACGGTTACTTTCAAGCCACCAAATTAACAATTTCAAGGAATCGGGGTATACTAAGAAGTTTTCTAGAAACGGGAGATCCCGGGACTAAAACATATAACTAGTTAAATAAATATATATATATATTTGTACAGACGGCTATATTTTCTCGACATACAAACCAAACTGACTTAATATTGACATAAAATAATTGGCCTTTGATTACTACCGATGTTTGCACAGCTTCATAATTTAGACATCGGCTTTCTCTTAGTATAGTGCTTATTATATTATTATTATATTTGGTTCTCATAATTATTATGCTATGGCTCACGAGGACCTGCTTTACTATAGCATCATCTTCTCCAGATAACAGGCTCTGAACGGACCCTACCAATCTATTCGAGACAGACTACAATAGATCAGGGTACCTAACCAGTATATGGGTACTGACCAAATCACGATGTTCAGTTAGGTTAAGCTTCTGGGCGACTTTTGAGGATAACCTCCTCAAATCTTCTTTACAGAACTGCAAACGCAGGGCGGTAAGATTTGTCGATCAGTAGATGGATGAAATTAACAAAGGATCAAGATACAAGCAGTGCGATTGGAGATGTCTACGCCTAGCAATGGACTTCTATAAGCTTATGATAGATGTGAAGAGTGTGAATCCTTTAAGCATAAGCATTATCAGTTCCCGTTGCTGGGACATCTCTCTGCGAAAGAATGTGGGCGATTAACCAGCATGTGGGCCCAGTTACGGGCTGGTAGCTGTCACACGTCTTCGAATTTTACGGGCGTTAACTAGTTTCCTCACGATGTTTTCCGTCACTGTTTTGAGAGCAGTAGTAATGAAATTATTTACATGAAGATAAGTACCCGTCTCCAAACAGAGGTTCGAATCTACGATCTACAACTCCCGATTCCAATAGGCCACCGCTGTTCTGACATGATGAACCTTTCTATTTTTAGGATAGGAAATCATCAAATGACCGGAGCGGAGCTGAAGGGAGTGTCAGACTTGGACTGACTAAAAGCCATCCATGTTCCTTCTTGGCCCTTTGTGTTCCAGGGCCGCAGCATCTCATTCGAACAGTCCAACAGCCCCGGCAGGCATCGGCCCTTGCGGACCCCTTCCTTGTTGCTGACATCTCTTTGAGGTGCGCGTGGAATACGAACGAGCCGTCGACACGGCCTGTCGTCATAAGATGGCCGGACGGCGAGCTAGCCCATTACTCACCGTCCACAGGCCCGCGAGGGATAACCCTTTACTCACAACTATTTGGCGGAAATGACAAAAATGGCCCCATCCTAGTTAATACCCTTATTTATCAATTTAGAACTGCCTCGTTTTGCCACTTTTTACCATTGAGATGCAAAGCAAACGGTCAGGTCAACGACGTTCACAGATTTACATAATACATTGCGTAATTACTGTAATCAAGGTCATTTTGGCTCATTCACCTTTTACATCAACAAATTCAACATATCGTTTAACTTTGATTTTAGACACTGTGTCAAGTCAGACGAAGATTGATTTTCAGTTTCTAACTGACAGTAGACGATCCTGACGGGATAATGGATATGCTCCGATTATACATATTATTGGTAAGCAGTTTTTAGTTCCGAATCAGGATTATAATATCGAAACTGACTACTTACTACTATTGTAAATGCATGAACTACTAAACGGATTTTGATAAAACTTTACAGTACCATTAATTTATGCGGGCTAAGCCGATGGCGGAAACTAGACACACCGGTACACATGCACCGGACCTAGCTGAAAGAGAAGATCGCAAGGTATTTGGATTATCAATGAAAACTGAAACACTGCGGACAATTGCTAAATATTTCACCAAGGCTAGTGAAAAATTTTCAGCAATTTATATTAAATCTTAAAAGAAAACAGTTGCCTCAATAATTATGAAGAGCTCTCCTCATCCTCTTATGCAATTACAACAACAAAACACTTATCAAGAATTGAAACACTCAAAAATCTGTCCACCACGAACACTGATTGTGATGACAGCATTATTTCCACAGCTGTTTCTTATGACAGCCTCATTGTTCCAGTGGTCGCAAGCGCGACTGCTGAGCATGAGGTCCTGGGTTCGATTCTCAGGTCGGGCAAAGTGCTATTAGGTTTATACATCAGAAATTTCTCAGTAGCAGCCACGGAGTCTGGATTTGTGCCCGGTTGATGGCAATAGGCTGGCGAATAACTGCCGAAATGTGGATGTATTCGGTGAACTATTAGGTACATCTCTGCCTAACCCTTCGGGGATTACAGGCATGATGTTATGCTTCTTATGGCTTGGTCCTAGATCGATAGCCTCGCCTATTTAGCTTAGCTTTAGTTGATAACGTTAAAGGTCAAAGGATCAGTTTCTGCGATCATAATATCAGATTGCATGTGCGTACTTCCCGTGAGAATGTTCTCGAAAAAATTCTAGCTAGTAATTAAGTACTTATCATCCGAACAGGCTGTTCAGACGCTCGCATGTCAAATACGGGTATTCAGTTGCATCGGGTTGAATTGGAAGATGATTATCATCTGCCTAACCTTTTCCCAACTATGTTGGGGTAAGCTTCCAGTCTAACCTGATGCAGCTGAATACCATATTCCATATTTTCCATGGAGCGACTGCCTATCTGACCTCCACAACCCAGTTAGTACTGGGTAATACGATGCCCCTTGGTAAGACTGGTTGACAGACTTTTTGGGAAACTGACTACCTAACGACTGTCAAAGATCTACAAATGACACCCGGGACCAACGGCTTAACGTGCTTTCCGAGGCACGGAGGAAACTCGGTATGTAATGGATGGTCCCATCAACAGACCAACCTATGCAAGCACGACTTAATCTAAAGATCGCCCCTAGCGGCTGTTATTATTTAGCCACGAGCTCCTCGGAAGATTTGGATCTCGGAACGACGAGATCTCGGAAGATTGGAAGACGATTATGATCTGCACAGAATGTTCAAATGGATGACTTAAACCCGATTCACATTGGTCAAGGACAATGGCGAGTAGCGACTAAAAGAACAGCGGCGAGTGCACCCAGACAGTAATTGTTTAGTCGCTACTGTCCGATCGGTTTACACCACTGTCCTTACTCACAGTACTTATGTACTTCGCTATACACTTGAGCAATGTACGTTGGGCTTTATAACCGTGTCGTCGTTTGATTATGATAACATTTTCAAAAAAGTACTGTTCACGAGGAAAACAACAGTAACGTTCTTATGATAATAGATGGCGCCACGTGTCTTTCGAATCACGATTGAATTCATTATTACTAGCAGAGTGCAACCCGAATTGATTGTCAAATTCTAAATTAACGCGACCGAAGCCGCGGGTAAAAGTAACTCATAAATAGAGAAAAAGAAAACAACTCGGTCATACAACTATCTCTGCAAGAATATCTAGTGCAACCTGCAATCGCGAAAAAAAGTGCAAGAGATAAAATGAATGTACGATTGAGCCAGTGATTGTTTTTTGTTTTACAACAAGTTTGACCCAGATTTTAACTTAAATTCGCGATACTTCCTGTGTGTAAGTAGCTGTAATAACACACTGCTAGATAACTGTGTTACTAACTACCACTAAAGCCGAAGGATAATTAAAATGAAACGGTTATTCTGAGAACCGACCGGATGTTTCGAGAAATAAACGTTCAAAGGGATTGTGGATTGATGAGACGTGTGTAAAAGTAACAGGAAATGTTGAAAAAAGAGAAAATGGCGCTAGGAGCTGTGGTGCCAGTGACCTGACCAGTGGCCAGGATTATTGAAGGACCGATGGCCGAAAGTGGAAGCGAGTACAGGCGTGTAGAGCTCGTATCAACCCGACGTCCTTAAAAAGATGAGTGGGACAGCCTTCATGCTTAAGCCGATGGTCAGCATGTTTTTCTATACCTTGAGTGAGGGAACACAAAGGGGTCCGCATGGGCCGATGCCTGCCAGGGCTGCGGGACTGTTCGAAAGAGATACCGTGGCCCTGGAACACAAAGAAGGAACAGGGATGGGTTTTAGTCAGTACAAGTCTGACACTCCCTTCCGCTCCGCCCAGAGTGGGGGGTGGGGGGTCATTTGATGATGAGATGATTTCCCATCCGAAAAAAAGGCCTATGCCCAGCAGTGAACTGCGATAGGCTAAGTTGAGTGAATGCGATAATTATGTGTTAAAAAAGGCGTTTCAACTTCAACACACTAGAATTTGAACTTGCACTTTCTCTCATAATAGTAGCTGAAAACTACAATTGTCAAGAATTTACACTTAATTTCGTTCACGTTCATGTATCTAGTCACACACGTGTAAGTTCCTAAAATCTTTTAATAGCAATCAATTTGCGAAACAGACAAACTAGTAATTTCTTACCAACAGTTCAGATAACTACTACACAAAAACCTTCCGTATTTAATAAGGTGTGTTATTATTAAGTTCAAGGAAATATGGTCGGTATGCGATAATAAGAAATATGTCTTAATTTGCAGTAAGGCGACCTTTTGAAATAATGTTTTCCTTGCAATGATGAAATATGTGAGTAATTGTTTTGTCGGTGAGATACGGTTTCAGTGGTACGACGAACGTTACTAATTAATTTCCATCAGTGTCATTGAATACATTACTTGCATGAAACCTATAAACATTCAGAGCTGAATATTTACTGCGTCAGAGAGCCATGCAACTTTCCCATAATCATCATCATCTGCCTAGCCTTTTTCCCAACTATGTTGGGGTCGGCTTCCAGTCTAACCGGATGCAGCTGAATACCAGTATTTTACATGGAGCGACTGCCTATCTGACCTCCACAACCCAGTTAATACTGGGTAATACGATACCCTTTGGAAAGACTGGTTGTCAGACTTTTCGGGCCACTGACTACCTAACGACTGTCAAAGATCTACAAATGACACCCGGGACCAACGGCTTAACGTGCTTTCCGAGGCACGGAGGAAACTCGGTAAATAATGGGTGGTCACCCATCCACAGACCAACCTAGGCAAGCACGGCTTAACCTAAAGATCGACCCGAGCGGCTGTTATTATTTAGCCACGAGCTCAACTTTCCCATAAACATTACGCAAATATCAGTAAGTATGTTTTACTAGTGCAAATGTTCTCATTGCTGCCTATCCTCCTCCTTTATAATTGAAGGAGTGATTTTTTTACCAGAAGTTAGATCATACTGGTGACCCGTAACACAGGTATTGTATGCCTATTTCGAGCACCAGTCTCTCACAATGTTTACCCTGTGTATTAGATTTAATAATTCCTGTTCACTGTAACGTTTGTGATGAGAAAAAAAACATATGATTTATTTATTATTTAGACTATTGTCTCTGGATTCTGTAAATCTATCAGCAATTTGCCGTCAAATCTCGTGGCTTAATATTATTCAGTTAACCAAAATAACAGCCAACCAAACCTGAACAGAGACAATAGCTAAAATTGGAATCTATCGAAATACCACGACGCGAGGCGATGACTTCCGGTGCTTACCCTGTGCAGTCAGTTTTCTACCACGATCACCTGGCTAATATTTTTAGCGTTAGCTATTTTTTCGGTCTTGGTCCTCCTGCAAACAAGTCCTGCTTGCAATACTGATCAGTGATCGGGTAAAGTGATGTGAAATGGGAATTCTCCTAAAGGCAGCATTGGCTGGCTTCGGGTTGAATAAGAAGAAAGACCAGAAGCTATGTAGCTATTCTCGTCATTGAAAAAAATTTGGAGAAGCTAATCCAAGCAGAGGACTGCAATAGGCGCCATTCATCGGTTCATTGAGAAGATGAAATTCACGTCAATACGGAAGAATGAGAAATCAGAGTGATGATGATCAGAGGTTAGCTTCCAGTCCAACCGGATGCAGCTGAATATTTTACATAGAAAGACTGTCTGTCTGAACTTCACCATCCAGTAACTCTATAACGCAAGACCCCTTTGCAAGACTCGATATCAGAATACCAAGCTTTCTATCTACCCACAACAATTGTCAAAGATCTACGAATGACAGAAACTAGATTGGACTAGTTTTCCTCTTATCGCCACGCCTCATAAGCGCAAAGTGACTGGAACGTCAAGTTAATCAAGGCATGTAACGCATTGGAATGTTTCATAATCGTTTAGCTTATCTGTGCATTAGCTATCGGTATTACGTATGCCTACAGCCGGGAAACGAAGGGGTATCGTGTTACACTGTCAAGGCCGTATGAGTAGATTTGCACAAGTAAAAAGAGACCTCAGTGGATGAAGTCAGGTTTTCAACATCCACAGACGAACTGACCCGATGAATGTAATCGGAGGATTCTGCATTGGTTCCCACAAAGTTCAGATTTCGGGACGGTAACAAAGTCGCTCTTAGCAGGTATTCTACTCTACAGTTGTTTACTGAAAAGTGATACGATTTAATATTGGTTTAATATTGCAATGAATGCCTCTGTATGAAAATGCAAATGCGCAATTCAGTCGCTGTAGTAGTATTGTTTTCTCGTCACATAAAACGGTTGTTCTGTTGGGTATTGGAAACAGATCATTGATGAAGAATAGGAGCAGAAATCGTGTTCAGGCGAACTTGGAGATGGAGAATTCGAACTCGCTTCTATTCGACGGTTCTGGCAACTCACACCTATCCACTTTGAATTGACGAGTTTTTTCGAGCTGTCTCCATGGCTTTACTAATATTTACATACGGTTTAGTGGTCTCTTGATTGTCTGTTTTTACAGATTTACCAAAGACGTAGCGCCTGGTGATGGTCGGAAAAAAAATGAGTTAACAGAGACCTAGCTTTTTGGTACTAGTTGTTTCGGGTTTACTCCTTGTAATAAATTATCTAAACTACTTAATGGTGTGTAGTAATTGCTGAGATAACCCTAATTGAAGCTAACATGCAAACGTGCATTTAGAATAAAAAAGTAGTCTGATTCAGCCTTGATTCTTTCAGACCATAAATAAACGCAGACTAGCAAAAAAAGTACAATATTTTTATGTTTTAATTTTCTACATACGGAAATACTTACATGAAGAAGTACATGGGCAATTTAACTACAATCTTATCATTAAAATAATGATAAAATCATAGCAAAATTGTCTGCCGTCGACAATGGACCACTTATCTTGTTATAGTAACTGCAGAAAAATGTACCATCTCGCTAGTGGTCGTGCATGGGAAGCTGATCTCTAGGTCGTAACCATTTTCATCAATAAGGAAAAAGCGATACAGGAAGAAAGGTGAGAGACACAAATATTGGCAAGTAATTCTCAAAATGACGTTCTAGACCAAAAAATTCGACGATATGTGACATCTACCAATCCGCACAGTGTCCGCGTGGTGGATATTAACCCATTCCCTCTCATAGAGGGGAGGCCAGTGCCCCAGCAATGGGAACATTAATGGCTAATTATGCTAAGGGTGTTAATGTTTAAAATTAGCACCCGAAGGCCGAATTTCGCAATTCAATATTCCATAGCAATAATGACACTGACTGCTCATGAACGCTGTTAGAACTTGCTGATCGCGTTCAGTTTTATTGCTGGAATTTGCTCTAATTACTTTACACACGCAAAATCACTATATCGTTACATTTTCGAGTGTATTAGAACAGACTACAAGTTAAAACCTAATATATTTGATGAATTCGTTTCGTTTCTGTAAAAAGGGACACCTTTCGCAACTCTAATGAATACGTGACGAAACACCACAGATGTGTTCCCATTGAGAATTCAGAAATAGTTTACACAATCATACTGAATAAATTGAAGATATTTCAGCATCGTTACCCATTTCAATATTTTACTGGAGCGTTTCACAAAAGAATTGTTTAGTAACTGACGAAAATAGTAATATTAGCTCATCATCATCATTTTCTCTTGCTCTCTAGCCCAATTTATTTGGGGTCGGCTCAACGAACATATTTTAATGTCTTCTTCCGTAGCCTTTTCAGTTTAAAAGATAGGTCACTTTTCCTGTCATGCTTTCTTTCAGGCCATCCATTCACGGCTTCCTACCCATTTTCACTATCCTATAGCAGTCTGCTGTTGAATGCCTCATGGCTTCCCAAAAGACCACACAATCGACAAGGTCGATGGTTTGGTTCAGGGTTAACTGCTTATCAGCACCGGACGTCATCGTCACCCGTGTCTCTCAATGCAGTCCCAAATGAATAAATATAGCAACACCTCATGACTCAGTAATTCCGCGCTTACAAACAACAAAGCTGAATAATCCTGACTCTGCTTTTTACAACACTTCGATAACTAATTCTCCAATCTTCAGTTTCAATATCAAGGCAATTCAAAAATACCTCCACATAATGAAATTTATTGTCAATGAAGTTTATCTAACACTAAATTGACAAGAACTCCATAATATTATTCACTGCTATCCGGATACAATCCTATCAGATAAGAACTGCTATCGTCCTGGGAAATTAAGATAGCTAAATGGATTAGATAAGGAATACTAAACTAGGTTTTTGTTACGGTTTTACCCGTGGAATTCCATCAGGGGATCTTCTAGACAAGTGATCTGACCATCAGCGATGCAGAGTGCTTCATATAATTGACTACGTTAATAAATTATAGTTAGAAGTGACGTTATTTTCTCGCATTCTTCTCAGCAAACCCTATCATTTGTCACACAATGTATAAAAAATAACTAGTCCGCGATATTGGATTTAGAATGAAGTCACTTATCTAACCAAGCATTGTCATCCAAACTAAACATGTATGCAAAATTTCAGCTCAATCGGAAACTGGGAAGTGGTTCAAATTAAATTTCTAAGATTTAGTTACATAAAGTTACAGGTGAAGCTAAAAAAAGCGTGTTAAAAATGGTGTTGAATTGCGTTCTGCTGCATTAGTGTGATTTAAAACCAGAAGGCCCTAGACTAGGAACAAGTAAAAATTTGCGCTTCGGTTTTTCTGCAACGACATTTAACACTGCCACATTAGACATTCTTCTTAGCGTGACGATGGAAAATTTTCATTAAATATATTTGGCCCAAAATTCAGCTATGCGAACTCCGCTCGCTGACGCAGTCTTAAGATCGTCAAGTGCGGAGGTGTCGGGGCATGCAGCGTAAGATGGAAGGTGGGCCATTGTCTGTGGAGACATTCTGCATACACACTTGCTTTTAATAACTTTTGTCAATCAATTTTGTTTTCGCTGATAATTTTACATTGTGTAGACCTTCAGGTGTTTTGGCGCAAGAAGGAGTCAGACTTATTGATTCTAACTAAAATGAAAGCAGTAAAGTATGACTAGCTGTCACCATACAAACAGACGGACACATTTTTCCAGTACAAGCTGACGGTACGATAACGTCCAGATAATCTCGACCGCTATCAATGTCAGCGTAGTTTAGTGACATTTCCTCATGTTTGGCCTGTTAAGTTTGTTTGATTAATTGCGTTATAAATTATGAAAAGATGAAATTCAGGAATACACATAGCCTAACTCGGAGGAAAAACCTGGATGAGGTTAGCAGATGAACTTGGCGATTGGCACAAAAAAGAGGGGCCTAAATCCAGCTGTGGGCGAATTTAGGCTGTGAATGATGATGATGGTGAGGACCTGAATTTCCGAGGGTGTAATACCCACATGGGTTAGTGTTATCCGGTTTAGTATAGAGGTCTCTCCACGTAAAATATTAAAGGTAATCCGAATTGAGTTAATTGCAGTCAGGCAGAGGAGTTCGTGGCTAAATAACAACAGCTGCAGCAGTTGATCTTCAAGGTTGTAAAGGTCGGCCCGTGGATGAGTGGCCATCCATTAAATACCGACTTTCCTCCGTGCTTCAGTAAGCACTTCAAGCCGTGGGTCTCGGCCGACATTTGTAGATCTTTGACAGGTAATCAGTGGCCCGAAAGTCGGACAACCAGTCTTATCAAGGGGTATCGTATTACCAAGTAATTGGAGGTCATATAGGCAGTAGTTTCATGTAAAATACTGGTATTCAGCTGCATCCGGCGAGGCTGGAAGCCGATCGCTAAATAATTGGGAAAAGGCTACGGATGATGGAGGTAGTCATCCAGATTGGATTGTCAGTGTTCCGTCTTCGTGATAACTGTGTAAAAAAGGTTGTAAGTGTATTTCATAGAATCTATACGTTCATTGTGACCTTGGTCAATTATGTGCTGGCGAAAATTGTATTTATTACCCTTATCTTGAGCATTAATTTTTAATGGTTCTGAGCCAGTGCATGGATTAAATTCTTTAGAGTTTTAGAAAGATTTATTGAGACTCATCGGATTTAATGTTGTACAAAGGCTGTCTTTAGAACTGTTTGACTAAAATCTATATGAATGTAGACATTTTCTACGAGTCAACGAATGGCGGTGGAGAAATATTATTGCAGGTGCATTATTTGTCTCTCTGTTCTGGTATATTTTGTGGCTTTGATATGAAGGTACTCTTCTTCACTCGAATTACGTTAATGCAAACAGGAATGCTAAGAGAAATGGACAAAAACAGATGCTAAACGAGAAACTGAAATCAAAAGAATCTATCTATCCGATGAACACTATCGATACTAAATAAATGCGAAAGTTTAAATGGATATAATGGATGGATGTTTGTTACTCAATCACGCCTGAACGGCTGACCGGATCTGGATGAAATTTGGCACAGAGAACGATGATAGTCTGGAATAGCACATAGGATCCTTTTTTCACACTTAAATAACAAAATTTCCACGCGAACGAAGTCGCGGGCAACAGCTAGTTATACATATGCCAGCCAAGCTGTCAAGAATTACGAAAAGTGTAATTTCCCCAGTTTGCTTAGGGGAGTTTATCGACCCGATAAAACAAAAAAAAAAACAGCCTAATCACGGAATGTTTATAACATAGGTATTGTTGTAAATCCCGATTATCGGCAGAAAGTCACATGATTCTGATATATTCCTGCATCGTGATAAAGATTATCTTTCATAGATTAATGACGAGGCGCCTACGACTTGTACTACTGGTCATGTCAATTACGTTGATATAAAAGGTGTTAGTGGATTTCCTGGTTTGGACCATCCATCTTTCGTTTTTGACATACCCGATTAATTTAACATCTTTCTGAAGGCGAAACACAGTAACTCCAATCGAGTAATAGTTACTATTGGCATTGTTATTGTTTTTTTAAGACATCTAATAAAGAAGTTAAAAATTCATCACTTTTTTCTGTCATTCGATTTACATATTATGGAAATGGACATTCTGACTGCGCCGACCCCAAATGAATTGGGATAAGGGCAAGAGAATGATGACGATGATGGAAATGGACATTCTAAACTAAAGCGTTCATCTAGCCTGAGGAGACGAATTTCAAAATGATTTAAATAATAATAATGCAATTAACAATATTGAACTGTCGAGTCAGAACTTTTTAATAAACAGACGTTGTACTTTTTGACGCTTGAGCATCAAACTCAGTAAGACTCAGGAGAGACTTGCTGAGTTAACTCAAGCGTCGGGAATAATAGAGCTTTGCCATTATAAAATACTCGGTAGCAGCCTACATTTATCCCCGTCTGCCGACGATTAGTGACTGCATATGTGCCCGTTTACTGACAATAGACTTGATCTTGATTCCGTATTACATGGGCCTTATGACATACAGGGTGTGGATGGACACTGACGCACTAATGGTTACCACGTATGCAGTACATCATTCTGACCCCCCTCCCCCAACCCTCACATGGAAATTTTTCAGCGGTAATTAAAAAAAAACCGAGGAGCTCGTGGCTAAATAATAGCAGCCGCTCGGATCAATCTTTAGGTTAAGCCGTGCTTGCCTAGGTTGGTCTGTGGATGGGTTCCTCCGTGCCTCGAAAAGCACGTTAAGCCATTGGTCCCGGCTGTCATTTGCAGATCTTTGACAGCCGTTACAAGTAGTCAGTGGCCCAAAAGTCTGACAACCAGTCTTACCAAGGGGTATCGTATTACCTAGTACTAACTGGGTTGTGGAGGCCAGACAGGCAGTCGCTCCATGTAAAATACTAGTATTCAGCTGCATCTGGTTAGACTGGAAGCCGACCCTAACATAGTTGGGAAAAGGCTAGGCAAACGAAGAATTAAAAAAAAAAACTAGCTGTATCCAAAAGTGCAACACGATCAAAATCCGCAAAGCCGCAGCTGCTGGTGGTGCCGACTGCGCGCACTAACCTACTGGGGCGCGCACCGCTGACTCGTGCGCTGCGCACTCTTAACACGGTGACGGATGTCATAGATATATTCACCTGCACACTGGGTGAGTTCACAAGGGCCACATACTGTGTAGCATGTAAGATTTAGTTAAGTATATTTTAAGTTACTTTGTCGCATTAGATTTAATCTGTAATGGCAAAGGAAACATGTCATGTGAATAAATAAATAAATAAATAAATAAAAATGTATGTTTGTGCGTCGGTGTCTCTTCCACACTGTATATGTATAACAAGCAAAAAAACAGTACAAACACATACCAACTTCTCTTCCTACTCCATAGGGGAATATATGCGAGATCATTTCTTATGAACACGAGGCCATTGATGATTTTTATGACTACTATTTAAAATACCAGACAAAGACAATATTGCTGTTTTTGACATGGAAAGAAAAATTCGAGTGCGAGCAGGGTATTATTTCGAATTTTTCTTTCCATGTCAAAAACAGCTATGTTCCCTACGCAGGGTTTGCGTATAAAATATTAAAACGACAATATTTATTATATCACTAGCTTTTGCCCGCGGCTTCGCCCGCGTCGATGTTGAAAGATATCCCACCCGAACAAACATAATTACTCACCTTCATCCCCCTTTTTAACCAGTCGGGGGTAGAATTATCAAAAAACGCTGAGACACGTATAAATTCATTTTCAATCGTCAGCTTAAACACAAAATTCGAAGATCCTAACTTCAAAACTGACGGACTTTCATATAAACTTCCATTCTCTATGTTACCCCTTTAGGGGTGGAATTCCCAAAAATCCTTTCTTAGTGGATACTTACTTTTCACAAAGAACACACCCTCCAAGTTTCATGTCTCTAGGACCAGCGGTTTGGGCTGTGTGTTGATATATCAGCTAGTCAGTCAGTTAGTCAGTTTACCATTTTATATACTGTATATATAGAAGCCTATCACCAACAGAGGAAAACGCTATACTCATAAAATATGTGTGACTGTTAAAAAGTAACATAAAATAATACTTAACATATGATATTGGATATGTTAAGATATGTTTTGCATAACATCTGAACGTAACAGCTGATAACTGATAAGATAATGTTATCTAATAGTGATATTGGAAATATCTTAGATATGCAATTAGATATAACTTTAAGTATTTCTAATTAACCTTGTGGTAAAGGCAGTGATCTAGCCTAGTGGTGAGACCGTCGGACTGCCAAGCCATAGGTCTCCAGTTCGAACCCAAGACTTCTGATTTTTCGGATTCATGTGCGTATTGAATAATAATCACTTGCTTCGGTGAAGGAAAACGTCGTGAGGCAACCAAACCAGCATGCCTGAGAGATATTTCTCGACGGCATCCAAGTCTCCTATCGGGATAAAAACTCTTTCACCAGGTTGGGTACCAAAAAAGTGTGGTGTTTGCACGCCGGTTGCGAGTACTACGCACCTGTCCTTTCTGAAAGGACATCACCCCTAGGGCAAGTTCTTCCAGCCTACGGCATAAAAACTCTGACACCATTCATTCACCATCCATTCATTCTGACATTATTCAGTAAATGACTATCTAAATGACACTGACTTATGTATTAAATAACTTAATGTATTAAATAGTTTATTGTAATTTAATATTGGCATACATAATTTAATTTGACATTGTCTAAGCTACCCGATTTTTTATTCCAATTGTATTAAGTAGTTTTATTTTTATTTTTTATATCTTGAATGTACTATACTGACTATTATTTTTAACTGTAAAGCATTATTTAATCTTATTTTCAATTTAGTTAACAATTTCAATGTTAGCATGCCTAATTTATGGTAGATTGTACAAGGCTCACCCATTTTTTTGTTACATCCTATCTTATGTACCTGCAATCTAAGCAAATAAATTTTACTTTACTTTACTTTACCACTCTGACGAGAATAAATTGACTAACAATTTATTCTTTGACCATCAATTTCGAAGGTTGAAAAGATCTTTGCGATGAGCGCGTAGATAAAGAACTTTGATCGAGAGTCAAGTATGATAATTTTAAAGTAGAATTATAAAAATCACAAATAATCTAAAGGATCAAGTTTAAGGTGTGTAACATTATGCATGAGGACCATTAGTATTCTCTTCCGCGTATTAAGCTTAATTCAAACGCATTTAGGTAGTATGGAAGATGGGAAGCTGTAATGGTAACCAAACCCTTAAGAACATTTTAAGACGACTGTGTTGATGGTAAGGAGTTTGAGAGTTAATGCTAATATTACCGACGAAACGGTTGGTTCATTTTGAAGGACCTATGTTAATCAAAGATCCATACAAATCAAGAAAGATCCATAGATAAGGTTGGCGAAATGTCGTGAAAACCCAAAACTTGACAAGAGATGTTTAATAATCAAAATTTAGTCGAATAACGGCAGCAGCAGGAAATACCCAAGCCTGGTTATACGTCAAGCATTTCCATAATATGTTGTGCAAAAAACATGTAATTTTAGAACGAAATAGAAAAGATAAACAAATCTCTTGGCACAAAAAGTAGAAGAACAAAACAAACAGTCTGTATTTTATTTATCACGGAGATCGATGTGGAGCAATAGTGACCTAGTGGTGTTGGCGTAGACCTATGAGTTCCAGGTCATGGGTTCAAGCCCGAATGTTTTGCTTTGTGTGATTTATTTAATAACTACTGCTCTGAAAACGGTGTAGTAAAACATTGTAACCATGTCCTGGAACCAAAAATACAAAGATATGTTACACTAAAACGATGAATGGACTGTGTGAAGGATGATTTGGCTAGAAAGGAGGTGATTGCTGAGATAACGAGTAATAGAGAAGTATGGAACAAGAAGACATTCTGCACTGACCCCAAAAAAATTGGCATAAGAACAGGAGAATGCTGATGTTGATGAACCAAAATTCCACTACGGCCAATTGCCTTGGAGACAGGGAGGAGGCCTGTGACCGAGAAGTGGAAAAAAAATAGGCTGATTATGAAAACAATAAAGAAAAACCGGAGAAAAACACATTAGTTAAAGTACGATAACAATTTGTAAGTGTACCGAATGGCAATAGGTAACGGTTTAATGTTGACTATAATCAACGTTGCGGCATGGATACGCTTGCATACGAAGCGGACTCCATGTAAATAGGGCACAGAATCAATATTCCTATTGTACTGGAGATTGGAACGAGATATCGTGTTACCAGTAACTGGGTTTAGACATCAGATAGGCTGTTGGTCCATGCAAAATACTGGTACATATATGGATATACTGGAAGCCAACCCCAAAATACTCGGGAAGAGGCTAGGCTGATGATGATATTGGAGATTGAAATTAAGCAGCCAGAACAGGAAACTGGAGAAGGTGATGTTTGACGAGAAATGGAATACAAGAACCCAAGTGCAAGGTGATTTCTAGATGACACTAAAATACCTGAAGAAAGGAAGTTAAGATCACCTAAGGAAGGTCAGAGTATCGGGATACGAGTTCATAGAAATGCAGAAGATACTCATAGCTATGACCAAAGATCTCAATCATGAACCTTCCTTTTGGCTTTGGCGTGGGTCAAAATTATCTAGATTATCAAGCATTTAAGTCCGAATTGGAGATGTTTTTGATTAAAAAACACGTGAACAATCCCATGGGAAGTTTGTAACAAAACTATTTTGTGACCAACGACACACGGCCAGCAGAAGCAACATTTGATGAAAATGATGACCTTTTAATAATGCATAAAGTGGAGCACATTTCAATTCAGGAGTAACCTAACACCGTCTAAACGACGACTTAAGAAGACAAACAATAATAAAACACACTTCAATTAATACCAGCATATAATTCAAGGGAGAAACATGATGATCATAGCTTGTTTATATTAGACGTAGATAAACGTTAGTAAAGATACGGTACATACCTTCGTTTCATTGTCTTGATCTCAATTCGAAGTGGAACAGATGGCAAATAAAAATCTAATTCCATCAAATGAAAACTGATGTTGTTTTGAGAACCTAATTTGTTTTGCCTTGGGTCTGAGGAATTGCTGATTGCAAATGCTTTTGTCAATGGATCATGCATGATCTGCTGTGATGTGAGCACAAAATGATGTTAGGTTCCCAGTTAGGGTGTAGTGCTCTGATAGGTATGCGGTCCATGTAAAATCCTGGCTTTTGGCAGAATCTGGTTAGACTGGAAGCCGACTCCACCCAACATAATTGGGAAAGGACTAAGACGATGATGACGATGCAAAGCATTGTATTTGACCGCTATCCCAAATAATGTTAATGATGATAATACAGACGACAATATAGAAGGAATCACTCGTGACTTTCATGTAAGTGGAGCTATGGTAGCCATTACTTCGTGCTAGTTAAACATAAGTACGTACTGACAAATTACCAATTTTTTAGACTATTACTGGAAGAACCTCTAAAACAGAGGACAGAGCCAAGTCAATGTAACCTACAGCCTAACACTAATATTTGTGTTCAACAAAAAGTATGTGGAAACGATTACGAAGTTTTATTTGTTAGTAAAAGATAAGTTATCAGACTGTTGACGGATGTTATAATACGGAGGATGGGTGGAGGATATCTCAAGGTGTAGTTTCAAGTTCAGTTCCTATCATTAACGGTAAACAAGCGTTAATTGGAAGAAACATTTACAACAGAAAAAGGTGGTGGTGGGTGGTGGTGGTGGTGGTGGTGGTGGTGGTGGTGAAACGGTGGCCTATCATTGATTACTTCATAGGAGCAAGAGGAGCAGGTTGTAAAATTCCTCAATACTCCATTCAAAAGGGAGGATCCTCTGACCAGACGGGTGTTGTTTCTGACGGTCTACTTACTGCCTGACAGTTGTTGTCGGGTTTTTTTTATATATTATGTTTTTATGTCTTGGTTAGAAGTAACTTTTCAATACAATTTAGGGCACCTTGCTGCAGGCACGGAAATAATCCTGAATCTATTTGTATTTTAGGGATAGGAGATAAGAACTAAATTAAGTCCCAGATTCTTTGCTATCTGAGATTGATGAAACATTTTATGCTGAACATGGGTTACCAGAAGACGAAGACAAGCGGCATGCAATTGGTTTCAAAGTGTTTCATACTTCTACAAGTACATTCAACGGGATTGTTTACGCTTTTTAGTAGCTTAAAGGTATCAGAACCTTTTCTATTATCTTTATTGCTGGTAGAAACGTCTGGCCCTCAGCACCACCGTTTATCAAGCAAATGTATCAGTTATCAATTGTACTGATCACGTAAAGATCATCGCAAGAAAAGGCGACAAAGGAATCACGGTAAAGGGATGGCCAGCCAGTCTTAGGTATCCCTATGTCAGGTTATTCCATAGCATTCCCAGGGTGTTAAAAGCTGCCCCTTTAGAATCTAGTCAACATAATCAGAAAATACTCGACAGAAAGGACGAATCCAAGAAATCCAAAGCAAAGAACTGGCTCTACACAGTGTATGAGACTATAAAACTAAATACGTAAGCCATTAAGGTGAATAAGGTGATGACAGGTGGTCAGTTGGTCGCCTACGACCATTTCAATAGGTCGTTTCCCGTTGTTGAATAGTAGAGTATGAATGAGGTGCTAAATAGAGCATATCAGTTTTATGATGAATTCTAATTGTTGGCTGTTCGACTATGGCTTGATGAGAAGTCGTAAACACGTATTTTTTATCAAATGGAAGCTTGGTACAATCTGAGTTCAAATGCCCCTCGGGTTTCTTTTGGTAACGAAAAATTTCGATTTGAGGAGAGCTCCTCAGATCGTATTCATGAGTAGCCTTTCCCCAACTGTGTCGGGGTCGGTTTCCAGTCCAACCAGATGACGCTGAATCTCAGTATTTTATGGGTCAACGGAAGAGATTTTGAGGGATTTGATATCCAGATCAAAAGTCTCATCATCATCCCGAATTACTTGAAGTCGGGGCAACATATTTTCTTCTTCAAATGCCGCCAGAGCATAAACGCAGCGCGTGCCCTCCACGCTAATCCTCAATTTCACCTTCCATTTTGTCACATATTTGTGTCGTTTGGCGTACAGGGCACGCGCTTGCTTGTCACGTATTATGTGACTATCGCGTTCAAAAGGTTAAATAAATAGTAGGTAGATGGTAATGTTATGGGTTTACTGGGTGAGTACTGAGAAGATGACTAATAGAGAAGTGTGTAAGAAAAAGAGATGGTGCGAGGAACCCCAAAAAAGACAGGGTATGGGGTAAAGAATGATAAGATAGAAGCCTAGATCGCTGCTTTATTTTCAAATCAGCACAAAAGTAAAACGAACCATTTCATAATTATTTAATTAATTATTTAAGTAAGTAACAGAACCAATTAAAAGAAATAGGTTACTAGAGTGCTTGCAAGCGATAAGCTAACCTGCGCTTGCGCAATCTCAGACAAATAATACTTTAATAATGTTTAACAAGCGATATTATTATTTCTTTTGATGTATTATTATTGTGTGATACATTATTACTATTAGGCGTGACCGTGGCTTGGCAATGTAGACGCGTTATTGTGACATGGTCATGGACACTCATAACTAGGCTATAAAAAAAGATCTGAAAATAAATAATAGATAATATACTGTATACTAGCGTATACCTGCGGCACCGCCCGCGTTAAGTCCGGTCAGTCCCACAGGATCGTACTACATAGATAAAAAGTGTCTCTAGTGTTAATCCAGGTTATAAACTATCTGTGGGCCAAATTTCATACAAATTCGTTCAGTAGTTTTTGCGTGAAAGAGTAACAAACATGCGCATAAACTTTCGCGTTAATATTTCTATAGTGCAGGACGTGAGAGGGAAAGAACCTCACGTCCCAGCCGCCGCGGGAGACGCCCTAGGCGTCGGGGGTCACGTGGTGGCTTCCGACCACCGTAGGCGCTGGCCTGTGGACGGCGAGTTATGGGCTAGCTCGCCGTCCGGCCGTCTTATGACGACGGGCCGTGTCGACGGCGCGTTCGTGTTCCACGCGCGCCTCAAGGAGATGTCAGCAATCAAGTAGGGGTCCGCATGGGCCGACGCCTGCCGGGGCTGCGGGACTGTTCGAAAGAGATACCGTGGCCCTGGAACATAACGGGCAAAGAAGGAACATGGATGGGTTTTAGTCAGTACAAGTCTGACACTCCCCTCCGCTCCGCCCAGAGTGGGGGGCGTCATTTGATGATTTCCCATCCGGAAAAAAAAAAAAAAAAAAATATATTTCTATAGTTAGATTATGGCGATGGCGGCTAGTAAGCGAAGTATTTCCTTCAACGTGGAGTGGCCCAGAAACAAGTTAAGATCATTGTCAGCTACTAGGACCGGTCAACGTGACGATGTTTGGGGGAGGCCATGTCCAGCTGTGAACTTCTTTGGCTGATAAATTATGAATATGATGATTGTCAGCCATGAGATTCGAAATGCTTTTCTGGAAAAAGGCAAGTTTTTTTTTTAAACCACGAGATGTAGAAAGGACTTTGTAAAGAATGATATGGCAAGAAAGGAGGTGTCTGGCGAGATGACGAGTAATAGAGAAGTATGGAAGAAGAAGACATGCTGCGCCGACCACAAATGAATTGGGATAAGGGCGGGAGAATGCTGATATAGCTATAGAGAGAGATAGATAAAGCCTCTTGAAAAAAACTACATGTTCTACTTACATGCTTCTCTATGAATATCATCTCAAATAGTCACCCCCTATCTTGCCAGAATATACTCTTACACACACTATGACACTACAATCAACATTTCTTGGTTCGTCCTCAACTCTTATTTCGAAAACGTGCTTGTTTAAAACATTCAATGTAATTAGATTAACAATTTTGCGCTAAAAAACATGCAAACATTCAGACTGGAAGCAAGTCTAGCGCGAAGATGTTATTACTGAGATAACTGTGAGTACGTTGAACTATTGACCTTAAGTTTAGCAATTTTCCTATGTTTAAGACCCCTATGGCTGAACACTTGTCTCTTAAGATACAGGTTTACCTAGTTTAAGAGGCAGGGTTGTAATACTTGAGTACAGATTTTAGCAAAGAATCAGTCGTAAACAATGTCCAGTACCTATTTCATAATCGATTGATTATGAAATAGGTACTGTACCTAGGTTCCCATCTGTATTATTTTTTTATGGCAAATGAAATTTTTATTATTATTTTATTATCATAGTTTAGGCGCTTTTAAATTAACAACTATTTTTAATGTCTGTCGCCGCGTTAGATTGTGCCAAAGGGCAATCGAGCGTAGCATTCTAAATGTAAGCTGAATACACTGAATACTCTTCGAAAGTCACCACGTTATGGGTGCCTCAATATGGACTGCACTACCCAACAGGCAGCCAGGCACGCAGGCAGAGGCGGCTAGTTAAACTAGATTTGCAAGAAAAGAGTTAATGGGTGCTATGACAGACCATGTCCAGATGGGCATCAAGGTTGCGCCTCATCTAGCATGTTTCTAGCATTTCCGTGGTGCTTATCTGTTGCTCAGAACCATTATTTGCTAGAGCGAGAAACAGAGAAGGAATGCTATTGTGCGCGGCAGCATCGACGATGCGGTCGGCAGCAAATTCGGCACAGCCGAGCGGTATCGGCATAATCGAAAAATACAAACGTACAAATTGTGCACTCCCGAACCGAACATGATTCAGCTTTGGCTGAACGGAGTTTGCTGATCTGCACGACCCGAATACATAACATCATCACGCCTGTAATCCCCGAAGCGTCGGGCAGAGGTGTATTTATAATATACACCCACATTTCGCCAGTTATATTTAAGTAAGTCCCTTGTAATACGGGGCGAGCCTATTGCCACCAACCGGGCACAAATACAGACTCCGTGGCTGATACTGAGAAATTCCTGAAAAATCCAATAAAACTTTGCCCGACCCGGGAATCGAACTCAGGATCTCATGCTCAGCAGTCGCGCTTGCGACCACTAGACTAACGAGGCAGTCGATCCAAATAATACTAATTAATATCACCTTTTTTATCCTATTATATTTCTGTTGCTATGTCAAAAACTGTTAAATAAATAAATATACGAATATAAGTTTACCTATTGTTTTGGGTCAGCCCTGTTGTTCAACAAATAGTACCTACCAAATCGACTTTGACCGACACGAACAAATGTTTATCGTAGCACCTCTAGCTTACATTTTAGTTACCCGACCAAACCCGAGAAGGGAGTCATGATCTTCGCGTCATATGTGTGGGTAGAACCTCACCAATAAGACACTGATCTTATTGGTGAGGTTCTTCAGAAAGGTCAAAGGTGTGTAGTAACTGATGTGCGTGTATGAACTTGGACGAGGCAAAAGGAGTATATAAGGATCGATCGTAGCAGATGGCGCTCTGTAGTTTCTGCCTACCCCCATGGAAAAAAGGCGTGAATTTATGTATGTATGTGTAGGTACACCGTATCAAATTTTGATTTCAAGATCTCAAGAAGATAGGAAGGGGCCGCAAGGGCCGATGCCTGCCAGAGTGCCTGTTCGAAAGAGATACCGCGGCCCTGCAACACAAAGGGCAAAGAAGGAACATGGATGGGTTTTAGTCAGTACAAGTCTGACACTCCCTTCCACTCCGCCCAGAGCAGGAGAGGGTCATTTGATGATTTCCCAACCAAAAAAAAAAAAGATCTCAAGAAGATTTCAAGATGCACGTCAATCAGGTTACTTCAAGTGTTATTATTTTAGCCAAATGAAGCTAGCAAAGATAAAAACATGACCAAGTGTTTTTTTTTAATTAATGTTAAGGATGAATAAAATAGTTATTTAAGTGTCTGTTTATTGTACCTATTGGTTGGTTTTAGTATTGTCATTATGGCTTCAAGAATACTTATGTATTACAACACCTCATAAATATAATGAACTGTCGTTATATGAGGTGTTGGTATATTATATTACATTAATAGAACAATATACAACATGATATGGGAAATATTTTACTGCTCAGAGATAAAAATATTTTACTTACGTAAAGTTCAGTACAAACGCGTATATTCTGAATATTTATGATAGTAAATCCTTATTCTTTAGTAGTTATAATAACAAAACAACCATCTTTTATAGCTTACAGTTAATTGTCAGTTTCGCCGTTTTCATTCAAATTTGCCGCATATCACTACTTCCCAGAATGTTATCCCTATTAGCGACACTATCGAATGGTGTAATAATACAGCGTGTGTTTTTTTCAAAATCAACGGGCTCCATTCCCGGCTAGAAATCATGATTTTTCGAAAATCCAATTATGCAGTTCATGCAGTTTCACTTTTCATCAAAATCGGGCTCGAGACTCCTTTAAGTACTTCTCTCTATTCCTCATAGTTTCGGATTTGGTCATCCACACCCACTTCAAAAATTCATCCTGTATACTAGAAATTGGTATTGAATATTATTACTAGATTTAAAATTTAATTTAATTTCATACAATGTATTGGATTGAAAAGTTAATAATGAACGAGGTTCTACATGACTGATGAGAATAATACTGGCAGTTATATTATAATGATAAAGTAGTTACTTTTATAATAATATCAATCAATATTACTACAGCTGTTATTGATTAAGTTATCATTGTGTTTTAATAATGTCATTAAGTCAAGATAATTCTAGAAATATAATCTATATTTATAAAGTAAGAAACTGACTGATTCACTGATTGATCAACGCACAGTTGAAACCGTTGGATCTAGAAGCCTCAAATTTTGCACAAACGTTTCTTAAATGACGTTAGTGTGCACTAAGAAGGGATTTTTGGAAATTCACCCCCTAAGGGGTTAAAACGAGGGTTGAAAGTTTGTATGAAACTTGGTCAATTTTGCGAAAGAAGTCGTGGGCAACAGCTAGTATAATAGGATTTTCTAATGTTATTCAAATATTTTAACATCATGATGTGAGTTTATGTTCAAAAGGAAGGTTTTAATAACTTTCTACCTTATGAAAGGCACCTTTGTGTTCATAATGTTTAATGAAACATTCCATGGGTCATTAGGTATTCCTCAAACATACAGACACCTATTACTATTTATTACTTACCTAAACAAACTGCTATACCCGTTTTCACCAAGAGTAGGCGCCACCTTAATATGATTTCATTGTTGGAATTTAAAGAATGGTCACTGAACTAAGTGCTGTAAATTGAACTGCGCGCTTTTATTCAGGTGTATGTTTATTGTCTATGTCGCCAAAACAGACGTAAGTCAAGTCTTTAGTCTAATATTAAGTACCATAGTCTTGATTCACCCTTGATGATGACATTTCATTGATGTCCAAGTCCCATGTAACACAATATGTAGTACAAATCATGCTAAAAATAACACTGTGTGGGTTTCAGCTAAGAATAAGTCATCCTATTTAGCATTTCAATAATGTATCATGGGGAATCTTACTCGAATAAATTCTTTAGACAGGACAAAAGCCGCAAGCAGTCGACTGTTGGGCACAGGGCTCACTCAAATATAGCCCAATGTAAGTTAGTAGACATATAAGTAAAACATAGTGCTACTGATGAAGACTAGGTCATAGGTTTGGTTCTCAGCTTAGGCCGTGTTATTGGGTTTTTCCATAAAGAATTCCTTAGTAGCGGCCTGGAGTCTGGATTTGTGCTTGATTGATGGCAATAGCCTCACCCTCTATTAGAAGGGACTTTCACGTAACTGACAAAATGTGGGTGTACTATAGTTACAGCTATGCCTAACTCTATGTGGAATATCTGTGATGTTATGTTATGTGGTATTGATGTTATGCAATAGTTACATGTAAAAACCATACACTAAAGGATTGAGCAAATGTAAAATTAGCTCTAAGGTACTAATTGAAGGTGTTGGAACTCCTTACTGGACATTAATAGGCTTGCAACGGATGGTGATTTTCATGGGGATATGAAGGGTAATTCGAATATCATCATCATGATCAATTTATTTGGGTTTGGCGCAGCATTTCTTCTTCTTCCATACTTCTCTATTACTAATTGAATAAACATGATGTCTAATAATGTGAATATATTTTTATTATTAAATATTTTGAGGCATATCTATATCTAGCAAAGAATAATACCTAATTCAACAAATTTAACAGTTACAAATTAAGAAGAATTCCAATTTTGAATACTCCCTAGGTCAAAATAAGCATAGTTGGGCTTTATACAGAGGTGTACCACTCGTCTTCGCTGGGAGCAAAACATGTTACAAAATACTTGGTTTGCTTCCAGTTGTGTTTTGTGAATTTTATTTCATTTCCCTAGCATTGATTCTCAGACTATTCAGAATGCTTTCATAACTAACTTATATGAAGACAGCTGTTTAAAACATATCAACATAAGTTCTTTAGCACAATTAAAATACTGATAGTACATAATTATTACAAAAAGAAACACAAGTAAAGAAAGTGTTTGTAATGATGGATGTTTATTTAAAAGGTCAAGTTACACAAGACTTCACCTGCATAATAGTTGCAGTATTAAAATGCAATGTATGTAGGTAGTATAATATGAGAATATAATATGTATCAAGTAAGTATTGTCCATAGAGTTCCATAGAGATCTATGCTTTGGATCTTTTTGTTTTTGACAGTTCAAAAATGTCTGTAACTTGTCTATTTGAAGTAATGCTTTGATTTGGTTTCCTTGCCCAAGACACAGGCTTGCCTAGTTTTGGGGTCACTGAAAAACTTTTTGTGATATATTTGCTAATAAAGTTTTAATATTATTATTTATTTATAGAATATAGGATAATATGGAACATAGGAGGAGTGTTCTGTAGTTTCTCCATCAACATGGAAACAAGGTGAGTTTAAGCAGGTATGTTAATGAATATAATTATATAGTATTATTATTTATTATATTTCATATCATGAAATGCATTATTTACACTTTACATACTTATTAAATCAGTTTTGGTGTTTAAAATTGTATGTTTGTAACAGGAGAATAATAACTCTTTCCCATTTTGATTTATGAAGCAATGTGTGTGTTTAATGTTTTAAATTATTTACCTGAAATCTACCATTGGTTTGTTATGTTTTATCAAATGAACCTGATTAGAATAATTATATTGCACTGGCTTTTCAGGAACAATTTAGTATGAAAAATATGTTATAGTTGATAAGTTATGAAAGTTATTTTAAAGTTGAAACCTTTTTGGTAGCTTGATTTT
The DNA here is from genome assembly GCA_963576755.1 of Noctua janthina. NCBI lineage: Eukaryota > Metazoa > Arthropoda > Insecta > Lepidoptera > Noctuidae > Noctua > Noctua janthina. The sequence goes on along the minus strand of OY755075.1, from coordinate 11,020,467 downwards.
AAATATTTGGAAACAGAGATACAGATAAATAAACTCTAAAATCTACAAAATTACGATGATTTTCGTCGTTCATCACAGTTGCATATTACAGTACCCATCAGTAGCACTGTGTGGTACAAGTATCAAAATAAACTGTTACAATTTATAAACAAACTCTTGCCAGCACAATCCATGAAAGAAACCTCGGATAAAATACGGCAATGCTCTCTGCACACGCATAGACAGCCTAGAACGAACTCATAAACTAGGAAAACCACTTTGTAATAGTTAAGTACGTATTTTCTAGAAATTAGAAAGTTGCACATATATGCACTTACCAACGTATTCTGGTATCCCAGCCCCGACTCCTCATCTGAAGTCTCCTCCTTGCTATGAGACACCTTCATGATCACCAAATAGTTCTGAACTTTAACACAGAAAACTGATTTATCAAAACAATGCGAACAGAGCGGTTCGCCGCGCTTCGCAACTTTTTTTTTTCTAAATATACAACAGTGGCAAAGAATCACAGTGTCCGGTGGTGTTCGGCCATCTCCCCGCTACACGAACAACCAACGTACGAGAGGAATATGATAATATGTAATTGAATAAACGCAATTTCAGGCAAATTGCTCGTATACCGGCGGATATGTTTAGCACACGTTCAAACCGAACGTCATCGAGTGACCGACTGACAAGTTGACAAAAAGTTGACAAGTGACAGTGCACATTCAAAAGATTGGAAAGGCGACCATGAACTTGAACTGAATCGTTATCTATTTATTTATTTGAGACCGTATCTAATTTTCACTATCAACTTTAATTTATATTTAGTAGTCAGTACATTTAATTAAAAGTCTTGTTTATTTAAATTCAGTCACACAGACGAGACGGAGCGCGAGTAACATGCAGACGTCATGATATTCCGAACGCAACTAATCTGATGATTTATCAACGTTCCGTTCCGCATGTGATTTGATGTTTATTTAGTTTCTTATGTAGCACTCATGATAAATGCTTTTATCAGATTAATTTGCGAAAAACATGTGACTATATTACTTCTGTTTATCTGATAAACCTATCAAAAACACATCTGATACATGAATTTGCATCACCCATGGGTACTTAAAAAGAGCGAGTCTGAAAACTTGTTAAGGTTTAATAAGTGAAATTCGTCAGAGCACTTATTGTACAATAAGCGGTCATAGTAATGTGGATGTAGAAAGGAAACAAATGCGATCGCGCCACGGTCGTTACAAAACGTTTAAAAACAAAAGATATTCATCCCATTGTTATTGAGGCTTGTGTTTGGTTGACAATTAGCCACACAATAATTATTGTAATATATTTGACGTCTCCGTTGTTATAGTAGGCTAAACATATGAAAACCTACACGGTAAGAATTGCTTATAATTTGTATGCCTGTTAGTTAATTTGACCATTAGGTATGGCGCATGGCGGTTGAAGTTTGCCCAGACGCAACAATATTAAGCCTAATTAGTTTTCTTATTATCTTTTGCACAATGACAGGATAATGTCAGTAAGGGCCTACCTAGGTACTTACCTACCTATTCACTTATCGAGTCGTAAGCCTTCCTAAAAGACGATCCCACTTTTATTTATTATGCTTTGGTTTAGGTTTTGCCTAGTTTTAGTGAAAATACCATTGGGTGAAGAGATAGTTGTCTCAAGACTCAACATCCCGATCTCTACATCCTAGACACCGCAGGAATTGACGTAGCTCATAGCAGTTTGGTAGGACTTGCAGTCCAGCAGGTCCTATAGTTTAGTGACCATACACTTATTTAACGGCATAAGTATGCCGTTGTTAAAGTGGTGATGTGTTAAAGAGGTAGATTCCTTCGAAGAGGAACAGTTAGTCTTATTTATGCTGTCCCACTCAAAATAATTCTCATACATAACCATTAAATATTCTGCAATATCTCCTATTCAATTTAAAACCATCATTATTTTCTAAGTAACAGACAGTGCCCTTGATCTTGAAATGTTGACCGAACTCGACCGACAGCAAAAAAAGACTCTAAAACAAAAAAAAAAAAGCTGTTTGTAAATTGATATATAAATGTAAGCTTTTAATGTCTCTGTTACTATTGTTACGAATTGAAGAAAAAAGTTAATCAGAAATTTAGGAAATTTTAAATTGGAACTAGACTCGATTAAAGTTTAGATTTGGCAATAAGGTAGGTACTTGCCAAAGAAAATAATTGAATGTTATATTTTTGTACCTAGGTAGTGAATGGTCTGAAAAAGAAGCTGAAAAAGATATCTAGGCAAAAATAGATTAATCAAATCAGAGCGAAAGGCTATTTTATGTTAGCGATCAAACAAAAAGCAGGCAAATCTAGGTTTAAAATAAGGTTAATCGTCTGCTGTTAAAGATTGTGATATTCGTAGTTCACTTAGGTAATATAGGGCCGGGGTTTTGGGCGACTGAGGTAATGCTAAAAAATGCTTCGTGAAAGCGAGCCAACACAACGGTATAATTAAGGCATTCTATGAGCCATGACGTTCTCTTTATTCTCAATGTCCTGCCAACATCGTAGGCAGGTTAAAGTATAAGTAATTCTGAACATCAACCACTTTACAACGAATGAACCCAACAGTACCAGGAAATTTAAATTAGGAAATTAACTGCATGACTAACCCCGCAAACTATGGTACGACGTAAAGATATAACATACTACCTACCTTTGAACCGAAATAAATTGGCACGCGAAGGAATGAAGAAATAAGAACCAATGATGATCTTTCTTCTTGCAAATCTAAATAATGACGGCCTAGACAGACAAGCCCCATATTTGTGACAGACCAGATAATTTATCCAAAATTACAAGCATCTGTCTTGACCGAAGACTGTTAGATTTAATACTAATCATTATTCATACTAATCATTGTTCATCCATTGCTGAACATAGGTCAGTTTGCTTGAGCCAGTCTCCATGCTCATGTGCCGGTCTCGTCCAGGTCCTACACGTCCCAACAAAGCCATTCTACCAATCTTTCTGCTGGGCTAACATCACTCTGAATCTGCAATAATTTAAGGAGTTGAAGGAAATTCGCGCGTATCTCGTGTCGCAAGTCGCATCTCTCCGTCTTGAATAAGTGGCGCAAGCATACCGAACTGTTACCGCCGTGTTTGCGACAGCATTCTCTATGATGTCAGGTCTAGCTACGCTGGGTAAGATTTGTATGAGACAATGAAATTACTTTCTTCCGCAAGTTGCATTAGTTAAGTAGGATATGGGTCAGTTAACAGCGTAAGATGGGTTGGTAACCTATTTATGCAATCATACTTAGTCTTATAGAAAAAATCTACATCTCGCACAATAAACTCATAGTTATAGGATACCCACATTTCGTCAGATAAGCGCCATTTAGAAAAAATTAGAAATGTCTTAAACGTAAAATTAACAGATCGTGTTCGAAACACTACACTGCGCTCCAAAACGCAAATTGTCGAACGAGCTGTGAGCCCGTAAAGCTCGGGATTTGTGCTCTGAAACGTGGTCGCAGGCCAGCAGACCACGAATGAGGTGGCGGGATGAACTGGATGTCTTCCTTGCGAATTGGAAAGAAGTAGCGGAGAGTGGTGACCGTTGGAAGGTATGGGGGGAGGTATCCCACCAGTGGGACAGTATGACTAGCAATAGTACCTCTAACTGAGGACTCCACACTCAGTAGTGGCACTTGGGCGAGGCCAACGAAGCAGCGACTTCATTCAAATAACAGTCAACCCTGCCCTCAAAGTTTTCATCTTTGTTCTTCTCTTTTCCCACTACTTCTCCAAGTTCTTGGCAAGACAACAAAAATACTGTTAAAGTTTAAAATAAATCTCTCTTCATTAATTTGACCACCAAGTTTCCACGAAGTGAAATGATGAACTATTTTATTTACTTAGATCTTTTGGCGCTTGCCACGTGCTTGTCCATAATCGGAGCTAGCGCCGCCATTTTGTTTTTTTATCCCTATCTACAATTTCCACAGAAAAATTCGCAAATGTTTACCTACCAACTGCAAACTTTTGAAAATGTCGTTCAAGCACGTTCTCAGCTTTATTTATTACCTAACTGATTAACTCTTCCAAAATAAACGAGTTTTAATTAGTTCTGGTCATTTAATTTGATTTTGCGTATCAATTTGATGATATCATTCAGCATTTTTTTTAGGTATTACGTGAATTTCCTGTTCTGTTTTTATTATGGTACAGTAAAAAACTTGATAATGATGATGCAGGTATTAATTGTGTAATCCTCATAGTTCTTGCTTGATTTTTAGGTGTTAATGGTCTATACAGGTACCTACCAAAAATAATAAAATACGGAGGATAGGGGTTTTAATCGGATTATTTTTTAGTTTTAGGTGAAAAACCTAGAGTAAAGGTTAACCCGTATTATAATATGTCGATAATATGATTTTGACGGCACGGTTGGTGCAGTGGCTAAGCGATTGACTGCTGCGCTGCGTGTAGCGGGTTCGATTCCCGCACGGAACAAGTATTTGTATGGCCTACAGTTAGTTGTTCCGGGTCTGGCTGTTTGTGTATGTGAGTTTAAATGTTTGTAAACGCACCCACGATACAGGAGAAATTCCTAGTGTGGGGCAGCGAAAGATTTAAAATAAATAATAAATATAAATAAAATAAAAAATAAATAAAAAGTTTTTATTGTTTCTCATAGAATTACTTACAATTATAGGTTAATCAGTCTATTACAACCGGTTCACGCCCAGAGTTTATTTTTGTGGGCACCTACCTACATAACCCTAACTTATCCTAACTAATCTGATAAATACGAAAGTAGGTGAGTTTGTTTTTATGTTTGTTACCTTTACACGCATAAACCACTGAACTGATCATTCTGAAATTTTGGATATACGTTGTCAGGTGTACAGAAACGGACATAGGCTACCTTTTATTCCGAAAAAAGCTGGTTAAAAATCGCTTGTAAAGTATCACTTTGCTTAGGCCCTCTGATGGCCTCATAACACGTAGTGTTTATAGACCTAGTCTGTTCATGACCACTAAAACGGACTCTATTCCGAAATCCTGTGAAGATCAATTTTTTTCACATTCATTACCACCTCAGTACGGCTTGCCAGTCGAACCTAGGTTTACTTTGTGAACCTCGTGGCCCTCTCGAAGGCTTTCTCTTGGACTTACATACACACACATGACAGTTAGTGTCTAATTGTTACTAATTAATTGAGCACGTCGTCACCTGCTCACTGACAAGATAACTAATCCAATATTTACCTTTTTTTCATTTGTAGATCACGATTCCATTATCGTAGTGTCCTTAGTACCTTGAATCCAAGTCCTTTGGTATTGAGATGAACTTGGGACCAGAAGACAAGCAACAAACGTTTTCTAATACATCATTCTAACCCCTCCACCTCCACATAGAAATTTATCGTCGCCCTCATGAAAAAAACAGTTGTTTCTTACAAAACTTCAACACCTACACAGTCAAAATCTATGGAACAGCTTATTTTTTTTATAAGTACCGACGTAAAATTTGGCCTTCAGAATGATGAACTGAAAACGCGTTAACCGCTTGTGCGACGGTGTCCTTTTTACCACGTGCACGGTCCTCCCGACCATTTCTCGGCCCATCTTAGCGGAGATAAGCTATTAGCGTGGGAGATATTATAGTGCAAAAGAGTGTACCCAGACACAGGTGCACTCTCTCCTCCCACACTCTCAGAGTCCTCAGGGACAGCAATCCGACACGACCGGCGAGAGATCAGGTGCAGGACCAACAGTTTAACGTGCTTTACGAGGCACGAGAGTATCATACCGCCAACTTTCAAACTCCACTGAGCAATTCCTTATAACACACAAAACTTTTTTTGCCTGTCTCCAGGAATCGAACCCAGAACACCAAGTTAAGTAGTAGCGCTTGCGACCGCGAGACCAATGGAGCAAGTAACTTTTTCGGAGTAGGAATTGGAAACATACTGATAGTCTACCTGATAGAAGATCTACGTAGTAAATAATTGATCTGTAGATCATGAAGAAACGACGCTTTTAGCGTAGTGCTGTGGTCCTCATTTGGCCGTGGGCCTTTGGTTTTGAAATACTTCTTGAGTTGGACAGGAGGCAAAAGACAAACAGACTATTATAAAATAGAAAATAAGTAGACGGTTCATCTGATGGTTGGTAGAAATCACCACCGCTTACATACCACACCTGTAATCATTGAAATCTTCCCGAAGCTCCGACGAAAATTCCTCCCACTTATTCGGTCACGGCAACCATACTCAACGAAGACTTCTTCTTCATCGTTCCTTCACTGCTGAGGATCGTGACCACGTATGACATATCTCCAAGCCATGCGGTCTCTTGTAGCGTGAACCGCTCGGTACAGGCTGCCTCCAGCAGCCTTCTTGATCGCGTCGTCCATTTTGCCGGTGCTCACGTTGGAACGGAGACTAGGGATTTAGAAAAATATGTAGGAGATAATATAGGGGAGGCACTTTCATAAATTTGAAAAGCAATTATCGCGAGAAATAACGATTGTAACTCGGAGATAGGATCTTTTTCATAAAAATATGAGTTCCAAAATACTATGTTCGTAACAACATGACATTTTAATCAGAACAGTAGGAGAAAAACACTTTTATAAGTTTTTAAGTGTTTACATATTGTTGCTCGTGAGTGTAGGTAACAGTAGCGAAGGGTCAATTTTTGTAATAGGTAAGCCGGAGTATGTTGTACATAATCTTTCATGTGATTATATTATTTGTCTTTAGAATACTGACTGTGCCATTTTTCAAACGGAATCTGGTAGGAATCGAGTTGTATGGAACCTTCGCCACTGGTAGGTAAACAGTACAAATAGATGAAAAGGTCCGTAAAAGAAACTACAGTTTAAAACGAATAATATTTTATTTATTCACATAAAACTTTTCATTATTTAATTTTACATAATATAACTTCAATATCTCTATGTTTTGTACAATAATCGATTCAAATTCAACTTTTTATAAAACCTTAACATTCTCAAACAATAAAAATAAAATAACGCTAATTGAGATCTTGACTAAGTTTTGAAAATAATGAACTTAAAAGCGAATAATACTGCTTATAACTAGTAATCATAAAACTTGAAACATAATATTATCTGCATAAATCTTGTTGGAATGCGTATTAAAAGTCGATTTCTAATTAATGATTCTGAAATCCGATAGATCCATCCATCCATGCATTTTCTGTAGATGCGTTCTGCAATTTACGGTTCCACAGCCAAACAGCAAAAACGGAACCCTTCTTATTTGTCAGCTAGGTTAGGTAAGGCTAGCCGTAATTCTGGACTTCGGGTTATCCGTTGTCTAAGCAAATAGGCCCGAGTTGGCGTCGCGTGGTGTTTCCGCGCGCCTCTCACACAGAATGACAGGGCGAGCAGCTCACTCCTCCACTTTACATGAGACGAGGTTTATCGCAAGCAAACCGTCACTGCTGGGGAGATTGTGGAGAATGCAATCCTGTCCCCACACCCCAGCTAGAAGTGACGAGGGGAAACACCGTGTGGTTTTAGTCAGTAGGAGTCCGGCGACCCCTCGAGGACATTCATTGAGGGTTTGCACACGTAAAAACATTTTGACCGAAGATATACTAAGTAGGACAGTGTATTGCGATAATATCTTGTTTTCACAAACTTTGTCTGGAATTAGCTTAGATTTTGGCATAAAGACCTTTTCTATAGTGTCCAAAGTTTATCAGGTACAGGTGGGCCCTCAGTCCTCTATGTGAGAACTGAGTTATATGACTTAGCTTATTTGACTTTCACAAAATCTGATTTCAAATTTCACAATTCTTTCGGGATGTTGACTAAATTATAAGAACATTTTCATAGAGTTTAAACAAAGTGGCCCTCATGCACACTTTTGCATGTGCGTTTGGAGTGAGGGCACTTTGTTTTTTTTTTTGGCACTTTCTGGCAAATGCGGGGGGTACTCCCCCCCGCATTTGCCTAAGCCACCCTGCGTGTCACTAACATTTTCGAGGAGCATCATCATATCAGCCCGGAATCACCCACTGCTGGGTATAGGCCTCCCCTTTTATCTGGCACACTTCTCTGTTCGAGTAGCATAGTCCGCCGTAACATTCGTCTCTGTAGGAAGGAGTTGGCAACAATCCATCACGTGGTGGGCACAGCGCAGGTTTTTGGATCGATTTCAGGGAGCAATCGTTCATCATACACACTATTGCGTTGTGAGAGCGGTGTGGGGTCCTGCCTATGCGCTGTCATTTCAACTTGACTTAGTAATGAGAAGTCTCTATTTTTTCTTGTAAGACCCCTTCGCTGAGTCTTAGTAGAGAGTACACATGGAAAATTGCGTCTCTGGGTAGTTGATCATTTTTACAGTTTCTCTAATAACACATCTCTGGACCTTATTCTAACCACAATTTTTTTTGAGAATGTTAAGACAAAAAAGAATTGTCATAAAACGATAAAAATCTGCATTCATTGATAAAGTTGCCATTTCAACCAACTTTTAGTAACAAGTTTTTTTGAGCTTAGGCCCTATATCATTGGCTAAAGATATTAAATTATGTTCAGAGTATCTAACTACCCTATACACTATGAAATAGATTTATAGTTTACTGATAAATTAATTAGGTAGCAAGTAGGTAATGTGATATTCAAATATGTATTCAAACGAATCGTTTAAAAGAAGTCTTAAAACCCACTTTACGAAAAGATTTTTAAGAGGAACAAAGAACAATCCTTAATAAGATGGTTATACTATATGAGTATCTGTAGTGATACTGCCGTATGCTGACAAACTGTGGGACGAAATAACGCAGGAACGGTGTCCTGACACTGTGAAGTGGGGTCGGCGCAGGCCACGAAGGACCTGGTAGAACGAACTGGACAGGTTCAGTTAAAACTAGAAGGACTAAGCATGGGCTTGTGAAAATGGAAGGTCTTTAAACAGAAGTGGAACAGAGCAGGCAGGCCCACTGTGCCCCACTATTGGGTAAAGGCCTCCAGGTAGGCAGGGAACGAAAAATAAGGGTGATACTGGATAAGTTCATAATGCCATTGAAAAGTACCGATAATCTTCTGATTGAATCTAAGTGAATATAAACAAGAATGAGCAAATAACACAGTTCATCATACTACACAGCTACAGCTAAGTCCATCAGATGTACTGAGCGAAGTGTATCCAATAGATGGCGTTGAGCACGGAGAAGAGCAGCGGGAAGAACACCCGGGAGAACCGATCGATGCTGATGGCTCGCATCTTCGCTTTAGCGGCTTGTTGAGCGTCCTGGAATGAGAAATGTAGCCGAGATCAGGCGCGGTACCAGTCTAAGACTTTGGGGGGGTCACACAGGGCCGTAGCCAGGAATTTGGATGGGACGGTTACCCCGAATAGATTGGGGGGGGCGAGGGGTGTTAAACTAATAGGAACAACTTTTATAAACCGAAATTATATCAACCATCTCTGGATTTAACTATACAAAACGATCATGAGCGCCTACAGGTTTATTTCCGAGAGGGTGCAACTTCAGCTTCTAGGTATTTAGAGGCAAGAGCGAGCGAAGCGAGCTTGAAAATTTTTGCACGCTTCCTCGGAATTAAGTTCTTTTTTTTCATTCATACTGGAATGAGAATAGGTATACTTTTTCAATTCTGGAAAAGTTGACAGAGTCCCAACTTTTCCAGAATTGAAAAAGTATAGGATGTATAGGCGAGTAAAGCGAGCGAGAAAATTTTAGCATTCTGCCCTGGGATGGGTTGATTTCTTTATAGATGACGTTCTTTTCGTTAATTCAAATGAGAATAAAAATAAATCAAAAGGGCAGGATGCATTAGCGAGCGAAGCGAGCTCGAAATTTTTGCATTCTGCCACGGAAAGTTTCGGTTCGATTCTCTTGTTGAACGATTAAGCAGGAAGTTAATAATTTATATCCGTAAAAAACAATTTTAAGAAGGTTTGTCAATTTTGCGTGTATGACTTTGGCCTTTGGCCGCCTGCAGTCATCATCATCATCCTGTACAGCCTGACTTCACCCTCCACTGCCCATAATGGGCTTGGGCCTCACTTTGTTCGCACAGAATGGGCGGAGATCCCACGTGGTGTGGATCTACTTTGGGAAGGCTAATGCTCAGCAGTGGATAGCGATAGACATAAGTTGAATTGATTGAAGACACTAAAATATTTAAGCTTACCTTAACTTTAGCTCCATCTCCAAGAACGATGTTGACAAGGCAATACTCCATCAGAGCCATGAACACAAATCTGGAATAATGAAATATAACCATATAAAGAATTAAATTGTGCTTAGTGTGCCCTTTCTTCTTTTGCATTACCGATAAGGTCTACAAGAACTACATGATAATTCAGTGAAAAATGTCTTCAAAATCACAACTGTTTTCAGCCATAAATTTCGAAATCTTTGAAGTCGTTGACCATTTTGCTAACAAGTAATATTGCATCACCTACAAACATCCTTGCTTAAAAAGATCATGCAATATTACATTAACTCCGTTCAATACTTACACTGTACACACCGACATGAAAGCATCCACCGCCTTCAGATAGGACACCGGCGGCAGCTGCGCCTGCGACTTGGCGTGCTGCGTCGACAGCGTGAGCAGTGACGTCACACCGAGGGTGACGCGCGCAGGCGCAGCATCTGGCTTAATCCAGAATGATACCCACTGGAGAAAGAAGAAGATGAGATCGTGATTGAAGCTAAGCGTACCATTAGTTCGCATACTTTTGCATAAAACATGTTGTCTGAAAAAGATAAAGATATCTACTAGGACAAGAAAACTAGGAGATAAAAAGAGTTAGAGATTTCAACAAGCTTCAATGGCAATGTTTTGCCAGGGCGAAAGCGCTGTTACGATGACACGGAAGAATAAAATTGCTGTAACGCCCCTCTGCCTATTGCCACCAACTCTGCTCAAATAAGTAACACTTGCAAGTAACCCAGGACCCCACGCTTGGTTGTCGCGTCTGCGACCATGGACCCTTTTGGCCAGGCGTGCCCTAGGCAGCCCGGTTCAAGCAGCCAATTCACGAATAAATGTTTGATTTGATCTTGCACACTAAGAATTTGTTCATTGTTCCGGCTATCGCAGCTTGATGGCTGCTGCTTAGCTGTCTATTGCTCAGGGACACTATGACTAGATTGCTACTAAAACGGCTTTCAGGATAACCAGGTCCTGTTCATCTTGGTCCTTCAAAATAAAGGTACGACCCGTACGACATCATTATAATATACATTTTATTGGTAACTTACAGACATAATGACAATCAAGCAAGTTGGTATGTATGTGTTGAACAAGTGGTAACCCAGTCGCCGCTTCAGCTTGAAGATCACCTCTAGGCAGGTGAAGTTACCTGAAACAAAGATCATAACTATTAAGTTCGTCTTTTTCGTCGTGTCGATACACAATACCTACTCGACCCAAATGTATCGGACAGCTGATAATTTTTTCGCATTAACGATATTGGACTCAAGGAGAAAGTTGTTCAGTTTGATGATCTGCATCATATCCTTTCATATGACTACACCCTTTCTGTTACACGCTGTATAGTAATTAGTGGTCAAATACCATTGCTGTAGGTGGGAGTTCCTCAGAAAATTCACTGGACTTGGATTGATTAGGTAAGTTTTATTTTTATTTTAACACGTTTTTAGTTAACTTCACCTATAACTATGTAAAAAAATCTTAGAAGTTATAAGCCACTTCCCGGTTTTCGATTGAGCTGAAATTTTGCAAACCTACATGTTTAGTTTGCATGATAATGCATGGTTAGCTAAGTGACGTCATTCTAAATCCATTATAGCGGACTCCGAAAGATAGTTATTTTGATTCATTCCCATGATTTGGGTATCAAATGAATTTGCTGAGAAGAATACCAGAAATAAAATCACGTCTATCCAAAGCGTGTTTTTTAGTTTTTTAAAACTATAATATTATTATTTATTGTCAACCAATCAAAATCTTATTTCCAGATTAATAATATAAATGCGAAAGTAATTTTATCTGTTACCTTTTCACACCTAAACGGCTGAATGGATTTGGATGAAATGGAATTGGCACAGGGATAGACCACCTGGACGATCCCGTGGGATAACTTCCGACTTCTACGTGGTTAAAGCCACGGGCAAAAGCTAATTGTGCATAAAAAGCACGCTTTGTAATCCTCGAGGAAATAGGCAGAGGTGTACCTAACAAGTACATCCACATTTCGCCAGTTATGTTTAAGTCCCATGTAACAGGGGGCGAGCCTATTGCCATCAACCGAACACAAATCCAGACTCCGTGGCTGCTACTGAGAAAATCCTGATGGAAAACCCAATAACACTTTGCCCGACCCGGGAATCGAACCCAGGACCTCATGCTCATCAGTCGAGCTTACGATCACTAGACCAACGATTATGTAGAGTATGTAAATAACTATCTCTGACGGTCCCATTCACCAACACATACGGTGCACTCCACAATGATTGATGATGTTCTGACGACCGACTGATGGTGGAATAATCGTCTAACTCGATTAATATTCCATGCGATACCGATCAAAAGCTTACCGATCGATTTATCTAGAAAAAGTTAGTGCAGCAGCGATGAAAATTGTTTTTGTAACAACTTTTGTTTGATAAAATGATGCTTTTACTCCGAAAGTATAGGATTTGCATACAGGGTGTAAACGGACCCTTCACGAAGTCGTCAACCAAGCATTATATTACATAGTACATCAAACTAAGTAACTTTACTCAAAAAATATTGCTGGGAAACGCCTTTTTTTTTTGAGACCTCAAAAAAAAAGACGTTTCCCAGCAATATTTTAAACGTGATTATTCACAGGTGAATAATCACGTTTTACAGTAGGACTCAATGTAACGCACTCAAAACATTGTGTTGATGGATGGATTGAATAGTACGGGAGTCGTGGAAGTGTTAAAATCAAAAATCTAACATTAAAAACTTGTTTTAAAAAAAAAACTAGTGAAAAAGTTGGAACTTGGACCCCCAATATCTCCGTAACTGAAGGTTCCCAGATATGGTCTTGAACAAAAAAATGATCGCAATGACGGGGAGAACAAGTGCCTTTCGGCTTCGTTAAGGGTCTTGTTACACCTTTTATAGACGAGTAAATAGAGTAATGTACGCAAGTCCCACGAGGAAGTGAGCCCAATACCATCAATCAGTCACAAGACTCAGTGATGTTATTGCATAGTTTCTAAAAGCAAAATCTTTGCATAGAACTATAGAGGTTGTAGCCCATTTTCAGCATTATCACTATCTAGCGACTAGTAGTTCATCATATGTCCTATGTTGGGGTCGGCTTCCAGTCTAACCGGATGCATTTGAATAGCAGTATTTTACATGGAGCGATTGCCTATCTGATATCCACAAACCAGTTAGTACTGGGTAATAGGTACGATACTCCTTGCTAAGACTGGTCGTCAAACTTTCGGGCCACTACCTGTAACGACTGTCAAAGATCTATAAATGACAACCGGGAACAACGGCTTAACGTGCTTTTCGAAAGGCTCAGTATGTAATGAATGGTCACCCATCCACGAATCGACCTTGGCAAGCGCTGCTCAACCTGAACATCGATCAGAGTGGCTGTTATTACTTAGCCACGAAAGACTATATAGTTGTTATTTTTGGTTCAATTTTTATCATTTGTAAAAACTCCGTAGCTGATGAGTAATAAAAACAACTAGTTCTATTTCTAGAATTTACCTTTATACCTACTATTAAACTACAGTACAGTTCCAAAACCATTTGGCCTTTCTCCATTACAAATTAATGACTGTACACCTTAATTAGCCGTTACTATCAGCGGATTAAAAGATAACAATTAGAAATGAGCATAATCCATCAAAATTAGCAGTACGTGATGCTCATTGCTTTAATCCGCAAAATGACCCAGTTTTTTTGATAATCTTCAGTTATGTTGTTGAAATAGGTTTAGAAGTCTGGCTTTATACAGATTTGGTGGTAATTGAACTTAATTTTTGACCTAGTATTGTCTATTTGTCTAATGATAACACACATAGCTTATCCATTACTCTGCCAATATAGCAGCTTGCTTTGTCTCTATAATAATACTAGCACCTGGGCGACCTGAAAATAGAGATAAAGAATTTTCCCATATAGATTCCCGTAAACCCCAACATTGCAACTTTCATCGAAATCGCTATAGCCGTTTTCGAGAACGTGATTACAATTATTGCTCATTTAATACATAATATTACCTAATAGTCTAGGATAGGATTTAGGTGAAGTTACAAGCATAAATGAGTCACGATTTTTTCAAATGCAAACGGATCTACGTAGTCAATGTTTTTAAGAAAGATATCAAAACAGACTTAAAAATTCAGTTGGAATAGCACCTCAATTGCGTAACATACTGTCTATCATAATCCGAAGAATTTTGAAGGAAATTGCTAAATCCAATTGTGTTTAACAATTCTTCTAATGGACAACGTAAATAACGCAACTGAAGTTGTTGAATAGTCAGATTGACATCATTGCAATTTATTATTTTCTCTTGCTCTTTAAAAAAAACGGTTCCTCACACTAGGAATTTCTCCTGTATCGTGGGTGCGTTTACATACAAAATCACATACACAAACAGTCAGACCCGGAACAACTATCTGTAGGCCATACAAATGCGGGGAGCGAACCCGCGACACGCAACGCAGCAGTCAATCAATCAGAAACTGCGCCAACCGTGCCATCCAACTGAGCACGCAATTACACCGTAGGGTTGATACATTTGTCCTAGACTTGGACCATTCCAAAGTTGATAGTCCCATATGGAGGCACTGGATACACATTCATGTTAAATAACTGGTTTACTCCATACAGGGCGTAAGGGACAGCCCTCCACAAACTGATGGAGTTCAGTTTATCATACTAAGATGACCGGTACTAGAAATTATTTCAGGAATGTTATGGGAATCCAATTAATTTGATTTGTTTTATTTCTTCATACGCAATGTATCGTTACCGTGGCAAAACGCCCGTAGTGAACGGCAAGCGCGACGACGAGTTCGATGAACTCTGTAGCTAGGCAGGAAATGAACAGCTGAGTTCACGCGTCGTTCGTTAGAGAATTTCAACATCCATTGTTGGATTTTTGATTTTAGCCGTATTATTTACATAAATGGAGTGCTGCACACAGGGAATGTAATTTTACATTGAAATAAAGGAATAGTAACTGAAAAAAATAAATTTAAAAGACGGTGGAATATGATTCAAAATAAGGGGCTGAATGCACCCTGTCGGTTTGAGGCTGTCCCTTACACCCTGTATATTACTAACACTGGTTGGAAAAAAAAGTCTGAAAAAAGTAGTTGAATTGAATCCCCAGACGCACTCGGACTTACCAGTAGAATAAACCTGAGTACAATCAGCAGTAGTATTCTGGACCAGCTCCAGCTGAGGCAGCTCGATGTTCTCGTCCACCACCAGAGGCACGTCAGGGTCCCATTGGAAGATCAGGTCGTCAGTCGTGTGGGATACTGTGAACATAGGGAAAGGGTATTTAGTTCTACGTCATCATCATTTCAACCGAATCATCTACTGTATTCGGCATAGGCCAACGTAGGTGATACTTCTCATCATCTGCGTAGCCTTTTAGATTCCCTACACACCAGCTCTATACAGCATGTAATGTACTTACAATACGGCAATTATTTATTCTTCACATAATACTACACCAGCACTGTACACTTCCCTATCACCCAGTTCCTTCCGATTTGAGAAGGAAGGACCTAGTTTGCACAAAACCTCAAACTAGACATGCGTTTGTAAATCGGTTTTATGTGTTTTTAGGACCTTTTCTTTACAATAGACAATAGACTCCACAAGATACTAAACTTTACAGTTTAAGTTATAAAAAATGTAGTTTGGTAATGTCGGATTATTTAGCGGTACTTAATTACACAGAGACAGAAAAACTTCTAGAAGTTGTGGTTTGATTATGTTATCCACTCGTATCTATTTGTACATATTTACTTAAGCTAGTTTTAGTGTTTTTCTTTTATACCAATTTGATGCATAGTTATAATTGTTAATAGATTAATTTAATTAATTTAATTTTATAATTTTATTGTCTTTATTAAATTGTGCTAGGTAAAGTGATGGCCTGATACACAGGTTTAAATAAACCTAGATCGGGCAAGTCGCTGACATCTAAATTGAACTATTAAATACTTGCGACTGTAGAGGATATATTTTAGTTATAGTTTACTTATAAGTAGTAATTATACCATTGTATGAGAAATAATACTACTGCGCCTAAATGTACACTTTTTGTAATACTTTTTAAATAAATTATTTTTATTCTATTCTTTTCCCAACTATGTTGGGGTCGGCTTTCAGTCTAACCAGATGCAGCTGAATACCAGTATGTTACATGTGAGCGACTGCCTATCTGACGTCCACGACCCATAATACCATATCCCTAGGTAAGACTTTCGGGCCACGGACTACCTGTTACAACTGTCAAAGATCTACAAATGACAGCCTGCACCAACTGCTTAACGTGACTAATACATCTCTGCCTTGGGAGATTACAGGCGTGATGTTATGTTTATATGCTCTAATGAGTCTTCTAAAATGTTACAGTTTCAGTTTTACTCGCGCAGTTGGGATTTTTCGAGTTTTCCAGACTTTGTTCCGTTAGACTTTATTTTTCCCTCGTTTACGTCGCAGACTAACAGCAAAAAAAACTAGTTTTTTCCGTCCTTCGCCACAAAGTCAAAGGTTTCTCGTTAATTATCGCAGTTCATGTCTAGTTCATTAGAGATACTGAAATGCTTTCACGGAGATGAAAATATGGAACTACGAACTGCAGTATTTAGGCAGGCATTGGTGGATTATCTCTGGTTCAGTTTTTAGTTTTGTTTGTTGTATTTTTGACAGATGTTCCAAGGTTATGAAATATTAGGTTCCGCTCGAGGCTTCGCCCGCGTATTTAGTTTTTTTGCCATTTGCGCAATTAGTTGAAAAAGTTTTATCGCAACCGGATGAATGGTATGGCAACGCATAAAATCCAAATAAAAACATACTTTTTAAAATTTAAGAAAAGAATACATAATATGTACAATCTAAATAAGAATGCTTCAAGAGGCAATGTAGTGTATCAATTGTGTATACCGGTTTAGTCATTTTTTTTCTACTAAGTCTTCACTGTTACATCACCTTGTTTTCGGCCTTTCGTATATCCTAACCACATTTGAGAGACTTTATTTTTATTTAATAAACTAGTAAAGCAACCCGGAGTCTAGACTTGTGCACGGTTGATGGCAATAGGCTCTCCCCCATTTACAACTAGCGAAATGTGTGTGCACTTTATGTAAGTACACTTCTGCTTTACCCTTCGGGGTACACGGGATGCTATGTTACTCGAAGCCTCTAATATCGTCTATCCCAACAAAATTAATTAATTAATTATTATTATTTCCTTTATTAATTTATCTTCACATTTTAAAACATTTCTTTAAAAAAAAACCATACAAAAAGCATTAAAAATATAAAAAATAGTGGTTCGCCAGTATCGGGAGCAGGGTCCAAGTTAGGGCTCCAGAGACAGGAACCTCCTCATAATGCGACCCGTATCAAGGAGTACTGCCTTCTTAATCAGGCCCTTGATCCATTATTATTATTCCTTCATAATCAACGAAAAAAATCTACCACCAACAAAATCATCTCCTCGAAAACGCAGTCACATCTCAAGTGCATAGCAGACAAGCATCATTTTACCCATCATCGTCTATTTATAGGCTCCTCAATCCTGATCGCGAGATAGGACCGTGCTGGCTCCAACGACAGGCCTCTTGTCCCCCCTCGTCCCTCTTGGCCTACATTTTACAAGGCACTCGATGCGATAATGTTCTGTATCACGCGACAAACTTTACTCAGGTTTGAGAGGGGCTCTTATTGTTCGGGTATGCAGGGTCTTCGAGTGATTTTTATGTTTGCGTATTTTTCTCGAGTACCTATGGCGGTATTTGTGATTCAATAGGGCTGGTTTTTAGGTTGATTTTTAGCGGAGGGATTTTGTTAAGTAAATCGTTGAGATTTTTTGGTTTTGTTTCAATGTATGTACTAGTTTCTAGTTACTAAACAATTTATTATTATATTACAAACCATTAACCAAACCAAGAAGAACTACGATATACTAATACATAACAACATCACGCCTGTAATCCCCGAACGGTTAAGCAGTGGTGTACTTAATAGTACACCAATATTTCGCCAGCTATGTTAAAGTTCCTTGTGATAGGGGCGAGCCTATTGCCATCAATCGGACACAGATCCAGACTCCCGTGGCTGCTACTGACAAATTCTTGCCCAATAATACTGCCCGACCCGGGTATCCAACCCAGGACCATGCTCAACTGTTTTCGGTAACGAAACGCCATCTATCGAACAATGTAGCAAACAAACACGCAATGTTTTGCTATGACAACGCCATCTATCGAACAACAAAGTAATTAAAACAAGAAAGACTTAATTCAGACCAAGAGGAGACGTGCGGGAATCAACCAATCACATTCGTTGAAATCTAAATCCCGTCTCTCGTCTCTCCTGTGATTGGTTGAATCTTGCACGTCTCCGCACCACTTCGCTCATCTTCGCTTTGTTGGAGTCAGGGCCTAAACCAGTTAGACAGAGATCATCATCATCATCTGCCTAGTCTTTCTCAACTATTTTGGGATCGGCTTCCAGTTTAATCGGATGCAGCTAGCGAGATTTTAATGCAGCAAGCGTGATATCAAATATTCATAACGCAAGACCAATTATGCATTCTAGGAAGTTAACCTAATCTTTTTTTCATTAGCAGTATTAGCCTTTGCCTTCCCATTGCTGGGCAAAAGCCTCTGCAACAAAAAAAAAATGTAAAGGTTGAACTTCAAAGAGCAAATATACCAAGAGGAACAGGTCTAAAATTAGCCTAAAAGTTCTACCTCACACTGTGTAGGTAAAAGCTTGTTCAAGTTGACAGCCTGATCAAAACCGAGGACCCAAATACACTCCATCTCAAAGCTCCAATAATTAGAAGGAAAAGAGGCTGCGTCGGGGCTTCCCAAAAGCCACTTGATGATGACAGAGATGACACTACCTAAGGGCTGACTTTCCATAATGTACCGGGGATATAATTTCGAAGAAAGGAGGTAGGTAGGTGGATATCCCCTCGTAAATGCCAAAAGGAAGTAGTCCAAAATAACTTTGTCAGAATTATCGCTAACATACAGAAAAACCTGATCAAAATCGAGGACAGAGGGGCGCTGTGTTGGTGAATATTTAAAGAAGAAGATGGCGGCCTTAGTTCTCATGTTTACCATACGCCGATGGATCCTGGTACAACTATAAGGGCTGATTGCCCAAACCTCAGGCTATCAATGTAAAATAATCTTTGAGCTAATTGACCATACTGCATCAGGGATAATATGATTTGAAACGGAAGGAGTAGGTGGAAACATGGTCGCGAGGTCGCGCAGCGATCTGGCGTGGCCTGACAGTATACTGTACGCCAGGAAAGAGATTTGTAATGGTAAAACATAAGTAGGCGTGAGACGTAACAGCCGAAGTTTTCTAAAATCAGCTCACAAGATTCTATCCTAATAACATAACATAACGTAGTTAAGGTAAATAAAACCTGATCCCAAGACCCCAAAAATACTCTATCACCTAAAGATGAAAGCTTGCGACAAAATGTCAAACATAGATTATAATTAGATGGGAGAGAGGCTGTGTCGGCGCTTCGTGAGAGCCACTCGCTCACAATGACTGTATAACGAGCTGGCTCGAGAGCTCTCGAAGATATTTTTATGGTTAGACGAAGTTTATGTCTATAGGTATTGAACTTGGTGGGATGAATTCAAAGGGTCGCGGTTCTGGTGTGTGGTTTTCGTTTTGTAGTTACGGGTATTATGATTTTGCAGTGTGATTTTGGAATTTTGTTTAGGTTCTCGCAATAACTTCATCGAAAAATAAAGACTGGCAATGAAGTAATTCATTGCTAGTTTTGCATCATATATCTCCTATGTCTGGGTAAAAATGTTATGAGAAGAGCAAAGACATTCAAATATTATGTCTTTTAAATCTCTTTCCAGGTTAGAGATCTCTAAATGAGTTATCTATAAACAAAATTTGGCCTTAGAATGACTGCACCGACTTCTGTTTAACTGCTCGTATCAAATTTATTTATTTATTTAAACTTCATGTACAATAGTGATACATAGGCGGACTTAATGCCACAAGGCATTCTCTACCAGTCAACCTTTGGGTTAAATAAGAAAACATTGTGATTGGGTACAAAATAAATATATAAAAATAACTTCTTGCCATCGAAAATTCAGAAATTCAAATCAGTCTGTTTTCGCTAAATATTTCGTTAAACACCATGTTCAAAAAAAAAATATACATTGAAATACTTTTATCCTATCGGAGAGTCTGTTTGTCTGTCAATTTTTTTTTTCACACATAATTTGCAGAACAGATTTCGGTATTTGGCACATAAGTGACATGGCTTAGGTTGGCATGACATGGTCGCTAGTACTTAAATATGTTCCCCTGCGAGGAAGTGAGTACGACTATAAATTTAACATGAATACAAAAAGAAACTCACAGCTTTCCATCTGCAGCTTACACTCCTGTGTATCATGGGGATAGATCAGGAAGTTCATGGCACAGGACAGCCTCAAGGTCAGCTTCACCATGTATAGTATGGTCTTCTCCTTTGACAGCCAGACGTAGTGGTTGGGTATGGTCATGGTCTGAAAGGTAACGGACTTCGCGTTCTTGAAGAAGGAGTCTGGTCTCCACATGTGTTTTAGCCAGTCCACTTCGAGGAGCCTGGAAGATGATAGCTTGTTAATGTTACTTAGAATTTGGATAAACAAGCAGTCCATACTTGACAAGAAGTCCTGTTAAATGAGGAGTAGTTTGTCTGAAATCATGATGGATTTCTCTAGCAGGCCCTTCATGGTGGCAATCAATAAAAAAATGTTTGAAGGGTCAAACTCAAAGTATTCATATCAATTGAACCACTTACAGGTGCTTTCGATTTGGCAAGGAGTAGGTCACAAGTCAGAAAGTTGAAGTTCATCATACAGCATAGCAAAGATCGCAGTTTGTGTATGCATCCATCATTATAGAAAATACCTATCACTCCAAGTATTAAGTAGTTACCTGTACTCTGTGGTCATATTTTCTGGCAACCGTAAGCGATGGTCTTTCCATGTTTGAGCAAAGAATATGTCAGCAGCGTAAGTCTAAAACAAGGAGAAAAAAAGTATAAAATAATTAAACTTGATGAAAACAAGAAAATTAAGTTTATCTATCAACATCGAACGCGTAAAAACAAAGTTTCACGTCCGTGCTATTAACCGTTGAGGAGGTATTTCGTGAGGAGGCGATCCTGGCTGCTGGATTAATTCATGTCTGTCATAAAAATGTATTGTCACCAGAACCAAAGGTGTATGCAAAATTTCAGGTCAATCGGTTGGTGGGAACTGGTTTGAAATTCAGTTGCAAGATTTGACCAATGCACACTAACTACTAACAAGGCAAGTTAAATAAAAACTTATAATAAGTTTTTTTTTCATCAAGAATTCTAGATCTAATCCTATGAATTCTTAGCAGTTCGTCCCACGAATAATACGGGATGGAAAGGACACTGACGCGAAAACTGTTACGGTTGCACTTTTGTAGGAAACAGCAGATTTTTTTTTTGCAAGCGGCTCGGAATGATTTACTGAATACGTGATAACCATTTTCGCGTCGGTGTCCTTTCCACCCTGTACACAAGTGTAGACTTAGAACAACACGGAAGGTCAAAGGCCGTCATACTCCCTCATCATCATTAACACAACCGGATCCCTACATAATGAGGAGGGTGCATAATACTGGAGCTAATGGTCTGTTCACTAAGACTAGAGACCTACCAACACATTTTGGATGGGACATATAATGAATATGCTTTTGGATGAATCCTTTCGTGAACAAGCTGTAAATACGGTCGAGAGTATTAAATTGTTTGATATTAATAATAATTATTGATTAATTATCATCATCTGCCTAGACTTTTCCCAACTTTGTTGGGATAGGCTTCCAGTCTAACCGGAAGCAGCTGAATACTAGTATTTTACATGGAGCGACTGTCTATCTGACCTCTACAAACCAGTTAGTACTGGGTACCCCTTGTTAAGACTGGTTGTTAGACTTTCGGGCCACTGACAATTTGTAACGACTTTCATAGATCTACAAATGATAGCCGGGACAAACAGTTTAGCGTGCTTTTCGAGGCACGGAGGAAACTCGGTATGTAATAGGTGGTCACCACGCCACGGACCAACCTAGGCAGGCGCGGTTCAACCTGAAGATCGAACCGAGCGGCTGTTATTATTTACCTACGAGCTCTTCCTAATTCTTGATTAATCGCGAACCAAAAAAATGCCCGACGAAAATCACTTTTTGACAAAATTATCAAAAAGGACTGTCTTCTAAATGGCCTGTCCTTCACTACTTAGAAGAAATGAGGAAGGACTATTTGAGGGAAGAAGTGGAGGAACAAATACCCCAGCACGAAGAAGTTTCAATCCCGACCAATATGGGAAAAACATAATCTTTCGTTTAAGCCTTGTAACAAAAAAAATAAGAGGTGAAATGTTAACCAACATAGGATAATGAAAGAGAAAGGCAAGAGTAGGAAGATGACAAGATGGTGAGACATAAACTTTAAGATATCTTACCATAGAAGTCTCATCAATAGAGTCCAACCCCATGACAGTGACGTGGAAGTTGACTATAGTAGGCTGCTCGTTAATCTTCGGAGGCCGCATCTTGTCGTACAGCCGAGGATCTTCCGGCAGCAGGTCTTGGAAGGTCAGCAGCGTGGATCTGGAGACAAGGGAACCTGTAATTAGGAACCGTTGACAAAATCAGACTTAGAGTCATTGGTAAGGAATTCTCTAAAGGAGTATCCACACCTGATTGACGCAAAATCGGGTTGAGCTGATCAGGTCATCACATTAGACGTAGTTAGTTCGGCAGTTTTGAGTCGCGTCTTCTAAATCGTAATAAGAGGTAACGGGTCTTTTTTAAGGTTCCGTACCCGAAGGCTAACCAACGGGACCCTAGTACTAAGCCTCCGCTGTCCGTCCGTTCGTCAGCGGGCTTGTTTCTCATGATCCGTAATAGGTAGAAATTTTCACAGATTGTGTATTTCTGTTGCCGCTATAACAACAAATTTTAAAACTCCCCTACTACAATGGTATGGAACCCATCATGCGCGAGTCCGACTCGCATTTGGCCGGTGTTTTTCGCTTTTATTTCTTGAACATAAAGTTTTTAGATTACTGAGCTCACGCCGATTCCGAGTCGATAAGTGGGGCCACTGTCTTAAAGTTGCTTAAATGTGAAAATCTGTGAATTTGGATGAAGTTTTGGCATTGTCACACCGCTATGACCATGATATGGATAACCTGGATTATATACTAGGATACTTTTTTTTCAATAACGTTCACATAGGAAAACTAAAAAATTTTCACGCGCGCATTTTTATTATTATTAGAAATATTTAGCAACTACATTACACACATTACACATTCATCACATCTATATTTTTCTATATTTTACATTTTTTTTTAGCAACCTCTTCGGTCGCAAGCGCGACTGCTGAGCATGAGGTCCTGGTTTGATTCTCAGTTCGTGCAATGTTATAGGGTTTTCCATCAGGAATTTCCCAGTAGCAACCACGGAGTCTGGATTTGTAGCAATGGCAATAGGTCTAGGAGGCATATGGGACGTAAACATGACTGGCGAAATGTGGGTTTACTATTACGTACACCTCTGCCTAACCCTTCGGGGATTACAGGCGTGATGTTATGTTATGTATAGAAACATTTAATTCAACCATTGACTCATAACGTTGGTAACAATTTTTATTACCTACATTTGAAAAAGATGGACTGTAGTGTCTTGGAAAGTGTTCAGAATATAAGTCGGACGGTATAAAATTATGTGACTACTTGGGTGATGTACTACACACTTGCTTGCGTCGCACATTCGATTTGGCAGTATCTATTTGTTGAACAGCAAATTCAATCTGAAGCATCATCGGCAAACTTCGTTCGGGATCTACCAAAGCAGAATAGTTTTCCGGTCTGCTCGGTATTTTTTGAGCTAAGCTGAGCGGCTTTTTTTGCAAACGCTATACACAACATTAGTTTTACTATATGCGAAACCTGAAACACGTGTCTAGTAATTGTATGTAAAGAATCTAAGTACAAAATTTCAAAACTGTGTCATAAAAAATCACAAAGTTATAAGCTTGTTCTGTCACCTGGTTGTCCGCGCAAAAACGTGGTCACCACGCAGCGCGCGCCTGCAGCGTCGTCTTGAGCTCATAGATAATAATAATTTGGCAGTAAGTACCTAAATTATTGCAATAGGTACTTAAATTAGCTCGGTGTTTAACTTTTAAATTCTTAAATATTTTTGGGAAAAAATATAACATGGTTTAAAAATTATTGGAATCGACTCGGTTACTTATTCTGAACGAACTATATTCAGGTTTCGCATATACTTAAAATAATGTTGTATAATTACTAGCTTATGCCCGCCGCTTTGCCCGCGTGATGTTCGATAATTGTCCCACGGGATTATACTACAGGGATTAAAAGTATGTGTTAATCCAGAGCATAAACAATCTGCGTGCAAAATTACATCCAAATCCGTTCAGTAGTTTTTGCGTGAAAGAGTAACAAACATCTATCCATCCATCCATCCTCACAAACTTTCGCATTTGTAAATTAAATAAATAAATAAATTAAATAATAATAATTAACTAAATCCTACTCCTACTAATGTAGGAGTAGGATTTAGGTACGCAATATTCGACTTTGCCACCCAGCTTTGAGAATGAGCAAGTAGTGCAAGTACACAAAATATATCTCTTCCCCATTCAACTCCTGATTCCTTTGGTCCTTAAACGATTTGTTTCGCTACTTACATATTTCTTGCCAAACTCATCACAATATCATATCATTAAAACTTTCGAAGAATATTTTAAACGTTGGTAAAATTTTCAAAACTTTTGGTATTGTTGACATTTTCTCTAATAAAGTGAAGTTTCTATAGATTATTTTTATTTTTATCCTTTCCTCAATCCCTTAGGCCTTCGTTCCTTATTTTCACATTGTCCAAAAGTCGTGCATAAATAATATTGAAAAGCCCGTGAGCCATGTGGCGTATGACAAAAATAAACTGAGTGCCAGACATTACGACGATTGTCCGATGAGAATCTTTGTTTGCTGAAATTACGGGAATGTTTTCAGATAAAAGGTATTTTTTGTTTTATTTTTAGGAAGGGCGGTTTAGTGGGGGTTATATTTAGACGTTTTTGTTGTGGTTTTAAGCCAATTATATTGAGTTTCAGGTTAAACAAAAAGGAGTATCTAGCATAAAATATATAATTTTTATAATAATGAAGGTTGCGGGGCACAGCTAGTCATAACATTTACAAGACACTTGTATTTTAAACTTCATGGGGTTTACCCATTTTACCCGCTGATGTATCCTACACTGTTTGTTCTGGGTATGGTGGGGTACAACGAACTCAGAGTGCGCCGGGAATTTACGCTTGCGGCTTATGCTCTAAAGCTCTTGCGTGGAGCAGCTCATAACCCGGGTGTGCTGCGTCACCTGAAGCTGTGCGTGCCAGACCGGTATGTATGGAGGCGGCGGCGACCGCCACTGCTGGCCGTGCCTGCTGCCAGAACCAATCTGCTGTCAAAAACACCCCTCACCCGCACAATATGTGTATTAAACGAAGTTCATGAGAGAATTGACATATTTTCGTGCAATCTGAGTGAATTCGCAAGAGTGTTGTTGAATTGTGTTAGTTAGATTTAGATATTAATATTCTGTGTTAAGATTTTTGTTGTTAGATTTTTAAGTATTAGCCGTAAGTTGATTTTATTTGGTAACCACTATTATATTGGGGTCATCCTGTAAAGATAGTGTGTGTAAGTTAATAATAAATAAATAAATAAAAGTAATACGGGAAGTATTAAAATCGGATTTTATTAACAATTTCATGGGTTTAATTTTTTTTTGCATGGAACTATATGCCTTTTTCTAACGTAAAAGCTTACTCCTTGTAACATCAGCTACATATCTACCGGTAAAAGTACCGTCAATAACGGTCCAGCCGTTTCGGAAATTAGCCGGAACAAACAGACAGACAGACAAAATTATTTTAAAATATTTTTTATACAAGGTGTAAACGGGACCCTTCTGGAAGCCGTCAACCAAGTATTCTGTACCTACATCAAACTAAGTAATTCTACGCAAAAATTATTGCCGGGAAACGATTATTTTTTGGGGTGAAAAACACGTTTTACGGTAGTAATCAATGTAACGCACTCAAAACGTTGTGCTGGTGGATGCATTGAATAGTACAGGGGTCGTGGAGGTACCTATATACGGTAAAGTTATAACATTAAAAACTTGTATTAAAAAAAAATGGAACTTTGTCCCCCAATATCTCCGTAACTAGATGTTTCCCAGGTATGGTATACTCCAGAACAAAAAACAAATATCGCAATGACGGGGAGAATAAGTGCCTTTCGGCTTCGTTAAGGTTACTTTTACACATTATACTTCCATGCTTTTAGTAAAAAAAGCTGTAATTTTTAAATTACAAACAGACACTTTAATTTTATTTATTTGTATACATAGATACACATACACATACTCACTCACACACACAACTTCTACAGTATTATATGTAGGCATTTTTTGTTGTTGTTTTTACTTCTTATTTTTTTGTTATGCATATTGTTTCACTTCTACTCTCACGGTATCTCTGTACAAGCTAATTCTAGCCTGGAGGGGCCTGGTGACCTGTAACATAGGTTTTTCCCAAAACCTACATCAGGCACCAGTCTCTCACAATGATTGAATACAGCTGATGATCTGAGACATTTTTTTTTGTAGACATTAACTTTAAGTCAGCTTTGTGAAGAGAGAATAAATGGTAAATAATAATAGATAAGTAACCCCTTAACTACCTACAACACAAAATAGAGAGACAGAAAAGTCTTGTATCAGAAAGGTAGGTCAAGGTTGCGTATAACATACATTTTTACATTCTCCTATTTAAAAATGGGTCGGCAAATATGGAAAGCCCATCCGATAGGAAGTGCTTACCTACTCAAAGGGATTAGCGATGCGTTGACAACCTTGACGGGAACGTTTCAAAAGTCTAGTATGCTTGTAATTTGTCGTCGAGAGTTTTTTAAAGGGGACGGTTCGCTTAGCATAAATGTACGGAGTAAACTTCGAAAGATTTTTAAATTGAAAATACTAGTTTCGAACGTAATATTTACTTCGTTTTAGGACTTTATTCATATTTGTGGTGAGTATTAACTGTGATTGTCGATGAAAATAAATCAGTGTTGTAGAATAGTTGTTATCACAGAGAGTTTAAAAGAGGAATCATTCCCGTTATGTCGCAGGCATACGCTATAAAGCATTCAGGGTGCTGATGTGGTTGCCCCGATACTGAACCGCATCAGGGATGTTTACTGAAGCTCACGTGGACTTGTTCTACACGGTGATGCGGAAACGGTGCGCATCCTTGGTCCGTACTTTCGTAGGGTGTGGGGCGGCGCCAACAGCATCCTATCTATGATTGCAAGTAGGCTTAATTGTAAGTTTGTGAACCACTGCTGCAAGGTTTAGCTGGGCCTGGCACCATGCAGCAATGATGTCACTACTCTGTTTTTTGTTTTGTTTTTGTCTTTGTAAGTGTATTACTAACATAGTTTTTAAGTAAATTGTTCAACTGTGAGTCTTGTTGCTCGAAATAAATGATTTAAATAAATTAATTATGTCGATTCCCTTTACGTCAAATCGTGATTTTTCTTGGCTTTGACTGATTGTCTTTTGTTTCGCCTCGACATGGCTGTCACAGAGTACAGTAACATAAGGAATAGGACCAGTGACAATTAGCTCAGTGCAAACTTGCGGAATAAAGGTAATGTGAACGATTTTAGAATTTAAAACAATACTGGTTTCTCACTTTTTGCATAGTTTTGAGACTTTATTCATATGAAATCAGGGCAAAGATGTTTTAAAGGGAGGATCACGACCCTCATTAATGAGGAGTACGAATTCATATGAAATGATTATGCTTAATAAGTTTAAACCAAAGTGCTGTTGAATATTCGGAGTCTAAGTATTACCAGCCGCTCGTGTCGATCATCAGGTAAAGCCCCGCTTGCCTAGGTTGGTCCGTGGATAGGTGAACACCCATTACATAAAGTACCGAGTTTGCCGTAGGTCCCGGTTGTCATTTGTAGACCTTTGACAGTCGTTAAAGAAAGTCAGCGCCCCGAAAGTCTGACAACTAGTCTAACCAAGGAGTATCGTATTACCCAGTACTTACTGGGTTGTAGAGGTCAGATAGGCAATCACTCCATGTAAAATACTGGTATTCAGCAGCATCCGGTTAGACTGGAAGCCGACCCCACCATAGTTGGGAAAAGGCTAGGCAGATGATGCTGTTGAATGTTCTAAAACCGTGCAAAGATTCGAAGACATAATATTTACCAACCCGCACTGGGCCCGTTTGGTAGATTACGGACCACCTCATAGAGATAAGGCTTGTGTCCCAGTAGTGGGAACATTATAGTCTGATTATGTGTGCTATAGAATAGTTGTAATCGGGGATTTACTTAACGTTTACGTCGCGCGTACGTGCTAGGGTCTCAAAACACAGTCGTGCAAAGAGATTAGTTGCGGCTGTTTTATGGTATGGTACAGATTTGATTTTTCTTAGTAAGGCTGCGTTTCCACCAGAAATGTGCTAGGCCAGACGCTGGGAAACGGTGCGTAGATGAGCGGTGCGAGGATATGTAGCGGGCTCGTTTCAGATGCGATCGGTACCACACCGTCTAGTGACTGCTATTTTTTCGCTCGTGTCCGTCCCTGGCACACATCTCTCGCACACATCTTTCCCTTGTTCTGTATGTACAAAAACCTCGCTCAGCTGAGCCGCTGAGGTAAATGAAGTGATTCTATTGGTTCTTAACAAACACATCCCTCGCTACGCATCCACACACATCTCTTAAACGGAAACGCAGCCTTAGGGTTGCGCCTCGCCTAGCAGCACGGCAGATGAGGCTCAACTCTTAGTGCAGTTTTCAACGAAACGGCAACGGGGATTTTGATGGACTATAGATTTATTACCAGTAATCGAGCTTACCTTACTATGATAAGATACGGAATGTACGGACAACAATGAAAGTCAAGTTAATAGTAATTCGTCATAGCTTATAAACGGTACGAGTATCCAAAAATCCGGTGTCTTATAAATTTTGACCACATAGTTATCGCATTTTATTGTAGGTTTTCTTATTTATAACCGACGAAAAATGACGATGGTAGGTCATCAAGAAATTCTGTTTAGTTGCGATTTTTAAAATGGGATTATTGATTTAACCGAGATTTCGCTGATGTGTGACATACTAGGAAAATAGAGGTATTCTCGTACCAGACTTTAGTTAACAAACTACACGAATTAAATATCATGCTGGTAAATACTTTTGTTATATGTCCTGAATCAAGGTCGGTGTCAAGGGCAGCGGTGGTGGCGGTCCCGACTTACGAACAGTAAGACGTGGGTTCGAACCCAAGCAGGCGCATTTTTGTGTAATTTTTTTCTTCACCACTGCTCTCAAAACGGTGAAGGAAAACATCGTGAGAAAACCGGCATGTCCTAGAACCAAAAATACGAAGACTTGTGACATCCACCAACCCGCACTGGGGCCGCGTGGTGGATTAAAGCCCATTCCCTCTCATAGAGAGGAGGCCGTGTATCCCAGCAGTGGAAACATTATAGGCTGATTATGCTTATGCAACGTCGGTACAAGACTTACAACCTAACTAAACATAAGGCTAACTTTGGATATACTATGCCATGTTGTTACCATTTAGCTAATTAAAAGTATACTTACTGAGCATAGCAGAGGTCAGTAGCTCCAAGCCAGAGACGAAGAAGCACAGTCGTGAGCCACAGCAGTCTTTCGGCCGCCATTTTGAAACCGATATTTAAAAATACCGATTTTCTTTTTAATTAATTACGAATCATAGTTTACTAAACTCTTCTAAAATTTTAACGATTATAATACTACTTTGGTAATACGACACAATTTTAATAATAATTCTACATTGTTTTTCTTAACTTTTAATATAAATTAGCGTCTACTAAAACATTTATTTTAATTTTAAAAAGTTATGTACGAATACATAACTAGCTTCTATTATTAAATAACAGACATGTGCGTATTTACTTTCACATTACTGAGCATACTTTTAGAACTTTAAACTTTGTCGTATTTACAATATCCAAAAATAAAAACAATTTTTTTTACGACGATAAAAACGCGCCAGTTTTGACAGCTGTCGCGAAACCGCGGCAGACGTAATGACGGATCGCGGCAAAAAAAATACCGCGATGACCATCCGATGCGTTTTAAAGTTTGTGACATGCGCATTGATATCTACATATTAACAGATTTTATGCAGCGTGCATTTTCTACGGTAAGTTGATGTTATAATAAGCGTAGTGGGCAATATATCTTTAAAGGCTCGCATAACATAAAATTACGTCTGTAATCCCCGAAGGGTTAGGCAGAGATGTACCTATAAATCCATTTCATTTTTTGTCCGTTATCTTTAAGCCCCATGGAAAAGGCACGAGCCTATTGCTAACAACCAGGCACATATCCAGTCCAGGGTACTGAGAAATTCCTGATGACAGTACTCATTAACACTTTGCCCGACTTGAGAATCGAACCCAAGACCATGCCTCCTAAAAACCGCCTACTATTTCAATTATTATCTAAACGTATTTTTGAGTTAAAAAGGAAAGGGGTGACTATTCATATTTGTCACCTATTAAAGATGTATGTAATAAGAAGATATGCTGCTCCGACCCCAAATTACAATTTATTTGGGATCGGAGCAACATGTCTTCTTCCCAATGGATAAGAGCAGGAAGGTAATGAATTTTAATGAAACCAATAGATCCACTCTTACGAAGAATGAACTAGACACATTTCACCAAAACTACAAGTGATTCCGAAAGATGGCTGTAGTTGTCTTTTGTCCAGGAGTGGGACAGAACAGGCTATCAAAGAAACGGTCCTGCTTCGGACGACATTATTACCACTGCAGGTAAAACCTTGACAAGGCTGGCACAGGAGCCTGGTTCATCGATTGGCACAAGCGAGGAGAGGTCTATACCCAGCAGTGGGTGAAGTTAGTCTTTGGGTGGTTAACCACACCGCCCCTAGTGTGTTTTATACAAGCCTAAAAGGTATTTCTCAGTAGTAACCCGGAGTCTGGATCAGTCCGGTTGATGGCAATAGGCTCGCTTCCTATTACATGAGACTTCAACATAACTGGCGAAATGGAAATACATGAAGATAGGCGGTATCTTTATTATTTCTTCAGGTTGTCTCCAAATACGTCCCAATCACCTGAATCTGAAAATAAATACAAATATGATTAAAGTCCTCCTGACCGTATTCTTCAGTCCTTGCCAGGACCGAAGAAGCTGAGAGGCTAAGGGCTGAGATTAGCCATCGACGTGGGAAAAATGTAAAATTGTGAGGGCAAACAGGATTTCGAAAGGAAAGTCCTCACAAAAGCCGGACAATTGCAAAAAAAAACCCATACGGGGCGAAAAAGCCGAATATGATCGGACATAATTGTCTGGGCTATCATTGTCCGATCAGACGCAAGACCAGCAGCTTAGCGTAGTTTCTGTATCATACCGCCTACTTCCAAACTAAAAATCAATAATTCCCTACCTACCCTTATTTCGGAGAAAAAAATCGATAATGCCTACTTGCTTTCTTATTACGTAATACAGTGCTGATTCGCTGGCATCCAGGGGTGGGTAGGAGGGGTGGTCGACAGCACTTGAGCACGATGCGGTCAAACGCTACTCCTACTGTATTTGCTTGTGGCTTAGTAGAAGCTGTTGATACCACTCGGTGGTTTATTTTTTGTGGTTTTGTAGTAAACAGAAGAAAATTGAGTATGGTATACTCGAAGGAGATGGCGATCTGTTGTGTCTGCTTGAGCAGCAAAAGGCGTGAGGTTATGTAACGTAAATTGTGGAGAAAATATTAGACTTTACAAAACTCCATTGCCTTTTGAAAAAAGATGTCTTTCACCTTTTGTAAATGTGCAAAAGTAACATTAAACAATGCAGACTCAGTAATATCAATAATTTTCTATTGAAACAAGATCTTTGGATGTCTCTCAAAAACCTAATTCTCAGCCTGACTTTTGCTTTTGATTTTGGTAGATATAGGTGTCACCAACTCTTAACAAATCTATGTGAAGCGTCGCTACGTGCTCAAGCAGTGACGTGGTCGGTTCACGTGCACATCGATGTTCCGTCACAGAGCCGGCTCCCGCAGCCTCTTGACCGACACGAGCCAGTTCAATACAGCCGCGGAACTGGCTACAACATGCTGATCGATAGCTCCTGCTGATTCTATTGAGATGGTGGTTAAATTCTTGAAAGCGTTTTCTACAAAATGGCGTATTTGCAATATTTACTTACATAAAAGTAGGTACAGAATTACCAACTAGCTGGCTGGTTAAATTATTCACCACATCATCAACGAATAACCTATAAGTTACAGCATATTATGACCACTGTGCCTGGTGCTGTCGTTTTCTCTAGCTTGTTTGATAGACGAACAGACACCCCAAACTGGATAACGTACCTAGCTACTATATAAGCAAATCGCTACTAAATAGGGTGGGTCCTCAGATCCATAACTAGGAATTCCGGAGAAGATGCCGAATAATTTAAGAAAATTCCGGACTTTTCATTCCGCAATACCTATAACTTTATTGTGTAATTTGTTTTACAACGATATACTTATACCGATGTAATATTTAGGAGCCATTTGTTACAGAACATTGCGGTGAGTTTAAATTATAAATTATAAACGGTATTTACTAACATTATCATAATATTACCTATGTATAATATATGTGTAAACAAAGTGCTTGACACTTCATTTAAGTATGTTTGAATTTGCCGCGTAATGACTTTGATGTATAAGTTATCTGTGAGTGAACTTGGTAGTTTCTAGGGAGCTGTCTGTCAGATTGACGTATTGAATACCGCATGCGAATGAGGTTATGAAAATTAGATTGAAATTTGAATATTTAAATAATACTGATTAAGAACTGGTGAAAGAATAGCTTTAAATGTTGTTTCTCTTTTCAGGTGAGTTTGTTATTAATTAAGGTTAAAGAATGTATTAGTGTTCAAACTAGTTTTTGTAACTAAATAAAATGTTCTCTTTTCAGAGCAACTCAATTTAAGTTAGAGTTTTACTGTTCACCATAGTATCCAAGGATACATAAACCCATTATATAATGTTAAGGACCAAGTTAGTCATAAATGAGAGCATTACCTATACTATACCCACTTGATCGCCGGGCATTATGAAAAATTGTCATCTAATTGGGCAAAGTGATTAATTGTTACCGAAACTTCAATTTCTATCTCAGTGCCCGGTCACTATGAATATTGCTATGCTATCATCAATTTGATAACGCGACCAACTTAGATGTGCACCGGCCGAGCCATGTGCTACGTGAGCTCGCCACGCGCGTAGTTGGTCACAGCACCAGTGCTGGAAGCGCTCGCGCCAAATGGCGGAAACAAGTACCCGCGCAAGTGTCAGCAGATAGCGCTGGAAGCAAGTGCTGGAAGCCAGTGGATTTTTGCTGGACTTGCTACCAGCACTGTCTTGCAGAACTGTCTGTCAGCTCTGGCTTTCAGGACTGTCTGCCAGCACTTGCTTGCTTACTTGCAAGTGCTCGAGCCACATAAGTCAATTTTATTATCTACAAGCAGGGGCGTATTGTATTGTATTGTATAACGGGCTGGTGTCCGCAACTCCACGTCAAAGCGCGTATTTTGCGTGCGGGTGGGAAATCTATTCGATCCACCCTAACTCCCCGAGAAAGGCCAGCAGCGCCTTGGTGTCGCTGACAATCTCGCGGAGAGTACCTGGGGTACCGAAGTACTTTGCCCTGTATGTTGCAACCACTGGGCAATGTTGAAGCA
Organism: Noctua janthina; assembly: GCA_963576755.1. Taxonomy (NCBI): domain Eukaryota; kingdom Metazoa; phylum Arthropoda; class Insecta; order Lepidoptera; family Noctuidae; genus Noctua; species Noctua janthina. Next base: position 10,986,291 of record OY755075.1, on the reverse strand, counting down.
CGTGGGCTGCTGTTTCGTCTTCCTCCATGCAGGCTCGGCACAGGGGGCTGTCTGTGACTCCTATGACAAAGAGGTGTTTATTAAAAGAGCCGTGTCCAGTGATGGCGGCTGTGAGTGTGCGCAGCTGTAGTTTGGACAGCCTAAGCGCTCGTTTGGTGAGGCGGCCATCAATAGTAGGAAGTGCTTCCTTGGCCTGCCTGCACTCGCCATGGTCCAGCCACAGCTTGTGGTGTTGTTCGCTGGTTCGTTTCCTTACCAGTGTGCGTAGGTACCCGAAGGGGAGTGGCACAATGGGTTCGGGACCCACTGCTGCCATGCTCGATCCCCTTCTAGCGAGTTCGTCCGCTGCATCATTGCCTCGGGAATCGCTGTGTCCTTTGATCCATTGGATGGTTATATTATTGTGATTACCAACCTGGTTCAGGCGTTGGTGACACTCGTGTATTAACCCAGAGTTAACTATATGGTTGTTTAGTGCTAACAGAACAGCCATGCTGTCTGAGAGTATACGAATAGAGTGGTCCACAACCCCCCTGGCTAAGATGGCTGATGCCGCCAGGGAAATGCCCATGCATTCTGCCTGAAAAACCGTGTTGTGGACCCCCAGTGGTGTGGCAATATGGATGTTGAGATCTTCCGAAAAGACTCCAGCTCCAGTGCCAGTACCTGTTTTAGATCCATCTGTGAAGATCCGTAGTTCCGCAGGGCTCAATCCCTCGCAGCGGTGGTCCTCATGGAGTTGGATTTTGTATTTTTTGTCGAATACGAACTGTTTGGGTATCCGATCGTTTGTTGCTTTTGCCAGGGGGAACTCAATATAGAATCCCTCCAGTACGGCAGTGTGCTGTGTTTCTTTCTTACCCCAAAGTTGAAGTGTATTAAGGCGTACTGCCGTCATCGTCGCCTCCTGCTGTATAAACAGATGGAGCGGTGGGAGGCCCAACATGGCTTCGAGAGCTGCGGTCGGAGTAGTCCTCATGCAACCTGTAATCGCCATGCAGGCAAGCCTTTGCATGCGTTGCAGTTTAATGGAGGCCGTGGCTAGTCTGGTGCGGGGCCACCAGACTACTGCCCCGTAGGTGATCATGGGTCGGATCACCGCGCAATATAACCAAAGTATAATTTTAGGGGATAGGCCCCACTTCTTACCTATCATCTTTCTGCATTGCCAAAAGGTGATGCAGGCCCTGTTTAGTTTGCTGTCTAGATGACTACTCCAGTTTAACTTACTATCCAGGATGACTCCCAGGTACTTGACCTCGTCGGCTAACTGGAGTTCTGTATCGAAAAGTTTGGGTAGGCGATAGAGGCCTAGTGTTCGTTTTAGGGTAAACATGACTAGTACCGTTTTCGTGGGGTTTACTGATAGGTCGAAATCTCTGCACCACCGTTCAACGATGCGTAGCGCCTGTTGAGTGAGATTGCAGATTGTGCCCGTCACTTTCCCCGAGATGAGGATGGCGAGGTCGTCAGCGTACCCTATTGTGTAGAAATGGTTCGCGTTGAGTTTAGTGATAAGATCATTAATCACCAGATTCCAGAGGAGGGGGGATAGTACGCCTCCTTGGGGACAGCCTCTGGCTATCATGGCCATCTGCTGTTCCTCTGCAAGACGAACCACTCGTTTACTTAACATGTTAGTGATCCAGTCAGTCAGTACCTGTTCTACTCCGTGTCGAGAGAGGGCGGTGCTAATGCTGGAGAAGTTTGTTTTATCGAAGGCTCCTTCGATGTCTATGAAAGTACCCAGACAGGTGCCCTTCTGATGTATCGCTTCTTCTATCCGGCCGACCACTAGATGGAGAGCGGATTCAGTGGACTTACCCGAGCTGTATGCATGCTGATTAGCATGTAATGGGATAGTTTTTAACACGCCATCCCTCAGCTCTCTCTCGCAAATTCTCTCCATGGTTTTAAGGAGGAAGGAGGTCAGGCTGATCGGTCGGTGGGATTTGGCGTTGGTATAGTCACTCTTACCTGGCTTAGGAATGAATATAACCTTCACTTCCCTCCATCCCTTTGGAACGTATCTGAAGGCCAGGCACGCTCTCATTATGGGTACCAGTCTACTGGCGACAAAGGATCCTCCCCAATGCAGTAAGGCGGGAAAGACTCCGTCCGGACCAGCCGCCTTGAAGGGATGGAAGCACCTGATCGCCCACTGGAGTTTCTCCAGTGATATCACTTTGTGTGCGTAGCGCCAGTCGTTTTCTGTGGGCGTTTGGGTTACCTCTGTCCAGTCAATGGTCTGAGCGAAAGCGCAACCTGGGAAGTGAGTTTCGATAAGGACGCGCATCGCCTCTTCTGGTGAGGTGGTAAGTGTGTTGTCGGGTTTCCGGAGAACTGTGGGCCCAGACGGGCTCTGCTGTGCCAGTATTTTCCTTACCCTGTTTGCTTGCTGGCAGGATTCGATGTTGCCGCAGTATTTCCGCCATCCGGTTGAGCTCCTGAATCTGATGCATTTTTTGTAGCTAGATTTGGCCGCGTAGTACGCATCCCAATCCTTATCAGCACAGGTATTCATGGCTCTGTTTAGGGCTGCCCTAACCTTCCCGCGCTTACGTTCCAGATCCGCTCCCCACCATGGTTGCTTACCTGGTGTTGTGGGCGGAGTGGATTCCGGGCAGGATGAATGGTAGCTGTCTAGCATTGATTTAGTGAGATGACTTACACGCTCGTCGATCTGCGGCGTGTCCTCGTAGGTCATCCAGTAGTTTGTTGACGCAAGCTTGTTTTCGAGGATGCGTGTATAGGCAGCACGGTCAGTGTTGTGCGGGTTGCGCCGTGGCAGTATTGGAGTCACACCGACCTGTATGTCGAAGCGGATCCACCTGTGGTCCGAGCAGGAGGCCTCCTTAGAGACCTGCCAGCCGGTGATGGTGGCCGCTGCGCCCTCCGTTGCCAGAGTGAGGTCGATGATTGTTTGGCTACGTCTGTTTACGAAGGTTGGTTCGGAACCTTTTTTTTTTTTTTTTTTTTTTTTCTCGATTTGGAAATCCTCAATGGATGTCCTCCGCCCAGGGGAGAGCGGAGGGGTCTGTCAGACTCGTACTGACTAAAACCACACCGGTGTTCCCTCGCACACTTGCGTCGGGGGGCAACGGGATCTGATGCGACTTCCGCTGCCCCAGACTAGTGCCGGCCCGCCTGACCTGCGGGCCTCGTCCCGGGGGGGAGTGAGGTGTAAGACTCCCCCCGTTACGTCTGAGAGAGGCGCGCGTGGAACACTACGCGCCGCCGTCTCGGGTCCAGTATGATCGGGGGCGGCGGATGTCCCCGAATCCGTCGCCCCTGGACCTATTTAGGGGGGCCGGAAGAGGGCGTTGTCCGCCCTCTGCCGACGCCCGGTGCGTCTGCTGCGGGAGGGGCGAGAGCTCGTCATCTCCCTCTCCCTTTCCGCAGCCTCCTTCTGCGACATGACGGTTTCGCAGAAGGACATCACCGCGTCCCAGGACTCTGCGCTGCCGACCATCGAGCGAATGACGGTCGGCAACGACAGGTCTCCTCCTACCTCCGTAACGAGCGCATGGCGCGGCTCATCCCTTGGTTCGGAACCTGTATTAAGTAGGGTTAAGTTAGTTGTTAACAAGTAGTCAACTAGAGCCTTACCCCTTGCGTTTTGCGTGTCCATGCCCCACAGAGGATGATGAGCGTTTGCGTCGGCGCCTATGACAACCTCCAGCCCTGTGCTCTCGCAGTAGGTCACGAGGCGGGCGAGGTCATGCGGGGGCGGCTCCTCTGCCTCGGGCATGTAAGCGGAGACGAAGACTACAGCTGCTTCTGTGTCCCCTCGCTGTATCAGTAGCCTAGCTGCAGAGATATCCCTGCAACAGAAATCTGTTAGTGGCTGTGTTTTTATGTTGCGTGTGATATAGATGCACGATCTTGGCTTATCGTGATCTGTACTAACTAGGAGCTTACCCCCAAGATTGGAGAGACCTTGTATTCGGCCATGCCTAATCCACGGCTCTTGGATCAAGGCAATGGCTGTATGTTGAACCTCCAACCACTTCCGCAGCTGAGCCGTCGCGGTTTGGCTGTGGTGGAGGTTGGCCTGCAGGACCTTACAACAGGTCAACGAAGGGGACGCCATCGCAGGACGTTCCTTCTTCGTCGCCCTCAAGCCGCAGCCCGGCAAATAGGTCGCCAGCGTCGAAGCCGCCCTCCTCAAGGTCAGAGGCCGAGGACAGGCTACTGTCATCGGGCTCCCCACCCGAGGGGTCGGCGCCCACGCTGGCGATGGCAGGGGCGGCCGGCGCTGCAGCTGCAGGCACAACCGCGGGTGCCGCCGCGGTGTTTGTATTGGGGGGAGTTGCCTCCACCTCCTGTGTCACGGCGCTGGTTACAGCGGCCGGATAACCCTGAGGGACGTCGACAAATCTGCCGTTCGGACCCTGGAACTTAACGTACACCGTCCCTACACCAAAAGAGAGACGGCGCCCGGCTTGCATCAGGGTCGGAATTTGGTCCTCAGGGACCCCGACCACCACGTACCATGCGTCGGTCCGTTTACTGGCGCCCAGCATTAACCATCCCCTGACGTCTATCCAGGGATTCTGGTAACACAGAGCACGCCCAATGTTGGACGGCTCTGCGAAGATTCCCAAGCAGGGGCGTAATCAGGATTTGTTATTTGGGGGAAGCTAAATTGTCCCAGGCTGTCACTGTTCGTCCCCCCGGATGAACAGTGCCAGCCTGGGCTATTGAGCTAGCAGAACAGTTACGTTTTCAATTGCGGTTAAAGCGGTTATAACCTTGCTCGACACACATACGGAAGAAGCGCCTCTAACACTAACGCGAGCGGAGCGAGAGCGAAATATCACGATTCTGCTCTGATGGGCCATCCAACAGAACCGCGACAACTGACTTGTTTATTGTCATTGCGTGACCGGGACACAAAGTTCCAAACCGGGCGGGATGTATAGCAGCCTAAAATAGCTGGATAGCTGGTATCTGGCATAAAGTAATAACAAAAAATCTCAGCTTACACCTCGCTTACACTTCATAAATTCAATTTCTGTACGAAACAACCTCTTTCATCGACTGAATTAACCGGCAAAATATGAAAGTTATGTTGTTGCGATTAGAATTTTAACTATTAGTCCTTAGCACATTAACATAGAGCTCAATTTTGATTTCACCTTGTTCCGGCTGGTGCAAACTTTTTAATTTGTTCGTCTTATTTTATGACATTCGAATTGTTGTAAACTTGGAATTGGAATAAAAAAACAAACAAAATGAAAGTAAATAGTAATTTTGTTGTAAAATAAACATAATAAATAATATAAGATATAAGTGTAGCTATAGTAAACTCTAAAATGGGTGAAAGTGTTACTTGGATCCACAGTAACGTGGAGGAAAAACCCGAATCAACAAAGAAGTATTGTTTTGGATGTTTGTGTGTAAATGAGGAGAAAAATGTACAAAACTATGCATTTCAATGCGGTCCCCTCAAGAATATATTTCAGGTAAAGTGTTTACTTGCAATTTACGTGATAAAATACATTATATTTTAGGTTAACTTGAATCTTGGTTGAATTGAAAGCAACATTGTCGGTAAAATATCACGCACGGCAACTGCTAATCATTGAGAGAACTGTACGAATCCTTTCACTCAATACAAAGAGCATTGCACATATTACAGCTTGATGTATCAATACAGACTGGCTGAGACTATTTATGTTATGGCTTCACCACTTTCTGCCAACATAGACCAAGTCTCGAATATAATTTTTGGCAATTTCTCGTTAATCATTCATTGTAAAAGCCTGTTATGTACTTCTTTTCAATCAAAACTAAACAACAACAAATATACATTATATTGACCTGTCTTTAACTATATATACACCCTATATATACTAATATTATTAAGAGGTATTTGTATGTTTGTAATGTTCTAAGTTTGTATGAAAAGGTAATCTTCGGAAATACTGATCCGATTCCGAAAATTCTTTCAGTAATGGGAAGCTAAATTATTCCTTAGTGTCATAGGCTATATTTAAAACTTTTCTGTGGGCCAATTTATGACCACAGGGCGAGAGAAGCCATGGGCAACAGCTAGTATAAAGTAAATAAATAGTAAGTCACTATCAAACAGCAAAGTTTTACTTGCAAGTTAAATGATCTTATACTGTCACATATGTGATATCTTCCATGATTATTAATTATTTTGAGCTAAGATATCCCGTAAGTGACAGTATAAGTTTAAACTGTGAAGGCTTAAAATGGTTTTTGAAGTTAAATGATGTTTATTTTGCAAATAGGTTATTACTAACACTTTTACACATAATTTTTTCTTTAAAAACTAAATGCGGCCAGTGTTTCATACCTGACTACTCTGAGAAGAAACAGCCGAAACAAACTCAGAGGACATAGTCTCTTTTAAGGTCTAGACATAATCTTGGTCAATTCAAATGAGGGCTTTGCAGATTAGTGTCTCAGGTGGTCTTTAGAAGATAGAACCACACAGATTTGAGTGGACCTGTCCAGTCAGTGCAGCCATTTGTCAGTTATCATGTTGCTTGACTCATAACTCAAGGAGCTGTTATTTTGTTTATTTCCTTACAGATGGACTGCATATCCCTGTGTTATCTGTGCAAGAGGATGGCTCAACACACTGAGCTGTTCATACAGAATGTGCAAAGTAATCAAATACTATTGGATAACTTTCAGAATGTAAGTGTTATGGTTTTAATTGACTATGAAGACTATGATTTGCTTCCAGTAGTGTAGTGTAGCTCTGTGCTACCGCGCTCACTGATGGTCAACCACTTTACACCCTTATGCCTTGAGTTATAAGGTTGAAAAGTGGTCGACCATCAGTGAGCGCTTTAGTAAATTTCTACACTTACTGTCTTACTGGTCAACAAAGTAGTATAACTTTCACAAACATTCCTGTCTGTACCCATATCGTTTGGAAATATCAATAAAATCATATTAGCAACTACCTCATTGGTCTAGTGGTAGCAAGCGCGACTGCTGAGTATGAGGTCCTGGGTTCGATTCCTGGGTCGGGCAAAGTTTTATTGTGTTATTCCATCAGGAATTTCCCAGTAGTAGCCACAGAGTTTGGATTTGTGCCAGGTTGATGGTAATAGGCCTGCCCCCTATTACATGAGACTTAAAACACAACCGGCGAAATTTTGGTGTACTATTAGGCCTGTGCCTAACCTTTCGGGGATTACAGGCGTGATGTTAGTTAAAATTTCAAAATCAATATATTTTATAAGTGCCAATCACTTATAAAGAAGAGGTGCACAATGATGCATTATGTTATGTGTGCAACAGTTGATTTTCATGAAAGGAACAAGTGCTGATCTTCTATGTATATTATTCTCAATGTTTGATAGTACCAAAATTAATTCATCTTATTGTGAAACTTCCAGGCAATGGACGATACCTTAAAATCCGTGAGCACACAGATCCAACCGCTAGTCAATTTAACGAAAGTGCCATTTGATGTGATAGAACTTAATGAGAGAGACAGCAACATTTCCGAGGAAACCTTCTCTGTCATATGTTATCAAAGTAAGAGTAAAGATTTGCAGGTCAAGACTGAGATGAAGGAAGAGGAGTATATGGAAAATCTGGAAGGAGAGTTTATTAATGGCGGTGATGGTAAGTTGTGGTTATTCTGCAGTTATTTTGGTAAACAGGGTTATTGGTAAGTCGACGTATTCCTTGTAGGCCGTCATAGTAGGGTCTTTTTTTTTCTTCTAATCTGCTATCAGTCATCCATGACTATGATCAGAAAGATACATCACAATTCAAACGACAAAAATTGTCATAGTAGGATTAAAATGTAATTTATTTTTTCAGAGTTTCCTGAGTCATACGTAAAAGATGAAGAAGACACATTTCCTCTCAAAGCCTTACTGAAAGAAGAATTTCAACTAGAAGACATTGATAGCCTGGACCTGATGAGTCTTAGTGCTACACTCAAAAAGAACAAACATAACAACAAGAAGAAAAGTAAAATTAAACGAGAAAATTTGAATGAGATGAAGAGAGGTGGGTTATTTTATTATTTAATTAGGTTTCTTGTTGGCGTAGCGGTCGCAAGCGCATCTGCTGAGCATGAGGTGCTGGGTCCGATTCCCAGGTCGGGCAAAGTGGTATTGGGTTTTTCCATTAGAAATTTCTCAGTAGCAGCCACGAGGTCTCGATTTGTGCTCGGTTGATGGCAGTAGGCTCTCCCCCTATTACATGGGACTTGAACATAACTGGCGAAATGAGGGTGTAATTTTGCGTACACCTCTGCCTAACCCTTTAGGGATTACCTGCGTGATATGTTAAATTAATCAGTTTTTTGCTGGGCAATTTGTTCCACCACTTTGTCTCCTCTGGACGTGGAAGTGTTGGTTACCACCCTGATGACCAAATGTGTTTTGATTTGAGTCTTTACCAAAATGTTGAATGCTGCCTTTTCTCTGTGACATTGGTCTAGTGATCAATGGAAGAGCAAGGTGGTTCTTGGGTTAAGAGCCTGGGTCAGGAAAATGTTATAAGGTTTTTCCTCATGAAATTTCTCGGTAGGAGTCCAGAGTTTGGAAGTTGTTTGAATGATAACTCCATGCCTTGGAAAGCGTGAGCCTTTAGTCTTATGTCTTATGATCGTAGTTTCATGCAGAAATTGGTATAAGTATGTGTCTTAGTAAGATAGATTTCTAATAATATATAGGGTGACCGATATTAAATATATGATTGTACCTACTCATGAAAACAAACAATTTTCCCAAATAAACTTTTTTTTACACTCCTTCACTTTTATTCCAATAACACAACAGCCGTATGAAATTCGCGCGCGCGCACCTGTGACCTATCAGCTGTTAGCCACGTGACACCGTTCTGTCTTCCACTGTGCTCTGCCTACTAGAACGGCGTCACGCGGCTAACAGCTGATAGGTCACAGGCGCGCGAGCGCGAATTTCATCCGACTACTGTGTTTTTGGGATAAAAGTGAACGTGTAGGAATAAAAAAAAATGTTTCTTTGTTAAAGTTTTTGTTATTATGAGTTGTTTAAGTATCGGTCATTAACTACCAGTCACCCTATATATTTATTCAAGCCATGAGAAAGTTCTTTCCCATTGTTTCTTCAGTGTAATATTTATATTGAATTTCAGACGTACCTAAAGTAAAAACAATATACATTACTAGAGAACAATGCATGGAAGAACGAGCGAAAATGGAGCAGGACCAGAAATATTTGGAGCTGGCTTACAAATGTGGGAACTGTATCAAAGGATTCAACTTTAAAGGCAGCTATGATAAGCATATGGAGAAACATAATCAGGTATTTATTACTCAAATGAAAGCATTTATCTATAGTCTATACATACAAATAACAAAATTAAAGTGTATTTTTGTAATTAAAAAAAACAGCTTTTTACTGAATGCATATGAACGTATATGAAAGCGGTACAAAAAAAAATAAAAAATTTGTCTGTGCCTTTGTTCCGGCTAATCTCAGAAACGGCTGTACCGATTTTGACGGGACTTGAACTGGTAGGCTTCATAGGTTTCACGTAAAATACTGGTATACAGCTGCCGGTTATACTGAAAGCCCAACATAATCTTAACATATAAAAATCACGTGTCACTGTGTTCATACTCGCTAATCTCCGACGACACCCAACCGATTTCAATGAAATTTTGTGAATATGTTTAGTTAGTTCCAGCAGGATAGTTTTTGACTCGATAAGTGGCGCCGTGCGAACCAGGGGCGGTCGCTAGTATTCTTATAAAGTAGTATTCCAGTATGATAGAAGTGGCATGGCAAATGTGGCTGTACGGGGTTTGATCCTTATTAGCGACACTATCGAATGGTGATTGACGCAGTGAGTTTTTTCTTCAAAGTCAATGGGTTTAATTCGTGGCTAGAAATATTGTTTTTTTTTTATATCTAACTAGCTGTTGCCCGCGACCTTCCTCCACGTGAAATTATATAGCCTATAGCCTTCCTCGATAAATGGGCTATCCAACCCTAAAAGAATTTTCCAAATCGAACCAGTAGTTCCTAAGATTAGCGCAACAAACCAAACAAACAAACTCTTCAGCTTTATAATATTATTATAGATTATGCAGTTTTAGTTTTCATCAAAATCGCGCTCGACTCCTTTGAGGATTTTTCACTACTCCTCATAGTTTCGGATTTGGTCATCCACGTGACTTGGAAAATTCACCTTGTATAGTTTATTTTGTATTATTGCAGTGCATTGGAAAATACGAGTGTGATATTTGTAAACAGAGAATGCAGACCGAACACAGACTGGTCAGCCACATGAGGTATCATCTGATGTGAGTTACTGTTTTATTATTACTACTTTACTTGCTGATCTCGCAAGCACGACTGCTGAGCAGGGGTTCTATTCCCAGGTCGGGTAAAGTGGTGTTAGGTTTTTCCATCTGGAATTTGTCAGTAGCAGCCACGGAGTTTGGATTTGTGCCCGTTGATGGCAATAGGCTGGCTCCTACCTACTTGTTAGGTTCATGGGGCATATGAGCATTGACCACATATTGTGATAACCACATTCACCAAACTCGCTTGAGCGGCTTGGCGATTCCAGAATCTGAACTTTTTTTTTTTGTGATTTGTGACCGTGACTTTTTAGTAGTCTTACAAAGGTCGTCCACTCAATGTACCCGAAAAAATAGCTCTAGGCGCGATTTTTTTTATCTTCCATAATAGGTACAAAGAAAAATAATAATAAAAAATTTGAATAAAATTATGAAACATCCTGTTAATGCTGTTTACGTATCAAACGGGAGAACATATATCTACCCAGCACTCGAGTCCAGTAGATCATCGCTCGCAACAGAGTGTTTTAACTACCTCATGCGTCATAATACTGAATAATACTTTTATTTTTAAATTATTAAAATCTCATAAATACCTTTTTTTTTTTGTTATGAATTTTTTATTATTCATTGGATACATGAAGTGGGCTGCCGTTGTAAGACGACTAAAAAGTCACGGTGTATATGTATGTCCCACTGCTGGGCAATGGCCTCCTCCATATCTTTCCAGGTACTCTTCTCCCGACCCACCTCGGATCGCAATTTTGTCCCAAAAATATCTATCATTAATTTATTAACAGAATCCGTTTCCGTAAAAATAAATATTCTTCTTTTTATTATCTTTCAGCCGCTACAAATGTGCAGAATGTGGCCTAACTAGAAACTGTAGAATGACGATACAAGACCACTACAACGCATATCATAGTCAGGGCTTTGAAATGTGTTCGTTTTGCAGCAAGACTTTCAAGTGAGTTTGTACCGTATTTTAAACAGAATAATGACCTGTAATAAATTGTACATGTCTTTAAATAGACTCCGGACCCAGGCTGGTCGCAGCAAAGAAAACTTGCTCAGGTGGAGATACATTAACGACTCTGCCCTGGACTGTAAATGTGGTGCTGTTCTACAAACGATGGGGCACTTAATATCGTTTCCTGCGTGTCCTGTTGTTTGTTCACTATAGGAACTGATGGACGCTACCGAAAACGCCAAACTAGTAGCTCAGTTCTGGGCTGACACAATTTAGATTGCCTTCGACACGCTAAGAAGAAGAAGAAGAATTGTACCTGTTTTTAATAGCAATACAGGGTGCGTCGATATCCATCCAGTGTTCTTGGACGATCGGTATATAGCAAGGATTTAAGGATGAGCTGAAAAACCATATTCGTGCTGCTATTGCCAACATCGACGCAGCCATGCTGGAAAAAGTATACTGAAACTTCCGATTTCGATTGTATCCTAATGTATATGATCAGAGCGGGGCCAACCCAGGGGCGTTACTTTCATACAAGCATAATCGTTTGGCTTGCCCTTTATGATGTTAGCGTTTCTGAACAGTCTGCTTGCTTTATGGGCTTGCCGTATTGTTGGCCCCAGGCACGCAGCCGCCGTCATACCTTCGAGATATCATTTTCAAGAAGTAATTATAAAAAAGTTTAAATGTATCAAATAAATAGTTTAAATGATCATTTTGAATCATGAAACAAAAAGTATTAGATTATTATATCTCTCGGATATGTCAGGATTTATTCCTTTAGTGACCACCGGCGCACTTGCGATTCATTTTATGTCCATACTAACGACCGGATCCGACACATCTATTTATACTTTTTGATTTATGATGTTTTTCAATAAGGTAGCCCGCACCTTATCCTGTACTACTAAGGTTAGGTTTCGAAATTCAAATTCCTATATTTATTATGGTTTCCGTCTCCAGACGTCAGACGTCTCTGCGCAAGCACATACACTACACACACAGGCACAAAGGCCGCGTGCAGTGCGCGTACTGCCACAAGACTTACGCCGACAAAGGCATACTACGCAATCACATGATCATGTAAGTACTTTTTGACATAAGATTACCACATGCTTGTATTCAAAAGTGTTGTTATTTCGAAGTAGGTCATTGTGTACTCTTTATGAATAACTTTTCCACCACCATCATCTGCCTACTCTTTCCGAATCACATTTATTCTAAGTAGCCCAGTTACAGGCACTTTTGAATTGTCAAAACAAAGACAACAATAAAATGAAGCTACACTCCCAGTCACTCGCCATAACAACTGTGAAAGTACTGTAGTAACTAACCCATTCCAAAGCGAAGATCCTATGGAGAAGAACAGGCAAGAAACTCCGGATGCAGCTAAATACTATTATTTAACATGGAGCGACAATACCCCTTGGTTAAGACTGGCTGTCGAACTTTCAGGCCTCTGACTACCTGTAACAACAGTAAGATAGGCTAAGGGCTGGAAGATAATGATATACAGCGTGTAACATGGGATCGCCACCGGAGCCACCCCAACCCATGGAGAAAGTGGTTCAGTTTGATGCTCTGAATCGCACCTTGAAATAATGACCACACATTTCTGGTATACCCTGTTTAGGAACGATCAAACAGGCAAAAATATAGACTAGAGCTGCTACTGAGAAATCCGTAATTCAAAGCCCATATCTGTTTTTTTTTCAACTATGGTCGACTTCTAATCTAACCCTATGAAGCGTAGCCACTAGCAATTGACTCGGTGGTTTTAGCATGAGTTCCTTGGTTCGATTCCCGGTTCGGGCTAAGTTTTATTGGGTTTTTCCATCAGAAGTTACTCAGTAGCAGCCACGGAGTCTGGATTTGTGCCCGGTTGATGGCTATAGGCTCGCTCCTTATTACATGGAACTTAAACATAACTGGCGAAATGGGGGTGTACTATTAGTTTTTACACCGCTGCCTAACCTTTCGGGGTTATAAGCGTGGTGTTCATGTTAAGTACTAGTAAAAGAAAAAAAAACACAATTTTTTTGACTTGTTCACAGGAAGCATTCCAAAGAAGTATCAGCGGCTCCCATCAGCAAGAAGTACGTCTGCCAGGAGTGCGGCATGGCATTCAAGGCTCCTTCGCAACTGAGGAAGCACGGCAGCAAGCACTCGGACAGCCGGGATTACTACTGTGTGGAGTGTGATAAGTATGATATCAGCATATCTGTCACTTTTCTGAATGAGGAACTCGTGGCCAAATAATAACAACGGGTCTGGTCAATGTTTAGGTTAATCCGTGCTTGCCTATGTTGGTCTGTTGATGGGTGACCACCCATTACATACCGGGCGTCCTCCGTGCCTCGGAAAGCACGGTAAGCCGTTGGTCCCGGCTCTCATTTGCAGACCTTTGACAGTTGTTACAGGAATACCTGTAACAACAGTGACCCGAAAGTTTGACAACCAGTCTTACCAAGAGGTATCGTATTATCCAGTACTAACTGGATCGTGGAGGTCAGATAGGCAGTCGCTCCACGGAAAATACTGATATTCAGCTGCATTCGGTTAGTCTGGAAGCTGACCCTAACATGGTTGGGAAGAGGCTACGCAGATGATGATCTGCCACTTTTACTTCGGTTTTTAGTAACAGGACAAGGAATTAGAGTTGCGAACCAGGGACTCAAAACGGTTACCCGTATAGTGGTTATGATCGAGTTATTTTTAGAGTAAGAGTAAAAGAATAACGGTTAACCCGTATTAATCAGTCTATAATAACCGGTTCACGCGCAGAGTTAATTTTTGTACATAATAATACGGGGTGGAAGGGACACCAACGCGAAAACGGTTACCACGTATTCAGTATATAATTCTGAGCCCCCACATAGAAAATTTTCATCTGTTATTAAAGAAAAAACAGCTGTTTCCTACAAAAGTGCAATACCTACACGGTCAAAATGTAAATCAAAATCTTTAAGAAAGCTCAGTTCCACTGAGCTTTCTTAAAGATTTTGCCTGCATATTAAGAATAGGTGTCAGTGGAATTATTCGCAAGTCCCTTTTAGATTTCATATGGTTGCTGCAAGTATTTTTTGAGCAACGATAACTCATTTTGCATCTCGTCAAGTCACAATGAGCTTCTCCAGTTAGCATTCAGTCAGGATAATTACTTTGCAGGGCTTTGTTAAAACTGTCGGTTTAATTTCAGGACTTTCAAATCGGATGCCACATTAAAAAACCACTTGAAGACTGCAGCTATCCACGTCAGTTATTTAGAATTACCGTAAGTTTACCTGTAAGATTTCTTTTACCATGTAAACATAAATACTAAAAATGTTTTGTTTATTCTTATTCTAACATCTACCATATTGTTTACTTCCTAATTTAATTACAATTTTTTTGATTTATTTTATTTTTTATTCTGATATTGATTTTATGTGGTTTTACTTGATTTTATGTTCAACCAATAACTTGTATGTGTGGTGTAAATTGTGAGTAATAAGTTGGTTATAAATTAATAAAAAATAAATAAATAAGTCATTTTGAAACTGCATAATAGGCTTATTATTTTCACTTTTAGGTAACTCAGTACTCTCGGGTCTTGATTATTTTATCTTTTTCTGTTTTTTGTGTACTTTATTTTACTTCTTGTTTCTTCTTTAGTTATCCAAATGAAATAATAATTTTGTTTCAGATTACCCTGCCTGCATTGTGACAAGCGGTTCGCGATACGACGGGATCTAGAGAGACACACCAACAGAGTACACCTCAATATCAAACCTTTTACTTGTGATAGATGTGATAAGGTAAATAGTGATAGATGTGATAAGGTAAATATTAAATCAAACATGGTTTGGTCATGTAGAGTGAACAAGTGAAAGGCGACTAACAAAAGCGGTACTTGATCATTATTTTACAGCGGAGTTATTTTAAAACTTTGATATCTCCTAAGATATTCATTGAAATCATATAAGGTGAGGGCAATTTCTTCAAAATTAAATACTTGTGATGAATAACGTATTTATTTGGATAAGGATTAATACCATGTTTATAAAAATACTTTCGCAAATAATGCATTATTTTAGAATTTGATTACCATTAAAAAGGTTATAGTGAGTCAACCTTAAAAGATAGATAAATGCTATCGTGGACTTTTTTTTAGATATTTTTAAGAGCAACAATTCCGTCATACATGTTTGTTGTCTCCAGGCATTTTCAACGATGGTGGATCTCTTTGTCCTGTTTATTGTTAAAGGAAAGTAGCTAGCCCAGGTAGATATAGAGTCGTTCAAGTGTCATTAATTCGAGCGCTGGGTTGATATCAATGTTTATTTGTCATAGATCTAGCATACTATTAATTTTAATTTCTCTTACAGACTTATGTGAACAGCTGGTCTTTGAAAGAACATAAGCGGTTGACCCACGAAGGATATAAGAGACCGCTACAGTTTCCCTGCCCTATGTGCGACAAGGTTTTTGATGTGAGTATATACCTATTCACTGATAATATTGAATAGTTAATATTTGTAAAAGTACTACCATTATACTTATATGTTGGTAAGTAACTTTGTCGCATTATTTTTTTAAAGTACCCGTAATATTGAAAGGAGGCTTTTTATGAGATTTTAATATAGAATAGATTTTGTTTATATTATCTGCCAGCTATGGTACTCTGGCCGTCCCTGCATTATTTCAGCTGTTTATGAGATATTAGAGTATTACTATTGTTAAATTAAACCTTAGGGCTCATTTACGGAGAACAGCTGCATCGTGCGGTTGCGTTGAATGGCCCGACCCGCAGTAAATTCAAACATTTGGCGATGTATTAGAGCGTTTATGGAGCAACGATTTTACGCGTGTTTGCTTGAAATGCAGAGTTACTTGCGGCGGACCCCCAGGCGACAGCGCTGCCTCGCACGCGGCGAGGTGGCCCGCCAGCTGCTTTCATTTGTCCCCGCGCGTCGCGCGACACGCCGCGTCTCCGTAAATGAGTCCTTATACTCATTGCCAATTTTCCATCATGCTATGCAAACACTCATGGAGTGCAAAGGTGGCCCAATACTAAAGGTCACGACTTACAAGTCGTAGTACATGTGTTCAATACCAAACAGGCACTATAATTTGTGTGATTTATTTCAACACCTTTGTACTCAAATCGGTGAAATGTTTTCCCCATTGTTTAATTTAAAAAATTCGAAGATATGTGACAACCAAATCGCACTGAGCTTGCGTCGAGTTTTGTAGCTCACTCTCTCTCTAAGAGAGGTCTGTGTAACAGTACAGCAGTGGAAATCATCTTCATCATAATAATAATAATGTGTTGCATCCTGCTAAGAGCCTCTTTTTACATTCAAGTTTTTATTACAGCGCAACCAGATCCTTAAAGGTCACATCCGCACGCACACTGGCGAGCGACCGTACCAGTGCAGCAAGTGTCCAGCTTCATTCAGCCAGTCCAGCATACTTCGTACCCATGATAGACTCATACACCTTAAACTGACCAGGGATGGACGGCCTAAGGTCAAATAGAACTTGCATTGACTGAAGGACAACATAAGGTCAAATAGATGTTACGCTGAGTGCTCTGATCAAAAAGAGTCTGCATATTTCTGAATACACCTTAGATTTTTAATATTTTTATACGCAAACCCTGCGTAGGGAACTATAGTTGTTTTGACATGGCTGTTTTGACATTGAAAAATTCTAGTGCGAGCAGGGTTTGAACCTGCGACCTTCCGATTCAGTACACCGGATGTCTTAACTCATTAGACCATCGCACCCTGCTCACAGCTCTCGAAATTTTCGTTCCATTAATAACGTCTTACGGTGACGTTAGCGCGTTATTTAAGAAAGTATCGAACTAACTTAAACCAACACGACACCAACCCTGCTCGCACTAGAATTTTTCATTCCATGTCAAAACAGCTAGACCTTAGATTGACTAGACACAGACGAACTAGAGTCAAAAAGACATCTGTACTGCTTAAAGCCAGAAGGCTTAAGTTCAAATAGATTTTCACTGACGTGATAAGGATTACCTGAGGTTAAATAGACCGTAGACTGATCAGAAACGGAAGATATAAAGTCGAATAGGCATAGAACTGACCAGAGAAAAAGACCTAAAACTGACTAGAGACAGATGGTCAAATAGACCTGACAATGACTAGATACAGTTGACCTTAATTTTAATACACCATGTCAATTTCAAAACAATCGCACAAGTTATTAAAATGTATACAATGAAAGTATTACTCATAGTCAATGGTAGTTAGGAAATTATTTGATGGATCCTAAAGGATCCGGTTGTGAAATATTGTAATAAATAGTTTGTAAATACTTGCTGTGTTTTATTTACTAAAACAATTATGGTTGTACATTTTTGGATCTGCAGATTTTTTCATCTATATCTAATCTAAGTCTCTCACTGAATTTCCTCGCTTTAACTAACCGGTGTCCGGAGTCTGTTTAGAGACTTCCAGGTCAGCCGAGGCAGCTCATGTCTAGGTGGGATATTCTCAGTAGGTGGAAGGAATGGGGTGCACGTATATATATATATATATCACGCCACAGCTAGTCTTTTCTTCGTTAGCCGTAAAACCGATCACCGTTGGGGTAGACGAGTTCTTGAATGAAGACCACGAAATTGCAAACGTCAGGACCGATACATTAACATTTGCACCCCCGATTTTCATAGAGTGGCTAGTAGCAGCTGGATGGGAGTCGAATTGAGTTGAATGGCCTGAAAAGCCTGTCTTAAAAACTTGTTGGCATGATTGAATTGCTCGAAATGTTTAGAAAAGGTTGTTCGGTTGAAAATTAGTAAAAAAGACTAACTGGCCTAAAGAATATTTGGGTAGGTAGGTTTAAGTTTGGGCAGAGATCACCTGCAGGACCAACAGGTGAGTGATCTAAATGATATACACAATGACATAGAAAAATCATAACTCTTCCATGGCACACTGACCTAAGTGCTCTTCAGTGCTTTCTACCTTGAGGGATCACAACGTGTCACTATAGAATTGGTGCGGTCTCTAAACTGAAGGCCATGCCACACTGATCTAAGTAATGAGGTGCATTTACATACTGTTGTGCCCTATCACTCTGGTTCCAACGTCGTCATATGTGCTTTCAGAGTAACGTGGTCACACCACCAACTTCAAAACGGGCTGCTACTGAAAAATTCGCAATGAGTTCAACGGGCAGCTGGACATCTGTAGTAGGTAATACCAAAAACACTGCAAGTGTTACGTACCCTTTATGTTTTTTTTTTATCAACTAGCTTTAGCTCGCGTCTTCGCTACTGTTATGTACGGAAATTAAATCACTGAACCGTTATAAATGTAGCCTGTGACACTCGAAGATAATGTAGCTTCCCGTGCGTGAAAGAATTTTTGGAATCGGATCAGTTTCCGTCCGAAGATTATCCCGTACGTAAAAACTTACAAAATTTTACCTCTTTATAATATGAGTATAAAGGGTGTAAATAGACCCTTAACATAAACGAAAGGCACTTGTTCTCCCCGTCACTGCGATCATTTTTTTGTTCTAGACCATACCTGGGAACCTTCTAGTTACGGAGATATTGGAGGTCAAAGTTCTAACTTTTTCACAAGTTTTTTTTTAAATACATGTTTTTAATGTAAGATTTTTACTTTATACATCTCCATGACCCTCGTACTATTCAATCCATTCATCAGCACAATCCTACCGTAAAACGTGATTTTTCACCCAAAAAAAAGTCGATTCCCAGCAATAATTTTTGCGTAAAGTTACTTAGTTTGATGTACAGAATGCTTGGTTGACGGATATGTGAAGGGTCTGTTTACACCCGGTAGATTACCGATGGCGATGGCCCACTGAGTAAGGCCTCTGGTTCAAATAGTGTGTTCAAATCCAGGCAAGTAGGTACCTAGTGCATACTTCTAAGTTTATCTTGGATATCACCGACATCGCTCAAAATATCGTGATGAAATTAGGTCCTGGTAATTAAATATAAGTCTGAAATCGCTAATCCGTCTTGAGTAAGCGTGATTAATGCTCTTGCCTTCTCTGTATAGACTGGTATTATTATTTTTTAACAGAGAACTAATTATAATAGTAACCATGGTGTTTATTGTCAATTTTTCTCTATAGGTCTTTAACCTATGGGAACCGTGCGTATAGCTTAGCGTAGAGTTTCTGGATGACAAATCGATTACAAAATAAAATTATTCGCTCTCATGTAATACACCACACATTACGAAATAAATATATAATATAATATGGAATAATATGGAATTTAGGAAACCAAATATAAATATGAATGCACAATTAATAACATAATTTAATAATAATTAAATACTTCTAATAATTTCATAATAATTACCTACATTATTGTTATGCAATACATACACAAAAATAACTAATATATTATACCTATGTGAACAAACCTAACAATGTCATCATCATCATCATCATTTAAGCCGAAAGACGTCCACTGCTGGACATAGGCCTCCCCCAAGTGTCGCCACATTGACCGATCCCGTGCGTCTCGCATCCAGCGGATCCCCGCAACCTTTACCAGGTCATCGGTCCACCTAGTGGGAGGCCTTCCAACGCGACGTCTTCCAGTTCGCGGTCGCCACTCTAGAACTTTCCGGCCCCATCGGCCATCCGTTCTGCGAGCAATATGCCCTGCCCACGGCTATTCTTCGGGCTACGTCGGTAACCTTGGTTCTCTTACGGATTTCCTGATTTCTGATTTGATCACGCAAGGAAACTCCGAGCATAGCCCTCTCCATTGCCTCATCAGAAGGCTTAAAGTCACCCAAAGGGCTAACAATGTATTATGATTCATAATAATACACCCAATTAAATTAAAAATTTGTAATAATTAATATAATATATATACCTTGTTCCTGATGCCGATGGGCCATCTATTTTTATGTTTTTAAATGTTTTGTTTACTTTTCTTTGTAAAAATATTTAAAAATGTATTAGATAAGAGAAAGAATGAATAAAGGAAATATAATATTATTGAATTGCTGCTTAGCCCTCTTCCTCTCTCCTAATGTTGCTGTGCCCGACAGTGTCCATTTTGATCTTTTACCTTGTTAGACCATCTATGTAATACTTATGGAACACAATAAAAACTTGAGTATTGAGTATTGAGCTTCCGACATTTCATGAGAAGCCATGTAGAAATACAAAATTTTGAATTTTATTATTAAATGTTTACATGTTTATCAGTTACCTACATCAAAAAGGGCCCCCAGCTCTATCTAAAAAGTCTCAGGCTAGTAGCACAGGGTCCCTTCGCCCTAAATACCAGTAGGAACTAGGGGGCGGAAGTTCTGGCTGGCAGCGCGACTAACTACTTCCTATAACGCGACAGGCGTTATGTTGCTACGTAGATATGTTTTATGATATTCTGGTGTACAGGAGATTCTTTGTGGAAATCTGTCGCGGGATATTTGTGTATTTAAAGATAGATACTAAAGCCATGACGTGGAATGATGGCGTTACAAAAACAGCTGGCCATCACTGGCTAAAACTAGCCCAAGATCTTTGGAGGAGGCCTTCACCTGCGGAGGGGTTCTTGTACATTAAAAATGCATAAATTCACTCTTTAACTGTAATTTGATTTAATTAGCATGAAATACAAGGCTTTTTTTTACCATACACCTATTTGTGTTGTGTTGTGTGTGGGAAGATTAGTCACGTTATGAAGTTTTTAATTGAGACGTTATTTATTGTCAGTCTGAAATCGCCATTCTGTCTTTAGCAAGAGTCGTGATTAATGCCTTTGCCCTGCAGTCGGTCAGTTGTGGTCATTGATTTTTTAAGGCAATTCACGGAGGTCCTGCAAATGCGAGAATTGCCTCAATAAAAACTACTACCTTCTAACCAATCGAAGGTTTCACCTTCACCTTCAACCCATGATCATATTTTGAGCCAGTTACGAACTTAAGCTAAGTTCGTAAAATTAGTCTAAACATGTAAAATTTACTCCGACGCACTGCTATTTAGCGTCTATCATCTACGTGATGGCTAATAGGCAAACATAAACTGTAAAATGCTAATTGGGTTCTAGATATTTTTGTTTATTCGAAAAATTAGGTTCCCCTAAATTTGGTTGTGCCAAAAATGTACGCTTTCGAATACAAATCATCACTCAAGTGGAGTGTGTTTCTGTCTAGATTGAAAACCTAAATTCTGATTTACTGATGAAGTCATCATCATTTTCCTGTTCTTGTTACAATGTACAGACGCCATCACATCAAGCTACTACAATCTGTCAAATTTCTTTAATAGATTCTCAACTATCGCTAAAGCGTTAGGTTCAAGGTTCATTGGGAAAATTTGACAGTTTCGGGTAGCTTATGTGCTGGCTGGGGTGAAGCTGGGTGTCTGTACTTGGGGTCGGCGCAGCATTCTCTCTTAGTTGTCGTCTCAGTAATCACCCAATTTTCTAGCCTTTTATCTTTCATAGTCTATGGAGTTCAGGCAGGCAGTTATTCTGGTACCTAATCAAATGCGTCTGGTTGGACAGGAAGCAGACCCCAACAAAGTTGGGAAAAGACCTGATCTTTAAAAAAAACAAAATGGCGGATTTTTGGCGCTAAATAATTGTAAGTCGTTAATCTTTTTTTTTCAACCCAATCTATCGAGTAGGGTATTAAAATGAAGGAAATTAAAAGGAAATTACAAATATATATCTATATAGCTACGTAATACAATTTGTAGTCGGGTATTTTAATACTTTTAATTAAATGTTACTAGTTGGCCTGTGGTCCATTTATGGATCGAGTAAGCACACGATATAACTCCCAAAGTAATACGCTAAGATATATCCTCGAACATATCTCCACACGTTCGCCCGTGTAGCCCGGAGCCGGATGTCGTCACATCCGTGGCTCCCCCCCGGATGTCGCGATGCTCCCGTGGGAGTCGTGGCGAAGCCAGCGCCATCTATACACGCTGGTAACTATTAGTTACCTGTACGGTTGAACTTGGTAAGGGAAGGGTTTGACTGTTCGCTGGTTTATCATTCTATTTATAAATCGTAGTTGATGGGTTACAATTTGTAAAACATCTCTTTTACAATATTCATAAATCTATGGGTGCAATGGCGGTATTATAACAGATGATAGCGATATATCCCTGACAACCTTTAAACTTTTTTCGGCAATGGTTGAAACTAATGGTTGTTTTTTTTTAAATTTTTGTGTGGTTATTTTTGAATGAATACCGTATACTACTGCTCTGTTTGTAACCCTTTGAGTATTTTAATCGTAAATGGGACAGCGCGTGAGGCTTTTGCTAAAATGCAGGTATAGTAAAGTAGAAATTATTGGGCTGAATTTGGTTTAATAACGAAAAATTCTTCCTTGATGGTAACTATCTTTTTAAAGGAATTCTTGTGCAAAATTTAAAATTTCGTTAACATAGTAAATCCAAAATAAAAAGAAATGGTATTTTATTGTTTTACGTCAAAATAATTGTAACCAAATAACATTTATCTCTTTTGTCGACTCGTGTAACGAGTTCCTCAGTCAGCGACAGAAGGGTCAGAGTCCGCGAGTGATTTGGGCTGAATTTCATTAATCAACGAAAAATCCATCCATAACGTTAACTTAATACAAAATAGCTGAAAACTGGTGCCCTGAGACGGTGAGGCAGTGTCGCGGCAGGCCGCGAAGGAGATGGCGGGACGAACTGGACAGGTTCCGACAGGACTGGGAGAAGGACGTGCGGGTTGGCGAGAAATGGAAAGAGTGGACGGAGGTCTTTGCCCAGAAGTGGGACAGAGCCGGCTAGCAAAAAAGCTAGCTGTCGTTATAAAAGGAATTCTTGTGCAAAATTAAATGTTTCTAGATCCAGAAGTGCGTTGTCTGTCTAGCTAGCTAGCTGTGCCACCAAAGACTTTGATCGGAGGATTTTTAGGGAATATTTAAACCAATTTAATTAGCGACGCCTAATGTTATCAAAAAGTCCACACTGATAAATTATAGTACCTACTGTATTACCTACTTAAATGAAACAAATAAATAGGGACAGCGCGGCGTTGCACAAAATAAAACTTAGCCATCTTTAAAAGCTAGATTGTCATCACAGTTCGAAGGAACATTGTGCGTTGGAAACAGGTGGGTAAGCTTACCGTGGACATTTTATGGCGCACCTTAACATAGTGACGGAGATGGGCCAGGCTCAACTCTCGTAATTACAACATTCTACAAATTGTTATGGGGGGGGGAACTTTTTGTTTATACTTAGTTAGGTAGTTAAAGACACTTCTCCATTGTGTACTACACAATGAGTTAACAAATAACATTTTTAGTAAATATATTTATTTGTATAAAATGTGGTATTTTCAGGATACAAAAATGTTATAGAGCATGGGCATCATCAAAGATTTACTGGTTTTTTTTTCATCATTTGGTTAGTGCCTAACCTGGTGACAGAGTTTTTATGGCGCCCATGGGCCTCTGACTTGGCTTTACATGCCGTCAAGAAATATTTCTCAGGCATGCTGGTTTCCTCACGATGTTTTCCTTCGAATCCGAAAAATCAGAGGTGCGTGTCTTGGATTCGAACTTGAGACCTATGACTTGGCAGTCCGACGGTCACATCACTAGGCTATCACTGCTACTTACTGCTTTTACATACCTATTCAAAATAATCTCACCCAAAACAAATAGTTAAGGCAGACCCATTATAATAAACTTTTACTATCATAAGCTTCCCCTTCATCCATGGCCGGGATGCAGTGGAATCTGGGTCACGGGATCGATGGAGGTCGAACTTGAAACTAAGGGGGCCGGAGTATCAAAATCTGGGGTTGATGGGAACTGTCATACTTTGCTTAAATAATAAATTATGATGTTTATTCTGTAAATCTGTTTAAAAACACTCAAATGTTGCAAATACTGTAAAAGTCGTATTTTTTACTATAAGTAGTCAGTGACATTTAAATATGTACGAGCTATCAAAGAGATTCAATAGAGCGGACATTGGGAATATTTTCATACAAAAATTTTCATCCCGAAAATTTTCGTTTTTGACACACGAATGCTACCTGACAAGCGGGCGTATGACACTAGACAGACCGACTTGTTATTAAGTAGTAATAAGCATTGGACTACGATTTTCAGCGTCTTGTCCCGTCTGTCGGGATCAACCTTTTTGTATGACAATATTCCCAATGTCTACTATGTCTAGATAGATAAGTCTTGTAAATGTCTTTGCAACGGGATGACTTCGGTATGTACGTGTTTCTTATCTGACTACTCTGAGAAGAATAACCGAAACAAAAGCGGAGGTCAGAGTCACAAAGTCTTGGTATCTTCTTAAATATTAAATAAATAAATATATTTTCATGTTTTCTGAATTATACATACTTTAATAAGTATTCCGTAGGTCATGGTAATATGTCTGATTGGTGCTCGGTGTTTCTAAGCTGAAGGTGGAGATGCAAGTTACACGAGTACCATGAAAGAGCAGGACACCAAAGCGGGAAGTCATCGAATGCAGTCCCTGTGGCCGACATCGGCTAGTTGGCATTATCACTAAAATAGATGCGAATATTTGCGCATTTCAAGTCTAAACTTGGATGTTTTGGAAAAGTCTGGGTTCGATTCCCAGAGTCAAGTATTATTATTAGGCTATTGGGTTTTTGCATCAGGAATTTCTCGGTAGCAGTGGATTTGTGTCCGGTTGATGGCATTAGGCTCGCTCCCTATTACAAGGGACTTAAACATAACTGGCGAATTGTGGGTGAATTATTAGGTACACCTCAATCTAATTCTTTATCCGTAGCAACCAGAGCATGGTGTTGTTTCCGATTGATGGCAATAGGGTCGCTCCCTATTACATATACCTAACTTAAATATTTGGCGAAAATATGTACTTACCTACAAGCTGTAAACGGATACCTCTGCTAACTCCTTCAAAGAATAAACGTATAATGTGACCATCTAAACGTAAACAAACTACGATATTTTCTACAAAATAACTCCGTACAGATGTCCGGTTTACCGACAGTACCGGACACATTCCGGACACATACTGAGACCCGGCTCAATCAAACGTAACGCTCAGCAGATAAGAAAATGACAAACCCTACTTATTTCACTATTTTTATGACACTTTGTGGAAAATAGAGTTTTTGGTGTGACGGTACGTAATGAGACTTTAGGTTTAGGTGTGTGTGGTATCTTTTGTAGGTGGTATTAAGAGCGTTTACGACTTACGGCTTTCAGACAAACTGCGTGCGTGCGTTATGCGTGTGAAGTTTCATTCAAATCGGCTCAGTCATTTCGAAAAAAAGGACTTGAAAGTTTGTATAAAATGCCGAACGCTCTTAATGGCATAATTGAGAAACCGACCGCACCCCCATAGTAGCGGCAAATCGCAGCGATAAGACTGCACTTTTACTTATTTCAGGATTTATTTGATTTGCCTCGTTGGTCATTAGACAAACAAAGTTACACTCTCTACACTTTTCCCTGGGAATCGAACCCAGGACCTCATTCTCAGCAGTCGCGCTTGCGACCGCTCGACCAACGAGGCAGTCGAAGATGAAGTATTATGCCTATGCAGAAGTAGGTGGTACTTTTTTCAGAAACAATGTTGAATATCGGTGGTACTTTCAAAAAAATACTGCAAATCGGTACTCTGCCCTTCTTACAAATCCAGACTACAGGCTGATGACTGAAAAAAATCCTGCTGGTAATCGAACCCAGGATCTAAATGCTCAGCAGTCGCGCTTTTCGACCATTACAGAGGTAGTTACGAGTCTCTAACTATTTAAGGTTGAAAATCGCACCCAATCATACAATTCCTTCTTAGAAACCGTTTATTTCCGATTAAATAATTAAAGCAATGGATGATACCATCCAAAGGGTACACTACAAAGACATCAAACAAATTGCACTCATTGGAAACATTTACAGAATTCAACTAACTAAACTTCAAAGGAAATTAAACTTTAACCTTTACACGACAAAGTCGAAATTAGACTTACTCTCCGTCCCTGAAAACGAAAGTGTCGTTAAACTTTTAATATTAACTAAAGACACTGGAATTTGAACCGTGTGTCTTACTCCACAGGGTAAAATGTCAATTGTTTCAAGGCGAATCTGGGATGTTTTGATCGTATGATGTTATTCCACATTACTATGGGTTTACGATATGTTCCCATAAGGTGGCAATGA
Organism: Noctua janthina; assembly: GCA_963576755.1. Taxonomy (NCBI): domain Eukaryota; kingdom Metazoa; phylum Arthropoda; class Insecta; order Lepidoptera; family Noctuidae; genus Noctua; species Noctua janthina. The sequence continues at coordinate 10,959,836 of OY755075.1, read as the reverse complement.
AGATATTTCGCCTGAAAGCCTTCATAAGGATACAATGATGGGATAAGGGATATTTGGGTCATGGATAGAGATTCTGTTCGAGTTATACTTATTCGTGTCACCTTATAAACTACATGACAACTACATCTATCGTTTTTATGTTTCTACTAGCTTATGCCCGCGGCTTCGCCCGTGTAAAGAACTACCGGGGTAAAAAGTATCCTATATGTTAATCCAGGTTATAAACTATCTATGTGCCAAATTTCATCCATATCCGTTCAGTAGTTTTCGCGTGACAGAGTAACAAACAACCATCCATCCATCGTCACAAACTTTCGCATTTATAATAGTATTAGTAAGAAGTAACAGTCACGAATGTATAGTTTATAAAGGCAAATCATAGGCAGTAACTTGTTAAGAAGTTATTCTGACACCTCTATTCTTACAATGTCTAGGGTAGGATAGTAGTAGTGGAGGGGCTGGAGCTGGGCTCTTCAGGGGATGTAATCTGTAAAGTAGTTTATAATTAGATTCTCAATAAAACTGGAAAGAATATTGGTTTTTGATATTTTTTTTATAAAGGGTGTAAATAGACCCTTAACGAAACCGAAGGGCACTTGTTCTCCTCGTCATTGCGATCATTTTATTGTTCTGGACTATACCTGGGAACCTTCTAAATACGGAGATTTTGAGGGTCAAAGTTTCAACTTTTACATAAGTTTTTTTTCAAATACTGGTTTTTGAGGTTATTACTTTACTTTAAGTACCTACAGGACCCGTTTACTATTCAATGTGTCTATCAGCACAATATTTTGAGTGCGTTACATTGAGTTTTATAATAAAATGTGATTTGTGGACCCAAAAAAAAAAAAAAAATTTAGCAATAATTTTTGCGTAGGTTTACTTAGTTTGACGTACAGAATGCTTGGTTGACGCCTTCGTGAAGGGATCGTATACACCTTGTATTAATATCACATCACGCCTGTCATCCCCGAAGGGTTAAGCAGAGGTGTAGGTTTACTTACCCACATTTCACCAGCTATTTTAAAGTCCCATGAAATAGGGGGCGAGCTTATTGCCATCAACTAGGTACAAATCTAGACTCCGTGGCTGCTACTGAGACATTCCTGATGGGAAAACCCAATAATAATTTGCCTGACTCAGGAACCGAACTCAGGACTTCTTGCTCAGCAGTCGCGCTTGCGACCACTAGACCCACGGGGAAGTCTTATAAAATGACTTGCTTAATAATAAAAACAAACACCACCCATAGTAGGGGTGGCAGGACGACACCTGTTCTACGCATGCGCAATCCAGGAGGCTGTGTCTCGTTGCTCCTTTGTCCACAAGGGTGGAATCCACGCCGCTGTGCTATCGTCTCCTCGAAAGTTTCTAACAGAAGACACGTACTTAAAAACTGTAAGTTTTTAACACAAACTTTAAGTATTTTCAAGATTTTTTTGCGCAAGCAAAAGGTTGGTTTTCCTAGCTATTTTCCTGTGTTCATGTTTTGTGGGATATTTCAGTGGTTTTCAGTTAAAACATGGTTTTGTTTTGTATTTACTCGTAATGTAAATGAACTGTTGCATCGATTTGTTTCCCTTACGGTTTGATGAACTTTCGTTCGTTTTGTTTTTGCAGACAATGAGAGGTATTTATTAATGAGTTGTACTTGTGATTTACGATGGTTTTGGTGATGAAAATAATGTCTGTATTTAAAACGAAATCGTGTAGATAGTCAAGCTCTTTAATAGAATTTTCCACTTCGGAAAATTCTTCGAAGGTTACACACAACAGAATTTTATTTGTGCTTTTATTTGACTTGCCTTGTTCGTTTTTTGTTAGTAAGTATTTGTCAAATCTTGAAACTGAATTTTAAACCAGTTCTCCCCACACGATTGAGCTGAAATTTTGCACATACCTTGGGTTTTGGTGACAATAAATTTTTATGACAGATTTGACTTGACCTGCAGCCAGGATTGTCTTGTCATGATAGAACTCCTCAACGGTTAAAAGCACGGACATGAAACTTTGTATATGTACATATTTAATTTTGATAGATAAACCTATATATTTTCTTCTTTCAATTGTATTAAAAGCTTGTTTTTATCAATTTTTTATTTTGAGGATTAATGCTTTTGACGTCTGTCTAAACTAATTACGCGGGGAAGGAAACGATATCTGTAATTTTAAATTGTAATTTTCCATGTTACGGTCATCGAACTTAAACATGAAGATTGAATCGAATTTTCAAAAGCTTGTTTATTTACAAAATGGTTACTGTTAATAAGTTGTTCTTCACATGTATTGGTGATTTAGTTGGGCGCAAGCGCGACTCTTGAACATAAGGTTCTGGGTTCGATTCCCGGGTCGGTTTAAGTGTTGTTGGGTATTTCATACACGAATTTCTTCAGTAATAGCCCAGTCAGGATACGTGCCCGGTTGACGGCAATAGGCTAGCTCCCAAATTCATGAAATTTAAACATTTTTGGCCATCAGGATAACAGGCGTGTTGTCACATCCTACTTGTTTTCAAATCTTTATTTCAGACACAGTTTTAAATAATTGATAAGGCACACCTATTGATGAACACTCTTCTTGATTAAAAATGTTTGATCAAAGCGATCTTTTCAATAGGCAGGTAATGTCTTTTACTATCGAGCATCTACACGTACACGTTTTTTTTTGGTCTCAGGCATTTCTCAGTAGCAGCCACGGAGTCTGGAAATGTGTCCGGTTGATGGTAATAAGCTCGCCCCCTATTACATGGGACTAGAACATAACTGGCAAAATGTGGGTGTACTATCAGGTACATCTCTGCCTGACCCTTCAGGGATTACAGGCATGATGTTATTTTGTTTGATATTTTATTATGTTTTTCACTATTTTCTTTCCATTATTACTCTTTTATTGAGATGATACAAATATGGTCTTCTAAAAATTCTTCCCACTTACCGTTAGTCCTGGGAACCTTTTAAAATTTATCGGAAATAAATAATTTAGTTCGGGCTGCTCATTGGTCCCTCATTCATTGGTCTACGTTTAAAACCCAAACTGCACTTGTAGTTTCAATGAAAATGCGCTTTATCTGCTAATCACTGGATTGAACTTTTCAAACGCACGACAGCCCGACACCTAACAACTGTACCTATATCCCAAAGCCTGAGCCACTTTACTCGACCAAAAAAACGGCCAATATAGGAAGAAATATATAATGGGTGTAAAAGTACCCTTAACGTAGCCGAAACTCACTTGTTCTCCCCGTCATTGCGATTATTTATTTATCGAGAACATGCCACACCTGGGAACCATCTAGTTACGGAGATATTGGAGGTCAAAGTTCCAGGATTTCTACATTTCTTTTTAAATACCTACAAGTTTTTAATGCTTATAACTTTACTTTGAGTACTTCCACAACCCCTGTACTATTCAACGCATCCATCAGCACAATGTTTTGAGTTACATTGTCCTAACGTTCATCTCAAAAAAAGAAATCGTTTCCCTACAATTTTTGCGTAGAGTTACTTTGTTTGATGTACAGATTGCTTGGTTGAAAGCTTCGTGAAGGGTCCGTTTACATCGTGTATGGGGCATAACTGTCATCTATTGTGTGACTGTGCGTCTGCGTGGGGCCATCTCATCATTACCAAAACCCCAAATATTAACCAACACAACCTACATTTGTATCCTACGAAATCGTTCTCTCTGCGCTAAACACTAGATCGAATTCAAGACCCAACTCACGACAGCCCTACTCCCAACTACTCTGCCTATTCCCCCAAAACTCGGCATCACTCTGACACGTTACACGACCCAAAAACCGTCTAATAAAGGAAGAAATAAATAGGCTATAACCACCATCTAAAGTGTGAACTAGGATCGGGCACGGCGGGCCATCGGGCCACCCCAGTGAAACCAATCTGTAGTATCCCGCGCATTGATCCCTCCATCCGGTGGGGACGCATAGGTGCTCATAAATTCTTTCCAAACCTGACAGCTTCGTGACTAGCATGTATACCCATCATGTAGTAGCTGCCATGTCAGTTTGGGACCTCACAATCGGCTCAGCATGTGTTGAGGTGACACGTCCAGCCGCCATCTTAGATTTTCGGGTCCTGGTTTAGACTGTGATGTGTGTGTACTGTGGTGTGTTGTGATGCTTGTGTGTTTGTGTAAGTATTGCTTTCTTTGTGTTTGATTTGGATTCTTTTCTATCGTGATGAAAAGGTATACCTATTGCGCGTGCACTTTTTCGCTAGATAGTTCAAATTTTAACAGCGTTATGGTACTCGGTAAATAATTTAGACATCGTATTCAGTTAGTACTAATAAAAATGGGCGTTAAGCTGTAATTCTCATCTTTATAGTTAAATTTCATACAACAACTAAAGATGCTTGACAAAGTGATAGGTATAAGATTTTAAACTATGGTCACGTGGTCACTAACACTACACTAGAAACGGATATTTACCATGTGTTGTGTTGGTTTATCCGTGATCATGGTGCTTGCAACAGCGTCGAAATATCGGGAAGTCAAAAACATCAGTAAACATGGTAAATATCCCGTTTCTAGAGTTAATGAAAAGTGATAGGTAGTTAGGATGTGATTTTTTTCCCTGTAGAAAGTGACAATGTTGGATTAGAAGATAGAATTCTCTAATATGTACACCAAACCAATCACAGATACTAGAGACAGACATTATACCCATATAAAAACATAGTACACGGTGGTTAGCAGTACCTAATCCTTTCTGATTACTCATTTAAAGCGGTGAGGTAAAGATACGCGTTAAATGAAAGTTAAAGCTGTAAATAGCGAGTAATAATCGCCCTATTATTATTAAAAGTAGGCGGTATGTAAATTATTCCAGAGTTCGCAACTGGGTCATATTGGGAGGATCGATTAATTTCATAACGACAGATACGTGTCGTCTTAATACATTGAAAGTTCATGAGTGATATACAGCTAAACATATAAACTGGCGCCTTGGAAAAAACAGAGTACCACCTGCTTCTGATCGACGATCCTTACTTTGCTAATCATATTATGTTTAACTAGCTCTTACCCGCGACTTCACCCTCGTAGTATTTTTTTCTAAAATTACCGTAGTCTCAGTGACTTCTTATAACATCAGTTCTATCTACCAGTGAAAGTCCCGTCAAAATCGGTCCAGCCGTTTCGAAGACTAGCCGAAACAAACAGACAGAGACAAAAATAAAATAAAATATTTTTTTGTTATTTAAAACTTTCGTATCCATTCAGTAAAAAGCGGTTATTTTGAAATTACAAACAGACACTTCAATTTTATTTATTTGTGTAGATTCAATTGGGCAAAAATAGAAGGTTTTGATTTTAATACGAGGATAATTTGAAGCTTACTTCATAATGATTTTATGTAAAGACAGAAGAATAGAACGGCCTGTTTTTACTATCAGTAAGCGACATCTTATCCTAAATGAAAATCCGACATCATGCTTTTATTTAGACATTCATTCATTTCGGTATGACAGTGCTAGTGAAAATTGATCCTATATGTTTTTCCACGCGACCCTAAAAAGGAAGGTACCACGTCTTACATCGCTTATAATGTAGGTTTTTTATACCGCTGAACACTTTAAGGAGGTATAATAAAGAACTAATTAACAGTTATTATTTATTATTATTATAGCTAGCCCACATTGTCCCACTGCTGGGCAAAGGCCTCCCTCCACTCCTTCTAAAGGTCACGATTCTGTGCTACTCCTTTCCAATTCTCAAGCAAGACATCCAGTTCGTCCCGCCGCGTTCTTCGTGGTCTGCCGAGAAAAAAAAAAAATAAAAAAAAATAAAGAAGTAAAGGCAGTTAAAAAACCCTTTATCATACCAGAAAACCAAAATAAAAACCACATATCTGAACGAATTACAAATGTATGTCGCTTCATGAGAATTTCCCCATCTGTCACTTTCGAGCTTAAATGTTTGCATTGATATATATGGGGTGTGTTGTAAATGCGTATACAAAATGGTGCGTTAAAACCACATCCATTACAAAAGGATCCTTAATTAAATATTTTGATTTACTTCTTTAAAGGAAAGCGTGTTTTATTGATAAGGGTTAGTAGTTTAAGGGGTTAGTAAAGTATATGTGCATAGATTGTGGGACTTTAAAAAAAAATTGTATTATTTTTACGCAACTTCAGCACCTGATATTTAAAAGTTGTTCTTCGGAACAAGTTAGCAGGTATGCATACGTTCACAGTACACACTAAGACCACTTGATGTCACACATTTTGTTATCTTGGACCATTATGGTAGGAATTACGTTTCCAAATAGTGCTTTTCATTGTAAAACGTACGTAAATCTTCCTGTAAGTGGTTCTCGAAGTGAAAATTATCCATAAATACTAAAAAGTTGCCAAGGATTCCTTTTTAGTAAAATTGCGAGTATTCGTTCTGTCATTGCCTTCAAAGGTCTAGTGAAAATATGAAGGGTCTAAAATAGTGGTATTGAAGAATCATTAATTTCTAAGCTTTCTATTAACAATAAGTATCTATCACACTACTACAATTGAATGTACATACTGCTTAAGGTGCATTTATGGGTACACCTCTGCTTAACTCTTCGGTGTTAAATCGGCGTGATTTTATGTCAGCATTTTGATAAATCATCATTATTCTCCTCTCTCCAGCCCTTATCCTAATTTATTTGGGGTCGGCGCAGCATGTCTTCTTCTTCCATACTTCTCTATTACTCGTCATCTCAGCAGTCACCTCGTTTCTAGCCATATCATCCTTCATTCAGTCCATCCATCGTTTCTTTGGTCTTCCTCTACTCTTATACTCGTCATCTCAGCAGTCACCTCCTTTGTAGTCATATCATCCTTCATGCAGTCCATCTGTCGTTTCTATCTCATCTTTCGTCAGCTTTTCTATAAATAACTAAATCAAAAGGGACTATCAAAATATCTACTCCATTTGATACATAACCATTGTTCAATTAGTTAGTAAATGCTATTATGACAGAGTTTAATAGGTAAATTGATGCTGTGGACCCCGCTGCTTTGTCATACATCGTGTTTCGGATATATGTCATTTTGATGAGGATTAATAAGAATCTTTAGGGCACTATAGTTTTAGGAATGTTGTGGGGCTAGCCGACGCAAGCGCTACTGCGAGCGTGAGATCTTAGGTTCGATTCCCAGGACGGAAGAATTTTCAGGAATTTTTCAGTGGCTATTTTTGTATATTTTAATGTAACGTGAAGTATAGTGCCAGTAATGTTGACTTTTGTTTCCATTTCCAACATTAGAGATTAAAATCACCTAAGGCGATGCACAGAACAGTTTTATGATAATGATGTCTTTCTACAATGAGTTTCCTCCGTGTCTCGGAAAGCATGTTAAGCCGTTGGTCCCGGCTATAAGTTGCAGTTCTTTGACAGTCGTTACAGGTAGTCAGTGGCCCGAAAATCTTACAACCAGTCTTACCAAGGGGTATCGTATTACCCAGTACTAACTGGGTTGTGGAGGAAAGATAGGCAGTCGCTCCATGTAAAATACTGGTATTCAGCTGCAGCCGGTTAGACTGGAAGCCGAACCCAACGTAGTTGGGAAAAGGCTAGGCAGAAGATGATGTCTTTCCACAATGGGACATAAAACAATCTGAGTTCTTTTATCTGCTTCAACAGCATGAATAAGAAGACTAAGATCGTACCTATTGATACCTATACACAATAGAGTGACTCGTCTCACGATTGAAGTGGAAAAATGAATTCCAAGATGCAATTGCAGCTACAAAAGCATTTCCATAGACACACAAAGGAGTCTATTTGACGGTCAAGAGTAACTGTTGTAAGTAATAGTTTATTCATTAGTGCTTGGCCACTAGCTGCACGTGTTGCGACACCGTCTGCTTATTGTCCCTCTACTGAGCAAAGGCTTTCCTCCATTCCTTACAACAGTCACGATTCTGTGCTAGTTTTCTCCAATTCTCTAGAAAAACATCCATTTCATCCCTCCATCTCCTTCGTGGTCTGCCACGATCTCGTGTCACTGTTTCAGGGCACCAATCCTGAGCTTTTTTTATATTATACCGAATGAAATAAATTACTAGTCGGTAGTTGTAAAATGATTGAACAGAAATCGCGCAAAAACCTTATAGGATGGTTTTTGGGGTCACATTACACATAAAATAAATTGGCAGCTGCTTTTATTTCAAAAATCACTTCATAAGGTTTCGACAGAGTATGACGTTTTTATTTATTTTTTTACAACATTGGCTTGCGGTAACTTTGGATTCTTCCACTTTTGGAGCAGTTGAAGCGCAGTGCCCTGCTGTGCTATGGTTTAAAAACCATTATTTGATATGATGTTCAACGGATATGAAAAGACTTCGTCAGATTAACGGTACCTCCCATACCGTAGAGCCAAAGACATTCAAATATTTATAAGCGGTAGACGGGACAAGACGAAGAAAATCGTTTTCTACTACTTGTTACTAGCTGGTAACAAGTCAGTCTGCCTAGTTTCATATGCCCGACTGTCGAGTCGCAATCGTGTTTCAAAATTGTCGCTACTGTCGATGCACGAGATCAAAATCTTTCTATGAAAATGTTTCCAATGGCTGCTCTATTTAACTCTCTTTGCTTAGAGCAAGCTTCGAGTCAGCGCGACGCAAAGCTACTCACGCGAAAAAAAAGTGACATATGTACATACGTGCGCGTCACTTGATACAAGTCGCGTCGTAAATTGTATCGCCCGAAGTCGTGAACGGGGTGTTAGAGAATTGTTACAAATAGTCGTGTTGTTATCCTATCAGTCTACTAGGGCAGAGCACTGGGGTACCCGCAGATAGTGAGGTTGTTAGTGCATGGGGGGCTTGCTTAAGTGTTACCGTTGATCAGTATTGATAGAACTGTGGTGATACTTTGTGATATCATTGTTAGTTTCGAAGTTGATAAGTGAGTATCTGAATAATGTTTCAAAATTGTGGGGTTGTTTTAAGGTTTTGGCGTTATGCAATCGATGATGTTTCTTATGCAATTTGAGGGTGTATTTTTAGGTGTTTTTGTTGGTTTTTAATACTAGTGTTCAGCTGCATTCCGTTAGATTAGAAGACAACCCCAACATAGTTCGAAAAAGGCTGCACAGATGATGATGATTATCTAAGTGTAAAAGGTTTATTAGCCCTAATTTAAGTAATATTTAATCCCAGTATAAAAAAAAATGTTATAATGTCGCGTTGATCTACAGCGTGTATCCACGTCAGTGATGATTCGTATTTTAATTGTGTAACAATAACATTAAAAGAAGATACGCTGCGTTCATACTGAGCGGTGTTCAAATACCGTTGCGGTGTTACGACTGCGATAGATAATACGGAACGTATGATACAGAAAGAGATATCTATTGCGCTTGAAGTACTTAAATTACGACAATTGTCTGAATTTGTCTGCAACAATTTGCACGCGCTAGTGCGATATCTACCTCTTTTTATTTATAAAATATCATTGTTCTGTATATTAACTCCGTTGTAGTTTCAGTGCATTTTGCGCTATGGGTAATGGAATAAAGTGAAATATTCCATTTGTATTCAAATTCAAGTTTTATGTAAATCTTATTACGCAAGTTTTTTTCTAGGTTTACTTTGATGTAGTCGGTAGTCGCCTGCACTCTAACTGCCTCCTTAGTCGACTGCTGAGCCTGAGGTACTGGGTTCAGTTCCCAGGTCAGGTGAAGTGGTATTGGGATTTTTACAGTAGTTACGTAGACTGTATTTGTGCCTGGTTGATGAAAGCAGGCACGTCCACGGGGTACACGGGGCTTGAATCATAACTGGTGAAATGTGGGTGTACTATTATTAGCACATCTACCTAACCCTTTGAGTATCACAGGCGTGATGTTATGGAGGAGCTCGTGGCTAAATAATAACAGCCGCTCGGATCGATCTTTAGGTTAAGCCGTGCTTGCCTAGGTTGGTCTGTGGATGGGTGACCACCCATTGCATACCGAGTTTCCTCCGTGCCTCGGGAAGCACGTTAAGCCGTTGGTCCCGGGTGTCATTTGTAGATCTTTGACAGTCGTTAGGTAGTCAGTGGCCCAAAAAGTCTGACAACCAGTCTTACCAAGGGGTATCGTATTACCCAGTACTAACTGGGTTGTGGAGGTCAGATACGCAGTCGCTCCATGTAAAATACTGGTATTCAGCTGCATCCGGTTAGACTGGAAGCCGACCCCAATAAAGTTGGAAAAAGGCTAGGCAGATGATGAGGCGTGATGTTATGTTTGTAACTACTAGGTAGTCTTTGTTCCTTATATGTTAGGTCTACGTCGATAGGACCTACGAAGGGTAAAGTTTCATATTAATTCATTTAATTTACTTATTCAATTTCTTTAAGTGACAATATGTTGATCTACCCCACCCTAAATAAGGGTGGGGTAGATAGGGTACCCACATAATTTAGAGCCAATACCACAAACATTTGCAACCAACCGTAAACAAATCCCAGTCCCTATCCAATTTTCTTCGACAAATAAAATGAACCACATGTGTGATGTAAATGTCTGTTCATTTTTTACACTGATGCCTCATAAACACAAGCCTGGCTTTAGAGGGTGTGTACTGCAAGGGAAGCAGGTAGATACATGAGTATTACAGGTGTAAACGGACCCTTCACGAAGCCGTCAACCAAGCATTCTGAACTACATCAAACTAAGTTACTCTATGCAAAAAATATAGCTGGGATACGACTTTTATTTTGTGGTGAAAAATCACTTTTACGGTAAAACTCAATGTAGGTAACGCACTCAAAATATGATGGATGCATTGAATAGTAAACGAGTCATAATTCATGGAGGTATTTAAAATAAAGTTATATCCTTAAAACTAGTCCAGAATAAAAAAATCTAGGCAAAAAAAAACAGCTTTTTCCTACAAAACTTCAGTACACGATCAAAATGTAAGGAACAACAGATTTTTTCTGAATACCTGGTAACCGTTTTTGCATCGGTGTCGCCTCAACGTTTTAGTAAATCACCTCTGTACTTAGCATGAGGACCAGTATTTGAGCAACCATGTTCTAAAGTTAGGTTTGAGGTCGAGTGGTGTTTTTTGTAAAGTAGAACAGAAAGAACTAGGGTGGAACTCTTCAGATTCGCTGAAGAGAGGACCAGTAGTAACCTGCTATATGTTGACGGTGATAATATTAAAACCTAGTGTTTCGAACATTACTCATTGGTCCCATTCCTTGTTACAGGAACAAAATTAGCGGCATTCCAAATCTAGTCTACGTACTTCAACGAAAATGTTATTACAGTTTCCCTAGAACAAAGAAATAGTGTGGGAAAGAGACCGATAAGGAAACGGCAACACATTCGATTAGAAAGAGATAGAAGACAATAAACAAGATGGAAACGAAAAACGACGTACGTACAGATGACATCGAACTTAGCGCACAAGGATCAAGCAACAAAACTGGGTAAGTACTCTCTACAATATTTTCCTATGACATGTTGTGATCCATCAACAGACTACAATGTTCTGTAAGTCCAGTGAATGCGTTGCAAAGATTTAAACAATCCCATAATGCTTCATTGATTTTGCTCCTGTTAAGTTTATCTGCCAAAAAAACGATGGATGGACTGTGTGAAGTAGTGTCTGTAAGGCTAGAAAGGAGGTGCCTGCTGAGATGACGAGTAATAGAGAAGAATGGAAGAAGAAGACATGCTGCGCCGACCACAAATAATATAAATTGGAATAAGGGCAGAAGAATGATGATAGATCCTTAACAAATTAGAGCCCATTATGAATTCCGGAATGTAAGGTCGTAATGGAGACCTAGCGTGTACATCTCATTTGGTAACACTTCCTTCAGAAAATTGGTGTTATTGACGACACCAGGCGATGTGTTGGCCCTTCTTAAATTGTGTCACAGTAGACTGAACTTTAAATACACCACCATCATAATTTTCTTGAACTTATCTCAATTTTATTTTGGATTCCAAAAAATATATTGGTTGTCTCTTTTTCTTCTTTTTCGTGTGGTTAGTGCATAACCTGGTGTCAGAGTATTAATTCCACCCATGTGTCTCTGACTTGGCTTTAGATGCCATCGAGAAATATCTCTCGGGCTTGCTGGTTTCTTTTCCTCACGATGTTTTCCTTCACAGAAGCAAGCACATGAATCTAAAAAATCAGAGGTGCTTGTCTTGAGGTCATTTCAGTATTGATACATCAATGATACAAAATTCTACACATTGCTTATTTTGTTTTCAGCGAAGTGAAAAAGAAAACAAAATCCGCCTTACCCGAAAGAGGTTCCTGGGGCAGCAAGCTAGACTTCATCCTCTCCGTCATCGGCTTAGCCATCGGTCTTGGCAACGTGTGGCGGTTTCCCTACCTCTGCTACAAAAATGGCGGCGGTGCCTTCCTCATTCCGTACTTCCTTACCTTATTCCTTGCTGGTATTCCTATGTTCTTCATGGAGTTGGCTATGGGACAGATGCTTACCATCGGCGGCCTGGGAGTGTTTAAGATTGCACCGATTTTCAAAGGTATGGAAACCGTTTACTGTGTTAATTTGTTAGATTTATTGATTGGCTTTCACCAGATGTCAGTACGGCTGGCGGCTACGTTTTCATAAAGTTAACTTGCTAATTTACTTCTTTATTCACATTTTTGGAAACTATATTATATTTAAAATGTAAGACTGGAAGGCGACCCCTTCATTTGAAAATACTTGGAAGAGAAAATATATCTTACTTGTTCTGTCTTCTAGACTCTGTGCAAGTTTGAGCGAGATAGATACAGTTTTAATAAGCAATTTACGTCAAAAAATAAGGCAGAGACCAAGGGCTCCATTTTGGAGCCGGCCACAGACGCGAAAAATTTGACGTATCTCCAAAATGGAGCTTTCAACAATAGAAGTGACTTGGGAAAAGGCAGTCAGAAGATGATTGTATTTAAATTATAATCTTCTATAACTTTATTATTTAATTTAAATTATTAAGTTATACCTTGATGACATACTTCGTACGCAGTTTCAAAAAACAAAATCATGGAAATTATTCTGTAAATGAATGGATATAATAATCAAATATTATATTTTGTTTCTAAAAAAACACTCTTGTGTAATTATAGCTGTTAATGAAAAGACCCTGATGTAACCTTTGTTTTTGAGACATTTCATTTTGTTTGGTTCACTAAAATCAATTTGTCGATTCAGAACTGATTTACAAATATTTTAGCAACTGCCTCGTTGTTCCAGTGTTCGCAAGCGCGACTGCTGAGCATGAGGTCCTGGGTTCGATTCCCAGGTCGGGCAAACTGTTATTGGGTTTTCCATTAGGGATTTCTCAGTAGCAGCCACGGAGTCTGGCTTTGTTCCTGGTTGATGGCATAGGCGCGCCCCTTATTACATGGGACTTAAACATAACTGGCGAAATGTGTGTGTGGTGTACTATTAAATCATCATTATAGTACATCGCTGCCTAACACTTCGGTGATTACAGGTCTTATGTTAGCAAAAGTAATAAGATCTAAGACGATCTTCGATTTGGTCCAGGTATTGGTTACGCGGCTGCCGTGATGTCCTGCTGGATGAACGTGTACTACATCGTCATCCTCGCGTGGGCCATCTTCTACTTCTTCATGTCTATGAGATCAGGTAAATATTTCACCAGCGTATTGGACTTCTGCTTCAGTAGTACGGCAATTGCATACATTTTTATTTTACTGATTGTTGTAAGGAAACAATTTGCATTTTAGTAACTTGATTATATTGATTTAATTGTTGTTGATGAAATCATTAATAACATTCTTCTTTATAAAAAAATAAACGATTTATTTTGAGAGCTACGAGACGTTACGAGCTTACTAATAGACAGGAGGGCTTCACAACTAAAACGCTATTCCTGGTATTTATAGTCGAATTAAAGTATTTACTTGAGTTCAAGTAAATGTTTATGCAATAGTCGAGGATTTGAACGAAATAAGAACCATCAAAGTAAGCGAAGCTAAAAATTCTTACTTTTTACAGTAGGTTCTAACATCAAGCAATTACTAAACGATAGAATAAAAATGTTATTACTTCTACTCAAGTAATCCCTTTGACTTGTTTATTGTTTACATAGATACGGGTGTTAGTTTAGCTTCTCAAGACGGCTTCATTTTCATTGTGATTAATAATGATTTACTTTTTGTTTAATGCCTTAACCAGCGCTAGATTATTATGTATTATTATCAATGACTTATACATCAGTTACTTTGTTATTCACTAGAAATGGATAATTTCCAAATTAATCCTTACTTTACTGTCATTTTCAACTTCTTACCCGTGATAAATGAGATACACAGAGAACATTTAATTGATTAGTAAGAAGAAAACTAACTATATACATTATTAATTAAAAAATATTAAATAAACTAACAGCAAACTATAAAGGGCACCGAAAAACTAAGGAACGACAGTCTCTTGGGCACATTACCAGCTGACAGCGTTGAGGAGGAGTTTTTCGATGCTCTGTCACTTTTAGAATCAAACTCACACTTCCACTTCTTTTTGTCAGACTTAAACCCTTATCTCTTTACTCAGACGTGCCATGGCGGAACTGCGACAACTACTGGAACACGGCCACCTGCGTGAACCCCTACGACCGCAAGAACCTGACCTGCTGGTCTACCATGGACATGACCACCTTCTGCACGCTCAACGGGAAGAATATCAGCAAGGCTGTGCTGTCGGATCCGGTTAAGGAGTTCTGGGAGTAAGTGGACAAAGTATTCTGCGTTGTGGGTTTAGAGATGAGCCCAGCGTGCTTGATAGCTGTAACTCATGAAATAAATCAAAGATTTGTCTATTTCTTTAAGAAACAAACATTTTGATCGTTGATCTCTCAGATATAAACAGTTCAAGATTTACGAAATGTACTCGTAAATCTTGAACTGTTTCAGCCAAAAACTGTCGTAGTTTTGAATCCTCAGATTTATATAGTAATTATGCGACAGCCTCGTTGGTCTAATGGCCGCAAGCACGTATGTTGAGCATGAGGTCCTGGGTTCGATTCCCAGGTCGGGGAGAGTGTTATTTTGTTTTTCCAACAGAAATTTCTTAGTAGGCAAGCACGGAGTCTGGCTTTGTGCCCGGTTGATGGCAAAAGGCTCGCCCCCTACTACATGTGACTTAAATATAACTGGCAAAATATGGGTGTACTATTAGGTACCCCTCTGCCTAACCCTTCGGGGATTACATGCGTGATTTTATACAAGATACTAGGTAATTTGTGACTAGTTACGAAGTCCTCGCGTAGTGGTTATTATGGTCACAGGCTGGGAAAATTTGTAAAAAACAAAAACTAATTTAAGTAAGACTTTTCTTTTTAGTTAATCGATAACCTGTCGAGCTTATCAGCCAGATACAATCATCATCTGCTTAGCCGTTTCCCAACTCTGTTAGGGTCGGCTTCCAGTCTAACCGGATGCAGTTGAATACCATTATTTCACATGGAGCGACTGATTATCTGACCTCCACAACCCAGTTAGTACTAGATACCCCTTGGTAAGATTGGTTGTCAGTATTTTGTGGATAGCCATCAGAAACCAGTCTTACTCTGGTTGTCAGACTTTTTGGGCCACTGACTACCTGTAACGATCTACAAATAACAGCCGGGACCAAAGGCTTAACGTGCTTTGTGGTCACCCATCCTCAGACCAACCTAGGCAAGCATGGCTTAACGAGCTCCTCTCAGCTAGATACAATACAAATACAAAAACTACATGAACAGATCCGAGGTTAAGGTAATATTTCGTTAGTTTTCTCAAATGACTGCATAACTTTACTAATGAAGACATCGATCATGCCGGGGTATTCATTACTAGCACAAATGGCTATACAAATTCGATTTGTGAAACTCATCGTTAATGAAGTACGGATCGGATTGTATGGAAAGGTATGATTGTGATATTCAATGGTTTGATGATGTAAATGAGACTCTACTATATCTGATGGAAATACTACAACAAATGGTCTAAATAGGTTAGAAAACATTTTTTTTTAAAGGTCAGCGGTAGTCCATTCACATGTTAATAAATTTTACACAGCAAAAGCCCAATTTAGAGTAATAAAAATCCACTATTACTCTTGTTGTGTTCGGTCAATGTTTAATATTTAAATACTTAGACATATGTAAGTATTTTGAGAAAGAAAGACTTTGTCTATAGTTTAAGTATATCATTCTTCTGCCCTTATCCCAATTTATTTAAGTTCGTGCTGCACGTCTTCTTCCATATTTGTCTATTACTCGTCTTCTCATCAGACACCTCCTTTCTTGCCTTAACATCCTTTATATTTTTTTCCATCCATCATAGTGTGAGTATATGTGTTTTATAATTACAACAAACTTCTTTATATTTTCTAAAATTCACTACTCTTCGCCCAGACGCCGCGCTCTCCAAATCTCGAGCGGTATCGAGCATATCGGCAACATTCGCTGGGAGCTGGCGGGGACACTGCTGCTGGTGTGGATACTGTGCTACTTCTGCATCTGGAAGGGAGTCAGGTGGACCGGCAAGGTCGTCTACTTCACCGCTCTGTTCCCCTACTTCTTGCTGACTGTGCTGTTGATCAGAGGTTTGTAGTGGATTATCAAACTTTGGACATGAAATATTTTCATTAGGCACTTTTAAATTATTAGGTTAAATAAAGACACGACAATGAAAATTGTGGTGTTTGGGAAATAACTGAGGAAAAATTACATTCTAAAATAATAATATCTCTATTTGCTCAGAAGAGGAAGAAGAATGAAAGGTAAGCGACTAAAAGAGTGATGAATATAAAAAAATGCTAATCATGATACGAAAAATAATGATAGTAGAAGAAAATTTTGATGGGCAGGGAAAAGATGGCCAAAGTGAGGAATTATTGAAAGGAAATGTGAGTGAATGATAACGTGACAGTTGATAGGGGAGATTAAAAGACGAACATGTTACGCCAACTCCTAGTAACATGGAACAAGAACAGGAAGATGGTGAACATTGTTCACCAGGGTCTACTGCGGGGGGTATATGATTAGTTCTGATTTCTCCTTGAAATATTGCCCTTTATTTTTATTCAGTTACCCTTGTTACAGTTTAGCCTTGATATTTACCGTATGTGTGTATTGCTTTGAAAGTATTAACTGTTTTTTTTATAATTCGTTTAGTTTTGTATAGTACTTACCTAAACCTTTATACCAGTTTTATGTTCTTGACATTTACAAATCTATTTCGCAATCTATTAGGAACAGCAATAAAATCTTTATTACCATTGTCCCAGGAATCACTCTGCCCGGTGCCATGCAAGGCATCAAATTCTACGTGATGCCCAACATGTCTAAGCTAATGGAGTCTGAAGTATGGATCGATGCTGTCACCCAGATCTTCTTCTCTTACGGTCTGGGTCTTGGAACTCTCGTCGCTCTCGGCAGTTATAATAAGTTTACGAACAATGTGTACAAGTGAGTTTATTTGGACGATGATTTCTTTATTTATCTATAAAACCTGGTATTTATAATTCTTGAGAACAAGGGCAAAAGGAGTAGTCATGTTGCTTATTTCAAAAGGAATAAATAGTGAAGAAATTTTTTCCGTTAAAAATACAGTAGAATTGGTAAAGATTTTAATAGTTGACGTATCAGGCGAATATATAATTTTATTATTGTGTCAAGTCATTTAAATGATCGTGAGAAAAATATGGTTGATGCTGAAGGATTATTGCATCTATTAGTTTTCTGTTTTAACTTAATTTTGTTTGAGATTATTTGGGATATGACATTTTATTCATCTCTATGTTTTCTTTCAGGGATGCCTTGATCGTGTGTACTGTGAACTCCAGTACTTCGATGTTTGCTGGGTTTGTGATATTTTCCGTGGTCGGCTTCATGGCACATGAGCAACAAAGACCGGTTGCTGAAGTGGCTGCATCAGGTACGACTTCAAATTGTCTTGTTGTGATGCCGAATTTCAACTATTATTGGGGCTGCTACTGTTTCTATTATCCACATAGAGCAGACGAGGAAATTGATGCTTAGTATAATTTAAGTAACATTTAAGTAACATAAAAATTTAAGTAACAGGACACTGTTGTAATTAAAATTCCTCCAGGGTAAGGCAATTTCGAAGTAATACTTGACTTTTTGTTGCAAAATTAGCAGCCAATATCGAAATCATCATGCGGTGTTTAACAAATCAAATAAAAAAATCTTTTTGTATCACTTTAATTGTCTGTTTTATTGTTTGGCGTTTCGTGACAATTGCTCGCTAAAATACAGCTCAAAAAACATAACCATCTTTTCCAGGTCCCGGCTTAGCCTTTTTAGCCTACCCATCAGCAGTGCTCCAGTTACCAGGGGCTCCCCTCTGGTCCTGTCTCTTCTTCTTCATGTTGCTGCTCATTGGTCTGGACAGTCAGTTCTGCACCATGGAAGGCTTCATCACTGCTGTCATTGATGAGTGGCCCAAACTCCTCAGGAGGAGAAAGGAGATCTTCATCGCTATTACCTGTGTCATCTCGTACTTGGTTGGGCTGTCGTGTATTTCTGAGGTTAGTGTATTTTTTATCAAGATTTTTATTTGATACAGTTCTGTTTAAATAATTCCTTATATCGATAGTGTTAAAGTTGAATATTTATGTTATAAGGCTAATTATTGCAGTTTATGCTACCGATTCCACTGTTTTGCGAAAATATGCAGGACTAATATAATTAGCGCATTATTAATTTAGCAGTTGCTATAATAAAAGTAATATTAGTGGGTATCTAAGTAGTGCCTACGTGCGATAGAGCAAATCGTGCTTATTGTTAGTACTTAATGTATTGTGATAGCGTAAGTATTCAATACTCCAAAAGCGACTGTAAATATTTTTATGGTACATCAATCAATCAACTCAACCTTCGAGGTAGAGGAGGTGTCTGATGAGATGACGAGTAATAGAGAAGTATGGAAAAAGAAATCATGCTGCGCCGACACCAAATAAATTGGAATAAGGGCAGGAGAATGATGATGACTTCAATCTATCAACTCAACCTCCACTTCTAGACGTAGACGACGTCGACGTCTTCTCCGTATTCAGTCTTCCCCAGCCACATTTCAAGGTCGACGGTCCATTAAACTGGATGGCCTAAATCAAACTCCTAAATCCAGATACCTTGAATTCTAATGGTTATTTACTTATTGGCATAGAAATTGATTTCATGGCCAACGTCAAGGTTTTGTAATGTCTACAAATCCGAAGCAAATCTCTCAATATGACATTGAAAGGGAGTAGTAACTCTCATTGAAATTCAACGTATGTCTGTGGTAGAACGTCGCTTGAATATAAATTATCCTATTGTGGAGTGCGGAAAATGTGATAAAAATTATCTGAGGTTGTTTGAAAATCAATTTAGTATTGGTACGATCAGATATTATGCGTATCATCTTCTGATATTACGGCGAGAATTATATTCGGACGACGATGGTTGTATAATTGAAAATGCTGATGATGAAATGAAAAAAAAAAACAAAAGAGAATTTAAATTAAGAAAACATCATCATCTGCCAAGCCTTTTACTTACTATATTGGATGGGATAACGGTCTTCAAAAATCTACTAACTCTTTGAAACAAGGACTGTGCAGAATGACGCTGTAGTCTTTGTTATTGATTAGTTGTTAGTCAGTACAACAACATTCAACTTCACCACACCCTCAAAATTCTACGTCCTTGCAATCTTTCCCCAGGGTGGCATGTACGTCTTCCAAATCCTCGACTCGTACGCTGTTTCCGGCTTCTGCTTGCTGTTCCTGATCTTCTTCGAGTGCGTCTCCATATCCTGGGCCTTCGGCGTCAACCGATTCTACGACGGCATCAAAGAGATGATTGGCTACTACCCTACCATCTGGTGGAAGTTCTGCTGGGTTGGATTCACGCCTGCTATTTGCATTGTGAGTATGGGTCCCGATATTTTTACAGATGTTTTTGTATTCTTCTTCTTTTGTGTCAATGTTTTTTTTTTAAATGAGGCCCAGCAAGTGGTCAGTTTTTATATTGGCTTTAAATAATTCCAGACACCGACAATTATTCAATTGAATAACGTGTCATTATTGGAATAATCTCACCTGCTTTAGCAGTGGCGTGCCTAAGGGCAACAATACTTCAACCCCATAAGGCAAGCAGACTGTCCAAAAACGTTAAAATCATGAAGAGTTATAAGCTTTTAAGCTTGCATGAAAGTTCTGCCTCTAGTGGCTAAAGTAAAATACTTTCTATTGTCACTTTTATAATTCCTACTACCTTATAAATATTTCCCATCTCCATGCCAGACTTTATAGATTGATGAATAGAGTATTCGTACACGAAATTGTAACACAGCTCTTATACAATATTCACAGTGTACAATGACGGCCTCATCGCTGATATAGTCAACCTTTTGCTTGTCTAATTTCTATATTATTTAATCACCCCAGAGCGTCTTTATCTTTAACTTGGTGCAATGGAAGCCGATCAAGTACATGAACTACGAGTATCCCTGGTGGTCGCACGCGTTCGGTTGGTTCACTGCCCTCTCCTCTATGATGTGCATCCCTGGGTACATGGTCTATCTGTGGCGCGTCACTCCTGGTACTTGGAGAGAGGTAAGGATTGTTATGTGTTCTTTTGTTTTAATATGACATAGAAGTCGTATTTACCTTGAAGCCTTTGTGCAGTGATTTTGAAGACCAACTATTAGGATGAATTTTATCATTGAAACTGAACGCGTTCAGCTAATTGACAGCCTTTGAACGCTCTGAGCTATGCTGATATTGCTCAATTTAAAGAGAGAAATTTTCTTAGCCACATGTTACAATTTATTTCTAAACAGATCTCTTCTCATATTTGATTATTGATATCCTGTCATACTCTTTTAAAAAACAATCTAATTAATAAAGGAAAAATCACAAATTACTGGTTGGATTTAGTAAGAATTTCATCTTAGTTTCTATAACGATGACAATCTTTTTACAGAAATTCAACAAAATCGTTCGCATCCCCGAGGATGTACCTACTCTCAGGACCAAGATGCAGGCTGAGGAGCTGGCCAAGCACAATAAGTAACTTGACTCTCTCCCACTTAAGATCAGGATCTCAGACGAAAGGGATTCGGAAAGTAACACCTCAGACCTGTGAGGTTAGGTTGGTATTCGCTTGACAATATACTGAGTTATTATTTATTTAATTGAAGATGGTTGTAATTTATCTGGGAATTCAAAACTGTCTGATATCTTCCCAATACTGTAGAAAATATTTATAAAAAGGATATAATTATGTAAAGTATGGATTAATGGTAGCATAAATATCGTTATGTATTATCTTTAAATATTAAACCTAACCTGACAGGATGACTATCGTGAGAAAGTAAAAGAAAATAAATTCTAGAACATCACGCACAATTTAAATATAATATCATAATTATGTGCCAAATATATCTGTGCCATATAATATCAAATTATAATTATACTAAAATGATATATTTACGTGTAATAATTATTAATTCAACAATTATGTAACGTGTAATCGTATTTAGAAAAATATTTTAAAAGCATTATGTTTTAGATTTCTAGAGTAATTTGATGACTTTCCGTTTGCCGTGTGTCGACACGTTCATGTACGTTTAATTGTACGATAATTATTTATAATTATTTAGTATAATTAGGTTAAATTAACAGTATTATTAAAAGTAAACTATCTAGTGGTCTTCCATGTAGCTGACGCATGACGCTTAGATTTTACTGTTATTATTGATATTTAATATATTATATTTAAATGTTTAGCTATTTGTTGTTTCTGATCAAAGTCTGGTGATTTTAATTGATTTAGTAGCAGTTGACGATTAAAATACTTGCCCCTTTTTGTTGCCAAATATCGCATTTAATATTTTTAATACAATAATACATCGAGATAAATCTAATTTTAGCAAACTAAACACTAGATTTTGAACATAATTAAGATTAATTTATCACTTATTATTAAACGTAAGTAGAAAAATACATCTTTTATAATAATTATATTTGTTATCCTTAAAGGATTTAAGTGTGAGTTTGATGTTAGATATTAAGATTTACATTAAAAGCGCTTCGGGACGCGTCATTTTTGAATCTGAATGGTGTTTGTCGAAAATTTATGATTCAGATCGTTAATCATTCTTAAATGCATTTAATCTTATTTTATTTAAAGGCCTATCTATTAGTTAAGTATAAATATTATGTTGTATAAATGGATTTTATGGTTGTTTTTAATATTCATATCATTAGATTTATAAAACATATTACAGTGAGTTTATCGATTTGGTTACTCAGCTTTAAAAATAAATTATTTTAAATTCATTTTTAATTTAGCTGTATGATTAAATCGTAATATTAATATTTATTTGTTTCGGAGTCACTGCGACCTAATATTGAATGTTCAAACCTCTGTGTTCTAAATGAGACCAAAGAATCTAAAATATATATATTCTATTCTAGCCAAAAAGTTTCTAATATCTACATTATACTGTAGATTTTATAATAATATATCTTGATATATCTTTCTAATTATTTTTGTGTACAAGATGGTTAAGTAAAAGAGTGACGAATTAAAATAATTATTTGCCAAAAAAAGGAGAAAATATCTAATTGGACATAATTATTTTTTTATTTACGTTGTGCACAAAATATAATTATTTTAAAACAGATGCACAACTAATCGTGTTCTAAAAAGGTAATATGTCTATTTATACTGTCAATTTTAAATATACTTATTAGCAAAAAAAACTGTAGCCCATTTATAAAATTTACATTTATTATACATTTATAAAAATAAGACAATATAAAAAATTATATTTAATCCTATAATTTTACTAAAACTGTTTACCTTCGTAGTGTTTGAAGAAAATTTTAATAATGTATTAGGAGAATTAAATATTTATTATAAGTATAAGATACTCGTAGCCCGATTTTGTATAAATGAGTGAGATGATACACTATTATTTGTAGATTATCAGAAATTTATTGTCCTTTTTTTGTGAGATATTGGCACTAAGTAAAAAACATTATAAAAAAAACAGTGAATATTATTAATGTTTAATGCATAAAAATCAATAGTTAAAGATTTTATCAGGTTATATTACTCCAATCCTAATATGTGAAAAAAATATAATTAATTTAATATTTAAAGTGTCTAATATGTATTAAAATTATGCGTCGTCTAAGATAAATGTGCTTCCATGTATTCAAAAAATTAATTATGAAAATAGATTGATATAATTTAAAACAATAAGATGGTGTTCTATATTTTAAAATTGTATTCAATAAAGATTATTAAACCACATAAAAAGATAATTATCCAACAAAGTAAACATATTTAAAAAAGGTGTCCAACGAACTAAAAACATCAATAATTATGTTTTTAGTCAAAAAATAAGGTTAATGTAAACCGCCCATTTACTAAATAATGATTACAAATGAATAAATAAATTTAACAATAAATATTTAGTACTTAGGGCATATAATAATCGTACAGAGTTATCTATGAGCCGACATGTCATTTTAATCATCGTAATTATTATCAATAATTTATAATTATACCGCAAAATACCATATTGTATAATTATTTTATTTGTGATTATTATAAATTATGTTTTAATTTATTGAAATAATTATTCTTTTATATAATTTTGAAGCCATATTGAGTATGTATTCTGACGTAATGTTTTTTATTTTTGAAAAAATATTTTCGAAACTTATGTAATGTAGTTTTAAATCATTGAAATATTTATTTCATTAAATAGTAGATACAAATATTTTTGATTTTATTTTAAATTACCTGTGTACGTCCTTGCATCATCTATAAATTTTATTTAGTGCTAAAATGATGGATTTCAAGGAGCTTAAAACACTTTTATATCCCTCAAGCTGGTTTTCTTTGACATTATGTGACACCAAGTAAACTGATCGCTTTACCGCAACCTGTGGAAATCTGCAACGTAATATTAATCTCAGGATTTGTCCCTATCAGGGGCCTAAGCTGAATAATATTTCGCATATGGCTGTAATCACACTGGCAACGAAGCTCCTTGGCGGCGGATAAATCTATTTTTATAAGTGTTTATTTTTCACCACAAGCCAAAATATACAAACAATATTGACACAGCAGTAGCCAACGATTTTGGTTGTGGATCACTGGTGCCTGTGGTAGGTAGTAACACCTGTATTACAGGTCACCAGGGCCCCACCTGTTTAAAGGTTCACATTTGATTGCTTACATTTGGTATCATAACAAATAACAATAGTTACAAACAATTATTGATTTTTTTTTAAAGAGACACGAGAGTATTAGGGTAATAAAAATAAAACAATTAAAAAGTTAAAGTATGTTGAGTGATTTTTATGAATGTAGAATTGTGAATGTGAGTGTGTGTGTGTGAATGTGAGTGTGTGTGTGTGTGTTGGAGAGAGTGTTAATGGATGAGTGTTTAGACTAATACGTTAAAGAGAGCTTCTGTGGCGGTATATGTTTGGCTTTGTAGCCAGGCATGTAAAGCGATTTTACAATTATGTTTGTTCAGTGCGTGTAGGGAAAGAATTTGGTTTAATTTATTGTAAAGATAGGGTCCAAGAAAAACAAAGAATCTTTGACTAAAAGTGGTTTTAAGAGGAGTAGCCAAGGCAACTATACGGTTACGGCGATTTGTTTGCTGTGAATAGTTAGAAATAGAGTGTTGCTTAATAGCAGTGGTCAGTACAAACAACTGCCTAACCGTAAGGACTTGTCAATAATCATAGAGCTTGACGGTGGGATAAAGTCTTGGCTTGAAACAACACACCTTAAGAACCGCTCTCTGCGCACGTTCAATCAGAATAAAGTGGGATTTGGCTGCCCCGCCCCAGGACGAGATACAATAGACCAAAATAGATTGACACAGTGCCTGATATGTCATTTTCATGACAACAGCATCTGCTGAATTGCGCAGTTGTTTAAAAATGTACATTAGTTTGCGCACTCTTTTTGATAGGTGTATTGTGTACTCTTTGAATGAAAGGTTGCAGTCAATCACTATGCCAAGATACTTTATCGAAGTGACTCGTTCAATGTTACAGTGATCATAGGTGCCACTGCCGTCGCTACTATCATTAGATAGTATAAACTGTGAAGCAACGTTTAGTGAGCTTGTAACTGACACATTGGTATTTCGAATCGAAAAATTTATTAATTTTGTTTTCGATATGTTTAGAGTAAGCAAGTTGTTCTTAAGCCGTTCCCTGACTGTATCGAAACCGTTCTGAGCAAGGCGATATACCTCTTCCCAGTTTTCCGACGCAAATACAAGTGCTGTATCGTCCGCATAGGAAAATATTGTACCACTTTCTAGGCTGAGGCAACACAGGTCATTCATGTAAATTAGAAATAGACTGGGGCCAAGAATACTGCCCTGTGGCACACCAATGGCCACATTTAGATCAGAGCTGGAGTCATTTCCAATTTTAGCACTCTGTGTTCTATTTGTAAGATAGCTCTGAAACAAGGATAGTTGGGTACCTCGTATACCCAGGCATTCGAGCTTAGATAATAAGATGGGAATCGACACCGTGTCGAATGCCTTCGCGAGATCCAGGAACAATGCAACACATTTATTACCGTTGTCAAGTTTCTGAGCTATGTGATTAACCAATTTATGGACAGCATCAGCAGTGGATAGATTTTTTCGAAAACCAAATTGGTTAATCGACAAAAGATTTCGTGTCTCTAAATATGCAACCAGCCTTGTATTTATAATTTTTTCCAGTATCTTGGACATCGCAGGCAGAACTGATATGGGCCTATAGTTTTCGACACGGTCACGATCTCCAGATTTAAAAATAGGGTGAAGAATTGCCTTTTTGAACCAGTTAGGGAAGACACCGGAGTCAAGACACAGGTTGCAAACATGTGTTAGTGGAGGTACAATAACGTTTCTATGTCGTTTTAGAAAACTAGAAGAAATACCGTCCCAGCCAACAGCACAATCGCTCTTAAGTGAAAGGATTAGGCGTTCCACCTCAAGCTCATTTGTCTCAAGCAGTACAAAAGACTCCCTCGGGGGGTCGGGTAGCGAAGTAGATCGAGGGGTCTCCATGTATTTTATCAGCTAGACGTCTCCCTGCACTTGCGAAATAATCATTAATTTGATTTATAATGGCCTGCTTATCGTGATAATTCGCTATGAGATCATGGGCTGTAGACTTCAGTTGTCCTATGTTTGTGACACTTTTAATAACACGCAATACCTGCTTAGAATTTCTACCTGCTTTTTCAAATTCTAGTCTCTCATAATTTCTTTTTGCTTTTCTTAGCAGATTTGTACAGAAATTACGATATCTTCTGTAGGACACCACGAGGACTACATTTGTTGGATCTACTCTAAGCTTTTTATACAAATTGTCTCTGTGGCGCATACATTTAAGTAGTCCTTGAGTAATCCAGGGTTTAATCGGCCTGCGTCTACATGAAGTTGAAATAGTTTTAGTGTTCGTAGATAAAGCTAGGAGAAGTGGTTCTATTAAATGCTTGTTAGCCAAATTGGGATCTTTTGTTGCATAGACGGCGTCGAAACTTAAGTTGCCAATGTCATTAGTAAGCTCATCCTCATTTATTTTTGTGATTTCGCGTGAGTTTATAACTTTGGTTCTATTTGATGACAAAGAGAGTAAAACTGCAAAGTGATCTGTAACGGTGGATTCTAGCACCATGACTGTGCTAGAGAAAGAAGTCTTTATATTGGCGTGATCAAGGCATGTAGATCCATGTGTTTTCATCGCATGTCCCAGGAAAAGTCCGTGGTGACCTAGTAGATCCAAATAGTTAAGTGAGTATGCATCTTTATTATTGGGGGAAATATCAATATTTATGTCTCCCATAATTACGATGTTTCTAAAAGATTTAAACTCGCATAGAACACTGTCCATAGATTGTATAAATTTTGAAGGATCTTTAAATGCATAGGGCCTGTACACGGCAATTATGGCTATATCCACTCCAAAAGTAACTGTCAAGCAGTTCGCTTCGAATACGACGGGTTCTTTAACTTTCACATTAGCTAGCAAACTATTGACATATACAATTACTCCGTCATTTTGATTAAAGGTTTTTGAGGACTTATGAGAAGTATAGCCCTCTAGAATCGGAATGACGGGGTTGCGGGAGAGCCAACATTCTGATAGAATAATAACGTCACTAGGTACCACAATTCTTTGTAATAGAGTTAAAAGCCCTGCATAATTAGCATTTACACTGCGAATGTTTTGGGATAAAATAGTCAAACATGTGTTAGAGGGCACCAAAAACAGCTTGGAACAATCGTCTGGGTCACATGTTATCGCGTTTGAAAAAGTAACGTTATCCAGATTTTCTAACATATCATTTACATTATTTGAATTATCGAATGGTACGGTTTAAAGCAAAGAGGACAGAGTACAGAATTCTCAATATTATTATTTTTACAGTAACATGAGAGTCACGCCAGTATTCCAGGGATATGCGAGAACCACCTCTAAGGACAGGTCTTGATCGTGAATTTGTAAGTCTTGTAAATATTTTGTGTGCGTACGGTGTAGAATGGTGTGTATTTTTGTGCCATTGTTATTGTTTGAAAGTGTATGCGTGAAAAAAATTTTTATATAAACCAAAAAAATTCAACATTAAGTAAGAAAAATCAATTAAATAGTTGAAACTAGGCATGCTGCATAGTTTTGTAGCTATAAGTAGATAGTAATCATAATTAAAAGTGGACATGCAAGTCTTTGTAATAATGACATTATGACTACATAGTCAGGTTTGAGTTAACTTGGCTAAGTCTATTTCAGAGTTTACCATGACACGCTGCGCTCCGTCTTCTTTGCGTAAGTAGACTTTACCATATGCTGACCAGCAGTGTTTATATTTATTCTGAGCGGCGAAATCTCTTGCTAAAAAGTATATCTTTCGGGTTTTTGAAGGTAGGTTGTCAGATATATAAATCTATTTATATACTTTGGGGCCGTCAACTCGTAGCTGCGTTGTGTTTAATTTGTTGTTAATGTTATTTTTGTTGAAGGTCCTGACCGAATTAAGTAATTTTGATTTCAGCATAACGGTAGTAAAATCCACTATGATGGTGTTATAAATATAATCTATAGTGCGAGGTAGTGGCATTCAGAATAATTGCTTATTTTTATCTTTATCATCATATCAGATGAAGGTGGTGGTATGGACACATTATAGACCGTAGACCCGATCATGATATCGTGAAAAAGTGCCTTTCTATGGCTACAAAAAAGATAGAGAGAGGTAGACCGCAAACTATATGGATGACAAATGTCCGAAAGCTTGGTCTTACGGATGACGATGCTGCAGCGAAGTGAATGGCGCCGAAAGATTAAGAAAGCCGACCCCGTGTAACGCGCAGAGGCGAGGACATAGGCTTCCCCCAACCGTCACCAGGTCGTTCGGCCCTGAACTTCTCGCATACAACGGATACCCACGGCCTTCACCAGGTCATCAGTCTTTTGGGAAAGCCTTCCAACGCTGCATGTTCCGGTAGGCTCGAGTTCGTGACCCCAGATCCTTTAGGCCATTCATCTTGTTAGCAAAGATACTTGCCTTGATGCCTTAATGTGTAAATCCTCAATGGATGTCCTCGATCCTACTGAGGGATCTGTCAGACTCGTACTGACTAAAACCACACCGGTGATCCCTCACACCCTTACGCCATGGGGTAGCAGGATCTAACGATCCCAGCCCACTGCAAATTAAATTTACTTGGCTGATCTTCGAAATATTTTATGATGATGTCAAAATAATGTCACTATGCTAAAACCTCACTGTTTGATTAATCCATCAGCTGCTTTTTACACTCGTTTGTAAATTGACCGATTCCTTTTAAGTAATATGATGTAACCGCGTGGGCTCTTGCCTTGGGACTAGGCTACAAAATAATAGATTTATTTATTGTCTAGGTGATAAAACTGGAGAAATATGTGGGTGTGGTGTTGTTGATATGCCACTTACATAATTATAATGGGTGTAAAAAAAATGCGTTTAACAGAAAGATTTATCTTGAGAGTAAAACTGATCGTCATTTGATTTTATTTTTTTGGGTTTTTTTTTTAGTGATAACGGCCGTGACTTATCTATTAGTAGGTTCCTAGGCAGGCAATTCCATCATCATCATCATCATCCACACTCCGTATTCACGCACTGTTATCTTCGTTTGCGCTAATCGTCATGTTCCAGTGCCAACCTCATCCGAGATTTGATGGAGGATTTAGAATGTCTTCTGCCCATCAGTGTCATGTCTCTGCAGTGTAACTTTGTGTAAATTTCCACATCATTACACTCAAAACAGTGAAGGAAAACATCGTCAGGTCACCAGTAGGTATATCTTAGAACCAACTACTAACGCTTCGACATGAATGATGTGCTTAGAGGTTGACGGCTTCGAAGACTGTCCGCAAAGTGTAGACTACCGTCTCTAGATGCTGTCAGCGCGGCGATTCCTTGTTCCAGGGACCCATCTTGGAAGAAGGTGAGGCAGACTTTTGATCCTTTATATGCTGGAACTCATACCTCCTTTTTATGAAAGGAATAGGGATATACCACCACGCTGTCGCGGGCTCAGAATTCGGTTGGTTACAATCCACAGGTCACAATTCACATTTGAATTTTTTGGTTCTAGGACAAGCCGTTTTGACTCAATCCTTGAATGAACTTAAATGGAGAATAGAAATTATGCAAGAACGTTAGCAAACCTCCAAAAACGGCGTGGCTAAGGTGAAATCGAAAGTAAAGAAGATTTCGTTCAATAATCACGCGACTAGCAAGACAGACGGTCATTATGTATGGAGGAGGAGTAGCTTATTATAACCTTATGGGGCCGGTGACATTGGATATCTTAAGGCTTAAGATGGATTTGGCTGTTAAACGACAGACTTATTTAAGAAAACTCTCTGCTGTGAAATTAGCGGTGTGAAATATAATTTACGACCTATTTTTATACCTACCAAATACACATAAAAAAAATCATAAAAATCAGTCGAGCCGTTTTGCAGAAGTTCGACCACAAACAGCGTGACACGAGATTTTTATACATAAGTAGATATCAAAATTTAAAGCCGTTTATTCAAATAAGGCTGACGTATTGCAGTTTTTGAGCGACTAAAAATTTAATTAGCTTTTGCTCGCGGCTTCGTTCGTGTTATGGTCGGAAATTATCCCACTCGAATGTTTTAAATATATCTTGTGACACACGGAAATAATGTAGCTTCCCATTTTCGGAATTGCAATACATCTTAAGTTGTTCACGTGTTAAGTTAGAATACCTGAATGTGTATAAATGTGGATGGCATAAGAGTTTGGGAAGACCAAAGAAACGATGGATGGACTGTGTAAAAAATGAAATGGGTAGAAAGTTTGTGACTCGCAAGTTGACGACGAATAGAGAAAAAGAAAAAGAAAAAGACAAAATGCTGCGCTGATTCCAAATAAACTGGGATAATGGCAGAAGACTGATGAAGTTAGAAGATCTTGTTCTAGTACCTAAATTTATTTCTTTCATGAATGCGTTGTATACAGCTAATACTTACCCTACTTCAGAATCAAAGAGTGCGTGGCTTTTGAGTTTCTTTATAATATTATGGCCTTGACCACACTGCTAGTTAAGATAGAGTGAACACCTTCCAGGGTATGAATCGGTCTTTACTATAAACAATCTCATGATATCAGTCTTGACAGTGATTAGTAGACGGCTCGTGTTTATAATCAGCTTAATGATCTAAGGAATTCAATCATGTAAACCAAGTTAATGGACACGAGACAATACAAACGGATCTAGAATATCAAACATACGGTACTAGAAAATAAAATAAATGAATGAATCCAGTGTGTTTTGCATAAAGCTGCCACTGTTCACAGCCATCCATACCTACCTGTCACTAACAATAACACTGAAAACGGGATATTTACCATGTTTATTTGGTTTGTCATCCGTGATCATGGTGCTTGCAACAGCACCGAAATATCTGGGAACTTAACGTCGGCTTCTGGTCTAACTGATGCATATAACACCAGTTTTTAAAGAGCTACTTCCTCCACAGTTCTGTTACTGGATAACACTCCATGATTTGTCTGGTTATGGATTTCTGACTAATTGTAAGCCATCATAGGTATATTAACAGGCTCCACTGGGTCTGCGGTACGCCCCAAGTGGATATGAACAGAGATCTGGCTTGACGCGGAGATGACCGATGGAGCAAACCTTTGACCGAAAATATAACCAGAAATACGCCAAAGAAATTAGGGCCTTCCAAAAGCATCTCGAGCATGACTATCGTCAAATTCGCGGGAAACACCTGGATGAGGAATGCATGGAACGGGAAGTGCGGCAGAAGAAAGGGGAGGCTTATACCCAGCAGTGGGTGATTACGAGCTGAAATGATGATGATGACTGGTTCCGCGTGGTGAATTTCGCCCTACGGCCTACTCCTCGCAGAGAGGAGGCATGTGTCCCAGCTGTGGGATCATATCACCCTGATTGAGTATGCATAGATGTATAAAAACGCCTAATACGAATCGAGCCTTAACCAATATACATTCAACTCATGTCACTTTTGGCCTTCGAAGCGGAAATAAAATTTTATTCGACGTTAAATATTCATGGATTATACATGTACTTGTATCGATTGTCTGGGCTTTTGTTTTTTTAATGTAGTCGATCGTGTGAAGGTGTACATTGAAATGTCTTTATTCTAGAATTAACTGCTGTCTTCCAGTTTTTTGCTGTTTAACTCTAACAGGCGTAGGTTCAGCTCTTTCAGATAAAATGTGGCATTATTTTAGACTAGCGTGAAGTCGAAGTCTCCACTGGTATCCACGAGACGGAAACAGACGTCGCGGCAGACCATTGCAACGATGGCGAGACGACATCGTCGCACTGGCAGGTATAGAGTGGACCTGAACGGCCCAAGATAGGTATCGATGGAAACAGATTGAGGAGACCTTCATCCAGAGATGGATGAAGGTCTCCTCCATAGGCCCCTTAATAGGTTAAGTTTAAAAAAAATATAGAATTGTATATTATTTATACTAATTACTAATATTACAAAGCTGAAGAGTATGTTTGTTTGGTTGAACGCGATAATCTCAAGAACTACTGGTTCGAATTGAAAAAAATACTTTAGTGTTGGATAGCCCATTTATCAAGGAAAGGAAGGCTATAGGCTATATAACAACACGTCACGATCACATTAATAAACTCTTTCTCTCATATGTGACGCAGACGAAGTTGCGCGGGTCAGCTTGTAATATTATAAAGCTGGAGAGTTTGTTTGTTTAGTTGAACGCGCTAATCTCAGGAACTACTGGTTCGATTTGAAAAACCTTTTAGTGTTGGATAGCCCATTTATCGAGGAAGGGACAATTTCACGCGGACGAAGGGCAACAGCTAATAGGGAACAAAGACTTTTTTCAATTTTAATAAAGTCGAATGTAAAATTAAATATTAAAATTAACAACATAATTAGAAACTTAGTCCATAACTTCCTTTTGACACCTTTGTTTCTAGCGTAAATGCTAAGAAACAAAATCTGCAAAAATAACTTGTCGGCTTCAAAAAACGCAAAGAATACATAATTTCCTGGTTTTTTGAAGTCGGTTATAAAAACCCTCGGAAACTATTATAAGCCTATATCTGCATAACACTTTCACCCATGGGAATATGCCTTTTTTCCCGTGTTTAGATAAGTGTTAGCTATAACGTGGTTGCATAGTGATTATTAGATAATGAAAAATGGATGCGTTCTTATGTAATAAGCAGGTGTAGAGACAGCAAAAGAAGATCTCGATTTCGTATGACCCGACTGTGGAGCCCAAAAGGATGGTAATGTTTAAAGTTGCTATACATGGTGGAAGGGATATCGACGCTAAAATGGTTACCACGAAACTCCAATGACTACACGTTCAAAATGTATGGAACTTATTTTTTTTTAAATTACCGATGAAAATTTTCTGTGTGGGTTCAGAATAATGTACTGAATACCTGGTAACCGTTTAAAAGCGTCGGTGTCTCCACCTTGTATATTTTATTAACGAAATCATGCTTTACTTATTTGTTGATTTTTTGCAAGCTAAATGCCAAAATCCACGTGGTCGAAGTCGCTGACCACGTGGATTTTGGCATTTGGCTTGCAAAAAATCAACAAATAAGTCAAAACAACATAGGTAGTAGGTTCCAAAAACAGGTGCCTATGTTCTTTCTCAGATTATGTTCTATCTCTCAAGTATTTGGAAGTTTAACTGTGGAAACGTAGGTAACAAACAAACGCACACTTTCTGGAAGAACTTCAAAATTGTGTACTTTATGTAATGCACTCCATATCTTTCATTGTGTCAACATCGACTGGTAATCGAACTCGCTACCGATACGGTCGCCGACGGTCTCTCAAATGATCCAAGCATCGGCATTGTGTAGGTTTATGTCCGGTTTCTGAGAAACAGCCCGTGAGTACCTTTATACAAACAAACTAAATGACAAGTGCGAGCGGTTTGCTGCTGTAGAGTTCTGTATAGAGATTCATTCTGCAGAATATTATTATGTGTTTATTACTTAGAGTTTTTTATCTAACCGCTTGCTTGGCCACGAACTTCACGCTCAAGCTACATCTCATGCTGCATGCATACAGCTCATGGTACATTAGGGTCTTATAAGTAGGGTAGTGAACTTAC
The DNA here is from genome assembly GCA_963576755.1 of Noctua janthina. Lineage (NCBI taxonomy): Eukaryota > Metazoa > Arthropoda > Insecta > Lepidoptera > Noctuidae > Noctua > Noctua janthina. Next base: position 10,926,120 of record OY755075.1, on the reverse strand, counting down.
AAGTTTCGCCATAGAATGGCATACATACATTATTTTTTTTGTTAAATACAAGTTTTTAATGTTATAACTTTGAATACCTCGACCCTCGTACTATTTAATGCATTCATTAACACAGTGTTTTGAGTTCGTTACATTGAGTCCTACAGAAAAACGTGATTTTTTACCCCAAAAAAAAAGGCGTTTCCCAGCAATATTTTTTGCGTAGAGTTATTTAGTTTGATGTACAGAATGCTTGTTTGCTGGCTTCGTGAAGGGTCCGTATACATCTTGTATAGTACGTTCAACGTTTTCGAGCACAACATGTAGTATTGCAGTATGTCATTTCAACGGTCACTCTTAAAAAAAAAACAAGTAAAAATCGCTCTCATGATGTCAACATCTGAAGTATTTCATTTTAAAGGTCATCTACAAAAAAAAAATGTAAACACCCAGACAGTCCCGTAATGTACACACATGGCCCACCATCTTGAGTAACATTTGTGAACCTGCTACCTCTCCACATGGCAACCCGAAGCGGTTTCGCAAGATTCCTTTGCCTTACCAAAAAAAAAAACGACCCTTATTAATTTTTAGTATCTCTGCCTGACCCACTGACATGATTATTATTGAGTTTATGATCGATAAACTATACTACATACAGATATTATAAAAATGCGAAAGTAACTCTGTCTGTGTGTTTCCTTTTCACACTTAAACTGCTGGACGGATTACGTTCTCAGGACACAGATAGAAAATGACCTGGGTAAGGATATAGGATAATTTTTATCCCAGTAGTAAGTTTCCGTGGGATAATTTCGGAACTCCACGCGGGCGAAGTCCCGAGCAAAAGCTAGTATGACTTATATGAATAATGTTTCGTTACGGTGAAGTTGCTCTTTTGTTGAGGAGTGACAATGCATTTAATAAGTGACTGTCTTTGGTCAACTTTAGAGATAATAGATATTATCTGTGTTTAGTTCACATTCAACTACACACACACGTTCACACACACATACTTATACACAAGCACAAACGCACTCACTCGATTCACCTCTCCTCGTTTTTATTTGTTTTATTTAATTTAAATTTTAAGATTTTGATTTTTGGTTTTGTGTTTTGTTTTATATTAAATTATAAGCGCATACATGAACTGATACTCAAATAGGGAGTCAAAACTGTCTCTCCTAAATACAGATTGCTCAGCAATCTAGCTGGGAGAGCAGCGATTCACCCATCAATTGGTTGTACCTACAACATGTAATTATTAATGCATACTTTGTAAGTCCCTCATGTACTTCAAAACTTTTATGTACCTTAATAAATTATTATATTATTAACCACATTACTTAGTTGAACGCGTAAAAAAAAACACCATGGATTTCAAAACGTTTATTTACTGATTTAATTTTTTTTAATCTCCGCTTTTTTATCTACGACAGTATCTAACATAATTATACGACCAAAAACTTTAATTTAATGAACTGTTTTATGGAATCATAAAACGTCTTCATTTTTCAGATTATTATTCAAAAAGAAGAAAATTAATATAATTAATTAACTACCTATAGATAGTCGGAAGCACATTCACAAACATTTAATTGTGACAATGTATTTATCTACGGAACCCTAGAACTCCAAAAGACATGATAACCGCCCGGTCATCTTAAACCAAACATTTGCTCAAACAATAAGTTATCTCTAACTGCGACAGTGAAAACTGTTAAAACTATCGTAATCTAACACTATCGCAGTCGGGTAAACAGAGGGTTATGAGCTTGACGCAATTTAGCTGTTAAAGGGTCTTGCATAATGATTGTTTGAACTTCTCCTTGTGTCGGCGTAAGGTAGACGTGAATAGTTCATGTTGGTAGTGAAGTTGAGAGCTCATGGCTAAATAATAAAAGACACACGGAAACTTTAAGGTTAAGCAACGTTTGCCGCGGTCGGGCCGTGGATGGGTGACCATTTATTACGTAACAAGACGCTTCCGTTCCCCAGAAATCACGTTAAATAGGTGGTCTCGGATGCAATTCGTAGATCTTTGACAGTCTTACGGATAATCAGAAGCCCTAAAGTCTGACTGCCAGTCTTACCAAGTGTATCGTGTTACCCAGTACTAACTTAGTTGTGGGGGTTAGATAGACAGTCGCTCCTGTGTAATGTACTGCTGTTCAGCTGCTTTCGTTTACACTGGCAACCGACTCTAACATAGTTGGGAAAAGGCTACGCTTGATGATGAGGCAATCAGTAAGGATGCCATTGGGCTTGACTGCCCAGGATGAGCTCTTTGAGTATTGTTAATTATGGAGGCTCTTTTAATGTCTTTACATTAAGTGTCACTAAAATACCATGAATCTTGTGTCTGATCAAAGGCATAGAAATTGGTAAAGAGCGGCCATTTTGGGGGACTCTCTCCTGTAATTTTTGACGTTCAATAAGTACTGAGTATCAGTCTAATTTGAATGGATGAATTTGAATTTTGATCATTCATTCAAAGCACAAAGGTGAAGGTTACAGGGATCCGTTGGATGCGAGTCGCACGGGACCGGTCAATTGGGGGAGGCCTATGTCCAGCAGTGGACGTCTTTTGGCTGAAATGATGATGATGATTCAAAGCAGTTCACACAACACCTAGATTTTATATGAATATCGTTGAATCTGCCTACCGATACCCAGGTCTAGACAACTTACATTTTTGTTGCTCTTCCTATCTAGAAAAAAAAAAAAACAAATGACGACAAAGGTACCTATTCATCTCGGGAAATTAATATTTAAAGTCGAAGAAGGGCGGAGCCGCGGGCAGGGCTAACAAAAAATACGACCCGTTGATGCACACCGAATTAATATCGTGAAGTAATGTGCCTACCTTTTTATGTAGCCTGAGGGACAAAGCAGTGCACCTGTACTTGCACCACACTGCAGTATAATATTTCTTTCGTCGATGGCGAGTCCGCTGAGATTGGACGCCAGGGCCGAAAGACGATCAGGGGCACTATTATTGTACAGCCTGAGGGAGATCAACCACGTCCCCACTTAAGTATCTTGCGTGTTAGTTAACTTGCTACATTTATCTACTAGATTTTAATCGTTTGTCGTAGGTAGACAACGAGGCGGACTGCTTTTAGTCACTCTATATGGATTAGTCTTTCGTCAATGAGGTGTAGGCAATCAATATTCGACTTCGATTTTTTTACTATCTTGGTTTCGCTTAAGCCTTTAATAATTTTGAGATTTGGAAGACACCTACACTCAGTATTGGTGGTAATTGACCTGCATTGTAGAATTAATCCATTTTGACCAACAGGCAAGAAAGCATCGTGGAGCCAAGTGGAATAATAACAAAATTTAGGTTACTACTGTTACTGCCAGCTTGTGTCAAACCAACGCTGGGCAAAAGCCTCTCCCCATGACTTCCAAATCATTCAATCCAAGCCTAATGTGGACCACTGGTCGTTGGTTCTGTCCGGCTCCTCCCGCCATCTCCTGCGAGGTCTACCACGTCGCCTTCTGGCTGGGTCCGGGCTCCAGGTCGTAGTTATTTTGGCCCACAGCAAAAATTTGAAACAAAGACTGTTTACAGAAATTCAATGTTTTGATGTCCACTGTGCTCCATTAATTGATACGTGGGGCAAATTACGCTCACATTAACTCCAATTACACTTACCTATTGCAACAAGCGGTCTTTATATTAAAAATGCATTTAAGACGCGCTGCACACACTCAAAATTATGCACCTTTTATAGACGACGTTGTGTCCGAAGCCAACATCTCTATAACATGGAATCCCGTTGTGTTCTCAGTACCCCGTAACCTCCTAGGCCGAAGCTAGTTTTCATAAACTTGTTCTTACACTGAAATAGGACATTGGAACATGTCCTGAGACATTCCGCTTAGTCAACCGACATGTCCGAAGTGGGAGGGAGGACATAGAACAAGTTGTAGAAGAGACATGAACTATTTTTGTGCCTACAAGGAGCCGTTTTTGAGTATGGAAAAAAATATAGTTTGTTGGAGTCGATAAAATTTTTTGTTAAGTGGAGTACCTATAATTAATTTAGTTATTCTTTTTTGTTGTGGTTTGGAAAAGATGTGTAGTTTTCATGACAGTTCTGTTATTTATGTAAAAATACACATTTTTAAAGTACGCTACGTAGATCTAGAGTACCTTAACTTTAAATACGGTTACCCGTTTGTGCGTCAGTGTACCGTCCACCTTGTATTCTTAAAAATGGATGCAGTTTACTTCTTAAAACGAAACTTTACTAAAAAAAAAATTACATGATTATTCATATTTTTTGTAGCATGAAATAAAGAGGCTGCTAGGTATTTGTATTATTTAGTATGTACTCGTAGAATATATATAATAAACTGTATAACTAACATGTAGGGTAAATACTGCAAGCTCTACGATTAAATTATTTTCCCATTAAACTGATAAATTAATTCAGTTTGGCCATTAAGATTTAAGTACAGCCTAGAACACTTCAAAAATTTTAACCGTCTGAATTACGAAGAAAACAAATCAATCCACCATTAACCCATACGTCGCATCTGTTGAAACAGAAATCTATGTCAAGACAGAGACGGGTGCAGTGCGAACGCGACCGAAATAGATATCGCAGCGCACGCGCACGGCTCACACTCCTGCGCAGAGCACCGGCCAAAACAAGGATCTATAGATCCATGGATCTTTCTCGTTGAAACTCTTCAAAGACTTTTTCAAGTGAATCTATTAAATGAGATGGATCCGTGATTTTTTGAACGAAAGTGATTTTTTTGGATATTATTTTTGTTAGTAATTTTGTGAAAATGCGCTTGTGTTTTGCCGTGTGTTTGTTCGTCTGTGTGACCTTGTGTCCAGATGCTTACGGTAAGTTCATTAAAATTTATAAAATTTTTGGTTTTGTCTGAGCTTGAAGTTTTGTTTGTGGGCCATGTGTTGCACCTTGAGAGCAAAAAATCATGCCGTGATTTTATTTCGGTTATAATTTAATTTGTAATATTTTGAAAATTTGAAAGAATTTAGTTATTTCTTATTTAAAGTTCGATGGAATGAATTTGTAGAATTAAGTAAATATATTTTGATTAGCTTCTTAAACGTTATTTTCGAAAATTTCAAATCTGTAGCATATTACAAAATATGAAATTTATTTTGTTGATGAACAACTGTATTTTAAATCACATAGTATTTTATTGTTTTTATGAAGTTCCGTTGTATAGATATCCTTCATAAAATTTCAAATACTGATCGTATACCGTAAGTATAGACACAATTAAAAAGTAATTGTGTCTCGCCGGATATCGCGTCGGTGGGACGCGAAATATTAAAGTTCTGATATCTTCAACAATTCTACAGCTGCATAAGTACCTAGCCACCATTACTACAATTAAGCTTCTCATTACACACTAATTAGTATCATGCTCTTAGATTTCGTTACCTATTTGCAACAAGATCACTGTACATTTTTCATTAATGAAATCTACCTACACTGTGATAAAAAAAAACGTCGTCGTAATGCGTCTGAAGTTTAAGAATTAACTCTTTAACTTTAAAAATATTAGTAGTATATTTTTAATGTCTAAGTTATCCTGTATAGCATCAATTTATGGTTAAGGAAAACATCGAGAGGAAATCTAGACTTTTTAGACTGCCTCGTTGATCTAGTTGTCGCAAGCGCGCCTGCTGAGCATGAGGTCCTGGGTTCGATTCCAAGGTCGGGCAAAGTGTTATTGGGTTTTTTCTTCTGGAATTTCTCAGAAGCAGCCATGGAGTCTGGATTGTGCCCGTTTGATGGTAATAGGCCCACCTCCTAGTAAATGGGACTTAAACATGACTGGCGAAATGTGGGTGTACTACTAAGTACATCTCTGCCTAATCCTTCGGGGATTACAGGCATGATGTTATGTTACGAAACGTAGACTTTTCGAATCTTACATTGCAAATACTTGTCTATGCACGCGTCTAGACCAAGCTCTTTGCTTCTCTTTGAGAAAATATCCCTTGGAAATGCTCAGGGATAATTGCAGGCTATAATTATACAAGCATGCATGATTAATGAGTAGGCTGCAAGCATGTGCTAATCACTGCGAGCATAAGCAATCTTTAATGATAACAGGAAGATGCATCTTCGTTACTAAGTACCTAACCCTCCCGTGCTAGATATCGTGGGCGCTATCATCAATGAAAGGATTTTATATAGCTTCGTTTTTTTATTACCTATTTTAGTTTATCAACTGCCTCGATGCTCTAGTAATAGCATGCGCGATTGCAAAGCATGAGGGCCTGGGTTCAATTCCCTGGTCGGACAAAGTGTTCTTGGGTTTTTCATCAGGATTTTCTCAGTAGCAGCTACGGAGTGCCTCTAAATTTGTGGTCGGTGATGGCAATACGCTCTCACTTATGGGACTTAAAACATAACTGGCGAAACGTGGGAGTACTGTAGATACACCTCTGCCTTGACGAGTGAAGGCGTGCGTGATGTTATGTTATGTTTGTCTATGGTAAACACAGCGATGGAAACCACTTCTAAAAAAGCAGGTTACGTATTTAAAGTTTTCTTCTACATAAGTAAGACGGTTTTGTAATCGTTTTGCGATGTGTAAAGCGTTTGGGTCATCATCATCTACTGCCTACAACAGTTCACTGCTGGATATAGGCCTCTTTAATCGCACGCCACTTAGCTTGATTCTTGGCAACTCTCATCTAGTTGCCACCAGCCACCCTGCGGAGATCTACCAAGCCTGAGGGCGTCCCACTATCACCGTCGATTTGCGGTCTCAAGAACACGTCTACCGTTTAAGCGTTTGGGTTCTCAGATTAATTTAATACATGTGCTATTTGTCACAAAATAAAAAGTAGGTCTGCTAAAAACTACAAACCCTGGTAAAAGGTACGGCTACTCTACTCATAAGGCGATAAGGTCTAATACTGATAATTTCTTTCAATTCTTAGGCGTTTACCATTTTCCACAAATCTTTAGGCGGTAGTGTAAATGTCACCTAACTTTATACCACGCTTTATACACCTTTGACACATCTATGAAAGATGCACAAATTACTAGATAATTGCATATTGCGTACTTCCAGTTACAGGACGTTGGCATTTCTGCTAAAGTTCGCCTTGTATTCTTGTAAGGTACACAAGTATTTATTTTGAATGTTCGTTTTAAATATGATTTTGAATATTGGTAATAAATGGCAACATACATCATACCATCACAGGAGGAGCTCGTGGCTAAATAATAACAGCCGCTCGGATCAATCTTTAGCTTAAGCCGTGCTTGCCTAGGTTGGTCTGTGGATGGGTGACCACCCATTACATACCGAGTTTCCTCCGTGCCTCGGAAAGCACGTTAAGCCGTTGGTCCCGGATGTCATTTGTAGATCTTTGACAGTCGTTACAGGTAGTCAGTGGCTCAAAAAGTCTGACAACCAGTCTTACCATAGCGTACCATCACACTTGCAGTCCTCGAAAGATTATGCAGGTCCCACATTTCGTCAGTCAGTCGATGTTAAAGTCCCATGTAATAAGGGACAAGACATCAACCGTGCACAAATCAAAACTAGAGAAAATCGTGATAGAAAACTCAATACACTTTACCCGACCTGAGATTCGAACCCAGTAGTAGGTCGAACTCGGTAGTAGCGCTGGCGAGCACTAGACTAATAATGTAGTCGAAGATTAGTGCCTGCAAAAGCTCTAATGACACAGAATCTCCGTTACTATACAACATTATTTTTAGTATATGCGAAACCTAAATATAGTTTGTTCAGAATAAGTAACTGAATCGATTCCAATAATTTTTAAACCATGTTATATTTTGTCCCAAAAATGTTTAAAAAAGGTTACAAGTTGGACACCGAGCGACACTAAGTACCTATCGCAATCATTTAAGTACCTAATGCCAAAATATTATTATCAATGAGCTCAAGACGACGCTGAAGGCGCGCGCGCGGCCGCACCGTGTGGTGACCACGTTTTTGCGCGGCAACCAGGTAACAGAACAAGCTACAACTTAGCAACTTTGTGAATTTTTTATGACACAGTTTTGAAATTTTGTACATAGATTCTTTATGTAAAAATACTAGAAACGTGTTTCAGGTTTCGCATATACTAAAACTAATGTTGTATATTATCTGCCTTAGCCTTTTCCTAACTACATGAGGTTAAGGTCGGCTTCCAGTCTTACCAGATGCAGATGAACGTCAGTATTATACATGAAGCGACTGCCCATCTGCTCTCTACAACCCTTTTACTGGTTAATACAATACCACTTGGTAAGACTGGTTATCAGACTTTCGGGATGGTGACTGCCCGTAACGACTGTCAAAGATGGAAATGGAACCCGGGAACAACACGGAGAGTGGGGCAATTCTTAACATGTGTTATTAAAAACAAAACAAATGCATTATATTAATTGATCAAGTTGATTCTACAATTGCATTCCTAAGGTTATGAGTTCATAACTGCTTTTAAATTGATCGGTTGATGGTAGCACGGGCTCTCAAGTACAGTCAACATCAGAAGTGCTTAAGTGTTCATGAATTGGTGACTGATGACTGTAGTTTCAATATCAAATGTGTTAAATGGAAGCCACTTAGGGGCTTGTTAGCACCTCCTACTGAGCTTCTGATTGTTTTAGGAATTGAGGAGTTTAAAGTGTAAAAGGAATTCGGTTGACCTTTTCGTTCGGCAGTTTGCATCTTGAAACAATGATTGACCGTAACTTTGCGTTTAAGTTCACCAAGTTAATAAACATGCACTAAGTTAATGTTGTGTCTACTGGTTTGGTTCACCTTTTACACCTACTAAAGACTAATTGAATAAGTTAGACTAACTGTGTCTATTTGTATGTCAGTCTGTCTGATTCGTTTTCATGCCTAACCCGCTGAACCGGTCATTATGATATTTGACAGATAGATAGCTTGGGATGTGGAAAAGGACATGAAACTGATTTTCATTCCGAATTTTGTATTAATCAAAAAATATGAAATAAGTAGGTACTAAATAAACTCAACGAAATCATGGAAATTGTGTTTTATATAAATATCAGAATATTCATCTACTTTTCCTCCCGACTGCACACACCAATAAGAAATAAATAAAAACAAATGCAGTTCAGAAAATCATTAAAACAAAAGTGGTTCAAGTAGCAACTAAGATACAATCATCTTAGTTGCTACTTGAACCACTTTCTGTCCATCTTATGAGGTGGGATGCTGCTACGATTACAGTCTTTTCGAAGTCTTTTTACCTCTAAAGTCAAAGTCAAAGTCAAAAAAACAAAACATTTATTTCAAAGGCACTTTGAACGTCAAATACGGAAATAGAAGTGAATCTATTGCCCATTTGGAAAGGTATTTTGGTATGGAAAAAAATGGCATAAAGCTCTTTTTAAAATGTTTTACACTATTTTGTTAATAATGTTTTATGTGACTGCTGCAGGTCAGTAGAGACCTTATGGTCACTAAAATAAAGATCATTATAATTGACTCCTAAGTCACAGGATCTCCTAGTTTGGGAGTCAGGGTTTTCTCTTTCTGTATGGCCTTGAATTTACTGAAATTCATGCGACCTACGAGTATAAAGATCACTGTATTTTTGACAAACTTGAAGGTTAAGTTACTCTGTCAAGGACGGTCTGTAGATGAGTGACCATCCATTATATACCGAGTTTCCTCTGTGCCTCGGAACTCGGATGTCATTAGTATATCTTTGGCAGACTTTACAGGTAGTCAGTGGACAGAGTCTCTGATAAACAGACTTACCAAAGGGTATTTTATTACCCAGTAGTAACTGGGTAGTTGAGGTCAGATAGGCAGTTGCTCCATGTAAGATACTGGTATTCTGCTGCATCCGGTTAGACTGGTAGCCGACTCCAACATAGTTGGTGAAAGGTAAGCAGATGATGATTTTGACAGCGATTTAAGAGCGGAGGTAATTTAACTTTGAAAGAACTGTAACTGGTGGAGATGTTAATCTGTTATGAGTATACGATTTGATTGAGTTTTATAATAGCTTAGTTTTATTGCTTTGAGATTTGATTATGATGTGTGAGATGAATTGTTTTTGGGTAAAAAAATATTGAATGCCTAGATTTTATCTTGTTCTGACGTTATCGATTTATAAGAAACCAATAGTTTCTTATAAATCGAATCACTGCCTTCTTGGTTTAGTGGTGGCAAGCGTGACTGCTGAGCATCAGGTCCTGGGTTCAATTCCAATCGGGCAAAGTGCTGTTGGGTTTTACCATTAGGAATTTTTCAGTAGCGGCCACGGAGTCTGGATTTGCGCCTGCTTGATGGCAATAGGCTCCCATTACATGGGACTTAAACATAATTGGCGAAATGTGGATGTAGTGGCTGCACCAAGCGATGTTCTGACAGTCGTTAGGGATGGTCAGGAGCCATAAAGACTGACAACAAGTCTTACCAGTTGTAGATAAGGTCAGGTCATTATAATTTATGGTTACACTGGTAGCGGACCCCAACAGTTGGGAAAAGGCAGACGATGTTGATCTAAATGAGGAACTGTTACAACTTAGCACTATCTAGAAGTACGTTGATTACTTTGTGCTTAGGCAAGTGTAAGATTAGCCAAATTTAGATCATGTTCGAGAGAATATAGGTCTTACATTGACTTGTTTTTCTAAGGTTACAAAACTTGTTCATAATATCCCACGCAAGCTAATTAGCAGTAGCTGCATATCTATTTTTATCGTTGATTAAAGCATTGCTCATAAGCTTAGTATACGGGGTAATTACTTATGCAAAGGGGATCTTAGAATTCTAGGAGATAAGCATATATTTTACTTAATTACACAAGCAGTAAACATATCCGTAAACAGAAAATACAGACAAAGAGATAGACTTAAGCTTAGTCAAAATAACATAACGGTTGTAACCCCTGAAATGTTGAGTAGAGGTATGCTTAAAGTACACTGACAGCCTTTCGGGTCGATCTTCAGGTTAAGCCGCGCTTACCTAGGTTTGCCCGTGGAGAGGTGACCACACATTACATACCGTGTTTCCTCCGTGCCTCGGATACACGTTAAGCCATTGGTCCCGGCTGTCAAGCCATTGCTAACGCAGTCGCTGTGACAGAGTTCTACTCATTTATCTTGAACACAAGAATCATACATGTCGAGGCAATCACCTGCTTAGTTGCATGACAGGTTCAATTCCGTCGTCAGGCAAAAAGTTATTGGGATTTTCGTTCAGGAATTTTCAGTAGCAGCCACGGAGCCTGAATTGGTGCCTGGTTGCTCGCAACCTATAAAAATCTGGCGAAATATGGGTGTATTATTACGTAGACTTCTGCCTATCTTTGGCGATTACAGACGGTATCATCGAAACGACGTAGATGAAGGAGGATGATGAACCGCTTAAAAGCATTAAAATGTAAAACGTAACAGCTGTGCTTACCTGACCTTTAAGTTACAATAAGTACCTGACTGGCCTTTGGTACAGACGTGTACATTTGTTATTCATTTTATTTCTATCCTTATTCTAACTTACAATACTCGGAACTTAAAAATAACAGCCGCTCGGATCGATCTTCAGGTTAAGCTAGCTTACCTGGGTTGGTCTGTGAATGGGTGACCACCCATTACATACCGAGTTTCCTCCGTGCCTCGGAAAACACGTTAAACCGTTGGTCCAGGCTGTCATTTTTAGACCTTTGACAGTCGTTATAGGTAGTCAGTGGCCCAAAAGTCTGACAACCAGTATAGCTAACTAAGTGGGTCGTGGAGGTCAGGTATGCAGACGCTCTATGTAAAATACTGGTATTTTACATGGACCACCGGTTAGACCCGAAGCCGACCCCAACATAGTTGGGAAAAGGCTAGGCAGATGATGATCCGAAATTCGGAAAGAGTTTAATAGACATAACGTGAAAAAGGGGTAAATAAAAATGGTTTTTGTTTTACTGTCGATGATACATTCGTTGTTTCATTATGTCGGGGTCACGTAGTTAGGTGTGACGCTTTTCGTTGTTCCGTAATTCGTAGTCCAGTGCATTCGTTGTTACGGTGTGAGTTGCTGCGTGCTTTCGTCGTCGCATCATTCGTTGTTGCAAACTTTCGGCGCTGTGTAATTCGACATAGCATGTTTCGAAATCACGTAGCGCACTCCTGTATTCCCAATTTACGCTCAATAATTCTTTTAAATCTCTTTGGGACTAGACCAGCAGCCGTTTTCAAAGTGTTTTGTATTTCCATAACGATGTCCAACTGGCATAACTAGATGAGCCTATTATCATTTGCCTGGCACGATTATAATTCCTGAAACCAAATGATGCGACCATTTTAAATGAAGCATAGACAATTCCTGGCTCCATCACTGACAATGTCATTTCTATTTCTTTTGTTTTAATAAAACAATTCTATCTTAGTTTGTTTGAGTTAAAGGCGTAGATGATCCAACATTCTATCAGTGATGTAGATGATAGAAAAGTCAAAAGTGTGGCACGGCTAGCTCAGTGGCTGAGCGACTGGCTGCTGCGCTGCGTGTCACGGGTTCGATCCTCGCACGGAACAAATATTTGTATGGCCTACAAGTATTTGATCTGGGTCTGGCTGTTTGTGTATGTGAATGTAAATGTTTGTAAACGCACCCACGATATAGGAGTAATTCCTAGTATGGGGCAAAGTATAAAAAATTAAGCTACTGTAAAGTCTATAGAAGTTTCTGTAACAGCTCAATATGTCTAGTACGTTACAAGTTTTCTAGGAAATTAAAATTAGTCAATAATTCAATTCAGTCCTGGATTCGATTCTCAGATCGGGTAAAGTGCTATTGGGTTTTTTCCATTAGGAATTTCTCAGTAGCAGCCACGGAGGATTCGTGCCCGGTTGATGGCAATAGGCTCGTCCCCTATTACCTGGGACTTTTTAGGACTGGTGAGATGTGGGTGTACTATTAGGTACACCTCTGCTTAACCCTACGGGGATTGTAGGCGTGATGTTATGTTATGTTAGAATTCAATAATTTTACTTCATTTACTGTTCTTAAAAGATATTTTGGCTCACTTTTAGCAAGTATTTTAAGTGGTGGAATTTCTGCTCACACTGTTACCAATAAAGCTTGAACATACTCTCTTTTAACAGATCGTAACAGTTTATAAGTGTCATTAAAATCAGGTCGCTGAAGTTTCTCCTCAACGAGATGGTATCGTTCGACTGGTGCGCAAGAGTTTAAAATGAACCCTAGGTTTGGAGAATCAGGGTTTATTATTGATTGGCAATTAAATGTGTTGAGAGAATGGGTTGTATACAGTTTATCTTACATTTTCAGTGTTCCGTATACAAGTTTATGAAAAAGGGGTCTTTTTTTACATACATGAGCTCTTTAAGTCTCGATTTGATAGCTAGCTACTAAATTAAAATAATAGTGTGCTAGAGATAGTACGCTATTATTTAACCGACTTCTAAAAAAGGAAGAGGTTTTGTATTCGGCCAGCATTTTTTTTTCATGTTTTACACCGATTTCTCGGTGATTACGGAGACGATTTAAGTGATTCTTTTTTTTTATTTTGGTAGAGGAAGCTCTCGCGGTGGTCCCATATACATTTTATTAACTTTGCTATGGTACTTTATGAGCTATTCTCTGAAATAATTATGCATATTATTTTCTTCTTCGTCTATGTGAGTGCTAATAACTTCTGGTAACAATGTAAAATTGACACTTGACAAGGATTTGTGTGAGATACCACAACAAAAAGGGTAAAATTAAAAAAAAAATACTGACTTCCAAAAAAATACGCAAAAAATGGAACATGACTTTCCTTTCGGAAGTCGGAGGCAAAAAAGTCAATGAAACCATCAAAAGTCACTGACTTCTCATTCATAATCATGGCTACTTTTACCAGTATGAAAATGACCAGCATTTTCTCCAAGCATCCATCAATAAGCTCTTTGTCCCCTTTCCTGAAACCCATTAGGCAGTTAAATCGTTATTAGGTCACGTAATAGCACAAATAACTTCAGGTAATTGACCCGGAGGCTGAAGGCCTGAAATTGATAATTTCCTTCAGTAAGTACCGTGAGGTATTTTAGTAGTTAGCCATTTTCATCGGTTCGTTATCACAAGTAGCTATATCACATCTGCCTAGCCTTTTCCCGACCATGTTGAGGTCGACTTCCAGTCTAACCGGGTGTAGCTGAGTACCAGTATTTTACATGGAGCGACTTCCTATCTGATCTCCAAAACCCATTTAGTACTGGGTAAAACGATACCCCTTGGTAAGACTGGTTGTCAGACTTTCGGGTCACTGACTACCTGTAACGACTGTCAAAAATCTACAAATGACAGCCGGGACCAACAGCTTAACGTGCTTTCCGAGGCACGAAGGAAACTCGATATGTAATGCGTGGTCACCTATCCACGGACCAACTTAGGAAAGTGCGCAATAACCTGAAGTTCTAAACTCCAATCACTCAATTCAGAAATCAGTAATAAGTAGTGAGGTATTGTTTTAACCACAAACTATAAAAATAGACCCATATAACGCAACCTCGTAACACATAACCGATGCCTACGCGCATAAAGGTTATAAATTATAATAAAACACATGAAACCTTATAAAATTAATTTATTGTCATCTGCCCGCCATATTTGACGCGTCGCGTTCCTCGTTAATCATTTCTGTGAAGGAGTATCATAAATATATTCGTGATTGCAATATTAATGAGTTTTCAGCATTCGAAAGTATATTTAGAAATAAGATTGATTTTGTATATTATAAGCGATTTAAATTCGTCTTGGTTTGTATGGATTTTGGATTTTCCCATAAACATCATCATCATTCTCTTGTCCTTATCCCAATTCATTTGGGGTCGGCGCAGCATGTCTTCTTCTTCCATACTTCTCTATTACTCGTCATCTCGCCAGACACCGATTTTACCATAAACACTCAAAATTCTTGTTCGAATTTTGAGATGTCTCGGATCAGAATATTGAACCACAAAAGGAATGAATGAAAGGCATGTAGCTGAGATGAGAATGCTAAAGATGCATGATGTAACGCGAATGGAGGAAATAAGGAATGATAACACCAGAGGAAGTCTGAAAGTGGTATGGACATGGTGATGCGGAGGAATGAGAAAAATGTCGTGACGAAGGTTTGAGTATGCATGTGGATGGCTATAAGAGTAGAGAAAGACCAAAGAAATGATGGATAGACTGTGTGAAGGATGATATGCCTAGAAAGGTGACGACTGCTGAGATGACGAGTAATAGAGAAGTATGGAAGAAGAAGACATGCTGCGCCGACGCCTAATAAATTGGGAAAAGAGCTGGAGAATGATGATGAAACTTCAATACCTAATAGCTCAACAATTTCACCCTTTTGGCTGTGCCCAAATATAAGCGATCGGCTTAAGAACACACGATTGTAGAGAATTAATATTAGAGGGTGCATTTAGATTTGCGAACAATAATCTATATATATAAAATGGTAAACTGACTGACTGATTACGTGATATATCAACACACAGCCCAAACCGCTGGTCCTAGAGACATGAAAGTTGGAGGGTGTGTTCTTTGTGAAAAGTAAGTATCCACTAAGAATGGATTTTTGGGAATTCCACTCCTAAATGGGTAAAATAGGGAATGGAAGTTTATATGAAAGTCCGTCAGTTTTGAAGTTAGGATCTTCAAATTTTATTTATTTATTTATTTATTTATTTAAACTTCATGTACAATAGTGATACATAGGCGGACTTAATGCCACAAGGCATTAAGGGAAAAGCAAAGCAAGGCAAATATTGTGTTTAAAATTAATTTATACGTGTCTTAGCGTTTTTGATAATTCTACCCCCGAAGCGTTAAAAAGGGGGATGAAGGTAAGTAACTATGTTTGTTCGGTACGTTCTCGTTGGATATTTTTCGACATCCACGCGGGCGAAACCTCGTGCAAAAGCTAGTTGCTTATATTGGGACACGAGATTAAGGAGTATATTAAGTACGGCGAGTTATGGGCTAGCTCGCCGTCCGGCCGTCTTATGACGACAGGCCGTCGTTTAAAAACGTAACTAACGAAAAGACGAAAATACTCGAAAAAAATAATATATATTTTTATTTATTTTAGGGACATTAAACCTGACGTGAGGTGGAATATTTAAAAAGAAAGTCTGACAACCAGTCTTACCAAGGGGTATCGTATTACCCAGTACTAACTGGGTTGTGGGGTTCAGATAGGCAGTCGCTTCATGTAAAATTCTGGTATTCAGCTGCATCCGGTTAGACTAAACCCAACATAGTTGGGAAAGGGCTAGGCAGATGATGATGATTAAACCTGACGTAAACCGAAACGAGTCTAAATTAATTGGCAAAGAAAGAAGCGCCTAATTATCTTGTAATTTTTATGACGTTGCACGGTTACCTAATTACTAAAAATTTTGATGACGCTTGCATATAATCTCAACAGATTTATTATGCTTAAGATAAAAATGTCGTTGCATACTCTCATAAATTAACTTCACTTTTTTTGTGCATTTAACCTTAATTATCACATGATTCTTGCCGCGTTTTGCTCGGTTGGTCCGTGGATGGGTGACCACCCATTACACACTTTAAGCTGTTGGTTCCGGCTGTCAATTGTAGATCTTTGACAGTCGTTACGGGGTTGCAATTGACGCAAAATTTGCACTCCGCAAATTGTGCAGTTCGCAAAATGTGCGCTTCTCAAAATAGCACTTCGCAAAATATGCACTTCTCAAAATAGCACTACTCAAAATAGGCACTTATCAAAATGAGCACTTCTCAAAATAATATGGTATTTTGTAGGTCACTTATAGAAGGTATGTACAGCAACTAAGCTAAACAAAATGAAAGTACTCATATACCAGTCGATCAACTAAACCAAATTATTGACACTTGCAGCGTACCAGCTGAAATCGATGCAGAGTTTTAGTAAACAAACCATAAATCATTTTGAATTACTGCCACAGATTAGTGTCTGATTGGGTTCCTCAGTATCTATTCTGTGGTAGCAATATAAATATTTACAAGGAAGTTACGACAGACCGATAAGCAATTCAAATATATATAAACTTGAATTCAGTGGGGTGTGGGCAATACGTTTACTTGAATAGATATTCTATACTTAAGTATCCTGAGCTGGGGATTTGTATTTGTTCTTGACTTTTTTTTGATTGACCAGAGGAGGCAAAACACCGGGAGAGTTGGAAAGGAATGAGGCTTTTGCCCAGCAGTGGGAAGGTTAATTAATAAAATAAAACCTGAGCTTGGCGAGTTTACAAATTAGTGGGAGTTCAGTTATTGTCACACAGTATCGTTTTACCGGGATAAAAAGGTATCGAGTGTGTTAATCCAGGTTATAAACTATCTGTGTGCTAATTTTTACCCAAATCCGTTCAGTAGTTTTTTTGTGACAGAGTAACAAACATACCACGATAGATGCTTTTATAAAAAAGCTTTAACTAATGATTGGCTTTTCCCCGCGGCTTCGTCCGCGTGGAACAGCAAAATTATCCCCCGTGAAACTATCAAAAAGTATGTCCTAGCCCTGGGCACCAGGGAAAGAACCTCACGTCCCAGCCGCTGCGGGAGACGCCCTGGGCGTCGGGGTCACGTGGTGGCTCCCGGCCACCGTAGGCGCGGGCCTGTGGACGGCGAGTTATGGCTCGCTCGCCGTCCGGCCGTCTTATGACGACAGGCCGTGCAGGCCTTTGTGTTCCACGGAACCCCATCCATGTTCCTTCTTTGCCCTTTGTGTTCCAGGGCAGAGAAGGAACATGGATGGGGTTTTAATCAGTACAGTAAAAAAAAAAGACCTGGGCACCAGTGTGCCAATGTCATCGAAATTGTAGAGCCGCAGGAGTGAAGGTGTGACAAACAAACTGAATTTCAAATAATATTAGTTAGGATTTGTATGTTAATATAAAAAAATATCATTTATATTCCTTCCTTCAACAGCATTGCTGTAATCATACTGAAGATTTTTATTTTGTCTTTAATGACATTGGAAACAAACCCATAAGGTTTGCAGATGTCTGTAGGAGGTGTAAATCACTTTACACCAAATGGCCTGTCTGTGTGAGCAGATTCTGAAAACGGTGAGAAAAAAATAAAAAAAAAACATAGACCTACTTACTTCAGAAGCCGTTGTTCAGGATTTTTTACTTATAATGTCACTTATATTTGAGCGTTGTAGGCACAATACCTAGAAGTATAGCATAGCATAATCAGCCTTCAATGTTCCCACTGCTGGGACACAGGCCTCCTCTCTGTGAGAGGGAATGGGCTATATAATATAATCCACCACGCGGGCCCAGTGCGCGTTGGTAGATGTCACATGTCTTCGAATTTTGGTTCTAAGATATGCCGGTTTCCTCATGATGTTTTCCTTCACCGCTTTGAGAGCAGTGGTGATGAATTAAATTACACAAAGTAATGCGCCTGCCTGTGTTCGAACCCGCGGCTTACTGTTTGTAAGTCGGAGCCTCCATCACTGGGCCACCGCTGCTCTCTCACCAAGAAGTATTTATGATGATTAAGATCATCATGATCTACCTAGCCTTTTCCCCACTATGTCGGGGACCTGCTTCCAGTCTAACCGGATGCAGTTGAATACTAGTATTTTACACGGAGAAAATATCTGACCACCATAAACCTGCAGTTACTTGGTAACATGACACCGCTTGATTAGACTGGTTGTCAGAGTTTTCGGTTTCAAAGATATTTGAGAAAATAGGTTACTGTTTTACTGGAAATTTAGAAGATACATTTTGTCAATGAGAAATACCCGTATTTCAATTCTGACGACTCATTATTATATCTCAAAATTTAGCACCACGCTTATGTCGACCACATGGTGTACCAAAAATTAATTATTCTGGTCAAAATAAATAAATTACGACCGATGAATCAAATGTACCGAATAAGCTTGAAAAGTGGGTCAGCAGCTTTGTAGCACAGATAATATGAAGTATGAGGAAAAATACGGTCAAGTGCGAGACGATATAAACACAAATATAAATATAAGGTACAGTTTGTATATTTATTTAGGTCAGTGTGTGAACAAAATCAAGTGCTTATGTAGGTACTTGTCAAATCGGTCCCGCCTCTTTCGTGGGAATATTTTGTGAATATTTTTATGATTCCCACATTATGCAATGCATATCATATTCGTTGATGGTGAATATGGGATTGTTTTAAGGTAGATTAGAAGGCTTTTGTGCTTTTCGAAGGCGAAGGTCCGTTGGTTTAGTGGGCGCAAACGCAAGTGCTGAGCATGAGGTTCTGGGTTCGATTCGGGCAAATTGTTCGTTATTTCCATCTGAAAGTTCTCAGTAGCATGGAATTTGGATTTGTGCCCGGTTGACGGCAATTGGCTCGCCCCCTATTACATGTGACTTAAGCGTATCTGGTAAAATGTGGGTGCACTATAGGGTACACCTCTGCCTATCTCTTTGGGGATTAAAGGCGTGAAATTATGGTGATGTTCTCTTACCTCCTTCTTCGTTGTTTTCAGGATACCTCGGCGATGACATGGCAGAGACCATCCAACTGTGCTGCAACGAAGGGGCAGGGTTTGCGAGGAACCACACTCTGACTGACTGCCAGGGTACCCTGTCGGTGCCTCCTGAAATTCCTCCTGCCTTCGGGTCCATGTGTCTCCTGGCTAAAGCACAATGCTGCAAGGAATATTTTAGGTGAGATTTATCTTTTTTTTCTGACTCAGGACACAATACATAACATCATCATTGTGCCCGAAGGGTTAAGTAGAGTTGTACCTGACAGTACACTGATAGTTCGCCAGTTATGTTTAGGTCCCATGTAATAGGGGGCGAGCTTATTGCCATCAACCGGGCACAATTCTGAAATAGATTTTTCAGAATTGTTCCCGGTATAAAACACTTTGCTCCATTTGGGAATATAAGAAACAATACAATAAAAGTAAAAAATACGAAAAAAAGTTGCAACCTCTTCTCTACACCTGTAGGAACTCAATAAAAAAGTCCCATGAAAATCCAAGCACTATAAATTTCGTTCCACCTTTTGAGTATTTTTTTGTCTAATTGCACTCGGCTAAAAGTAGTTGTGTAATTTAAATCATAAAAAACCAGACGCAATTGTGTAATGTTCTGAAAATTTACATTTTCAGTTTAATACTGATATATTTTAATGATTGTTAGGGTTCCGTGTTGGGCTACCTCAAAAGAAAAAATAACGGAACCCTAAAGGTCCACTTAGTTGTCAGTCTGTGTCAAAATCCTTTTTCTCAGAAACGCGGGGAGGTATCAAGTTGAAAATATCAATTATATACTTAGATCTAGTGTCTTGGAATTGTAAAAAACATTCTAAGATAACACAATCAAAAGACATAATTGATTTATGCCGAATTTTTTGTAAATTAAAATTATGGTTCATCCACAGACCAATCTGAAGATTAACCCAAGCTGCAGTGAAACGTCCACGAGCTCCTCTGTAAAATTACATGATAAATCTCTCAATGTCGTGCGAAATACTTACATTTGCAGTCGAAACACATGTTTTTCCATACGGAATGTACCTTTGTGTGAACATATTTTTGGAATGTGGGAG
This sequence comes from Noctua janthina, assembly GCA_963576755.1. Lineage (NCBI taxonomy): Eukaryota > Metazoa > Arthropoda > Insecta > Lepidoptera > Noctuidae > Noctua > Noctua janthina. Next base: position 10,905,570 of record OY755075.1, on the reverse strand, counting down.
AATGTTTAACTATTCAATCCGACCACGGAACCTTTCACTGCGCGTGCTCCGACACGCACTTGGCCGGTTGTTATTAACGTTTAAACCCAAACAATATGCAAAGACGAGTTTTAAATGACATATTTACAAATTTTGTAAACTGTACCAAGAAATGTAAAGCAGCGTTCGTTATCATAAATAAATATTGTCTTTATTTTTGGAATTCTTGAAATTAATTATGAAATCTCATCAAAAAACCCAGCTATTTTGCTTTAAATTCTGTTTCTTTGTTTTGTATTCTATAAAATAAATAGAAAAAAGTCTATATCATAACACATGGAAATATCAGGTATTTAGATATTGTTTCTACCAAGAAGGTGTCAACATTTATATTATTTTTGCTGAAATTCCTGAAAATGTGTAAGGAAATCGTCTATAAAAACAAAACTTACAGTCTACAATTTCCTTGTTTTGATATTCTAAAATAGAATTACTAAGAATGATTAATACTTAGCTCTAATACAACAATGTTTTATATTGTTTTGTGAGCAACAATGTACTCCTTATTCTTCTTATCACAATGAAGTAGGTACAAGGTTTTTAGTATTTAAATGTCATGTGTGTAAAACCTTGAATGATTTTGACCTATATTTTGAGGAAAACAGTTGTGTGGTGTCTAACTTGTAATCGAATGTGTGTTAATGAAATTAAAGGTAAAATCTGTTATTAATAAATGAGGAAAATATTGTTGTTCTTGATAATGCATTAATCAATATGCATTAATTAATGAGTATGTACAAGAACACAATCTGTAAACAAATAGGCACAAAAAGTTCAAAAAAGGAAAAATTAATACCAAAAAGGTCTCACACATTTATCACAACTTAGGAACCTGCTCCGTAGGTATAAGAATAATACTGGCTTGTAAAGAAAGTGATTGATTCCATTTACAAAAAAAGAAAACGTTGTTGCATGGCGGGAATCGTGGAAGGGGCAATATTTGCAATGTACCTATACTACCTAACTAACTTTTAGACCATTTTGACAGAAAGTGACCAGACCATTTTAGACTTAAATTAACGTTGCTTTCATTCATTATTTTTTATCAATTAATCATTAATTATTCTTAATTGATATGCGGAACCGATTCTCGTTTATTTTAATTTTGTGAGACAATCTAACTACACGCAGAAACAGCTATATATATCGGCCATTTTTCAATATGATGGTCTATTGTTACAGAAAGCAAAGTGACTGTGAGACTGGCATAGACATTGCGACGAGCACCTACAGTTGCGAGGCTACTCAATCTACAAGTAAGGTTAGTAGTTTTATTTATTTTACATCTTCTTATCGTGGCGATGACAATCTAAATTGAGTCGGCCCAAAATTTGGCGACGAGTTTGGAAGCGTCCAGAAGCTCCTGGATTGTGCAAACAGCAGGACAGGCAGGACACGTTATCAATTGGACCAACACCGCATTTACCCTCCAGGACAGTCTATGAAACTCCACCTGAACAGGTTGGCAGACTTAGGGAATTTACGTCTGCCAACTGGGGTCCGGAGTCTATCCGGAGACTCTCAGGTCAGCCATGGCAACTCGTGTCCGGGTGGAAGATTTTCGGCAAGTGGCACAAATGGGTTGGAAAGGGAACCACATAAAAGAAAGAAAGTTCTGAAAGTTGACGACGTTGACGTCGCAAATAGCTGTCAATTAATAATTAAAACAGAGAAATATTTGAAAATTTTTGCCTCTACGCTATCTTTCTGAACGTATAGCTGTAACATTACGTCTTTGTTCCTGAACAGAAGTGTTTAGACTTGAAATAGTCATCAACTCGGCACAAATCCAGACACTGCCCTGGCCGAAAATATGACAGTGCTATGTTATTTTTCATAGAATGCAGGCATGAGGTCTGCAGCAGAGGAAACAGCTGCTTACTAATATGGTTTCATACTTTTGGTTTTGCTTTTTTATGAATGAATAAAATATTTATTAAAATACTTTCAATTATTGCAGTTGCATAGTTTTAGATAAGATCGTACTATAGAAAAAGCTAAGCGATTGTAAGATATTAAGAGCACAATTTTAGAGCCCTAGCCGGGGTCGTGTTTGTGCCCCAACGTTGCTGTGTTCAGATTGAGAGGGTGCATATGCAAAAACAGCCAATAATGTCCGCACTGCTGGGACACAGGCTTTCTCTCTATAAGAGGGAAAGAGCTGTAATCCACCACGCGGATGATAAAGGTCTTTTGTCATCGATTTTTTTAATTCTAGGACATGCCGGTGCATTTCAACCGTGAAATCACATGGACACTCTCAAAGGTCCCACACGGTGAAGGTAACCCGGTGGTTTCCTTCACCGTTTTGAGAGTGACCTGCAATGCGATTGTTACCATCTGAGGTGCTGCCTGTCAAAATCAAAATCAAATCATTTATTTCAAGTAGGCCAGTTACAGGCACTTTTGAGTTGTCAAAACAAAGGTAACAGTGAATTATAGCTACAGTCCCAGTCACAAGGCACAAAAACTGTGAAAGTACTGTAGTTGCCCATTCCCTAACGTAGAATTCGTTCGTTAGAATTCAATAAAAGTCCAAAGGCCCGATTTTCAACAGTGACTTACGTCTAAACGATAGCGAAAAGCTTCCTACCGTTTTGTTTGTCTTTTCCCAACTGTTGGGGTTGGCTTCCAGTCTGACCGGATACAGCTGAAGACCTGTATTTTACATGGAGCGACTACCTATCTAACCTTCACAACCCAGTTAGTGCCGGGTAATAAGATACCGGGATCAACTGCATGCGAGACGCACGGGACCGGTCAATGTGGCGACACTTGGGCGAGGCCTATGTCCAGCAGAGGACGTCTTTCGGCTGAAATGATGATGACGATGAATAAGATGCCACATGGGGTACCGTTTTGTTTGTGCCAATTCCAATTTGCACCAGTAACACGGAGTGCCTATCCGAGCCATACGTGTAAGCTTTTAATCTCCATAGCAGATCTACACCAGGTCTCCAGCCACAATTCAAACATTCAGTAACTAGGTAATTGGGTACTCTGTTATCACCACGCTTACTGATAACGTGCAGATGTTATCCATGTTTGTACAGTTTACGTGACTGAGTTATTATAACCCTTCCTTGTTTGTTTAACTGAGCTATCATTATTCTCGTTTCCTGTAGGGGTATGCAGAAATATTGGTGACTTTGTTGTTTGGTGAAGGCAGTCTTTAGTGTTTATTTCCGGCCTTATAAATCTGGTATTTACCTATCAAGATGGTTCCTGTCTTAATTATCGAGGTGATGTGGGTTTTGCTTGGAAAACAGACAGCAGAATATCGAGTAGATATAGAGTTTGTTCTACTCCAGGCATGTTGTTGATGGTCTCATGAAGCTTTTACTACTTCGATGATCGCTCGATTTAGTACCTTAGTAACCTGAAAAGCAGAACCAATTTGGTGCATTCGTTTACCTTCTTTACAATAGCATAACGCTTGATTCTCCGTAGGCTTAGGTAAAGGTGTTAAGTACAACCACATTCACCAATTAGTTACCTAACTTTCATAAAAAAGCAACTCATTATTAATTTATTACGTTCTTCGCAGGTGTGCTGCAACGACTGCTCTCGAGGTACGACGGCTGGTACGTCCAAGGGTCCAGACGTCTGTGTGAAGAGGAAACATGGCATGAGCGCGGAGGAGCTGCTGGCTGATGACGCGTTCGTCACTTGTTGTCAGGTAATGTGTAGGGAACGCGAATATAAAGAAATCTGTACTTTAATGATATGTACGACTTCAAGTCGTTCAAGACAGTTGTCAAAATCCGTGTGTGTGGACCTGATATTTTCAAAATGCCAGCGAGTCGCCATGTCAATTATCATAAAGTATTTTTTTTTTGCTCTTGTCTGTACGTCTACTGTCTGTTGGCAGTTTTTTAGCTATGTGAGGGCCACACCCACCGGAAAATCCATGTAAGAGATGCCGTGAGAACTTTAGCAAGATTTATTACTCAAAATTGACTTATGCAATTTGTTTGCACAGAAAAAACACGCAAAGTGGTTTTGCTAGAAGGTTTAAATTACGACAACCAGAATGCTGGTCGTGCACACATACGATTGTCAAGTGCCTTCAAACCCAAAAGTCTTCCAAAATAAGTTATAAAATACTGCACAGTCCAAGTATTGTAATTCTTCTGCCCTCAACACCCAGAGATAACATTATGACTTAGTAATATTTGTTGTACAAATATTTGACCTGATACGGGAATCGAATCGCGACCTTGTGACCAGACGTCTCCGTTGTCCTTGGTTTTATCTTGGCACCGCAATATTTGTCTATCTCATCATCTGCCCAGCCTTTTCCCAGCTATGTTAGGGTCGGCTTCCTGTCTAACCAGATGCAGCTGAATACCAGTATTTTGCATCGAGCGACTGCCTATCTGACCTCCACAACCCAGTTAGTACTAAGTAATACGATACCCTTTGGTAATACTGACTGTCAGACTTTTTGGGCCACTGACTACCTGTAACGGCTGTCAAAAATCTACAAATGACAGCCGGGACCAACAACTGAACGTGCTTTCCTGTGATCAGGTGTTTTAGGCCATTTTAGAAGTGTTGGAGTTTTTGTTCGCCGCTGTTGTGTGATTCTGAACTTTACTTGAATAAATGACTTTTGTTTGGGAAATTATTAATCGGGCGAATAAAAATTTAATTGGCGACCAATATACTAAATGGGCGACTATTGTACCAAGTAAGCAACTATTTATCCGGTCATTGCAGCAAGGAGAATATAGGAAGCAAGAGCGAGCGAATGCTGAGAGAGACTTGTGGCAAACCGACTCGGACAGGTTAGGTTTGAAGGGGATGGCGGGGTCTAGTGAGCGAGCGAAGTGAGCGAACTAAGACCCCGGAATCCCCTTCGTGTTAGGTTACTTTAAACTCTGCAAACAGATATAGGAGCCCCGCTCAGCGAGGGTTCGTCGACTACGCCTTATCTACAATCTAGTGATTAATAACCTTGTTTTAAGTTTTTTACAGGAGTCCTTAAATTATCACATAATCGTACTGAACAACTAGTAACTCAAATTTCTATTTTCAAGTCGCTGTTTTAAACATTTGTATTCGCCCACTGTTTGTCGCTCACTTAGTATTTCAGTAGCCCATTTTCAATATTTTTGACACCTTTAATTTGAATTTATGTTCGCCCGTTTAAATACTACCCCTTTTGTTTTATTACAGAAAGCAGCAAAAGACTGGAAGGGCGACTCCACTTCAAGAAGTACTAATACCATAACGTTAGCCAGTAAGTACACTTTTTAAACATATCATATACATTATGTATTGTATTGTATATGCAAACTGATAAGCACTGTTTAGTCAGAACATACGTAAGAGGAATATTATCTCCTAAAGATGTTTGCTCGACAAACAATGAGAAAAAGAATTTACAAGTTGATATTAATGCTCGTGGCTAAATAGTAATAGCTGCATGGTTCGATCGAAGGTTAAGCTACGCTTGCCGAGCACGGTCCGTGGATGGGTGACCATTCATTACATATCGAGACCGTGACTCTAAGGCTAAGCCGTAGGTCCCGGAAGTCATTTATAGTTCTTTGACAGTCATCACAGATAGTAGCCCGAAAGTCTGATAACCAGTCTTACCAAGGGTTAAAGTATTACCGGGTTGTAGTAATCAGGTAGGAAGTTGTTCCATGTGAAATACTGGTATGCAGCTGCATCCGTTTAGACTGGATGCCGATCCCAATGGCAATAAGGCTAGTCTGATGATAATTTTGGTGATTTTCTGCTCTTGACTTCGATCTCGACTTATGGAAAGCGATTTATGAGGTCTACTATGGCACCAGCGTTCGCATACGAAATAGTGTTAATGGTTATAAAAACGGCCCATCACAATCATTTGAACCTGTTTTTTTCCATAGAGTTCTACGCTTTGGTATAGGCAGCTACAGTCCTTTTGACAGTTATTATGTGTAGTGACTGGGACTGTGACATAGAGTAAAGTAATATACAGAGCATCATTTATAAAACTGGTAGGAATATATGGACCACAGAGCATCATAATACTGGTAGACTGTAGCTTCATATTTTTCTTTTTGATAGTTTTGACAATTCATAAGTGCCTGTAACTGGTGTATTTCAAATAAATGGTGTAAGTTTGTCATACTCGGCTTGGTAGCCACACTCTTTCGTTTCATTTAGAACTGCACTTTACACCCACCACCCACCCATTTATCTTTGTCCCCAGCATCGCCATCTCTGTGTGAAGACTATGCTCCAAATGAGCTGTGTGCACACCACTGCATACCTGTGCCAGGGTCTTACCGGTGCGAGTGTAACCCTGGGTTCATGCTGATGGCTGATGGAAGGAATTGTAAGGAGGTTGGTATCTTTCTTTCACATGCAATGAAGTGTGAGATCAGGCGGGTGTGTAACTACGCGTGCGTGTATAATATTATTAGAATCAAATTAGGATCCGTTAATATTAACGAAAATTTTTATCCGTGGTGGTAACTAGGATAAGCCCAGTTGCAAGCGTCCGTTTGTGCCTATTTATTTATATTTATTTATTTTGATACAGAGAGATGGGCAAATTGAGGAGTCGTCGACCTTTATTACCTCGACGCTCGGATTTTCAGCCGTTCAGTACTGTTGATGCTGACTTTCAAGAGTTGCAGTACTTGGGAATAGAATAGCTGCCTTCCATACTTTAAGCAAATAAATTATGGTCTCAGCCCGGTCTTAATAACGATATATTGCCACCATTAATAGGTTTGCTGTATTTTATTGGGTTGTTTTTCTGTGACTATAACTTCTTGTGTTTGATTGCAACCAATGCATCTTGAGCAGGCAGCCCCGCTTTCAACCTTCCTTACTACCCAATTATTTTACCACGACATGAGAGACTTCGAGAAAGAAAAATGAACGATCCTCACAAACGCCTTTCGTTGCGTCTATCTCCATGCATTTCATACGGTCATGATGCATGCTTCCTCCGGTTGCGAGCATCTACCAAGTCCTTTTCTCTAATACCATCTTCTTCCATATCTCTTAATTCCAGGTGGGTAAGAACAGGTGCAAGCCCCACAACCCCTGCCAGCACAAGTGCAACGACAACGGCGTGGAAGTCAAGTGCTCCTGCAGGAGAGGATACGAGCTGATGCCTGATGGAACGTCTTGCCAGGGTATGATATTTTACGTGTTTTATTCTTCGATCTTGAGGAACTCCTTTATACAGCAGAAGTTCGGAAGCTTAGAAGCCGTTATGTATTGATGATGACGATGGCTAAATGCAAGGACGAGGATATTAATACAGTTTTCAAAAAAGATATCTTTGTTTTCGCAAACTGGTAAATTCAAGCTATCTTTACATGTTAAGAAGCTTTCAAAAAATGAGGTCTCCCATGTTCTCTTTATTTTTCTTTGACCGTATACTTATTTTCAACTACTACTTAATTTTAGATGTTGTATTCTTCTTATCAATCTTATTCATCTTCTTCGTCCATAGTAACCTTGATTGCAACATTAAGTTTTTACCCTACACTGATCATTCTCGTTTCCAGACATAGACGAATGCCAGCTAGACGTGTCAGTATGCCTGGCTGGCACACAGTGCCACAACCTGCAGGGCTCCTACCGCTGCATATCAGTCAAGAAGAACAACGTCGGTCAGTGTCCTCCAGGGTTCGCCAGGAACCTTAACAATCATGTTTGTGATGGTACGTAACGATATATACTTCTTGAATCATTCTCTTGTCCTTATCTCACTTCATTTAGGGGCGGCTCAGCATGTCTTCTTCTTCCATACTTCTCTATTACTCGTCATCTCGTCAGGTCATTCTTCACACAGTCCATCCATCGTTTCTTTGGTCTTCCTCTACTTATATATTTCATGAATATTGGTAGTAAAGGGTTATGGTCTTCTTGCTACCCTATCATAATTTTGCAAGTGACAAGGTAAGGGCAAGTTAGATTTGGGGCTGAGTCGTCGCTCGACACAAATCGGGACATGGGTGGACTTGCAGTAGTAAGATTGACCGCACTTGATGATGGGGCCCGCTACTCTGATATTAATCAGTTGGGGGTCTGTGCTAATCTATAAGTCTCTCCCGGATATCTAGTAGTCGGTTTCCTAACAGTCGGTGGGGATCTGAAATAACCCTTCGTTCTGCCAAGACAAGGGTATCAATTAGGACTACGCCTCATCTTAAGACAAAAAAAGGTTTTTGACCCTCAAAGAATAAGATTCTTTTCAATCATACTTTTTTATGCTTTGGCACTTGAAGGCGGTCTTTTGTATTTCTTAATCTTTTCCAGATATAAACGAGTGCCTCTTACCGAACCCCCCATGTCCTGATTTCGTGTGTGAGAATACGATAGGAGGCTACAGCTGCGGCGGGGTCACAGGGAACCCCATCAACTTGAGCACATCGCCTCGGACGCATGTCGAGGACAGATGCCCTCCAGGATTCAAAATTGGGTTGCATGAGGAGTGTGAAGGTAAGAGAGCAATACTTTTTGGAGTAATGATAATGCCATTTAGCCGATTTCAGCCACAGCGACTGCATTAGATAGCTTTCTTTCTGGGGTGTTTATGGCGAGAAGCGGGTAGGAATTGCAACATAAAACAAGTTGTTTGTTTGACAGAGTTCTCGTTTCTTGAGCGAGAAATTGTCGGTTGATGGCAATAGGTTTTCCCCTCTCAGATGGAACTTAACTGGCGAAGGGTAAGTGTACTATTTGCAACTTCTGTCGAACCTTACGGGGAGAACAGCCGTGGCGTTATATAAATAATTTCCCCGACATTCCTGTCCAAAAAAGTTTGAAATTTAATCATCCTTCATCTCTTTCAGATGTAGACGAATGTGCGGTCCACAAACACGACTGCAACCTTCTTTCTCAGTTCTGCATAAACACACACAGTTCCTTCTACTGCCAAGACAAGGAGTCCAAGTACTGCCCACCAGGGTTCAAGATAGACTCTAACACTGGGAAGTGCGAAGGTAAGAACAGGACATTGAAATAATGTATAGACTGCTAAAACCATAACTTTTGCTTTTGGATTCACCGTGGTTGGGTAAAAAAGTATGGGAAATAGGGTAGCTTCTTGCGGTGTTTTTTATTTTAAAAAACCGCAATTTAAAAACAAAGATAAAAACGTTAAAAAAGTTAAAAACAACCTCTTTTTAGGGTCCCTATTACAAGCCTCCGCTGTCTGTCCGTCTGTCTGTCACCAGGCTGTATCTCATGATCTGTAATAAGTAGCCAGTTGAAATTTTCACAGAATATGCATTTGTCGCTATAACAACAAACAATAAAAGTAAATTAAAAATTACTACGATGATACGGAACACTTCATGCGCGAATCCGACTCGCATTTGGCCGATTTTTTGTTAACCTATACTGTCCCACAGCTGGGCAAAGGCCTCTTGCTTCCTAAGACTTTTGCCGAGCAGTCTTCGTAACCCATCCAATCGTTTTGTAGTCTCGAAGCCTCCTTACCAGCGTCCATTTTGTCCGTTTTGGAACAAGCAACGTGGTGTTTCGAAGAACGTTTTTCTAACGGTAGTAAAAACATCCTTAACGAAGCTGAGAGGCACGTGTTCTTCCCGTCATTGTAATAATTTTGTTCTACTGAACCGTACCCGGTAACCTTCTAATTATGGAGATATTGAAGGTCAAAGTTGAAAGTCTCTTTCACACAATTTTGTATGTATGTTTCTTTAATTACCTTCTTGACCCGTATTCAATTCAATGCATCAATCAGCACAATGTTTTGTAAACCGTGTTTTTTCACATCAAAAACATGTCTTTTCGCAGTGTTAGGTACTTATATGCTTAGTTGACGGCTTTGTGATGGGTCCTTTTATACCCTGTTGCTTCAACGGTTAAGACACACGAATTTAGAATCTGTATTAGTTTTTCAGAATCTGAAACACTGAAAGATTCTAAATCAGTTGTTGATGATTAGCTATGCCTTATCCTTTACTCGAAATATTATGAAACCCTTAAACCAGTGCGATTGATGACAATTGCCAGCAGAGTTTTTGTCGGGCTCACTATTTACTCAACGCGGTAACGAAACCATAGCGCGATCTAATTTTTCCTGTGCTGCCATCTATCAGGCTTTGACGTAACAATAAGTGCTGCCGTCTAGCGAGCTTGAATGTAAACTTTACCTACTTACCCGTCTACCTTTTGCAGTTTTTTGGGTTCCGTAGCCTATGGCAAAAAACAGAACCCTTATAGATTCGTCATGTCTGTCTGTCCATCCGTATGTCACAGCTACTTTATTCCGAAACTATTAGGACTACACAGTTGAAACTTGGTAGGTTTTTATCCAAAAAAAAAAAGATTAAGGAATTACCATTTTTGAAGATATTTTGAAGATATTTTCTGAATGTATTTGATACGATTACCATGAAAATCACGATCTGACATTACAGTCCAGAGTTCTAAGTAAAGTTTTTCTATTTAGAAATATTCACAATTTATTGTGTAGTTTAGAAGATTTAAGCGGTCAAACAGAGGGACAGGAAAAGCGACTTAATTTATACAATATTCATGGTCAAAATTTCAAATTTTGTAAGGGACATTGAATTTAAAAATGCCCCTTACGATCATCATCATCATTCTCCTGTCCTTATCCCAATTTATATGTCTTCTTTTTCCGTACTCCTCTGTTACCCGTCACCCCCGCAGTCACCTTCTTTCTAGCCATATGATCCTTCACACAGTCCATCCATCATTTCTTAAAAATTACCCTTCTGATATTTGAATTTATTTTCGTCGAAATGTACCTACAGATATAAAATTGTAAAACACAAGGACCTTGTACAGTTTTAGATGCATAGGTGATTCTCACACAATAACACTAGTCTGCGCGGTCGTTCGTGTGTTAGGCGCGAATTATACAGAAACGGCATAAGGTGAAGGTGCGGCGCAGGCGCAGCGCAATATAAAAATATTCTATTTTGTTTTAATTTGCCAATTGCAGACATAGACGAATGCGAGGACGGTATTTGTCGGCCAGATCAAGAATGCGTCAACCAGCTAGGACAATACGACTGCAAGCCCAGAGTTGACCACAGGTAACTTTAATCTCCCTAGTTTTTATTAACAAATACATTGATAAAACCATATCTGATTTTTTTGACGTCGATACACTAAGTAGAAGAAGAAGAATGATTGGTAACTTACTTTAAACAGTACCAGAAGCACATTACCAGTTGGAGTTTTTTTGATGATTTTGTCCATAATTGCATGAATTTAAGTGATGTCTGGACTGGAAAGAGAAGTACTGTACCGTCCAGACGAGGAAACGACATTGTTGCCATCTTGGGTAAAACCTGGCTCGCACAGAAGCGTGGGGATTTGCACAAAAAGAAGCCTATGCCCAGTTGTGGGTAAAGTTAGACTCTGAATGATGATAATGATGCGTGCGAAAAAGACGAAAGTCACTTTTGAAAAGCTGCTTTGCGGAGTCTCAAAAGATTTGAGTTATAAAGTAAAGAGAGTTTAAGATTAAGCATAAAATCACGCCTGGAATCCCCACAGGATTAATTAGAGGTGCAACTCTGCTTAGGGATGATGTTACAGATCATTCAATTTATCTTTAAATCTCATGTAATTTGTCATGAAACGGTCGCGAATCCAGATTCCGGGATTCAGCTATTTGAATTTTAAAACCATCATCGTTATCGCCGCCAGATTTACACTTTATCTGCCCTCTGGAGTTGCTTCAATTTCTCACCCATCATCAACTTCCAGCCCTTGCCCCATTTTACTTGGGGTCGGCGCAACATATTTTCTTCCTCCAATCTCCCCTGTCAGACGTCACGGCATAATTTAGGTACTCCTCTCTCTTTCATATCATTCCTCTCCCTCTCCATCCATCAACATTCATATCCATCACTCTTTTAGTCACCTGCGTTTCATCCCTCCTCCTTACATGTCCAAACCAAGACAAACGAATTTCTTTTAATTTTTCTACTTTCCATCCAGTGCTGATATAAATTTTTATTAACTTTTTATTTCGTATGGCAGCAGAGAACAGTGCCCTGATGGAATGCGGAAGAAGGCAGGAAGTCTCTACTGTGAAGGTAAGATATTATCAAAAGATGCGTCTCTCATATTGTTTCAACGCGAGAAAAGTATATTATCCCGTAACTGGGTCGTGGACGACAGATAGGCAGACCCTCCTAGTTCGATACTTTTATTCAGCTGCATCTGGTTAGACTGGTAGCAGATCCTAGAATAGTTGAGGTGGATGATTTATTTTTCTTCTTCTGGTGCCTCTTCCTTTACTGAAGGTTGACAGTCAACTCCGAATAACACAGGGTGGAAGGCCCACCGACGCGAAAACGGTTACCACGTATTCAGTACATTATTCTGAGCCCGGGGTCATAGAAATAAAAAAAAAAAACATCTTTTCCATACATTTTGACTGTGTAGGTATTGCACTTTTGTAGGAAACAGGTGATTTTTTTTTAATAACCGATGAAAAATTCCTATGTATCTATATAGAATAGGGCTTAGAATGATGATGTACTGAATACGTGGTAACCGTATTGGCGTCGGTGTCCCTTCTTCTCTGTATATCTCTTTGTCCTCAGCCAGATGATGATAAATATTCGTCTTCATAGTTTACTTAATCTTTTTTTTGCAACATTTAATTTCTAGATATCGACGAATGTGTGGAAGGCACTCATCTATGCGACCAGTACCAGAACTGTCTGAACACAAACGGTAGTTACGAGTGTCACTGCAGGTTGGGGTACGAGCTGGACATCATCACAGGAGCTTGTGTTGGTAAGTACCTGTATAATAATAATCACGCTTTTAAAACCCAGAGTTGTAGAAAACCACAAACGTAAAGACAAAGATAACCAAGGTTGATTGTTAAAAAATGCTTATGGCATGTCCGCACATCAAGCTACTACAATCTGTCAAATTTCTTTAATAGATTTTCGACTTTATCGCTAAAGCGTTAAATTCAAGGTTCATTGGAAAAAATTGACGGTTTCGGCTAGCTTGATGTGCTGGCATCTGTACATTGGTGTGCTTAAAGTATTTCAAATGATTGAATACACAAATAACCAGTAGTCCCCCAGCAATAAAGTTTGGTGGTATTATAGGAACAGGAGGAGCTTCTGGCTAAATAATAACAGCAGCTCGGGTCGATCTTTAGGTTAAGCCGCACTTGCCTAGGTTGATCCGTGCCACCTCTGTACCTCGGAAAGCACGTTAAGCCGTTGGTCCCGGCTGTCGTTTGTAGATCTTTGACAGCCGTTACAGGTAGTCAGTGGCCCAAAAGTCTGAAAAGCAGTCTTACAAAAGGGTATCGTATTACCTAGTACTGACTGGGTTGTGGAGGTCCGATAGGCAGTCGCTCCATGTAAAATACTGATATTCAGCTGCATCCGGTTAGGCTGGAACCGACACCAACACAGTTAGGTAAAGGCTAGGCAGAAGATGATGAGTATTGTAAGGAACAGGAGTTCACTAACTTTTTTTTTCTCTCGCCAGACATAAATGAGTGCGCGACCCGTCAACACGACTGCATCCCAGAAGCTCAACGTTGTGACAACACGGTTGGCTCCTATCTCTGCATCAGGATAACTTCCTGTGGAACTGGATATGTGCTACATCATTCTACTGGGAAGTGCGAGGGTAAGGATAGCCAACTGATTTCTAATCATCATCATTAATTGCAGTTGAAAGACCTAAGAGACAGAGTGTCTCCCAAGGGCAGCTTCGATTACGGACTGGTGCTGGTGCTTCCCTCAAATAGCGGATTCCCACTAGCTACTTCAGATTACCTTGTGAGATGCACGTAGTACCTGAAAGTAAAGTCCCATCTTTTGAAAATACAAATAAAACACCTCATGAGTTTCGGTTTTGCCTTTTATCTACGGAAGCCTAAAAAGCTTTGACGATATTATTTTACCAATTACGCGAAAATTTCTTAATCCTTGTAAAAATCACAAGGGAGCATTGACATTGCCCTGCACCCATCTGCCACGTGTAAGGACAGTGGACCAGGCTCACGGCCAATACATGCCACATCGCTACAAACCCTGGGATAAACTGGATTCCTGCAACAAAGACTGTTCCATATTAGCCCTAGACAGAAAGCAGTGCAAGCAGACAAAGTAGGCATTTGACCTGCACTGGAACAGTACGGGCTTTTTATTCAATACTTCATCATTTCTCCCCAGACATCGACGAATGCGGTCTAGGCCTCGACAACTGTGGTCCCGACTACAACTGCATCAACATTCGCGGCTCGTTCCGTTGTGTGCGGAAACGCACCACCACGACATCTACCACGCCGGTACCGGAGTATGAGTACGAGTATTATGATTCTGAGTAAGTATAATAATAATAATATCACGCCTGTAATTCCCGAAGAGTTAGTCAGAAGTTAGTACCTAATAGTACACAAACGTTTCGTCAGTATTGTTTAAGTCCCATGTTATAGGGGGTGAGCCTATTACCATCAACCGGGCACAAATTCCGACTCCGTGACTGCTACTGAGTACTGATTTAAAAAATAATAGACTTAGCGCTATCGATAGTGATGAGATGATGAGATGTTTTCAATAGTCAGTTACGTAGGGTAATTTACGAAAATCAAAACAACGAACTAAAAACCTAAAAATTTTCAGCGAAGAAACAGAATCCAACAAAACAGCACCCGTCGAAAACCCACCAAAAGAACCATCGACAACCACAACTTCAACACCAAAACCTGAACCACCAACAACCGCTAGAACTACAACTGAAAAACCTAAAGAACCCGAACCAAGAATCGAAGACAATAACGTGGAACCACCTCCTACATACGAGAATACAAATGTATACAAATACGAACCATATGAACCTGTTTCGAAACCAAGCTACAAACAACCTGTAACTTCAGAAACAGAGGAACAAACGCACCTTATACCAACCGAACCAGAAGGTTATATAACAGTAACGGAACCTAATTACACGCCGAAGCAACCAGAATTAACCTTCAACCGTCCGACACCACCGTCGTACATTCCCGAAGCAGAGTTACCGAAGATACCTGAAGAGCAACCAGGAGCTACTTATCCTCCTAAGCAAGAAGAACACACGAATGAAACAACACCACCTGAAGAGCAGCAACCAGAAACTACGTATACACCAATAGAACAGCCAAAGCCTTTTCCTCAGTACACAGTTGACGTAAACGTAAGGGATCCAAGAAGGCCTATAGCAGCAACGGGTGCGCCCAGAAAACCGAAAGAGTGTCCGTTTGGATTTGAAGCTGACGAGTATGGAGCTTGCTTTGGTAAAATTTATTTTTCTTTTCAACAGAAATTATTATAGTCCGGGAGGTAGCGTTGCATTTTAGGTAGTGTTTTTACGCCGATAGGTTGCCATCTTTTACAATAGACTTCGAATGACTGATAAGTGAACCAAGCGTCAGCTGACGCACCCGTGGTGGATGCGGGTGTGGGTGGTTCCGGAAGTGCTAAAAAAAAACGATTTGAAGTCATAGTACGCCGGCTGAAACTTTTTTTTTCATAAATAGTTTACATCAAAGCTCAATAGAGCTTAAAGAAAATCGGTAGCTGCATGATGGAGGGGGGCTCGCATAAACTTGTAAACGAAACACGTAAAATAAAGTTATAGTATGCCGGATGAGTGATTGGTAAAATTATTAAAAGTACGAAAACAACAACCAGCTACGTGGGTAGCGGTGGAAAGACCGTCAGCTGACGCAGTAAAGATACAAATTATTCGATTATTCCTTGTAAACACACCTAAAATTATGATGCATGATTCTTTTCTCTTTCATTGACCAAAACTTGTGTTTAATCCACGTCTTTTGGAGTAGTTACACAAAATCTGATAGGAACCTATCAGATTTTTCGTTGTTTTTGCACAAAATAAGTACCACCAACCGTCACTTGTTTGGTGCAACTAATCACAGTATGTGAAATAAAAACGAACCTCGAATTTAAAATTTTAGATTCTAAAATTGAGACCCCATCACGTTTTAAAGACAGTACCTACGGACGGTCATAATGATGGCCATAAAGTTTAAAATAAACTTCAGCTTTGTAGACCGTCGGCTTTCTCGCTTATACCTACGTGACTATGTTTCTAAAGCCCTATGCATCATATGAACCTGTGATGAATACTCGTATAAATGATGATGAATGGAGAGTGAGAGGAAGGTCAAAGAAACGATGGATGGATTGTGTGAGGAATGATATGAAAGAAAAACGAGTAAATGATGGCGTGACGGTTGACAGGGGAGAATGGAAGAAAAACGTGTTGCGCCGACTCCAAGTACCACGGGACAAGGACCGGAAGATGATCGTAATTATGAAACTCCATGTATCTGTTGTAAAAACCTATAACTTTCTTCTCAATCTCTAGACATAGATGAATGCGTGACCAACCACCACAGCTGCTCTGGTCTCACCGAGGTCTGCAAGAACACGATAGGAGGCTACCTATGTAACTGTGCACCTGGCTTCCGTAGAGACCTGGTCACCAAGAGCTGTGAGTTCATCACCACCTCGTCTTCTACGACGTCCACGACTACAGTGCCGCCACCGCCTCCGACTTCTACTAGTAAGTCTTTGACATACATAACATCAAGCCTGTAATCCGTAAACGGTTAGGCAGAAGTGTACCTAATGCTCCCAGTTATTTTAGGATAAAATAGAATAGAATATACTTTATTGTACACAAAAATTTAAACAACTGTTTTACAATATTGCAAATTTTATGGTTACAATAACGGACTTATCGATAGTACTTCTGTCTCTGGGAGAAAGACCTCTGGACATCATTTAAAAGAGTGGCCAATTCTCTGATAAAACTAGAAACAGCTAAACATTTTAGCGTTATTTCTCTTTATTTTATAAAACTAAGAATATTTTTTTGCTTGGTGTCATCATCTTCATTAGTAAGGCAGTTTTGTGCTGGATCTAGGTCTCTCTGCAGCTCAGTTATTGTCATCCAGCTGCTAACTAGCGAAACTAAGGACATCTTCTTTACGTTTTCCGTAAAGATCTAGTTCAGACTCAAATCTTACATTATGAAAATATGTTAACCGAAATGATGTTTCTTTTGCAGAAAAGGCTTTCTTCTGGGGCTACCCGGATTATAATACTGGAGTCACGGTGAGGCCCTTCCGCTCCAGAAACCTGTGCGATGCTGGGTTCCATCATAATGCTAAGACTGGACAGTGTGAAGGTAAGTTTCATTCCAAGTGCAGCATTAGTAGTGTTTCTTGTGCTGTAATGAGAAGCGAGGATAGGACCACAAGGTAGACCCGCGACCTAAAAAAAATATCTGAAATTCGAGGTCGAGGCGATGCTGGGCTAGGTCCATTCAGCAGAGGACGTTGTTCGGTTGAAAGAAGAAGATAAAAGTAGCTTGTCAATCTTGCAATGTCTCAGAGTCTGTCAATAGAATCATTATGACAGTTTCACACACATACGAACCCCTAAGTTGGCGTTATCCTTAGAATCTAGCATATTCTTTTCCTATATTTGTTGTAGCTGTTACGTCTGACTATCCCGAATCTATTAACCAGCACTGAACAAACAGTTTTGCTTTGCGCAAGTTGATATTTATCCTTCTAACCAATCCTTCATCCCCAGACATAAACGAATGCACGAACGGGCAAGCGAACTGCGCAGCCGTGGAGATCTGCATCAACACTCCCGGAGGGTACCGGTGCGAGTGCCCTCCCAACTGGAGGCTGGACGAGGTGAGGCATCGCTGTGTGCCCGTCAAGAACAACGGCCAGTTCCCCACGGGATACGGGAATGAGCCTAGTAAGTATAGTGATATTCATGGAGTAGGTAAATTAGGTAGAAGGGAGTGTGCATCAATCTGATATTAACTACTGTTGTTGTTGACTTATGAAATGGCCAAAACGTAGTTTGGCGCAAAGTTGCCTCAAGCAAATTACTAGATGCATTAGGTACTTATTTAAATAATATTGTTCTAAATTAAAAAAGGAAGTAAAAACTCAATGTTTTAATGCACGGTATTAGACATGATGACAGGACTTGGCCTACGAAAATTTGCTGCTTTGGAATAATTTGCTGAACACCAAAATTCAGTAACGTAATAGTAATAATGGCCGTGGATCGATTTCTTAGCCGGTCTTTCTTGCTTCAGTGGAGGACATATTTTGTGAGCGACAAAGGAATGTTTGTTGAAAATCCAAGCAGACGTCAGACTCCTTCTGTAAACTAAACCCATGGTTAAATATTAGGGCTGGTGTTGGAAGAAGATTAGCATATACTAAATCTATAATCTTGTTTCAGTCTACCCATCCCTGCCTTCAAAGCCCGTGGTGCACACTACAGGCACCAAGTACGTGGACCCAGAGATCACTCAGTATCACGACCGCGGGTCTGTGTTCAGGTGTCCCGCAGGATACAGGCTCGGAGATGACAACACTTGTGTTGGTAAGGAGTACGAGAATTGAAACATTTTATTTTTTCCAAAAAATACTTGGAGAAGTAAAAGCGACTGCTTTGTTATTTCCCAACGTGACTGCTGAGTGTGGTGGAAACCTTGGTTCCCCAAGCAGGTTGATCCCCTGGTCGGATAGAATTGTTCAGACTGCTAGCTAAGTTCGTAGTCTGCATTTGTTTCCCCCATCCCCCAAGGGACTTATCTGGCTAAATGTGGGTATGCTGTCTACGAACCTCTGACTATTTGAGACATTGCAGATGTTATATGCGCTACACAGTATCGTCATTTACCAAAAGTCCAATTTACCTGGCCATTTTCAGACGTAAACGAATGCCTGACTGGCGAAGCGAAGTGCGGTCCCCAACAGATCTGCACGAACCTACCGGGAGGGTACTCCTGCAACTGTCCCACTGGACACCGTCTCGTCAAGGACCATGAGTGCGAAGATGTGGATGAGTGTACATTAGGTGGTAGTTTGGTAAGTTAAAAAAATAGGGTGGTTGGACTGAATCTTCTTTTGCTTGTGGATATCCACCTCAGAGATGTTAACCCAGGGACCAGATCAGACCGCTAAGCGAAATCACTCGATGTTCTTCAAATACTTTTAGGATGGGATTGGTACTTGCGCAGTTCAGCACGCTTCCCCGACTATTGGTCACGCAGTCACCTTTTGTAGCTTTTTTTTGTGTGACTGGCATTTTGTAAGTGAACCTAGAAGGTTGTCGTCTGCTTAACCGGACTATTCTGTCCTAAGGATAGTCCGGTTAAGTAGTATAGTCCTTTTTTTGTGTAAGGCCTCCAGCCAGGGGCAAATAACTTACAAACTAAGCGACTACACGCTAAGGGCACCCCCCGATAGCTACGGGCCTTGGCTTAGGGCGTCGCTGGTGGAGCAAGGGCTGTTTTAAAAATAAAGGCTCGCTGTGTCATCTTATCCGCAGTTACATATGTACAGTTTTGAAACCGATCAATTAAAAATCCCAAGAAAGACCTTATTACTTTTTTAATCTGATCTGTAACTTATTAATTACTCTTGTTTCAGCCCATTTGTTCACAAAACGCGGATTGTATGAATACTGTCGGATCTTATCAGTGTAAATGTCACATTGGATTTAGATCTGCACCCGTGAATGATAAGGTAAGACCCTTTTAACATTACTATTCTATCTAACTGCTGAGGAGCTCGAGGCTAAATAATAACAGCCGCTCGGATCAAACTTTTCCCAACTATGTTGGGGTCGGCTTCCAGTCTAACTGAATGCAGCTGAATACCAGTATTTTACACGGAACGACTGCTAAATACGATATCCCTTGATAAGACTGGTTGTCAGACTTCGGGCCACTGACTACTGTCAAAGATCTACATTTTCGAGGCACGGAGGAAACTCGGTATGTAATGAGTGGTCCACGGACCAACCTAGGCAAGCGCGGCTTAACCTGAAAATCGACTTGAGCGGCTGTAATTATTTAGCTTCAGTGGCATTTTTATGTGTCATCACTGGTGCAAGTGAACACGCACTTAAGACACTTATTTTCCTAGGTGTGCGTCGACGTGGACGAATGTATGGAATCTCGTCCCGGATCCCTCTGCCAGCACCGATGTAACAACGTGTGGGGATCGTACCGCTGCGCCTGCCACAGAGGTTACCGGCTCAATCCTGATAATAGGTCAGTAATTAATTTATATTAACTTATTACCGCTAAGAGCCTCTGATTTTCCTCGGATTCATGTTGCGTATTGTAAAATATTATTATTACTTGCTTCGGTGAAGGAAAATATCGTGAGGAAACCGGCTTGCCTGAGAGATATTTCTCGACGGCATGTAAAGCCAAGTCAGAGGCCCATGGGCGGCATAGAAACTCTGACACCAGTTTAGGCATTACCATAAGAAAAAGAAAGAAGAAGAAGAAGAAGACCGCTAATTGGTTGTATTGATATACCTTACGCTGATGTGTAAGGTTCGCTACCACAGATTTATCTTATGTACATTGTACACACGCCAAATACATAAGCCTATGATTTTCTTACCGCCTCCCAAGTCTCCTCTCTGTATCAGAGAGCGAGCCGTCATCGACCAAATGTTTTCGAATTTTGGTTTTCTCATATATACTGGTTCGTCACGATTTTTTTCTAAGCGACGTATTCCAAATGCTTAACCAAACTTAAATTCCTTATATCAAAAGTTAGTTATTCGATAATCGATTGTTTATCACAATCTGAAACTTTGACCTAACCTAACCCAATATTTTTGAATGAACCTCTACAACTGTTGCATTCCTCTACTGGATCCATGTCCTCATTAACAGTTTTGTTATACCTCTCACAGTACATGCTCAGATGTAGACGAATGCACCGAGTTCAAGTCTAAGATCCCGTGCGTGGGCCGCTGTCTCAACGAGCCGGGGAGCTACCGATGTGCCTGTCCTGCTGGCTACAGACTTTCTGAGGATAAGAGGAGTTGTATTGGTGAGTGGCTTTAATTATCAACTTCCGGGGTGTTATTTCTTCTGCCGACAGTGTGTTACAGACAGAAACACTCACAGCACCCATACGGTGGCCGCTGAATTGACAGACATTTGACGCTATGCAGCTTTGTTTCTGGAATAGCAACGCATCTGAGACACCACTTTCCATGGATGGGGCGGCACCATCGGCGCTTTTGCCACAACCAAAAAAATTCATATGCTTTTTCAAGTTTCCCTACAACCAGAATTTTTCTTTCAGACATTGACGAGTGCGAAACAGGCGAAGCTCCTTGCTCAAAGAATGCAGGAGCATCCTTAACATCCAGCGATGTCTGCGTGAACACGCGAGGTAGCTACCGCTGCCAGCGCATCTCCTGCCCTGCCGGCTACCAGCTGGAGAACAAGCAGTGAGTACAAACTAAAACACTGAGTTGCTGACATCGCCTGTCATCCAAAATACTCCTATACCTACTTAGGTTAATACGTGTCTGGGTGAACAAGGTGTCACGTTCTTCCATTGAGCAGGGGGGATCATCCGATCAGGCGGCTATTGTGTCTGCTGGGTTACTGTTCAACGTGTGTCTTCGGGAGCGTATATCTTTAATGATAACATTTCCATGAGTAACGCAGGATTCTGTTACGTCAGTGATGATAATGATTGAGTTTCATTTTTTGTAATTCGCTGCATCGTTGGTTCTAAGTCGTTATTTTCCTGCATAGCCACCTTTGGACCATCCCGACAACTTCCTCACCTACCATTCTAATGCGTGTATGTCCTGTTCTAGCCGCTGCAACAAGGTGGAGCGCGTCTGTCAGCCAGGCGACTGGAACTGCGCTCACCAGCCGACCACCATCTCTTACAACTTCATCACCTTCGTGTCTAATCTCTACATCCCCGATACTAAGGTACCGATTCATAACCTTATTTTATGAATAATTATTACTGGCCCATTACAGCCTCATTGGAAAGCCTCCCGCCTTTGCCCAAGCATGAGATCAAGATTTGGACAGCCAACCATCTTTCCTCTTTTCTCGATCTAATGAAATTGTTGGCAAATCTTTTAAAAATGAGTCCAGTTCATCCCTCATGAATTAAATTTTTCAACGTTTTTGATTTCTTGAAGTAGTCACTCAGCCTGAAGTCTAGATTTGTGACTATATTAAACTCAACGTATAAACACTGCATGGGATCAGTGTGTGCTGCATGTACGGAATTTGTTCTATGAAACTCAACTGCATTACATTATACGGACCCGACCGTAACGGCATCGCCTCGGATGGTAATTTGCTTGTAAAAATTAGATGATGTTGAGCATCCTACTGCAACGTATTTAATTATTTTCCCCGAAGAAAAACAGGTGTGATATTTTGATAAATATGATTTCAAAACCGAGTGTGTATTTTCAGTTAAAACTGTTCACAATGCGAGGTCCCGTCTGGCCGTACGTCAAGATGAGGTTCGAACTCAAACTGGTGAATGTAAACGCGCCGCCCAGCATCAAGAGGAAAGCTGATATTAATGACTTCTTGTAAGTATTCTAATTCAGATTCTGATTTAGGTTCGAAGAGCAGAGCGTTTTTATCATCATCATCTCTGGTCGTTTTGTTTCATCCACTGCTGAGTGTGGGTTCTTTTCATTTGTGCCATGCAGACGTACCTAGTTTGTTCGTGTCCCATCCAGGTCTGCCCGACGGGCTTTTGTTTGTGATCTACCTAAGTACCTACCCATTTTATTGTTGGTCTGCCATAATTCTTACTGTCTCTTGTAAACCCTTAAACGAACATTTTTGCTCGCAACATTGTTCGACTTTTATGTTAGGGGCACATGAATTGACCAGAAAAAATCTTATGCAATTAAAAACAGAAACAGATTTCTGAACATAGTTTGAAAAAACTTATATAACAGTAATTTCTTATACATTTTTCAGATTAACACAAAACAACAACGAAGGCCTAACCTCATTAGTACGACCGCTCGAAGGACCACAGAGCATAGAGTTGGAGATGTCTATGGAGCTGTACACTCACGAGCAGTTCGGGGGAACAGCCATCGCTAAACTTTTCATTTACGTCTCTGAATACGAGTTTTAAGAGCTGTAGTGGCGAGCAAGATTAGTGACACAGTATTTTTTTTTTTGTTTGTGGTCAGACTGTTGTAGGGTCGTTTTGTTTTGCAATTTTGTTGATTGAAACTAATTATATTTTTGGGCCAATGATTTCTGTCAAAACAATTAAATTACCATAACTGCCTTCAAAGTCAAACTACCTATTTATTTTAATTTTGGCACTTTTGTATGTCAACAATTACAAGGGAATACTGAGAATAGAATTGATTCTAGTACAAAGCTTCTTTTGCAAATGGGCGAAAAAGTAGTTTTGTATGGAGAAGAATACGTAAGAAACTCCATAGTTACTCTTTCGCAATATTTAAAAAAAAAATTTGACTATATTCATTTTATTATCTTCTTTGCTCGCTTCTTTAAACAAACCAACAATGTATTTTCTAAACTGCATTCTGTGAATTCAGTATTGTTTTGTTTTAAATAAGTATTAAGACCGTATTTTTATTTTTATAGCCATACTTTTACCCAACGTCATAATATTTACAATTTTATGATAATTGTTTTGAGTGACACATGAATTTGAGTGAATTATGGTGCTTATTAAAGTATAGAACTTCCGTAAGATATTTTTAGAACTTCGGACTTTATTTCAGATCAGGTGCATTCTTTAAAAAATATTCCATTTTGTTTTACCCAAAGACATTCAAATATTTACGAGCGAGTTTTACATAATTTACTGAAACAACCTATAAATTACTACTAAAGCTATCTTTTTGAAATACCTTTTTGATTTTATGAATAAAATCAATTACTTATCAATTTTTTTTAATCTTGGTCATTTATTTTGCTACGATTTGTACCTTTCTTTTTTTATCTTTATTTTTTTTGTAAGAGACTTAAAAGTTACATAATAAAGTTAGATTAATTGTCTCATGCAGTAAATCTGGAATAAATATTAAGGTGCCTACTATAAATGAAACAATATGTATAATACGTAGTATTTATTATTGTATAGACTTATAATAAAGTATGATTAAGTACATTTTATTTCTTGTTTTATTTCTTATTCTGATAAATCTCTAAATATTACGCAATCAAAGAAGTTTAGGAATGACTTCAACGTAATAAATTTGTAAACTTTAAAGGACTAGTTAAGTTTCATCAGGCCGTCTCCTAACCAAAACACGACGGTCTCATATTCGACTATCGCTTTCGTTAGGACACGATCAGTTATTCTACTACACCAAACACCTAGGTACTTCAAGGTTCAGGCTAGTTTATATACAGGGTATAAAGAACCCGTCAACCAAACATTTTGTACATCAAACTAAGTAACACTGCGTATTTTTTTTTTTGCTGTGAAAAATCACGGGTTTCGGAAGCGCTCAGTGTAACGCACTCAAAACATTGTGCTGATGGATGCATTGTATAGTTCGTGGAGGTATCTAAAGTACGGGATAAAATACAAAAATTAAAAAAAAAAATATGTTTGACCTTTAATATCTCCGTAATTATGTTCGTTCCCAGATATGGTCGACAACAAAAAAAAAACTCGCAATGAAGGAAGGAACAAGTGCCTTTCGGCTTTTGTAAGAGTGTTTTACACCCTTTATGTTAGTTTTAAATATTCAGGAGGTTGACCATTCTTAAACTAATTTTGATTGAATAATAACTCCTATTGGTTTAAACAGACTACATAGCTACGTAAAGATTATTTAAAATATGGAGTTTTATGGGGAGGTATCTAGTTCGAAGCAGGTACTGACAGAGGTTTCATGAAGGAAGATATTCACTACTTAGTTATGAATCTAGTTAATATAATCATGCGTTCAGATATGAATATTTGGCTTTATATTATGGTTTTACCGTTACATTGTACCGCGAAAGAGTTGTATTTCAATCGTTAAAATAAAAAAAAATATCGTTTGCACCAAACATCACGACCGTGTAGGTATTGCACGTTATTGTTTTTGTTTGTAAGGAACAGCATTTTTTTTTTAATAACGGTTAAGAAGTTCAAGAGACCCCGGCCGGCTAGAATTATGTTCTTACTGGATCTTTTTTAAAACACGATTATCCTTACACCGTTTGTATACAAGGTGTAATCGGACCCTTCACGAAGCCGTCAACCATTTTGGGCATCAAACTAAGTAACTCTAGTCAAATATTATTGCTGGGAAACGACTTTTTTGGGGTGATAAATCAATTTAGGGTAGGACTCAATGTAACGCACTCAAAACATTGTTGCGACGGTGTATTCAATAGTACAGGGGTAATGGAAGTATTTAAAGTAAAGTTATAATATTTAAAACTTGTCTTTAAAAAACACTTGAGAAAAAGTTGGAACCTTGACCTTTAATAGGTATCTCCGTAACTAGAAGGTTCCCAGGACACTGGTATAGTCCAGAGCAAGAAAAATGATCGCAATGACTCGAAGAACAAGGGCCTTTCAGCTTCGATAAGGATCTTTTTACACCCAACATTTTTCATAATGTCACACCGTTTTAGTAGTATCATGTTTCTAGCAAAAAATGTTGCTACATCAATATTCCGCATCTTCTGATGATACGATGACATGATGAGCTAAATATTCCTATTTGACAGCACTAACAGTTACAGATAATATATTTTAATAACATGATTTCAAAAATAATCAATTCTATCGATGGGTTGTCATTTAACAT
This sequence comes from Noctua janthina, assembly GCA_963576755.1. Classification (NCBI taxonomy): domain Eukaryota; kingdom Metazoa; phylum Arthropoda; class Insecta; order Lepidoptera; family Noctuidae; genus Noctua; species Noctua janthina. The sequence continues at coordinate 10,879,876 of OY755075.1, read as the reverse complement.
TTAGATAATTCAGCTACTTCATCTAAGCATGATGAAAAAGCATTAAATATTAAGTTTTCACTAGAATGACTAATTCTTTTACGTATTATTTTGTCGTTTGATATCGATAAGTTCTCTCTCCGATAGAATGTTAATCGAGAAAAAAGTTTCATTGCAAGTTGAAAATGTGCATCTACAAAACTAAAATTAAATTTAGAAAAAACCCAAAGTTTCTATTAAGGTGATTTTTTGCAATTTGCAGGTCAGTGTCAGGTTGTATGTTGATGAAAAATATGATTCTCGCAAGTAACACTTATTATGTATGTAGTTACAGCATTATAGTCATTAAAATTATCAATACAACCCTCTAAGCACCTGTCTCAATTGGGTTAAATACCCAATTTAATGACTTTTTCATGCAATAGTTAAAATAAATAAATAAAATAAGCCTTTATTGCTGTTTTCAATTATTACATTAAGATTTGTTACCGACGATCGGTTTTTTTAATAACAGCTTGTCCTTCGACAAAAGCCTCCTCCAAAGACTTCCACCTATCTCTGTCTCTTACATTCTGGACCGGCAACTCTTTTGAGATCATCTTCCCAGCGTTTCATTACTTCTTTTACCATCCCTGGGCTACCACTCTGATATTATTCTAGTCCATTTCTCATTTCTCTCTCTCAGCATATGTCCTGCTAATTTCCATTTAAGTGTTTTGCATACTTTATTCACATCTCTAAATTAGTTAAATTGTTAAAGTAAGTTAAATAGTTACATTTTTAATTTTATTTAATTTAATTTTATCTTTTCTTTTTACCCCGATTACACTTCTCTCTATTCCATTTTAACATACTCTTATTTTGTAAGTTAGTTTCTCTGTTAATGACCATGCAATAGTTATTAAATTCATCATCATCTGCCTAGCCTTTTCCCAACTATGTTGGGGTCGGCTTCCAGTCTAACCGGATGCAGCTGAATACCAGTATTTTACATGGAGCGACTGCCTATCTGACCTCCACAACCCAGTTAGTACTGGGTAATACGATACCCCTTGGTAAGACTGGTTGTCAGACTTCTTGGGCCACTGACTACCCTAACGACTGTCAAAGATCTACAAATGACACCCGGGACCAACGGCTTAACGTGCTTTCCGAGGCACGGAGGAAACTCGGTATGTAATGGGTGGTCACCCATCCACAGACCAACCTAGGCAAGCAGGGCTTAACCTAAAGATCGAACCGAGCGGCTGTTATTATTTAGCCACGAGCTCCTCCGAATAGTTATTAAATTAAAAAATTAAAAAAAAAACAAAAATCGTTCGAAAAATTGAATTTCGCGGGCTACCCTCGTATTACACCTTACTATACAATAAGCAAAGTAACCTACAATTCAGTTTGGCATAACTTAAACCTTAAAAAAACCTCGAAAGTGACGCAGTTCAAGATCAACAAAATTTGAAATACTGTACTGCCCGCGACACGAAAAATAAAAAGAATCCGCGCTTATTAATAATGGGATAATCCCGTATCGTATCGTATCGGAGTAAAAACTTATCAAGATCAGGACAATGAATGTCTAATTATGATAAGAATTGAATTGACAATAGGTACGGCGTTTGTTCCCTAATCTTTTTATTTTCCAGACCAATAGTTAGGCACTAATGGCTCTTCTGAGGACTACATATATATAGGTTTTGAAACTAAACTGTGCATGCATGAAGGTACAGGTTTCCAGTACGGACAAGTCGGTACGTATCGGTAATTCGGTACCGTTGATCAGTGTAGATGAAACAAACAACATCACGCCTGTAATCCCTGAAGGGTTTGTGCAGAGGTCTACCTAATAGTACCCCAGATTTCGCTAGTTATGTTGTAAGTCATATGTAATAGAGGGCGAGGCTATTGCCATGAATCGAGCACAAATTCACACTCTGTCCTGATGGAAAAACCTAATAACACTTTGCCTAATCCGGGAATCAAACCCAGGACCTCATGACACCCACCCACCAACGTGGCAGTCCGAGTGAGAATGTATTGTTTTATAACCCTAGTTTATCTACACTGTAGATGATAATCCCAGATCCATATCCCGGGTTATACAACAGTTGCACATTGTAGGTACCAACCTGTTTCTTTATCTTCAAGTGCATATAGAAAAAAAGGGACTTTATTATGTTAATCGCGACAATCGAAACCTGTATTTTTATGCAAGCACCTTCAGTGTCAAAACATTAAAACTCGATAATAGGTCGCAAGAAATGAAACAAACGCCCTTACATTAAAAATTGACTAGTTTTCCTTCTACCACTACATCTAATTTCCACTAATAGTGATGTCCTACGCTATCGTACGTGCTCGAATGGAAAGAACAGTAACCGGACGTTAATATGACGTGCCGTAAAGACTCGGTACAACCTGTAGGGACAAATTGCAAACGTGGTTCCGAACACGAATGCCTCCATACAAATATCCATTTGTCAGTATACGGCCCTGGTGCTCGCGGGTGCGGGCAGCGGGGCGGTGAGCGTGGCCGTCCTTAACAGAGGTGTCCCGATCGGACAGCGGGCCGGGCGGCTCACGCGATGAACGTGTCAGGCGACGTTGTTGCAGCGGCTGAGCGACTGACTGCTGCGCGGCGTGTCGCGGATTCGATTTTCGCACGAAAAAATTTTGTATAGGCTACAAGTACTTTTTTCGGTTCTGGCTGTTTGTGTATGTGAGTTTATTTTTTTGTAAACGCACCCGTACGTTACAGGAGAAATTTCAAGAGTGGGGTAATGTTTTTTTAAAAATAACACAAAAAAACAAAGACTTTCGTTGCCACTCGGCACCCGCTTTTGACGAGGACGCGCGTGCTTTTTGTAATTCCTTACAAGTCTCGAGCATTTGTTTCATACGTTGACCGCTCCGCTGCCCGCAGCCGCTCCCACCTGGTCCACCCAAGTGTCGGAATTCCGCAGCCGGTGCGTAATTATTTGTCGGTAGCAGTTTGAAATTTTTTTAGAGATGGTCTCATCCATAGGTCTCGTACACATACTTGTATAAGTGTCACAGACGACGCTCTACAAAGGTGAACATTTTCTAAAACTCGACCTGTCATAGTAACTTCAGGGTAACCTACCGTATTAACAAACACTACCACAACTATTCCTGAGATCCATACCTAACCCTCATTGTTTCACATCCCTTCTTATCACAGAGCAAACGACTCGGATTATGAGGTTGGTTATGACCCGTGGTTTAATAAACTCATCATTACTCTCTTGTCCCAATTCATTTGGGGTCGGCGCAGCACGTCTTCGTCTTCCATACTTCTCTATTACTCGTCATCTCATCAGACACCTCCTTTCGTGACATATCATTCTTCATACAGTCCATCCATCGTTTCTTTGGTCTTCCTCTACTCTTATACCCATCCACAGTAATACTCGAAGCTTTCCTCACTCCATTTTCCTCCGCATCACATGTCCATACCACGATAACCGATTACCACACAACTTTTCAGTCACCGACGCCACTTTCAGACTTCCTCTCATGACTATGAAAAATATAAACCATCACTCCTTTAAATCCCGAAGGGTTTGGCCAAGGTGTACTTAATAATACACCTACATTTCGCCAGTTATGTTAAAGTCCCATGTAATAGGGGGCGAGCCTATTGCCATCAACCGGGCACAGATCCAGACTCCGTGGCTGCTACTGAGAAATTCTTAAAGGAAAATCCCAATAACACTCTGCACGACCCGGGAATAGAGCTCAGGACCTCTTGCTCAGCAGTCGAACTTGCAACCACTAGGCCAACGAGGCAGGTACCATGGCAGCAATGCCATGGTTTCTTGTAATCGTTTCTTCAAAGCTGTTTTGGTAGACGAGCGCTCAGCATAAAGCTTATTTTTAAACTTTAGGCGACGAGTCAAATAATCAAGGGCCGTTTCCTATTCATAACGGAACAATGACGACTTTAACCATTACAAAAAAATCACGAACTTCAGTCATTCCTTTCAGTTATTTTACATCTGACAACAAAGATCACCGTTTTATTGACAGAGATGCAAAATCGACGTGGGACTACTGGGAATGGACTTTTCTCTCCCATACTATTCACTTCTATTCGTGATCTCCTATCCCTTTTTGACAACAGAACCTCTATCAAACCACGGGCCCTCACCACACCGCATACCAAGTTAATCACAACATCTCCCCTACTCATACGGGTCCACTATGTCCAGCACAGTGAGACAGCCGTCCTGCGAAGCTATGGCTACTGCCTTCCCTCCGTGTGCGCTGGCGACGCCTGTCACTTCTGCTGGGGCTCGGTATTCAGCTATGGCGCGGCCGTCTACCCTGTAACATCATAAGCCCATTTTTTTTACTGCATCAGGCATCTACTTTGTAATAATTGGGCTTATACGGGATGGAAAGGACACCGACGCACCACGTATTCATTACATCATTCTGAGCCCCCACATAGAAATTTTTCATCGGTTATTAGTAAAACTCAGCTGCAATACCTACACTACACGGTCAAAATGTATGCGGTATTTCTTTCACCTCGTATAAAAGTAGTAGATTTAGGTAACGTAAAAAGAGGTCTGCTAGTATTTAAAATGGTGACAAGATACTAACCGGTCTTATACTTATGATAGCTCTGGGCGGTTATTGAAAAATTTGGAATGGAAAACGCCAATAACGATTAGTCCAACGTGGGAATCGAACCCAAGACTCTACAAAGCTATTAAAGAAGAAGAAGAAAAGACAAAATGTGGATAACTAGTTGGTACTTGTTGTGGATAGTCAGAAGCTTCAATGTCTTACCAAAGGGTATCACATTACCTAGTAACTGGGACATGAAGGCCAGGCAGTCACTTCATGTGAAATACTGGAATTCTGCTGCTTTCGCTTAGCCTGGAAACTGACCTCAACATAGTTGGAAAAAAGCGAAGCAGATGTATAAATTTACTTACCTAAACACCCTCAAAGTCTTCCTCCCACTATGATAATAGAAGACATACTGATCCGTCGAGCTAAACATGGTGATAATAGAGAAGACGCCCTCAGCAGCCCTGTAGATCAGCTGCTGTACCGAGTTGCCTCTCTTCAGCTCGATGAGGTCCAGACCTCCTCGGGTGGGCGCACAGAGGCCGATTTTACCGTCGCGTGTGCAAGCGCCGTTCCAGCGGGGGACGAGTCTAAAACCAAGTATTTTTTCATGTTATTGACTAGCTGACTAACTCACCTGGTAATATAAGTTGTTATATGAGAGACAACGCAGATTCGAAGATGCGTTACGGCCCTAGAAATAAAACAGAAATGTCTGACACGCCACCGATGCACCGGCACCTCCAAAGCAGAACGTATCAACGTTGCCTAATTACAGAAATAGGTACAATAGTAGTACCGATGTCACGAAAGGCTGTACCATTTACCGCCATGTTTAAAAATGGATGTCAGTTTCTATAGGTCATTTACCTAAATAGTTAAGTGAATTTTAATTATTTTTTTGAGAAATTCCGAGAAAAAAAATGTATTTTAATTACATAATAAAAATACGTAAATGATTGGGAGATCACCTTTTAAGCAAGGAGATGCTTGTGTTAGGTGACTTCGCTCATTATAGTGTATGCAATTGAACACAAAATAAAAAGAAAAGAAAATACAAACATTCAAAAAGGAGCGCACATTTGTGGGTTATTGAGTGTGTGTATGTGTGTGAGGGTGGGTGGGTGTGGGTGTGTGGGGGTGGTTGTGTGTGTAATGGTGTAAACACTACAGCCACATTATATCGGAGTGATCTGTCTTCTTTATTGAACCTCAGGAGTTGTTTGATTAAATAGTGGAATATCTAAGCCGGAAATCTAAAGAATGCTCACCTGACATGCCTCTTTGTCTTGATGTCCAGTATACCTGCTTTATCGTTGCCTACCACAGCCACCCATAGTGGCTTGTGTGGCAGTGCCACTATCGACTGTATGTCTTTGATACCACTGTTTTTAATCGGGATCCTGAAAGAGAACATTCACATTATTCTCCTCCAGTCGGATGAAAGGCACCAAAACAGCAAATATTTTTTTGTGATCATCAGAAATTCTTAATATCATTATTGTTCTGCGTTGGCGGCTGCTGCCTGCTTGTCCTGAACTATGAAGCATGAAGAACTGAGTTTTACCGAGACTGAAACTTGCGATAGTTGGCTAACGAAAAGTAAAAACATTAGAAGTTCGAATAATCAGTAATTGTCAACATATCAGATTATTACTGAACTCAGAAATCATAGGAAATCCCATTGGAAAGTTTACACTTTATCATCAAAATCACCTGTGCAGTCTGGCACCAGTCCTAGCATGGAACACATGCAGACAGTCCCTGGAGGACTTGTCAACTCCTGGAGCCACGATGTGGTGTTCATCTGCTGATACCACGGCAGCCTTGTATCCGGTGCCTCGGAGCTCGTACTCAGCTGTGTAGATCCTTTCGCCCTCTGCAATGAAGTTCAAGGATTTAGAGACAAATAAAATCAATAAAAAAATCCCAAAAAAAAGTTTATGGAAACCTAATCTTGGTTCGAATTTTGATCTTTGGGACCTTGCAGTTTTTCATTCAAACTTGCACTATCTTTCAAATTTAAACACTGATTATTTTGGTCCCTGTTTGGACTTATTCACTAACATAATGCACAATGCACACGCACAGCCAATACCACTGAATCAAAACTATACAAGCATGAATTTTTGCACAAGAATTTCTTATTTATAAAATGCTAGATCTACTTCTTCATCATCTTCCTACCCTTGTCTCATGTTATCTGGGGTCGGCGCAACACGTTAGGTCTACATGCTAGATCTACTCAAGGAAAGATGGGAGATGCTGTAGTGCAAAAGGCGTCTCTGTTTATAAAGACCTACCAGGAATCGTCCTGGCTACGATACTAGCCACTCCAACATTGTCAATGTTCTCCGAAGCCGCCTGCATGGAGATCGTAATGAACTTGGTGCCATCTTCTAAAAGTAGTACTTGCTTGATGCCTTTCTGTTCTTCTTTGAATATGGCCTTAAAAGAAAAAAAGTTAAAATTTCGGTCTTTTAAAAGGCAGTACTAGCACAATTTTCATAGCGGTATTAAATATTGCAGAAGTAATTTCAGAACCAACAAGACTAGAATGCGAGAGCCAAACGTAGATAACTTATCATTTAATTTTTTAGCTCTTGCATTTACAACTTCAGAATTCACTATAATGATCAATGAGAATATTGTGATGACATAGACGAAGACTTGGAAGAAGCCAGGCAAAGTCTAAGTCTAGTTTTATATCTGGCGAATTATTGGGCTAATAAAATATATTGTCATGCCAGCGATACGACGAAAAAGAAGAACACCAAGCAATAAAAAAAGATAAAACAAAACATTTACCTGTTTCTCCGGCGTATCCCAAATCACCACATTACCGGACTCAGCAGTCACAACATTATCCCCAGTGGGGGTGATGACAGCGTGGGTGACGATGGCCCCCAGTGGTGCCTCAGCCAGCTGGGCCAGCAGCTTCCCTGTGCCGGTGTTCCACAGACCCCAGCAGCTGCGGGTCACTGTTACTGCTAGGCATTTGTCTCGGGCTAGGCTGGAAATAAGGGCGACAAGGGTGAATTAACATTTAAGTAAATTCTTTCTTTTTTTACTACTTGGAAAAATTTTAGAGTATTTGATCCCGGATGGTGGCGACGTTCATTGCGGTATCAGTAACATTCTTTACGTCATCAGACGTGCTAGTATACGGACACTTAGGGAACTTAAGTAAGTGGACTTGGTCTGATCAGGAGAACCTAATGATCTCATGAATACTGGACAGGCTGGATGCGAAAGACAAGACAGATGTTATGGCTAATTAAAACGTAACTCAGAATAAATGTTCAAAATATATCAGTTCTGAATTTACCTGATAGAATCAATAGGCAGTTCCTGGCGATCGATCTTATGGACTTGCTCAAAAATATTATCGATGTTCCAGATCTTCACTGTTCTGTCGATAGAGGAGGTAATAACATTGTTCCAGGAGCCCACAGTCAAGGGTTCCAGCTGGACAATCCTCCCGAAGTGTGCATCCAAGACCTTGATCAGCTTCGTAGTCTTTAGGCTCCAAACGTAGAGGTTCTTTCTGGGAATTGATGGAATTGTTTGTTAGAAAGAAAATGTCTACGAACACAGAACAGTCAAAGACAATCAGTGATAAATTATTGGTTGAAAATAACAATTTTCACACGTCCACCAGTGACCGTACTCATCATACCCGTATCATTGTATAGCAGTTCACTGCTGGATAAAAGTTATTCGAATTATTTGCCTCACTAAGATCAATACTGCACTTTCCACCCAACGAATTTACGAACTTTCCATTCAGGTTAACGACTATCGCAATTGGTACGTGAGGGCCTTGCTTGTCTCTGTCTTAGGTTATAAACCATAAATTCTCAATGCACAAACACAAAGATAAGCAGTTGCAGTCTTTTCATACTAATGTCTCTTGAGACGATATAATTAATTCAAAAACGGTAAAAAATCCTGCTTAATTTTCAGGGTGATGATGTTGAAGCTGGTGTTAAAATCAATATACCTGACCCCAGCGACAGCATAAGTATTGTTATTACTGATCATGAAGGAGTTGGAGAGCGTCTGCTTGGTCGAGATGTTGCGGATCGTGTGAGGGAGCTTCAGGACTATGCCGTGGAGGCGATGGTCTATTTCTGGTTCTTCTGGCTTCTCCTCCTGGAAGGGGTGGTAGTAAAAAACCAGCTTTTTAAATTTGAAGACTATTTTATTTTTGTGTATTATTTAGCATATTCTATCCTTCTTATTTTTGGACGTCTATTTGGTTTTCCTTTCCCGCGTCCATAGCTAGCCTGTTGAGATTGGCCGCCATGGTCAAAAACGTCGGTCAGGAGAGCTATTATAATATTTAGGTTGAGTTTGTTTTATTTAGAGCCATCAACAATTTGTGCTTTTTGGTTTTTTATTATCCTTTCTTTCAAACGATCTCTACAAAAGTTAAGAAAAAAGTAGGTTGCTTACTTCTTCGTTCTTATCAGGTGTGATAAAACCCATTTTATCATCTTCTTTAACAACAGGTTCAGGTTTAACTCTGGGTATTGTGTAATCAAAGTCCCAAACCACGAAACTGTACGTTGTTGTAGCTGAAATAAATATTTTTAAACGTTAAAATCCCATTGCTTACATAAAAAATGCATTGCATTTAGTTGTCTCAAAAAAAAACACATACTGTTTCCCATCATCAGTTATCTTTCTTTCAAATTGTCTAACCATGCTTGCAAGCTGTCAAGTCCCCATTTCGTAGTATCGGCATGAACTATTGAGAAATGGCTCATCAACTACTCAGCGACTGCTGAACATAAGGCTCTCCCAAGTTGAGTATCCAAAGTGAAATAGTGACTTATCAGCGAGGCAGCTTCGGCAGGCATCCCAAGAGCCAAAAACTAGAGAAATAAACAATTACCAAACAGCATGCGATCTTTCTTGCCGCGTTTGAGCTGCAGCATCGCTTCAGCCGTATCTGTCTCTTTGTGAAAGATCTCCTCTACCTTGATCCAGCATTTCTCTTCCACGTTTAGCTCGAAGATTGATATCTAAAAAAAATTATAAGGTGGTTTGATGACTGTATCTCTAGTCGTAAGTGTCAACCTATGGTCACGACACAGTCTAATCTGTGGTCACGTCAGTGTTAAGCTCAGGTGGCCTACCATGACGCCTTGAAGCAGGAGTAATTCCAATGTGGGAAAGAGATGGCGCTAGACGACCTGTATAGCTCAGTCTCTTTCCCACACTGGAATTACTCCTGCTGACGTCATAGTAACCCCCCCTGGTCTCAACAGTGTCCACCTCTGACAAGTCAATGTCTGTCTATGATTACATGACTAACTATGGTCCGGTGAATGTTTATCTGCGGTCCTCTACAACTATGATCACTAGAAGACTAGTGTCTGTTGATCAGATGTACAAGTGCATGTCAAAAATCATCGTAATAAATTGCTGAACTATAAAAATAATGAAAAACCTTAAAGGATTTCTTCAATGACGGGGATTCCATTCACGTAGTGTGACATAACATCAGGGAGGCTAAACAAAGTGACGATCGTTTTCGTTTCGTACATCTCACTGTCTTTAAACTAGATTGATATAAGATTTTCGTAGCTTCCCATTTCAATACATTTTTGTCATATTTTACTTTGTTAGTTAATTCTGTCAGTCACATTTACCTGATATCCCCTCTCAGGATCACTGCAATAGATCCTGGTCCAATGCTTGTTCATGGCCAGAGCTCCGCGGCACCTCAGTGGCTGCATCCACTCCCCATCCTTGCAAAACTGCACCAGAAGTCGGTCCTCATCCAGGTCTCCACTCCACATCACAAGGAGGAAGTTCTCTAAGTCACGGAACTCCATTGCTGTAAAGGTAAACTTTTTATGTTGCTCGAGTGTTTATTACCTTACCATTCCATAATTTTTCGCTTTCCGAGAGAAAAAAAAACTTCCCGTTTAGAAAAAAATGGAATGTGATCGTCTACTCAGCTAGCTAGCTTTATGCTATACAGTCAGCATTCCAGAACTTTTCAACTCCAAAAATTTTCAAAAGGTGGTTGGACACTCTAGTCAACGTCATTTTCAGCTAGATGCAAATCACACAGGACCGGTCATTGATGTGAATCATCCACCATACTCACAAAGTATTTCCCAGCTAATATCATCAAAAGGTGCAGTATCTGGCGCCGGCAAGGTCTGCTCGTGCTCGCCTCTCATGCTGTACTGTACCCAGGAGTGAGGCCCGTAGATGAACATGTGGTGGTTCAGGACGTACACACCGCGAACTGTCTCACCTGGAGGTTAAGTTAATGAGAATTATAACTAGCAAAATCTAAATCAATCAACTTGGTCTGTTGGAGTCCATTGCTGGATAGGCCTGTCTCAAGATGCGCCACAAAACCCTGACCTCACCACCTTCCACATACCCTCTATCACGGTCACCTTTTTAGGGTCTTCTTATCAAGTAAACTGCACTTGTATTTGTGTGAAAAACCATTTTGGTCTTCAAGTTTGTAAGTGGGAGGAGATCCACTCTACTTCACTCAGTTCCAAGCAATTCGTTTAGTAAAAAGGTGATGAAGTGAATTAGCTTCTTATAAACTAAGGTAAAAATTGATAAAACCTTTACTGACCTTCCTCAAGAGGGTTAGCAATCGTGACGTATTCACTAGTCAACATGTTCAGGAGCATTGACTGAAAGAGCATAAACCTCAAATTAGTTATATTAGTTAATTAAACTTAGTAAAGTTGTTATAAATAAATAAGTACTTTATTTAGTTACCCACCTAATTTAATGTTTGTGTTTAATAATATTTGCACTTCATTTTCACTTCATGTCATTTTTACCACCTTTTGTACCACATTTACAGCAAATAAATAATGTTAACTTTGTAAAATCAATAACAGTATACTAACAAGAAAACACAAGAAAACAAGGAAGAAAAGCACAGATCAACTCACGACAGAATTATTAGTACACGCAGCAGCCCATTTATTATCTGGAGAAAGCTCTAAGTTCTGCATTATGCCCTCGAGTTGAGGACAGAGGTCCCTGGCCAGATCTGACGTGGACAGGTCCCAGGATATGACCCTGCTAGAGATAGAGACGACATAGCGCTTATCTGAGCTCAGTCGGAACGCGAAGACTGCAAACTGGTGACCTTCTAAGGAGTACTGAAAATAGAGAATATAGGATTTTGGGGTCATTACTTTACAAGCATGTCATGTGATGGTTAGTGATTGAGCGAGAATTTTCGGTCCAGATTTACAATATTTCTCATTGCTTCACCTTAGCGGTAAAAAGATCAAATATATTTGGCCCTCAATTCGGATACGAGAACTCCGCTCACTGATACAGTTATAAGATTATCAAGTGCGCAGGTGACAGGGTATGTGGTGCAAGGTGGTAGATACGCCATTTTCTGTCGAGAGACGCCGCATGCTCACTTGATATTTGATACTGAATGGCATAAGAGTTTGCAAACTATCTACCTCGTTTTCATTTAGTGGTGAAAGAATAGATGTTTTTGGGTGCAAGAAAGGAACTGAGTAACGGAAAAAATGATAATCCGGACAAATCTCTCTCAGACCTTATTCATAGCGATAGAAAAAAAAACATGATGACCAATCATTGGTTGTATGTTTAGGATTGTTGCAGCACTGTCTTTATTCAGCCAGCAATATGGTTCTGTTTACGTTAAAACAATAACGAAGTAATCATCACCAATTACTTCTTCATGCAAAGTCAATCTCAGACCTTTCTTTTCCATCAGCTTATCTACCTTCAAAGGTCCGCCCGGGGTATGCAAACAATGATGCGACGGCAGTAGCGCGCAGTGCATCTTCCCGTTGTTGACGCACTGCTTGAGGAGCGAAGATATGGCGGGGTTGCCGGGTGCCTCGGGCAGCAGACGCCCCACTAGCTGCGGAGCGAGCATGTCGGAGTACGTGCCCAGGATCGCGCCGCCCAGCCGGAGGGCGTCGGCTACTAGCATAAGTTCTCTGGAAGTGTTAAATTGGAGTGAAAAACCTGTCCAGAGTGTCCAGTCATGGCGTGCATTTGTCAGTTATCGTAACACTAGGCATAAACGTCTCTGATCATAATAATTGAATTATTCATACCTTACAGCATCTTTATTGACATGCAGCTTGGCATCTTCAAAGTCGGCCAGCACAGCTTGCAGAGGACAGCAGTTTAGCTTAGCGTGAAGCCACTCATAGTTGAACAGCACTTCAGCGTACAAGTCAGTGAACCGCTTGGAGCGCACCAGGTGGAATGGTAGTTCACCAAACTGGAAAATGTACAGTAAATGGAGGTCAGACTATGTCCGGTTCCTGGTGATTCTTTTAGTAGGAGTTTAAACCAGAGTTATCAACATAGCTCACAGAATAAGTAAGCTAAAATGGCAATGGGCCGGCCATATTAGCAGTAGAACCGATGACCGTTGGGGTAGACGTGTTCTTGAGTGGAGACCGCCAATCGGCAAGCGTAAGGTGGGACGCTCTCAGGCTCGGTAGAGCGAAGATCTTGGGTGTGGCTGGTAGCAACTGGATGAGAGTTACTGTTTTCTCTTTACCTTTCTCAAATTATATCTCCTGTTAGCCCCATCTGCTGACATGAAAATCAGCGGCTGCAGAGGAACCTTCCTGTCTGCCACTCCCTCTCTGTCAGCCAGGTTGAAGCGGTGACGTTGGATCTCAGTGTACTTGAAGGGTTTAGGTGTTCCACCACCCCATATACCTGGAATATGAGAATACATACATTCATAACTACAGCAACCCCAAAATCGGTTGTTAATTTAACTAGATGCAATTGATTCCAGTATTTTACATGGAACTACTGCCTATCTGACCTTCACAACCTAATTACTGGGTAACACGATTCCCCTCGGTAAGACCGGTTATCAGACTTTTAGGCTTCTGATTACCTGTAATGGCTGCCAAAGATTAACAGTCAGGACCAACTGCTTAACGTGCTTACCTGCGTTCAAAGGTAAGGTATAGTTATATCTTCGTAATATTCTTCTGACTGACTGGTTTCTAGTTAAGAAGAAACTTGACAGTACTAAGGATCAGGGTGCGTTTCATTGTTTTGATTTAATGAGAGCATTACGAGAAATTAGCATGATAATGAACCTACCAAGATAATAATCAGCGATCATGGAGTGGAAGTACATGGCCATGTTCATGTTCTTGAAGTACCTCTCGCGCGCGGTGTCCCGGAACTGCCTGTGGTACCAGTTCATGACGGAGACACCGTCTGCCTCGCGCTCGGAGAGGTAGTTTGGAAGATCGTTGCGGATCCTGAAAATAACAGTAACATAATAATAAAAGATAAGTTAAAAAAAAAGAGTGGTGGTATTTGACTTTATGACGATGCATTTAGAAGTCGGTTAAAGAAAAAAAACATATGGCTTTGACTATCCAAAAAAAAAAAATGTGTCTTCGAAAATCACAAGAAAGCAAATGAAAACTATACGTGTAAAATCTATACAGATGTCTGTGATCGATGAAAATAGAAAGAGGCCAAAGAAACGATGGTAAGATTGTATGATTATGTTGTGAATGAAAAGGGAGTGAAGGAAGACTGACAAGAGAATTGAAGAGAAGAGCAATTTGCGACAAAACCAAGTAACATGGGACAAGGGCATAGAGAGGAACTGCTCTGTCTCGCTGTCTAACGATCTACTTCATTTACCTAGTCCACAGCAGCGGTGGTATTCTTCTGACAGGCGGTAAATGGTACTGGTAGACATCATCCAGCACTTTGTCATCCAAGGAAATCAGGTCTTCTAGTTCTGTCTCTGAGAGTCCACTGCGAGCGGCTGTGATGTAGGCTAGCGCGTGGAAGACTAGGAGACGACCGTGCTGAGGATCAAATTAGTATTTCATAATATTTAAAGCTGTAGGTTATGCATAATTATATATAGGTACAGACCTTTTTATAAAATGGTAAAGAGCTAGAAGACTATCAGTTGTAATAAAATGTAAGCCAACGTTTGCCGAAAATCACATTAACAGTGTCGCCAAGCAATCACGAATTTTTTCATCCATAAATCTTCCTGTCATGCGATTAGCAACCTACACTACACACAACACTAACTAAGAAAATCAAAATCTTGCGGGATGTGTAAATAGTTAGGTCAAAACTTATACTGTCATTTACGGGATATCTTCCGTGATTGTTCATTATTTTGAGCTCCCGATATTTCGACGCTGTTGCAAGCGCCATGATCGCGGGTTGACTGGAGAATGCGGGTCGGATGCGGAATATCGGGAGCTCAAAATAATGAACAATCAGGGAAGATATACCGTAAGTGACAGTATAGGTTAAGTTGTAAACCGTGAAAGCATAAAACAGTGTTAGTTAGGTCAACTTTGCGTTTTCTACATAAAATATAACCACGTAAGAAGTTCAGTACATAAGCAATTTGTGGAGGTACTAATTGAATAAATTGTGATCTTTTGAAGTAAGTTTCTGTACCTGCTTCTCAATTCTTTCAAAAAGCATCATGATGGAGTCCATGACAGTAGATGCCAAGTGAGTATCCTGAGGTTTGGTGTAACTTCTCCATCTGCATACCTGGAAAGAGAATGAGTGTGTTGTTTTGTAACTGCTAAGAACGATCTATTGACAAAATCGGAGAATCCTCAAATAATATCACGCCGGTAATCCCCGAAGGGTTAGGAAGAGTTGTACCTTATAGTACACCCACATTTCGCCAATTAAGTCCCATGTCATAGGGGGCGAGCCTATTACCATCAACCGGGCACTGATCCAGACTCCATGGCTGCTACTGAGAAACTCCTAATGGAAAAATTAAATAACAATTTGCCCGACCCAGGAATCGAACCCAGGACCCTCAAGTCAAGAATCCAATATCTGAAAAAAATCAATGTGATAAAACAAAGTTGTACCTCAGCAAAGACAAGTTTCACGAATATTGGAAGCGAACAGGAAGCGATAGCATTAGATACTAAACGCCACTGATAGTTCGATAGATCTCGAGCTGCTGAAGCCATCCATAGCCTGAAATAAAACAAATGTGAACGTGAACATTGACTAGCAAAAGCTCTTTTTCAGAACTGAATCGTTGTCGCGTTTTTATCCCTTAAAGAGAGATGAGATGAGATGCTTTGCAACTTAAATAGTAGTTTTGGGGGTATGGAGAACAGGGTGTAAAGTTCTTCATCCCTCATCGAAAAGGGAGGATCCTCCGAACAGACGGATGTTTTGGATGGTGGGCTACTGCCCGACAGTTGTTGTCGGGTTTTCTATATCGTCTTAAGTCGCGGATAACTTTACTTGTGCGATGTAGGATTTAGATTGTTTTAGTTCATACACTGTGTCATAGATGGCGCTGTAGTAATTTTTGTTCTATGTTGCTGTAGTACTCTTTGTCGCTACAGTATTCATATTTATAAGAAGTATGATCCTCATATCCACCTAAACCACTTTGTCTTTAACACTTTTGCAGTTCAACCACTTACTTCAAAACTTGCATCGCTAAATCATCTCCCAGAGCTTTAACTTCTAGAAAGTTCTCTTCGGAGTCAATCATGCGTCTGAGCACGTCATACTCTTTGGATACCTCTGGATTTGCTTCCTCGCATGCACAAGTTACGATTATCTGGAAGCCAAAAGGGATAATGGTAAAACTACCGAGTATTTTAATGGTAGTGTTAAAAAAAAGAAGGTACATACTCGTAATAAGTAAATTATTTTCTAATCAACGTCATTTTCAAGTTTACCTTAACTTCAATTTAACTGGAATTGATGCTGTTATTGTTTTACGGGATTTTACAGCACCTTGACTTTTCGTAACAGCCGCTCGGATCGATCTTTAGGTTAAGCCGTGCCTGCTTAGGTTGGTCTGTGGATGGGTGACCACCCATTACATACCGAGTTTCCTCCGTGCCTCGGAAAGCACGATAAGCCGTTGGTAACAGCTGTCATTTGTAGATCTTTGACAGTCGTTAAAGGTAGTCAGTGACCCAAAAAGTCTGACAACCAGTCTTACCAAGGGGTATCGTATTACCTAGTACTAACTGGGTTGTGGAGGTCAGATAGGCAGTCGCTCCATGTAAAATACTGGTATTCAGCTGCATCCGGTTAGACTGGAAGCCGACCCTAATACATATAGTTGACTTATCTAATAACTACTTGACTAGACCCAAGAATCTGCTGTGGTGTACCGTCAAGTTCTCAGACCATAGTAATACACAATACGAAATATTCACCTTACAATGTGCCGGCAACCTAGTCGGCAACCAAGACACCTTGTTATTCTCAGTGCCTATCCCAGTGAGCTGGTCAACTGAATCCAGGAAGAGCAGCAGAGGTTGCTGCTGATTGGCCATCGTTAGCAGGTGCTTAAAATGGGCTGTGAGGGGCACCAGGTCATCTGGGATGCCTTCGAAGGGAAGGGCGAAGTTATAGGATATCTGAAACGTTAATTTTTGTAGTTCGGTTAGTTTTGGTTTTAAACGTTCGGGAGGACAGTTATCAGTAGGTATGAATTTGGATGGCTATAAGAATAGATCTAGACTAAATAAAAAATGAATGGACTGTGTGAATGATGATAATGCATGATAGGGTCTACTGAGATAACGACCGATAGATAAGAAGGAATAGTAAGGAAAGGTGAAAGACATGGTGCACCCCAATACGATATCATTGCTATGTTTGATGGATGGATTGTGTGAGAAATGATAATGAAAGAGAAAGAAATAAATGATGACGTGACGTCTGACAGGGGAGAATGGAAAAAGAAAACGTGTTACGCCGACCCCGAGTAGAATGGGACAAGGACAGGAAGATGATACTGATGATCATTGCTGTTTGATTGGCATAAAAAAAATGCGATTGGTTATAAAAACAAAGGCAGACTAAAGAAAAGATAGATGGACAGTGTAAAAGAAGATAATTATGGTTAGTAATGTAGCAAACATTGTGATGACGGTTAATAGAGAAACAAACAGAAAGAAAGTCAAACTAAGCCAATCCCAAATGAATTCGTATAAAGGTAGGAAGCTGCTAATGAAAACATTTACCTGTTGACAAATCGAAATGAGAGTAGGTGTGAGAGCGCTGGAGTCAGGAGTTGTTCCCAGGAATCTGATGACGTTGGTTGGTCGCACGTCTGCGAACCAGGTGTCCAAGGACATGGCAGCGCTTTTTGATAGGAGACTCGTTTTCCCGCAACCACCTGGGTGGAGAAAGAAGAACATGACTCATAGTATTTTTTTCTGTACCAATGAAAGAGATCTTTAGTATTTTTGTAAAACTTTCGATGATCTTTTCGACGAAATGATCGAAGCAACCGACAATCATCTGCCTAGCCTTTTCCCAACTATGTCGAGGTCAGATTCCAGTCTGATCGGAAGCAATTGAATACCAGTGTTTTACCTGGAGCGACTGCCTATCTGACCTCCACAACCCAGTTAATACTAGGAATACGATACCTTGATAAGACTGGTTGTCAGACTTTCGTGCCAATCTGTAACGACTGTCAAAGATCTACAAATGACAGCCGGGACCAACGGCTCCACTTACTTTCCGAGGCACGGAGGATCTCGGTACATAATGATGATCACCACCCCGGACCGACCTAGGCAAGCCTTAACCTGAAGATCGATCCGTGCGACTGGTATTATTTAGCCACGAGCAACGACTCTTTCGTATGAAAATATTATTCTAGGTCAAATAATACTAACTCCGTGGACGTGGATTTCGGCACATAAATACTATAAAATAAAGCTGCTGTAATCAACCCTATAATTTGTTGCCCTAAAAATCTCCTCCAGCCTTAAGCATCTGTTATTAAATCACAGGCTTCGAGGCTTGATTAAAAAAACGACAAAACAAGAACAAAAGTTATGATAAAGATTGTATTCGTATTTACCTTCTCCGTACAAAACCAGTGGTTTATCAGACGAGTTCTTCATGTAGTCCTCAATGAAGTTCAAGTCTGGTTCCCTCCCGTGGAACACCTTCACAGAGTTGTTGCAGGCGTGCAGATGCTGCAGTATCTCCGTCACAATCACACCTTGGGCACTGCTGTCTTCTTTGCGCATTGCTCTGGAATCATGATGACTATTTCAGTAAAAATTGACTAAACTTTTATGAAAATCGATCTCCCTGTCAGGTACTTCTCTGTCTAGGGTGCTAGTCGGCTTGATTTTTATACAGTGTTCATTATGAAAAAAAAAAAACTAAAGGCGGAGGCGCCAGGGTAGCCCGGAAATGCAAAATCTCTTACTTTTTTTGCAACTTTGAGGTCAGTTTCAGGTTGTATGTTGATGAAAAATGAGTCGCGCAAGTAACACGTATGTAGTTACAAAATTATAATCATTAAAATCATCAATACAACCCTCTAAGTTCATTGAATGGCTTTTTCATGAAATAATTATTGAATGAGGTTAAATGAACTTAACCGAGAGCGGAAACTGTTATTTATACCTTCGATTTTGGAGAAATCACTTTTATTGTTCGAGTGACTAGGAATCATAGGATTATTCTACTATACTCCTATGAAAAGTTAATAGCAATTTGAAACTTTGGGTTAGTGGTGAGAAAAAAAAAACAACTACGAAAAAACGACTAACAACACAACACAACTACGATAAATCATCATCATCATTATTTCAGCCGAAAGACGTCCACTGCTGGACATTAGGCCTCCCCCAAGTGTCCCCCAACTGCCACATTGACCGGTCAAATATTTAGAAGGAATTAATTTGCAATTTAATACCACTTCTGGTTACGTAATTAGATAATTTGCAACAAAACGTATGCAATGCAAATGACTAGATTAGTAATTTTAAACTCTTTTTGGTTCATTTACATGTAAATTACTTCTTGTCCTGAATTCCATGCAATATAATTAACGTTTTTAAGAATTTGCAAGAAAAGATGTTCTGAGTTAACATTGTCGTCGTCCATAGCATAGCAGCATAGCAGCAGCCTATAATGTTCCCACTGCTGGGACGCAGGCCTCCTCTCTATGAGAGGGAATGGGCTATAATCCACCACGCGGGCCCAGTGCGGGTTGGAAGATGTCACATGTCTTCGAATTTTAGGTTCTAGGACATGCCGGTTTCCTCACGATATTTTCCTTCACCGTTTTGAGAGCAGTGGTGATGAAATAAATTACACAAAGTCATGTGCCTGCCTGGGTTCGAACCCAGGCAGGGTTAAATATTATAAACGGAAAAGTAGGTAACTCTCTTTTATTGTGTTACTTTTTCACTCCTTAACGTCAAAACAGACTTCCAAACGGATGAAGCCACAGATAACAGAGAAGCTGTGTAGTAAGCTATTTATGTCCTTTTTTCCAAATCTTCGAACTTTACTGACCTGTCAACCAATTTGACGATGTTCTTGTAGAAGTGCGCTATGAAATGGCTGAGATATTCCCCGTGTGTCTCTGTGTCCAGACCCTCGCGACCAATCCATTCCACTGTGTATCTGAAAGGCCATACAAATATTTTTAAAACTCTTTGTGACAGATCTTTTTAAATAATTACTGCTATTCCTATATTTCAAAGTGCTCGTTGAAGGGCAGCACAAGCAGTGACCTGTAATAGTCCTCTGCTGAACGAGAAGGAACAAGGCATTTCCAATGCCTCTATTACCGCTTAAATATGTCCACACACGATGATGAACACTTACCATCATCTGTTATCTTTGCATTTTACCTCATCATCATCATTATCCACTGAATTCACCCACTGTTGAGTATAAGCCTCTCTTTTCTTGTGCCAACCTCTACGTTCCAGTGCCAGCCTCATCCAGGTTTTTCCGCCGATGGCAAATATGTCGTCTGCCGATCTCATCGCCGGACAACCCACATTCCTTTTCTTTCATTTTAGCTTCACCACAAAAAAAAAACCAAGTAACCAAATCCATTTCGAAGCAACACTTACTTCTGTATATTAGTAGTCTCAATCTTCTCCGGTAGCCTAACATCCCTGAGATCAGCCAATAGCTTCGAAGCCTCAGCATCCAGACTCCTGTTGATGATGTCCACAAAGTTGCTGGCCTTCTTCAGGTTCTGAAGGTTGATGTTGTTGATGTACCTGACGTACGCTAGGCAGTGGTTCTTCGTGTTCTTTACATTAAGCACCCCGTTTATTACTTCGCGTTCGGTTACTGAAAGAGAGAAACAGATGATGAATGGGTAGTATCAGGTATCGTATGCTGTGGTTCAGGCAGTCTCCTACACAACTTGATCTCTCTTAACTACTTTTTCTTTGTAAAAGGAGTTAGATAAAAGAAGGAAAAAGAAAAAAATATAATTTGTCGCAGGGAGATGACGTGCATTGTGATACTGCAGGACACTGAGTGTACTTTTACTGAATATGGTCAAATGGTTGGTATAATCCCTAGTTAAATCTACCGCTTTTTGTGGCGACCTACTAAACCTTTTGTTTGACTGGAGAAACCGTTGAAAACTAGTGTAGTAATTGGTTGGCTTGGTATGAGCATGTCTTGCGGAGGAACGACGAAAATGTAGTGAGGAAAGTTTGGAGTATGAATGTGGATGGGTTTAAGGATTGACTGTGTGAAGGATGATATGACAAGAAAGGAAGTGTCTGATGAGATGATGAGTAATAGAGAAGTATGGAAGAAGAATACATGATGCGTTGACCCCAATTAAATTGGGATACAATCAGGAGGATGAAGAATGATGATGGAGTAACAGATGAAAAAGTTTTCTTTATATGCTTGGTACTTGTACTTAATAATCATTTTGGAAAAATAGACGCCAATGGCGGCAAGGCCATTACAGGATCCAACACTTATTCGATCATCAATTTGATTTAGAGTCACGATGATAAGAATGATCATCCTTTTTAGTGTTGTCCCTCTCACGGAGAACAGGCCAGGCAAAAGATAAAGCCAATTGCCCCTTATGTGATGGAGCAAGGTCCATCCATCTGGAAAAGTACTGTCTAATTCTTACTCTGAAAACTCACCAGACATAAAATAATTGTGCATACAGTCCTTATCAATCTTGCCAGCATTGTACAACTGTAAGGAAGCCTTTCGGAACAGCTTCTGCATTTTACCGAGTGTATCCCACCACACCGCTTGATCTTCAGCTTGGAGTTTTGGAACTCTCTAGAAGGAAAATGAAATGAAAAAATCTATTATTTGTGTTAAACTGGCTGGGTGGTATGGTGGTTTAAACTGAAGGATTTTCAACACATGGATATTAATTCATTTCTTTGTATATGTAAGTGTACATTTAAGTGTTTATTGGCAGTAACCACATTCGCTAGTTGTCAATCGACTCTTTTATTAGTCTTATTCCTATGTTTTAATGTAGAAATAAATATGGAACTGAAGCCGAGATCTACAAACGTTACTTAGTCAGTGCTTGGCTGATTACTATCTCTATCTTGCGTTCGGTGATCTTAAGCTTGTAGCTTGACAGTCAAAGTACTCGTACCTATCTACGTTTTAAGTAACAAACAAACTTAACTATTGTAGTGCAATACAGTTTTGTTTTGTGTGTGTGCCTACCTTATTATTAAAATTAATCAATATAGACGAGATGGGCTGCAGCACAGACACGGGGGGCACAGCGTTCGAGTCCTTCTTGTACCAGGTGTCCATCAGGATGACGTCCACTCCCCCAGCCACCAGCTCCTCCTTCAACAACTGCAGTTCTGATGATAGCACGTATGTTGGGATTGGCCTGGAAAAGAGTTTTTGTTATAAGATATGACGCCTAATCCCCAAAGGGTAGCGCCTCATGCACGACCTCAGGTGATATGACTTGCGAAGGAGACTTGTGGCACCCGTATGTATCACTTGTTTGAGTACCGTCGCGTTGCAAGTCACTTTGAGGTGAACTGTGGTATGATCTAACCAATTTCTTTAATTTATTTTTTTCGCCGTCGCAACTCGCGTGTCACTTCAGTGTGTAGATTGTACCTAAGTTAGAAGTGTCCCAGCGCCAGGGTAGCCTGAAAATTTTTAATTTTTCTAACGTTTTTTGCAATTTACAGGTCAGTGTCAAGTTTTATGTTAATGAAAATATAAATCGCGCAAGTAACGTAAGAAAATTTAAATTTTGCGGTCTACCCTGGCGCTTCCACCAGAAAAAAATTCTACAGTTTCAGTCCTGACATAGTTTTAAAAAGACTTGGCTTGTGAAGGTTACCTGTATCCATATTTCTGTCCGAGGAACACCACGAAGTTCGGGCCCATGGAGAGACGCTGACAGTTCTTGATCTCCCTCATACATAGCTCTGTGGTCATGTGATCATCTGTGGCTTCGTCTCGGACTCCCCAGCGCATGTCTACCACCTGAGGAGAAGGTGACTTTGTCAGATTGAGGATGTCATTTCCTATGTTAAATACCAAGTATTTTGACGAGGGTTTAAGCTAACTTTAGGGTTAGTTAAGTTCTGAGTTTGTTTCGGCATTCCTTTCCAGGGATCAGTCAGCCTTAGGCTTCTTCCATTTGTTTACCTTTTTGCTTTGCTTTGCACTTATTCGGTATTCTTATTATGTAGTTTATTTGTTATATTTATTTCTATATACATAAGATTTACATTTTTAAATATTCCTATACAAAATAATATAAAAAACATTTCATAATATTAAAAATTGTAGCCCACCGGTATCGGGAACAGGGTCCAAGCTGGTCAGGGGTCTAGAGAAAGGAAACTCCTAACAATACGAGCCGTGTCTAGGAGTACCGCTTTCTGAATCAAGCCCTAGCTTCAGCTGCCTAACGAGAGCCTCCTCGTATTGATCGGGACTCTTGGCAATTAAACCATGTGCTGATATGACTATCGGCACATTGACACAATTATTATTGATGTACACAATCTTATTTAATTCAAGTAATTGTTCACGTATATACTTTCACACTAAGTACGAAACTGTTTTACTTCCGTCACCACACTATATCGGGTCCATTTGAAAACCAGCGTCGGGCAGTCTACCTGCTCCACAGTTTGCCGAACTGGGCCCATTGGGCGCAGCCGTCAGATACACAATAATGATCCCTTTTTTTTTTGTTTAGATTTAAGTTTTTTTGTTCCTTGGCATGTGTCAAAAACAACTATTTCCTTCTTCCTTAGATTAATACTTGTGTTTGTATTTTTATACCTTGCCACGTTACATCATCACCGCCGCTCAAAGCTCTTCCCAGCCACATTTCAACATACCATTCTCCACCATAACTCCTTAATCTATGGCCTCTTAGTACAACAAACCCAAAATAGCTACCACAAACACAGGGCATAGGAATTGTAAACATTTACAAAAAGCGAGCTAGGTAGTAGGCACCCTCTGGGCTATTTCGGGTGACGGAAGGCAACCCACGTGCCACGTGCGGGTTATAACCGGCTATAAGTGTGATTTACTGAGCTTTGACTGTTTCTAGGAGAAGTTGATTGTAAGGATTAATAGGCAGTTCTGAGTAAACACTAAATGCATTAGCAGTGATAGCCTGGTGGTGGACCGCTGGACTGCCAAGTCATAGAACTCGAGTTTGAACCAAAGACACGCCACTCGAATTCATGAGGTCCTCGAGCTCGTAGATAAGCACACATCTGTCTAAAAGTGGTCATATTCCCTCATTGAAATAACCTTGCAGAAGACGACAAGAACAAAAAAAAAGAAAAAAAAAGCTAAAATACTTCGAATACAAGTTAAAAAGTTTACAGTACAAAATAATGGCAGCAGAGAACACTAGCAGGCGGCCTTGAAGTGAACAGTATCGGCAGTAGCAAACGATCGATAGACAGTGGTTCTTTGTGTCAGTAGCTGAGCTTGACGCCAAACTACTTACTGGTGCGATGGAAATGTATACATTTTAAAGTAGGTAGACATAATCCCTGTTTTTCCGACGTAGGCTGAAGAGTGAATAAAGTTACACTTAAACACTCTTTTAAGCCTCCACGGTTTATAACTAAAATTATACTGTCACTTACGGGGTATCTTTCGTGATGATACGCATCCCGCGATCATGGCGCTTGCAACATTCCAAAATCGGGAGCTCGGAATAATTTGAAAATCACGTCAATCATCAATAACTTATTCAATGTGCTTTTCTGGTTGGATGATTATTTTTACAACCATCATCTGCTTCGCCTTTTGCCCTACTATGTTGGGTTCGGCTTCCAGTCTAACTTGCAGCAAAATATCCCTCTCTGACCTCCACAACCCAGATACTGGGTTATACGATTCCCATTGTCAGACGGGACCTACAGGTTCTAACTACTTGAAACGACTGTTAAAGATAAACAAATGAGAGCCAGGACCAACTGCTTGACGTGGTTTCCGAGGCACAGAGGAGCTCAATATGTGATGGATGTCCATCCCATCCAAACACCGGTCTCAGCAAGAGTAGCTTATTCTCCATTTGACCCGGCTGTTATTACTTAGCCACGAGGTCCACGTTTATAACCTTTCCATCAAAAATCATTCAGTATTCACTTATTTAGTGATTGTCATTTTAAATAAAAGCTACCGTTTTTATCAAAATATTATTAAAGGCAGTAAAACCACGTCAAAAATATAACCAAGCAAGTCGTTTCGCACCTCAGCTGGGAAAACCCTGAAAATGCATTAAATATACATGAAAACTATGAATAATGTATGTTGCGAACGTCGGTGGACGACTCGATTATTTCCCAAATCGATACTCCACTCGATTTATTGGCTGCCGATTTTTTAATCGATTAAAACCAATTATGAATATTTTAACGGTATTACGGAATCTGATTTATGGAGTGTCAATTTGTTAATATGATTGTATAATTACGTTTCAGGTAAAGGAATTTTGTAGCTAGGTTGTTGTGACAATATTCATGACATAATATTATGTTTTTGGTTAATTATTAATAAATTATTAGCGAGTGAGATTTTATTGAATCTACTTTTTTTTTTTTATACATGACTTAGTTCATTTAAAACACACCAAATGATTTTAAAATCTTTTATTTTTAATTAATCTGTACACAATCTCTTTTTTTTAGTGCTTCATGCAACATTGATTCCATATTTTTAATTAGCATGATTGTTTTTAGACTGACCGCGATGTGAGTTATACGCGTATGAAAGCTTTCAAAGCGTTTTGAATTTCGACAACGATATTGACATAAGTTTTCGGTAACGAAAATGGAACTCTTATAGATTCGTCTTGTCCGTCTGTCTGTCTGTTAATCCATATGTCACAGCCGCATTACTCCGAGAATGTTGACACCGCACAGTTGAAATTTGGAGAGTAGGTGTCTTCTATGGACTTCTACACAAAAATAAAGTGAAATTATAAAAAAAAAAATACATGTAATTGAGAATTGAAAAAATAACCGTGTGGGGTGTCTATCAACAGCTCTTGAAAATAGAAATAGAGGTTAATGAACCGATTTTACAACCGTAAAAAATGTGTCACCGCTAATTCTTACAGAGGAATATTCTGAAAAAAATGAGTCTGTAGACCGTAAAAAGAACTTTCAACGAAAATTTGTTTGAATAAGATGTTATGTTTAGTTTTTTAGATATGGCACTTTTCTCGAAACTGCAGCATAACTTGGAGCCCAGTGTGTGCGAGTTCGACTCGCACTTGACCAGTTTTTTTTACTTGTCAGTCATCTTATCGTTTTGTCTAGGCCCCTAGATAAGTCTACTATCTAAATAAATCCTAAGAAGCCAAGCCTTCAAGACTAAATAAATAAATACATTATGAAAGAAGGTAAACAACAGAATCCACTTGTGATATGACAATATACTTCGTAAAACTGATTTCCCACAGGATCCCTTCGTCGAGGCACCGATGACATTGACTTCGCATCGTACACTACATAATAAACGTGGAGTTTTCGATCTGTGTTTCTAGTGGTACTCTAGCTAATAAGTAGGTATAGACACTGAATGTTAAAGGCGAAGGAGAACGGGGAAGTGGGGTGCGTGGCGAAATAATCACAGCTACACGGTTCGATGGTCAAGGTTAAGCAACGCTTGCCGAGGTTGGTCTGTGGATGGGTGACCTGTCGATTTCATACCGATTTCTTTCCGTGCATCGGAAAGCAAGTTAAGTAATTTGTAGATTTGAGTCTTACTTTTTAGGGTATCGGGTATGAGAGGTCTGCATGATATGGCAGTCGCTCCATAAATTAAATACTCGTATTCAGCTGCATCAAGTTAACCTTTTGAACGCCAGAGCATAAAAGCACGCGCGTGCCATCCACGCTAAGCCACAATTTCACCGCAAATAACTACCTACAAAAAGAATAGGAATTCCAAAACTATTCAATTGTTTATTTCGCGTTATAGTTCAACGCATTTTTTGTCACATATCTGTGTCGTTGGCGTACAGGGCACGCGCTTGCCAGTCACGTATATGTGACAATGACGTTCAAAAGTTTAAACTGTTGGAATCAACCGCAAAATGGTTAGGAAAACATTAGGCAGACGAGTGTGGTAATAGACTAAAGGGGGTAGATAGTAGGGGTAGGTAGGGGGTTGGCCGTAAGTAATCTCTTGCTCCGCTAAGAATAAGATTCATAACATAAAAATAAAGGGTGTAAACAAGAACTTTAACGACGCCCCAAGACACTTGTTTTTCCCGTCATTGCTATCATTTTTTGTTCTAGACCATACCTGGGAACCTTATAGTTACGGAGATATTGGGGGTCGAAGTTCCAACTTTTTTACCAGTTTTTTTTAATACATGTTTTTAATGTAAGATTTTTACTTAAAACATCTCCACGACCCCGTACTATTCAATCCTTCTATCAGCACATTGTTTTGAGAGCGTTACATTGCGTCCTACCGATATTTCACCCCAAAAAAAAAGATGTTTCCCAGTAATAATTTTTGTGTATAGTGTATGTAAAAGGCTGGTCAAACCTACGGCTCAATCGCAAAATAGGGTCACTGACATTTTTAACTGGCACTTTGGTACGTAAACATACTAAACATCACGCTTGTATTTTCGCGAGGGGTTAGGCAGAGATGTACCCAAAGTACGCCCAAATTATGCCAGATATGTTATGTATGTTGCCATTAACCCTGATGCAATACCCCAATTAAACTTTACCCAGCCGAGTTATCGAACCCAGGACCCATTCTAGTAGCACAAGCGACCGCTAGACCAACGAGGAACTATTCACGCACAATATACCATTGGTACCTACTGTTGTTAATATACCTTTAAAATTTATCATCCGCATTTTCCCAACGAAAAAACCGTATGAAAAATAAGGAAAAAGTACCTTTTGCCATTTCAATTTGTTCAAGACGGCTTGACCTTCCTCCTGATACCTCGGGATCTACCCCAATGCCTTATATTTACATAAAAAAACGGTCTCGACCTATATCAATAGTAATAACATGCAGAAATATTACGTTGTATTAAAACATGCAACTTTGGGTAGTACTTTTAAAAATTTTACTCGCAGGTTTTAGTTTTCAGGGAACTTCTCTGTGCATGTGTGGTGTAACTTTGAATGTTAAATTGAGGAATGAGGTTTCTCCATCAGGAATTTTGCCAAGGAGTCTGGAATTGCACCCGGTAACTGGTGAAATGTGGGTGTACTATTTATTAGGTACAGCTCTGCCTAACCCTTCGGGGATTACAAGCGTGATGTTATGTTTTATGTGAGTATGGTTTTTTATACTAACTAGGCTTGCTTTTGGCCACAACTCTCATAATGAGAAGCAACGATATGACCTAGGATGGAGCACGCTTGCCTAGAAGACACTGATTCATTCGAACTTTGAATAAATCCAGATTATCATGAGCAGTTTCTTGCATGATACAATTGCCTATTATGAAAAGCGGTTTTGTATTAAAGACTTTTTCACCTGAAACTTATAATCATTTCTCTCTCCTAATATAGAATGGAAATAGGATAACGATAGGAGTACTATTCTATTATAAATGCGAAAGTTTGTGAAAATGGCTGGATGGTTGGTCGCAAAAACTACACCACAGATTTTGATTAAACTTTACAGTAATATAGTTTAAAAACCTCAGAATAACACATAGGCTATAATTTATCAAGATACTGTGTAAAAATTAATTTACCCGAGCAAACTCGCGGGCGGTAGCTAGTATTTAAATATGTTTGACAAACATTCCGCAATGTCATACAAAATGAATGTAGAACCAAATTAAAATGGAGTTTTTCGGACCAGAGAGTTCTTATAAAAAGTTATAAAAGTATTTCTTAGAGTTATAATATGTTAAAGCTTACCTACCCTTAATGCAAACATACACATTTGGACCACGATCCTACGGAAGACATAATTTTTTATAGTGTCTTAAGAAAATAAGCGTTTGATATCGTATTCGTGGAAAACCTTTGTATTTCCTGTTATAAGTTCAATTTAACAGGAAGTAGACTTTTATAATTCTTGTGAAGTAAACTCCAGGTGGATTAAATAACACCTAAAAATCGTTTCTTGGAAAAGTTATTTAAGAATTTTTATCAAAAAGTGGCGAGAAGAAACACAGCATCGAGTGTAGTGAAAAGAATGGGTGGAGGGCGGAGGCCATTACCCAGGAGTTGGAGTAGTTCAGGCAAACCACAAACAAAAAAGCTTAAAATCGGGACCCAAATGGCCCAGCGAAAAGCCTGCCAGGGACTAGATTAAAGTTTTTTTCATTTTTTAAATGAATTTAGGAATTTTTCTTGTATCGTGGGTACGTTTACAAACATTTAAACTCACATACACAAACAGACAGATCCGGAACAACTACCTGTAGGCCAAACAAGTATTTGTTCCATGCGTGGATCGAACCCGCGACACGCAGAGCAGCAGCCAATCACTCGGCCACTACACCAACCGTGCCACATTTAACCGGCATAACGCGTCATGCTGGTTAAATGTTGCAGACACTACCATAGCGACAAGACGTATTTTTTCGTCGACAGCATTTCTTGCCAAACTTAATGCCGCCGCCTTCTGTGGTCTGCCGTCTGCGGTCTCTGCGGTTGCGGAGAGTGAGACTCTTTCGTGTCTCTATGACTCGTAAAAACAATCGTCCTTACCTGAAACTCCAAGCCATGTTTTTCTCGACAATAGTCCTTGATACGGGGGTAACATTTCGCCATCAATGTGTTTCTTTCCATTGTGGTATCTGAAAAACACGAAAAGACACGGTATGATTTAGTTATTGTCATCATCTGCCTAGCCTTTTCCCAACTATGTTCGGGTCGGCTTCCAGTCTTACCGGATGCAGCTGAATACCAGTATTTTACATGGAGCGACTGCCTATCTGACCTCCACAACCTAGTTAGTACTGGGTAATACGATACCCCTTGGTAAGACTGGTTGTCAGACTTTTTGGGCCACTTACTACCTGTAACGACTGTCAAAGATCTACAAATGACAGCCGGTACCAACAGCTTTACGTGCTTTCCGAGGCACGGAGGAAACTCGGTATGTAATGAGTGGTCACCCATCCACAGACCAACCTAGGCAAGCACGGCTTAACCTAAAGATCGATCCGATGAATGAATTAGTTATTGTATGGGATTATTTAGTCGATCTTTAAAATCATCGCTTTTCAAACCCATCAAGTTTTAGCAATGAATTTTGAATTTTAGACAGCCTCGTTGCTCTAGTGGGCGAAAGTGCAACTGCTGAGCATGAGGTCCTGGGTGCGGTCGTGGTGGCTCAGGTCGGGCAAAGTGTTATTGGGTTTTTCCATCAGGAATTTCTCAGTAGCAGCCACGGAGTCTGGATTTGTGCCCGGTTGATGGCAATAGGCTTGCCCCTTATTACATGGGACTTAAACATCGATCGATGCCATAGATCGATGGTGGAATGGATTAGTCGAAAGAGAGAAACTATCTGTCGACTAATCCATTCTACCATCGATCCATCGAGTGGTGTGGTACCACCCTAAAGCTCATTCGATTCCCAACAATATTACGGGCTGATGATATATTGTTGATGTTCTCAGAATCAAACTAACGAAATAATCAGAGCGTTTTGCAGTACGATAAATATTTCGGGGAAAATCTCAATCGGCTTGGATAAAACTCCGGATGTAACGCGCCAGCGCGGCAGCGATAGGTTAGTGTCAATTCACCGAATATTCTTTGTTCTCGATAATATTCGGACTGATATACGAGACAAATTCTCGAAAGTGATCAAAAAGATTAAGAGTTAAAATACTTGCAGTAAGCAAAACTAGTATAGAAAAATCCCTATCGTTTAAGTTAAAAACCGTGAATCTCATTTACTTCAGCACTTGTCATTTACGCTCTACACCAGTTTTAGTATAGGTCTTAAAAAATAGATTCAAGAAGGACCACAAAACATGACTAAACTTTAAGCCTCAGTACGATTCGTAGTAACACTGGTATTAACAAAGATTTAAATCCCCCGATATGATTTTCTTTATGAGCTCGCGAGAACTGCTATTCAAATGACATTTTCAACAAAACATAAACGTGAAAATTTTTGATGCAACTGCTCTCGTTCAAGCACCACGGGTGATGAGGCCAGTGACTGTGAAGAAAATAAATAAATGAAAAGAGTATGAAGGCTCTTGCCCGACCTCATCAGAACCACCCGTGATATGTGACATCTCAACGATTGATGTTCGGGTTAAACAAATATTTTCGTTTGATTGAAATCTGTTTTAATAATCATTCAGTTACAAAAATCATGTTACAGATATCTTCAATTAAACATTGGTAAAACAAAAAAAAATAATCATAAAATCATATTTATTTCTGAAAATTGGTTTACAAAACTCTTTTACGTGTCAACATGTCAACGTAATTTAACATTAAAATATAGCTTTGATACATAATTGGGGAAGATTTAATTAGATTTAGAAAACAGACGGCGATCCGTCAATGCTTTGTCACGCGGCACCTTCCTTGACAACTGCTCAATATGGCTGCCCACAACGCCTTGACGTTCCGCTAGACAGAATTCCAGCCAACTTCACTATCGTCTGTGTAGACATCAGTTTAGTTTGCAATATTAATTACAGATGGCGCTTTGCAGGGGCGCCGTCAAGTATATCAGTCACCGCAGGCGACGAAGAAACAAATGAAGCACGCGAGTGACTATTCACGCAAGATGCATCATCCGAGGCGTGCCATAAGCGTGGCTACGACGAATCTAAGGATTTAAATCGTGGGCTGGTAATATGAACGCCCAGTTCCGTAGTAGTGTGGTTGATATAATGCTATGCAGCTAGTTGACGTTGCCCGTTACGGAATTAGGTCGTTTCCCCGCAAACGATGAGGTGGTACTGTGCCGGAATTTATATTTATTTTTAATTGTTCTAGGAACTGGAGATGATGGGTAAAATTTGGTAATGTGGGGAGATCTTAGAGAGAATTAGATTATTAGTATCATCGATATTTCTATTTTTACCGGCAAAATCTTATTTAGAAGTGTGTCAAGTAGGTTTCAATAAAACAGATAAGATTTTTTTTTATATCTACGTGCATTTCCCAAAATCTAATCTATCACTATTTTATATAATGACTAGTCCGTGACCTTCGTCCGCGTGAAATTATTATAAAAATACTTTGAATCGGATTTTGTTAACAATTTGAGGGTTTGTATATTTTTGCAGGTAAACCTAATCCTATTTCTGAAACAAAAGTGGCCTAAGTTTACTCCTTATGAAATCAGCTATAATATTTGCCAGTAAAAAAACAGTAAAAATCGGTCCAGCTGTTTTGGAGATTAGCCGAAACAAACAGACAGACAGATTTTTTGCATTCAGAATATGCATTCAGTAAAAAGCTATTTGAAATTACAAACAGACACTTCAATTTAATTTATATACCTACTAGATATAAGGATAGAAATCATGGTTTTAAGGAGAAGCAAAGACATAAAACACAAAGATGGTTATTGATTTAAATAAAAAAACTTTGTTACCAAAGTACTTAAAAAACTTCGAAGCTTTTTATAGAAACATAAAAAAATAAAAAATTTAGAACAGTATTTTTTTTTATTAGAAAAGTTTTCATACTAAGACAATTCAATGCTACTAGGATATTTGACGCTTGAATGACAAGGACAAAGAGATATCACAAAGAGATCTTAAGATATGTGATTCATCATCATCATTCCCCAGCCTTTATCCCAATTTATTTGGGGTCGGCGCAACATGTCTTCTTCTTCCATTCTTCTCTATTACTCGTCATATCAGCAGTCACCTCCTTTCTAGCCATATCATCCTTCACACAGTCCATCCATCGTTTATTTGGTCTTCCTCTACTCTTATAGCTATCTACATTCATACTCAACACTCTCCTCACTACATTTTCCTCATTCCTCTGCATCACATGTCCATACCACGACAACCGATTACCACACAAATATTCCGTCACCGGCGCCACTTTCAGACTTCCTCTTAGGTACTCATTCCTTATTTTATCCATTCTTAAGATATGTGATTATTTATTTGGAAAAAACCAAGATGGCAGCGGGGTTATCTACTACCGATTTAAGCCACACGCAACAGATCCTTGTACACCTTCCACTAAAATTTGTTTAGCTAGCTTGTACAGGTGTGTCCTTGCCAGTTTTGTAAGTAGTCAAAAATCAAAATCAAAGCATTTATTTCAAGTAGGCCAGTTACAGGCACTTTTGAATTGTCTTAAATGTAGTTAAATATAAATCAATTCACAATTTTTAAAGTGTCATGGTCACTAACATTATTATTAAAACTAGAAACGGGATATATACTATGTTTACTGTTTGTTTTGATTTCCGTCCCGTTTTGAGTGTTAATGATAATTTACAAATTGACACAGTAAAACTACCTCGTGAAACTTTTGAGTATTCGCACGGGAGTGGAGTGCCGGTGACAAGCCGACTAGGGTAATGCAGTACACTTCGTATTGTGCTACCTGTGTTGCATGTACATATTTTACACAAGAACCACATTTGTTCTGCTAAGCGGCTTAGCTAGATGGAATTGGTGATAGGTTATTAGTACAGTCAAGTGGCTGTTGGTAGTGTTGGTGTAGTTGGGTTAGTGGCTTTTTGTATTTTGACACACATAAGATAACATCACGCCTGTAATTCCCGAAGGGTTAGGCAGAGGTGTACCTCATATCAGGAACACCCACGTTTCGCCAGTTGAAATCCCATGTAATAGGTGGCGAGCCTATTGCCATCAACCGGGCAAGAATCCAGACTCCGTGGCTGTTACTGAGAAATTCCTGATACAAAAATCTAATAACACTTTGCCCGATACGGGAATCGAACCCAGCATAGGACCTCATACTCAGAAGTCGCGCGTGTGGTCATTAGACCAACGAGGCATTCGATAATTATATTTTACACTTAAATAAATCCACTAACTCTCCGAAATAGCAAAACACAACTTCAATGTTCAAAACATTGCAACGAAATCTCGTTGCAGTATTAAATCGTTCTAAAAACATCGACAAAAGTAGGTCAAGTTAAATTAAATTTTCAAAACCGATCTCTAACTGCTATCTGATAATATGGCGTTAATTAAAAGTTGTTCATTTCCCCCCCCCCCCCCTCTTCACCTCACCACCTACCGTCTACTCCACCAAGGAGTGTGTTTAAAATTGCATTTGATCACGAAATGAGGGTAGGTATCTATTTGGTTCAATAATAGATGGAGTCGATTTGTATTAGATTTGAAAAGTGGATTTTTGGAGTTTCTTTTGAGGATAATAGAATATCTTGGATCTTTAGGTATTCATAATAGTATGGAATTGCTAATCAAGATAGATAAAAAAATCTGGTTTAAGAAAAACTAGACGATTGCATTAAATTCCTCACTCTTGAAATCAGTCAAGGTAAAAAGTTTTGCACTGTTTTTTTTTTTTATTTTCTTGTGAATTAAACGCTTGAAACTAAACGCATTCATTATTATTATCACTTTGTTTTCTGTCTGTCCGTCTGTCCGTCTTTCTGCCCGCTTGTCAAGACACTTTGCCTCAGCGCAGACAGAACGGAGCGCAGAGGAGAGGATTTTATTAACGCACTTGAAAATAAACTTTAAAATTATTACAATAAAGTGCATAAATGCTTGAACCTGACAAAAAATGCTCGCGCGTCCTCGATCGCATACGCAATCCGTAAAGAAAATGCCCGAGACCGCGCGGGGATTATTCCTCTCTGTCTGCGCTGACCCTTTTTCTCAAGAAAGCGTGGAGGTATGTATGAAACTGAAATTAATATCAAATACTCAGGTCTGCTAACTCTTGGAGCAGTGAAAAATCAAGCTTGTAAGTCAACACGATCAAGAGATATGACCGTTTAAATCGCATAATCGTATAAAATAAGTTACCTGCCTGTTACGATTAATTAGTGAACCAAACTCATTAATTAAGTTTATTTCTTGACCAGAATATCGCTTCAAAACAAAACTTTGACAAGTTACACAAAACACTTTGTCATCATACAGAAATAAACCAACTCTAAACAAAGAAAGCAGTTCATCCACTGCGTCATTCGTCGCCGCACCCCTACAGCGGGGGTCGTGGGGGTTGCTTCAAATTGCACCTACTCACGTAGGTGAACGCTAAGCTGTGTCAAATCTTGACTATTTTAAGCTTTGCGAACAATACTGTGTATTTTTCGAACGGTAATTTTTCTTATTTGTCAAACTTACTTTTGACCATAACTCTATATAAAAGATGTAAACGGAGGGTCTGTTCCGTCACGAAGCCATCAACCAAGCATTCTGTACAACAAACTAACACTCTACGCAAATATTGTTGCTGGAAAACGACTTTATTTGGTGTGAAAAATTACGTTTTACAGTAGGACTCAATGTAACGCTTTCAAAACATTGTACTGATGGATGCATTGAGTAGTACAGGAGCAATAGAGTTATTTAAAGTAAATAGAAAAATACTATAATATATAGTAAGTATAATAATATTAATAACTTGAAAAATTGTAAGTATTTTAAAAAAAAGTTGTGAAAAGGTTGAAACTTTGACCTCCAATATCTCCGTAATAAGAAGGTTCCCAGGTCTGTATACACCAGAACAAAAAAATGTAATAATGAGAAAAAAAATGAAATTCGGCTACGTTAAGTGTATTTTACATCGATTATTTAGTACTTTGCAGTCGGGTAGACGGGCGATTTTAGCCACGGTATTAACCACCATAGAAATTTGAAAAACAGGTGACCGCGCATCGGGTTAAATGACGTACGATTACTATATTATGAGTAAACTCAGACGGAGACCCTGTTTTTGTTGCCTTGTTTCTGCTCGAGTGAGGATGTAGCCGGATTTCCGAACAAACGAGTGACAAAATTATTATTATGGACGCGACAATCACGTATTCGGAAGATCGATCACTTTATTTAAGACACGAATAGATTCCCAGCAATAGTTGTCTAACCAACAACTATTGCTGGGACTTTATCGTTTAAAGCAACAATATCATAAAATAACTAAAATGTTTAACGGTTTAAGAGGAAACAGGGCCTGTGAGGTAGGCATTTGAAGAAACCATTGCCGTCACACTGCGCCAGTCCTGCCCCCGTAGAGTGCGATAGGACAGCTGCAGCTCAGAACGATTATTTCATAAAAAAAATGTCGAGATTGGTGTTTCGTATTCTCCCTTTTTCTCCTCGAAAACTGAGCCGATTCAATTATTTTTAGAACAAAGAGTATATCTACGTTCCCATTCCTATCAATTTCTTTTATATTAAACTTTTCGAATTTTTCTGGTAGTCCCCTAATCACGGGGCAATTTTTGTCATTTTTGGAGGGTCATATTTTCTTTACTAGTTGTTGAAAAAAAGGAAATATCAGGGACGTGTCTACAGTAGACCTTGATTTTATAAAAAAAAAAAGATTGTTCTAGAGGCATTATTCCGGAAGGAAAAAAGGGAATACATTTGTATGGAGAATCGCAGCCTCTGTTCCCTATTAAGGCCCCATCTTTTACCGTTGGTTGCTCTAAATGAGCCTGAAATGTACGGTAGTTGCTCTGAAATGTACCTGAAATAGTTCCAGGCGACGGAGTCATAACTTGTTACGGGAAACTTGTAACGAAGAACAGATATTTATAAAGCAACGTCGGGTTTGGTTGTGTTACTGGAGTTTTGTTCAATATTTTGCCCAACGATTGAGTTAGCTATTCTGGGAAAGTTAGAATGGAAATGTATTTTTGGATAATTATTATGTTTGAAATTTTCGTCTTGTACATTGTTAGTCTAGGTGGAGGAAATATGAAGATCCCAACATATTACCAATTGCGATTGAAGAGGCTTATGTCCAGCAGTGGACTGTTGTAGGCTGATGATGGTAATTATATTGCCAATGAGGAAATATATTACAAATTCAAATTCTTTATTGCGAACTAAGTGTACAGTATTTTGACGATTATACATGATAACGTTGTATTGCGTGATTCATGGAAATGGACTATAACGTCTATATCTAGTATTACTAGAATGAAGATTTTACGAAGTGTAAAAGAACAAAACATCCTACCATCCCCACCATGTTAAAAAATTCATCATAATCATCCACAGCCTGAATTCATCCAATGCTGGGTATAGGCCTCTCTTTTCTTGACATTGGCACCGGTTTTCGACGATGCCATCTCCACGTTCAATACACGTTTTCGATTAGTGATGTTTATTTTGCAAATAGGTCACTTTTACTCGTCACTTTTTTTAAAACTACATGTGGTCGGTGTTTTGTACCTGACTATTCTGAGAAGAAACAGCCGAAACAAACTCAGAGGTCTTGGTCTCTTTTAAGGTCCAGACATAATCTTAGTTAGCTCACATGAGGACTATGAAGATTAGTGTCTGAGGTGGTCTTTTGAAGAAAGAACCACACAGATTTGAGTGGACCTGTCCAGTCAGTGCAAGCATTTGTCAGTTATCGTGAAGCTCGACTTATAACTCAAGGAAGATACAAACGACGCTCAATTATTTTCACTGTTGCATGAGTAAGATCCTTCTGCATGCAAAATAAGGGCCTTGAACGTGAAGTTGCGAACAACAAAAGGAAGACTTTTCTCACCTGTGAAGGTAGAGCTGGTGAAGATCCTGACGATTTTGGAGCTGACCGGCGGCAGCAGCTTCAGAGAGCCGCCGAAGATCAGGTCTACCGTGCGGTCATCCATGGTTCAGGGGTCTCTGGTATCTGAGTGCATAAAAAATGTAATCGTTACTGCAAATTATCCCAATGCTGGGCAAAGGCCTCTCCCCGTGACATCCAGTTCTTTCGATCCTGGGCTAATGTGGACCACTGGTTGTTAGTTTTACCCGCACGAACCTCTGTCTTCTACGAGGTCTACTGCGACCTCTACTCACAGCTCCACATAGTGTCTACAGACTTGGCCAGTCGTTCTTCAGCTTCAGCTCAATTATATGTTTTTCTAATGTATTTATTTTAAGGATTGAAAAACACAATACCCATTTAAGGTTCCAACTATATAACACAGTTAAAAAGAACAGACAGAGAAACATGATTTTTGTATTAACTTATGTCACTTGCTCGTAATATTTGATTGAATTTTTTTTTTTTTTGATTGAAAATGAAAGCGACTGGAACCTGAGGCGCTTTTGCAATTACTGTCGTTAAAAACACCCCAGAACCCATAACCTCCAAAACCCAAAAAAACCCGAAGACCACAAAACCAAAAGAGACCCCAAAAACCCCCAAAACACCCCAAAAGTGCCCAAAAACCCCCAAAACTCCAAAAATCCCCCATAATTATACAAGTCCGTCCCTCCCTTTTTTTCTTTTTTTCAGCATAATATTTTTAATATTATGATAAGATACTGTTAATAATATTTCGTGATCTGAAGAAATTAAAGAGACGCCCACCGTAATTCTCTAGCAGCAATTCAATAAACAAAATTAATGATTTATAGGAAAATCTTCAAATTATTAACATTCATAATTTGTCGGTTGCTTCGCAAAATAATTGACCTATTTATAGGTACTTATTTATATATTCAATTTTATTTCATTTCTATTTATTTCCTTATTTCATTTCCTGCTAGCTCGTTGGAGGAGCTCGTGGCTAAATAATAACAGCCGCTCGCGTCGATCATTAGGTTATGTCGCGTTTGCCTAGATCGGTCCGTGGATGGGTGACTGCCCTTTACGTACCGATTGTCCTCCGTGCCTCGGAAAGCACGTTAAGCCATTGGTCCCGGCTGTTATTTATAGATCTTTGACAGTCGTCACAGGTAATTAGTGGCCCGAAAGTCTGACAACCAGTCTTACCAAGGAGTAACGTATTACCTAGTACTAACTGGGTTGTGGAGGGCAGATATGCAATCGCTCCATTTAAAATACTGGTATTCATCTGCATCTGGTTATAGTGGAAGCCGACCCCAACATAGTTGGGAAAAGGCTATGCAGATGATGATATCATTCTGCTGCCCTAATTTATATCAATTTATTTGGGGCCGGCGCAGTCTTTCATACAAGACTTATCTATTAGCCGTCATTTTAGATGCCATCCCTTTTCTAGACATATCATCATTTACACAGTCCATCCATATTTTTTCGGTCTTCACCCACTCTAGCCTTTGTATTTTTTTTTATACTGAATGGGCTTACTCTTGACCTCAATCTAGTCCCGAGGACAGAGATGATGTCGACGATGGAACGAGCTAACCCAAAAGAAGCCTATTAACTCGCGACTTAAATAGATTGGAGTCATATGAACTTGGGAACACCGACGCAGGCAGGGAATTCCACTCCTTGGCTGTGCCATCCACATTCTTACTCAAAACTTTCCTCGCGACAATTTCTTCATTTTATTTCATATAAATCTAGCTACACAATAAGGTTATCTTTCATAATACACCCCATGTTGACTTAAATCGTGATGTCATCTTCAAAGGGGAAGATTTGCATAGTTCTAATGGAATACAAATGGGGTCAACCCCATGGACGGGTTTAGGGAGGACACAAAACAGATTTGGAGTTTGTTGTAGCAACTACATGAGTACCTTAGTACCACACGCAAAATACGCGCATTGACGTGGAGTTGCTGACACCAGCCCGTTATACAATACAATACATACCTACAAGAAATAAGCATTGCAAGAAATAATCTCACGAGATCGTACTATCGGGATTAAAAAGAAATCTTATGTGTTAATCTAGGTTATAAACAGCAAGTTATAGGTCTGAAGTTCGATACCAAGACACGCACCTCTGATTTTTCGGATTCACGTGCGTATTGTAAAACTATCACTTGCTTCGGTGAAAGAAAACATCGTGAGGAAACCAGCATGTCTTTTATTTCGGATGGGACATCGTCAAATTACCCCCTCCCGCTCTGGGCGGAGGGAGCGTTAGACTTGTACTGACTAAAACCTATCGATGTTCCTTCTTTGCTCTTTATGTTACAGGGCCGCGGTATCTCTTTCGAACAGTCCCGCAGCCCAGGTAACCAGCATGTTCATGAGAAATTTCTCGACGGCAAGTAAAGCCAAGTCAGAGGCCCATGGGGGTATAAAAACTCTGTCACCAGATTAGGCACTGACCACACGATAAAGAAAGAAGGTTATAAACTGTGTTGCCAAATTTCATCCAATTCCGTTCAGTAGTTTTTGCGTGAAAGAGCTTAACGCGCTTTCTGAGACACAGAGAAAATCTGTATGTAATGGATGGTCATCCATCTACGGACCAACCTAGGCAAGCTTGGCTTAACCTACAGATTGACCCGAGCGGCTG
Source organism: Noctua janthina (assembly GCA_963576755.1). Classification (NCBI taxonomy): domain Eukaryota; kingdom Metazoa; phylum Arthropoda; class Insecta; order Lepidoptera; family Noctuidae; genus Noctua; species Noctua janthina. The sequence continues at coordinate 10,839,641 of OY755075.1, read as the reverse complement.
TTATTATTTAACCACGAATTCCTCTATCAAAGCTACTGTTATCGCTGATGATACCAAAACTATTAAGTACTGTTCCTGACTCATACTGACCGACCATCCGATAAATAAAGATTAATTTAAAAGATTTATATTTTCTACCCACGCTGGCTATTTAATTCAGTTAGCGATAACTTATCTACGTGATAGCGGTGGCTCTTGATGTGCAAGCCATTATTGATAACCTTGGTATGGTCAATTGGTCGAGCACAGTATCTACTGGCTGCTGATAGATAGAAAAAATCCAAGCAATATTACAAGCTTTCTCGTCATTATCTGCCTAGCCTTTTCCCAACTATGTTTGGGTCGGCCTCCACTATAACCAGATGCAGCTGAATACCAGTATTTTAAAAGAAGCGATTTCATATCTGCACTCCACAACCCAGTTAGTACTGAGTAATACGGTACTCCTTGGTAAGACTGGTTGTCAGACTTTCGGGCCACTGATTACCTGTGATGACTGTCAAAGATCTATAAATAACAGCCGGGACCAACGGCTTAACGTGCTTTCCGAGGCACGGAGGACAATCGGTACGTAAAGGGCAGTCACCCATCCACGGACCGATCTAGGCAAACGCGACATAACCTAATGATCGACGCGAGCGGCTGTTATTATTTAGCCACGAGCTCCTCCAACGAGCTAGCAGGAAATGAAATAAGGAAATAAATAGAAATGAAATAAAATTGAATATTATAAATATTGGGGTCGGCATCCAGTCTAACCGGGAGCAGCTGAATACCAGTATTTTAGATGGAGCGACCACATAGCACGTAAATCCATTTCAAGTATTCCACGAGCGTCGGTGTCCCTTCCACTCTGTATATCTAATTGATTTCCTTCCACCGTAGATATCAAAAGACAGGTTCACCTCTTAATGCATTGGACGGAGTGGATGTAATCACCAATTGCAGTTACATTGTTATAATCAAAAGGTGTGTACCTACACTGTTTTAAGCTATCACGGTTTACAACTAAACTTATACTATAGCTGTTTTGACATGGAAAGAAAAATTCTAGTGCGAGCAGGGTTTGAACCTGCGACCTTCCGATTCAGTACACCGGATGTCTTAACCAATTAGACCATCGCACCCTGCTCACAGAAATTTTCGTTCCATTAATAACGTCTTACGGTGAAGTTAGCGCCATCTATTTAAGAAAGTATCGAACTAACTTAAACCAACACGTTGACATTGCAGCCAAATCAATGTTGTATAGAAGTCGCCATACCAAACTAATTTTTAATATTTTTATACGCAAAGCCTGCGTAGGGAACTACAGCTGTTTTGACATGGAAAGAAAAATTCTAGTGCGAGCAGGGTTTGAACCTGCGACCTTCCGATTCAGTACACCGGATGTCTTAACCAATTAGACCATCGCACCCTGCTCACAGCTCTCGAAATTTTCGTTCCATTAACCTGACCTGATTTTTTTACCTGTTCCTGCTCGCACTAGAATTTTTCTTTCCATGTCAAAACAGCTATAGTTCCCTACGTAGGGTTTGTGTATAAAAATATTAAAAATTAAACTTATACTGTCACTTACGGGATATCTTCCTTGATTGTCAACCCGCGATCATGGCGCTTGCAACAGCGTCCAAATATCGGTAGCTCAAAATAATGAACAATCACGGAAGATATCCCGTAAGTAACAGTATAAGTTTAGGTGTATTCCTTATCTATCTTCAGTTATTCATGTTCTTGACAAAAGACATTGTATTATCATTATACTATCTGCAGTACTATGTATGGCACGACTAAACCATCTCGAATGCGCTGTTGTCCGCTAGTATTTCTGTCCGACTCGTAAACCCGATCAAGCGTGAAGATGTTCCCGGCAAATAAAACAAAATATAGTTTTATGTCCAGTTTCCAGAACTTAGTCGTGAAATGAGTGAACTGGACTTTAGTTTTATTATTTTAGTGCAGTTTTTAGTTTAGTTGCATGGTACTGTTTGTGTCTCCAATCATCATCATTTCAGCCGAAAGACGTCCACTGCTGGATATATATAGGCCTCCCCCAAGTGTCACCACTTTGACTGGTCTCGTGCGACTCGCATCCAGCGTATCCCCGCAACCTTCACCAGGTTCATTGGTCTACCTACGTCTTTCGGTTAGCGGTCGCCACTCCAGAACTTTTCGGCCCCATCGGGCATCCGTTCTGCGAGCAATATGCCCTGCCTACTCCGGTAAGCTTGGTTCTCTTGCGGATGTCGTCATTTCTGATCTGATCACGCAAGAAAACTCCGAGCATAGCCCTCTCCATTGCCCTTTGGGTGACTTGAAGTCTTCTGATGAGGCCCATTGTGAGCGACCTCGTTTCGTGGTGACCAGTGTTTCTGTCTTTAGTTGGAAGCAAAGGATTCGGAAGTTATAACTCATCTTCTTCTTTCGAACTGATGGTACCACGACGCTCAATCAAGCTATACAAATCCAGTATAGGCGTATCTCTCATTGTACGGCAAATCTATACAAAGGGAGGCCATGTTATACTGGAAATGTTGAGCTTTGTGTGTCGCCGCGTGTACCTTCGGATTATAAAATTTCTTGGGCCGGGTTGTTGGCTATGTTGATGGAGGCTCAGAAGCGTTTTAGGTCCTCTAATGTGCAGACGTGAAGACACTATGGGTACTCCAGCATGTGGGCCATGGTCTGATCGAGGAGCACAGAGTGCGCGAGACCGCGAATCTGGTAATTAAACCGTTATGAGAAAATCAATACAAATAAATAAAATTAAAGTGTCTGTTTGTAATATCAAAATAACAGCTTTTTACTGAATGCATATGCAAATATACATATAAGGCACCTAACAAAAACACATTATTTTCAATTTTTGTCTGTCTATCTCTCGGTCTGTCTGACTGTCTGTCTGCTAATCTCCGAAACGGCTCGACTGATTTTGACGAGACTTTTACTGGCAGATAGCTGATGTTATAAGGTCTAACATAGGTTACTTTTATTTTAGAAAAATTATTAAGATTCCGGGCCAAAAAGAAATCTTCTTCTTCCTCGTTTCCTCATGACTGAAGGTCGTGACCACATGAGGTCGTTGCTTTTTCAGATGCTTGGAAATTCCCTCTACAGACTTCCTTTACCACATCTGTCCATCGGGTTGGTGATCTTCCACGGCCCCTTTTTCCTTCCACGTTACCAGCCACAATAAGCTTCTCCAAGCTATTAGGCTCCCTCCTTGCTACGTGTCCGAAGTACTGTAGGAATCGTTTCATACAGATGATCGATAGGCGAGATCTGACTTTCAATTCGTTCAGAATCGAGGCGTTTGTGTAGCGCGCCATCCAGGGAATGCCTAACAATTTGCGCCAAATGCATGCAAAAAAATTAAAACCCTAGAAATTGTTTACAAAATCCGATTCAAAAGAGGAAATAATACTTTTTATAATAATTTCACGCAAACGAAGGTCGCCGGCAACAGCTAGTATAAACTGTAATATAAGATTAATGCTAAATTACCGTTGACAAGTTGCAGTATTATTTAACTTTGAGAAATAACCCAATATAGAGCCAAATATAATTTTCGGACCCCAAAAATATCATTTAAAACCAATAACCAGATTTAGATGGACGGCCATCGTAAAACCGTCGCTCGACAGAAAGTCATAATTATTTTACGAGTTTCAAATTAGTATTTCGCGGTGTTCGTTTCCTGTAATATTTCTCATGTGGTGCGTTTGATTTTTATTGAGTTTCTGGACATATGTTTTGCGTTTTGAAAGTTACAAGAATATGGTCATGTTTTGTGGTAATGGTTCATGGCAATGCAGCTACTGGTACGTCCTTGATGTGAACAGTACGTGGATCGATGAATGTTTCCACAGCTCGATCGTTGATAGTTCTTATAACCAAAGGGTGTTATAAAGCACGGCAACCAGTTTTAAATCATGACATCAAAGTCTGGCATAGCAGTGACAGCCTAGTGGTGTGACCGTCGGACTACCAAGTCATAGGTCTCGAGTTCGAACCCAAGGCACGCACCTCTGATTTTTCGGATTCATGTGCGTATTGTATAATCATCACTTGCTTCGGTGAGGGAAAACATCGTGAGGAAACCAGCATGCCTGAGAGATATTTCTTGAGGGCATGTTAAGCCAAGTCAGAGGCCCATGGGCGGCATAAAAACTCTGACACCAGGTTAGGATCTAACCACACGATAAAGAAGAAGATAGAAAGCAAAGCAGCACATTATTTACGAAAGTAATTTGGAAAGTTGTATATTCCGACTAAACAAAACCAAACACTCAAAAGAACCAGAGGAGCTATACAGTGTCATTCTATCAGGTATAACTAATAAAACCAAAAAAATAACCGACTTCCAAACAAAACACTAAAAAGTAGAAAATAACTTTACTCCCGGAAGTCGCTTACTTTTAGTTGTTTCATTGACTTATTGCCACCGATTTCCGTAAGTAATTTTATTAAAAGGATTTTATTTCAGCCTTTTTAATTGTGGTATGATGGTATCTCACACAAATTCTTGTCAAAAATAGCTTATTAAACGAACAAAACTACTAAAACACTAACTACTAACTTTAATACTTTTTCTTTCTTTCTTTATTCAGGTTTATAATTTTGCCGTCAGGAAGAACAAATGGACTCCATCATTTATACCCGGTAATAAGACCCTTCACATATCCGTCAACCAAGCATTCTGTACATCAAACAAAGTAACTTTACGCAAAAATTATTGCTGGGAATCGATTTTTTTTTTTGGGGTGAATTATCACGTTTTACGGTAGGACTCGATGGAAAGCACTCATAGCATTATGCTGATGAATGGATTGAATAGTAAGAGAGTCGTGGAGGTGTGTAAAGTAAAAATCTTACATTAAAACATGTTTTCAAAAAAAAACTTGTGATAAACTTTGACACCCAATATCTCCGTAACTAGAAGGTTTTCAGGTATGGTCTAGAACAAAAAAATGATCGCAGTGACGGGGATAAAAGTGCCTTTCGTTTATGTTAAGGGTCTATTTACACCCTTTATAGGTATCTTAAACTGCCTGTCCACTGGGGATGAGAAAGAAGAAAGCAAGAAACAGAAGAAGTGGAGCGGAGTTGTACTTTAAACCGATAGAATTGCATATAAAATATATGCCCCGCTCCGCTCTGCTCATTCTATGCAATTCTATTGGTCAACATTTGCACAGCTCCGCTCATCTCTTCTCTTCTCCGTTCCAGTGGATAGGCAGCCTAAATATATTCCTCGTATGTATCCAATTCACGCTTTACACAATTTTATCTTAAACCACATAATCCTGATGCCACAAATGAGTCATGGCATGTAATCAAAGTTTCATTATAATGTTTTATCACTATGTCATTATGTATCTCTGGGAAGCCATCAAAAACTACTCATTCTTATCATATTATGGGAACAGAGATTTACTGTGCGAAGCTAATTTTGTTCAGTTACTAAGCACGTTTATAAATAACATATTTACACCCAGCCATAAGAGTATGGAGTTCGTGTAGGTGAGTTTTGGACCACATTGGAACTTTTTGCAGTCGATAGGCTTAGGAAGAAGAGTTTTCTCCGTGCCTCGGAAAGAACTTTAAGCCGTTGGTCTTGGTTATCATTTATAGATCTTTGACAGTCGTTATAGGTAGTCAGTGGCCCGAAAGTCTGACAACCAGTCATACCAAGGGATATTGTATTATCTAGTACTAACTGGGTTGTGGAGGTCAGATAGGCAATCGCTCCATGTAAAATACTGCTAAATCGGGTAAGAATGGAAGCCGTCCCTAACATAGTTAGGAAACGGCTAGGCAGATGATGATGTTCTTCTTAGCAGAAGAATAATTGGGGAAGGCCTAGGAACGATAGATGAACTATGTGAAAGATAAAATGACTAGAGAGAGGGTTACTAATAGAGAAGTATACAGTATAAGACAGACATGCTGCGCTGTACATATTTATCCGTGTTAGGTAACTGGGTTTATATCAGTTGGAAACGTCCCTTTGTTTGTGCCTATTGGCCTTGTTTTGTTCTGTCTCTTGCTGATATGGAGGGAAGTAGAAATGCTGTTTTTCCTACTCCTCAGTTATTCTTTTCTGATTAATTTCGTTGCCGGATCTAAGACGGTTAAATCGTGTCCCTGGGGCTTCGTCGAGCTTCATTGTGTCGGCGGTTTTCTGGTGGTCGCCACTGTTGAGTCTGACTTTCAGGAGTTGCAGTGGTTTGCGAATAATGGGGTGGGCTTGTCCCAAAAAAAGACATGGTACGAAAGGTTGCTTGCAGTTTGCTGTAAGCCGATGATCCTGGCTTACCAGTCTTACCGAGGAGTATCGCATTACTCAAGAACAGAATTGTAGAGGTCAAATAGTCAGTCGCTTCATGTAAAATACTGGTATTCAGCTCCGTCTCCGAGTGGAAGCCGACCCCAACATAGGCAGATGATGATGTTGACTGGTTCTAATTAAATCAGCTAGCGGAACTTCATAGACGTGATGAAAAGTTCAAAGATGTCTATCACAATTCACAGTCAAAAACTCAGTATCAAAGCCTTCTTTGTTCCTATTTCCACCTAAAGACCTTCAGATATTCCTGTTTTAAGATCACGTGCCAACATTGACCGTGGCTCTGACTTTCAAAGTCAGCACATGTCAAGTTCCGAGCACGAAAGAGGGAAAGTTCAATGGTGGAACTACTTACTTTTGTTTTTAAAAACAAAGCAATGTGTTTCTAAGGCTGTTCGGCTTCTATTTTTGAATCATTGAAAACTTATGGTCATGTTATTAATCTTAAATTAAATTGAGTTTTTATTAAAAAAAAATTTAAATAATCTGTATTGTCCCACTGCTGGGACTTATACGGTGTGTTGTTCACTTGTTTTTTAAGTCATTTTTTTTTTTTTTTAATTTATTTATGTACACACAAAATACTCAACAAGACATAACATTAAGATAGAAGAGCACAAAGGTACTGCTTATTTCATACGAAATCTCTTCCAGCAGACCTGCGAGAGGAAAGTAGGATTAGAAATGTAGACACAGTGTGTAGAAAAGACAAAACAGGAAAATTGAAATTGGAACGTTTTTCTTTGTCTATCAAATATTTATTGTATGTTTTGTAGTATTATGGCATACTTTCATTGATCTTAATGAGGTTTAGTTGTAGAATATAGTTTTAGAATAACAGCTGTTAGTTCCTGTCTCTGGAACTCTAACCATCGGTAGATGGGACTCCCGTCACCGGCGGACCACTACTTTTTATATTTTTAAATGTTTTTTTATAGGTTTTGTTTTAAGATATAATAAATATGAAAAAATGAGATGAATGAATGAATAAAGGAATAATAACAGTTATAAAAAAAAATACAAAACCACACATTTTATAATAATTTACACAAGTTTTGCTTATTATTCGCTTACATTATTATAATCAAAACATTTCAGCATCAAATCGTTCTAGAACTAATTCTAGCTTATATAACAAGCTTATAATCACGTATAAGGCTAGAAACTTACCTGGTTTAGTGCAAAACTTTAATCAATACATTAGAAGGTCATGAACAAACGCCACTTAGTTAGCTTTCACTTTCAAACCGATTATAATATCGAATACTAACTCGATAAAAATAATACCGATTATGACTTCGAACTTTTTTTTTCTTTATTTGAGGACTTTTTTTTTAAACGCGTGGTTTCTGATACAGATGTTTGGTTTAACTGATACTCATTTCACGGTTATGAAGACCTGTTATCCGGTTGCTAGGCAACGGTTGCATGTGATTGCCGGTTAAAAAAAAACATTTGACGTCACTCAATACGTTCGAAGTGTGAACTTATAGGTTTTGATTTTGTGATTATGGATATCTTTATGGCCTAGAATAGATCTAGGGCATAAATATAGGTTCTATCTAGTTTATGTGGAAAGGATTTAGCAAAAAATGGATGACTTATTTTCGCGTTGTTAGGCGACTTGTTATTGACGTTGAAAAGGATAAAAAACCGCCAAGTGCGAGTCGGACTCGCGCATGAAGGGTTCCGTACTATAGTAGTACGGGAGCCTCCTTTAATTTTTAATTTATTTTTAGTATTTGTTGTTATAGCCGCAACAGAAATACACATTCTGTGAAAATTTCAACTGTCTGCCTATTACGGATCATCAGATACAGCCCGCTGACAGACAGACGGACGAACGGACGGTCTAAAGGACAGCGAAAGCATAGTAATAGGGTCCCGTTGGTTACCCTTCGGGTACGGAACCCTACAGAGGATGAGTTTTTCTTTGACAATGGAATTTGACAAGCGTGGCCTATGATCATCTTAATTTTTTACCATACAGACAATGTCTGTTGTCTCCTAGGTGAGTTCTGCAATAAAAAAAAGATTAAATCATTAAAGGTACGCTCGACGATACTAATTTAATTGTTTATTTTTAACGGTATTCAAAAACTGAAGATATGCATTCGACGAGTTTTATTCTTATGTAATTTTGATGTTCAAAAAGTTGTCGATTTTGACGCACCGCCAATATATTTGCTTCGTAGCTTCGACGAGCGGTGACCGTGTGAGAAACGATTGAGCTGGAAGCCGACCCCAATACAGTTTAGCATAAATACAGTTACAGTATAACATTTTTCGTCGGTAATTTAAGAAAAAATCAGCTGTTCCATACATTTTGACCATATTTTGTCGGAAACATCAGATTTATTTTTAATGGACTAATTTTTTTTTCTAATAAATAATTAATAAATAAATTCCATTTATTTCAGGTCCGAGACCCATATAAAATCCAAAAATAGACGAAAATGCAAATACAAACACATAAATTGTAGTTAAAACCTAAATATCAGAATTACATTTAATTTTTTTTTTTTGCTTATTAATATTCTGTACTGTCAAGTAGCTTTTTTACCCGACTGCGGCGAAGCCCAAAAGGAGGATTATTTAACAGTTTTGCTTCTTTAATTCTTTACCCTTTTGCTTCCAAAACGTTCAGCCCCAACAGCGTGATGCGATACTTTCTTTCCGATGACGTCACGCCTACTAGGTACCTACTACCTACCTGACTAGCTAACAATGATAAACAACACAAAAGGCAATCCATTAGTAACAGTGTATGCATGCCGCACCTTACCGCGACTGCTGGGTGGAGCTGGGGAGCGGTGTTAGTGATGAGCGGTAGCGGGGTAAGGTATAAGCGGGAGCGGCTGTGGATGGTAAATGGATGTTGAAAATTACCACGTTGTCGGATCATTTTATCACGCAGTGTATTAATATTTCATAAAAAAAAATGCAAATAACTAAATATGTAACAATAAGAATTTACTTATCCGGTTAGGATTAGAAAAAGGTGTCTAAGGTGGCTATATGGGAAATCTTTAAGCAAAATACAATGATGAGCGTAAACATATTTTTTTCTAATAGCAAAGTATTGAAAACTCGAGACAATAAGGAACACAAAGATGTCAGTTTTATTTTATTTCTCAGCCTGTCAATATTTAGTTAATCATAAATGTATGTAGTTCTTAAAAAAAAAAAAATATGTGTATAGTTAACGCTCACAAGAAAACTACTGAAGAAACTAAGAAAATGTCGCTATCAGAAATCATACCCCAAGTCGCAAGTCGCCATAACAAAGAGAGGTTACTTTTTTATATCGAAACTCACGGGGATTAAATAATTTACGACAGCAACGCAAGAAAAATGACCTAACTTTTGTAAAGCAAACAAAAAAAAAATAAAAAAAAATGTTCAGCATATAAATGTCCTCTCTGCCCTTATTACTAAGCTAGCCAACAATAAGAGAGCCCTAGAGCTAATCAATTACGTTCAGTGTGTGGCACACCTAGTCTGGTGGGTGCAGCCGTGGTGATGGCGAGTGGGAGAGGCGGCGGCGTTTGATGTGTTTGTTTAAGTACACTGCAGTGGAATTGTGGGGCGTTTAGCTGATGTTTTGGTAGGAAAGAGTGGGTAGGTGTTGGAAATGTTTTATTATAAGACTAAGAACACTTTTACTTTTTTTCTGATTACTCAAATAGTATTTAGAACTCACGTTTGTGGTTAAAAGTATTATTCCACATAAATGTAGTTGTAATTTCAAGGTGTATTTACGAATAACTAAAATATTTTTTCCAAGTTCCAGGACTCTACTTGTAATTAAATAGTTGTAAAATGTTAAATGAAGACATTAGTTAAATTTAGATGAAGAAGCCATTGAATAATCTTGCCACTTAATACGTTTTCCAATCACTTGTAACTTAACGTCATCATCATCTACCTAGCATTTTCTCAAATTTGTTAGGATCGGCTTCCAGTCTAACCAGATGCAGCTGAATATCAGTATTTCACATGGAGTGACTTCCACAGCCCAGTTAATACTGGGTAATACAGTACCCCTTGGTAAGACTGGTTGTCAGATTACGGCCACTAACTACTTGTAACGACTGTCAACGATCTACAAATTATTTACTTGTAACTTAAAGTCATAATAATAAATAAACGTGATTTTAAATCTCTATATTAAGTTTATCAGTAATTCAACTAATCAAAGCAAACCATTTCCCACTTTACTACGTGTTAAAAATCTCAGTCCCCCAAACCGCTCCCGCCTATACCTTACACCACACCCCAACGGAAGCGCGTCTATTTTAGCCGCGATATGTACCTGCTTTTCCACGATTAGACTTTAGCGTGGCGAGTTCCGGCGCGGTTGGCTTTCAAGCGATATCGACGGTATTGTGCGAATTGATGCCTGGTGTGGGAGTATATTGGTATTATTGGAAGTGGTGGGAGGTGCTGGAATGAATAAAAGATGGGTATTTTTAAAGACTAGTTTAAATTAAGGTGATTGCGCCAGGGTAGCCCGCGAAATTCAAATTTTCTTACTGTTTTTGCAATTTTCGGGTCTGTGTCGGTTTGTAAGTTGATTAAAATATGATTCGATTCGATTCCAAAAAGACTCTTGAGTAGCTGGAACAAACTGAGCTCTATAAATTATTTTGTTTCGTACAGTGGGCAAAAAATTTCGGCTTTAGCCGAATCATAATGGAATAACAATATGAATCACGTTTAATTCTTAAAATGGTTACAGACGCATGTAATATTGTGAATTGTCACTTTGTGATCATTTTACGAATTGTAACGAATTGTTGTATTTCATATTATTATCCTATTATGATTCTGTTATACCGGCCATTTTAGACCCCCAGGTATCTAATCGTAGCGCAGCAGTCGATCAGTCAGTCACTGCGCCAACGGTGCCGTCAACCCGTGTAGCTAGCTCATCGTTCTGTCTTTACATATATTTTAAAAGGTGACTCAGGTATTATATAAGTGAGGGGTTGGCTACCCCTAATGCCGTCACTAATGCGTTTGTAAGGCGTGGTGATTATGACGTTTTTATTTTTATCGATAGTGGAGGTTTACGATTTGCTGTGGTCATTATTTTATGATAATGATTTGTACATTATCGTGGCAAATAGATGTACCTAATGTTAAATAATCGAAGATATTCCATGGAACTCGGCAATACTGGAGCAAAAAGCTCGAGTATTGCCGAGTTGAGTCAGTAAAATATTTGTTTAAAAAGGATGCATAGTTTCGAAGATTAATACCTACTACATCCAAACTTACAAAGTTTAATAGAAGTATAGATTCTCGTGTCTTGCACGAACTAATCAAGAATACATAGTTAAAAGTATCGATTCGGTAAATGTAAACTAGACGACTTTTAAATAACGATTTGGACTGCATTGTATTGTGGCATTAATCTGGATTGTCTAATACGACACAGCCACGTTACGCATGGATGCATGACTGTCAAAACAAATGAATCTCACAGCTAACGTACTAAAGTTGGTACGTTAGCTATGAGATTTATTACTCTCCGTGGACGAGAGTAAGTACTCTCCGTGCACATTCTATAAAGCAGCACCAAAGTCCCATTTAATGACTATTTCATGTAAAAGTCATTGAATGGGATTAAATGAATTTAGAGGCTTGTATTTATGATTTTAATAATTATAACTCTGTAAAACCGAATTGATTGGTCGCGAATCATATTTTGTTTAACGTACAGCCTGAAACTGACCTGCAAATTTTAATTTCGTGAGATATCCTGGCGCTTCCCCGTAATGCACTTTCATGCCCACAAACAGTGGTGACTGGTGGGTCAGTGGTACTTACAAGTTTTAGGTTGTGTGTTCGAAACCTGCTCTCAAAACAGTGAAGTAAAACAATGCGTCGTGATGAAACCGGCATGTCCTTCGAACCATAAATTCGAAGACATGTGACATCTATTTACCCGTACCGGGCACGCCTGGTGGATTACGGACGGCAAACTCCCCCTCACAGAGGGACGGCCTATGTCCCAGCAGTGGGAACATTATCAGCTGATTATATTGTATAGTTGTTGTTCCTACAACAAGGAAGACACAAGATATGTTGTTTCGAAGAATCCCTTGTAAAAAAGGGAAGATCTTTTACCGGCCCTATTCATTACAATGTAAAAGCAAATTAACAAATTAAGTATTAAAGCGGACCGTAAACGTGATTTACGTTATTACCGCTGCTATATATCGTGGCCTGGCGAGGGCCTGGCTTGGGAGACTTTGGACTGAGATTTTATTGAAATTTTACATTTTGTACAAGATAGCGGGTGTTGGGGGCATTAGACTAGCGGCGGATTGCGACGGGGTGCGTTGAGTGGTAGATGAGCTAAATCTAAATATAAGAAAGAGGTAAAAATTGTTTGTGAGTTTGTATGTAGGGGTAATCTCCGGAACTAATGATCCAATTCTAAAAATTCTTTCACTGGCAGAAAATTACATTATTTCGTAAATTATATTTATATCATGCATATTAGCCGAGCTATGACAATTTTTGAGGACAAAGTCGCGGGCTAGGTGCTAGAACAAAGTAACTTTTGGGACCAAACTTATACTGTCACTTACGGAATATCTTCCGTGATTATTCATTATTTGGAGCTCAAAATAATGAACAATCACGGAAGATATTCCGTAAGTGACAGTATAAATTTAGTTGTGAACCGTGAAAGCTTAAAACAGTGTTTAACTTTTGGGCCTTAGCTTGAGTTTAAATTTACTTGAGTAAGATTACAGTATACAAAATTATTTTTAGTATATGCGAAACCTGCATATAGTTTGTTCAGAATAAGTAACTGAATCGATTCTAATAATTTTTAAACCATGTTATATTTTGTCCCAAAAATATTTTTTAAAAGTTACCAGTTGGACACCGAGCGATTTTAAGTACCTATCGCAATAATTTAGGTACCTACTGCCAAATTATTATTATCAATGAGCTCAAGACGATGCTGGAGGCGCGCACGCGGGCGCGCTGCGTGGTGAACACGTTTTTTGCGCGGACAACCAAGTAACAGAACAAGCTTATAACTTTGTGATTTTTAATGATACAGTTTTGCAATTTTGTACATAGATTCTTTACATAAAAATACTAGACACGTGTTTCAGGTTTCGCATATACTAAAACTAAGGTTGTATAATAACATGATATAGTTTAGGTTTAACTATGCTACAATAAAGTAACACATTATCATCTGCCTAGCCTTTTCCCAACTGTGTTGGGGTCGGTTTCCATTCTAACCGGATGCAGCTGAATACCAGTAATTTACATGAAGCGACTGCCTATAAGACCGTATTATCTGGCAGTATTTAAGATTTAAGGTTTTGGTTGGATTATCACGCACCATCCGTGCCTCAAGAAAAAGTAGTGTTAAGCGCAGGTGACACCGACAGCTAGCGAGCGAGCGAGCGAGCGAGCCGGGCGAGCATCGTTTCTCCTCTTTTCATAATTCCGTTCAGCAGTTTAGGTAGTTCGCGGTATGGCTTGCATTTTAAGAATGCTGTCAAGGGACAAGGAATATACCTTCACCAAAAGTTTTAATAGAGCAGCGGTGGCCCAGTGGTGGCGGTCCCGACTTACGAGCAGTAAGTCGTGGGTTCGAACCCAGGCAAGCGCATTACTTTGTGTAATTTATTTCATCACCACTGCTCTCAAAACGGTGAAGGAAAACATCGTGAGGAAACCGGCATGTCCTAGAACCTAAAATTCGAAGACTTGTGACATCTACCAACCCGCGCTGGGCCCGCGTGGTGGATTATAGACCATTCCCTCTCATAGTGAGGAGGCCTGCATCCTAGCAGTGGGAACATTATATGCTGCTGCTATGCTATGCTAAAAGTTTTAAACTTACCTTTACGGAAACAAATCCATCGGCAACCAAAAGTAACGGTCCTCACTGATCCAGGCTGACTTCTTACGCATGCATGCCATGTGGCTAATCTAAGTGTATTATAGTATTGCCAAATTAGCATGTAAACTGTCTGCTAGCCTATCGAAAAATGAATTAAAGATGTAAGTTAGTGTTTAATTCATTCACATCCTGAATCCTGATACCAAATTCGGATTTGTTGTACAGTGGCACAAATGATGTACTGTTTAACTATTTTTATCAAATATTTAATCGATGGAGGAAAATGAGTCCAGACAATAACGCTTGAGTAATTTTGTGAGATCTGACTTTGGACTACTGGTGAGTAAAAGGTCCAAGGTTCGTTTATAGGTCGCGCAAACTGTTATAGGTTCTTACATCAAGAATTTGTCAGTACGGTTGTGGTTATTTGAGCCCGTTCCTTTTACTCGGGAGTTTATACAACTACCAAACAACCTAAATAAATATAATCAACAAAAACGATCAAGCTATGACGCTTTTCGAGTTTTCTTAAATGAAACACAATTTGAAATGAATGAAAACGAATGCAGTTGTAATTCTGCGGCTCACTTTTGGTGGCGTAAATAACGCACACAGCCTTCTCTGTATAAAACTCTTAACTGCAACTGCTCCAACTACTGCAACTTGTGCCCTATCAGAATACCAGCGCTGTGACATTTTTTTATAATGTTACAGCACTATGCTGACATAGGGGGCCCTTTATTTGTCCTTATACAGAACCAGTTTAGTAATTTTTTTTATTTTTTTTTTTAGTTCATTTTGTATTCTTGTTTTGTCCTGTGCGCGTCAAATAAATACGTTTTCTTTCTTTCTTTAACTAAGTGTACCTAAATTATTATTCAAAGTAGGCTCCATTTCTCTATGAATATTATTTTCCCTACTAAATTATTAAGACACAACCCAAGTTCTCTCTATACACTCTCGATATTCAAAAATATCAACTGTCAAATTACCAGGCAGTGTATGGATATACATTGCCTGTCAAATTAACGGAGCAGAACGCTGAATCGATGCCGATGGAGGAAGTCTTGCATTTTAGTTTAGTTTGGCGCTTTTAGTTTTAGTTTGGTATACACCGTGACTTTTTAGTCGTCTTACAAAGGTGGTCCACTCAATGTACCCGATATAAAATAGCTCTAGGCGCGATTTTTTTTTTACCTACCATAATAGGCACATAGAAAAATAAATTATACATTAGAATAAAATTATGAAACATCCTGTTAATGATGTTTACTTGTCAAACGGGAGAACATACCTACCCAGCGCTCGAGTCGAGTAGATAATCGCTCGCAACAGGGTGTTTTAACTGCGTAATACGTCATAATACTGAAAAATATTTTTATTTTCAAATTAATAAAATCTCATAAATACCATTTTTTTTTTATGAATGTTTAATAGTCATTGGATACATGAAGTGGGCTGCCGTTGTAGGACGACTAAAAAGTCACGATGTAGTGTGCTTGTTTTCTTTGGACTTCTTGCGTGTTCTAGGAAGGAAATTCTCTGTGTGCATGTGACTAGTTGGTGGAAAAGCCTTTTCCTTGGAGTGCATCGTTGGTGTTGTGGTTGTAAGCACGATTGCTGAGCATGAGGTCCTTGGGTCGATTCCTGGGTGAGGCCAAGTGTTATTGGGTTTTTCCATCAGGAAACATTCAGTAGCAGTCACGGAGTCTGGATTAGTGCCCAGTTGATGGCAATAGGCTTGCAACTTATTACATGAGACTTAAACATAACTGGTGAAATGTGGGTGTAACTGCTATTAAGTACTCCTCTGCCTTTCCCTTCGAGGATTACAGACGTGATGTTATGTCGTATTACGAGGTCCTGTGTAAGATTGTGAAATGAGAAGCAATAAAAATTGACAAATAAAAAAGTTGAATAGTTCATGGACTATCCGCGACTCTGCTCGTGTTAAGTCTTCTTGACAACAGCTTTAGACACTTCCTTCAAAAAGAGACCCTATTACCAGTCTTTAGAGGTCTATGGAGTATATCTGATTGTCATTTTACTCCATGGGTCATGTTACTCGTCCTTGGAAAAAAGTAATAAGTTTTTGATACTGGTAGGTACTGAAAATTCAACCTAGTACCTACGCTTCTAGACTGACGTAATGCAAACTTTCAACTAACTCTTTTTTTGTTTTTTTTTTAAATCGTTTCCCCACACTAGGAATTTATCCTGTATCGTGGGCGTTTTTACAAACATTTAAGCTCACATACACAAACAGCCAGACCCGGAACAACTACCTGTAGGCCATACAAATATTTGTTCCGTGTGCGAATCGAACCCGCGACACGATACGCAGCAGACAATCGCTCAGCCACTGCGCCAACCGTGTCGTCAAACTATTTTATCAGTATATTTAGTTTGTGTTGAATAGCTATTAATTAATTACAAACTAATGCACCCAACTGTACAACCTCAAGGTAAACACACGCATTCACTGGCTGTCACTGCGACTGTCGTGCGAGGCATGATAATGTCGTTCTGTCACTTGGTGCTGTACCAGCGATTGTTATCAGCTTGCTAATAATCGGTGTAGATACCTTAGATATGGAGATACTGGCTGGTTGTTTAGGCGATACAGTTTATGCAATAATTTGTTCGGTTAGTGAACGCAATCATTCTATCCGTCCCAATTTATATTATAAATGCGAAAGTAAGTATGTTTGTTACCTTTTCACGCCTAAACCACTGAAGCGATCATCCTGAAATTTTGCATATACGTTGTCAGGTGTACAGAAACGGACACAGGGTACCTTTATCCCGAATAAAAGAACAGTTCCCGGGCAAAACAACAATAACTTTCTTATGATAATAGATGGTGCCACGTGTATTTCGAATCATGATTGAATTTGATTATTACAAGCAGAGTACAATCCGAATTGATTGTCAAATTCTAAATACACGTGAGCGAAAAATCCAATAACTCTGCCCGACCCGGAAATTGAACCCAGGGCCTTAAGCTCGGTAGTCGCCATGTGACCCCTAAACCAACGAGGCAGTCAACTCTTTGTAATATGAGTATAGTCATTGCTGAAGTTCGGTTTAAAAGATGAGTGTTATGACGTCGTGAGCTTTCCTTGAAACTTATTTGTTGTCTAATATCGACCCTCCCATTCGTGTCGTATTACGTAAACTATAGAAATCTATAGGCATTAAAAAAATAACCCAAGTAACAAGAACCCAAGTTTTTCTAATTAATAATGTAACGACATTTGCCAACAGTTCGATAAAAGTAAGAATCGTGAGAATTTGTACAGGCCTCGTGATAAATTATAAAAGGTTGTCCTTGTGAATAGCAGCACCTGTTATTTCATTCGACGACCGTCATCACTGTGTGATGATGGGGTTAGTGTCGTTACGAATAATCGACTTCGGCCATCAATACCGAACTAGCTTTCGGCTAAAATAGGCCGAAGTTTTGGTCGAAGTTGAAGGCGTCTGGCAAGCACCTAAAAAGTAGAAGCACTGTTAAGAATGTCCGGAGAGCTTATACTTGACATATTATTTTTACTACTGCTGAGTATGAGGTCCAGGGTTCGATTCCCAGGTCGAGCAAAGAGGGTTTTCACCAGGAATTTCTCAGTAGCAACCACGGAGTCTGAATTTGTGCCCTGTTGATGGCTTGTGTGTGACCTGTGATTGATTAAACATAACTGACGAAATTTGGGTGTATTATTATTAGGCACACCTCTGCCTAGCTCTACAAGGATTACAGGCATGACGAATCCGCTTCGGTTTCGAACAGAAATCGACCATTACCGGTCGGTCACTAGTTCTGGTAATCACAACATGAAACATGCACAATGATTGCCGATGGACTGGACGATGCAAAAAGTCATTTATACGACTTTTAGGTGAGCACTCGGATTCGTGGTTGATTTTTTCACTTTGTTGCTTTTCAAATTCGGTTTTTTATTCAATGGCAATTTGGAGTATTTTTAAAGTGTAGCTTAAATTAAAATCGTGTTGATTTATTTAGTGTTTTTTTTGTTTTGTTTTACAATCTTAGACAAAGTGACATTATTGTAGCGATGCAGATGAAGGAACATCAACTAGCGAAAACCTTTTATTACATACAACTTTTATCATGCCTGTAATCCACAAAAGGCTAGGCAGATGTGTGCCCAATAAAACACACATTTCGCCAGTTAAAAGTCCAATGTTATAGGGGGCGAGCGTATCGCCAACAACCGAGGACCATGTGGCTGCCACTGAGAAATTCCTGATGGAAAACCCTAATAACACATTGCCTGACCTAGGAATCAAACACAAGACCTCAAGCTCAGCAGTCGCGCTAGCGACTACTAGACCAAAAAGCTTTTATTTTTTTAAACCGAAAAAAAAAGGAGTTTCTGATTTTCATCGGTGCCTCGGAAAGCACGGTTCTTTTTTAGATCTTTGACAGTCGTTACAGGTAGTCAGTGGCCCGAAAGTCCGACAACCTGTCTTAACAAGGGGTATCGTATTATCCACGACTAACTGGGTTGTAGAGGTCAGATAGGCAGTCACTCCATGTAAAATACTGGTTTTCAGCTGCATCCGGTTAGACTGGAAGCGGACCCTAACATAGTTGGGAAAGTAGACGATGATGTCTATCTATGACCTGTTTAAGGCATGCTAGTTAGACATAAACGAAGCAAGTTCAGGCAAGTAAAAAGGTTCGTTTGCTCTATTTCGTGGCAGCATTACGGATGTGCCGCGTTCACTCGATCAAGGTGACTTGCCCGGGCGTGACTTGACAGTCACTGGCTCCAATGTCTCACGACAATTACGTTCGGTAGTTTATATTGATTGAATGTACAGAGTGTACTAGACCCATGAGAAATATTTACCTCGCACCAATTAATGGTATATAGCTTCAGCTACTTTAGTAACGACTGATTGACAGGAATTCAATCCCTCTCAGATTTTACTTTCTTAAGGAATCATCTTCTTGCCCTTGTCCCATGAATGAATAAATGAATGAATGCATTTATTTGTCAGAATATTGTACAAAGCTTAGGTTCATAATGTATTAGGATCATAATATTCTACCGTTTCCGGCATACAAATATAGTATATAAAATTATGGGTCATCATTAAGTACATTAAAATTAAATTATTAATCAATAGAATTGGAATTACAAATAATTCAAATAAGTTGAAAAATAAAAGAGATAAATTATATAAGTCAAAAATTCAATAAAGTCAAGAAGATCAAATATGATTAGGCAATAATGTTACTCGGAGTTACTACACTGTTTTTCTTTCATTCTCCTCTGTCAACCGTCACGTGCATTTACTCCTTTTTCTTTGATCTTCTTCTCCCTCTCCATTCATCAACATTTATGTTTGACACGCTTTTAGTGACATGCAATTAAAAATAGGAATATAGATAGGAAAATAAACTTTGCCTCAGCCGCTGCGATACGGGACGAAATTTGTTTTGAAATGAGTTAAAACAAATTTCGTTAAACTGGATATCGCCAACAACCGATCCAGTTTGATGGTCTGAACCACTACCTATGAGGTATTGCTCTTCTTGTGTCACACCCTGTAGATGGTGTCTCCGAGGTCTACTCAGAAAGAGATAGTGAATGACTGGCACCGGACATACCCGGAAGAACTAGAGGAACAACTTTGCATATTGGAGTAGGCTTCATCAGTCTTCCTGCCCTTGTCCCATTCTATTCGAGGTCGGCGCAACACGTCTTCTTCTTCCACTCTCCCCTGTCAGACGTCACGGCATCATTGGAGTTAGCTTATAAACTGCAAATTCATACTCTAAACTCACTTTTTTAAAAGTTAAGTCCATTCGCCGCTTCGAAAGAAAGTTTTTTACCTTTCGTTTTATAATTTCTACCTAACCTTTGTTCCTTCAAATAAGGACTGAAAATGACTTTTCCAACAATTACCTTTGGCATCTATAGGGATATGAAGAATAGGATGTAAAGTTCTTCATCCCCCATAGAAAAGGGAGGATCCTCCGACCAGACGGGTGTTATGTCTGGTGGGCTAATGCCCGACAGTCGGGTTTTTCTGTATGGTCTAAGTCACGGAGAACTTTAATATCGCCATTTACCACCATTGACACAACACATAAAACTGCTTTACATCCGTAACCTCACTAATCCACTAGTTGTCCAGCGATTTGCTGTACTAGGTCTGTTTGGTGCAGCTGTGAGGCACACAGTGTTATTTTTTTAAATTAGTATTTTTTTTTTTGTTGTCTTTTATTTTTTTATAGTGTGTGCACTTGTGACATGTGCCAAATAAATGTATTTTCTTACTGTCTTTTCTTTCATTTGGTTAGATGTTAGTTCTTAATTTGTATCATAGATGGCGCTGTGGTACTTTTTGTAATGCCGCTACAAATCTATTTTTGTGCTTCCCTCAATGTAGGTACAATACTTATCTATATAAAATATGTTATTAAACTATCGCCTTTTCCCAAAACCGTTCACAAAGTCGTTCATTCATCACTGAATTCAAATAAAAAACTAAACTTTCTCGCCATTATAAACCCGTGCCGCATGACAACGCACCCGCACGCTCTCAAACGGTCGATCAGATGACTTTAAAAGTCGAGTTCATTGTCCCAACGTTTGTCAAACAGCTGTTTTTTCTGTCGCCCCTACTTTAGACTGATTATATACTGAGAAATCATTATTAATATTGTCAGGCAGTCACAGTGACACGTGTTTTGTGAATTGAGATTTTGTTTCGTAGAATTTAGTAACACTTTTTTCTGAATGATGTGAGAAAAATACACATCAACAATATGAGGTGCGAGTGGCTAAATAATAACAGCTGCACAGGTTGATCGGCAAGGTTAAGCCGCGCTTGCCTAGGTCGGTCTGTGGATGGGTGATCATCATAACATACCGGGTTTCCTCCGTCCTCGGAAAGCATGTTAAGCCGTTGCTCCTAGCTGTCGTTTGTAGATCTTTGACAGCTGTTACAGGTAGTGGGCCGAAAGTCTGACAACCAGTCTTTCCAAGGAGTACCGTATTACCCAGTACTAACTGGGTTGTGGTGGTCAGATAGGCAGTCGCTCTATGTAAAATACTGGTATTCAGCTGCATCAGGCTAGACTAGAAGCAGACCCCAACATAGTTAGGAAAAGGCTACGCTGATGATGATGTGAGAAAAGTACACAAGGCTGTACAAATATTATATTATTTGATTTGTGATGATTCGTAAGTCTTGTGCGCTTTTCACAATAGTTATTATTATTATTAATCATTTATTTCAGACATTGTCCATATAAAAATTATAAAAATTAAAATCACATAAAAACACACGAACATTAAAATAATCAATAAAAATAAAAAAATACACATACATGTAGTATGTATGTGTATTTTTTTTTATTGATTACATAAATTAAATTAAATTAAGAATAAAATAAAATAATACACATTAAAAGAATCAAACAATAGCAAAATTAAACATACACAATATTAAATTAAAAATACAGTTACAGTTACATTAAGTTATGATTATTATCAATCCACACTGTTTACCACTGCTAGTACGATAGCTTCCTCTCAATAATACAAAGCTTCATAATGCACAATGAATGCTGGAGGACGTCATCACCTCAGATGTTTTAATGTTAGTGAAAGCGATTGCTAACTGTGTACTTGGTCTTCAGAGACCTTTAAAATAATCTTTGGTAATAAAAATCTTCAGACTTCTAAACGTCCTTAGGGAGGCATTATTTCAGCAGTGTGGTAGTTTTTTTTGTTTTATTAAATAATGCTAAAGTTCAACTTATGCGGCCGACAGAAAGAGGTGGTGTGACAACTAGGACTTATACCGCGAGGGCTGGTTCGAGATGGCGCGGGTCAAGGAGTCTTGAAAAGAAAACCTTGCCCAGCAGTGGGACACTATTCTTAGCGTGAGCACCTTAGTATACCCCAATGTTGGAGGAATTCTCTCCAAATAATAATCCTTGCCAAGAGCCTCGATCAATACCTGAGAAGGCTCTCGTTAGACAGCTGGATCAAGGGCTTGATTCACAAAGCGGTACTCCTGGACACGGCTCGTATTGTAAGGAGGTTCCTCTCTCTGGGGCCCTGACTGCCGGTAGCTTGGACCCTGTTCCCGATACCGGTAGGCTACTATTTTTTAAATTATTTTATAAGAATATTTAAAAAAATGTAAATATTATGTATGAGAGCAGCGGTGGCCCAGTGGTGGCGGTCCTGACTTACGAGCAGTAAGTCGTGGGTTCGAACCCCGGCAGGCGCATTACTTTGTGTAATTTATTTCATCACCACTGCTCTCAAAACGGTGAAGGAAAACATCGCGAGGAAACCGGCATGTCCTAAAACCAAAAATTCGAAGACATGTGACATCTAACAACCCGCACTGGGCCCTCGTGGTGGATTATAGTCCATTCCCTCTTATAGAGAGGAGGCCTGTGTCCCAGCAGTGGGAACATTATAGGCTGATTATGCTTATGCTTATGCTAATTATGTATAGAAATGAATAAAAGGAATGATATCCGCATAATACACCAATTTATTCTGCAATTTTACCACATACAACAATTCCCAGCTACACAAAAATCCGGATTCTTTAGCGTAAATTAACCGGATCTGATTCTATTGAGTAGACGAGATCACGACTATGTAAATACTAGGCCCACTTAAAAAAAACTAGTTGCAAAATGAATGATCATTCATTCTGTAATTAGTTTTATTTTTTATGTTAGTATTTTTAACTTGATCAAGTTTTAAATAGTTTTGCTGTAGTACTTATTATTATTATAGCTAGCCCACATTGTCCCACTGCTGGGCAAAGGCCTCCCTCCACTCCTTTTAAAGGTCACGCTTCTGTGCTACTTCTTTCCAATTCTCAAGGAAGACATTCAGTTCGTCCCGCTGACTACAGCCGGACGAACTGAATGTCTTCCTTGAGAATTCTTTCTTTAGTACTAACTAAAGAAAGAAAAATATTTATTTTTGTTGTTTTTTCAGGTTTTGGTGCCTTTTTATTTGACCTATACAGCGTGTATCACAAATATCATCATCTAAGTAATGACCACACCTTTCTGGTACATTCTTTAGAGCTCAGAAATAAAACTAAAGGTCAATTTTATTAATGTCAAACAACGCTTTACTAAACACCAAAACACTACGCCTTGACGTATGTGGGTAAGCAGATGATCTAGTAAACGTTCATTTCGCCAGAAATGTTTAAGGTCCATGTTATAAGGAGCGAAGCTATTGCCATCAGCCGGGCTCAGGTACAGACGCTAGCACATCAAGCTACTACTTACATACTACATCTATTTCAATAAAATTTCTTAAATAGAATTTCAACTTTACCTAAAGAATTAGATTCAAGGTTGATTGGGAAAATTAGACAGTTTGGGGCAGCTTGATTTGCTGGCGTTTGTACTATGCTGCTATTAAAAAAAATCCAAATTGAAAATGGTCAACAAAAGCGCTTGCGGTCACTGGTCAACAGAAGACTTAAGAGGAAGTCAGTCTTTAGGTCAATCACAATATAATTACTTTACAACTATATTTACGAAAACACAGTTAAAAGGCGGTGAGCAGTCACGGCTGGTGCCTTCGTAAAAAAAACATCTCGGCTGAGCAAAGGCCTTAACCCCCTCAATTTTGTGTTAGTAGACTTTGATACCGACGTAAGTGCATATTTTAAAGACGGTATAAAGTCATAAAGTACTATATATTATATACAGGGTTATTTGTAAAACACCAACAACCTCGCAGGAGTAGATTAAAACAGACAAAAAAAAAACGACTTTTCATACAAAACTCGATCAGCGGTTCGGACATATGTATGGAGAGTTGAATTTTTTTTGTCTGTTTTCGGAAAAGTCGTAGAACAAATGTTGTTGTTTATGATGTAATTTACTCCTGCGAGGTTGTTGGTGTTTTACAAATAACCCTGTATAAAATGGTAAACTGACTGACTACAGTGACAACGTAGCTAAGGGAAGCCCTAGAACGACTTATTGATGAGGTATAGAAAGCAAATGACCAATTTTTTCGACAGGGGCTTAAGCCGGCCAGGGATATCGATTTTCCATGCAATAAAATCAAAATCAAAATCAAAATCAAAGCATTTATTTCAAGTAGGCCAGTTACAGGCACTTTTGAATTGTCGAAACAAAGACAACAGTAAAAAATAGCTACAGTCCCAGTCACAAGGCACAAAAACTGTGAAAGTACTGTAGTTGCCCATTCCCTAACGTAGATCTCTATGGAAAAGAACGGGCAAGAAACTCCATGGACACTCTTTTAAATCAGAATACTTTAACAAAACCTTGGTTACATCATTCAAATTCAATAAAAGCGAGATAAGGCATCATTCGCTCATCATCACTCTAATTGTTCTATGGGACACAACT
This sequence comes from Noctua janthina, assembly GCA_963576755.1. Classification (NCBI taxonomy): domain Eukaryota; kingdom Metazoa; phylum Arthropoda; class Insecta; order Lepidoptera; family Noctuidae; genus Noctua; species Noctua janthina. Next base: position 10,814,993 of record OY755075.1, on the reverse strand, counting down.
TCCCAACCGGACTACTACTACGAAATTCATAACATCAAGCCTGAAATCCCCGATGGGTTAAATAGAGATGTACCTAATAGTAAACCCACATTTCGCCAGTTATGTTTTAAATCCCATGTAATAGGGGACGAGCCTTTTGCCATCGACCGGGCACAAATCCAGACTCCATGGCTGCTACTACTACTACTGAAAATTCCTGATGGAAAAACCCAATAACACTTTGACCAACCCGGGAATCGAACCCAGGACCTCATGCTCAGCAGTCGCGCTTGCGACCACTTGACCAAAGAGGCAGTTTTAGAGAAGATAAATTCCTATTGAAAAAAGCAATTAACCCTAAGGCCGATCTGGAAATCGCATCCAGGACTCCACGTTGATGATTGAAACACCTTGAAACTTTGAAGGTTAACACACCAAGACTTTTATGCTTTTAAATGTAGATTTATGTATATTTGACGACATACATCCTACATATAAAATGAGTAGTATTCCATATTTGGATCTACACGTGCACTGATCTTTACTAATATTTAAAATACATAAGCGTGAGTCTGTCTAGTTTTTTTTTTGAATAGCTCAGTTAGCGAATAGAATTTTGTATCTTCAAATGGTTAGAACCAACATAGAAAGGTAAAAAAAACAGCAAAAATAAATTTGCCCGAAATAGTTGACTTGATTTTTATTAACAGACCATATTCACTGCATGTGACTGCTGAGCAGGAGGTCCTGGATTCGATTCCCTGGTCGGGCAAAGTGTTATTCGGTTTTTCCATCAGGAATTTCTCAGTAGCAGCCACGGAATCTTGATTTGTGCCCGGTTGACGGCAATAGGCTCGCCCCTGGACTGAAAAAATAACGGAGGCAGAACTCGCCAAAAATGACGAGACGAGCGGGTCAAAATAAACGACCAGTTATCCACATTAGCCATGGATCGAATCAGCTAGAAGCCATGGGTCTCTCCCCATCCGACAGTGGGATGACGCAGGCCAGTATTAACAGTTAAGAGCTCCTGTCAACCTCTTTTAAGCTACATTATGCAAAGACTGGAGATCAAACTCACGATCTCTACAGTAAAACCATTGAGTAATTCGTATTTGTTGTCCCAAATCCCACGAAAGAAAATCCGTAAACCAAAACTAGTAACATAAGTTCAAGTTTATTTATACGTCATACTTGCGTCGTGGTCCACCAAATAAGGCTGTTTGAGCTTGTCGCGTAGGCAAATGACAGAGGCTGTGGCATCTATAAATATGGAAGTTACTTTTAAGATGAATGTCATTGCACACGGTACCTCTGGGCCGGTGTTGGTGGTTCATGACCATAGGCTTACGGCCGTTTTTGGAACTGCAATAGTAGGCTCTCTCAAGCCGTGGTTGAAATATTAGCCAGGCAGCAAGTTGGTAATATTTTTTTTATTTTTTATTTTTTTTTGTTTGTTGGTAGGAGCTCGTGGCTAAGTAATAACAGCCGCCCGGATCGATCTTTAGGTTAAGCCGCGCTTGCCTGGGTTGATCTGTGGATAGGTGACCACCCATTACATACCGAGTTTCCTCCGTGCCTCGGAAAGCACGTTAAGCCGTTGGTCCCAGGTGTCATTTGTAGATCTTTGACAGTCGTTATAGGTAGTCAGTGACAACCAGTCTTACCAAGGGGTATCGTATTACCCAGTACTAACTGGGTTGTGGAGGTTAGATAGGCAATCGCTTCATGTAAAATACTGGTATTCAGTTGCATCCGGTTAGACTGGAAGCCGACCCCAACATAGTTGGGAAAAGGCTAGCCAGATGATGAAGTTGGTAATATTTTTCCGTGGTGCTAGGCAACTGGGATTATCCCAGTTCTAGACGTTCCTTTGTACCTATTATCCTTGTTTTGTTCTGTCTCCTGCTGAAATTATGTTTATCCGTCACTGCTGATTCTGGCTTACAGGACTTGTTCCGATATGTGTGTGCAATACAATAATGGGTGTAAAAACCCTTGAAGAAACTGAAAGGCCGAAGGTTCATCCTGTCATTGCGATATTTTTTTTTGTTTTGGACCATACCTGGGAACCTTCTAGTTACGGAGATATTATATGTCAAACCTTTTCACAAGTTTTTAATGTTAAAATTTTATTTGAAATACCTCCATGACTCTATAGTATTTGGTGTCATCACAATGTTTTGAGTGCGTAAATTCAGTCCTACCGTAAAAAGTGATCCCAAAAAAATGTCGTTTCCCAGCAATAATTTGGCGTAGTTAGTTTGGTATAAAGGTTTAATAATTATTTCACTGCCACCATCTTTTAAAGCAATAATATTTTAATTTAATTTCAGTGTGGGAAATAAATGGAGACTGTAGATTGCAAAGCTTCCTCCTTCGGAGATAATCCCAGGTCGTGAGTAACCGAATTTAACTAAACACAATTCCAGGGATCTAGAAAACTAGTTCATTGTGGTTGAAGCAAGGAACGGGAAAGACCTATTCTGCTCACTTAGATGACACAGAGAATGACGACATATTTACAATTAGAATTGTCTAACTGCCTGTTTGATGTAGCGGTGGCAAGTTCAACTGCTGAGCATGAGGTCCTGGTTTCGATTTCCAGGTCGGGCAAAGTGTTATTGGGTCTTTCCATCAGGAATTTCTTAGTACCTGGCACGGAGTCTGGATTTGCGTCCGGTTGACGGCAATAGGCTCGCCCCCTATTACATGGGACTTAAACCTAACGTGCGAAATGTGGGTGTACTATTAGGTACACTGCTGCTTAGCTCTTCGGGGATTACAGGCGTGATGTTATGTTATGATGTTATGTTTAACTGTGTAACAGTATCCTTATGAATGCTAATAATCTTCTATCATAAGTGGTATTTGTGAAAGAATTTTTCCGGGGAAGTACTACCACCTTAATATTATCTTTTTCTGATGATAGGAGTATTTTTATTATTTTTTTATTGCCCAAAGCATGAGAAAATACATGACATATTACATAATATCATGTCCCCAATACTAGGAAAATCCTGTATTATAGCAGCCATCCGTTCGAGTATGAAGTACAGGGTGTAAAGTTCCTCATCCTCCATGGAAAATGGGTGGATCCTCCGACCAGACGGGTGTTGTGTCTGGTGGGCTACTGCCCGGCAATTGTTGTCGGGTTTTTCTAAATAGTCTTAAATCGCAGATAACTATAATAGCGCGATTCAGAATTTCGATGTTAGTTCTTAATTTGTGTCATGGATGGCGCAGTTGTACTTATTTTGCACTATGTTGCTGTAATACTATTTATTTATTTATTTATTTAACACTTCAAGCACAGAAGTACAGAGGCGGACTTAATGCCATAGGCATTTTCTACCAGTCAACCTTTGGGTGATGCAAAGCAGTGGTAGGTGTAAATCTGAAAATAATTTTAAATAATAATAAGATTAACTACAAGGATATATAAAATACTATAAATATATATCAAATACTATAAATATATATCAAAATTTAAATTAATGTAAATAAACATTTCCACGAATATACCAAAATAAAAACACAAACCATGGGGAAAACATTACCGTTGTGACGAAACTGCCAGCTTCTATTTGCAGTGCCGCTACAAATAGAATCGTTTAAGCGAAGGTATATAAGACATCCAGCTTCATTATTCATTAACAGCATCTGTGTCCTTTGGCAGGGCAAATGCCTCCCTTCCCTCATTTCACTAATCCCCATCCAGGTAACAGTCGAGTTTGCCCCGCCATCTCCTCTAGGGCCTGCTCCATTACCATTAGCTGCAGTTTGGGACCCACTGTGTGGTTACTTTAGCCCATAGCTTCTCCAGCGTGCGACACGTGTGGCCAGCCAAGTTCCATTTAAGGCGAGGTTATCCAGATAAACGTCGTTTTGTATTGGGCTTTATTCCTATATGGCACGGATTTAAATTCTGAAAAAAATATATTACATATTTCACACTTCGATCTAGATATTTCGGCACAGCGATACACGATTACTTGCACTTTGTTGCATCCAATTAAATCGCAAAGACAAGTCTAAATGATGGTTTTTAATATTACTTCATTTGAGTTATATTAGGTTTTTAACAATAAAACTTATACCATTATAAAGGTCGTAAAAAATGTGACAGTACACGGCGATCATAATTTGAAATATTAAAAAAACCTACACCACCATTTCCAAAATGTGCTGTTTTCATCATTTCATACTCGCATCGCGTGATTCAGTCCCGAGCGGAACGCGTTGGAGGTCGGACGTGTGCCAATTTTTCGAACCCGCCACCCCACCCCCGCTAAGTTCTGTTACGAACTGAGCCAAAAATAGTTTGTAAAAAATAATACTTAGTAAACACCGAGCCTAGGTTTATTTGAAATGTCATTTGTTCACAAAAGTACAGTAGGTACCTAATAGGGAACGTAGTCAGAAGGTATAAGATAAGAGTTACGCATTAGAAAGAGAGGCAGCTTCTAGGAGAATATAACTGTAGATAATTAGCGCTGCGCGGCCTGAATTGAACTTTATTGTGTCGTAGCAAAAGTCGCTATTTATGATTTCGCAATATTATTTATAAATTTCGGTAACTTTGGAATGGGCAACTACAGTACTTTCACAGTTATTATGCCTTTTGAATGGGACTGTAGCTTCATTTTATTATCTTTTTTTCGACAATAATTCAAAACTGCCTGTACATGGCCTACTAAAATCAAAACATTTATTCCAATAATTTTTTTTTGTAAGGAGTTCTAAAAAAGTTTTGCAGGGAGCCCGGTAAGCCGAAGATTATCTAGTTCGACATGGGCAGAAAAAGAAAGTATGCAGGGGACAACGAGATAGAATGAGTAATGGTCGATGTTAAATTTTGTACGCACGACGACCGATCAAGCTGTCGAAAACCAGTTTAGGCCGATCTCTCATTGTATAGGAAATCTATACAAAGCGAGGCCAATTTATACTGGAAAAGACAGCTTCAAGTGCCGCCGTGTGTACCTACTAGTTTTTTTATTTTGTTGACTTATTTACATTTTAAAGATAAAATTACTTAATTTTTTTTTTATTTTACTTCCTCTGCATTTTATGTTTTACTTTTTTTTCGGTTTTTTCGTCATGGGTGTCATTTTCAAGGTTTTCGGGGTCGCTGATAACGAAAATTAGGTCAAAATGAAAATCCAAGATGGCGCCGACACAAATTTTTGGTTTTGTCGTCATGGGTGTTATTTTCATGGTTTTCGGGGTCGCTGATAACGAAAATGAGGTCAAAATGAAAATCCAAGATGGCGCCGACGAAAATTTTCGGTTTTTTCGTCATGGGTGTAATTTAAATGGTTTTCGGGGTCGCTGATAACGAAAATGAGGTCAAAGTTAAAATTCAAGATGGCGCCAATGAAAATTTTCGGTTTTGTCGTCATGGGTGTAATTTTCATGGTTTTCGGGGTCGCTGATAACGAAAATGAGGTCAAAGTTAAAATTCAAGACGGCGCCAATGAAAATTTTCGGTTTTGTCGTCATGGGTGTCATTTTCATGGTTTTCGGGGCCGCTGATAACGAAAATGAGGACAAAATGAAAATCCAAGATGGCGCCGACAAAAATTTTTGGTTTTGTCGTCATGGGTGTCATTTTCATGGTTTTCGGGCTCGCTGATAACGAAAATGAGGTCAAAATGAAAATCGAAGATGGCGCCGACGAAAATTTTCGGTTTTTTCGTCACGGGTGTCATTTTCATGGTTTTCGGGGTCGCTGATAACGAAAATGAGGTCAAAGTTAAAATTCAAGATGGTGCCAATGAAAATTTTCGGTTTTGTCGTCATGGGTGTCATTTTCATGGTTTTCGGGGTCGCTGATAACGAAAATGAAGTCAAAGTTAAAATTCAAGACGGCGCCAATGAAAATTTTCGGTTTTGTCGTCATGGGTGTCATTTTCATGGTTTTCGGGGCCGCTGATAACAGAAATGAGGACAAAATGAAAATCCAAGATGGCGCCGACAAAAATTTTTTGGTTTCGTCGTCATGGGTGTCATTTTCATGGTGTTCGGGGTCGCTGATAACGAAAATGAGGTCAAAATTAAAATTCAAGATGGCGCCAATGAAAATTTTCGGTTTTGTCGTCATGGGTGTCATTTTCATGGTTTTCGGGGCCGCTGGTAACGAAAATGAGGACAAAATGAAAATCCAAGATGGCGCCGACAAAAATTTTTGGTTTTGTCGTCATGGGTGTCATTTTTATGGTGTTCGGGGTCGCTGATAACGAAAATGAGGTCAAAATTAAAATTCAAGATGGCGCCAATGAAAATTTTCGGTTTTGTCGTCATGGGTGTCATTTTCATGTTTTTCGGGGCCACTGATAACGAAAATGAGGACAAAATGAAAATCCAAGATGGCGCCGACAAAAATGTTTGGTTTTGTCGTCATGGGTGTCATTTTCATGGTTTTCGGCGTCGCTGATAACGAAAATGAGGTCAAAATTAAAATTCAAGATGGCGCCAATAAAAATTTTCGGTTTTGTCGTCATGGGTGTCATTTTCATGGTTTTCGGGCTCGCTGATAACGAAAATGAGGACAAAATGAAAATCCAAGATGGCGCCGACAAAAATTTTTGGTTTTGTCGTCATGGGTGTCATTTTCATGGTTTTCGGGCTCGCTGATAACGAAAATGAGGTCAAAATTAAAATTCAAGACGGCGCCAATGAAAATTTTCGGTTTTGTCGTCATGGGTGTTATTTTCGTGCTTTTCGGGGTCGCTGATAACAAAAAAGAGGCGAACATGAAAATCTAACATGGCGCTGACGAAAATTTTCTGATTTTTTTCGTCATGGGTGTCGGTTTCGTTGTTTTTAGGGTCGCTGATAACGAAAATGAGGACAAAATGAAAATTCAGGATGGCGCCGACGAAAATTTTCGGGTTTTTTCGTCATGGGTGTCATTTTCATGGTTTTTTGTCGGCGCCATCTTGGATTTTCATTTTGTCCTCATTTCTGTTATCAGCGGCCCCGAAAACCATGAAAATGACACCCATGACGACAAAACCGAAAATTTTCATTGGCGCCGTCTTGAATTTTAACTTTGACCTCATTTTCGTTATCAGTGACCCCGAAAACCATGAAAATGATACCCATGACGTAAAAACAAAAAAATAATTTTTGGTGTTATCGAATTTTCATTTTGACCTCATTTTCGTTATCAGCGACCCCGTAAAGCATGAAAATGACACCCATGACGACAAAGCTGAAAATTTTAATTGGCGCCATCTTGAATTTTAATTTTGACCTAATTTTCTTTATAAGCGACCCCGAAAACCATGAAAATGACACCCATGACGAAAAATCCAAAAATTTTCGTCGGCGCCATCTTGGATTTTCATTTTGTCCTCATTTTCGTTATCAGCGGCCCCGAAAACCATGAAAATGACACCCATGACGACAAAACCGAAAATTTTCATTGGCGCCATCTTGAATTTTAATTTTGACCTAATTTTCTTTACAAGCGACCCCGAAAACCATGAAAATGACACCCATGACGAAAAATCCAAAAATTTTCGTCGGCGCCATCTTGGATTTTCATTTTGTCCTCATTTTCGTTATCAGCGGCCCCGAAAACCATGAAAATGACACCCATGACGACAAAACCGAAAATTTTCATTGGCGCCATCTTGAATTTTAATTTTGACCTCATTTTCGTTATCAGCGACCCCGAAAACAATGAAAATGACACCCATGACGACAAAACCAAAAATTTTTGTCGGCGCCATCGTTGATTTTCATTTTGTCCTCATTTTCGTTATCAGCGGCCCCGAAAACCATGAAAATGACACCCATGACGACAAAACCGAAAATTTTCATTGGCGCCATCTTGAATTTTAATTTTGACCTCATTTTCGTTATCAGCGACCCCGAAAACAATGAAAATGACACCCATGACGACAAAACCAAAAATTTTTGTCGGCGCCATCTTTGATTTTCATTTTGTCCTCATTTTCGTTATCAGCGGCCCCGAAAACCATGAAAATGACACCCATGACGAAAATACCGAAAATTTTCGTCGGCGCCATCTTGGATTTTCATTTTGTCCTCATTTTCGTTATCAGCGGCCCCGAAAACCATGAAAATGACACCCATGACGAAAAAACCAAAAATTTTTGTTGGCGCCATCTTGAATTTTCATTTTGTACTTATTTTCGTTATCAGCGACCACGAAAACCACGAAAATGACACCCATGACGACAAAGCTAAAATTTTCATTGGCGCCATCTTGAATTTTAATTTTGACCAAATTTTTGTTATCAGCGACCACGAAACCCATGAAAATGGCACCCATGACGAAAATACCGAAAATTTTCGTCGGCGCCAGCTTGAATTTTCATTTTGACCTCAGTTTCGTTATCAGCGACCCCAAAAACCACGAAAATGACACTCATGAAGAAAAAATTGAAAATTTTCGTCGCCGCCATCTTGGATTTTCATTCTGGCCTAATTTTAGTTAATAGTGACCCCAAAAACCACGAAAACGAAACCCATGACAACAAAACCGAAAAAAAAGTAAAGCGCAAAAAAAGTAATGGCGCCTGGCGTGTAGTTTTGAATCATACCCGTATTCATGATTTTAGTGTCAGTCAGATTTTAAATTCACCGTATTCACAAAAATAAATAAGTATACTTTCTTATTTTTAATTATATCTACTTATTTTAATTGTTAGTAATTAGGTTCACGTTCATAGAATACGTAGGTTTCTAATCTATCTATAACCAATACTTTCTATAAAAATGAAACAAAGTGAACTTATACATGTCAATTCAAGTTGTTTTACTGCATCGCTCTACCCTGTAACGCAACTTAGTACCTATCCGAGTTCGTGAACTCTTGACCAGTGCGCTAAGCGCCCGCGTTTTCGCGCCGCGTAATTTGTTACGTATCGCCTCTCTGTGCGGGGGCTGGGGTAAGCGATTGATGCATACGGCACTCGGGGTAACCTCGCCTTAAGAGAAAAATACTAGCTACATACCTCTGATATTGCAGATCCAACTGCAACAACTTACCATCAGATAACCATTATGCTACGTGTAATAATTTACCTCTTATCTCTTGCAGTCGTAATTTTTATGGGTCCATGACCGGCTATGGTTAGAATTGTTCTAGTACATAACATCACGCCTGTAATCCTCGAAGGGTTAGGGTCTAACTTTACGAGGCCAGGATTATAGAATACCAATATTTCACCAGTTATGTTTAAGTGTCCATGTATTGTGGGCCGAGTCCTCAATATTTTGCAATACTTAGGGACTTATAAGATTTTAAACTTTCATGGTCACTAAAATTATTATAACTAGAAGACGGGATATTTACCATGTTTATTGTTTTCTTTGAGTTCCCGATATTTCGGCGCTGTTGCAAGCACCATGATCACGGATAAACTGAAGTTATTGCGGGTGGGTGTTTATGAGCAAACAAATCGGTCTACCCTCTTTCTTGATCGTTTTTTGCACTCAGTACCGCTACCACTGTCACTGATAATAAAACAATAAACATGGTAAATATCCCGTCTTCTAGTTATAATAATTACTTAGGGACTTATTTGGCCTTTTCCAGATCACAGGGTGACAGTTTACGTTATCTAACATTTAGTCAAATGTCAGTCAGCGAGGTTAATGGCTGAGACACGATTTACATGTGTCTCAGTTTAAATGGTGGCGAGTCGGGGACATTTACTACTTGGGTGGCATTTTTGCAAAGTGTAGTATTAAAATTTGATGGTATCTTCGAATCGTTCTTAGGTCTTTTAACAGGCATTACGGGTAGTCAGTAGCCAAATCAGAATCAGAATAGAGGCAAATGGTATCGTGTTATTTAGTAACTAGGTTGAGAAAGACAAATATGCAGTCGCTTTAAATAAATATTTGGTATTCAGCTGCATCCAGTTATATTGAAAGTTGATCCCAACCCAACAGTACTGGACAGGTACAGTCACGAGCGCTAACATGTACCTATACACGTAGCAACTTTTAAAAGTCACTTTCTCCTAATTATTTATTATTAATCATTTATTTCAGACATTGTCCATATAAAAATTAAAATCACATTAAAACACACGAACATTAAAATAATCAATAAAAAAACAAAATTACACATACAATTACATAACCAACTTAAATATATACAATCAAATTTAAACTTATCCATCAATAACAAAACCTAACCTAACCGGCACTGGAACAGCAACATGCCTGCTACAACTATGCCGGATATAAGGGCAGTCCAGCCTGTTAGCTATCATTGCCGGGTAATGGGGAATAAGAAATAGGTAATGTTTTGATTGTAATTTTAAGTAGTTTTAACATACATTTTGGGTCCCGTACAATTATGAAATAGATCTTTTATCAAAGTTGCAATCGTTACTGCACGAGAAAATCGTTCTCAAATCTTGGTAAGTGTTTACATGTTAGTGATCGTGACTGTATACCTCTACCTACTCTTTCGAGGACTAACAGGCGTGATGTTATGTTATGCGTTACATTAATTAAGTCGGCAGTCCGAAATAACCTTTGCATTTGTGGGCGGTCCAGCGTCATCGCAGTGTCATATACGATTAAATGAATTGATGGTAAAGACTCAAGGCATGCTTGCTTATACTTACTATTAAAATATATATCAGGGCGAGGTGATGGTTATCCATTAAATGGTCCATTAACGTTATGTGCAGCAGTAAATATATACTGGCCTTTAAAACATCGTTACTTTTTAGCCATGCAAGTAAAATCGTTGGTTTTGAAATGCGCTGATTTAATTTATTTATGAAAGTGTTGGGTGTGGGATCTGTGTGTGTGTTTTGAGTGTGTTGTGTGTGGGATCTGTGTGTATGTTGTGTGTATGTGTGTGTGTGTGTGTGTATGTGTGTGTTGTGTTTAATGTATGTGGGTTTTTTTTATTTTTGCATCTGCAGCATTTAAAGTACACCTGCCTACCCAATCATGAATATCCGTAAAAATAGACATACTTTATCTAAACTCTTATTATAAAGAGGTAAAATAGTTTTTTTTTTGTCAGAGGTAGGTGCTTCTGGAAGTACAGAGGTATAGAACAGTTTTTTTTAATTCTTTCTTTGATAGAAAACTACATTATTGTCTATTGTTACTGCGTTGAAGAACCAAACATAGCAGTTTCTTTTTAGTTTTTAATGTTTTTAACCGCTGGGACCGAGGATAGATCTTGAGTTGTACCTTTATATATTTTTCGTTCATAAACTTTGAAAATGACAAAAGAATAAGCGGTCACGGGAGAGAAACCGCGGGCACAGCTAGTTGTTAATAAATTATGTTATACTAGTTGACTTCAACCAATACAGGTAGGTAAAACACTTTTTTTAACCAACAACTAACGCCATCTATACTCAAAAAGTAGCAACAGAATACTACTATTACAAATCTCCAGTCATATGACTGTACACTTCAACAAACTTATCTGTGCAGGCGGGAAAACACAGAACTAAAATACATGTACCAAGTTTGACATATCGATGTTTTTTTTCTTGACAAGCATCGCCACCTTGGACTGCAACCATAAACTGGTAATACTGTTCATCAATTTTTAAAACCGCAAATTTTCATAAATGTAGTAGGTACAAACAAATTATGGTAAACTATGCAATAACTTGAGTTGGACAAAAGGCTGCTAGACTGTAAAAGAGAAACTATTAACTCTGGCTTCATTGTTTCATTGGTTAAGCGTGAACGTTGCTGGTAGAATGGAAGGTTTGAGGTTTGGTAAAATGTCTGAAGTAACATTATGTCCTTGGGAGCTAGACACATCTCTTCTCTTTCCGTTAGTTTCGAAATTGCTTATCTAAGTCCTCACAGGAACACAAGAAATATAAGACATAGGCCAATGCTACAAACTTGACAATTAAGTAAGACTAGGGAAAGTTCTCTCATATAAGAAAGACTACGATTTAGTTATCGTAGTATGAGGTTTTCATAGACAACATCTCACCCAGACCCTGGTAGTACAGTTAGAAACAGTTTGTTTATTTATTTAGTAGATACCAAATATTCTAAACGTACACCCATATTTCGCCAGTTGTGTTTTAAGTCTCATGTAATATCGGACGGGCGACAATCCATTCAAGAATTACAGGCGTGATGTTATGTTACATAACCCAATCAGTAATTTCTCAAATCGTCCTAAAACACCGCCTCCCCACAACACACGCTACGTAGGTAGGTCGCAAACAATGCTATGACATCATCTGCAGCCAGCGAGCGTGATCTGAATGTAACGGACGGACAGACGGACAAGCCGATTGTGTAACTAGTCTGCGCACTATGCTTTACGAGGATTACTATATTGGTTAACGGGTTATATGGAAATGTACCGATGACTGTTATGGTGGACGTGGAGTGAGGCAAGATGAAGCAATGCTGTTCCAAGGTTCGGCTTAATGAATTTGGGTCCCAAATTTGGGTTGACATCATCACCATCACGTCACTACTGTAGATATTTCCTGGGGTAGTACCAGAAACTTAGTACATAGGTCCGTATCTGTCGAAATATACCCAAAATACATAATTATGTTAAGGAGGAGGAGCTCGTGGCTAAATAATAACAGCCACTCGGGTCGATCTTTAGGTTAAGCCGTGCTTGCCTAGGTTGGTCTGTGGATGGGTGACCACCCATTACTTACCGAGTTTCCTCCGTGCCTCGGAAAGCACGTTAAGCCGTTGGTCCCGGGTGTCATTTGTAGATCTTTGACAGTCGTTAGGTCAGTGGCCCGAAAAGTCTGACAACCAGTCTTTCCAAGGGGTATCGTATTACCCAGTATTAACTGGGTTGTGGAGGTCAGATAGGCAGTCGCTCCATGTAAAATACTGGTATTTAGCTACATCCGGTTAGACTGGAAGCCGACCCCAACATAGTTGGGAAAAGGCTAGGCAGATGCTGACATAATTATGTTAAGGTCCTATAAAGAATTCAAAGTCGAGTCGAGCTTGATAAAGTTTTCTATGGGGTCATAGTTATTGCAATTATCGGTGTAGTTTCACTGGGTTGCTCTGAGAATCTAAAGTAGTGCGTCCTCATGCTCAGGACTGGACCAAAAAAAGAGGACATCATTTTCATTGTAGTTGTCGCTGCCAGAGATATTTAATTTTCCTCATTGAGAGTAACAGACAACAATGATTCTCATTAATAATTACAAACTAAAACACTGAAACAAAGCGAGCATTACCTGAAAGTAATAAATACTCCAGTGCTGAAAACTGAAACCTGAATATGAAGAGATATGAATATTAATCGAAGTGTCATTTTAAAAGTATCCGCATTGGTTTTTCGAGAATTTCCAATCGTTGTTTCATTTAATTTTGATAGGAATGAATGAATTAAATGCAGTGGGATTGGTTGAAATTGAACCGTACACATTGTTTTTAAGGTCTTAATTAAAGAGTATTGGCTTAGTACATCGTAGGTGATGAAAAGCTTTGCCAGATCAATTTAAGGAAAGACTTAATCCTATTGACCATTCAGGATGCGTCTTACGTTTTCAAGAATGATTTCTTGGGGTCCATTAAATTACTTATCAGTCTTAATTTTAACATTTTGACTTAGGCTAGGTTTTATACAACATTAATTTTAGTATATGTGAAACCTGAAAGAGGTGTCTAGTATTTTTATGTAAAGAATCTATGTACAAAATTTGAAAACCGTATCATGAAAAATCACAAAGTTATAAACTTGTTCTGGTATCTGGTTGTCCGCACAAAAACGTAATCACCACGCAGCGCCGCCGCGCGCGCTCCTCCAGCGTCGTCTTGATAATAATAATTTGGCAGTAGGTACCTGAATAATTGCGATAGGTACTTAGTATCTCTCGGCGTCCAACTGGTAACCTTTTTTAAATAATTTTGGGACAAAATATAACATGGTTTAAAAATGATTGGAATCGATTCAGTTACTTATTTTGAACAAACTATCTCCAGGTTTTGCATATAAAAAAATAATGTTGTATATCGTTATGGTATAAATAACCGTTTTGTTACTATATCTTCAAGAAATTTAATTCGGCATTCGACAACAAAACATGCACAGTTTTTCTCCTCCGTCAACCTATAAGAAAGCCATACAATGGGCCGTCAAGATGCAAAGCTATTAAACTAGAACTACCCTCGAAACCACCCCTAACTGGCTGTTATTAAAAAGCTAGGCATTTCATGGGGCCATTTCAACCCCTTTACGAGTAAGAAAGGGTAAAAAAATATCGTCAAAAGAACCATAAAATGGCAAAGACTATAAACCAAAAAGGTCTTATTATTTTGTATATTGCCTGTTAGGATATGATTGGGGGTGTACCATATATTCACGTTGTTGATTTTTATGTCACCAGGTAGAAGGGTTGGGCTAATTAGGTAGTTTGGGGAATTGTCGTCAAATTGGATGATGGGGCGACAATATGAAATGGGTTATGGGGTTGTATGGAGTTTATAAATCCTCCTTTAGCGCATATGCGGGCAGATAAATTGATATAGATACAGTAATAACAGGTTTTTCCCTGAATGTCTTCATTAGCCTATTTTGTTTTTGTTGATTGCCCCTGAGCTGGGCAAAGGCCACCCCTTTCTCCTTCCAAACCTCTCTATCCTGTACAGTATCAGTCCATGTTCGCCCCGCAAATGAGATCAGATCGTCCCACCACCTCCGCCGCGGTCTACCTCGAGGGCGATTTCTTCCGACAGGCGTCCAGTGAGTGACGATCGCTGCCCATCTCTTATATTATTATTATTATTTTTATTAGCCTAGAAGAGATAAATATAGCCAAGCCAGCAGCAACAAGCCAGTTCTCTCCAAATGGTTTGGCAGAGGTTTACCCATTTCACCCAATTATATTATAAAGAAAGATACGCTGCGTTCATACTGAGTGGCGTTCAAATATCGTTGCGTTGTTATGACTGCGATAGATATTACGGAACGTATGATACAGAAAGAGATAGCTATTGTGCTTGAAGTACTTAAATTACGACAATTGTCTGAATTTGTCTGCACCAATTTGTGAAGGTTGCATGGATCCGCTGGATGCGAGTCGCACGGGACCGGTCAATGTGGCGACACTTGGCGGAGGCCTATGTCCAGCAGTGGACGTCTTTCGGCTGAAATGATGATGATAATAATGAATTTGAGCGCGCTAGTACGATATCTACCTCTTTTTATTAATTCACCAGAACTTTTAAGTCTCATGCAAGGCGAGTATCTCGCTTATTATTAAAAATGTTATATGATTAACTGTTTATGCATTATTAGGTACCATGGGAGCTTCCAGAACAATCCAATTTACTTTCGAGTGTGTAAAAATGGTTGAACCATCCTTGATTTCCTTGTCGAATGTCTCCCTGGAGACTGTTCTTTTTTAATAAAACTGGGGAAATAATAAAACAGCTGGTAGGACCTCATTTGTGTAGAAAGGATTGGTTTATTAGACTATCTTTCATTTGCTTTATTCCTGGGGCTGCTGGATGAATTAAGGCGGTTGTCGCTAGGCATGACATATTGTCTCCTAACCTCCGCAAAGCCAGGTCATATAATACAGGGTGTAAACAGACTCTTCGCATAGCCGCCAACCAAGCATTCTGCACAACAAACTAAGTACTTTACACAAAAATTATTGCTGGGAATCGACTTTGTTTTTTGGGGTGAAAAATCACGTTTTGCGGTAGGACTCGATGGAAAGCACTCAAAGCATTGTGCTGATGGATGCATTGAATAAGTACGGGGGTCGTGGAGGTGTGTAAAGTAGAAAATTAAAAAATCTTACATGTATTTAAAAAAAAAACTTGTGAAAAAGTTGGAACTTTGACCCCCAATATCTCCTTAAATAGAAGGTTTCCAGGTATGGTACAAAAAAAATATCGCGAAGATGGGGAGAACAAGTGCCTTTCGGCTATGTTAAGGGCCTATATACACCCTTTATACAAAACAAACCTAGAAGTTTCGGGGCGTAAGAACAAAACAATTTCATTTGTCCTAGACAATATCCTAGCTGTAAAAAATCTATAATTGTATTTTTACAATCCATCTGAACGCGTAGCATGATCACCGTAGAAACGGGTTTTGTCGACGACAGAATCGACATAATGACAGATTTATTTTCCGTACGCATGCTGTTAAGCACACACAGAAGATCTATTTGTTATCTGCAAATAAACCGCCAACTGCTAACTATTTTTACTTTATCGTAAGTTTTAATTTTAGTACTTTACTTTTTACTTATTGTTAATTTATTTATTTAAAGTAGATAGGTATTTATGCACATTGTAGCCTGAAACACAGGTTCAACCTAGTTCAGGCAAATAAGCAACTTTGCTGTATTTTTGGATTGTTAAGATATTTTATTGTTAATGTGTTCTTTTTATAAATACACGATTATTAATTCTGACTTGGTTAAAAGCATCCGCACTTAATGCTATGCGAAAATCACTCTGTTTGTTTGTCTTTACCTTTTCGTCTAAATCAGTGAGGGATTGTTGTGAATTTTGAGGGGTTAGGCAGCTTGGGACCTGGAGAAGATAATACTTTATATCCCGGTAATAAGGTCCCTTCTATGCGACCGAAGTCACGGTACGGGAAAGTTTTGTAAAAATGTAGATATTGATTGATTTTCCACGATAGAACCTCCTGCCAATTCATCATCATCTGCCTACCTTTTCCCAACTATGTTGGGGTCGGCTTCCACTCTAACCGATTGCACCTGAACACCATTATTTTACATGGAGCGACTGCCTATCTGACCTCCACAACCCAGTTAGTGCTCGTGGGTAGTATGATACCCTTGGTAAGACTAATTGTCAGACTTTTGGGCCATTGACTACCTGTAACAGTTGTCAAAGATCTACAAATGACCGCCTGCCAGTTGTCATCAGATATTTTCAGCCGCGTGTCTTTAATACCTCTAAGAGGCCACCTTAAAGAAATGCCATATCTCCGAAAACATTTAATCTATGTCGTGTTAACGGCCATCGTAAAGCATCACAGAGAATAATAATCTTTATAACTATCCATTTGCGAACAACTGCCGCGTTGTGTCGAGTGGCAGTATGAAATTATTGGTCATTACTTTCTCGGTGATATTATTATGAGTAGGCAAAATACTTGGCTTGATAAATATTTTTGTTTATTCGTGTGTGGTCTGGGGCATAGGTCATGTTATCTCTTTCTCAATGAAAGCTGATTTAGTTATTATAATGCTTACACTGTTAATGTTTGAGGAGCTCGTAACTAAGTAATAACAGCTGCACGCGTCGGTCGAAGGTTAAGTTACGCTTACCGAGGTCGATACGTGGATGAGCGACGATCCATCACATATCGAGCTTCTCCTTGCCTCGGAAATTACTTTAAGTCGTTGGTCCTGGGGGGTTACTATGACGTCCTAAAACAGGAGTAATTCCAGTGTGGGAAAGAGACAGTGCTATACAGATCGTCTAGCGCCATCTCTTTCCCAGACGTCATGGTAGGCCACCAGGTGGACCACCATGACGTCTTAAAGCAGGAGTAACTCTGGTGTGGGAAAGAGATAGCGTTAGACGACCTGTATATCTCAGTCTCCTGTCGGTTTAAGACGTCATGGTAACCCCCCAGGTTGTTATTTGTAGATTTTTGACATTGGTTAAGAATAGTTAGAACCCGAAAGTCTGACAACCAGTCACGAAATTCTTACTAAGAGGTATCGTATAGTTACTGGAAGTGGTGGTCGGATACGCAGTCGCTTTATGTAAAATACTGATATACAGCCGCATCTTGTTAGAATCAAAGCCGACCCCAACATAGTTGGGAAAAGGCTCGGTAGATGATGATGGTATCTCAATGGGTGTAAAAAGACCATACACGAAATCGAAAGGCACTTGTTTTCCCCGTCATTGCTATATTTTTTTGTTCTAGATCATACCTGGGATCTTTCTAATTACCGAGATATTGGAGGTCAAAGTTCCAACGTTTTCACAAAATTTTAATGGTCTGTCTGTACTTTAAATATCTCTAAGACCCCTGTACTATTCAATGCATCTATCAGCACCATGTTTTGAGTGCGTTACATTGAGTCTTACCGTTAATTGTGATTTTGCACCCCAAAAAAAGGCGTGTCCCAGCAATCATTTTAGCGTATAGTTACTTAGTTTGATATACATGGTGTAACAGAAAGGGTATAGTCATATGAAAGGATATGCTGCAGACCATCAAACTGAACAACTTTCTCCTTGGGTCCAATATCGTAAATGCGAAAAAAATATCAGCTGTCCCATACACTTGGTCGAGTAGGTATTGAAATTTTGAAATTTTCTGCAGCTTATCCTTTCACACGACTATACCCTTTTTGTTACACCCTGTACAGATTGCTTGATGACAGCTTCGTGAAGGGTCCGTTTACACCTTGTATGTAAACTTACCCAAGTTAGGTACACAGTGAAGCTCACTACAAAAGAGTTTTCAAACTAGTATTTTGCTCCATTGTAAACTGACCAATCAATGGACGTTGTATATCGAAGTATTTTGTACAACCCGACGTATCTAGGACATTAGAGCGCGGACGAGAAACGTCTGTGTATTGAACTCAGACAAAGATCTGTTGTTTTGCTTTACATAATAAATTATATACAGAGTTCTGTTAGCAAGAAATGTAGGGCAGACGAATTTATTACACGAGTTTGAGGAAAAATGAATAGATAAGGTTTCAAGTGTGGTGGATAGCAGTTGCTGAGACTTTCATGAAGATTTAGGAATGTAATATTGAACTTTTGCAAACTTTATATTAATGTGGGTTCTCATTTTTAACACAAGTAATAAGAATCATTGCGAGTTTTCATTGACGCATAGCGAGATCAATTCGATACCGCACTTAAATGTATTTTTCATTTACAATGTACCTATTTTTCAATTACACCATTAAACTTTTGTAAACATCATGCCTGTAAACTCTCAAGGTTTAGACCGAGGTGTACCTAATAATAGTACTGGGTGTACTATTATTAGGTACACCTCGGTACACCATTTCACCAGTTATGTTTTAGGTCCTATGTAATAAAGTGCCTATTGCCATCAACCAGGCCAAAATTCAGACTCCGTGGCCGCTGCTGAAAAATTCCTGATAGAAAAACCCAAAAACACTTTTGCCCGACCCGGATATCGAACCCAGGACCTCATGCTCAGCAGTCGTGTCTTTACAAAGAAATAGAATTGATGAATTTCATTGATAAAATAGAATTTTATTTACAGGTGCAAATGTACGGGCACCAGAAGCACTGGAAGAAACTATACCAAATGACGCATTATCTGTCCAGTCCAGACCCACTTACGCACAATAGATCTAGGTCTACAGGTCAATCAATAATAAAACCCACTAAGTCCTCTTCACGTTAACAGGCAAAATAACAAGACCACTTTATAACGCATCGTACACGTCATCGGGCGATGCGACTGACGAGAAAAGACACGCGCCTGTGTCACTTGTTTCCTTCACGGAGTACTGTCGCGTCGTGTTTACTTGTGGCATGCTCTAATAGGATCCCTAGACGGTCAAAATTGCTTGACTAGCACGCTTGATAAATCTTGAAGCAACGACTAACATGCTGGTCAAGCATCCGCACTAATTTTCATTTTAGTCACCACAGAGTGACCAAGCCTTTGAATTATTGAACGTTTAACTGAACCGTGGCTCACTGGATGTGTTATTTGACAAACATTGCAAAAATACAAAAAAAAAATATCAAACATTATCAAGCACGCAGTTTGCTTATCAAGCACATCAAGCTTCGAACAAAATTAATTGACAAGCATGAAAAATGCATGTTCTTGACAAGCAATTTAGACCATCTATCGCTTAAGTAATTTATTTCATTTGTTTACTCCGCGTTCACCGTCGCTTGAGCGTTGAACTCGTGGCCAAGGGGCAAGTGTATAATTTAAACTCCTAACAACCCCTCCCGAGGTTTAATCAGGGAACCATCAGAGAGGACTTAGTAAGTTTCTGTGAAGAGTAGTTAGGTTACAAGCGTTCATCGTCGGCTTAAGTTATGCATTAAAGTTTTAATCAGTTTGTTAGGGAAAAATGTGAAGAAAATGGAACGTTTTTTATTCATGAAAATCTAGATTTTCCTAGTCTTATTTACTGGATTTGCGTGTTCATTTTTTAGCATCGTGTTAGGTTTTTATTTAGCTAGACATGACATGTTTAGTCTGCGTTTAACTTGGTCATTTGCAACCGGTTTTTTACAAAAGTTCATACGTAAAGTGCGCGTATCTGCACTACGTGTAGGTTTACAGGGGAAGGTTACAAGTTTATATTATTTTCATTTCAACGATTCTTGCCCTCATTTTTACATGAATAGTAACAATTCATGTGTTCTATGTATTGTTAACAGTAGAAATCTATTAAATTCATTAATGTAGTCGCTACGACAATGCGTAATTGAAGTTGGCTACATTTTTAAGATACGCGGAATTATCCAATTCTAGTTCCGCGGATTTGCACTATCCCCGACCATATTTCATTTTCTCGAAACTCAATGTAAACACAGTAAACCATGTCTATACCTAATTAGAGACGTCCTAGAAAAAGTGGCGATCTATAAACAATAACGAAGATAGAAAAGAAAAAAGATTGGCATATGCTATCGAATTTCTTTATGACAATCCTGTAAGCATTATGTTAATCCCGGTGAAAGTCTTTTTGGAAAAACTAAATACTTTTTAAACTATTGCCACATTTCTAGGCCTTCAAATTTCTAAAATGCTAGGTCATATTCATGAGCATATTGAGTTATGATTGGGTAATAAGGACCTACAAGAAAGCGATAAACATAATTAGGAATATTAAAGTTATTGTGCGCGTAGTGTTAGTTAGTGCGCTGCGTGTCGCGGGTTCGATTCCCGTACGTAGTACGGGTCTGGCTGTTTGTGTATGTGAGTTTAAATGTTTGTAAACGCACCCACGATACTGGAGAAATTCCTAGTGTGGGGCAACGTTTTATAAAACAAAAAAATTATAATATTTTTTTTAATATTTTTAAAAGGTTTTTTAAAAATGTAAATGCTTACTTTTAAGCAAGAAAAATAAATAAACGAAGTATATTATTGTCAATGACTATTATGTAATCTTGTAAGGTTAAATCAAAAATAACACGTAATAAATATAACACACATAAGTAAGTTTAATTTTAATCTACCCCATAATTATCCGCGGCACCCTATAAAACTATTACGTCCCCCATTCCGCAAAACTGTATCAGGATCCAACTCTCCCATCCCCAGAATTTGCAGGCTTCTTAATAACTGCGATGATTCAACAGATATTTTTTCCACAACACTTAAAAAATTCAAGCGCCAAGTCCATCAACTCTAACCAACATATTGACTTTTTTCTTTACTTTTTTGTCATCTTTGTGTTTCTAAAACTACCCACTGTTGTTGAAAGTGTTATTTCTGCACTATTATTGTAAAAAAATTTTTTTAATGTATAATTTAGTTTTTTTTTTTGCATGCTGTGTCTATCGCATTATATTGTACACTATGCTTGTATCAAATTGCTTGTAGCATTAGGATAAAAAGTGTAACAATTGTAGATAGGCCAATAAATAAATAAACACCTAATCAACAAAATCTTCCGTACTTCTATTATCTTCTCTTCTCTTCTCCCGCAGAAAAGTCGGCACTAACACACCTGAAAGTTTGCTCACCTTGATTAAAACACAGGTTCGAGCAACAATTCAGGCCCATCAGTGTACCGTACTCTCTTCTTAATCTTCTTCATTTAATCTTCTGTGATATTCTTCTCTTCTTTGCTGTGATTTATCGTTCTTCAGTCTTTTTCCGTGCTTCTTTCAATATAATAATATGTACTAGCTAGTACAGTACGCGTTCGTTATTACGGCATCGAGAAAAAAAAAATTAAGACAAAAGTTCACTGTTCCAGGGTTATTGGCTCTGACAATTCTAATAGTGTAAGACTGTTTAAAAACCATATTAACGTAAAGAGGGTCCAGGCAAAGTGACATTCTATCAGCTATAAATATGATGGTAAAGTCTAAAATGAAATGACATAGCATAATTTAAATTATCAAAAGGCTTACAGTATGACACCTTTAAGTTTGCAGTTGTAGGTGGCGCTGCTTGTCAAGAAAAATGCATCGATGCATTTTTCATTGAACTTAAATTATGCATCCATAATGCATAATTTAAGTTCTGAGTTTTTCTACCTGCACACATAAGTTACTTAAAATATATGTCAATTCTGTTGTAAGTAAACGTTTAAAAACGATTGTTAGCTGCCTAGGCACACAGGTACTGTAGCTGTGTATTACTATAACAAAGTCAACAAATCATTCAAGAACCTAGAATTTAAAATGGCGCCTCTAAAATGTCAGAAGACGCGCCTTTCAAATTAGGTCAAAAAAAAATGGACGACAGTGTTGCCATATCAAAATGTTTAATTACGGTTCATGCAAGACTGATTACTACTTCTATTTATTAATAATAGATCTGTCTAGTAGCCAATCATTCAATAATAAGCTATTGATTTGATAAGATATTGTAATGGATCCAGTTTTCGATTTGCGTGTGAGTCATTTTGATTTGAAGGTAGACTTGTCTAGGCGTTAAGGTCGTCTTGTGTATTATATTTCTTTTGTAAGTAATTGATAGTCAAATAAATTTTAGTAAAGCATGTTACTATAAATAACATTTTGTTTGTTAGTTTTTTATTTGAATAGTGAAAGGAAATTATTTTATTAGAAGGCATTCATAAAAAAAAGGTTTTGGTCAAAACATGTCGTGGAATAGGAAAATGTGACCATGTATTTATTTATTGATTGTAAAAATCATTTTTAAAAACTTATCTGCAAGCAATAACTTATGATCTGTGGCTGTATATGGATTCTTTGGCGCTTAGCCAAAATTGTAACAAAAATAATATCTTAATTTTTTTTTTTGCAAAGTTATTCGAGCAAAATCAAAAGGTCCTTGCAGCACTGTCATTGCTCTACTACATGTCCATGTTATACTCCTGCAGAAATATTTGAATATCCAATATCTTTCAACCTTGTATAAAATTAATAAAAATAATACATACTTTCTACCTGAACAATCACAAAATAAACAGAAACAAAACACACATCAAATACGACATTATCAACAAAAAAAATCTACACCATTATCACACTGACAGCAAAAATAGCGCGAAAAACACTTTTGACATCTGTCAATTACGCGCGTTCGAAAACGCGACACGTTCTGTTACAAGTTTATTGCGAACAAACAATCGCTGATATGTAGATTGGCTTAGTTTGGTCGTTGTAGTATTTGTGTTAGTTTCAAAATAATGGGCGCTTGGACTGCGCGGTTGTTAAAACATTGACACTAGTTGCGTGGGGTGCCCGCAGCGACTTGTGCATTTAGGTTAGTTTGTATGTTATTATGTTTGAGTTCGATATGGTGGCCGTGTTAAACGGACACGGTAAAATGTGGATAGAAAACTAAATACTTGACTTTTTATTTAAATATGGGCGAGTATTAATGAGGTCTCTTGAGTGATGAATATAAGTTTTGATGGATTGAAAGGGAGTGGAAGACCAAGGAAACGATGGATGGATTGTGTGATTTGTGGTATGAAAGAAAAGGGAGTAAATAATAGCATGACGGTTGACAGAACAGAATGGAAGAATATAATAGAAAATAACTGGTTACGCTGACCCTAAGTAAAATGGGACAAGTGCCCTTAGATGATGATAACTTTTACGCTCTCGCTGTGAAATGATGTAATGATTATTTATTCTGTCTAAAAGTTACTTACCCAATCAATCGCTAATTAATACACCTTGAATAACCGTTGCGATTAATGTTCGTATCTTCTCCGCATGAGAAGAAAACTTTGCCCTGTTAGTACTGTAACAGGCTTAATAAAGTGACTTATGAAATAAACACTGTTTTAAGCTTTCACGGTTTACAACACTAAACTTATACTCGTACTGTCACTTACAGTATATCTTCCGTGATTATTCATTATTTTAAGCTCCCGATATTTCGACACTGTTGCAAGCGCCATAATCGCGGGTTGACTGGAAAATGCGGGTGGATGGAAAATAAATTGTTAAGAGCAGACAAATCTGTCTACCTCGTTCTTTATCTTTTGCTACGCGCACTACTAGAACTCGATACTAAGTCACGGCAAAACACACTCACAGTATCACCAGGTTTTGTGGAGTCCTTATTACTATGCCGGCTACTACTTTTGAGCTTACTCAAAACTGGATTCCACGTACTTGACAATCACGGAAGATATCCCGTAAGTGACAGTATAAGTTTAGTTGACTTATGGAATAACAAAACCATAGATTTTATTTTTCTATGGTCCAAAGCAAAGTGGCCTTTTAGATAGATCTTTGAGTAACATTTTATGAAAGACAAAATGATAAACAATAATTTTTGATAAGCCCAAATATTTCAATAGCAGGAAAATATAAAAAAATCCTAAAATAATCATCCTATTACTGACAATTTTCTGAGTATAACATGCGTCATGGAAAATTTACATCATAGCGTATTCGTGTATGAAAAAATCGATGGCCCATCCCTTCGAGTGGCCCGGCTGCCCCAAAAATGTAATTGGATAGCTCCTCTAATTTTATAGGTATAATGTAATGTAATATATATTTAGTAATGGGTATTGAAGCCGATCAATCTTTATGTTTAAAAAGCATTTTCTGGTAGATTTTTTTGTTATGCTTTTTTGGCCTTTAGGTCAGTTTGACTATTTTTAACCGACTTCTATAAAAGAGGAGATGTTTGTTATCTCATAACTCCGTGATTACTGGTCCGATTTACGTGATACAAAGTTGTATTTTCTTCAAAATGTTGCCATGCACACGGAATTAAATTTGTTTAATAATTTGATTGCATCTGGTCAGATGAACAGACTTGTACATGTATAGGTACCTAAATTCCCTGAGTGTGGCGCTTTAAAGGTAGTTCTTGATTTTGATAACGATTTTACATTATGAATTACCTACACAAAACACATTTTTGTTTTACATACCATTACAAGCCTTATTCAAACAGACACCCAAACAGACGCCCAATTTTATTATAAATCACAGATAAAATACAATAGTTAATTCCCCACCACAAATAACCAGGGTTGCCCAAACCAATAATGAGATCGAGATCAATCCGTAGTGTTGCCAACATCAATAACTAAATCTGCCAACATTTAGTCATAAACATTTGGCAAAGACGTTTATTTTAAATCATATTTTATCCTCCTTTGTAAATTGTTTATGTGGAAAGCGTTAGTGTCTGTGTTTAATGTGAATTTCTAGAAAACTTCGTAATGTGTTATTTATTACTTTTTGTTTTATTGGTTTTTGTTTAGTGTTGAATAAACAAGTGGTGGTGAAATTGAACAAAAATTATGACGTATTTCATAATTTTTATAGTTATGGAATTTTTATTTTAGGGTTTACAACCAGTAAAATCCTTTTTTAGGGTTCCGTAGGGGACCGATTGGGTTTAAATTTGGTACAAATATGTAAGTCGGTGACCCAAAGACGGGCGTGTAACGTAAATTAATGAATTTTGGGGGGTAAATTAGAAAATGTAAAAAAAATGTTTGCAAACTATATCGTGTTTAAATATCAAATGAAAGAGCTCAGTGTGAGCATCTCAAGGCAATCTATAGTTAATCTCAAGGACCGAAAATTTTGAAAAAAATAGTTCTTTGGCTATAGATTACAGGAAAACCTATAAGAAAGCTTAACAACAAATAATAAAAATAAATAAAAAATTAAAGAGGGCTCGCCTACTACGATGGTACGGAACCTTCATGCGCGAGTCCGACTCACACTTGGCCTGTTTTTTTTCTTTTTATATGCAGACTTTTGTCTGAGAATTTACTACTGCCAAATGATACCTACCTCAGACACTTGAATAAAGTAACATAGACTGGTATAGAAAACAAAGCATCATTCAAATAAACTACTGGAAAGGTTGTGTCTATCCTGAAGAAAGGCAATGTGGAAATACGAAAATACCATGCCATGGCTGACCTGAAAATCTTTAAATAGACTCCGGACCCAGGTTGGTCGCAGCAAAGAAAACCTGTTCACGTAGAGATTCATTAATGACTCTGCCTTGGAGTGTAAATGTGGTCCTGTTCCACAAACGATGGGGCACTTAATATCCCTGCGTGTCTTGTTGTTTGTTCACTATAGGAACTGATGGACGCTACCGAAAGCCAAACTAGTAGCTCAGTTCTGGGCTGACACAATTTAGATTGCCATCGACACGCTAAAAAGAATACGAAAAGTTGCAAAAAGCGATAAAAAAACGGTAACAATACATAACACAACCACCAGTACCACACGAAAACATAAAACACATACAAACAACACAATTTGAAAGCGAAAATGAACACTAAAAAACACGAACCGTACATTGCACTGGCACATCATTTATCAAAGGAATATGGCCAAGGTACTGCTCCACAGCAGCCTACTGCTAAGCTATGCAGGCCATAGCTTCGCTTTGTATTAAAATATAGGCGGGATCGTCCATTGCGACCGTCCCGTCCGCGCGAAATAAAACCGCGCAGGCGACAATTGTTTCCCTTGAGTGAGTTCCACCGCTTCGAGTTTTTCATTTATTTTTTCCACAGTCACCGTTGGAAGATGCGTGTGAAGCTTTTATTCAAAGATAACAAATCCACCACGCAGTTGATCAGACATTTTTGTACCTACACAGCCTTCATAGGAGCGGCCAGTCAACTTTTATTTCTCATAGACCATTGGTGATTGTTGGTTGATTGATGAAGTCAGAATTTTGGTGTTCTTACCAATATACCCCTTTAATAAAGCGGTGAGGGTGACCAATGAAAAACACCAAACCATTGCACCTTAGATCCCCAAATGACGGTAAAATGTCTTAGAAAGTTAGAACGAGCAACGATTTTAGTCCAGAAAATACGAGCAGTAGGAAAAAAGTAAACTGTATAGAAAAAAAGATTGACATGTTTAAGCTTCGAAGATTCCAAAGAAGAGTATTGAGGTAACACCCATCCGTGAGGAAGGCCTGTCTAACCTTATTATATTAATGGCGTGATCATAGCTACTAAGTCCCAAACTGACCAATGACGTCAAGCAAAAAAAAAAAAAAAAATTACATTAACAGATTAGAAATATAAAATTACATTAACAGATTTTCCACTAATGAAGTTTCTTATGCCAATTCCATTAGTTCCTTAACATCACGCTTGTAATTACTGAACTGTTAGACAGAGGTGTACCTTACAGTACACCCACATTTCGCCAGTCATGTTTAAGTTCCATGTAATAAAAGGCGAGGCTATAGCCATCAGCCTAACACAAATCCGGACTCCGTGGCTGCTACTGAGAAATTTCTGATTGAAAAACCCAATTACACATTACCCGATCTGGGATTTTACCCCAGGACCTCATGCTCAGCAGTTATAGTCATTCCCTTTGCTGATCGTTTGTGACAGTTTGAGTTGATAATAACTAGAACAGGGTGCCGAGATGGGAATATTTCGTGGGCATGATAAATAAACTGTGGTGCCGAGATGGGACTAAACCGACATTTCAAATCAAAATGGCTACTAAGCTAAATGCTGACAAAACAAATGAGCCGCGCAGCTAAAGTGGCAAACCTCTCCTTGCACATCCAACGTAGCTGTGGACGATCGACCTAACCTCCCAACCTGTTGCTGGAGACAGGAATATTTGAGTAAAAACATGGGAAATATGGCACTTTGCTACAGCGAGGACAACTTGAAATTGAGTAGAGAATAAGTTTGGAAGTTTTGTGAAGTTAGATGGCTAAGTTTTTTAAGAACTTGAAAAGTAAAAATTGATGATGTACATACTTGTTTTATGACTATTTCATTGGCTTTGAAGTTAGATAGAAATCGTATTAATATTCAAATAAAATAATGCTTTGAAATATTTTGAAGACCTACCATGGGATGAATTAATATTAGTGAATGATACAGGGTGGAAGGGACACCACGCGAAAATGGTTACCAGGTATTCAGTACATCATTGTGAGGCCCACATAGAAATTTTTCATCGGTTATTTAAAAAAAAACCAGCTGTTCCATACATTTTGATCGTGTAGGTATTGCACTTTTGAGGGGAGAACAACAGATTTTTTTTTTTTAATAATCTATGACAAATTTATATGTTGGGGGCTCAGAATGATGTACAGAATACGTGGTAACCATTTTCGCGTCGGTGTCCCTTCCACCCCGTATTTTAGTGAATCGTAACGGCCCTTAAATACAGGATCTCAAATAGCAATTTTCAAAACAAATTTACGCCAATAATGCTACTTTTTATCATTAAATAAGTACATAATTATTATCATGAGGAGACTTAAACTCGGTTATAAATCACTCAGACACAATTAGAAAGCGAATAAAAAAGTCCTGCATTTAACCTAAAACTATTCTAGAATATAATAACCACTATTTAAATACAGAAACACCAAAAAATCCAACATATTCACCGAACTGTCCCATAAAACAGCGAAAGTCTGACAAAACACGCGAATTCTGGTAACTTACCTACACGCCCACAGACGCCATTATTAAAGCTATGTCTATGGTACATTTAGGTTAATACCACCACACCCGTGGCTCGCGTGACCACAGACAAAGTGGTGGCACTACACGTAATTGAATTAGCCAATACCCCCTCATTCACTTAAAGCTATCCATTCAGTTGATGGTTATCGCAAAATGCGCAGCCGTTATCTATCTTTAATTTGTTGATAGGTTTAATTGATGGATTGATATTGATAATATTGGTATGGGGAGTGTGGATATTTTTAATGGTGTCTGCGATGTTGCAATGTACTGCTGGTTAGGTACGTTTTTGTGGTGTTTATCATGTTTTCTAAAGTTGGACAGGAATATTGTTATGTAAATTATAAAACTGTTTTAAACGATTTCGACTCCTTATTTAATCTTATTAGCAATGACTATTTTCCCAGAAAATAGAAGGAAAACGTTACAAGAAAAACAATCTCAAAAAAAACTCTTCACCGTCCTTCTACTTTTTTCTCTCTATTTTTTTTTTGGTATTTTGCTAACTATGAAATATTGACGTGTTTAAAAATTAAAATGCACCTTGCATTGTAATTTTTCATTAAGCTCATCAGTTTCTTTTTTTAAACCGCTTTAACGCCATTTTTTCCAATTTTCTTTTCTGTTAAATATGTTGGAATTATTCTTTTCGATTAAACTTAGCAAAGTTAATAGAAGTAACTGTTAAATTAATGAAGTAGCCAGTAATAAGATCCCATTATAGTGTCTGGCAATAAAAAATGGCCTACTTATCCATATTAATTGTTCTGGCCTGGATCTTTACAATTTCAGCACTCATTACGAAGATCAATATTTCTTCGTTTACTTAATTGGTAAGTTCCTGGATACTTTAATTGGTTTTCATCCACTAGCTTCGCACAATGACGTTTTTTTAACTGTCTTACTGGCCACAGCTTTATTGTCCATCAAATAAAATATTATCCCTTCAGTAGTAACAAGAATAACACAAGCTTTTACCCGCAGCTTCACTTGAAAAAAAAATATTTTCTAATCCAGGTCATAGGTCTATCGAACTTACAATATTAATATGTATGTTACGGCTAATAGCCGAAGTGTGGCTACATCTAGTTTTCGCCAGGTACAATTAGGTGCAGCCGGTTAAAACTTAGATGTAGGATACATCTAAGTTTTAGCCGACTTATGTTCAGTAAGAACATGCAACAAATTTGGATGTAGCGCTCGCCAGCCGCTGCTGCGGCACCGCTCGCTCGGCTCGCGCGTTTGTCACAGTTATAACCTAACCTAATCCATTTGGTCAGTGTGTCCTAGCAATAAAAAGGATACACAACTGTTACCGGCCGCACCTAGTTATAGCCGGCTAGCACTAGGTGTAACCTTGAAAGCTCGGATTGTGTATGATGAAGACGACTTGGACACAGGCTTCCTCACTTTGGAGGTTTCCGTCGCACACCTTCTTTAAACAAGAGCTGGTGGCTAAATAATAGCCGCACGGGTCGACCGTCAAGGTTATGCAGTGCTTGCTAAGGTCGATCAGTAGATGGATGACCATCCATTACATACAGAGTTTTTTCCGTGCCTCGGAAAGCACGTTAAGCCGTTGGTCCCGGCTGTCATTTGTCAATCTTTGTTAGTTGATACAAATAGCCAGTGACCTGAAAGTCTTACCAATGGGTATCGTTCTACACAGCACTGGTTTGTGGAGGTCAGATAGGCAGTCGCTCCATGTAAAATACTGGAATTCAGCTGTATCCGGTAAAACTGGAAGCTGAACCCAACGTAGTTAAGGAAAGGCTAGGCAGATAGATGGACTCTCCCGTTAAACATCAATATCGCCAGGGTGTGTTCTATTTCCACAATAATTCATCGGACTCGGCACTCAGCAGGGCACAGAAACACAGCAGTAGTTAATATATCTTTATGGGTTCGTTTAACGTTTCCATTACGTGTTACGGTCAATGGTAAAAATTGGGTTAATAGACAATTTACGAGTTGTCTGAACTAGACAGTGAGTCATGTAGCTGTTTGTAGATTGTTATAATTTGTGTTGCTTGTTCAATTTGTGGGATAATATGTGAATTGAAGTTTCGTAGTTTTCTGCTCGGATATTGAATGTTATACAGGGCTGTATTATTAAACTACTACTAGAAAATAGTCCCCATTCACATACATACATAAGTCTGTATTCCCCGAACGGTTAGGCAGAGTTGTACCTAATAGTACACCCACATTTTGTCAGTTATGTTTAAATCCCATTCAATGGGGAGCGAGCTTATTGCAATTAACCGAGCACAAATCCAGATTCCGTGGCTGCTACTGAGAAACTCCTGATGGAAAAATCTAATAACAATTTGCGCGACCCGGGAATCGAACCCAGGACCTCATGCTCAGCAGTCGCGATTCCGATCACTAGACCAACGTGGCTGTCCTGAAAAACTCCCTATACAGTTTTTTTAAAACAATGTTTATGTTTTGAACGGAAAGGTTTCTGTGGAAATGCAAGAAATATATTTTGCAGTTTTTTTTTAGCCTTTTTTTCGACTGCCTTGAATAAATTAGCACTTTTAATAATGGTCAACCGTAAGTTAATATTTACCTATGGCAACGAAAACCTCTGGTGGCGAAAACCGTTTGTGGCTTCTTTTGGCCATGTCAATGTCAAATTGTTACCACAGCGTGAGGTTGAGAGTATGCATAAAAAAGCAAAATACATCACTATTTTTTTCCGTTATGTCTAGTTACTGAATTTATTTAGAGATTCAGAACACAATCGGCGTTAGCTAAAAGGTCTTTGCCAATTCTGACAAAAAAAAACTTATTGAATATATCTCATGTATTCAAAAGAGAGGTGCTTTGAAATAAGAAGCGAAGAAACAAAGAAAAATGTCCAGAATAAAATAGGCACTGTTACATCCATTTATCTTTTCGTAGAAAATATGTATTTTTAGACCTAGATATCGGATACGACCCAAGTCTTCTTGATATTTCGTTCCCGACCATTATATTTTAGTATTTCACCGTACCAAGTATCGTTCGCAAAAAAACAAAAAACTATAAAACACATTTATTATAATATCCTAATCAATATTCTGGAAGCAAGCCAATTTCGGCCTTCTTCGGTTATAAAATCTGATATTCTGACTCCTTGGAAGTTTAAAAAAAAATAGGTTAACACAACCGATTACTGGAATTCTGCCAATATTCGCAACCTACTTACTTTTGCAAATTTGTTCCAAGTCAAACAGTTAGTAAGCAGTATTTTAAGTATCAATTATGCACTGCAGTGGTGCTACGATTTATGGTAAAATTCCAGGGGTAGGCTTGGCACACTTTGAATAGATTAGAGCGTTTATACCGAAATGAAACCACTGCAAAAGTATGTATTTTCCTTATAGTTTTTAAACAACACACAGTGGTAAAGTTATGCCGCAGCCGTGCATCTTATTTCAAATGCTGAGTCGCATTCTTGTTGAAATTCTAATAAATAATTTGAATAGGCATATTTTTAAACAATGTTTAGCAAGTCTTTGTTGCAGGTCTTTTATAGCAGTATTACCACTGCAATACTTATAATTTTAACTGACATTCTCTGGATTTCTCCAGGGCAGTAGCCACCTTGCAGACTAGCTTATACAGGGTGGAAGGAAGACCGACAAATTTTTTTATGGGGGGGTTCAGAATGATTTTCTGAATATGAGGTAACCGTTTTGTCGTCCCGTTCCTCCTATGTTTTGCAATAACATGAACTATTCTATCATATTTTTTGCCAATTCATAAGTATAATTTAGAAAAAAAAAATTGACATTGGAGCAGGATAGTGAAGATGTTTCTATTCATAAGTGTCATCACCTCTTAAAATGTGACAGTAATCGTTGACAGGTATTATATAACGCAACGTCTTTTTGTCTGTCTGAACTAGTTTTGATGAGTCCAATAAATTGCACTTGTGTTGTAGGTCTGATGGCGGATAGTGGATCTCAAAATATGTTTTGTTTCTGCGTGATGGAAGCGTAATTTTTAACTACATAATGTTAAATAGGTCTGGTGGCTGGAGCTATCGACTATTCTCTCTATTCGCTCAAGACCTACAGTAGATCGTGTACGTCTTACGCGAGAAAATAGTAGACATCTACTTTGCCTTTACCCAACTATTTTGGGTCGATTTTCAGGCTAACTGTATACACCTGCACCTACAGACCTTCACTACCCAGTAACTATACGACATCCCGTCATTTACACCTACGATAAAAAAAAAACTTTCGTAAGGATAAACAACGCCAACAAAAATCTCAATCAATCATACATAACAACCGCCGCCATGTGTGATGCGCGCAAACCGGCGCACGCGCACGCATACGACCCTCTGACGGATACGTGCCATATGTTGAGATGTGTCGGCGAGCTTTGTTGCACTAAATTCATGTGTACGGTCAGCAACAAAAGTTCATTGACATCTTGATTCTCAAGACTCATAAAATCTTATTATTATGCCATGTTTGTTTTAAACTATTCTCTGCCTAATCAAAATAAAAAAATCCTATAAGCAAATAAGGGTGAAATAAAGCATTTTTAAAAGGTAAAATTACATAACAGTCCCCTAAGACGATCGCCCTTCACAAATTCCTAGTGTTTTAATTTAAAAGAAGTAGCGTTGCAAAGACCACAATAGTCAAATTGTTACAATGCACGTGTAGTTGTCTGAACCTACCTATAGACCGACCGCTATAAGAGTCTTCCGCCTTGCCCCATCCAAGGCACATTAAGCGTCCACAAAGTCCTAACAATATCTAGGTTTAAATTGATACCTTCGCGAGGACTCATTAAAGCGGTCGGTCTATAGTTTCTTATTTGATTTAGATTGCTGTTTTACTTTATATGAGGGACTTAATTTTGGTGAATCATGATAAAATTACATTCGGTTTACGAGATTAGGTCCTCACAAACGACCAGGCTTTTACTGAAGTTTTCCAGCTGGTTTTTAAATGATCCAGATGTTTTCTGGAGTACCTCTCTCATAATCTTGAGATGTTTTTAAATAAAGGACCATTGATGATATGGAAACCTTTGAACCGACTGCGGGCTAAAGTTGACCGCTGCCGATCCAACTTGGCTAGATGGGGTATAATCGACCCATCTCAGGCATTGTTCCCGAATGTGTGTGCGAATGTGGAGCCACAGCACAGGATATGCCACACCTTCTCTCCTGCCCGTCGTGCTCAACTAAATGCCAGGACTTAAATGAGGCAAACGACGGAGCTGCTCAGAGCACTACGTACTGGTTGGACTAAATCTAAGTCATCGATTCGCGATAAATATGATCAGAACCCGTAGCATGACCACCGTAGAAACGGGTTTTGTCGACGGAAGAATCGACAAAATGACAGATTTCTTTTGTTGATCTGTCTTTTTGTTGATTCTTCCATCGACAAAACCTGTTTCTACGGTAATCATGCTACCCGTGCTGGACCATTATAATCTTAAGACTTCAGACCGAGTCATTTTAAGCCAATAGCTGACACCTACTTTGATTTTTTACGTCTAGATCAATGCCGTAACATACCACATAAGTACTCTTTAAAAAACCACCCAGTAACACCAATCTCCACGTATAATTCACTTGTGGCAGTAAGCAGATCAGATCGATCTCACATTAAAGTGTATTTCGGGAGCGAAAGATTAATATTTTTTGGCATAAACTCAAAGTTTCCATCCGTCGAGTGATGCTGCGCAGACGGCAAGCTTGTTATTATATAGTTTTTTTATATTTTATTAGTATTACAAACTGTGAAAGTATTTAAGGCTCTGGTTAGTGTAACGCAAGATCTACATTAAAAAATGGGCCACCATTAGACAGTGTCATAATATCATGGATAAGAAAGTTGTGGTGGTGTCGAAAGATCGATGGATTGTGTGAGGAATGATATGAAAGAGAAAGAAGTAAATGATGCTGTGACGTCTGACAGGTGAGAATGGAAGAAGAAAACGTGTTGCGCCGACGCCGAGTAGAATGGGATAAGGGGAGGAAGATGATGATTATGATGACGAGAAAGTTGTGGTCGTATTTAAGAATATAGACCATCACACTAAACAACTTTCTCAAAGACATTCAAATATTTACGAGCGATAGACAGAACAAGACGAACAAAATCGAAATTCAACAGTTATTACTACTTAATAACAAATCGGTCTGTCTAGTGTCACAAACCTGCTTGTGGTAGCATTCATATGTCAATATCGAAAATATTCGAGATGAAAATGTTTGTAAGACTTTATTCGTCCGCTCTCTGATTCCTTTAAATCTCTTTGAACTTTCTCCATTAGACCAACATCGTAATCGCGAAAAAAAATCAGCTTTCCCATACATTTGGGTCACTTTAAACAAAAACACCTTACTGAAACATCCTGTTTAAGCAAGCGATAATTATTTGATCAGAAAAGAAGAATGCGCCCTTTGTCGAACAAAAATAACAATTATTTCAAATAGAGAAATATCCCAAACCCACTAGTTACTGAACTGCTAAACCAGACAGCGGTGGTAAAAGGCTGAAGACGAACCACATTCTATAAGTGTGAGCCGCAGCACTGGCTGCTCCACCACAACGCCATGGCAACTGGAACCAATTCGCTTATGGTCTGACTGATGGCAAATGAAAAGGGCAAAAAGAAAAAGAAAACTATCAATCAATACATATGAAAATAATAAAGTTATTATATCCAAAGATAATACATATAAATCACCTACACACAAAAACAAAAGTCAAAGAACTATTCGATTAAAATTGTGATGAAAATATAAATCATGATGATAAGGCAAAAACAAAAACAGTTACTTCATACTTCTATAAGGAAAATTAGTTATGATTATGACTTACCAAATCTTCGACCAAGGTAGACATTAAATCCCATATTGTATCACCTGCAAGGAAAGAAACATTTCATCAGTAAATAAAATTGTACTCACGAAGAGTGTCGTGTTATCCACTAACTTGGGTTATGGAGTTTAGAGCCTGCCACTCCATGCCTCTCACGTACTGATATTCACCAGCATTCTGTTGTCCAGATTAGAAGCTGGCCCCAACAAAATTGGGAAAACGCTTGACAACTTCCACCATACTTAAATCGTATAATTCTTCCCTTTGGCAATCATGCTACCTGCTAGTTCTAATCTAACACGGCTTGAGCTATAATCATTTATTACATAGAATACTAAATTTCGGTTCGTGGCTAAATAATAAAAGCCGTTTGGGTCGATCTTTAGGTTAAGCCGTGCTTGAATGGGTTGGTCCTTGGATGACCACCCATTACATACCGAGTCACCTCCGTGCCTCGAAAAGCACGTTAAGTCGTTAGTCCCGGCTGCCATTTGTAGATCTATGACAGTCGTTAAGGGTAGTCATTGATCAGAAGGTCTGACAACCAGTCATACCAAGAGGTATCTTATAACTTAGTACTAACTGTGTTGTGGAGGTCAGATAGACAGTTGCTCCATGTAAAATACTGGTATTCAGCTGTATTGAGAAGAGGCTAGGCAGATGATGATATAGAATACTAAAAGTTAATCCTATCACTATTTGCTCACAGAACCACAAACATACTAACATATCCGTCTTCCGTTCATCAGCAAACAAGTACAAATTAGGGTTGGTCTCCACGAGCGTATTATGCATCGTCAGCAAATGTAGTTTCATAGCTAATGCCGCCGATATAAGAATGCAACGCGAAGATTGAAACGCTATGGAAAATTCTGGAGCATACGATTATGAATCAGCTGATCAAGGACGATGGAGACTTGCCTCTCTGCTTATGACGCATGATATCATAAAGATTATGTGTGTGTATGTACAGTATGATGTCATTATCAAATGCTTACTACTGTATCTAATTATAAAGGCGTGTGTGAGTGGATGCATATATGAAACTGGGGAGTGGAATGTAAGATTTATTTCAAGTTAATGATGTTTAGTTTTTGTAAATTCTCTTTGAGGCTTACGAAATCGACTTTTTCTTTTATAACCTAACTAATGTGATAACTGTGATAAGTCAAAAAATGATCAAATAAGACAGTAACATTTTTGATCTGCACTCGTTGTCTATCTTTAGTTGCAGTGTTAAATAATTCTATTCATCATCAGCCAACAGCAGTCCATTGATGGACAATCAATTGCACGCCACTTAGCTCGATTCTCGGTAACTCTCATGCAATTTTACCGCCCTAACTCGCCTCCTTACGCTTATATTTTTTTACCGTTTGAGATATTGGATGACCTCTCTTATCTATTTTCTGTTCTATCATCTATCACATCTACTGCAGCACGTACAGTCCTTTATTTTTCTTTCATCATCTGGCAGATTGAGGAAAAATTAATGCATAAAGTACCTACAAAGTCTACAATACTGCAGTCAAACTTTAGTCAGGAATTTCATTCATGAATTGACCCGCATCCAGTAAAATAGGTTAAATGGTTGCTACGCGGTAAACGTGTGGTATTTCGCAATATTTCATAATGCAGAGGAGCAATGGCTTAAAAGGCTTCACATATTATATTAACGTGTTCATTGACATTGAAGTCTGCCAATTCATGCTTGAGAAAGAAGCTTTTTTTGTAAGAAACATTTTAATGCCATTTTCCTTCTCACACTAAACTTCGCATCGAGATGACGCTGCAGTATTGGACAATTAAATTACCATTTGTAACACCAATTGTCTAAATCTTAAGTATCTAATTTCCGGTACAATGACAAGCAATTCCGATTGCAAATTCTCAATTTCAACCGCACCGAAATTCACCTGGAATGTAACTAGCAACACTAAATCTTCCAGACAACCTTGCCAGCTAAAAAAATCTTTTTTAATTGACACGCCATGTTGGCAGACAGCAGTTGCTCCAAATCCTTTGATATCGACTCTGATCAAACACAGACGGCTTCGAAAATAGATGTGTTTATAGTAACTAGAATAGCTTAATGTTTCTGGCTAGTAATCTTTTACACAAGAGTCTGTACGGCTGCTGTGACATCAGTTGAATTTGTTAGCCGTTGGTTGATGTTTTGGTCATGGTTAATGTCGGTAGATGTCGCTTTAAAGTACAGGATGGGAAAGATGTTGAACTTGAATCTATAAACAGTTGTAAAGTTCAAGAGAATGATGATAAAAATGTTCTTTTGAGATACAAAGAAACATCACTGACGAGTAATAGAGAAGTATGAAAAAAAGAAGGCATACAGCGCCGACCCCAACTAAATTGGGATAAGGGCAGAGGAGAATGATGATGATGATGATGATGATGATAAAAACAAACATTAACTCTCGCCTTTTTCTCATGGCGTTAGTGAGAAATTACACAACGCTGACTACTGCGACCATTACAAAGTCTTTTTGCTTCATCCACTTTCATACATCTCTTACCTGGATATCGTAGGTAAATAAAAAATGAACGATCCCTTCTAAAATTAGTCCAGTAGACCTTTACAGAGCCCCAAAATACAAGGTCGTTGACCTCTTGAACCAAACGGCTCGACCACCCTCATTCAATTCATCTAGTACAGACCTAATGAACTTAATGACTAAATATTAAAATGTCGGAAATACTCTAAATACTTGCAAGTGACTCACTTCAAACAATCATTTAGTTAACAATGTTCCTAACGTAACTGTGTTAACAAGACATGTTGTAAATTGAGACATGACTGACAGAAAATTGATATAATTATATGAACAAGGAACCCTGTTAGTTTTATTAAGGGTACATTGTTAAAGCATTAGGTTTCGAGTTCGATTGGATCGGAAACAGTGCAAGTCATACTGACTGAACGGTTTCGATTGGAGGTTTTATTAACAAACAGAATGATGAAATAGAAGAGGAAAACAACCTTCTCATAGTTCAATAATACGAAGTTAAAGATGGAGAAATCGGACCTATAGTTACTTTAAAGTTCATAAATACAGTGGAAGATGACGATGATAGAATAGTAACTAATGAAGTAATAGAAGCAATAATCAGTTTAAAATGTTCCCGCTGGTAGGTCACAGGGCTCCTTGCTCTTTGCGTAGGAGTGGGTCGCAGACAACCATACGGGTCCAGTGTGTGTGCTACTCATCTGCTTAGCATTTTCCCAACTATGCTAGGGTCGGCTTTAGTGTAACCGGATACAGCTGAATACCAATATTTTACACGGAGCGGCTCCCTATCTGACCTCTACAACACAATTAGGTTACTAGGTAATACGAAACCCCTTGGTAAGACTGGTTAGCAGACTTTTTGGGCGACTACCTGTAACGACTGGCAAAGATCTATAAATGACAGCCGGGACCAACGGTTTAACGTGCTTTCTGAGGCACGGTAGAAACTCGGTATGTAATGGGTGGTTACCCATCCACAGACCAACGTAGGCAAGCTCGACTTAACCTAAAGCCGCTCCAGCCGCTCGGATCGATCCGAGCGGCTGTTATTATTTAGTCACGAGCTCAGTGTGTGCTACTGAATGAAATAAAAGTGAAAGAATATCTAAAAGACGTTGATACTTGCCGGTAATTAAAAGGCCGTGA
This sequence comes from Noctua janthina, assembly GCA_963576755.1. Classification (NCBI taxonomy): domain Eukaryota; kingdom Metazoa; phylum Arthropoda; class Insecta; order Lepidoptera; family Noctuidae; genus Noctua; species Noctua janthina. The sequence continues at coordinate 10,775,885 of OY755075.1, read as the reverse complement.
GCCCGAATCCTAAGTACTTCTAAGTGTTGTAGTGAATCCACTGTTAGCAGGATTATTGGCTTAGTAGTAATGAGATTATCGGTTCTTATAATCCAAGGGACTCTTGGAAAGGCAAATACGTCGTAAATATAGTTCTAGGATGATGTATCACCGAGTTCATTTACGGTCGACCACCCTTATACCCTGAGTTATAAGGTTCAAAAGTAGTCAGTGAGCGCGGTAGTACCACACTTAAATTTATATTTTTAAATCTACTAAGGAATAAAATAAGCTTGCTTATAACTTTGATTGCTCTCTCTTTAAATTTAAACGTTACCAGCTGATTAAGTATGACTAATCAGGGAGAATTCGAAGTCATGTGACATCTACAAACCCGTGGGTCCTCAAAACGAGAAGGCCGATGTCACAGCAGATGGAACGGAATTAATAACTTGTTAACGATTCTCCTTGCAACAATACCACACTGTTTTTCATTTAATCACAATAAAACAATATACTTCCCTGTTAATTACGATCCTCCTAAACCACAAATCTTTAAATTGTAAGCCCCTGAGGCACGTGACCTCATTTTTAAAAAAGCTTCTAAAACAATGCGAGAGAGGAGCAGAACAATAAAATGGGATTTGAACAAATAACAATGTAGGAGAGACGTACGATATACGAAGGAATACGGAATATATTGCATAAGCGAGCGAGTTTGAATACAAAATATATTTTAGGGCTTAGATTCTGAAATTGATTTTGAAGCGGATTTTATTTGCATTGATAAAATGTATGTCATCAATTGTATTATTTGAAGTTAACTGAGGTAGACAGGTTACAACGCTTTGGAACCTGAAAATTGCCTCAAGAGTCGAAAGTAAGACCTTTTATGAAAGAATGTGAAAACATTTACACAAATGACACAAAATGCATATATCCGTAAAATGCATAAATGAAAAAACCGTGTCGCATTGAGAATTAAAAGAACACGTATAAATAAAACTGTAGCTAAAAGAAAAAAACACATAATGAAGCTCAAAATGAACTTACTAATGAGAGTAATCGAAATGACAATAACTAAGAAGCGTAACATCGACCAGACGATCTCGATAGACGTCCGCAAATTAATCGCGATTGCTCTCCCGGGACGACTAAGGAGATTGGGTCTCCGTTAGGAGTAGTTGCTAGCTCTGGCTAGTTCGCTAGTAACGCTCTTCCACACCTCTGGGACTGTCCAGGGGAGTGTTGCAATCAACTTGACTTGTAGTTGTCCGTTGTGATCAAGGAAGTTGATGTTTATTTCTGTATTAATTATATGTATTTCTAACGTATGTCTTGATATAATTCGGGGGGTTGATTATTGGGTACTTATACATATATGACCTGGTGCCGCTGTTCCGAATATTACTCTCTTGCTGGACAGTCAAGGAGTTTCGTATTTTACAAGCTTTTATTTTAATTTGCAACTATTCTGAATCTTGCAACTGAATATCAAACCAGTTCCCCCCAACCGATTAAGCGGACATTTTGGCTAACACCTTTGGTTCTGGTGATAATTTTTTATAACTGACAAGACTTGATCCAGCAGCCAGGATTGTCTCCTCACGAGAGAACTCTTCAACGGTTAATAGCGAGGACACAAGACTTTGTAAACGCGTTCAATTATGATAGATTAATTTAATTTACATTCTACAGGGTGTTTGGTTAAACGTGGGCAATACTTTAAGGGAGTGAAGTACACATACATATGAGCAACTCTTACTATGGGGCTAACTATGAAATATGATTTAAAAAATCTGTCGTTGCCCACATTTTTTCGAGTTACGCGATCAATAATGTGTGGAGCAGCTGATATTTTTTTCACGATTTCATGGGCGGTCCCATAGTAAAAGTTGCTTATTTTCGTGAGTACTACACGCCCCAAAAGTAAACCTTCGTTTAAAAAAAACAACCTGTATAAAAGATTGCTTTAATAAAAAAAAGTTCGTTTATTTTTTTACGATGACTTTCAAAAGGACATACTTTTTTTGTAGTTTTTTCAATCGAAGACCTTCTTGACTTTTCCAACACCTTTAACTTTGTCAGAATGTTAGTTTGTCTAGGTCCTCAGTGCTTGTTTTAGGACCTAATAAACGCCACAGACACATTCACATGTCCACCTATTTAGCTCAAGAGTCCATCGACTTAAAATAAGAAAAAGAGGAATGTAGACAGTACAAAAGCCTCATCTACAATACTAAAAGCACAACTACATTTTGCACGAATACATATTTCAATTCCACTTCAACCAAAACTAAAGCAGAGTTTTCAACGTAACACGAAAACATTTATACTTAATACTCTTGTTGCAATCATAACCATTACTTTCTGGCTCAGTTTTAAAAATAAAAATACAAGCGCTGCAAAGCGAAGAGAGAAAAATTCTAGATCATTTTATGAGCACAGCTGTTTATCTTGCAAAGGACTTCAAGGTGCAATAAAGTCAACTTTAGAGACTTGAATAGCGAGGGTAAGTTTTCCTATGTTATGCAAGCGTATCGGGTTTACAAAGAAAAAAATGATTTAGATGTTTTGTTCAGTTTGAGTTTTATTGGTGTGAAACTGGAATCAGAATGAAAGATCGACCTTACTGTGGATGAGGATACTGAAAGCAGGATGACATTTTCATAAGGTTTTGTAACGTAAATCCTATTAATCCTACTAATATTACAAATGCGAAAGTTTGTGATGATGGATGAATGTTTGTTACTCTTTCACGCAAAAACTCCTGACCGGATTTGGGTGAAATTTGGCACACAGATAGTTTATAACCTGAATTAGCACATAAGATACTTTTTATCCCAGTAGTACGATGCCGTGGGACATTACCGAACTCCACGTGGTCGAAGCCGTGGACATAAGCTAGTAATGTAATAATTTGATATTCAAGCATATTATGGTGATTTGATTAAATTAAAGTTTTTGGGTACAAAAGGAACTGACGAGTAATAGAGAAGTATGGAAGAAGAAGACATGCTGCGCCGACCCCAAATGAATTGGGATAAGGGCAAGAGAATGATGATGATGGGTACAAAAGGAACTCCAAAATTTTCAACGGTGTACGAGTCTGTAAATACAGTTAAGCAGTGATCAAGTTCGAACCCAAGACACGTACTTATGACTTTTCGAACTCATCTGAATACTGTATAATTATCAACTGCTTCGGTGAAGGAAAACATCGTGAGGAAACCAGCATGCCTGAGAGATATTTTTCGACGGCATGTAAAGCCAAGTCAGAGGCCCATGGGCGGCACAAAAACTCTGACACCAGGTTAGGCAATAACCACACGATAAAGGAGAAGAAGTACAGTTAAGAACATCATCGAAAACACAATGAAGCCTCAGAAACACACTAACAAAATTCAGTATTCCAAGGATCTAAAGCTGAAATTAAACCACAAAAAATCGCACAACCACAGGTCGAGAAATAAGCCATTTCCCACATCCTTTACCAATTTTAGATTTAACATACCACAGCCCCCAGAGACGGTAGATAATATACCAGTAAAAGTCTATAGGATTCCATTTTGGATTCCTCTCTAAGCCGCGAGAGATTCCCGAGGGAGGTGACGTCATTCAGTCTCGGAAATAGATACACATAACGTCACGTCAAGCGATTCTATCCCAGTATAACCAGACCTCTCATTGTGCAGATAGTCTTTGTATTGACGGTTTAACTTATATTGGAAGGTATAGTTTGATGTAACGTCGTATGTACACAACGATTTTGATAATCTCTTTCGGTTTTCGCTGTCATGTCGTTGGGAGTTTTAAAACATTTTTCTAGTATGTCTCGAGTGAATGGGTTTCTGGTGAACTGTCTCCATTCATTCATTTATTTTACATTACATAAACATGGTGTGTAGACCACGGTCCTCGGACGGGACAGAGGAATGTGGGAAGACAACCAACGAGGTGGAAAGATGATCGCATTAAAGTGGCCGGAAAAAACTGGATAGCCATGACACAAAACCGCCGAAAGTGGAGAGATTTGGAAGTGACCTACACTCAGCATTTGGTGGCCAAAGGTTGAAGAAGAAGAATAAACATGGTGTAAGAGACATCGATGTGCAAAACTAAATATGAATTCAGCACTTAAGGACCCCCTAACGCAGTTTGGTTGTAGAGTATAGTAATGTAATATCTGCCCGGTCATAATGTATGGAACAGCTTATTTCTTAAATAACCGATGACATAATTATTTCAACGTTGTTGGTGCTTTAGGAGTAGAGGAAGACCAAAGAAATGTATGGACTGTGTGAATGATTATTGTGGTTTCTAGCCATATGGCTAGAATATTATCCATCTAGGACGTTAGTACTGGGATGGTGGCTTATAGAGAAGTATAGAAGAATAAGACATGTTATGCTACCCCCAATTAAATTGGGACACCGACAAAAGAACGAAAAATAATGATTTCGCAGCACGAAGCCTACTCTCCTACTATGACTACACTTTTAGACTTTCAAGTAATGGGTAGCACAATGGCAACATTTTGAAACAACCATGCATTTGAATGCATGATGCCAACAATTTCATTTTGATAAAAAAATCTTAATACATTATTCTAATCGCAGCATGCCTACTTCGGATATCGTCAGTACTTCACTTGCAGACACATCTACCTTTCAAGGTGAACATTCATCATCAGTATCATCATCATCCACAGCCCGACTTCATCCACTGCTTGATATAGACCTTTCTTTGACTGTGCCAAATTTCACGTTCTTGCGCCAGCCTCATCCAGGGTATTCCCGCGATGGCATCATCCGAACATTCACTACAGCAAATAATGCTCGTAAACAGCTCAAATAAACACCTTCCTAAAATATAATCACCGTATCACACGCAGGAAATATTACCGAAACTACAGGGTGGAAGGTTCTCGCCGAGATCCTTTCGCTCAATTAAATAGCTGAAATCAATTTAAAGGCCCGTAATTCCGAGTCGGCCATCCGTGTTTAACAGCCACTTACAGCAGCTACTTTTTTTCATGTGAGGGATCCGACATCCGGGATTTTTCGGGGCGAAAAAACGTATAAAAGGAGAATGTCGAAATATCTTCGTGAGATTTTAGAATGTTTTGCTAGAAGAACAGAACGAATAAAAGTTTACACTGAAGAGGTAATCAAAATAAGTAATACAAGCAACCCGCCCGGTTTTTTAAGAACTGAAAACATGGACATTTTAAACAACATTATTTTTAGTATATGCGAAACCTGAATATAGTTTGTTAAGAATAAGTAACTGAATCGATTCTAATAATTTTAAGTTACAAGTTGGACACCGAGCGACATTAAGTACCTATCGCAATAATTTAGGTACCTACTGCCAAATTATGTTTATCAATGCGCTCAAGAGGAGGCTGGAGGCCGGCGCGCGGGCGCGTTGCGTGGTGACCACGCTTTTGTGCGGACAACCAGGTAACAGAATAAGTTTATAACTTTGTGATTATTCATGATATAGTTTTGAAATTTTGTACTTAGATTTCAGGTTTCGCATATACTAAAACTAATGTTGTATATACTATTATATTAGATTTATTATAACTTAAAGTTAAATATAAACAGTATATAGCAAAAAATATCTAAATAATGATGAAAACTGCTTCAAAATCTGTTGCGTAGTTAAAAGAACAGCACTGTCGCACAGACAGGTACTAAACTAAAAGACTTGAATTTATAGTATGACTAAAGTAAACATTGATAACTACTTAAAACAACTGAAGAAAGGTTTATTAACTATTACAAAGGTGCAGGAACTTTCATTAAGTAAAGAATTTGTTATTATTTAATTTACGTTTCCATTAGGTGTACAGATGACCTGGTGAAGGTTACGGGGATCCGCTGAATGCGAGTCGCACGAGACCGGTCAACACTTGGGGGAGGCCTACGTCCAGCAGTGGACGTTTTTCAGCTAAAATGATGATGATGAATTAACGGAGTAACGGCAGAGAATTTAATTTAAATGAAAAATATAGGTTATTCTAGGCCAAAATATGATGTAGAAAATTCCAAGTAATAAAAAATGAGGACAATAAAGTGACTAACACCGGAGTAGGTAATTAAATTATCAGAAGGTTAATGAACTTAATTAAAAATAGGTCTTCTGAGGTCATTGTTCCATTACTTTTCATCTATTTGAAGCTTGTTGCTACCTAGCTGTAAGATGTGGTGTGTCAAAAACCTTATACAATATTTTACTGTTCACATCGTATTCTTCGTCATCATCGTCCTAGTCTTTCGCAACTATATAAAGGTCGTTTTCTAGTCTAAATACACGTTTTTTTTGTAAGATTTTTACTTTAAACACCTCCACGACCCCCGTACTGTTCAATCCATCCATCATAATTATACCTTAAAACGTGATTTTTCACACCAAAAGAAAAAGTCGTTTCCCAGCAATATTTTTTGCGTAAAGTTACTTAATTTGATGTACATAATTCTTGGTTGATGGCATTATGAAGGGTCCGTTTACACCCTGTATATTTTATTGTACTTACACCAAATTTTACACAGACCTCTTTTAAAATTTTGATGGGTTACAATGACTTCTGTCCCTCTTCAGCTTTATTCAAATTGTCAATAACAATTATCATAGGCCTCACTAATATCAAACAAGATCTGTGTTAAACATACAAAAAAAATCATGCAAATAAATACCTTTACTGGTGTCTGCGGTTTCCACAACCATCTCGTCACGAAGGCATCGTCACTCGATGATGTTTAAAATTTTTTGCTCATTTCGTCACTTGAGCAATGAAGTGATGATGAGTGTACAAGTTTACGCGTGTCGGTTCAAGTTTATTTTATAATTGGACGCTATTTTTGCATAACAACAGAATATCATAGTTTATTTATTATTTTTAGGATTCTGTATCCAAAGAGTGCCACCGGGACAAAATACTAAGGCTCCGTTGTCTGTTCGTCCGTCCGTCTGTCACATCTTTTGAACTGTATAATGGTGACACACTTGAAATTTTCACAGGAGTGTATTACTGGTGCCCCCCATAAAAACAATAAAGGGGGTGCACAGCCACACAAGCAACGTGTTGTTTTCGGTACTTATTTTTTAATATATTTTTTTCTTAATATCCTACAGTGCTTTGTGTTTTCGCACGTAGCCTATTTCCACATTTATTTACTTTAATTAAAACGCTTTAAAAAGACACAGTCAAAAGAATACATAAAAGAGATGATTATTTTATCACCATCCTGTCTTAGTCCACAGTGGGTAATCAAATGATATTTTCGAGTGTTTATGTAATCTTTGTATTATTGGAATTGATTTTTTCACAATAATGTGTTAAATATTGCATAAAGGATCTAAATGATTGTTGAATTTCACTTTCGTGACAAACACTTTAATTATACTTACAAACATATACAAAATCGTGATATTTTCGGACTTCAGACACTCATTTTTTCGTATTTCCTCCTTATATTAACTTTGAGTAAGTAGAACGTTTTCCCCAACGTTTCCTCATCAAAACTTAGCCAAACTTGGAAGCCGCCTTGATTACCAAAAAATACTGAAGCATTTTAAATGTAAAATACATACTTCATATTTCATATAAAAGGAACAGCTTACATTTCCTTAAGGAACTTTACTGAAAATTCTGCTGATTTTTTGTGGAGTCACAAAAGTAAGTAAAATCTAAACATAACTCCACATCTACAGAACATCACGCTTGTAATCCCCGAAAGGTTAGTCAGAGGTGTACCTAATAGTAGGTACCCCCACATTTCGCCAGTTATGTTTTAAGTCCCATGTAATAGGGGGAAAGCCCATACACCAAACTCCAAACTCTGTGGTTTCTTCTGAGAAATTCCTGATGAAGAAACCTGATAACACTTTGCCCGAACCGTGAATCGAATCTGGAACCTCATGCTCAGCAGTCGCGCTTGCGACCACTAAACCAACGCGGTAAAATCTAAAGCGGAGTATAATAAGCCTAATATTGGAGTAAGGGCAGAAGAATAATGAATTAGCCTTGAATGTGCCCACATCTGGGACACAGGCTTCCTCTCTGTGAGAGAGGAGGCTCTGATCCACCACGTGGGTCCATTGCGGGATGTGGATGTTACATTATTATTATTTTATTAGGTGAAAAAATGTGATAGCTTGGCTAATGCAGCTTTCTGCCAGTAAAAGAATTTTTAGAATTGGAGCACTAATTCCGGAGATTACTCCCAACATACAAACTTACAAACAAATTTAACCTCTCTGGGATATTAGTATAGATAGATTTATCATTTAATGTATCTTCACAAAGCTGTCATAAAAAAAAGTACAAAAATATCTCGGCTGTATTCCACTTTTTTGAGAGACTGGTGCCTGATGTAGGTTTTTGGGATAAACCTGTGCTACAGGTCGCCAGGGCCTCTCTTCCACGGCAACAATAAGCTTTTATAGAGATCCCATGTAAGTGAAGGAGATAAACATGTGTGTTACATGTCTCCTTTATTTTGGTAGTACGACACGTCGATGTTTTCCTACACCGTTTTGTCGTTATGAAATCTAATGAATATTTAAGCACTGAAAAGATAAAGCCTAATATAATCCTTCAGCCGTCTACAAGATCTTTATCGTGAAAATAATAATAACTTGTTTTAAAAGGAGTGCTCTGCACGTGTCTGGCGTTAAATGAATGAAATATTCTCATTGTTATTATAAAGAAAAGGAAGGAAAACTGATAAGGAAACTGATATGATATCTTCAATATTTTGTCGCTTAGTGGGTACGGCAGAGTTAATTAATAAGAAACCACTCTTTATTGGGACGAAAACTATTTTTGAGGGAAGTTCAGAAGCAAATATAAGTATTTTATGGTATCCTTTATTTCATTTGTGGGTATTAAGAATAATCTCTAAGGCCCATGGCATATATTATATGTCTGTAGTTCCTTCCTGCCACCATGGTAAAAAGACTTTAATTTTTATGATCCAGGCTTTCTATAAAGGGTGTAACAACACCCTTAACGAAGCCGAAAGGCACTTGTTCTCCCCGTCACTGCGATTTTTTTTGTTCTAGACCAATCACCTACCGACCTTCCGTACTTTCTAGTTACGTCAATATAGGGGGTCAAAGTTCCAACTTGTTCATCAAGTTTTTTTTTTAAATACATTTTTTGAATGCAAGATTTTTACTCTAAACACCTTCACGACCTACTATTCAATCAATCCATCAGCACAATGTTTTGAGTGCGTTACACTGAGTCCTACCGTAAAACGTGATTTTTCACTCCAAAAAAAGTCGTTTCCCAGCAATAATTTTTGCGTACAGTTACTTAGTTTGATGTACAGAATGCTTGGTTGACGGCTTCGTGAAGGGTCCGCTTGGGTATTCAGCTGCATCCGGTTAGACTGCAATCTTATTTATTTAAACTTCATGTACAATAGTGGTACATAGGTGGACTTAATGCCACAAGGCATTCTCTACCGGTCAACCTTTCGGTTAAATAAAAAAACATAATACACGTTGTGTATTATGTTTGTTTGTGTATTACACATAACATAATCTTGGGTGGTTTGGTTAGGTAATTATTACCTCAAATTCAACCAAGACTATAGGGCAGTCAAATGTTCTATGAGAACTCTAAAACCTTCATAAAATCATGAGTGACGATGGCGGCTATTTTGCTTATAACGACTTCCAATCAAAAGTTCCTTTAAGCAGGAAGGAAAATAATTAAAAAAATATTGAAAGCGGGTTAACGATAAAAACCCTTTTTTAATCTTGTTTGTCAGGACTGAGACTAACTTTTATGTCTCGACGTTGATGGGTGTCGCCCACTTTAAATTCACGAAATATTCTTATAAGAATATCATGAGAATATTATTCAAATCAATTTGAGGAAAATTATATTGAATCAGCTTTTGGATGATAAACGAGAAGACAATTCATATGATAGTAAATAGCCTCCACCATCGATGGACATCTACAGTACTACTTGAGATATACAAGATGTAAACAGAACCTTCACGAAGCCGTCAACCAAGCATTCTGTACATCAAACTAAGTAACTAACCCTACGCAAAAATGATTGCTGGGAAACGACTTTTTATGTCGCACTCAAAACATTAGCTGAATAGTAAACGGGCCATGGAGGTATTTAAAGTAATATATAACCTTTTTTTTTCGGATGGGAAATCATCAAATGACCTCCTCCCGCTCTGGGCGGAGCGGAAGGGAGTGTCAGACTTCTACTGACTAAAACCCATCCATGTTCCTTTTTAACCTTTGTGTTCCAGGGCCGCGGTATCTCTTTCGAACAGTCCCGCAGTTCCTTATAGATCTTTTTACACCCATAAATAAGTATTAGCGTTGTCGTTCAATATTGAAGGCGAAAAGTTTTATGTCCCAGTAATTACACTAGTACCCATATCCTGCACCAGGTTCTTCTAACTTAAATAGAAAGATGTATTACTGCAGTTAGTTCCGCGCCACTTGTCCAAATACTGGTATTCAGCAGCGACCGGTTAGACTGGAAGCCGACCCCAACATTGTTGGGAAAAGGCTAGGCAGATGATGATGTTCCGCGCCACTTCTCCCAAGCTAAAATACTAGAAAGTCGTTAAGGGGTCTCCCTAAACGACTTCCTGGTCTCTTAAGACTGTCTAGTCTTATGTAGCTTTGACGTTCCAAAAGTGTTGATTTTTAGCCGAAATTGATTCAGTGACTTGATTTTAACTGTCGAAACCACTGCTACTAGACTTTTCCTGAAGAGCTCCTTGACTAATGAGGGTTCTACGAGCAACTGCCACAGGTCATCCGATTACCCGAGTTTAGTGAATTGATATTATTAAATGTCCGGTCCAAGCTAGTCATGCTTAGTTATTTATTATCATGCTCAATGCGTAATTCACGTTTTTAGTGCGGAAATTAAAAGGTATTTTGTCCACAAAAATATTACAAATACAATTTGGAAAATCTTAAATAAAATCAGTTTTGAATCTAATATAGACGTTTCAAAAAGGACGATCCTGTAGTACCTTTATTAAATGTTTTTAATATCAATTATTCAGGTAGTACGGTTGTACTTTAGATTATTAAATTCAACCATTTTTCTAGCCTGTCAAGTGTCCCACTGCTGGGCATAGGCAACCTCTTTCTAATAATAAAATCAGCAAAATAATAAGGAAATCAGAAAATAATACCTAAGACAAAATTACGCACGTTGCAAAGTACAATTGGGATTAGTAACATCACAATACTAATAACACCTAAGTAGTAACACCACTGTACACCGTAAAGTCCTTGGTTTGAACCCCGAGTCGTGCAAAACGACTAGGGTGCATTCATAAAGGAACTGGGCTGCCTGTCTTACTACCGGTCGCAATCTTGATGGGTCAATAAAGTATTTTTTGTCAGTCTCAATTAAATTATTGCATTTACAAATTTAAACTGCAGTGAATTTTATGTACTGGCAACAAAAAGCCTATTCCACGTTTCAATTTTGGTATATTTCGTCCATACAATACTCAAAGACAGTCGCTTAATGTAAAATACTGGTATACAGCTGCATCCGGGGAGACTGGAAGCCGACCCCAACACAGAAGGGAAAAGGCTAGGCAGATAATAAAGACTCAGAGATAGCGATACCAATATCGATAAACGATACTGATAAACGAGAAACTTAACTTCTATCAAAAAGTACCTTTACCAACAACTCCTATTTCAGATTCTCAGTGCTATAAATCATCCTGAAATTGGAATTCTGTCTGATAAATTGCGCTTAAGCATTTATTTCTCAAGTTGTCTTTTAGTTTAGGAACTGTTTTGAATACGCCGATTTTTCTCCAAGTAAAACTTTGGAATCGCTTACTTTAGTACTATTCGAATAAACTTTAGAGTTTAAGTTAGTTGGAATAATATTTTACGAAGAGAACTGTTCTTTAGATTTATTCGAAAAACTTTTAAACGTAAATGAAAACTTTTCTTTTTGATTTTAAGACGGCTGTTTTTAACAATGAACTGATTTTTGAGAATTATTTTTAAATTAGACCGGATATGCTATGTTTATAGTTCGCACCTAACATTCTAATTGTTTCCTAAAATTTCACTCGATGTTTACAAAAAAAAAAACTTAAAGAACGCGTTAATTCGTGTTCTAGGCTGGCGTCCAATTATCGAGTGTGGGCGAGTTCGACTCACAACTGAGTCACTCATTTAACATAACACGATCGAAACAAATTAACACATTAAGTTAACGAAGTGTTCGCAGACGACCGCGCGCGACGCCGTCACGTGGACTACTGAGCGAGTTCGTCCTACGTCCCTCTTTATAAACCATCGACAAGGGGTTGCGCGCGCACAGACAATAAAAACTAAATGCTAGCTCGCCCCATAAAGTGTCCTCATTAGAGAAAGGGCCCGTCGGCTATGTACACACAGCTTTATTGCAGGTGGACACCACACCTCGTTTGGCGATCATCTGTTTATTTTAAGGTCATTTCTTGTCTTTATCGCTTTTGTAACTTATTTGGGCAAGCTAAGGGCAGTTCGGGCAGAGTAATAATGCGACAGATTGACCGATTATAGTGCGCAATTCAGTTATATGGGTGGCGCGCCCCGTTAAACAAATGTCGAAGAAAATAGGTAGATGTTGGAACTGTTTATCGTCGGTCGAGGGTGCGGCCGGGCGGGGTTGCAATCGCGATACGCCCTGATTTATCAAGCTAGGTAGAAAATGGGTAGAAAAAAAATTAGACCTCACAAATTGGAGTCGCCCCATTTTATTTTTATATCGGGTTTTTATCGCGGCCGCGTCAAACTGTACCCCTTTTTAAATATTGGATGCGGCAGAGACAGCTTTTCACCTTTACGTAAATAGATTGGGACGTTCGTTTCGACGATTTTATTTAGCAATTTGTTGTGTAATGGTTTTATTAAATCCACTGTCGTTTTACTGTTTGTTTGTTCGTACTAACTTTAGTCGAAAGGTTTTCAGGACAGTTTCCAGTCGTTTTTTCTAACAGTAAGCAAAACTTGTGCCTAGACTTCATATGACATCCGTTGAAAGGATAGGCAGAAGTGTCCTATTCATCATCTGCCTAGCCTTTTCCCAACTTTATTGGGGTCGCCTTTAGTCCAACCAGATGCAGCGGAATACCAGTAATTTACATGGAACGACTGCCTATCTAACCTCTACACCCCAGTTAGTACTGGGTAATACGATACCCCCTTGGTAAGACTGGTTGTCAGACTTTCGGGCCACTGACTACCAGTACTCGGTGTCCTACTACTAACTATTAATACAAAAAAAATATGACAGTCATTCTGTCAGTTTTAATTATTTTGAGCAGATACTTATTAAGATGATAGAATGAATCATAAGTTTAACAACATCCATTGTGTTGCTAAGGGGACAATTATCCAGGGCTGTGGGACTCCAGGGCTGCGGGACTGTTCGAAAGAGATACCGTGGCGCTGGAACACAAAGAGCAAAGAAGTAACATGAATGGGTTTTTTATCAGTACAAGTCTGACAGTCCCTTTCGCTCCGCCTAGAGCGGGGAGGAGGGGGGTCATTTGAGGATATTCCATCCGAAAAAAAAAAGAGACAATTATGGTCGGTCACCAGGGAAAGTGAGAACCTTAAAACAAATGGTCACATTGCCTGAACGATTAAAACAATACAAAAATTTTCATTTCCAGTACCGTTTCTCAATCGTAGTAATAAAAAAAATCTTCGCAAAAACGTGATTTTTTTTTTAAATAAAAAGAAATAAGGAAATAACCCGCCAACGCTCCGAAAATAAAGGATTTGTTTGGGAATGAAACTTTGACATTTCATCGAGGGGTTTTCCTGAAACCTTTTCGGTCCCGGGTTCACGTTTTCGAGACCGAGTTTTGAAATGTCATCCCGAAACTCGAGTACCTACAGCCTTGTAGCGAGTTGGAAACAATATTTTTAACTCGAATTTATGCAAAATGTTTCAAGTTATTTTGCTTTTGTTTTCGCTTGATTTATTGAGATTTGTTATTTGACTATTTAGAAGTTTTGACTATCTTAAATAAAAAAGATTTGTGTGTTGTGCAGTTTTTTTTTTATTTGGAGAACACATGTATTCTAACTTTTTTTAACAGGTATGTATGTCCCACTGCTGGACAAAGACCTCGCCTATATTGTATTGTGCACTCTCATAGGCAAAGCATTCCAGAGCCAGATTTCAACACGCAAACTAAGGACCATTTTTACGTGGCTGCACTCTGATTTTCATGAGTTTTATTCTGATTCCAGTTACTATTCTACGCCACTTCGGAGCAGCATTCGATATTTTACTTATTCATCATCTGCCTAGCCTTTTCCCAACTATGTTAGGGTCGGCTTCCAGTCTAACCGGATGCAGCTGAATAGCCGTTTTTTACTGCCTCGATATTTTACTTATTAATGTATCATAAATAAGTCAGTTAATGTACAATGGTTGAGATTTTATTTTATTTTTTTATTTTATTTTATACTATTCGGGAAACTTACAGCTAATATAAACAATGTACTTAAACAATAAGAATTCGATGGCCATTTACAAATTTCAACAGATAAACACTTGAAACAAAAAAGACAACAAAAAAAAAACTAGGTACAAAATACTATAACAAAAATTAAACAAAATAAAGCGATCTATTAAGAAAAACTACAAACTAAAAATTAAAAAAAAAAAAAAAATATTCAGACGCAAACAAATTAACTTTCCGTAAAAAAGCTTTTTACTAACAAATGCTTAAGCCGAGAAACACTGGTATCGAAAATGTCCAAATCATTGTCACCAGTACGTTTATTAAAGCTCCCGACGAATTACTAGCTATCATAACACTGTTTAATACAAAAAATATTTATTTTTGTATTAAATAGTGTTATGAGGAGCTCGTGGCTCAATAATAATAGCCGCTCAGGTCGATCTTTAGGTTAAGCCGTGCTTGCCTAGGTTGGTCTGTGGATGGGTGACCACCCATTACATACCGAGTTTCCTCCGTGCCTCGGAAAGCACGTTAAGCCGTTGGTCCCGGCCGTCATTTGTAGATCTTTGACAGTCGTTAGGTAGTCAGTGGCCCAAAAAGTCTGACAACCAGTCAGACTTACCAAGGGGTAACGTATTACCAAGTACTAACTGGGTTGTGGAGGTCAGTTAGGCAGTCGCTCCATGTAAAATACTGGTATTCAGCTGCATCCGGTGAAACTGGAAGCCGACCCCAACATAGTTGAGAAAAGGCTAAGCTGGTGATGATGATGATGATGATAGTACATAAAACGTAGGATTTAAAACAGAGTGAAAAACTATGAATCTCAAATAGACGTGGTTTTGGTAACATTGAATTTTTTGTTTTTGACATGGAAAGAAAAATTCGAGTGCGAGCAGGGTTTGAACCTGCGACCTTCCGATTCAGTACACCGGATGTCTTAACCAACTAGACCATCCTCGAATTTTTCTTTCCATGTCAAAAACAGCTATGTTCCCTACGCAGGGTTTGCGTATAAAATATTAAAAAATTGAATTTTTTTTTTTGAAACCGATACTTAATGGAAAAGAACATCACACCTACCCACCCGCATTTCAATTAAACTTTACAGGAATTAGATTATAAATCTATAATAAATATCAGTACCTTGAACCGAGAAAATCGATACCAAATCAAATCGTTTTGAAATGGAATTTCGATACCGATATACAAATAAAATTACATCTTCACTACATTCTGTTACACAGATTTTTACACAAAATTTTACTACAGAAAAAGAAAGAAAAATGATAAAATTGAATTAATTACGTAAAAACCCAAGCTCCGCTGAATTTTTGACAGTTTTTGCCCGCCAAGAATAACTTAAAAACCACTTTACTTACTAAGCTAGCTAGATTAATTACTTAAATGGAAATTTTATTGGAATCAAATTAAATTCCTGGCAAGCTTTCAGTTTTTGCGTTTTTTGTAGATTTTAGTACCTTTTGTGGTTATAATTGAGTAATCCTGTGGTTGTTTGGGGAAAATTGGGCGAAATCCTTTTTATGTGCCTATAGTCACAGAGGACTAAATAGAATGGAAGTCGTTTGTCTGGTATGGAAGATAGACATGAATGTTGATGGATGGAGAGGGAGAGGTAGGCCAAGGAAAAGATGGATGGATTGTGTGAGGAATGATATGAAAGAGAAAGGAGTAAATGATGCCGTGACGTCAGACGGGAGAATGGAAGAAGAAAACGTGTTGAGACGACCTCGAGTAGAATAAGGCAAGGGCAGGAGGATGATGGTGGGTAACAAGTTACTCGTACTGAAACAGACAGACAGACAGACAGACCGACAGATAGACAGACAAAAATTGAAAAAAAAGTGTTTTTGTTCTAAAAAAAACACATTTATAACACTTATAAGTGTCGTATATACTGACAGTCGGATATTTTTTCTATATAATTCAGTAAAAAGCTGTTACATTGATATTACAAACAGACACTTCAATTATATTTATTTGTATAGATGATTAGATAGAGAGAGATTAATTATCAATTATCAATCAAAATTTTTCCGTGTAAGAATCGATACTGTAACTCATAGCACAGAAGCTAACCTCACAACTTCGGGTTCCGTCCATTCACCAACTGATTCTATCACAAACCTATAGAAATATTAAATTACAACTACTCAACAATAGCAACTATACCGTAACCCCATAAATCAACGTGAATAGCTTGCTATGTGATTAAAAAGAGAACCATCATTGTTTCAACAACTGAACTGAAAATGAACAATAATTCCATTCTTGAGACTCGAACCATGGACCGTGCGCTACTAGTAAAACAATCAGCTCTTGTTAAAATAACTTTGGTTGGTGGGCGGTTTAAGTTACAAGAGATTAGAGATTGTTCTTTGATAGTAAGTAATGTATGACTGTTTATGTAATCGTACATCATGTATAATGAGTGTTGACAACAGTCGTCTTGACAGCTTAAATACGGGGTGTAAACGGACCCTTCACGAAGCCGTCAACCAAGCATTATGTACACCAAACTAAGTAACTTTACGCAAAAAATTTTGCTGAGAAACGACTTTTTTTTTGGGGTGAAAAATCACGTTTTACGGTAGATCTCAATGTAACACACTCAAAACATTTTGCTGATGGAGGGATTTAATAGTTCGGGGGTCGTGGAGGTGTTTAAAGTAGAAATATTACATTACAAACATGTATTTAAAATAAAACTTGTGAAAAAGTTGCAACTTTGACCCCAATATCTCCGTAACCAGAAGGTTCCCAGGTATTGTCTAGGACAAAAAAAAAATCGCAATGACGGGGAGAACAAGTGCCTTTCGGCTACTTTAAGGGCCTTTTTACACCCTTGATAAAATTATGTTTATGACTTACACAACGATTATTACATTGTTTAAATCATTTATTAGGGTCGACCCTTGTGTACTTATCAGGAGATATAAATATTTTGTTTATACCAAGTATTTGAAATTCTCAGCGACTCCAAAAAACTCAAACTCGAAGCATTTATTTCAATTAGACCGTTACAGTTTTCAGTGTAAAAAACAAAAGGATGAATAAGTACAGTCCCAGTCACAAGGCATAATAACTTGGGAAAATACCGTAACTATCCAAAAACAATGTGTTTCAGAAAAATAAAATAAGGCTTACTTTGATATTACATTATTTCAGTGGCGTTTAAACTTTCAGACTTTCGTTTTTTTGGAGATCGACAAAAACTATTATAAAATGCCATGGGAAAAATATTAGTCTTCTAGTCAGCTAGCTAACCACCCAGTGGAGCTGACCACGTAGCCTTGAAATGCTAAGGTGGTCTGGAGCTCGCCCCATAAGGATCTTAACATTATTGGTGAGATCAGCATGTAGAAAGAAAGAAAAAAGAAAATACATTTACTTGGCACATGCCACAAGTGCACAATAAAACTAAAATAATTTAAAAAAATATCTTAACATATAATGTAACACTGTGTGCCTCACGACTGAGTCAAACAGGCCCAGTTCAGCAAAAATCAGGCAACTAGTGCCCGACGCTGTTTTCCAATTGGACCTAGATTAGTGTACAGTCGCCAGCACATAAAGTTACCATAAATTGTCAAATTTCTCCAACTGATTTTAAACCATAAACGTTGGTGGTTAAGTTTAAAATCGAATGAGAACATTTGATAGTTTGTTGTAACTTGATGCGTTGGCGACTGTACATAATTACACTTCTGCCCACCCCTTTGGAAGATACAAGCGTACTGAATAAAAAACAAAATAAATATACAATTTTCGTCCGTATAAATTATGCATTTTGATATCCCACAGCGTCACGTTTTCACGCTTAAAATTTCCGGAGAGCGAGACATGTATTCAATTATGTGTAAAACCCAGTATTGACTTTATGTCGTTTTCAATTTGTTGCTTAATTTTGCTACGATATTAAATTCACGGTTATTACGTTTCTCTGGAATTATATTCACGCCAGACCCTGATGGGGTAGGTAGGGTACAGTTTGATTTGTGGCAAAGCATAATCGCTCCCACAGCTGGGACACAAGTCTCTTCTCTGTGCGATGGAGTGGGCTATAATCCCCCAAGTAGCTTCAGTGCCCTATGTCTTCCATTTTTCGGATTCTAAGACATGACTTCGCCGTTTTGAGAGCAGTGGTGGTGAAATAAACTGAAGTGCCTGGGTTCCAACTTCCATCCCACGACACATAAGAATAACATAACATCCAACCCATAATTCACGTAGGTATTTTATATTTAATTTCAATCCACAATAATGATCCTATTAGTAACATTATTAAAGTTGAAGATACTTACAATAACAAAGGATTTTCGTCTTTAGTGGAACCATCTGTAACAATGAAAAATGTATCATTAGTACTTATTAGACTTGGTTAAAAATACGCATTAAATATTTATTTGTATAACGTCTCTTGGTCCCAAACGTCTGACCGTATAAACATAACTTCACGCCTGTATTGCCTGAAGGGTTAGGCAGAGGTGTACCTAATAAATAATACACCCACATTTCGCCAGTTTTATTTAACTCCCATGTAATAGGAGGCGAATATAGACCCCGTAACAGCGACTGAGAAATTCCTGATGGAAAAACCCAATAGCACTTTACCCGACCCGGGAATCGAACCCGGAACCTCATGCTCAGCAGTCGCGCTTGCGACTACAAGTGTATTTGAAATCTTTAGAGAAGTTTTTCTCTGTCGTTGCTGCTCTTGGTAGAAACCTGGTTCAGATAAATAATGCAAGAGAATGGAATTTAAATCACGATCTATGCCTCTGCGCAGTAAAACCAGTGGTCAGTAAATTAAGTTAGAAATAAATACAACAAAGTTCATCATCATGCTCCATCCCGTATCCCATTTTATTTGGGGTCGGCGCAGCATGTCTTCTTCTTCCATACTTCTGTATAACTCGTCATCTCAGCAGTCACCTCCATGCAAGTTATGCCCGACCTGTCACAGTTCCGACTCGTCATCGAAAAACAAAAGATCACGATTCACAACTGTTTCATAGCCGTATGATCCTACATAAAGTCCATCCATCGCAAACAAAAAATAACATAAACACAACAAGCTTTTTTACCCGACTACGGCGAAGCCAAAATGAAGGGTTATGATTTTAGCAGTCTATGTATGTATGTATGTTTGTATTAACGTATGTTCCTCCGTAGCACCTAAACTATTCATCCGATTTTGATGAATAAGGTATTGATTCGTTATTATGGCCCGGGTAACCTAGGCTACATTTTATTCAGTAGTCGGGTTTTTTACTTGCAGTATATATACCACACAAATTCTTTGAGGTTGGGGCAGATTGGTTTCCAACATCTCAACTATCCTTCACCTCATTTTTATCTCCCTTTCTATCTATACCACACAATCCCACCATCTTGTTTTTCATTCCCATATCAATAAAACCCATTCCCATCATCGCCGGAAGTCCCAACCCCGTTACCGCCCATGTCTTGCGCTCAATAACCCGTCAATATTAGTCGCTGACTCACAAACTCAAGCAACACCAGTACTTATAGTATAGCTATAACACCAGTAGTTATAAGTTTCCATTGTAGCACGTCAACTAGTACGTCACGGCTCAAAATAGGCACAGTTATGAATTGGAAACTCATACAAGCTTTGGAGCTTTGCGTTAGTGCTGAAGAATGCGGATGATTTTAGTTTGGAGTAAAGTTCGATGTGGTTTTGGTTATGGATCCATCATCCGCCTAGCCTTTTCCTTACTATGCTGGGGTTGGCTACCTGTCTAACCGTATGCAGCTGATTAGCAGTATTTTTACTGCCTCATGAGTATTGGGTAAAGATAGTCTTTATCATATACTAGCTTTTGCCCACGGCTTTACTCGCGTCAATTTGGAATTTGACAATCAATTCGGGTTGTACTCTGCTTGTAATGATATAATTCAATCATGATTCTAAGACAGGTGGCGCCATCTAATATCATAAGAACGTTATTGTTGTTTTCCTGAGGAACAGTTCTTTTTTTTGAGATGAAAGGTACCCTATGTCTGTTATGGTACACCTGACAACGTATATGCAAAATTTCAAGATGATCGGTTCAGTGGTTTAGGCGTGAAAAGGTAACAAACAAACAAACTTACTTTCGCATTTACAATATTGGATTATAGTTAGGATTCAATGGATTATGCCAAAAAAAGTTTAAGGCTTTTGAAGTAACGATTGAATACATACATTCATAAACTCACGCCTTTTTCTCATGGAGGGAGGCAGAAAGCACAGAGCGCCATCTGCTACGATCCTTATACAACATTAGTTTTAGTATATGCGAAACCTGAAACACGTGTCGAGTATTTTTATGTAAAGAATCTATGTACAATATTTCAAAATTGTATCATGAAAAATCACAAAGTTATAAGCTTATTCTGTTACGTGGTTGTCCGCACAAAAGCGTGGTCACCACGCAACGCGCCCGCGGGTGGGCCTCCAGCGTCGTCTTGAGTTCATTGATAAACATAATTTGGCAGTAGGTACCTAAACTATTGCGATAGGTACTTAATGTCGCTCGGCGTCCAACTTGTAACTTTTTTAAATATCATGGTTTAAAAATTATTAGAATCGATTCAATTACTTATTCTGAACAAACTATTTTCAGGTTTCGCATATACTAAAAATAATGGTGTATACTCCTTTTGTCTCGTCCACGATCATACATCTGGTCATACACGGACACCGATTGCGACTACGCATCTGACCCTACTGAAGAACCAAATACTGCAAATGAAACTCCTAAGCTAGCGTAGTCAATCGATGACAATCGCGAAAGTCCCATATGTACCGAAAACCTCATGCTTAGCAATACCGGCTTTCCAACACAAGAACATATAACCAAAATAAACTCCAATACATTTCCACAATGATATTGAACTGTGAAAACTTCGAGACTGTGCTCTACAGTACCTAATTACGGTAAATTTACACTTAAACGCTGAACGAACCCGTTAATCAATTAATTAATAAATTCCGTGCTCTGTACTGGTATTTGTATTGGTATCGGTATTGGTCGATTCAATTTGAACGTGAATTGTTGATTCACGAATACTGTGGGCTTAGCATGAACGCGCGGAGGAAATGTAACGTAAATTCAAATGATTATAACATTGAAAAAACCCACGCGTATAGCTCATAATGTTTACGACTTTTAACCTGTCTCAAAAATGCCAAAATGGTAGCATATCAGTGTGTACCGTCACACTCCTGGCATTCTGTTTTTGAGAGGGAGAGGACTATTAAGCCACCATGCCTAGTGCGGGTTGGTATAGTTACATCATCATCTGCCCAGCCTTTTCCCAACTATGTTGGGGTCAGCTTCCAGTCTAACCGGATGCAGCTGAATACCAGTATTTTACATGGAGCGATACCCTATCTGACCTCCACAACCCAGTTAGTACTGGGTAATACGATACCCCTTGGTAAGACTGTTTGTCAGACTTTCGGGCCACTGCCAACCTGTACCTGTTGGTAGGGTTTCTTCGGACAACGCAAATCGTCTTAAAACGAATTTTATTATTATTAGATTTACACCCTGTATAGACAGGGTGTAAATCTAAAAGCGCAACACCTCTTAGGTATCGGAAATTTATACCATCAAACTAAGCGGACCGGAAAAAAAATGCGTCAGCCGAAGCAAAATTTTGTATGGGAAGTCCAAATATTCTTTTTCGACTCATCATCTCCAGGAATGTTGTACAGTTTGATGGTCTGAATCACCTCCTACCAGGTATTGCGCTTTTAGAGCAACCCCTAGTAAACCTACGTTAAGTTAACTCCGCGCGTTCGTGGTAATCCCACAGTTTACTGCAGCCAAACATTCGGTATTACTTGACATAGCTGTAATTGTTTCGAGTAGCTTCGTAATTGGCCAACGAAGTGTGTATTTTCAAGCTAGGCTTGAAAACAGGGTATTTTTTTATTGTGGGCGTCTAAAGGGCTGGAACAGCTAAGTGAATGTGCTGCCTAAAGATTTGGCCACGCTTTGAAGATACTGAATACTGAATGTAAAAATAACTGACCTGATAATTAATACCACACTGCGCTTCAGAATGCAAATTGCCGACGTAGCTTATAAAGCTACGAAACTATAATGGGACTAGGCAGGCCATGTCTGCCGATTGCCGCACATCTGTGGGCCCGAGTATCGCAAGACTGGAGCCCTGAAACAGCTAGAAGGGGTCGCGGTAGACTGAGGAGAAGATGGCGGGACGTCTCGGATGGCTTCCTCGCGAATTGCCGAGAAGAAGCACACCATCGTGAGAAATGGAAGAAATAGGGGGAGGCCTTTGCTCAGGAGTGGGATAATACGGGCTTACTAAAAAAAAATGATGATGATGAGAGAAATGATTCCAATAAATCATTTACAAGTAATTCATCATCATAATATCAGCCCGGAATCACCCATTGCTGGCTATAGACCTCCTCTTTCTTCTGCCACTCTTCCCGGTTCTGTGCGTCCCTTATCCAGGTGTTTCCTGGGATTTTGACGATAAGTACTCGGGCAGGATATCTGGGTAGACGCGGAGATGGTGAATGGACCAAGTCTTAGACAGAGTGGTGGTCAGAGAAACCAGGGGGATGGCCCAAAAGCTCGTTGGGCCGAGGATTTAAGTATTTAATTCACAGTAAAACTAGCGACTCGCCCGAACATTGCACGGCGTCACCTATCGGGTCCAAACACTTTAAAACTAAGCAACAGAGTATGATGCCGTTTTCGAATTTAGGACCTCATGCTCAGTAGTCGCAATTGCGACCACTAGATCAACGATCAACGAGGCAGTCTAATAAATTTAAATGTACCACCGCAATCTCAATGTTTAGACATGTAGCCATCTCAGTAAATTGCACCCGTTCAAAGCCAGGGCGGGTCCCAAGTATATTAATAAAATCAAGATACAAAAAAGATCTAAAGTATCTCCATAACATTACCATTAATTACATTAATGGATTCATTTTATCCCAATAAGTTAATGTAGCGTATATTTCACATGTGTTTGCCCGAGCCTATGGTACGAGCAATTATTTTGATTATAGCCGTTTATCGGGCTGACAACCCAATCACCGCTTGAGGCAATATTAGTATTTAGCTACTTGTTTTAAAGTAGATGAGGAAATAAATCTATATTAATATTATCAAAAGGTAAAATTTGTTTGTAAGTTTGTTTGTAGAGGGTAATCTCCGGAACTACTGATCGGATTCTGAAAATTCTTTCACTCACGGGAAGCTATATTATCCCCGACTATTATAGGCTACATTTAAAATATTTCTGTGTGTTAATTTCAGTAAATAACGGCAGCGAAGCCGTGAGCTAAAACTAATTATTTTATATCGTAGTAAATAAACGGCAAATTAAGAATACGAACACATACATTCATGTGCCTGACAAATAATGACAAGAGCAGTCGTTGTGGAAATGCTTATAATCAATGCTTATACCAAAATTGGGAGGCTACCAGTAGCGAAGGGTCAATTTTTGTAAGAGGTAAGCCGGAGTAAATATCTTTAATGTGATTATATTATTTGTCTATAGAATATTGATACCTACTACTTGGGGGAGGCTTATGTCCAGCAGTGGATGTCTTTCGGCTGAAATGATGATGAATACTGACTGTGCCATTTTTCAAAGGGAAGCTAATAGGAATCGAATTGTATAGAACCTTCGCCACTGGTGGCTACACCTCTTCAACCGTTTCCAAATTTTATTGCAAAACCATAAAATGTCTAAACAGTTTACTTATTTTAATTAAGACTAAAACTAAAAGCTGCTCTAACTTAGGAAATATTGGGAGCATAATGACTTCCTATCAAGATGTGCTGAAAGTGAAGGGACGTGGACGTAGAACTAACTAACGGTTAGGTTCTCTAATGAGAGGCTTGGCTCTGAGGATAAAATAAATTAATACAAGATCTTCTTATCAGTATTGGAAACTGTACCAGACAGTCACATATTTCTTGGAAACTAGATTCTGTACTTCCTTTTAAAATGGTCGATGCTGTGACTGAATGATAGCCGCGTACTAACTGAGCGAGCAGCCTCGTGAATAAAATTACCGACGTCCAAAAAAAAACTAAAATGTGGAAAATAACTTTACTTCCGGAAGCTGGTGACTTTTCTTTGTTTTATTGACTTTTTTTGCCACCGACTTACAAACAAAAAATATACGGCCAAACATAGAATCTCCTTTTTTGAAGTCGGTTAAAAAGGAAAACAGTCACTTTTCCAGAAGATCTTTTCACAAAATTCTACGTTATCTTGACTTTGACTTTTTTTAAATCATTGATGTGACAAAATATGTCAAAGACCTCCCGAGACGCCGCCGGGCGATATAATCTTTAATTTAATACACAATACAAATCTATTATAAACGGTTTTATAATGTAAGGTCTATGTAAATTTTGTATTACAACTAATCTCTATAAAATACGTTGGAACGGATATTATAAACCCACACTGTATGGCCACTAAGTACGCGAGTCTTGTAATATTATTATTATATTACTTTACTTTCAACTTAAACATTTAAATCGGAAAACAATTGACAACTGTCTGCCTTATCTGAGTAGACCAGGAAGGTTACTATGACGTCTTAAAGCAAGAGTAATTCCAGTGTGGGAAAGAGACAGAGCTATACAGGTCGTCTAGCGCCATCTCTTTCCCTCACTCGTCTTGGTAGGCCACCAGAGAGGGGCTAGACAATATGACATTGCCGATAATGAAAATGGAAACCTCAAAAAATTTATCGGTCAGTCTGTCGTCTGTCATAAGGTACTTAAAAGTTTATTATGTCAATTTTATTGGAAATACAGAACGCTTTTAGACCGATTACTACCTCAATTTTTTTTTATATACCGTATGCATCTGGTAAAATGTTTCAGATATTGCTCCTAAGTTGAGGTCCATAAAAGCCTAAGCGCCATTGACGACACAAGCTAGTCAGAGAATTGAGAATCGGATTTAGGTGTCAGACAATCCTCTTTGGGAAACTGAGCTCACTGGTTCCGGAAAAACTCATTTGTTCCAACGCCTACCAACCATGTTAAATAAAAGTCTAAAAGTTCTTGTAAAATTTCGATTAAACCTATACGGACAAACTGCGGACACCGAGTCCTGTGTCTATATCCGCACCTGTATGCGGAAAACCATTTCAGAAAAAGTTATGTTCCAATTATTTTGATGTCTAAAATATTGATATTGGTCCGTCCGTTTCGTGGCCCTAAAAAGGTTCTACGCGGGGCCTAATCTGTAATATTACGTTGCAATAAGCTTTTATAATATTGTTACCCATGAAATATATGTATATTTTTGATGTAGGTATTCATTTTGTGAAACGAGATGATTTAAGTAACAGAATGGAATTGTAATGCACATAAGTATATCCTCTTCTGCAAACCTCGCAGTCAAAATTTGGTTTGCTGTAAGAAAACTCAATTCTGGGTTAAGCTCGTCATTGTACATAAGCTATATTATTGCAATTTGTATGTGTATTTGTTATTTTGTGTGAAATAAAGAATAAGACTAAGATGAGCAGACAACTAAGTAACTAACACAACTAAGTCGTCCTCTCCCTTTCCGTCCGTCAACATTTATAGAGGTAACTACAATCAATTATCAATTTAAAACCAGTCTCACATCAAGCTACTTCAATATTGCGGGACTGTTCGAAAGAGATACCGTGGCCCTGGAACACAAAGGGCAGAGAAGGAACATGGATGGGTTTTAGTCAGTACAAGTCTGACACTCCCCTCCGCTCCGCCCAGAGTGGGGGGGGTCATTTGATGATTTCCCATCCGGAGAAAAAAAAAAAAAAAAAAAAAAAAAAGCTACTTCAATATGTCAAATCTCTTTAATAGATTTTCAACTTTATCGCTCAAGCATTAGGTTCAAGGTTGGTTGCGAAAATTTGACAGTTTCGGGTAGGTTGATGTGCTGGCGTCTGTACATCCGAGTTTAAGAACCTTTTGCGTATAAAAAAACACGACACGACACATTGATATTCAAATGTTGCACGTGTAGAAAAAGAAAGCCTTTCAAATAACCTACGTGGGTAAAGACTCTGAATTGAATGGTAATAAAAAGTAAAAATGAGGGACGGGAATAGAAAGAAGGTGTGAAAAAAGAGGATAATTATGTTCCTACATTGAAGCACAAAAGCTTATTGGTCTATCCAGCCATCTCAGACAGAAGAGTCCTGTTGTGTCTCAGCAGTGGGAAAATTATAGGCTGATTGTACTTGAGTTAGGAGCAGCGGTAGGCCGGTGGCCCAAGTCTGTTCGAACACAGACAGGCGCATTACTTTGTGTAATTTATTTGACCTCGAATCAAAATACAAATACAATGTGACAGTTCTTAAATTACCATAGGCTGCTAAAATGTTATTTTTTCCTAAATCATGTAAATATTAGTATTAATGTCGGTTTCTCCCGAATAATTATGTGACAGTGGGATGACTGGCGAAATAGAAAAGTACCTGAGATAAAACACAAATCGATCGACGATCATCAAATTCAAAGACTTCTTGTCTTTGAATTTGATGATCAACCATCATGAGTAACGTTCCGCTCCAGCCTGTCCCTTGCTGTCCTCCCCCAGCGACGCCGAGAATCGTACCCCACAGGAATCTTACCTCCTTAGCGTGTAGTCGCTTAGTAAGAGTTTTGCCTAGCTGGAGACCTTACACTCAAGGCACAAGATAGTCTAGTTAAGCAGACGACAAAGTTGTGGTTGACATGCGAGATGCGAGACAAAAAAAAACAAACAGTACGAAAAAATCAGGGTGTCCGGACACTACGCCTCTGCCTCTCTTTCAATAAAAACAGGCGTGAAGTTATATAGTGCAACAAATTTCACTTGAAACAACACAAACCTTGAATCCACCACTTAGTCTTATTTTGTCTCATAAAAGGAAACCCAGGTACCCAGCAACCCAGCAACCCAGTCAACCCAGTCGCTCCATGTAAAATACTGGTATTCAGCTGCATCCGGTTAGACTGGAAGCCGACCCCAATATAGTTGGGAAAAGGCTAGGCAGATGATGAAAAGGAAACCCAGGTAGAAAATTATGAAGCTTTAATATTTGTATAGTGGATAAAATAATTACGTAGCAAGAGCTTGCTAAGCAAATTGTGAAGATAATCCTCTGGTCGTTATTAATTCTTGGATAAGCTTCTATTGGGTCAAAATTGTCTTTCCAAAGCTTTTAGTATTATTTTCTTATTTATTTTCCGAAAAATATGGGTCATTAATCGGGTTGTTAACCTGATTTCAGTTCTCTTGTGAAGCTTGGACACTTGGCTTTAAAATATGGTGGAAAGAAGAAAGGCACCTCGGGACTAACAGATTAGCAAAAAATCTAGATACATACAAGTTTCAATATCAAGAAATCTATTACACATGACAGTGGTTACAAAATTGTGTGAGAAAGTCCTGCTTTCTGTGATAGGTGATAGACCTATGTTACAGGAGCCAATGCCCTCAGGATGAGATATTACATTATCATAAACAATAAGATTACAAAAAAACAAAAGGCTACGGTAACAACAAAAAAAAAATTAAAACATTGTTTTAAGCTTTCACGGTTTACAACTAAACTAATGCTGTCACTTACGGGATGAAAAACATAAATAAAAACAAAATAATGAACAATCACGGAAGATATCCCGTAAGTGACAGTATTAGTTTATTAATTTAAAAGCGGTTAAACGAAGGTTTCCACACGATGTGTTGAAAAAGCACATAACTATTGAGATAAGCAGTATTCTAATCATTTCTATAATCTAACCTATCTCGTGTACTTCAGTGAAGTGAATTGAAGCTTTGGGCCTCTAACAATTTTAGAAAGTTCTGTCTTGCAGGAGATATTTTGTTCGTGCCAAGCCCATTGAAATGTCAGAGTTACAATTAATATCGACCAGCATCTATCACGTGGGATCCACAATTTATTGGTGTTACCTCTATAGTTATTTTCTAACTCTCTGGAGATCAAAGCTTATACATGTTGTATCCTTTTTCTAAACAGTTCACTCTTTTTTCCTACTCCTCGAATTTTCGGATCAAGTTCGTTGCGGGTTCTAACTTTCCAAGACAGTTTACCGTCCTTTGGGGATCTGAGGTGCGATGGGTTGGTGTTTCATTGGTCACTCTCATCACTTTGGAATATTGGTGAGATCACCAAAATTCTGACTTTAAAATTAACTATTTGTAAGAAAATAATGGCCAATATTGGCCATTAGGTATTTTGTCATAAAAAAGCAATTTTGAATTTGTCGATATCTTCAAACTGCTATTTGCAGCTGGCTGGAAGTTCGGACCACCTGTGTGGACCATCTAAAAGCCAATTTGTCGTACTAGAATATGTTCAAATGCAAGTTGCAATTTCATCTCAACGACATTCAATTAAAAAATATTAGAGGCTTTTTGATCGATTACAACGCGCTCTTAGATATATGGGACACCCTTTCGAATAGACCCAAATTCATAGTTTCTTGATTCTTTCTTGTTATCGTTTAAACAAAAGAATGTGCTAACAAGGCGAGTCCATGATTCTATTCGACAGTGACCTGACTGTTTAACCTTTTAATTTTTCTATTAGTATGTTGTCTACACTGTAGATCTTACAGTACTGTCTGCTTGCCATGCTTAGCAGCAGCCTACCACAGCAACCTTATGGCAAGGGAAATAAAGATCAATTTTTGAGAGAAAAGTGAAAGGACTTCCTTAGGCCTGTTGCTCTCTCGGCAAGTAGCTATCGCTTTCAAAGTGCTTCGTATTTCTATAACCTACGTCAATCTAATGAATTTTTGACTTTCCACTCTGTCTAGGCCTTGGACATATTCTCCTGGATGAACCTCTTAAGTTGTGCCGGTGACTGAAAAATTGTGTGGTAATCGGATGTCGTGGTAACGGCATGTGATGCTGAAGAATAAGGAAAATGTCATGTGGACAGTTTTGAGTATGAATGTGGATGGGTATAAGAGTAGAGGAAGACCAAAGAAACGATGGATGGACTGTGTGAAGGATGATATGGCAAGAAAGGAGGTGTCTAATGAGATGACGAATTGACGACCAATAGAGAAGTATGGAAGAAGAAGACATGCTGCGCCGACCCCAAATAAATTAGGCTAGATGTTGATGCTGCTGATGAGGTACCCTGTAGTCCACTATTCTAGACTATTTGAATCACTTTAGTCTTGCACCTGCTTGTTACCAAGTACAAAAATACTCCTACTTTTACTTAAATTTTAAAATTGTTAAAACATATGGCTCCAGCCAGATTCCACGTATTTTTAAACAATTTTAAACAGAGGAATACATCCAAAAATAAATTGTAGCATTTCTGTACGAATGTTACATACAATTGTGAACTGTTTCGCACCAAATGTTTCATTGTTTCAGTTTTGGAACGTAAATGTTTATTTTACAATTAAAATCCAGCGTTTGAAGTGCTTTAAAAAATTTAGTCAAATGGAAGAATTTGTTTGAGAGTTTATTTGTGGAGTGGTAAAGCATAAAATCGATGTTTTTTCTCTTGGATGGAGTCATTAGTGTAGTGAGGTGGGGTTTAAAGTTCGGTTCTTGTGTTGAGCATTGTTTCGACCCGATTTTTTTTTCTGTTTTGAGTGTTACGGGCCACTTACTCCAAACTTAAAATATGACCAACGCTTTAGGTTCCCACATTGTAGTCTTAAGTGTTAATCGTTCATCAACTTTAGTGGCCGTCTGTGAGTACGGTATTTAGAAATTGCAACAGAACACAAGAAATACAACATACTAAAAATGCAATCAAGCGCTTCGACCCAAAATTTCAAGCTCATTAGTATATTACAAGCATGAAATAACAAATGTATCCGCCCTCTACCCAAAATAGCCCGAAAGGCTTGGAAATAGCTCCAAATTTGGTACCAAATTATAAACTCCAGCCTGTAATCATATACCGTTACGGTGACGCAATGATATATACAACAAAGGGTATTTGCATATGTATCTCGACGCATCTGGGCCGACTTGCACGTGTCCTTTGAATAACCCATTATGCACCCCATGAACTCAAACACACTCCAAACTCAACCTTACCTCAAACACATACGATTTCTTTACAAATTCTCTGAACGCAAATCGATTTGCGTCGCAACAAAATTAGGTTTGCTGTTCGTAAAATGGTTTTTATTCAAATGTGGACTTTATGTTTGTGCTTTTAAGATTGTGTAAGCGTTTTTGGAGTGTAAGAGGTCTGGAGAAGATTTGAAGAATGGGCCGTTTGTGCTGAATGGAGTCTTTAAAGGTACAAAATGAGTGTTATACAGATGTAGAGGCACAAATAAGTACGATCGATGTATGAGTACGTTTGTTGTATATAGTATGAATCACGTAGTTGTAGACGTATATTATCATGATATTGCGCTTATATTCATTAAAAGAGTCGGCAGAGGCGTTTAGTATTGTAAGAATATGAAGAACAGGATTTAAAGTTTTTCATCCACCAGGGAGGAGCTCGTAGCAGCCGCTCGAATCGATCTTTAGGTTAAGCCGTGCTTGGCTAGGTTGGTGTGTGGTTGGGTGACCACCCATTACATGCCGAGTTTCCTCCGTACCTCGGAAAGCACGTTGAGCCGTTGGTCCCGGCTGTCATTTGTAGATCTTTGACAGCCGTTACAAGTAGTCAGTGGCCCAAAAAGTCTGACAACCAGTCTTACCAAGGGGTTTCGTATTACCTATTACTAACTGGGTTGTGGAGGTCAGATAGACAGTCGCTCCATGTAAAATACTGGTACTCAGCTGTATCCGGTTAGATTGGAAGCCGACCCTAACATAGTTGGGAAAAGGCTAGGCAGATGATGATCCACCACATAAAAGGGAGGATCCTCCGACCAGACGGGTGGTGTATCTAATGGGCTACTGCCCAACAATTGATGTTGGGTTTTTCTATACGTCTTGAGTCACGGAGAACATATCGCCATTTAGGAATTTGATGTTAGTTCTTCATTTGTCTCATAGATAGCGCTGTTGTACTTTCCGTACTATGTTGCTGTAGTGCCGCTAAAATATGGTCACTTTTCGTTGGTTATGAGCTGAATGCCATACTTGCGGCAAGACTCTTAAAGTCAAAAACGTTCATCTTCCAGCCCTTGTCCCATGTTACTCGGGGTCGGCGCAACACGTTTTTTTCTTCCATCTTCCTCTGTCAACCGTCACGCTATCATTTACTCCTTTAACTTTCATATCATTCCTCACACAATCCATCCATCGTTTCATTGGTCTTCCTCTCCTTCTCTATCCATCGACGTTTATATTCATCACTCTTTTAGTCACATGCGATTCGTCCCTCCTCATCACATGTCCATACCAAGACATTCGATTCCCTTTTAGCTTTTCTAAAGTCAAAAACGTTATGACCTCAAATGTATACCCCAAAAATTTTCCTGCCATTATCCCAGTTTACCTATTTGGGGTCGGCGCAGTTATGTCCATATGCCATACTTTCCTATTACTCGTCATCCCTTTCTAGTCGTATCCTCTTTCATACACTCCATTTACCTATCCTTTCTTGTTCTTCCTTACTTTCTGAACTCTTATAGTCATCATCTGCCTAGCCTTTTCCCAACTATGTTGGGGTCGGCTTCCAGTCTAACCGGATGCAGCTGAATACCAGTATTTTAGATGGAGCGACTGCCTATCTGACCTCCACAACCCAGTTAGTACTGGGTAATACGATACTCCTTGGTAAGACTGGTTGTCAGACTTTTTGGGCCACTGACTTCCTATAACGGCTGTCAAAGATCTACAAATGACACCCGGGACCAACGGCTTAACGTGCTTTCCGAGGCACGGAGGAAACTCGGTATGTAATGGGTGGACCCATCCACAGACCAACCTAGGCAAGCGCGGCTTAACCTAAAGATCGATCCGAGCGGCTGTTATTACTTAGCCACGAGCTCCTCTGAACTCTTATAGTCATCCACATTATTAGATACTCAATACTTTCCTCACGACATTTTCCTCAACAAATACTAGGTGTAAACGGACCCTTCACGAAGCCGTCAACCAAGCATTCTGTTCATAAAACTAAGTAACTCTAAAAAAATATAGCTGGGAAACGACTTTTTTTTTACCTGAAAAATCATTTTTTAAATGTCAATGTTACCCACTCAAAACGTGCTGATGATTGCATTGAATAGTAAAGAGGTCATGGAGGTATTTAAAATAAAGTTGTAACATGTAAACATGTATTTAAAAAAAAAAAACTTGTGAAAAAGTTGGAAGTTTGACCCCCAATATCTCGGTAACTAGAAGATTCCCAGGTATGGTTTAGAACAAAAAAAATAATGTAATGACGGGGAGAACCAGTGCCTTTCGGCCTCGTTAAGGGGTCTATTACACCCATTATGACACCTAAAAAGAAAAATTGGAAGAATCTTTGCTTAAAACTTTTGCTAAGCATTGAAGCTTTTAGTGGTAGTAAATTATTTTCGTGTTAAAACAGAAACAGCCAGTGTCTAAATAATAACAGCCGCTCGGATCAATCTTCAGGTTAAGCGCGCTTGCCTAGGTTGGTATGTGGATGGGTGACCACCCATTATATACCCAGTTTCCTCCGTGCCTTGGAGGGCAGGTTAAGCCATTGGTCCCGGCTGTCATTTGTAGATCATTGACAATCGTTACAGGAAGACTGGGGCCCGAAAGTCTGACAACCAGTCTCACCAAGGGGTATAGTGTACTAACTGGGTTGTGGAGGTGAGATAGGCAGTCGCTAAATTTAATGCAGGGTGTAAGGGACAGCCCTCCACAAACTCATGGGGTGAATTCAGTATATCATTCTAAGATGACCGGTACAAGAAATTATTTCAGGAATGTTATGGGAATCCAAAAAAATTGATTTGTTTTATTTCCTCATACGCAATGTATCGTTACTGTGGCAAAACGCACATATCTAACGGCAAGCGCGACGACTAGTTCGATGAACTCTGTAGCTAGGCAGGAAGTGAACAGCTGATTTCACGCGTCGTTCATTAGAGTATTTCAATTGCAATTGTTGGATTCTTGATGTTGGCCGTATTCTTTACATAAATGGAGTGCTGCATACAGAGAATGTAATTTTACATTGAAATAAATGAATAGTAACTGAAAATTAAAAAAATTAAAAAATAAAATATTCCGGAAAAAAAATCCGGTGGAATATTATTCAAAATAAGCAGCTGAATGCATCCTGTCAGTTTGTGAAGGGCTGTCCCTTACACCCTGTATACTGGTATTCAGCTGCTTCCGGTTAGACTGGAAGCCGATATACATAGTTGGGAAAAGGCTAGGCAGATGATGACACTGTTTTAGTGTTCCTAAAACTATTTGTAATTTTGTTGAAATGAATCATCGAATCATCATCCGAATCGCTCAACATACCTACTTTTTGTCCATCCTGACCTTTGCTCATTATATCCAAAAACTTCAAGCATAACTTACTAATGTGATCTCTCATTCATAAATCTTTATTAATCGCCACGAAACTGTTTATCTTAATAAAAAAATAATGATCAAAATATTTTTTTTTAAGTCTAAAAAACATCTTAGGCTCTGAACTTGACAGTACACAAAAACTTAATTTAGTATTAACAGTTAATCAATCTTAAAACAGCCGGTTTATCATCAATAAGCATTATGCTAACTCATGATGACGTAGCATTCTATCCATTCGAAAATCATTACTCTTCTGATGGTCTAGCATTACATTCAAATAATATGTTATTAAGGTCCATCATCACATCAATAATGAAAGTAGTTAGAAAGAAAACTAGATGGTACTTCAATATGTACTATAATATCGCGTTTATTTCAAGATGAGCAAGCTTTTACTGTCTACAGCAGCTGAGCAAATGCAGCCTAAATATCTCACAAGCATCATCTGCCTCTTAATTTTCCGTCAATATTCTAATACAATTAATATATAAAAACCGGGAACTGTGACAAGAAAGGGGAGGCCTATTCCCAGCTGTAAGTGATTCGGGGCTGATATGATGATGAAATATCTAGGATGAAATGTAGCCTATGACCCTCTCCAGGAGCCAGGCGACCTATTTGTCGTTTATAAACGATCGGTTTAGTGGTTTAGGCGGTAGAAAGGGAATTACAAACTCTGTTTATCCGTTAGCCTGTTATTAACAGATAGTCGAGAGTTTTATTTTCGTATTTATAAATTAAGTATGGATCTCTGAAGTGCCTTCTCAAGACAATCTGTCATAAGCAAACATTTATTTACGTAATTCGTGTACAGAATAATGAAAACAATTTCACTAACTTAGAGTGAACGCGGGAAAATTGGAACAACCGCGAAATATAATTATTTTATTCGAATAAAAATTTTGCTCGCGTTCCGCTGATCCGAATAATACAGATTTCGTTAAGATAAAACAAATGGAATTTCTCATTTCCACCTGTGCGAAGTAAAACGTGTTCGCTGTAGGAAATTAAAGGAATGAGAAAAATATGTAATGTAGGAATTTTATTAAGTGCCTGACAATTCTTAAGGCTTTCTTGTGTAATAAGAATTACTAGTTGAATTTTTCCTCTAGGTTTTTTTTTTTACTCTTTAATTTTTTTATTGTGAATGTTAAAAAAAAAACGACGCTACTCCCCAATAATTTTGTGAGTGTTCCCCCATAGAAGTAATGATTTTGACGATTAATGAAACTTTCACTAACGTAAATTGATAGTAAATTTTCACAGGCTTATCTTAATAACGAGACAAAATTATAAGCTACAATTCATTCCATTAAACTAGCTGGTACTTATATTATTATTCATTCCCAGCTAGAAACCGAATAATTGTTAATAGTTTCCAGACGAAACAATTGTCATAACTCACATCATGAATCATAGATAATTAATGCCTACCACAATCAACAGAGACTGCCATTAAATAACAATCTATAGTAGCCATCTTAAATTCCACAAGATGACGACAAGAACTTACAAAATCACGCTCAAAACTAATGAATAGTGAAACATATGAAACAAAAAAGACACATTCATTACATGTCAGGCAACACGTGTTGGTCCATATCATAACAAAAGCAATATGTCACTGGCCAGACAGAAATTATTCTAACACCAGACCGAAATTAAAAAAAAGACATGTCAACATTGTCCTCAGCAAACAAAGAAAAAATAAATCAGTAGATGTCCAATGTAACATGACCCGCCCTTCCCCTCTTCATGCAACTACACGTTTTAAAAATGAGGCTACACAAAGAAGTTTTAGAGACCAACGAAAATTGGTCCCTGCTTGGCCTACATCTAAGCACCAAAAATTCTTTTACGGCCAAATAGTCATTACAAAATTAAATTTAGGCCTTATGGCTGTACTATTAAGCATTTAAAGGAGTTGTTTGAAAGGAAAATTTAATTTTGGTTTAAACAGTAGGCCTTTTCTTGACAAGGAAGCCACCACGCTGATGTCATAATGATATTTAATTGGGGACGGTCTAATTCTTGGAGGATGTTCGGTTGATAGAGCTTTTCCTGAGGATTTGTAAGAGAAATTTATTTATTTAAGGGGTGGAAATAATTTTGTAACATTGCCCCTTTCTGCGGTAGTAAAGTAAATATTTAAACGACCTCTTACTGTTGTTACTATTTATTTTGTAGCCACTGTTATGTCTTTTTATACACAAATGGTTTGCTACTTTTTAAAGCGTATTAGTTTCGCCACAAACTCCAGTAAAATTTGCAAAAGCAATCTTGCATTATCAACATGACTTGCATTTACCATGTCTACCGCAAATTCTAATCGGCCCAATTCTTTACAGACCAAAATTCACACACGCAAATGTAAGCACAGACGGTAATGAACCACCACATCAAAGAGGACATTCAACTCCAAAAGATCGTAACTCCTAATTTTAGTGTTCCACAAAATTTTACATAGACACAATGTTTGAACATGATAAGGAAGACAAACATGGCACGTGACGTGACGTCGTAAATACCTGCTAGATTTATCAGCAGGATTAGGAGATTAAGAGGATGAATCGTTGCGACATCACACAAGGATATACGAGGCCTTGAAGATGGCAGAAGAGGATGTACTGAGAAGGAAAATGTAAGGAGTATGAAGTAGACAAAGCAACTTGAACTAGCGTATCGGACACGCTCGTTCGAACAATTGGTTCTGCTTAATTTTGGTATGCTGCAAACGGTACATGTATGTGTTTGAATTTCAAGTATTTTTAGTATTGCTGAAAATTTCATAATTATTTTTAGTTTACATCTGTTTTTAGTCTTTGTTAAGTTTTGTTGTTTATCTAGTCTTATACAAGCTAAGCATTTGTTGCGAGTTTAGCAATGATACGTACAGTAACCCTTAGGTACCTTACGTCTCAACTGTGATTTATATATATAAAAGTGTTCATTAATTCTCCTTCTATGTGCCCTTTTATTAAATATAAGAGGTTAAGGCACATAAAAACATATTTCTCTTCCTTTTCTTACACACTATCGCCTACATTTCTTTTATTTTGCCTTTCGCAGGTCTGCGGGCAGAAATATCTTTAGAAATAAGAAGTACATATGAACTCAAATTTAATATCCTATCTTCCTGTACTGTCTACTATGTGAGCATGAATAGTAAACTAAATAAATACACCCTTAGGATAGATCCAAAACCCGTATTCCATAGAGTCATTTGAATGAGTCTTACGTTCATCATTTGACTGTGAAAGATCAAAACAAGTACTCATAAGTGAGTCTATAAATTATAAACCAACAATTCGTGACAAGAAATTGCATAACACACCAACTACCAACTAAATCAGCACTCAAAAGGTTGTCTTTCTAATATTGGTACACTAAGCTAGAAACACCAGAGCGAGATATTTCACGAATGTAATAAATTAGAAAGTATAGCAGAGCCTGGCTGGAGAGACAATGACCTAAAGGTTATAGCTGATGCTGATCGAGAAATCGTGAAACCAGATCCGGGATATTGACGGCTTATGAATTATGATAAAGCTCCCGGTGTCAGCATATTTGAAATAATTTAGGCATTCTATATAATAATGGAATAGTTTCGTGACTGGGTTACTGATTGGCTGATAACCCACGCACAGGCTAAGGTATTGAAGATACATGGAGTTTATAACATGATATGCACCTCAGCAAATTTAAAGAATTTTCCGAACGGGGTTGTATGTGATCCAGGTCCTAGATAACCTGGCAGTTTTTTCAGTGTTGATTTGTCAGCCATATGTATAACGATTTTGTTGAACATCATAAGAAATTCTTGTCGTTAAATTAAATTCTAAAGGAATCCCAAATTATGGAAATAATTTACAAGGTATGACTGTTAGATTAAATTTTAATCCACAATTATGATCCTATTAGAAACATTATTAAAGTTGAAGATACTTACATTATCAAAGCATTTTCTTCTTTAGTGGAACCATCTGTAACAATTAGAAATGTATAATTAGTAGGATATTGTTTAAAAATATGCATTATATATTTATTTATATAAAGTCTCTGGTCCCAAATGTCTGACCATATAAACATTACATCACGCCTGAAGGGTTTGGCAGAGGTGTATCCAATAAGACACCCATATTTCGCCAGATATTTTTAAACCCATGTAAAAGTGGGTGAGCCTATTGCCATCAATCGGCCACAAATCCAGACTCCATGGCTGCTACTGAGAAATTCCTGATGGAAAAACCCAATAACACTTTGCCCGACCTGGGAATGAACCCAGGACCAGGACCAGGACCTCATGCTCAGCATTCGCACTTGCGACCACTACACTAATAGAAAGAAAATGAGGAAAATGGAATAACTCAGGCCACATTTTGTGAAAATATTGTGTAAAAATTGAATGTACGCGGGCGTAGCCACGGTGGAAGCTAGTAATACAATATTATTATAGATTTATTTGTGCCTGGCGGGTATCGAACCCTTCGTCCAAAAAGCCATCGTTTATCCATTAACCGCTACGTCAATCTGACCGTCCAATTAACTCCATTAACGTTTTCAACCAGCTTCCATTACGTACAATTATTTTAACAATATCGCATTACAGATAATCGAGAATTAAGAGCTATTTGAAAGAGGATACTATACGATTTAAAAGTTAACTGAGTTTTTGTCTCAGTTGTCAACGATACATTTTAATGTTACTTTAATTAAAATTTATTCGAATATTTTGAATAACACTAGTTATTCCAAAAGATATATCCACTTTTATACCCACACTCCTCTTTCAAACTCGCAACTCAAATCCGCTAAAACCCACTCAATTTTAGCAAACACTGAAAAATCGCACAGATTACTCTACGTGGCACGTACTTATCTAAAATCTGGATAAATCTGGTTCACACCGGTATTAGCCAGACGCCCATTGGCCCAGTATCGTTCAGAGTTATTTATCAAGCCTATTTCGAAGCCAATGCGTCAGCAGTTTGGTAAATAAACTTTTTTATTAATCAAGGTGGAGTCGTGTTACTCAGTAAGTGGGTTAAGGAGGTCAGATTGGCGGTCACTCCATGTAAAACACTGGTATTCTGCTGAATCCAAGACGACGACGTAGTTGAAAAGAGGCTACTTCTACTTAGTGCCTGGTGTCAGAGTTTTATGCCGCCCATGGGCCTCTGACTTGGCTTTACATGTTGTCGAGAAATATCTCTCAGGCATGCTGGTCTGGTTCCCAGCGATGTTTTTCCTTTACTGAAGCAAGTGATAATTTTATAATACGCACATGAATTCGAAAAATCGTAGAGGTGCGTGTCCTGGGTCCGAATTTGAGACCTATGACTTGGCAGTTCGACGGTCACACCACTAATCTATCACTGCACTGCTGAG
Source organism: Noctua janthina (assembly GCA_963576755.1). Classification (NCBI taxonomy): domain Eukaryota; kingdom Metazoa; phylum Arthropoda; class Insecta; order Lepidoptera; family Noctuidae; genus Noctua; species Noctua janthina. The sequence goes on along the minus strand of OY755075.1, from coordinate 10,736,517 downwards.
TAAAAGCTAAGCAGATGATGATGAAGATGGAATCGACTGCCGTTAGAAAAGCAGGAAAGGCTGATGATCTTTGACTATCTCGGACATGTCATAACAGCCACAACTTATAAATGTACCTATCTACTCGCAATTATACTAAATCGACAATACTACCATTTGTCTTTCTCATGATAATATCTTTAACTGTCACACAAATCATTAGAAATCTATTAACGTTTGTATCTTTGAAATAACCCAAAGGTTTTATTTATTTGTTTATGGCACTCCAACGACTTATTCACTAATACAATTTTGGGGTAATGTAACAAATCTAGGGTGAATATGTCACTTGCAGGTGTGCACAGCACTTGCATAAGTATTTCAAGTTTTATAGTATTACAAAAAGTACAATAGGCTAAAAATAGTGCAATAGGTTTTGTTGTAGGTACCTACATTAAAAGCCAAGACTGTTTTATGATGAGTAGATTTTAATTCATCAAGTTAAAAAAAAGGTTTTGCATCATCTCTGCTTCACAGTGTATTTCTGAAGCTCCAAGTGTCTGATGGGTGTAGCTAGAAACCATAGAACGCCACCTGTTACGATCCTTGAATACTCCTTTTGCCTCGTCCACGTTCATATAGCTGGTCATACACGCACGCCAGTTGCGAGTATTATGCACTTGACCTTTCTGATATTTGACTATATCATTGAATCAAATCAAAGTCATTTATTCAAATTAGGCTGCTAATCAACAGTTTTTTAACATCAAAATTTACAAGACACAGTCCCACAAAACACCCGACCTTCGCCACTAATTCCTAGTGATTTAGCTAGGAAGAAAAAGTGGCAGAACAAATTCCCCAGCAACATAATATATTTCTGTTAGGTTATATTTGCACTGTATTTAATATAGAACTATTTCCATTTTTGCCTACGCTCGCCATTGCCTTCGCTCGCTAATGTGGGTGGTCTATGCCCCGATCTCGTAACTTGGTCACCAGCTAACACTGCCCATCCGTGGGAACCTCACGCAACGCACACTGACATTGTGCAACGAGGAACATCATGAATGAACACTTCATTATTCAGAATGACGCAAGTATGTTTGTTTGTTTGTATGTGTGTGTGATAGCCGCGTGACGAACTAACGTTTTGTATTTAATTAGAATAATTAATAATCAGATTGCAGCTTGTTTCAGTGGCTGTTCTGAATTGAGCTTTGTCCTACACTAGGAAGCTGACCACTGTGGAGTACTAACTGGATTGGTAAGACTGGTAGTCAGACTTTCGGGCCACTGACTACCGGTTACGAATGCTAAAGATATAATGAATGACAACCAGGACAACGGCTTAGCGTGCTTTCCAAGGCACCCAGGAATCTCAATGGAAACCGACCTTAATACTAACATTAATATGACTAAGGAAAAATTAAAATTTTATCAGCTTAGGGTAATTTAGGAACAGTCACTGCGCCCCGCCATTTCCGCACGGCACCTGTAAGGTTCGTCCCAGACTGGTCACCTTCCCTCCGAATAAAAGGACAAAGTAAAAAACAAAACTTATACTTTTAAATTATGAACAGTCACGAAAGATATCCCGATATCTTCCGTGACTGTTCATGATTTTGAGCTCCTAGTATTTCGACGCTGCTGCAAGTGCCATGATCGTGGGTTGACAATCACGAAAGATATCCCGTAAGTGACAGTATAAGTTTAGTTATAAACCGTGAAAGCTTAAAACAGTCTAAGACAGGGCTGCCCTTAATTGAGAATTCAGTCCGAATTCCCAATTAAGGGCAGCCCTGTCCCGATTTGTAATGAGTGATCACCCATCCACGGACTAACCTAGGCAAGCGCGTATTAACCTGAAGATCGACCCGAGCGGTTGTTATTATTTAGCCACGAGCTTATTATTATGATTTACATAAGTTACAGTTATGTATAACATAATAATACTATTTTGTAAGTCAACCAAAAATAATAATAAAACAACGGAAGTGGAACCGTTGGCGGTATTTCGGTGAAACTTTCAGAAACTATTTTTATTTGACAAATGTATTCTCGTCCGGCATATATTTAGCTTTTCACCGAATTTAGTTCAGTGATTCATTTGTATTTTATTCAGGGAATTAAGGAAAACGTGAAGTTTGAGCTTCTTGATTTCCTGTTGAGCAAAGAAGATTATGGAAGTATCAAAGTTGGTATAAGGCTGTTATTTTGTTTGAAAATCTTTATAAATAAATAGCTATTAGACCTTATCATCATGCCGGTTACAACAGTGCCTCATATAGGGACAATCAAGTCTTCCCGCAACCATTGCCAGGACAGCGACTATGATTACGGTCAGAATCATTTAATTTTGGCTTTAGTGATGGTCGAAAGATGATGATTAGTGATTACTAGAGACCGGATTATATGTAAATGCAAGTTTGTATATGCATTCGCATATTATCGCTGTCTTTTGAAGATATTGCATATCTTATATTGAAAATCTGCTGATCGTGCATATTTCCGTAAGAGAACCAAGGTTACCGACGTAGCCCGAAGAATAGCCAAACTTAAGTGGCAGTGGGCAGGGCACATTGCTCGCAGAACGGATGGCCGATGGGGCCGGAAAGTTCTCGAGTGGCGACCGCGAACTGGAAGACGTTGCGTTGGAAGGCCTCCCACTAGGTGGACCGATGACCTGGTAAAGGTTGCAGGGATCCGCTAGATGCGAGACGCACGGGACCGGTCAATGTGGCGACACCTGGGGGGAGGCCTATGTCTAGCAGTGGACGTCTGTGACGTGATGTGCATATTTCGGAAATGTTTCCTATGATTTTAATATATAATTCTGTAAATACATACGTGTTACGGTCGCGAGTAATATTTTTTCAACATACAGCCGACCAGCTACCGTGGCACTTCTGCCTTAAACTGAACATATACACATTATACCTAGAACATCGTGAGGAAACCAGAATGCCTGGGAGATATTTCTCGACAGCATGTAAAGCTAAGTCAGAGGCCCAAGGGTTACATAAAAACTCTAACAGCAGGTAAGGCACTAACCACACGATAAAGAAGAAGACCTAGAGCATTATTATCATCATCATCTGCCTAGACTTTTCCCCATTATTTTTTAATATTTTTATACGCAAACCCTGCGTAGGGAACTACAGCTGTTTTGACATGGAAAGAAAAATTCTAGTGCGAGTAGGGTTTGAACCTGCGACCTTCCGATTCAGTACACCGGACGTCTTCCCCTTTAATCTAGATATCACCTAGTCATAGAGAAAACAGACAAAAATAATAAACCATTTCGCTAAAACTCTCACCGTCGTCGCCAGCCCACACAATGGCGGCACCCACCTTGCTATCTAAATGAAAATATGTTGATTTTTGTCCTCCTATCATAAGTACACACACTTATCTAAATGCTCGGGGCTCCGACACCTTATTATGTTTCTATCTAACTGGTTCCGTGCTAAAAATTAAATCGTTTACTCTGTGGCAACCAATTTGGGACATTGTTTTCCGATAAAAAAGGTTGTGTGTAATTATTTTCTTTGTGTAATTGAATGATAATCGTGCTGGCTGTATTTCTGTGAAGGAGTCTTATGAGTATAATGAGTATGTAATGTTCCAAGAACTGGGACACCGGCCTGCTCCCTGTGAGAGGAAGTGGGACGTAAGCCTGGTGCGATATGCTGGATGACACATAATATCTCCAACTTTCGGTTCTAGAACATGCTGGTTTCTTCGCAAGATCTCTGTCGTCTATGGATTATTAAATCACCAAGATAATTTAATAAAAGCTTCGTTGATGGTATCCCCTGGATGCGAGACGCACGGGACCGGTCAATGTAGCGACGCTTAGGGGAGGCCTATGTCCAGCAGTGGAGATCTTTCGGCTGAAATGATGATGATGAGGGTTTGAAACTTGTTCATCTCCAAAGCCATCATTCTCCGGCCTTAATCACAATTTATTTGAGGTCGGCACAGCGTTTCCACTTGTTCCATTCACCTCCTTACTGGCAATATCAAAGAAGCCTATCATATCTGTTGCTTTATCTTTTATACCGAAATACAGCAATCCTGTCTAAAAACAGAACACATGTTTTTCACATCACTGCAGTGTTTTTGAAGTTTAAACCAACTTTTAAAACATCCTGAAGTTACACAACACCTTTAATTCCAGATTGCTCTTACAATAAGTGTTTTTCACAGTCTGGTTTGGTAGTGTTTTCAGGGCTTTATAAAAACAACGTAAAAGTTGAACAAATCATTTGAACGTAGTTCTGTCAAAATGTACCAACCCACATAACGTTCTACCCTTTTCTGCATCAATTGTACTACAGTACTTTCTCAAGTTATTATGCCTTGTGACAGTGTGACTGTAGCTTTGCTTTTTTTTTTGTTTTTTGACATTCAAAAGTGCCTGCAATGGTCTAATTTAAATAATTGCTTTGAGTTTGAGTTTATTGTAATGATTTTGGATAGTAAACGCTAATTAGTTTGAAATCAGTTAAGTTCTAAGTATACTTTTTGGATGTAGGTAAGACTAATTTTACTGAAAAGTAATATATCACCTATAAAAGGTTGGATCAGTTTAACGTTTTCGACTGAATTGATATTGTGGGTTAGCTTATTATTGCAGAACTGCGTTCATTTTTTGTTGACCTAGGCCCTTGATAAAGTATGCGTCTATCGTTACAATACAATTATTCTTACATCAAAAGTAGGTTAATAATGTACCTAATTACCACCAGGAAATGAACCTGCCTATTATATTTATATAACCGATAACCCCGTGCATTATCGATGGTCTTAGTCTCGCCTTTTAATCAATTGTTGGCATAGAAACTCATATTAATTTAATTATGTAAAACCGGCTTATTGGAATTTTTCCGAGAATTTCTTGGTTTCAAATAAGAACTTTTTTAAATTCCAGTTTTATTTCAGACTTGTTTCTATTCTATCAAAAAAAAAGAAACGTATATATTTATTGTAAAACAATTACTGACTCAAAGATTTTCTTTTCTTTGCTGAATAGATATTCAACAACAACAGACAGACAGTTATGGAAAAAAGAGACAGAACGAATCTACCGTTCGGCACGAGTTGAAACCTGAATGTATGATTTGTGCTATCGGGGCTTGCCTTGCACTAAACTCAAAGACATTCAAATATTTACAAGCGATAGACGGGACAAGACGAAGAATAATCGTAATCTAATACTTGTTACCTACTAAGTATTAACAAGTATTACTACTTAGTAGGTAACAAGTATATCTGTCTTGTGTCATACGCCCGCTTGTCAAGTAGCATTGGTGTGTCAAAATCGAAAACGTTCGGGATCAAAATTTTTGTTTAACAATACAGTGTGTAAACCGACCCTTCACGAAGCCGTCAACCAAGCATTATGTACCTCAAACTAAGTAACTTTACTCAAGAACTTTGCTCGGCAGTATTTTACATGGAGCGTCTGCCTATTTGACCTCCACAATCAAGTTAGTACTGGGTTTACGAAACTCTTTGCCAAGACTGGTTGTCAGACTTTCGAGCCACTGACTACCTGCAACGACTGTCAAATATCTACAAATGACAGCCGGGACAACGGCTTAGCGTGCTTTACGAGGCACGGAGGAAACTAGGTATGTAATGGGTGGTCACTCATCCACGGACCATCCTAGGTTAGCACGGCTTAACCTGAAGATCGACCCGAGCGGCTGTTTTTATTAAGACACGAACACCCTTTTCGCATAACTGTGCAACAGTGTCATTTTACGGCTCAATGTGTCATATTCAGATTAAAAGTACGAGTGCTACAAAATACTGCCGTGGCTTGCAATAAATCAATATGATACATACGTACGTGTCCGTGCAATGTTCATAAATGTACGGCATTCACTCTCTTTCAGGCGATGGCATAAAATTACGGCTTTATTGTCACCATGCGTTGAAAGTATAATGGACAATCCATTATTGACTTTTATTGCTAAGTGGAATTGATTGGGCTTCAGTTCGCGGTTTTGTTTTTTTTTTTTATCTGATGGCTCATACGTGCATAAAGCTCAAATGCTGCCTTTTGTGTTGATAACTGTATATTTATCTCTAGATTGATTACTATAAGTCATTTTTATTTTTGATAATGATCCGAGTATGGAACGCATATTTTTAAAGTAAAGCCATTGCACCAATCGTCTTTCTTGGAATAAGTGTTTTTAAAAGATTTCTTAGTAAATTAATTACATTTTATATCGGTAGACGCACTTAAAAACGTGAGACAATATCTTCAGTAATTTTTGGTTTTCTGAATTCTGATCACCTCTCACATTTCTATTTTAATAAAATTTCACACTAATATAATACAAACAATCATTTAATTCCAAACTCAACTACCAATTACAACCAATCACGAACCCACACTTCATCAAAAGCCATACAACATAGACAATCACCCACATTTTTCTAATCAGAACTGTCTCGACACAACGCCACCCTACCATTGCGTCAACACATGAAGTGTCTGGTTTAGGGGCCTGTGATTATCAGCTGAGTGATAAGGCCACCCCCCCCCCCCTCGGCCCCGTCAACCCCCCTATATTGAGCGAACCCGCATAAGTGCATGATTAGACCGATGTGTCATTAGTTTTGTAGTTGTTTTCTTGTGGGGCGAGTTCATTTTTTGGGGTTATTTGTGTGAGAGACTTAGGGGCTGTTGATGGATTGTGTGAATATGATAATATTAAGTATGGCTAATTGGCTACGAAGAGAGCATAGAGACGTGGCAATCGCTTCCAAAGATTTTCATGTTTCTGCAACGACTTCGAACAGGATTGATATGATGTTTCGGTAGCTTATTGTCAGTGCTGTTAAAAGATGTGCAAGATGATGATGATGAGATGAGTGTTTTAACTCAAAAACGTTGAAATAAAATATTAGATATCATTTCGCCATTTGAGGAATGAGGAAAATATCGTGAGGAAAGTTTTGAATGTGACTGTGAAAGGGATAAGAGTAGAGAAAGTCCAAAGAAACTATGAATGGACTGTGTGAAGGATGATATGGCTAGGAAGGAGGTGTCTGATAAGATGACGAGTAATAGACAAGTATGGAAGAAGAACACATCCTGCGCCGACCCCAAATGAATTGGGGCAAGGGCAAGAGAATGATTATGTTGACTTCGTCAGTTACTTTTAGAGCCTATTTTCATAAATAATTTTCCTACTGAGTAATTCATGGTGAAAATCCAATCTGACTTTTTGCTGAACCCTGGAATCGAACCCAGCACCTACTCAGCTAGCATACGTAGCGCTTGCGACCTGACCAACGAGGTGGCTATCTAAATATATCAATCAATTCATACAAAACATATAAAATTTTACTGATTCAAAACAAAGGTGTTTCGACTTGTGTACGCATTGTGTAAGGTCGCGCCTCTAGTTTATTGGAATAGAAAGTGACTTGATCGCCTTTTGATTCGATCGTCAAAATCCTCGACATCAGCTTTTGAATACAAATCGTAAATGTCATACTTGAAAGTGAATTGGATTGGATTTCACTATTGTAAGTGATTATTGCTATTTCTGCAGGTAAAGGAAACAAAGAAACGATGGATGGACTGTGTGGAAGATGATATGAATAGAAAAGAAGTAGGTCCTGAGATGACGGCTAATGCAGAAGTACGGGAGAAGAAGACGAGCTACGGTGAACTAAAAAATTTGGATAAGGGCAAGACAATGATGATGACAGTAGCAGGGAAATTGATAAAACAGCTTAATTTTCGATAGATTAATTCTTAACGACATTAGATTGTGTTGTTCAAAGAAACAATTTTTACTTAACTCTAGACAGCCTAACAAACTAATAGTAATACATTTTATAACGTCGATGAGAAAAAACGATTTTAAAAAAGAAATAACAATCAAATTCTTCAATCAAAACTCACTCGACTTTGCATAAGGATTAAACTCTGTCAACGGACCAGTAGGTTGGTTTAACCATTAAGAAATACTTCGAAACTAAAAATTCACTCGACTTTACATAAACATTTAACTCTGTCAGCACCGGTAGGTAGGGTTAACCATTCAAAAATACTTCGAAAATTAAACTCAAGTGTTCACCAATCATAAATCATAATAGATGTCGCTTTTTGGCAACCATTACCAAATCTACAAATTCTTTTATAATTTTGTTAACTAGCGAAGCAAATGCGGTAACTATTCGGCAATATTTAAAAAGTTATACATTTTTATAATCGTCTAACAGTACCTAAACTATAATTACACATTACTTTACCATCGCAAAGTAGAATCCCATCGTTCCATGGCAAATCGATTTCTCAAATACTTTAACGTTACGAATTAAATCGACAATCGTTCGACTATAAATTATCTTCTTGCTCAATTATTGCTATACATGTCATGACTATTATTTCACTAAATTCTGTTAATTAACCTTCATGTTCCGAATCCACCTCGATTAAAAGAATAGTGAATAAATATTTCTTCATATTATTGACCATTCTTTTAACATTATCAGTTATTTGATACTTATCCACTGATTCTGTACTTACTTCGTAATCATCAATTTTACTATCAAACTAACCTCTTTATTTTAATTTGATTTCCAGGTTCAAGTCCTCATCCAATAATCTACTAAAGCGAAAACTGTCTTATTTATCGTAGTTAGAGAGTTCACTCTTGATTAATCCTTCAAATACTACTAATCATTATATTAGTAGTATTTGAAGGATTCAGAGGCCTGAAGGTCAAGCCTCGATCTTTGCAACCCAATTACAAAATAGTGATATCTTTAGGCTAGACTGGTTCAGACTTTGGACCTATAGTTAAGCGAGTCGAATGCCTCAGTAATTCGTATGATAACCGAAACTACACCGTTGGTTAAAGTTCAGTACACTCGTAATTTAACAGGAAAAAGTCCAAAAGATATGATTTTTGCACAAAAATCAAAAAAAAACTCCTCATTAAGAAAATAAAGAACGCAAAATAAACATCAGGTTTAAACTCACAAATTGGCGCCAGAGGCGTTTTTGAAGTTGATGCAACACAAATTATGAAACGCCTAACTTTTTAAATGTCAGTTAAGGCGATGGCTGCGAACGTCTAATTACTGTTTGCACAAAACATGCTGATGATGATGTTCAAATATTATGGTACACGCCTCAATATCAAGCTCAATTATGTCTTCAAACATAACAAAACATCACTCATGTAATTCTCGAAGGGTTAGGCAGAGATGTACCTAACACAGTACACCCGGTTCTTACTAGTAATGCTAAAGTCCCATGTAACAGGGAGCAAGAATATTGCCATCAACTGGGCACAAATCCAGACTCTGTGGCTGCTAGGTACTGAAAAATACCTGATGAAAAAACAAAATAACACTTTGCCCGACCTGGGAATAGTAAACAGGACCTCTATCTGTTTTCATGTTTATTTTTCCTTCTTTTTTCACATGCTCACCAGTTGCGCTTGCGACCACTACACCAGCGAGGCAAACAAAAACTATCATCGATAAAAACGCCTCATCAATTCGACTATTCCGTATCAATATGTACGGCTCGTAGCTATACGGAACCCGGCGATCGCAGCAGATGTGCAAGATAAACAGGACACGCGCGCGCTGACTCACGCCTGCGCCTGCGCATGTACAGTGGGTTGCACAAGCGTTTGTTAATTGTGTGTGGTAATGTTTTTTTGGTGGTTGTTTGGATTTTTTTGGTTTAATTTAAACAACGATTCATTGGTAAAATCTAGATCAATAAGAAATGTTTGAATTTTTCTCGGATTTAAAAATTGAAAATTTTCTTGATATATCGTAACACCTTTAATATTTACACATAATTTATTGCTATTATTAAGCTCAACGTTTTTGAAACCAAAGAATCTTCGACTGTCGTTAGGCAGTCAGTGGCCTAAAAAGTCTGACAACCAGTCTTACCAAGGGGTATCGTATTACCCAGTACTAACTGGGTTGTGGAGGTCAGATAGGCAGTCGCTCCATGTAAAATACTGGTATTCAGGTTCATCCGGTTAGACTGGAAGCCGACCCCAATATAGTTAGGAAAAGGCTGGGCAGATGATGATGATGATGTTTTTGAAACCAAAGAAACGTTCCCCAAAAATAACCCAACTAATATTTGCAAATATCCCCAACCAGATGCGTTAGAGTCCATTTATTTTATAAAAGGTGGCGTGCAATGCCACATGGCTTGGCAAGGTGCAAAAATTTCAACCCTCTTTCAAATTTAACCCATCCCATTACTGAAAGCGAAACATGCACTGCGGCAGATGCCGCTGAGGATAACCATCTAAATAAAATAAAATGAGTCAAAACAAAAAACAGATTGACTGAGGTCACTTAGGTCATGATAGCAGCTGACTGAGTCTAAAAATAAATTGATTTAACCCAGCTTTATCTGTGTAGTTATTTTGGAGACTAACCGAGATGAACCTTAATTACATAATACCGACAGAAGACAAGTATTTTATTGAAGTAAAAATTAGAAATGAAAAGAGGTATTGTCTAAACAGTGATAATGACAAACGGCAAGCGTAGAGTGACACGCCCCCGGCTAGGTGGACCAACGACCTTAAAAAGATGGCTAGGATAGACTGGAAGCAGACGGCTGAGGACAGGGTAGAGATGCACCTTGGGAGAGGCTTATGTCCAACAGCGGACTGCGACAGGCTGAATTGATGATTGTTGAAGAAGAATACATGAAATGAGACCCCAAATGAATTGGCATAAGGGCAAGAGAATGATGATGGTGGTGTTCCAAAGTCATAACTTCTTAAGTTCTAAAATAAACAAAGACAAGAATGACTGAAATGAAAGAATTCATTCAACATAAGAATGATGAGTATTCTTACAAAGAAAGAGTATTGAAATATCCTGCAGTGCGACAATTCCAACATAACATTTTATAGTAAAACAAAGTGACGCAACTTTATACGAAGGTACAACCAAACTTCACCAATCTGAAATTTAATCCGCTCCGTAAATCAATAAGAAAATGTCTGACAATCCAAATAAATTGTCACTGTTCTATTAAACTAACTCAAACACAAAACCAAAAGTAATATAGAAACTTTTTCGAGTAAACCTTGAACAAAATTGCCTTTGTCTCACAATATAGACTGCGGCTTATAAATCTTCGTTAAGTCATGGCGTTTTATGGTTAACCTACTTCGCCCCACCTTTGTAGACACCTAAAATGGCGACTAATGCTAATTACTGACCCACTTGTTCGGTTCGAATAAAGAACACAGTTTTGGATGTTTTTCGTTTTTCCTGTTTTGTGTTGCGAACATATTTCTTTGTTGTCAGGAGTTGTCGTAATAGTTCCTGCATTAGTATCCTTTGTTTTTGTGTTGCCTCGTTAATGTGACGTTAACTAATGAAGATTGACATCTACTTTATCATGCTATGAGAAATGATTACTGTCAATATGATTGTCATTAATGGATATAAATAGACTAAAACACAATAAATATTTTCAAGTACAGCGTAAAATCATGGTTTCTTAGTTGGAATTGCCATTACACTTATCTTAAGGATAGTCAGAGGCCATTCTGTTGATGTTAAACCCTTTAATCTTCTTTTACGACACTCATGGGGTTGCTCTTTTAGATTAATAGCTTATTCTCTGCTATATATAGCACCTTAACATTGCAATCGTAGTATCTTGATTATTAGATCACTGTCTAAAATTACAATCTGTCTAACTTCATTACCTCATCGATTGTCTATCAGCCTGTAGGTCACAAGTCAGTAGATTATCATTCAATTATAATTTATGTATCATTAGTCATTCCACCAGTCCTTGGTCTGATACAATTTTCAAGGTTCACAATATATCTATCTACAATGTCCATGCATAGTCTGTTGCTATCAGTGGACCCAAGAGCTTAATGTACTATCCCCAGCAAATGAAAGGTACACTGTTTGCTAAATGTATTTATGTAGTTTAAGTTATGTAAGCCTACTAATTTACAGTCCCTACTTTGATATGGATAGTGTAGGCTTGGGTTGCCAAGTATTTCATAGTTAATAACTGTAACACCTACAGGATTCTCTGGTACTGGTATAAGCATGTGAACCACTTCAATTAAATAACGAATAATAAAAAACGATGTGTTCAATCAAAAAGTCATCTTTTTCACCCCTATCAAAAGCTTAATCCTGACACGTCGAGTAGAAAAAGTAGGGTCCTCTACTTAAATGGAATACCAATAGATGGAGCCACCTGTTACTCGGAACATTAACTATATGGACATGGACAGATCGTGTGCCATTCACTACACGGGCTCACGATTGATTAACTACTTCGTCTTCCTTTACAAGATTATATAGGTTACTATAGGTAACTTTAGAATTAAAAAACTTGAAGCGGATTTTGAGAAAAATATAGTTAGACGAGAAATAACCAAAAACACAGGCAGTACTCCTGATTACGAGGATAAAATTGGTGAATCTGAGTATAAAGCAATTACAGAGAGAGAATTTGACCTTGGCCGAAAATCCCGAAAATAAAGTAGGTCAAACATAAATGATTAATTCAGAAGTCGTACTAGTAAATACAGTTTAATGTAAGACACAAGTTTGTAATGCAAAGAAAAAACATCACGAGTAAATGAAAGTTATTCAAAAGATGTAACTAATGAAAACTGTAGTCGCGTATCCATTCATGAATGAATATGTGAGAATTAAAGAGGTTAAGATAATGAGTAGTGCAAATTAAACTTATCTAAATGTAAAGAGTTCTTCAAGGTTCAACGAGAACTGAGAATGAATTCGCGTAGTTAATACATAGAGAAAGACGGAGCAGTTTCGTTTTTATCGCTTGCATTGCAAAATGTTTAAATTGTAGATAACCTAGCCTTTCTCTTACTAGGCTGTAGTGGGCTTGCATATTTTTCGGACCGAATGAATATTAATTTTTTAGATTATAAAATTAGTGTCTTCAAATGATATTAATATATTTTCTTCCAGTAGATTTTAGAGCTTTATCGATGCCTAATTGATTATCAGTTTTTTTCCTTTTCTATTACCTTAATGTTGAGTTAAAACCAACTCTTACATAACATTGTATTTTCTTCCAGTCCCTTGGTTCCTCTTAGTTTTTTTCAAGTCAGCGCAAAAATGAAAGACTCCGAAATATTGCTCCGTTATTTAATTTTGCCTTCAGCTTTATGCTTTCCTCTTCGCTGAGTAAAAATGTAAAACTTTTACGATTTAATACAAATGAATTTTCCGGTTTCATTTATAATTAAGTTCTGGCTTGTGTTTACTTGCATGATGAATGAGGCTTTTTATTATATTTTTAAATTCCTTTTTCTTTGCCTCTTGAGTTTTATTTTTGAGTTCTACTTGGTTAACGGTAACAAAGATATTTGATCAGCCAGATAAGCAGGCTATTAAAACATTCCTGGCTATTTCTAAATCGGAAAAGGTTTTAAGTAGCATTAATAACTATTGTCCAAAAATCTGCAAAAAGAAATTGTTCTAAGAATCTGATTAAAATTATCGAGAGTTTTATCTATTACTATGTACTTCTTCCTTCGTTTGAATTACAGGATCTTCACCAGGATCAACAGCCTTTCGCTGTAATCTCAATTAAACGTACGTTTCTACTCGATAGTACCTCTCGCCCACTCCGAGGCCTCCACGGCGCCTGCTGGTCGCATCCCAGCAATAATTAAACTATGTAGGTCGCTTGAACACCCACAATGACCAACGTTGTACAAACCACCAGCATAACTTGACCCACCCCACCTCCCACTAACAATCAAACGTCAGACAAGCACACCACACGGCAGGGCTCAGCGCAAACTGGACGTGCGGTGACCTCGCCGACCGCTCTTCTGTTGTTCTTTATTTCAATTCAAAATGCGTTCCAGACGTGTACGTTGATGATAAATGACGGTTGAAACTTGAAATTCGATTTCAATTTGGAAGTTTGAAATTTAATTTTGGAATGTGAGGTATTTGAGAGTTCGCGTGTGAAAAGTTTTGGTCGTTAAATATGTGGGGAATGGAGTTATTTGGTGGAGGAGGTTTGTGGGATATTTTACTGATATTTCGGTGTACGAATTCAGTGGTAAGGTAATTGGATTGTTTTAATTTTCTAAATACTTATTATTTTATTTTAAAGTTATCATCGGAACGAAAGAAGAATTATTTTATAAGAAATTTAAATCCATCAATCAGAATATTTCGATCGAAATTAAAACTATCCATAGACCAGACAACTTAAATTGAAATAGGAAGAACAGCGAGCAAAAAGACCTAAACGAAAACCATAGTACCTAAGAAGATTAAAAATAAATCCGTCAGCTTATCTCATACGATGTGGCTTTACAATACAAGAGGCCCGAATAATAGATTTTCTTTCCACTAAAGAAACCTAACAATGGCGATGAAATCGTAGTACTTGTCAAATGAAATCGCAACAAAATAAAAGTGTACGGAGATATTCTTCTTGCCATGACAAATGTTCCCCGCGGCAGAAGTAATTTGCCGCAATTTTTAGAATGCGCCCACCCCATTCAGAGTCATTCATAAAAAGGTTTTTTCTTACGCAGAAAAAAGGAAAAGGATGCCAATATAATTTTTCTTTTTTTAAATTACTGTGTGGAAAATTGGCATTGTCAAATTTTCATCACAAGTTTTTCATAACTAAACAGAAATCCTTTATTAAAATAAAAAGATAGGAAGTAAAAAAAAATAATTTATAAAGAAAAAATTAACTACCTTATGTATTATGTGCCTACTGAGATCGTAAAATATTTATTTCTAAAACAATAAATTTTACTCCGAATGAGTGACTTCATTCGAACAAATCAACGATAGATTCCCACAGCGTAAATAAAATCATCATTAAATTCACGCAACCGCAAGCACAAAGCGCAATAAAATTCCTTTCGAGCCATAACTTACAAAAAAATCCTAGATGTTTTATTTTAATAAAAAGTGCAGCTCAATAAATCTTTGACTAGCGCCGTTCTGACAGCTATTGCTCCAAATACAACCATATCATTTACATTTAGCGGAAAAAAAACGCGAAGTCAATATCGGCGTAATTCGATGCTCGCGTAAAAAATCCCAAACGAAAACTTCCCGCTTGTCAGCCGCAAAAAGCTTGAGAGCTTTTAATCGATCACTGTACTACAAGAGAAAAAACTTACGTTCCGGTCCGGGATCCTTCCGCAAAAGCGCAATGAAAAAAAAAAACAAAAAAGTCGTACACATAACTAAAAAGGCACTAAACGGTATACGTCCAAACGCGTTTTCGAGATAAAAAAAAGTGGGTGCGTGTCTATACGACCGCGCGGAGGGCGGCTTGCAGTATACTGATCTAATTTCCAAACGTACGACTGTGAAAGTGACGTAATGGCGGCGCCATGTTGCCCCGCGTCCCTAGCCGCGCCCCTCCCCCCCGCGACCGCGCCTTGCTTCCGCCACTGGAAAAATGCACTACCTAGTTAATCAATTTCAGGAGTGCTATGGAATGTTACGAAGCTTGATGGGCTTATTGCGTAGTATCACGTTACTGGCTGTGTTAAGTTTTCCGCGAATCGATTAGGACTGTCTTATCTGTCCTTCCGGCGTTAGAAATGGCTTTTGCTACACAAGTTTGTATAGAACTGGCACGTCATAAATAAGGGCTTCGCGTGCAGGTTGCGCTGAGGTTCTGTTTTTGAAAATGTTTCTTGTGATTTGATTTTCGAATTGTGTTGTGTTTTGTTTTTCTTAGGAGCGTTCTATTTCTGGTTCTTATTGCTAGGATATAAGTTGTAAATGCTACGTTTGGCGAGGAATTGAGATCGTTCTATTTCTTGTGCTTCTTAGTGAGTTTTAGAGAATACTTCAATCTCTCTACGAATGACGTGAACTGAAAACGTGTCTGAAGATCCACTGTAGCTGTATATACTCTGTTTTATCTCACAGACCGGAACCACAGTCTTGATCTTGACGATGCATAAATAAACTCGAAACGTCCGTATCTCAATGTGTCTGGTATTCGTGTGGGTGCTATGTTATGATTTTTGATCCTTTTATACAAATTGAATTTGTTGGATCAGTATACTTGTCAAATGCTTTGAAAATGAGTCATATTGTCTCTGTGTTCACTGTTGCTGAAAGACATTTCCTTGCCATAAAAGCTCTTAAAAATTAATTATAACACTGAACGGAAATAGATTCTGAAGTAAAACATTATTCTTGTGGTTTTGCACTAACACTAGGTTTAATAAATAATTATTTGTACTTTTAGTAACATCAATTATTTTTCTAGTGATACATTTTCACATTTTTCTTTGTGGTCCTTCAATTCGGGTTTACTAGAAACTAGATTATTATAGTCTCTTCAAAGAAATAATTTATTATAAGAATATTACGAGAACCATAATCCACAAAAGCTCTCCAGGTTAAATCTATCGGACAGAATAATACCTATATATGGACTAGTAACTCAGTCTCAAATATTTTAGAGTCAATGAGTATATAGCTAATGATTGCTACTTATCATCACGCCTGTAATCCCCGAAGGGTTAGGCAGAAGTGTACCTTGTAGTACACCCACATTTCGCTAGTTCGCAACAATTTGATTTAGGTTTAAACACCGTTTAAAAAAAATAGTCCTGAAGGTTTTGTTGTGCTCGTGGCTAAATAATAACAGCCGCTCGGGTCGATCTTTAGGTTAAGCCGTGCTTGCCTAGGTTGGTCTGTGGATGGGTGACCACCCATTACATACCGAGTTTCCTCCGTGCCTCGGAAAGCACGTTAAGCCGTTGGTCCCGGCTGTCATTTGTAGATCTTTGACAGTCGTTAGGCAGTCAGTGGCCCAAAAAGTCTGACAACCACTCTTACCAAGGGGTATCGTATTAGCGAGTACTAACTGGGTTGTGGAGGTCAGATAGGCAGTCGCTCCATATAAAATACTGGTATTCAACTGCATCCGGTTAGACTGAAACCGACCCTAATATAGTTGGGAAAAGGCTAGGCAGATGATTTAAGGTTTTGTGTATAGGCATTGTATTATTACTAAAAGTACCTGGGCGACCTGGGGTCAAAACAGAGAAATCGAATTTTCCCAGATATGAGATCAGCTATCGTTCGATCGATGTTTCGCCCTGTAAATATATTGTAACTTTCATCGAAATCGTTAGAGCCGTTTTCGAGAACGTGATTTCAAATATATGTAAGTATTTAATATATATATATTACTCATTTAATAAAAAGACCAGCGGTCGCCCTAGAAGAATAGCGGTGACCGCGAGAGCAGCAGTGGCCCAGTGGTGGCGGCCCTGACTTACAAGCAGCAAGTTGTGGGTTCGAAACCAGGCAGGCACATTACTTTGTGTAATTTATTTCATCACCACTGCTCTCCAAACGGTGAAGGAAAACATCGTGAGGAAACCGACATGTCCTAGAACCAAAAAATCGAAGACATGTGACATCTACCAATCCGCACTGGGCCCGCGTGGCGGATTGTACCTCATTCCCTCTCATAGTGAGGAGGCCTGTGTGCCAGCAGTGGGAACATTATAGGGTTAATATGCTCATTTATTAGTGTTTATAGGATAAAATATAACGCATCAACAAAACCGTGTGAAGCAAGGCAAGTCTCCAGTAACATAGTTAGAAGTTGATATTTATAAGGCCCTTCGATTCTCGGAAATAATTACGAGAGCTGTCCTTGACCTGTTACCTTGTAGGCATTTCATTTGTTCGTTAACAAAAAAAGCGTATAAAAGCTTATAATATATTTCATTCTTTATTTTATTTCATAACATAACATCACGGCTGAAATCCCCGAAGGGTTAGGCAGAGGTGTACCTAATAGTACACCAAAATTTCGCCAGTTATGTTTTCAAGTCCCATGTAATAGGACGCGGGCTTAATGCCGGGAACAAATCCAGAGACTCCGTAGCTGCTACTGAGAAATTCCTGATGGAAAAGCCCAATAACACTGCTCGAACTGGGAATCGAACGCAGGACCTCTATTATGTTTATCCCTTACTTTAACACACCCATTAAAAAGAAGAAAATAATAATCTGACATAACATTACGCCTAATCGTAATCCCCGCAGGGTTAGGTAGAGATGTATGTACCTAGTTAACAGTACACCCACATTTCGCCATATAACAAAGTACAAGACTGAAGATTGCACAATTTTCGCAA
Source organism: Noctua janthina (assembly GCA_963576755.1). NCBI lineage: Eukaryota > Metazoa > Arthropoda > Insecta > Lepidoptera > Noctuidae > Noctua > Noctua janthina. The sequence continues at coordinate 10,718,338 of OY755075.1, read as the reverse complement.
ACTGCATGGTAATCCTGCCTACAGAGTAAGGTAGGTTTGCCTTACTCTGTACAGATGCGTCACCTTTCCTCGAGGTCAGATACAGTTCTGACGAACTACATTAACGTTCGAAGACAACAGGATGATACCAATATCTATCATAGTCTAGTAGTTGCAAGCGCTACTGCTGAACTTGAGGTCCTGGGGTCATTTTCTGGATCGGGTAAGGCGTTATTGGATTTTTCCACCGGGATTATCACCGGAGCACCCCGGAGTTTGAATTCGTATCGGGTCAATGCCAATAGACTCGCCATATAATACATGCAACTAAAAACATAAAATCATCAAAAATATTCGGGATCAAAATTTTGGAACAAAAATTTTCACAATGTTCGCTTTTAAATCTCTCAATTTTCGCAAACTTCATGAAACTAGCCTTACTGTATAGATGCGTCAGCTTTCCTGGAGGTCAGATCCAGCTCTGACGTACTTCATTAACGATCGCAGACAACAGGTTGGTCACATTCATAGCTGTGTATATAATTATCGTGTACCAATGTCTATCATATGTAGTTATGTAAGTCAATTTCATCAGTTGTCCCCTGAATTGATTGTGACGTCATTCGTTCTTTTGTTTAGGTAACAATTATGGGAGTTTGTTATCTTTGGTTTGCAGGGTTGAGGCCGACACAGAGACTGGATGAAAGCGGTGTACTGTGTGTTGGTGGAGTCACGCCCTTCGGACTAATTTTTGTGATGATGTTTTCTTTCTCTGCCATCATATACCTAGCCTTTTCCCAACTATGTTGGGGTCGGCTTCCAGTCTAACCGGATGCAGCTGATTACCAATATTTAACATGGGGCGACTGCCTCTATCTTACCTCCACAACCCAGTTAGTACTGGGTAAAACCCTTAATAAGACTGGTTGTCCAACTTTCGGGCCACTAATTACCTGTAATGATTATCAAAGATCTACAAATGAGAGTCGCGACCAACGGCTTCACGTGCTAACCGAGGCATGGAGGAAGCTCGGTATCATCCATGGACCAACTAAGGCTCGCTCGGCTTAACCTAAAGATTGATCCGAGCGGTTATTATTATTTAGCCCCGACACCAACAAGTAGAAAAAAAGGCTAGGCAGATGATGATGACATTAGTACAATCGACCATGCGAAGTAAGGTCGTGTAAATACTCGTATTCTATAAATCTATAGATATAAGTAAACAGAACGGTTCACTGATTGCTTAATCGATGGTTTTCCCATCAGAAATGTACCGATCATAACCGTTTGTGACAATTTGTAATACCTTTCTGGAAATTGATTTGAAAACTTTTGGAAGGTAATTTTACGGAATGAGAAGTTCTTCCACTGAAAAGATTAGATAATATTATGGGAGTTCTATTTTCAACCGTTCAATAATTTATTTATTTATTTATTTAAACTTCATGTACAATAGTGATACATAGGCGGACTTAATGCCACAAGGCATAAGCAATAATTCCTTTGGGAAAGGATATCTTAGACTCCTGTAGTATTTTCGTTGAACAAACGACATAAGAATAGAATGGTACGGCAAAGAAATAGTGATTTGTATGGCTCCAAATTAAAAACTTACTGTTCCAAAAATTAAAAAAAAACATTTCAAAGAATTACTTGTAGACGAATGTTAGTCCTGTCTGTGCAGGATTTCTTAAATTATATTTTTTTGTAATATCATCCTTATTATCCTCTGCTGTGTACTACATTTGGAGGCTATATTAAGGCAGAATGTACATGGATCCTATTATATAATTTAACAAATTTTTTTATGTACCTACATTCGAAGCAAATAAAGACCCAAAAAAGATAAGAAAAGAAGAAGAGAAGAGAAAAAAAAAAGAAAATAAGAAACAAAGAGACGACATTCTATTCTATAGAATGGATATGTCGTAACCAAATCAGTCAGGAAGTTAACAGCTAGAAAATGACAAGGAATAGACAAGACAATATCCGCTTTCACACCCATTCGTATTTTTACAACGATTTTCAACACAAATATTGGATTAAACATACGATTTTCGATACAGTATGACCACTTCCATGTGCAGTTCAAGGCGACGCTACCTGTCAAGAAAAAATGCATTGGTATGTCAAACTTGGTACATTTAGTTTGTTTGTGTACAGATAAGTTGGTTGAAGTGCAGTCAGAACAGTTCTATATTTTTTTTACCTTTTCTGTTATCGTTATCAATGTGTAAATAATGTCACTCACTTCAGCCAACTTATTTGTGCAGGTGGAAAAATCATCTTCATTTCCAAATATCATACTTCTCTATTACTTGTCAAAATCAAAATCAAAGCATTTATTTCAAGTAGACCAGTTACAGGCACTTTTGAATAGTCGTAACAAAGACAACAATGAAATGTAGCTACAGTCCCAGTCACAAGGTATAAAAACTGTGAAAGTACTGTAGTTGCCCATTCCCTAACGTAGATCTCTATGGAGAAGAACGGGCAAGAAACTCCATGGACACTCTTTTAAATCAGTATACTTTTACAAAATCTTGGTTATATCATTTATTTTGAGATGGTACATTATGTGAGAGCTATGAAGCAAGATGTGTAGGTGCGTAAGAAGTGTCATCTCATCAGACACCTTTTATTATATTATCATCCTTCATACAGTCCATCGATCGTTTCTTTGGTCTTCCTCTACTTATTCTCTTCCTTCTAGGCGGTAATATACAGAGGTTAAGATAAATGTACCAAAATTGACATTTTCTTGCATTTTTTCTTGACAAGCAACGCGACCTTGAACTGCACAATTAAAGTGGTCATACTATAGCTGGATATAGAACATTTGTACGCATCACCACTGGTTCAGGCTATTTAGGGTAGTTAGATATAAAAGGTAGTTAGATAAACGTGAAAACGTGGTCACCATTAGTTACTACCGTCTAAAACATTAACCTAATTTGAATCTGCCAAAAACAGTAAAGGCAATAATCGCAGCATATTAAAGCATTAATAATGAATGAATACATTTGATCTATTATTCAGTTAATTGAATATATTATGCGGGACGTGGACGGTTGCCGGTTGGCGGAACATTTGAATAAACGTCAGGAGTCGCGGTCGCCATTTTGGATTCCTGGTTACGATACTTTGACGGGGGATTAGCGAGTTTTGATGATGGTGAGTTTTGGGATTAAAGATAGGTCATTTTTTTCAGATTTTTTGTCTTTCTATTTTGGATTCTACTCCTGCTGAGCATGAGATCCTGGGTCCGATTCCAGGGTCGGGCAAAGTGATATTGGGTTTTTCCATCAGGAATTTTCTCAGTCTCAGTCCTAGTTTGGATTTGTGTGCCTGGTTGATGGTAATAGGCTCGCCCCCAATTACAAGGGACTTAAAACATATTGGCGAAACGTGGGTGTACTAAAATTGGGTACACCTATGTCTATTAGACGTGATGTTATGTAAGTGTTTGGGTGTATCACTATATTAAACAATTACGATAGTAAATAAAGCAAGCGCAAGCTGTTGACTTTTTTCTTTTTTTGTTTCGTCCTGTTGAATTTATAGTTTATTGTTTTGTCATTTTGTATGATGCACGTCAAGTCCCTGCGACAAATAAATATTTTTTCTTTCTTTCTTTAATCACTCCTCAACGATGAATATTTTGATGAATGAACAAAGTACAATTAAAAAATTGTATTGAGGATATTTTGTCATCATTTTACGAGATCAAAGACTCTTCCGTTTTTAAAATAGATAAACAATTAATATTGCTAGAGACGATGTGTTATAAACTGCCAAAGTCTAGGGCATTGAGCATATGAGCCGCTTTCCACAATTTATCTATAGAAGGTTGCCCGCGTCCTTCATCCGCGCGATTTATTAGATTACGTCCCTATTTGAATCGGATTTTTTGTTAACAATTTCATGGGTTATAATTTTTTGTACGGAACCCTAATCTAAAGCCTAAGTTGTTCATTATAACATCTCCCAAAATTGCCCCAGCCGTTTCGGAGATTAGCTGGAACAAACAAACACAGAGACAGAAAAAAAATGATTATTTTTGTAATAAGTACCGATGTATACTTTCAAATGCATTCAGTAAAAAGCTCTTGTTTTGAAATTACAAACGGATACTTTAATTTTATTTATGTGAATGTATGTTAAAGATAAAGATGCATTCATTTGTATAAACATGTGTGACATGATACGTAGTTATGCATATATGGATGGAAACGAGTTTAGGATTGCTAGTTCAACATGTTTTCATTGGAAATTATAAATTAAAAAATAATTAAATTTAGAATTTAAAGATTGAATTGTTTAGATTTACACATACATTTCAAAACGTTAAAGTTCGCCCTGTTACTGCTGTTTATTTTCAAGCACATTTGAGTTACATTATACTTCAAAACTCCAGTACCTGATAGGACATCACCAGTTTACTTAACCTCGCTGCGATCTAAGCCAACGTAGGTGGGCCGTTTCCTCATTATCCTGGCTGCAATCATCTGTTCTAGTTCCTTCCTCTCCGTGCGGAGTCTGCGCCGCGATTGAAGGAAATCCTTCGCTTATATTATTGGACATTGTTATGACATGCAATAGTTATAGTGTGTGAGTATCTGTAAGCTCGTATAATTTATGGAATAGCTGAGTTGTTGGCATGATTATTTAAATGCTTAAAAACGACGGCACCACCAACCTATCAGAGAGTGACGAAACGTAACCGTACATCAAAGCATACACTGACGGGGAGCAGCATCAGGTAAGTGCAACTGTTTCTGACCTAGATTTCTTGTGGTGGAAAGCCATGGATATGAGGTCTAGATGGAACTTGCGTACAAAGCGGGTTCACTCTCGAAAGCCAACTCCATTTTTAACCGATTTCCAAAAAGGAGGAGGTTCTATGTTAGTGTGTTATCATCATCATTATTCTGCCCTTATCCTGATATATTTGGATTCGACGCAACATAGCTGGCTGTGTATGTTTTTTACATATTTTATTTGATTCTTGGGAATGTGTTTCCAAGTTGTTCCCATTTAAATATGATGATGAGTAGCGGAGATAAAGAGTGGAATTCCTTAACGGTCGGGATTTTATTTTTTAAACCATTAAAAAGTGCAAAATAACCTGATTATCGGATGTCGGTAAAAAATTAAGAAGCAACAAAAGTCACCGACTTCTGAAACTAAAGTTATTTTGCACTTTTTAAAGATTTTTTGGTAGTAGGTTTTTTTTCATCAAACATGAATGGTGAAAATTTTCACTTAATTTACTAGCTATAAGAGATGTCCAAAGGATAAGAAAGGCTAGTCCTAATAGAGTACTAGATGCTAAATTGGCGTGTATTCCATAATAACTAGGATTCCTGTTAACCCCTCCAGCTGATATAAAATTGCTTTCTAAGAATGAGTTCAAGAGAATACTACATAAAATAGGGCATGAACTCACGACCTCTTGCTTTCCAGTCCAACGCTGTAGCCGTTGGGCTATAGCCACTTTTATTGTTATTACGTTATGACATAACAGTTGTATGTGGAAAATCAGAATGCCTGAGAGATATTTCTCGACGGCATGTAAAGCCAAGTCAGAGGCCCATGAGTGACATAAAAACTCTGTCACCAGGTTAGGCACTAATAAACCACACGATAAGGAAGAAGAAGTAGTATTTCATGACATTTTCATCTGTCTAGCCTTTTCCCAATTACGTTGGAGTTGACTTCCAGTCTAATCGGATGCAGCTGAATACCAGTATTTTACATGGAGCGACTGCCTATCTGACCTCCAAAACGTGTTAATTCTGGGTAATAAAACACCACTTGGTAAGACTGATTGTCAGACTTTCGGGCTGACAATCATTAACGACTGTCAAAGATCTACAAATAACAGCCGGGACCAACGGCTTAACGTGCTTTACGAAGCACGGCGGAAACTCGGTATGTAATGGGTGGTCACCCTTCCACGGACCAACCTAGTCAAGTAAAGCACGTTGGAAACTCGGTATGTAATGGGTGGTCACCCTTCCACGGACCAACCTAGGCAAGCACGGTTTAACCTGAAGATCGACCCGAGCGGCTGTTATTATTTCGACACGAGCTCTTCCTTAGTATGTCATGACATATTAGTGAACCATTTATCAGTAAAAAAGGCCCATGTTATTACATAGGCCTTCAATTTTACTGGTACCCAGGGGGGTATCAGTAAAATTGAAGGCCCCTTTACCCCTTTTGGGGTCGAGTCTATTGCCACAAAGCGGGCACAAATTCAGACTCTGTAGCTGCTCCTGAGATATTTCTGATGGGAAAACCCAATAACATCATGCCCGACTTGGGAATCGAATCCAGGACCTCATGATCAGCAGCCGCGGTTGCAACCACTAGACGAATGAAACAACTGCTTTATGAAGCTAGTTAAATCGCAGTTTAACGTTAATTTTATGTCGGAACGAAATACATAATATGCGAAACTTCTTAGATCACAACACTTCATAGGTAATTCTAAATAGTATGTTGTATTAATGCAGTATTTCCACAGAATATAAATAAACCTAGATTCCATGTTGCAAACCACTGCCATTAAACATTTCTGGGAAAAGTTTAAAAAAAGTTATTCGGCCAACCTTTGAGTCGATGGACTCATAAACTTGAGTCTTGGATGGCTACCAAATTGTATAAGACGAATAAAATGATGTATGAAGAAATATTTTCTTCCTATGTATTTTAGCTGATAGTACTCCGAACACCGAGGTTATGATAAGCCATTGGAAACGCCTATGTCTAGTAGATAACTACATAACATAATATTTGTAATCCCCGAATGATTACGCAGAGGTGTAACTAATAGTACACCACCCTCATTTCACCAGTTACGTCCAAGTCTCGTGTAATAGGGGGCGAGCCTATTGCCATTAATCGGGCACAAATCCAAATACCGTGGCTATTACTGAGAAATTCCTGATGGAAAAATCCATAACTCTTTGCCCGACCTGGAAATCGAACCCAGGACCTCATGCTCAGTAGTCGCGGTTGCGAACCACTAGACCAACGAACCAGTAGATGCCAAAATGATAATAATATATTTAAAACAAGCCATGGACACCTTTTGAAGACCAAAATAAAAAATATCTCTGTTTGTTTAAAAAAAGTAAATAATGATGGCGAGATCTGGAGGTGAAAATAATGAACAATATCTATATGTCAGATCCGGTCATTAGTAAGAACATAAAATGAATCGTAAGCGCGCCAGTGGTGGCATAACGCGACCTGTTTACCAGTCTACCCACACCACAGCGTGCTTCTATAGAGCCCTGACGAGCTCAAGGCGAGGACGACAGTCAATGTCTGATCGCGGAGGAGTTGAGTCGTCTTGGAACTGTACCCGATTCATTGTGCCCCGTGTTATTGTGTTAAATTGTAATTTCAAGTAATTTGTTAGTTTAATAGAAACAGTGTATCGAACCCATAGTATTTTCATTGCACAAACCCATCGTCTGCCCACATGATGTACGAGCCTAACGGAATAAATCCTGACATATCCAACATATAAAATGACTCAATTTAATTCTATACTAATATTATAAAAAGGTATTTGTTTGTAAGATTGTATGTAGGGGACAATCGTCGGAACTAGTGATCCGAATCTGAAAATTCTTTCTCTAACGGGAACCTACATTATCCCCGGGTGTTATAATAGGCTACATTTAAAACGTTCAATAGCGGGGGCGTTCGTTTTAGGATAATCTTACATGCCATAGATTATGAGTTACCACTTTCTTAAGTACAGGAACTACTGAACAAAGTACGTTACAGTACAAATAGATCTTGGTTAAAAATAGAAGTAATTGAAATACTGATGTTTGTCGAATATCATACAGAAAGTCATTGACAGGATTATTTTTAAAATCGGTGTAAGTTTAAAGAGGAAGCGGTTTGAATTTTTATCAACAACTAGTTGGAGGAGCTCGTGGCTAAATAACAACAGCCGCTCGGGTCGATCTCTAGGTTAAGTCGTGCTTACCTAGGTTGGTCTGTGGATGGGTGACCGCCCATTACATACCGAATTTCCTCCGTGCCTCGGAAAGCACGTTAAGCCGTTGGCCCCGGCTGTCATCTGTAGATCTTTGACAGTCGTTACAGGTAGTCAGTGGCCCAAAAAGTCTGACAACCAGTCTTACATATTACCATATTTCCCAGTACTAAATGGGTTGTGGAGGTCAGATAGGCAGTCGCTCCATGTAAAATACTGGTATTCAGCTGAATCCGGTTAGACTGGAAGGCGACCCCAACATAGTTGGGAAAAGGCTAGGCAGATGATGAACTAGTTGGGCCATGCGTTGCAACGCCTTTTCTTTTTTTGTTCAGAAACTTTTCTTGGCGGATGCAAAATTTCGTCAAAATCGGTTAAGTAGTTTAGCAGTCTATAGACGTCCAGACAAAGAGACATGGATTTTTATATCTTCTTAAATATAAAAATCTCGTGTCGCGGCGTTTGTGGTCGCACTCCTCCGAAACGGCTCGACGGATTTTTATGAAATTTTAATGTATATTCGGTAGGTATGAGAATACGTCATAAAGTATATTGCACACAGCTAATTTCACACGGAAGAAGTTCGCGGGGCACAACTAGTATAATTATATAGATTTTCCATCTGCCTTCCATATTTCACTACGTTTTCCTAATTAAATAAGATTACTATTTTTACTTTGAAGTTTATACTGAAAAATCTTATTTTTAAAGTCGTTGGTGACTGATGGAATCACAACTTTGTAAATAAATTATATTGCAAGAGCAACGGATGGGACAGGATGAAACGAAAAGCGGTTAACTAAATAGCATGATTCTAAAAAACTGATCGCATGAAAGGTTATAGGATTAGTAAGGGAACTCACTTTAATTTTCGAATTTATTTTTATTACCTGTTGTTATAGCGGTAACAGAAATATTACGGATCATGAGATATAGCCCGCTGACAGACAGACAGACGAACGGGTAGACGGACGCGACAGTCGGACAGTGGAGGCTTAGTAAAAGGGTCCCGTTGATTGACCCTTCGGGTACCTAAAAATGCTTTGTTTTTACTGTTCAATAAATACAATCGCAGCTTTCATTCGTCGTAAACCGAACTGCCATCACTCATAGCCTAAGATAAACTTCTTCGCCCCCGCTTATCGCTCCACACTTGGACCACAGAACTCAAGCTCGTAAAAAGCATCCATGATTTATTGGAATATAATTTTAATGCCACATGACGTTCGTAATTCAAATTTGACGTTTACGTAACAACGTAAAATCATATACTGAAAATGATATACCGGTACTAATCTTTACTTAGTTGAAAAATTGGGTTCATCGCTCTGGTTACCGGTTTATGGGTAAGAAAGTGCCTATTATAAATTTTTATTATGTTTTCTACTCTACTTTATTTCGTAAGAAACTCAAAAGTTAATTGGGGTGGAAAATTTTCATATGAAGCGTAGCCGTCTACCTAACTTCCGCCATTTTAATTTATTTTCAAAATGTACGTATAAAACCTGTATCAATCAACAGCTGGCATCAAAACACAAGTATGGTCTCTGACAACATCTTCTAAAACGTCACATTTCCGAAATACAGCTTGTATTTCGAAAATGTGGCGTTTTTTTTATCAGAGTTTCTCTAATGGCGAAGATTGTAACTTTGATGTCGTATACAGGGTGGGTAACAAATCGTGAATCAAACGAAACAGGGCGATAGTTGGGGTTATTTTCAGTAAAAAAAAATCTCTGTGGCACAGCCCTAACTTGAACTCCTTAAAAGTTATGACTATTTGAGTGTTTTAAGAAAATACCAAAATTATTAATAAATAGACAAAACCGACCGCATTTAACCATTTTATTTATTGTTTTAAAATAGGTAGTTGTTTCTAAGAAATGTATCATCACTACTAAAGTGCTTCTATGAGAGTGAATATGTTGTAAGTCTCACAAAAAAATACTTATTACTTTAGAACATTACTGTCAAAAAAAATACTATAAAAAAATACTGTTTTGTTTGATTCACGATTTTTGACACACCCTGTATAACTCGGAAACGTGACGCTTTAAAAGATTTTGTCCCATACATTACATATTTGTATAGACAGCTCTTGATTAATACAGGTACAATGTAATATTTTGAAAATAAAATAAAAACGGAAGTAAGGGGAGGACAAATAATTCAAAACCCTTTTACGGTTGACCAGCTACGCTCCACTGTCGTATAATACCTGTTAAGTCCTATAACTAATCCTCGTGCCATTTGTGGAGATGATGGCAGTAAAACCTTTTCAGGGTTCAATGTGGAAATCGGAATAATATACGTATACATGGTGAAAGGGACACCGCCGCTAAAACGGTTAGCAAACAGAAATTTTGCTTCGATAATTAAAAAATCAATCAGCTGTTCCGTACATTTTGACCGTGTGGGTAGGTTTTTTTTTTTAATAACCGTCTAAAATCAAAATCAAACCATTTCTTCATGTAGGCCAGTTACAGGGGACTGACCGACTTTCCCCAACACAAGTATTATCAATTACTTACTGGGGATGTCTCATTAAAATCTATGTAACTACTTTTGGGACAAATTAACATTTTTACTTTACTTTTACAGGCACTTTTGAATTGTTGAAACAAAGACAACAATGACATGATGCTATAGTCCTAGTCACAAGGCAAAATAGTGAAAGTTCTGTAGTTGCCCATTCCAAAGCGTAGATCTCTATGGTGAAGATCGGACAAGAAACTCCATGGACACTCTATCAGAATATAAAAAAACCTTGGTTCCATTATCGTTCCTGTTGAGATGGTGCATTATGTTGAACGATGTAGTAAGATGTGCATAATGTGTGTGATTTAGCTCGTGGCTAAATAACAACAGCCGCTCGGCCTCGGGTCGATCTTTAGGTTAAGTTGTGTTTGGCTAGGTTGGCCTGTAGATGGGTGACCACCCATTACATACCCAGTTTCCTCCGTGCCTCGGAAAGCAAGTTAAGTCGTTGGTCCCGGCTGTCATTTGTAGATTTTTGACAGTCGTTGCAGGTAGTCAGCGGCCTAAAAAGTGTGACAAACAGTCTTACCAAGGGGTATCGTATTACCCAGTACTAATTGGGTTGTGGAGGTCGGATAGGCAGTCGCTTCATTTAAAATACTAGTATTCAGCTGCATCCGGTTAGACTGGAAGCCGACCCCAACATAGTTGGGAAAAGGCTAGGATCTGCCTAGCCTTTTCCCAGATGTAGTAAGATGTGCACGTTAAAAGTGTCCATAGTAAAGACAAAAAAAATATTAAATCAAAAATAAAACAATTAATACAACAAAAAAACTATGTTCAGCAACTATGTTTTGTAAGTAAGAGTTCAGAATCATCATCTGCCTAGCTTTTTCCCAACTATATTGGGGTCGGCTTCCAGTCTAACCGGATGCATCTGAATAGCAGTATTTTACATGGAGCGACTGCCTATCTGACCTCCACAACCCAGTTAGTAATGGGTAATACGATACCACTTGGTAAGTCTGGTTGTCAGACTTTTTGAGCCAGAGTTCAGAATGTTGAACTGAATACATGGTAGCCGTTTCAGCGTCAGTGTTCCTTCCACCCTATACAACATTAGTTTTTGTATATGCGAAACCTGAAACACGTGTCTAGTATTTTTATGTAAAGAATCTATGTACACAATTTCAAAACTGTAACATGAAAAATCACAAAGTTGGCATGTTCTGTTACCTAGTTGTCGGCACAAAAACGTGGTCACCACGCTGCGCACCCGCGCGCGCGCCTCCAGCGTCGTCTTGAGCTCATTGATAATAATAATTTACCAGTAGGTACCTAAATGATTGCGATAGTTACTTAGTGATTACTGATTCTGAAAAAAACTATATTCAGGTTTCGCATATACTAAAAATTATGTTGTATATCGGTCGCCTACTTTAATTTCTTGTAAGCTTCTTGTCTAGTTTTACGAATTCCTTTCCTTTTCCAATAGTGAATCTTTAAGCTGCTCAACTTCTTCGACGAGATTCTAGATTCCAGAGCCCAGTCATGAATCTAAACTTAAAACTATCAGATTTGAACGCAATCTCGACTGAAATCTAGTTGGAAATCGAGTTTCAGATTCAGAGCGAGCGCCTTTCTAGAATATTGTCAGCATGAAGCCGGGCAAGCTGAGCCGGTATGAATGAGGCAGCCCAATTGTTGTGCAAGACTGGTTTTATATTTCTGTACGGGAATCGAGTTGAGAAGACTGAATAATTAAACTTTCAGATACGTGGAGAGCCTTACTCCTTGCATAATCAGGATATAATGTTACTGGGACACTGGTGAGGGAGGGCTGTAATCCAACACGCGGCCACAGTACGGGTTGGTGGATCCCATATGCCTTCGAAGTTTTGGTCCCAGGACTTGCCAGTTTCCTCACGATGTTTTCCTTCATCATTTTGAGAGCAGTAGTGATGAAATATATTACGCTAAGTCGTGTCTAAATTCGAACCCATGGCAAGAAATAGAAACCTATTATTACATAAATAGAGTTCCTTTTTCATGCAATTTCCTCGAATTCGACCCTTCGTTATTCTTATCCAACCTGAAATGACGCACGACATCTTTTCTACGATTTCCATTCGTAACCATTGGGAAATAAGTTATAAATAATTTTCATTAATTATAACTTTCTGAAGTCGTATTAATCAAGGCCTTTGCTTAATTTGTCCTTTTTCTTTTGTACTGGTATGGAGACCCTTTGTGGTTATGGGACTTCTATAAAAGTTGTATGACGTAAAGAAAAATTCATGTTCATTGGTGTCAGAAAAGTGTCTAATAAGCTTCGCAGGTTACGCGATGCAGAGGCTGAAATGGCTTCAACAACGCTAAGGCTAGAATATATAGATTATAAGAGAGTAAAAAGAACTGCCCATAGATTGCTTACATTAATTGTATCCGAACATAGATTGTTCGGATACAATTAATGTAAGCAAATCGATAGATAGTCTAAAAAGTAGGTTTTCCCCGTAAAGATAATGTCTAAAATACCTGGCCATCAATAAAGTTTCCTACAAACAAAACTAGCAAACAGATAAATCGAGATCTGATTAAATAACACTACCAAACAAAACATAACATTTTCCACATAATCCTCGAATGTTTTTCTTATCATCGCACCCTAAAAGTACAAATCTTTGTCCCAAATCGCAATGTTAAGATAAAAAACTTCCAACAATTCGTAAAAAAACTTGTAACAGTAATAACGTAGTAAAACTTTTTACCCGCTCGATTGAACTCGAAGATGGCTCACAATGGGTTTCGATTTAAGATGGTGGCTTTCCCGCGCTTTCTTATGTCAAACGTAATGCGTGCGTTCTTCTTGCTTTGGTGGAATTTTTTCGATGTTATTTTTTTTGTTTTTGACGTGTTGAAGTATTTTGGGCGTGTAAGTGGGAAGTTGCTTGAGTGAGCAGACTTTGTATTGCAATTCTATTGGTACTTAGGTAATAGTAATAAGAGTGAACTCAAATGTCCCTTAGCTTAATAACTTTTAATTTTATTACTAGTGCTGTTACCTGGGGTTTCGGTCACATTTAGGTCTGCAATTGTCTCACAGGAACTACTGGGATAAAAAGTATCCTATGTCCTAGCATAGGTCGTGGTGTACCCATGGGACAAACATCAAATCCGTAGCTGTGAAAACGTGAGATGGTAACAGACGGACGGAGTTTTTTCCGAATTTTTAATATTTATCTGGAAAAGTCTGAATTAATCTAAAAGTATGAAATCTCTCATTGTTTTTCATATTATTTTGTTCAATTTCCTAAATGGTAACATTTTCTGTACCTTTCTTCTTTTCTGTATTTAGAGTGTACATAAATTGTTAAATAATTAAATAAATTGGAGGAGCTCGTGGCTAAATAATAACAGCCTATCTTTAGGTTAACCCGCGCTTGCCTAAGTTGGTCCGTGGACACCCATTACATACCAAGCCGTTGATCCCGGCTATCATTTACAGATCTTGAGGTAGCCAGTGGCACGAAAGTCTGACAACCAGTCTTGCCAAGGGGCATTGTATTACCCAGTACTAACTGGGTTGTGGAGGCAGTCGCTCCATGTAAAATACTTTTCTTCAGCTGCACCCGGTTAGACTGGAAGCCGACCCTAACATAGTTGAGAAAAGGCTAGACAGTTGATGAAATAAGCATAATCAGCCTTTTAATGTTCCCACTGCTGGGACACAGGACTCCTCTCTATGAGAGGGAATGGTCTATAATCCACCACGCGGGCCCAGTGCGGGTTGGTAGATGTCACATATCTTCGATTTTTTTTTAGTTATGAGTCCCTCATGATGTTTTCCTTCGCCGTTTGAGAGCACTGATGATGAAATAACTTACACAAAGTAATGCGCTTGGCTGGGTTCGAACCCACGACTTACTGCTCGTAAGTCGGGGTCTCCACCACTGGGCCACAGTTGCTCTCTGATGAAATAAACGATAACATAGTTACAAAAGTTACCAAATTCGAATTAGCAACAGCTAAAGCCACATCTCCAGACTTCGGAACAGTAAAAGATAATAAATCTAGATGTTTTACAGACGCAGAACACCCTTAGGCCCGATAAATTTATTGATGTAGAACGCACAAAGTTTAGGAAGAATTATTGGTCTTTTGGCACAAATATCTCTGAACGAGGACCGAAAATGCTTTATTCAAACATAATAATGAATTAATAGAATCTTTAACTTGACATAACATCAGGCCTGTAATTCTCGAAGGGTAAGATGGACCGTTAAGTAAACTCACATTTTGCCAGTATTAAAATGCACTATAACCAACGACTGGGTAAAAATAGAGATTCCAGGCTGTTACCAAGAAATTCTAGATGGATAAAACCCAATAACCATGCTCAAAAATACCGCTCGTGACTAACTGACTTAGATCTACGAGGAAGTCATTCTCCTTGCAGCAGTCACCTGCTTTCTAGACATTTGTCATCCTTCACACAGTCCGTCCATCGTTTCTTTGGTTTTTTCCCTTTCTCTTATAACCATCCACATTCATAGTCAACTAGACGAACGAAGTAGTCATTAAATATAATTACACTAGCTCGGAATCTATGTCTGGTATAAATGCTAGTTCTTAAAAGCAAATACCATTTATAATTACGAATACATTATGCTATGATATAGGATTGTGTGTCCATTACTATGTCTTCCCACGCGACGCTAAATGTCAGCTGAGGGAATGGATCACTGCAGTGTACACCGACTTAGTGATGCACGGTCCAATCCGATTCTTTACAGTATCGATAAAACAAGATGCAATACTCCGATACTGATCGGATCGATAAATGCTGAGATCATTACAATAGTCGGTATCGGAAGGAATGGATTTAAAGGTCATAAAGTCCATCCAAAGATTGTCTGCAAGATATCGCCATCAGTGATAAGACCATAGAATTAACAATATTGTGAAATAGCTGTATTTCAATTTGTGTGTGAAATAAAGAAGGTGGAGGTGTTATTCTATCTTTTGTCCTAAATTCAGCGATCACTCAAATCAAAAGAATACAAAAGGAGGACATAAAAGGATTACATAATATTTTTTTCTGGAATTTTGCCAAAACTCTTAGACAGATTAATAAGTATGACACAATACTTGTATCCCGTAGTTGGATGATACAATACGATTCGATATTTCGAGAATTTAACCGGAGGCATTCGATACGAATTTCCGATCCGGATGTATCGATAAAAATGCAAGTACCGTGCATCTCTCTAACTGCGTTTTATTGTTCAATATGATGCCATTCAAGTTCATTTGCCTTTTAAGGTATTAGAAATGTGGTTGGAATCGGCAATAATAACGAAAATTAAGAGCCAAAAGCTTGCGTGGATGACAGTTTTGCTAGATCAGATCAGGTCGTAAAGTTTTAAAGCTTCCTCAGTCTTTGGAGTTATTGGCCACGGTCACTAAGCTTGGCAAAAGTATTTGTAGTTTTGGAGTGTCGAAAGGATACTGCTATTCTGCATATTTCCATTGAAGCTTGTACAGATCGAGAGCGTATCTATACTGACTCAAAGTAAAACCAACATGAATGTGGAATTTTGGAAATGACTTGTTGAAAATCGATTAAATTGATTTTATTGATTAAAAAAAGTATATTTTTTGTCTGTTGAACTCACTGCCTGCTACCCACCCTGTTTCCCTATCATTATAATCTAGATCTCTTAAGAGTTCAAGTAGATCGGTTTCTTCTAGGCAAGCGTGTTCCATCCTAGGTCGCGTCATCGCTTCACATCAGGCGAATTGCGGCCAAACGCAAGCATATGTCGTATTTCGTTACGTTTTCGTTGGTTTGCGTCAATTCTATTCAATTTTTTACTTTTCCCAACAAAACAAATAGACTGATTCGCATGCTTGTATTTAGCGTACGCGATGTTTGTGTGACGTCTGCACGCGTAGTATGACCACCGTAGAAACGGGCTTTGTCGACGGAAGAATCGACAAAATGATAGATTTCTTTTTTGTTGGACTGTCATCGTGATCGCTGTCCATTGATGTTTGATTTTCGAACTAGATTTAAGAGCGTTAACGTCTTACGGCATTTCATTTAAACTATCAAGTGATTTTATTTATATTTATATTTATATTTATTTATTTGCGTTCTACAAGGTAAAAACATGGTGTTTTACAAAAGGCTTAAAGCTAAGAGCCGTTGTAGACCCCGTCGGGGCACAGCAAAATTTTGTGTAATTTGTACAATCTTAAACTTAAAATTAAAATATACTTGAAACCAAACAATCACATTCGCGATGAAAAAAAAAAAAAAATATATATATATAATAATAATAATCAATCAAAATTCAATCAAAAAAGACAATATACTTAAAAGTTAAAATGTCAGTCGTACAAAGCTAAAAATTAAAATAAAATTATACATGAAAACTTAATAATTGCATATAATCCACAAAACACAATAATAACATAAAATTAACAAACAACTAAAACATATAATTCTTATTATTTGGTAAGCAGCTAGCTATTTCTTATTACGTTAAACTAAATAATCTTCTTGATAAATATGTTTATATTTACTTATCATCTTTCATTCAAGTATTCGTTCACATTATAATAGCTTTTGTTTATTAGGAATAATTTTAATTTATTAATAAAGATGTTGTATTTATTTAAATTTCTTATTTCTTTCGGTAACTTATTATATATTTTAATCGACATAACATAAGTACTCGATGAATGAATTTTTAATCGGGATGTAGGTATGTTTAATCTATTCTTATGTCTTAAAGCAATTTCAGTTTGTATGTCTTCTCTTTTTGTGTAGAAATTTGGATATTTACGCACAAATTTACAGATCTCAAAGATGTAAAGGCACGGTAGGGTTAAAATTTTTTGTTCTTGGAAATGAGGCTTGCAGCTATCTGTTTGTTCAATATTTACTAGAATCCTAATAAGTTTTTTTTGTAGGGTGAATAGTGTGGGCGAGTCTGTACTATTTCCCCATAATATGACACCGTATTTAAGCCATGCATAGGCGTATGCGTAATATGTTACCAAGGCAGTTTTTATATCTGTAGTTTTTTTAATTTCCCGATGGGCGTATGAGAATTTTGATAATTTTGCTTGTAATTTTTGAATATGAGACTTCCAATTTATGTGTGTGTCTATGTCTATTCCTAATAGGGTGAATTTATTAACTGTTTCTAATTTGTAATTATTAAAACTGAAGTTTATATTTATAGGTTTTTTTTGTCGTGGGTGGAACGTCATTATTTTTGTCTTATTGTAGTTTATTTCTAGGTTATGTTCCATCATCCAATAAGTTGTAGCGTCAAGTATTGAATTTAATTTATCATTAAGGTTGAGATTAGTTTCACATGAGGCAACAATAGATATATCATCCGCAAACAAAACACAAGTTTCACTAATATGCTTCGGGAGGTCATTGATGTAGACTAAGAAAAGGAAACAGCCTATTACACTGCCCTGTGGGATTGAAGCGTTTATTGGTATGTTTTCAGATCGAAACGATTCTATTTCGTTAGTTTTTTGGTTAAAAAATTCCAATTCCACTAATTGCTCTCTATATTGTAGATACGACGTGAACCATTCGTGACATTTACCGCGGATTCCTATGGCATAAAGTTTGTTTAGTAAGATGTTAAATTGTACTCTATCGTAAGCTTTCGTCATATCCAGCAGTAATCCTATTGCATATTTTTTGGAGTTAATAATATCGAGGGCTTCTTGTATGTATTTATAGACGGCAAGGGTTGTGGATCGGTTTTTTCTAAAGCCATTTTGACAGTCATTAAATATGTTGTATCTTTCACAATAAGCGTAGACACGGTTGCACATGGCTTTTTCAAATAATTTTGATGCAGATGGTAGGAGAGCGATTGGGCGGTAGTTACTTGGGTCAGTTTTTGAATTTTTCTTATGTATTGGTTTTACAAGGGCCTTTTTTAAGAGGTTGGGAAAAACGCCTTCCTCGAAAGATTGATTAATTAGTTTGTAGAATGGAAGAGTTAACTCATCTGCGCATTGTCTTAGTAGTGTAGGTGGAAGTTCATCAACGCCATAGCTTGATTTATTTTTTAAATTTTTTATTAAGGCATTCACCTCGTAGGGATCTGTTGGGCTCAGAAAGATCGAATTCTCCGTTGTAGACATGATAGGTGTTACTTTTCGTTTACTGCCAGTTGAGCTCGTACTAGTTTTCCCAATTGAAGCAAAGAAATCATTGAAGATGTTAGCTACCTCTTTGGGCTCCGAAGTCATATTATTATTGTTTGTTTGTATAGTTATATTCTGTTTTTCGCGTCTCATTTTTTTGTTTGTCCGTTCATTTATTATACCCCACATTGTTTTTACTGTATTGCTTGATTTCATCATTTTATGTTTAAAGTGTTGTTTTTTTGCTGTCACTACAGTTTTCTTTAGTATTTTTTCATACTTCCTATAGTATTTTATTAATATAGGGTTTTTTGTTTTGGTAACTAGTATCTTCAATAGTCTTTTATTTCTGCAACAGGTTTTTATACCTTTTGAGAGCCAATATTTATTATAATTGGTTTTTAATATGTATTTTTGTAATGGGATACATTGATTTAGGATACTAATTAGGATTTCGTTAAACGCTTCATAATTTTCATTAATATTCCTTTCAGCCGTTATTATATCATTCCAATTTATTTCGTGCAATTTTGATTTAAATTTTAACATATTTGTATTGTTGAATCGCCTTTTTGTTGTGTACCAAATTATTTTCTTTGTTTGCTTAGGTAATTTTAAATGTAAAATAATACTATTGTGATCGGAAAAGCCCAACTCTTCTACCGTTGTGTACATATCTTTATATACGAAGTTTGTGAATATGAGGTCTAAACATGTTTTTGTAGTAGGTGTTATGCGTGTCGGGGTTTTTATGTGTTGTGTGAGTCTAAATTCATGCATGAGATTTAAGAATTGATTTGATTTTAAATTTCCAGGCAGGATGTTTATATTAAAATCGCCTCCTATAATAACATTAAGCGTAGAGTATTTCATGTTTACATATCTTAGAATTTTTTGAATTTGTTGATAGAATGTTTCTTCTTGTCTTTTGTTCCAATACATGGTTATAATTAAAAGATTTTCTTTAGGTAGTTCTGCAGCACATACCTCTAAAACATATTCTATAGACATGTCCGTAATGTCACTTCTCTGGATGCAGTCTATATGATCCTGAAGTAGGATACAGACTCCTCCTCCTGTTCGAGTGCTGCGGCAGTAAGATGCTGCGAACTTATATCTACAAAATTTAATAATGTCCAGCTTTTTTTGCGTAAGCCAGGTCTCCGAGATTCCTATGTATGTTAAATTTTCAGCAATGAAAGCTTCAAGAATATCCTGTTTATTGTAAAGACTTTGCAGATTCTGGAACATTATTTTAAATGATGTGTCGTTGTCAATTTTATTTACGAAATGTATAATTTTCAGTTTCATTCGTTATGGATGTACGGCAGAGTTGGTCAATATTGCTCATTGTTATTATATCATTTCCCTGGTAGCTCGAATTTAATTGTTGATTTTTCCTTTGGGTATCATTAATGTCGGTGGGTTTGGTGTTTTTTCCGTCTATATATAATTTGTTATTTCGAAATGACTAAACCGATTTTAATGAAACTTCGTACACATAAGCAGGATACATAAGTCTAAAGATTTGATAGAGAACGCTCTTAAGCGAAAGAAAAAAATCAATACAAAAATACACATTTTTAAAATTCGACTCGTTACTCATAAAACATTCGCATTTAGTTCCTCTATGGAGTTTTTATGCCTTTTAAAAGCCAACTGTATTCAGCACAGACAAAGTGGAGCAGTAAGGTTAAATATTAAATGAAATAAACTAGCACATTCTAGCATTCATTCACGTTTTGCAGAGAAACTAACTGAATAAAAATGTCGGAGATTTTTTGCTAAATGCTGTGACGTGACTTGTTTTTCCGAATGAATTTTTCGTTTGCTGAATTTTATGTTAAAGTAGCTTAAAAAATAATTACGTCCAAAGATTTTGGCTATGATAAATACGATATACCTACTTAGTACCTATGTTCATTATCTGCCTAGCCTTTCTCCAACTATGTTGGGGTCTCGGCTTTCAGTCTAACCGGATGCAGATAGGGACGAACGGCTTAGGCTGCGTTTCCACCAGAGATGAGGGAGGATGTGTTGCGAGAGCTGTGTGTGAAACTAACCAATAATATCGCTTCTTTTTAACAGCTTGAGGTATTATAGCTATGTGATTAGTTAGTTCCACACACATCCCTCGCTACGCATCCTCACTCATCTCTGGTGGAAACGCAACCCTAGCATGCTTTCCAAAGCGCGGCCGAAGCTTGGTATGGATGGTCACCTATCTACGAACCAACCTTGGCAAGCGTGGCTTAACCTCTAACATCGACGCGTGCGGCTGTTATTATTTAGTCAAGAGCTCCTCAGAGGCAGTTCAAATCACCAACAGCTTGGTTATTATTAGGAAGTTCTCAGTAGCTG
The DNA here is from genome assembly GCA_963576755.1 of Noctua janthina. NCBI lineage: Eukaryota > Metazoa > Arthropoda > Insecta > Lepidoptera > Noctuidae > Noctua > Noctua janthina. The sequence goes on along the minus strand of OY755075.1, from coordinate 10,697,304 downwards.
GTCGGATTTTCAAAGTTGGCGGTGCGATACCCCGATTTCTCGTAAACAAACGTAAAGCCGTTGGTCCTGCCCTTGATCTCTCTCCGGTCGTGTCGGATTCCCGTCCCATTAGATTTCAAGAGTGCACCTGTACTTGCTCACATACTTGAGTCCTATTTATATATATTTTGGTTAGCTTTCCCTGATAATGACTCTCATGACCGAAAACGATCAGGGAGACCATTATTCAACCACAATATAATCAGCAATTGATGATCAGTACAAAATAACATTGCGTGTTATAATGCCGAAGTAACGCGCTTCAAGGTAGCTGATGGAAGCTGGCTGATAGATGCGAGGATGGAGTAGAATTGCGTGCGATTGAAAAGCTCTAAGTGAGGACCTTCACCAGTGAAGGTGCCGGGGATCCGCTGGATGCGAGACGCATGGCACCGGTCAATGTGGCGACACTTGGAGGAGGCCTATCCAGCGGTGGACATCTTTCGGCTGAAATGATGGTGAATGATGAAAAGCTCTAAGTCAAACAGTGGACTAGTAGAGGCTGTTGATGATGATATTAATAATGTGGTCGAGTGCAGCTGTACTGACGACGGCTCAGTCGATCATAACAGACAACGTAGCAGAAGGCATAACAGGTTTCGCCGACGAGGTAGCCCTAGGAAACACTAGTATGATAACTGAGAAGTATTCTTGATAAATTGGTGAAATGGCTAGAAAAGACGACACAGAGAAGTGGCTCTGGTGGAGAGCCTAGCAGTAAGGCTGTAGGAACAGATGGAAAATATCTTCAAATTGTTCAATTAACAAAAGCCAAAGTTTTTGATTATTAAAACACTATTATTTCAACCTCGGCTGCCTCGTTGGTCTAGTAGCCGCAAGTGCAACTGTTCAGCATAAGATCTTGGGTTCGATCCTAAGGTCGGGCAAAGTGTGATTGTGTTTTCCCATCTGGAATATCTCAGTAGCAGCCACGGAGTTTGGATTTGTGCCTAGTTGATGGCAATAGGCTCGCCCCCTATTTAGTGTTGCCCAAATTCAGTCTTGGTCTTGCAGTCTTGGTCTTGTTCTTGCGTTTTTGCAAGACCAAGACCAAGAACAAGACCGCGTATTTTTAGCAAGACCAAGACCAAGACTGACCGTGCAAGACTTGAGCAAGAACAAGACATAGCCTGCAAGACTCTTGCGTCTTGCAGCTAGGACTTAGCGCTATTTCACTGAGTAGTTAGGTGTAACAGTTCGGTGTATAGGTAGGTACGCTTAGGAATTCTATGAGACGCAAAAAACTGTATCAAAGAATATGAAAAACTGGACCTATGCGCATTACGACTAATACCATAAACATAGCGAATAAAAAAATATCTATTAAAATCAAACTGAGTGCATGCATAGTTATGTTTTAACCATCGGCACTTTGATAATGCGGCATCAAAGGTTTTGTACTTACTTCTCAAAGAAATTTGCCGCTTTTCGGAAGTACATGGTTATGATACACGCGCCGGCGGCTTCTTTTGAAATCTAAAACAATCGTTGCCGCCACGCCGAAATCATAACATTTGTGACACTATTTGATTGCCGCCATGGGGCGTAGGTATACTCATGCAAAATAATTTCGAATTTTTTTAAGAGTACCTACAGGTGTTCCAAAGAATAAATAAGTTTCAGAGTGCTTAGAATGAAAATGAATACATTATACTGATCACGCAAGTAGTATTATGATTAGGATAAAATGGTAAGGATAGGTAGTAGATGTCATATTAATTCATTCTAGTAAGTATATATTATAATATTGATTACTTATATGGTTTTAAACTAATTACTTAGGTACTATTATTGTACATTTAGTCATTATATTTCTTAAGTTTTTACAAGAAAAAATAGCAAAAAAGTGTTCAAATATCACCCGTTTAATAAATATTGTAGCCACTTTTAAATATACTTGAAACGTGTAAAAAAATTCTACAAAACTAATAAAATAATATAAAAAGCGTAGGTACTTACCTACTAATAAAATAAAAAGCCTGCGATAAGAGTTTTGTATTACTTACCAGCCCGAATATCTCTGAGAGAGATGATGAGAGTAAGTATTTACTAGCTGTGCCCGCGACTTCGTCCACGAGGAATAGTAACTTTGGAGGTATAGTGACGTTCAGGACTTATTTATTTATTTTAAAACTTCTGTCATCAAACATACAAACGAACTCTTCAGCTTTATAATATTAGTATAGATGTACGCCAAAACATTCACTTATATGTAAAGAATAGTGATTGGCACTAATTCTATTTTATTCACGCGTCGCGTCTGTACAAGTAGGTAATATTTAGTGTGTGTTTGTACGCCGCACGCGGCATTGTTTGATTTGCGGCGGCATCCTTTTCATAGAGCCGGCACGTGGCGAGGCGGCGCGGTAGAAAGCAAGGAAACGTACTATAAATAAAGGAATTATTTTAATTCCAGTCATTTCCAATTGAGCTGTGCTTCGAGTCTAACTTAATAATTGTTTTTACTAATTCTCGTTGTTTTCTAAAAACGTATCACGTGTACAATTTAATATGAGTGACGAAGATTCAAATTATTCTAGTCCGAGTAACGAGAGTTTGAGTCACAGATCTAAAAGACCCAAAAGCAAATTTGAGGAGTTTTTCGAAATAATTCATGCATCCCAAACTGCCTTCTGTAAATTGTGCCAACATAAAAAGATTGAAATAAAAATGAAAAACAGAAACACTTCAGGCTTAAGGAAACATCTAATATCTTTCCACAAAAAGGAATCAGAAATATTTCTTCCTGTTAAACCAAAATTAAGTGGAGATATCACAAGCTTTTTAGTAACCGCTGGAAGAAGTGGACAGGTAAGAATATTTTTTTAACAGTTAAAAGAATTTTAACTCCGCGTAGCTATTCATGCGATACTTTCAAAAACGCCATTAACTTACGTAAGTATTTTTGAGTTAGTGGTGTTTTCATCTAGGGGTGCGACATATTAAGTATGTAATTATCGTCTTAAATATTTTTTATAAACACCCATATTTTCTTTTAATCGGCCAGTAACAACTAAGTACTTTATTTTGGTAAATTACAGTACAGTGCAACCTTAATATAACAAATATCAATTTAACGATTTTCTCGATTTAACAACAACAAACCTCCTCCTCTTATACGCTCAAACCTAGTATGTTTTAAATAATAACACAAGATTTATTGTTTTGTTTCAGTCGGAAAACAGCAGTGACAACATCACGACAGCTACAGTTGATTGGGTGGTGAAAAAATATCTTCCCTTCTCATTTTTCGATGACGAAGCTACACAAGTATATTTTCGACGTATTTGCCCTAATATGGTGTTTCCTAAAAGGTCTACACTTAGAAGGAAAGTCAAAGAGCGATTTGAAGAGCTCCAATTGAATCTCAAGGAACGACTTCAACAATTATCATCTAAAATGTCTTGTACCATTGATGGGTGGACGTCAATTGCTGGTAGGAGTTACTACGGGGTTACTATTCATTATATAGACAACGAATGGAAGTATCAATCTGTAGTTCTTGATTTTATACCATCACGCGGTCGACATACTGGGGAAGATATTGCAACGATTTTCCATGAATGTTTATTGGAATATGGCATAATTGATAAAATACAAGGTATCACGGTCGACAACGCAACTGCAAATACCAAATTTATGTATGAACTGGGCAAACAGCTGCCGCCACACTTTGATTCAGACAATCAACATTTCCGGTGCTTTGCTCACATTTTAAACCTTGGTGTACAAGATTTATTAAAGACCTTAGCATTACACTGTGAGTCTGACACTAACGCGCAAGATCAGCAGTACGAAGACTATGCAGACGAAACTGAGGATGAGGAAGATGAAGAATCTGCACCAAATATTGCTGACTCGCGTACATCTGTAACAAAGTTACGCAGTATTTCCAGTAAAATAAAAAGAAGTGAGATAGTGAAGAAGAAGTTTCAGTCTGCTTGTGAAGCAGCTGGCGTGCCATCAAATCTAAATGCCATTCTTGACTGTCCAACGAGATGGAATTCCACACATGACATGATTGGATTTGGTTTAAAAGTGAGAGCGGGCATTGACATATTGTGCAGTTCTGTCACCGAATTAAATGATTTTCAAATCACAGCTAATGAATGGCAGGTACTCGAAAAATTACATAAATTTCTAATAAACTTTAAACTTTTAAGTACAAAACTTGGTGGAGACAAATATGTTACATTACCGCTAGTCATTGTATCATTCAATCTCTTGCTAGATAAAATTGAATCCATGGTAAAACAGTTAGATGAGAAACCTAATCGATCTGAAGTGGATGAAAGGCTCATTCTAGCTTTCCAAGCAGCTCGAGACAAAATGCTTAAACATTACAAGAAGAGCAACTGGATTTATTGTACTTCTTTAATTTTAGACCCAAGGCATAAGGCTCACTGAGGGGTCCAAACGCCTCCTGCCGGAGGCTATACGCGGGGGTCGTGCGGTCCATGGCCCTTTACGGGGCCCCGGTGTGGGCGCGTTCTTTGAGGCGGCAAGCCGCCCACTACCTGAACGCGCCCCAAAAAGTAATAGCCATAAGGCTAATCCGGGGGTACTAGCCTCCTTGCCGGATTGCCGCCATGGGATCTGGAGGCGATAGTCCTCGCACGCCTGCACGAATGGCGCGCGGAGGCACTACGTCGGGAGGAAACTCCGCTGCCGCGGCAAATTGCTGCTCAGCGGACAGACCTCCGGCGTGATCTCATGGCGACATGGAGAGAGCGACTGTCGCAACCCCGTGCAGGGCACGCCACCATAGTGGCGATAAGTCCCCTCTTTGAGGAGTGGCTAGAGAGGCGCCACGGCGCCCTCACCTACCGCCTGACGCAGGTCCTCACCGGACACGGTTGTTTCGGGAGGTTCCTGCACCGAATCGGGCGGGAGGGAACGCCCGGGTGTTTCCACTGCGAGGATCGTCCGGAGGACACGGTGGAGCACACCGTGGAAGTCTGCCCCGCTTGGGCGGAGCACCGCCGTGTCCTCGTAGCGGCGATTGGCGGCGGCGATCTCTTGCGTCAGGCCTTGGTTCAAGCCATGGTCCGGAGCGAGAGGGAATGGGAAGCCGTCACCTCCTTCTGCGAAGCAGTCATGCTAGTGAAGGAGGTGGCGGGACGTGAGAGGGAAAGAACCTCACGTCCCAGTCGCCGCGGGAGACGCCCTGGGCGTCGGGGGTCACGTGGTGGCTCCCGGCCACCGTAGGCGCGGGCCTGTGGATGGCGAGTTATGGGCCAGCTCGCCGTCCGGCCGTCTTATGACGACAGGCCGTGTCGACGGCGCGTTCGTGTTCCACGTGCGCCTCAAAGAGATGTCAGCAAATAAGTAGGGGTCCGCAAGGACCGATGCCTGCCAGGGCTGCGGGACTGTTCGAAAGAGATACCGTGGCCCTGGAACACAAAGGGCAAAGAAGGAACATGGATGGGTTTTAGTCAGTACAAGTCTGACACTCCCTTCCGCTCCGCCCAGAGTGGGGGGGGTCATTTGATGATTTCCCATCCGAAAAAAAAAAAAAAAAAAAAAAAAGGCATAAGGCTCAGACTTTTGACCTGACAATGTGGGGGAAGCAACTTAAAACAGAAAGTCTGCGCAAGTTCAATGAACTTTATGAAGAATATAAAAGTCTACACTCACTGAACAAATCTCTGGAATTACCAGAAAAAGAAAATAAAGTATGTGATGAAGATGAAGACGTAATAGACTTTGATAAACTCTATGAATGTCCCTCGACGTCATCTGGATCTTGTCTTCAAGGCTTAGTGATAGACGAGTTGGAGGAGTACCTGAGAAAACCAAGAACTGCCAGCTCGGAAGACATTTTAGATTGGTGGAGGACGCATGAGACAGAGTATCCGATTTTATCGAAAATGGCCCGTGATTTTCTCTCAATACCTGCAACTTCAGTACCTGCTGAGAGGTTATTTTCTAAAGCATCATTAGTAATTAGAAAACATAGAAATAGGTTAAGTGATGAGTCAGCCAGATGGTTACTTTGTATTAATTCTTGGTCAAAAAAATTGATATAAAGTATCATAACCTAATGATAAAGCTGTTGATTTGTGTTGTATTTTATTTTTTATTCAAATAAATGATAAATCGTAAAACTCTTTTATTAAATTTCTTATAAGTTGAGGGTTCAATCTCTTTCTAGACAGATAAGTATTGTTCTTTAAAATACAGTCAAGTTATTGTAATTAATTTGTTTTTTTACATGTTTTAGCAAATGTAAGCTTATAAATCATAAATGTTTATTAAGAAACAGTTACTTCCATGGAAAACGACATATAGGTCAGTTGATTTTTCGAATTTCTTATCAAATCTTCAGTTATTTATTAATCTGCTTGATCTTTACTATGGCTATGTTAATTCAAGCTCACAATGTTCCAATTCTAATACGTTTTTCTAAGATTTAAAGTAAACTTTAATAAATAGTAATAGACTAATAGGTAATTGCAAGACTTGCAAGACTCTTGCTGCAAGACCAAGACCAAGACCAAGACTGGGAGCGCAAGACCAAGACCAAGACCAAGACCAGGTGTATTGGCGCAAGACCAAAACCAAGACTGGCTAAGTCTCGTCTTGTTCTTGCATTTGGGCAACACTACCCCTATTACACGGGACTTAAACATAACTGGCGAAATATGGGTGTATTATTAGGTACACCTCTGCCTAACTCTTCACGGATTACAGGCGTGATGTCATGTTTATTATTTCAAAGAGTTAAGCCACTGTCGTCCAGTACACAATAATTCCCCTCATAACTCAAATACCTCCCCATAACAAATAATCCCCGAACTATAAATAAATCTACCTGAATGCTCTCATATTCGTAAAGATAGCAGAAAGTATGGCCGTAATACTCGTAGAACTCAATCAGCGTTAGGGGGCGACAACTAGTAACTGCGACAAATAACAATCAACGAGGTGTACTCATTGGAAGGGAGAGTTTTTCCACTTTTACCCTACACTGCGGGACAAAGTAAGGTGGACGTTGAGGGCAAATTGTATGGGACATTTTTTTTGTATGAAGTATGACGGAGGAGCTCGTAGCTAATAACAGCCGCACGGGTCGATCACCACTGCTCTCAAAACGGTGAAGGAAAACATCGTGAGGAAACCGGCATATCCTAGTAACAAAAATTCGAAGACATGTGACATCTACCAACCCGCATTGGGCCCGCGTGGTGGATTATAGCCCATTCCTTCTCACAGAGAGGAGGCCTGTGTCCCAGTAGTGGGAACATTATAGGCTGATTATGCTTATGGGTCGATCTTTAAGGTAAAGCCGCACTTGCCAAGGTCGGTCTATGGATGTGTAACCATCTTATACATACTGAGTTTCCTCCGTGCCTCGGAAAGCACGGTAAGCCGTTGGCCCCAGCTGTCAATTGAAGAGCTTTGACAGTCGTTACAGGTAGTCAGGGGTCCGAAAGTCTTACCAAGATACCAAGAAGTGTCGTATTAACCAGTTCTAACTGGGTTAGGATAGATAGGCAGTCGCTCCATGTAAAATACTGGTATTCATCCGGTTTGACTGGAAACCGACCCCAATATAGTTGAGAAAAGGCTAGGCAGATAATGATGACGAAGTATGACGGTAGACTGCTTTTTCACATGTTTTTGCTAATAAATGGTATTTATTTGTGATAGGTTCGTAGAACTAAATAGTTTTAGTTTTCAGTTTTTTCGGGGTTGGCCTAGTAGAACTAATAAAGCTATGGTAATGCTTGGATGTCTTTGGATGTCTTTATTTGAACATGGTGACAGGAACAATGTATACAGACGTATTTAGATTATTTCAGATTTAAGTTTTAAAAACACTCAAAGCTTGCACTATACTTATTGAAAATATTTTCGAAAATGTTTGCCAACAGCTCCAGAGGACGATTAAAGCAGGATTTCCACTAAACGGCTCGCATCGCATCGGATCGGAAAGGATACGAACGTGCGTCACAGCATACTTTCAACTACAAGCGCGTGTCGCGGAAGACACCCGCGGTCAAGCTGGTGTGCGCGGCTTGGTAATATAGACTTTAAATGCTGTGTACACGATTTAATATCGTTTAAAGATTTTAAATCATCCTTTAGTCGCTGCATTGAATATATAACCATTGCTTTAAGAACGTTTTTTGAAGCAATTTGAAAACGGAATTTAATATTATAAACCTCTTTGAAAGCAGGTCCAAAGCAGTATTTAACAGAACCTGCAGAGCAAAGTTCTGCAATAGGTTGGGATTACGTTCCAGGAAGATTATTTCTACTACGTTCCTGCTATGTAGGCTAATCCGTGAAACTAGTGGCAGGAATTGCGCAAAATTTTCAGTACCGCTTTAAATATAATAGTTTTACTGTTTTAACAGTCTAAATTACCCTAAAAGTAGTTCTCAAAAATTCTCTTTTGAAAGAAGAAAGAAAGAAAATACATTTATTTGGCACATGCCACAAGTTCACACAATATAATACAAGACAAACAAAAATAACACAAGAAAAAAAATAAACTTTAAACAAAAAAATGTAGGTAACACTGTGTGCCTCATTTTACAATGTTGAAAGGATCTTGTTGGAGAACCGTGTTCTATAAAACTTCAGAAATTACATAACATAACATCACGCCTGTAATCCCGGTTGTACCTAATAGTAGGTTCACCCACATTTCTCCATTTATGTTTTAAGAAAAAAAGAAAGAAAATACATTTATTTGGCACATGCCACAAGTGCACACAATATAAAATAAAAATTATACAAGAAAAAAAAAAACATTAAAAATAAAACTTCCAAAGTCTCTCTCTCCTTAAGTCCCATGTAACAGAGGGCGAGCCTATTGCCATCAACTGGCCACAAATCCAGACTCCGTGGCTGCTACTGACATATTCCTGATTGAAAAATCCTATAACACTTTGCCAGACATGGGAATCAAACATAAAAATGTACCACGGGGCCAGGTAGCCACTACAGAACACCATGTGCAACAATTCTTACATACTCTTTTTGCTTCGTCCACGTTCATACAGCCATCATACACTGATTTTGTGCGGTTTGCGAGATCTACTAACCTGAAAGTCAAAGTTATTATTGCGCTTATCTGTAAAGGCACGTTGTTCAAAAATGATATTGTAAGTACCAAAGCAATACTCAAATCATTTATTAATGTGCTTATATATTTTGTCATAGTTATTTACTTAGAGGAGCTCGTGGCTAAATAATAACAGCCGCTCGGATCGATCTTTAGGTTAAGCCGTTCTTGCCTAGGTTGGTCTGTGGATGGGTGACCACCCATTACATACCGAGTTACCTCCGTGCCTCCGAAAGCACGTTAAGCCGTTGGTCCCGGGTGTCATTTGTAGATCTTTGACAGTCGTTAGGTAGTCAGTGGCCCAAAAACTCTGACAACCAGTCTTACCAAGGGGTATCGTATTACCCAGTACTAACTGGGTTGTGGAGGTCAGGGCAGATGATGATGATGAGTTAGGCAGTAGCTCCATGTAAAATACAGGTATTCAGCTGCATCCGGTTAGACTCGAAGCCGACCCCAATATAGTTGGGAAAAGGTTAGGCAGATGATGATGATGAGTTATTTACTTACTTAATGCACGCCACATATTTCGAACAAACAAATAACTAATTAAACATAACGTGTGGTCTTGCCCAAATTAATCCTTTTAGTGGTCCGTTAATTTTAGCCAACCGGAGTTAGGACGATGTTCGATGAAAATTGTTCGCCAAAGTTTGGGCAGTCGCTACTGCAAACTTCCATTGCAGACACGACAAAGTTTGCGCAGGAAATTTATTCAGGATGTTTACTAACTTACCTACCTGATTTTAGATACTGTACAGAATATAAATAGACTGACGGATGGAGCTAATTATAATAATACTAGCTTGTACTCGTGGCTCCACCCACGTGGAGTTCGGTAATGGTCCCACGGGATCTAACTAATATCTATGTATCCCTGTAGTAAGATCCAGGTGATAAACTATCTGTGTGCCAAATTTCATAATATACCGGTCAGTAGTTTTTGCGTGAAAGAGTAACAGGCATCGAAACATCCATACATACTCACAAAGTTTCGCATTTATAATATTAGTAAGACTGCATTTCAGATAAGGCTAATCATCATCAGAATAGTTTGTTGACGAATATTAGGTATACAGCTTAATTTATCAGGTAGTCTATTAATTTACTATTATTTTGAAGCTGCATATCCTTTAGATAAATATTCAAAAAGAATTAAAAAAAGGCGATAACAAGGCTTATACAAGAGGCAAACTATTTTAAAGCGTTTCATATTAACTCTTCAACGTCAGAAGCAGCTGACGTCAGCTTGCTTCTCGGTGCTGATGCACCGAGAAGCAAGCGAGAAAAAGTAATAATAAAATTTAAAAAATGTATTGGATCACCAATACATTTTTTAAATTTTATTATTACTTTTTTATTATCGCTGAGGAGCTCTTGGCTAAAAATAACAGCCGCTCGGATGGATCTTTAGGTTAAGTCGTGCTTGCCTAGGTTGGTCTGTGGATGGGTGACCACCCATCACATACCGAGTTTCCTCCGTGCCTCGGAAAGCACGTTAAGCCGTTGGTCCCGGGTGTCATTTGTAGATCTTTGTCAGTCGTTAGGTAGTCAGTGGCCCAAAAAGTCTGACAATCAGTCTTACCAAGGGGTGTCGTATTACCCCATACTAACTGGGTTGTGGAGGTCAGATAGGCAGTCGCTCCATGTAAAATACTGATATTCAGCTGCATCCGGTTAAACTGGAAGCCGACCCCAATATAGTTGGGAAAAGGCTAGGTAGATGATGACTTTTTATTATCGCTCTCACTGATATACAGATGACAAGCAAGTCTACACTGAAACCAATCAACAAAACAAAAATAAAAATAAACTCGAAACAAATGCCGATGAGAAAGCCTCTTCCTTCTATCAGAGAACCAAGTCAAACTTAAAACAATACAAGTAGACCCTTTTCTCTGCACGCCAGTGTACGAAGCACAATGGCCATAGTGTTGTACAAGTTATTGGGCCGAGCCGAAATACGGCCTTTGTGAACTTATCTCGGCCATTTTCGACCTGCCAATTGAATTTTGACCTTCCGAGATTCGTGCTAACTTGCTTTCTTTATTCGAGTGCAAAGGGGTTTGATCGAGACTTATTTGATTAGCTTGAACAGTTTTGAAAACTTAATTATAAACATGGTAATCTTATTTTGATAGTTAAGTTTCTTTGCTGCATATATTCCTGAAATTACATACCATAACATAATGCCAGCTGGCCCCGAAGTGATTAGCAGAGGTAAATAAAAAAATAAAAAATAAATATAAAACTAAGATTTTATTATAGCCAGTAATTTTTATGTCCAATGCCTTCAGTGTTATTGAGAAATTGGAAACGGAATGACCTAATACCTCTTTTTCCGACCTGAGAATGAAAAAAAAACCTCATGTCCGGCAGTAGCGACGACTAGACCAAACCATAAAGAAATGACCTAATCACAAATTCACGTGAATTGCAGAAGAAAATATTGTTTTTTTAGGAGGCCGTTACTCGCTTTATGTATGAAACCTGAAAAAAAAATTGAACGAGTTTATCTGGTTTTATTTTTGGCTTTTTAATTTAATTCAATAATGTTTCTAATATAATGTAATGTAATTCTGATATTTAGGTTTTAGCTATAATTTATGTGTTTGTATTTTCGTCTATTTTTGGTTTTTATATGGGTCTCGGATCTGAAATAAATGGAACTTATTTATTTTTATTTATTAGTTTCCGAAGCACAACATTCTTTGAATGCAAAACACGAACATCTGGATAGGAATATTTCCCAAAACCAGAGGTAATTGCCGTAAAACTTCACAATTTTTCCAACTGAACAATCTATTTTCTAAGGTAAAGAAGTTTTACCCAATTAATGCAGTACGTTGCTACTGTAAAAAATACCCTTTCTGAGACTACATTAATTCTATTTTCCATCGCCATTAAAAAAGCCACGGTCTAGAAATATCCGGTTGCTCGGACAAAAGTTACTAGGAGTGCATAAAGGAAGCTACAACTTGGTCGTATAGTACCCTAGTAACCTGATTACCTCATTATGAAGCTTTCTGCGTCAATACTTGTACAGTGAACCAAAGAGTTAAGTATGTAACTAAAAAAAAAAAAAAGGTAAAGGAAAAACAGAGAGTCCTAATTTGAAAAGCACTCACTCGAATTGCTGCAATAATACATTATATAATATCACGCCTGTAATATCACGCCTGTAATATCACGCCTGTAATATCACGCCTGTAATACCCGAAGGGTTAGACAGAGGTGTACCTGATATTACACACCCATTTCGCCACTTAAGTTTTAGGGGGAGAGCCAATTGCCATCAACCGGGCACAAATCCCGACTCCGTGGCTGTTAGTGAGAAATGACTGATGGAAAAAACCAATAACACTTTGCCTGACCTGGGAATCGAACCCAGGACCTAATGCTTAGCAGTCGCGATTGCGATCACTAGATCAAAGAGGCAGTCCACATTAAGCCAGGAATGGCTGAAAAGAAGATGGCTGCTGAGATGTTGAGTAATAAAGAAGTATGGAATAAGAAGACATGTTGAGCTGACCAAAAATTAATTGGGACAAGGGCTGGGGAATGATGATCAGAAATTGTTATCACACAATAACATGCAAGCTACTTGCATGGTATTGTGCAAGTTACTGGGATATGCCTCACCCGCGGTTGTAGTGGTAGTTAGAGAGGGCACTTTTCGTTTGAAAATCATCGATGGATATTTAGGAAAGACTTAATAGACACATAAACTCGACGAGGTCTCCTAGTCGATCACAAATTACACGTCTTCGGTGGTTATTTTATTTTTTATTTGTCGGATATGTCAGGATTTATTCCAGTAGGCTTGTACATCATGTGGGCAGACCATGGGTTTCGTTCTATGAAAACAAACTGGGTGCGATACACTGTTTCGAGCAAAACTAACGAATTACTTGAGATTACAATTTAACACAATACACGGGGTGCAATGAATCGGGTACAGTTCCAAGACGTCAGACATTGACTGTCGCCCTCGCCTCGAGCTTAACATCAGGGCTCTGTAGAAACACGCTGTGGTGTGGGTAGACTGAAAAGTAGGTCGCTTCATGTCAACACTGGCGTGTTTGCCGATTTATTTTATGTCCGTACTAACGACCGGATCCGTCATATTATATTTGTTAGCCCCAAAAAACAGTTACATACCAAGCTTTGTTAGTTATGAAATCTGAGTAGTCCTGTGTAACATGGGACTTTGTTTCCCAATAAAACTTATAAAGAATTAACCAACCAACCAATCCAATACGTATACGAAACCTATTGAAAGGTCGCCTTTAATATAATATCTCAAAACAAGAAAACTTCAATAAAAGACTCGTAACAACTACCCCAAATAAATTACGCCACCACTTTCCTTATTCTTTCAAAAAATCTAAAACAATCAGATACCCAAGTTACAACATTAATTACATAATATTTTAAAGTTAAACAATAAACCATATTTCCCTGAGATAGGGTAGAAATTAATGTTTTTGTAAGATACAGTCACGATAGATGTTCGCTCACTATGACAGGACGACTGCAAGTGACAGATGACGAGCGCCATATTGGATTGTCTGTGGCAGGCTACACGTAACTCGGAGGCGCTTGTTGTCGTGGTTTTGCTTGTAAACTTGATGTTTTAGTGATATTGTGGTTTTGTTCTGTCTAGTGAAATTAATATTAGTTTTTAACTGCCTTTAAGAAAAGGAGGAGGTTAGGCAACTATCTTCTTTTAGGTGTCGTTGCCAAATGGCAACCCAAACGTTGCCAAAAACGGAACTCTTATAGATTGGTCCTGTCTGTCTGTCCATCCGTATGTCACAGCAATTCGCCGTCAGCTACACAAAACTAATGTGAAATTACGAATAAAAATAAATAGGGGTGGTCCTCCAAGCATGTAACAGAAGGCTGAAAAAAAAATAACTTGCAACTGTCGCCTGATGTTAAGTGATGATGCGGCCTAGGGTGGAGCACGGTTGCCTAGAAGAAACCGATTCACTCGAACTTCGAATAGATCTAGATTATAATGATCAGGGAACCAGAGAGCCCCCAGTAAATTCCACAGACTGGTGGTAAACAATAAATGTGGTACAACAACACACAAGATTCTCAAAAGCTTTAAATAAAAACTTTTAATTACTTATATCACTAGCTGCTATCTAATCAATAACCCAGGTTGACACCATCGATCCACCGCTATGGAGACTTCATTATCTGATCGTTTTACCGATAGTTTACCTTATCAATGACCTGCCAACTGACAGCTTGACGTGGTAAGTGATTGTAATGATCTGATGGTCCTGTCGTTTATTGTTTGTAATGAAGACAATGGTGGTGATACGTGGTGTTAATGGGTCATCAACCCCACACTCGGCCCACATGGTGGATAATGGGCCACTCTCTCTCACAGCGAGGAGGCGTGTGTCCCAGCAGTGGGAACATTAATCGCTGATTCTTTCCGTTCTCGAAAACGGCTCCAACGATTTCGATGAAATTTGCAATATGAGGGTTTCCTGGGGCGGAAAATCGATCTAGCCAGGTCACATATCTGGGAAAATTCGTTCTCTCTATTTTCACCCGAGTCGAGCTCGGTCGCCCAGGTACTATATAAGTACCATCGTAATGGATAACTGGGATGAGGAAGTCAGAGAGGCAGTGGCCAACCTATTCAGCTGCATCTGGAAAGATTGGAAGCTGAAGCCAACATAGTTGGGTAAAGTCCAGGTATATGATTGAGTAAGATATGCTGTTCTTTTCACTTTTGGTCAATTCGCTGTTTGAAAGAGCATTTTCATGATTTTCGATGGGTTCTGCTGGACTCATCATACATGTACATTTGTACATGTAGGTATGTTTTGGGTTATGAAAACGCTATTATTTACTTCCGCAGTCGTACAAGTGTGACAATTATATATACAGAATCAAGATCAAAGAATATGTCTCCTTAAAAGTTTCTCTCTAGAGATCCCACCAAACTGACTATAACAAGATGTAGAAGCACTCTCTTTCAAAACAATTGCTATAGTATGTCGGTCAAAATCTTCAATAAAATACCGAAACAGATCAGAGAACTTCCAATTCATTACTTCAAAATAAAACTTAAGAAATGGCTCTTTAATAACGTGTTTTAAACAATTAATGACTTTTTGACTTATAAACCCATTTGTAATGGTTAAGTAGCTTTTGTTCCTATTTTTATTTTTTGATTTATTATTTTATTTTTTTTTCTAATTTTATTACATTTTGTTAAATTTTTAACTAGTACTGGGTACCTAAACCAAGAGTACATTGTGTTAGGTATTTCAATTTCAAGTTTGCATGCTGAAGGAAGTCAGCGAAATGTGTGAAACCTTTTATTTTATAAGACCATCATGTACCATATTTCATGCAAAATAAAGAATCTTGAATCTTGAATCTTAACAACAAACTGGCCTACAGGGGTACAGGTTGTTGTTCTGGGTCTGGCTGTTTGTATATGCGAGTTTAAATGTTTCTAATACAGGATTGTGATACAGGACAAGTTTATAGAGAGGAGAAAAGTTTAAAAAAAAGTAAGTATGTGGTTTTGGGTGACTTCATTGGATATCAATTTGAGTACCTATCGTATGAATAAGCTAATAATCTCACAACTGACTCACAGAACTAGTTTTACCATAAACAAAACCTTTTTTACGGTTCCGTACCTCAGTCGGCAAAAACGGAACCCTTATATGATCACTTTGTTGTCCGTCTGTTCGTCTGAAATTAATATCAAATAATCAGGTCTGCTACGCCTTGGAGCAGCGAAAAAATAAAACTTGTAAGTCAACGCGATCAAAAAATAAGACCGTTTAAATCCCCGGTCAGAGCGGAGAATGGAACCGGCGAGAGATGTCGTGCGGTGTTCCACAGGGATCGGTTCTAGGACCGGCAAGTATATAAGTAAGTATATATATATATATATATACAAGTACTACCTGAACGCGCCCCAAAAGGTGATAGCCATAAGACTAATCCGGGGGTACCGCACGATCTCCGGCGAGGCGGCTAGCCTCCTTGCCGGATTGCCGCCATGGGATCTGGAGGCGATAGTCCTCGCGCGCCTGCATGAATGGCGCGCGGAGGCACTACGTCGGGGGGAAACTCCGCTGCCGCGGCAAATTGCCGCTCAGCGGACAGACCTCCGGCGTGATATCATGGCGACATGGAGAGAGCGACTGTTGCAACCCCGTGCAGGGCACGCTTCCATAGTGGCGATAAGTCCCCTCTTTGAGGAGTGGCTAGAGAGGCGCCACGGCGCCCTCACCTACCGCCTGACGCAGATCCTCACCGGACACGGTTGTTTCGGGAGGTTCTTGCACCGAATCGGGCGGGAGGATACGCCCGGGTGTTTCCACTGTGAGGATCGTCCGGAGGACACGGTGGAGCACACCGTAGAGGTCTGCCCCGCTTGGGCGGAGCACCGCCGTGTCCTTGTAGCGGCGATTGGCGGCGGCGATCTCTCGCGTCCGGCCCTGGTTCAAGCCATGGTCCGGAGCGAGAGGGAATGGGAAGCCGTCACCACCTTCTGTGAAGGAGGTGGCGGGACATGAGAGGGAAAGAACCTCACGTCCCAGCCGCCGCGGGAGACGCCCTGGGCGTCGGGGGTCACGTGGTGGCTCCCGGCCACCGTAGGCACGGGCCTGTGGACGGCGAGTTATGGGCTAGCTCGCCGTCCGGCCGTCTTATGACGACGGGCCGTGTCGACGGCGCGATCATGTTCCACGCGCGCCTCAAAGAGATGTCAGCAACCGAGTAGGGGTCCGCATGGGCCGATGCCTGCCAGAGCTGCGGGACTGTTCGAAAGAGACACCGTGGCCCTGGAACACAAAGGGCAAAGAAGGAACATGGATGGGTTTTAGTCAGTACAAGTCTGACACTCCCTTCCGCTCCGCCCAGAGTGGGGGGGGTCATTTGATGATTTCACATCCAAAAAAAAAAAAAAAACAGACCGTTTAAATATGTCGAAGTCGCATATTTTGCTATTTCACAAGTTTATCAAAACCTATAGGGTACTTTCCGTTGACTTAGAATCATGAAACTTGGCAAGAAGCAATGTCTTACAGCACATGTAAAGGACAAAAAATGAAAACAGTAAATATGTAGTGTTATAACAAAATACCAACAAGTTATGCGGAACCCTCGGTGCGCAAGTCCAACTCGCACTTGCCTGGTTTTTCATAATCCACTCTCTCATTATTAAACACCAGCTTCATTGCTCATCATAACCACAAATTCAAAAGCCAAGAGTTATTACGATTCCCTTCCTGCAGAACCCACAAATAACCTCGTTTAAAAAAGAAGTGTTAGGCTCTCCCCTTGCCTCCCTTCCTCCCTAGGGGTGGTCATTTATCACAATCGAACCGACGTTTGGAAACCCTTCATAACCTAATCTATCCAATCAGGGGGGACAACGTAATTGACATTATGATTTAAGTCTGTCTATAAATGGTCATAGAGTGGTTAGTCTTTTTCTTTTGTTTGTTTACGTTTAGTTGTCTGTGGTAGTCTGGTGTGGTCAATGACTACCCTGGTGTCAGAATTCTAGGTGTTACGTGTCTTCGAAATATATCTCTTAGGCATGCTGGTTTGGTTTCCTCACGATGTTTTTCTTCACCGACGCAAATCATAAAATTTTGAATAGGCTGTGATATTGTTAGTGAGCTTTAATTCTATGATTTAAATTCAGAAATCTTTAGTCATCATCATCAACCACGGGAAACAACGGGAATAATGGACGTTGGCAAGAAGGCTGCTAGGCTAAAATGGGATTGGGCGGGTCACGTCAGCCGTATGCACGATGACCGCTGGGCGAAAGTCTCCATACGATGGTTGCCGGAAGGTGGACGGCGCCGCCGAGGCCGGCCCAGAAAGAGGTGGCGAGACGATCTGGACGCGTACCGCGAAGGCTGGTTCGAGGAGGCACGGGGAAAGAGCACATGGAAGGAATTGGGGGAGGCCTTTGCCCAGCAGTGGGATAGTACAGGCTAATAAAAAAAAAAAAAAAAACATCATCTGCCTAGCCTTTTTCCAACTATGTTGGGGTCGGCTTCCACTCTAACCAGATGCAGCTGAATACCAGTATTTTACATGAAGCGACTGCCTATCTGATCTACACAACCCAGTTAGTACTGGGTAATACGATACCCCTTGGTAAGACTGGTTGTCAGACTGTTTGGGCCACTGACTACCAAACGACTGTCAAAGATCTACAAATGACAGCCGGGACCAACGGCTTAACGTGCTTTCCGAGGCACGGAGGAGAGTCGGTATGTAATGTGTGATAACCCATCCACAGACCAACCTAGGCAAGCACTAACCTAAAGATCGATCCGAGCGGCTGTTATTATTTAGTCAGGAGTTCCTCCTAGAATGATACAGATTCAAAAGTCTTTAGTATTATTATAATTAGTTTCGATCGCGACCTAACCTAGCCTTGACCTAAGTTCCAGTCTTGCGTAAAGTTTGTAACGCAGAGAGGTCAAGGTCTCTAGGACTCATGAATTTAGCTCTCGGAAATGTGAAAAATAATTATATTTTTGTAGATTGACAAAAAAATTATAACAATTTTATTCATCTGCCTAGCCTTTTCCCAACTATGTTGGGGTTGGCTTCCAGTCTAACCGGATGTAGCTAAATACCAGTATTTTACATGGAGCGACTGCCTATCTGACCTTCACGACTCAGTTAGTACTGGGTAATACGATACTCCTTGGTAAGACTGGTTGTCAGGCTTTTTGGGCCACTGACTACCTAACGACTTTCAAAAATCTACAAATGACACCCGGGATCAATGGCTTAACGTGCTTTCCGAGGCACGGAGGAAACTCGGTATGTAATGAGTGGTCACCCATCCACAGACCAACCTAGGCAAGCACGGCTTAACTTAAAGATCGATCCGAGCGGTTGTTATTATTTAGCCACGAGCTCCTCATAACAGTTTTATTCTAACCCTGTATTAAGGTGAAACTGTAATTTTTTTATTTTTTTAAATAAAAAAATGACAGTTTCAATATTTAACATGAAAATAGCCTAAGACTATTTTAGTTCTTCTTTAACTGTCCCAGTAAAAAACACTAGGTACACACGGGAACTAAATACTTACTAGAACTAAAGAGGTATCTCTCTATTACTGTATAAGTATAGTAAGTATATAGTTTGTTTTGAAAGCTCGTGGCTAAATATTACCAGCCGCTCGGGTCAAACTTCAGGTTAAGCTGCGCTTGCCTAGGTTGGTTTGTGGATGGGTGACCACCCATTACATACCGAGTTTCCTCCGTGCCTCGGAGAGCACGTTAAGCCGTTGGTCCCGGCGGTCGTTTGTAGATCTTTGACAGTCGTTACAGGTAGTCAGTGGCCCGAAAGTCTGACAACCAGTCCTACCATGGAGTATCATATTACCTAGTACTAACTGGGTTGTTGAGGTCAGATAGGCAGTCGCTCCATGTAAAATACTGGTATTCAGCTGTATCCAGTTAGACTGGAAGCCGACCCCAACTTAGCTGGGAAAAGGCTAGGCAGATGATGAGTAAGTATATAGTTCTCGCAACTCGTTTTAGTAATAAACTAATTTTACTTGGACTGCAAAGAAATTTTATTTTTACCTCAGAGTACTTTACCCCGAAGAAACTAAAAGGCCAGCACAAAACGAGCTTTTACTGCGGTACTAAAAACCTGAAACATTACAACTTCGTAGAATGATTTTCAAAGAGATATTGACTGTCTGGGTTTTACTTTTACTAGGACACTGTATCATGAAGTGCTCATAAACAGAATACTATAACATCACGCTTGTTATTTCATAAGCAGGAAAAACTGGCCAAGTGCGTTTCGGGCCACGCACAATGTAGGGTTCCGTAGTTCCCATCAAAATATGCGAATGTGCCTCCGAACCATGATTTTTATTGTAATAATAAAAAAAAACTTACGAGTAGGTGTAGGAGATACCGTAAAATAAAAAAAAATAAAAGAAAAAAGAAAGCGTTTATTCGTGGTAAGCTCTAATTACAAAAAAAAAAAATGTTACTTCTGCCAAACTGTAAAGCAGTTTGTTGGCAGATGTAGCTCCCATATACATGCAATATTACCTATATTTTTACGTAACTACTCGAAGGTACTTTACATCAACAACAAGAATAAACATTAACTAGAACTAAACACAAATATTTTACTTTAATATCACAAAGGCTGACTAGTAGTGAATTGAAACGTCACTACGCAATTCAAAATGCATTAAGGGGGCCACCATGGCGTCCCAAAGTAGAAGGAACCGCAGCGCGGGAAAGAGACAGAGCTATACATTCATGTCGTCTAGCGCCATCCCTCCCCCACACCGGAACCACTCCCGCTCTAAGACGCCACGGCAGGCCACCAGCATTCAGCCAATAACATCCTAAACCGCGCAATGGCATTTCAATTCATACCGGCGAAGCTGCGAACATAAGCTAGTGTGACATAATCTATGCGTCTCCATATATAAGGCTATGACAAAAAGTGTTAAAAAGAAACAAAAAAAAAAAAAAAACTTTACGAGATTTTATTTTACCACTTTGTCGGTGTAACTAATCTGTATATTCATGCCTTCGGTGAACAGTTTATCTCACGTTTTGCGCCCGTCAATTGGCCGCCTAGATCGTGTGATCTAATGTCTTTGGACTATTTCTTGTGGGGCCATGTTAAGGCTCATGTCTACAGGGATAAACCAGCAACGATTGACGCACTGGGAGCCAATATTGAAGCATTTATTCGTGATATACCGGCTGATATGTTGGAGAGAGTGTGCCGAAATTGGGCCTTGCGAATGGGCCATCTAAACCGGAGCCGCGGCCAGCATTTGCATGAAATCATCTTCAAACATTAAATTATATTGATCGTTCTATCGATTCCAATAAAGATTTCATCAAATTTTTTGTGTTTTTTTTGAAAATCAAATCCACTTAAAAAATCACCCGTTATTAGGGTTCCTTTCCTTTTTGCCTACGAAACCCTAATAAAAAGAAAAATAGCTTTAATGGTGATTGGGCCTAAAATGACAGCTTATTTTAAATCTGGCCAATTCTATTTAATTGGGTACAGTAACAAAATAGACTAACTCAATGATCGAGTGGTCACAAGCGCGGCTGCTGAGCATGAGGTCCAGGATTCGATTGCCAGGTCGGGCAAAGATTTATTGGGTGTTTCCATCAGAAATTTTTCAGTAGCAGCCAAGTACTCTGGATTTGTGCCCCGTTAATGGCAATATGCTTGCCCCCTGTTACATGGGAATTTATCATAACTGGCGAAATATGGGAGTACTAATGGATACACCTCGGCCTGCCCGTCGGGGATTAAAGGCGTGATGTTATGTTATGTAAAAGAACTAGATAAATAAAAAGAAAGAAAGAAAGCAAATACATTTATTTGGCACATGTCACAAGTGCACACAGTATAAAAAAATAACAAATACATAACAAAAATTAAAAAAAACACTTAAAACTAAACAAAAAATAATAATAATGTGTGACACTGTGTGCCTCACTGCTGCGCCAAATAGACCCAATAGCCCAAAGAAACTGAATTTCACGCTATTTAAAGAAATAATACTGTTTACAGGGAATCATTTGCCAAACCTGACTAAGTCACAACTTGGCTTACGAGAACCATTTACGTGAATAAACACTTATGTTGTCTTTAAATAAAATTATTTATTAACAAAAATATGCTAAATTACTGATAGAGCGTTTTTGCCAAACTCGTAAGATAATATATTACTAAATCGACATTGGGTATAGGCAATCCATTATTCCTTTTCTTAACTTTATAATATTACAAACTAGTCATACAAAACAAAATTTTCGTCCTAGTTGCCTTGCCTTGACAATCGGTTTTTATAATATTCGTACCATAATCCTCGATTACTTTTTACTGAAGGAATAAATAATGTGGTGACTAATGTTTGAAAGTATATTGTAAAAGCTTGGATAGAAATAGTAAGTTCAAAACCATCCCATATTATATAAGTGAAAATAAACGCATTACTTAAAAAAAATATAGATGTCGCTAGACAAAAACGACCCCATTTATCCCTCACACTTAATTGTTTATTTTCAGAAAAAAATAAAGAATGCAGAAGTTTTATAAAAATGGACAAATTGAAAATTGAAGGAATAAGGCTGCATGTAAAAAAAAAGCACCAATATATAAAAATTATACGTATAAATTCTATGTTCTCTTGTACAACAAAAAGTTCAATGGAGAACAAAATCAATCTTAGAACGAACACTAGAACAACAGGCACGCCCCACGCGAACAGAGTGCTTTTAAGATACTTCCTTTTGATATCTCCGTTAAAAACTTTTACCAGTTTTACATAAAACACGTAACTCATCACTACTAACCAATAGTTATATACTGACGTCAGAAAAATAAAAATATAAAAATAAGCAATTATAAATTGAACGGTCGACATACTTTTGCCACAACTGCCTAAAATAAGTGAAATAACAACCAGACGTAAGATATTCACTAGTGTTGCACTGAGATACACGTAGTTGTTGAAATTACGAAACTTCCTGATGAGGCACCATGATATCACTCCGTATATGAACGTCGCCAGAGTCATGGTAAACACAATGTAGTTTAAGATCTGACAGCAAGGCACGGTTGACTCCTGGTTACCGGTTTGCTGTTTAAGCCAGGGTACGACGGTGTTGTTATCAACCATGATGACTGGATGTATGAAATATTATCCTTATATACGTAATAATATTTCACTTGAAAACAGAAATCTCTGTGATAGACGCAAATGCCATTAACAATCAACACAATAAAACTTTCAGATCGACATTCTACTAAAAAGAACAGAATCATACTAGTGTTATCTAACCAGATTTTTCGGCACTTAGTATTCTAATGGATTTTGTTTTCCTTGTCTTATCAGTCATAATGGCACCGGTAGTCCATAAAAGCTTGTGATAAAGCCGATATTCCAACATTGTATAACTTAAGTTACGTCATTGCAAAAAAAAAATGATTTGTGTGACTAATTAATTTCACGTTTTCCCATATTAGTTCTACATGTTATATTATTAAGTTGGAAAATGGTAATGTGTACGGCTAAAGACAAGTATGAAAATTCACTTGAGATTAGCTGGCTAGAATTAGGTTTAACCACAACTGGGTTTTTTTTTTTTTTTTTTTTTTTTCCGGATGGGAAATCATCAAATGACCCCCCCCCACTCTGGGCGGAGCGGAAGGGAGTGTCAGACTTGTACTGACTAAAACCCATCCATGTTCCTTCTTTGCCCTTTGTGTTCCAGGGCCACGGTATCTCTTTCGAACAGTCCCGCAGGCAACCACAACTGGGTTGCTGAAAAGTTTGATGGCGATCTCATGAAAGTGAAGTTTTTTTTTGTCAAGGTCAAACTTACCTACCTTAGTTAGCACCATGGTTCGCGGGTTAAGATGGCTGCAGTAACTAGGCTAGGGCACCCCGACCAAATGAGTTAGGTTAGAACTGTGATAAAAGGCGCGCGATCGAAGTGGGCGGTACTGCGGTAGTGGCCAGCGAGCAGTACATCAAATTTGTTTGCATCAAATTGCCAGCAACAAACGTATGTTCAAGACAATATGAGCATTCTTCACTTTAGAAGGAATGGTGATGGCTCAACCCAAGTATAGCCGGCTTATCTTCAGTTTATCTTCACACGCATCTTTACCCGTAACATATACATTGTTTACATTACAGACAAGTGGACAGTGTTGAACGTTACAATAGTAATCAAGACATACTACTCGTCAAACGCCTCTTATAGTATTCGTACCATAATATCCGGTTACTTTTTACTAAAGGAATGAATACCGTTACAGCAAATAGTTGTATGTGAATTGTCACAATACGTAATATTATAGAGAATTTAAAACCAGACCAAATAACAAAATATAATACGAATACGTTGCTTAAAAAAAATATAGATGTCGCTGTATACAAACGACGGCATTTTTCTTTCCTTCTTTCTTTTTTAGAAACTGCACTGTTTGTGTCTTTAGTTAAAAATAGAGAATACACAAGTTGAACAAAAATAATCAAATTAAAAAAAGTAGGTATAATGTGGCCCCCGATTAAAATGCAGTTACTTATATACAGTCTGCGTGAAAACTGTGTATCTTCACTGTCCACTGATCGCTCAATAATGAGCAATATTAATCTACAAATTGACAACACCACACAAGGCAAACCCCAAGCAAATAGAGTGCTTCTAAGATACTTCCTTTTCATTTCTCCATTAAAAACTTTTACAAGTTTAACATATAGCACATAGCACATTACTACCAACCAATAATGATACACCGTCGACAAGAACATAAAAATATAAAAATGAACAATAATAAATGGAACATTCGACACAATTTCGTCACAATAATGTAAAACAATTGACATAATGACTAAACGCATTATATTCACTAGTGTTGCACTGAGATACACGTAGTTGTTGAAATTACGAAACTTCCGTATGAGGCACCATGATGTCACTCCGTATATGAACGTCACCAGGGTCATGGTAAGCATAATGTAGTGTAGAACCGTGTAACAGGGAATTGTATCTGCGTTCGATGGAATAATACTGTAGTCGTTTCCCATAGCTGCACACTTGGAAACAAAATTTCAGTGACTGATGTAGATGTGAATAACAAAGTGCTTGTTCCAGTAGAACACTGTGGCTTTAACAAGAACAGAAATAAAGTAATGCGATCCAGCCATCTGATTTGCAGTACTTAGTGTACTAATGGATTCTGTTTCGCTTGTCTTATCAGTAGTAATGGCGCTGATAGTCCATAAAAGCCTATGTTAAAGCAGATTTCTTTAATGCATGACTCGAATCATGATTTTGGGAAACAAAAAACTGTCCGTCGATGTGCAGACGAAAGTCTGTATTTCATATTCGTCGGTCTTTAGTCCAGAAATCTTAGTGTAACAATTACTTTTAATTGAGGGTTGGCTGCCAATTAAGTAACGCCAATTCTGTAGATCGCCCTTAAACACAAATAAGTGATTCTGGCCTTACAGTTGCTAGGTCTTATCTGGAATGTTGGAGAAGCAATAGGCAGAAATAACCACTCGGTGGATATTAACTGGCAGAACACGACAACGCGACAGACCCACAAGGAGACGGTGGAATGAAGCAGACTAATTTTAAAAGGATTGGTTTACAGAAGACATTTGATTTACTGAAGAGAGACACAGAGCAGCATACGTGCAACCCAAACATATACTCGACATGTGTTTCCCCCGTACTTACTATGACGAGTACGGACGTCCGAGCGGTCGTGCATGTATTCTGTATCCAAGCCTGAATCTAGTTTTAGCGGATCGAAACAAAATAATGTCTTACCAGAACACCTTAATAAAAGAAGGACGATGCTATCATAATCTTGTTGTTACCAACAAGTATCACTACAATGCTTACTACAATATATTCCTTGTCAATCGATGTTTGTTGTATTCGTACCATAACTCTCGGTCTGTTAATTGTTATAAAGCGTATGAATAACGAAAGATTTAAAGCATCCCATATAACATAAGTCAATACAAAAACATTGCTCAAAAAAAACATGGCCGTCGCTAGACTAAAACGACGTAATTTATCTTTCCTTCTTTCTTTTTTTGTAAAAGCATTTTCGTTCGAGTTTTTGGAAAAAAAATAGAGATCAAAATAGAAATCAAAGCATTTATTTCAAGTAGGCCAGTTACAGGCACTTTTGAATTGTCGAAACAAAGACAACAGTAAAAAATAGCTACAGTCCCAGTCACAAGGCACAAAAACTGTGAAAGTACTGTAGTTGCCCATTCCCTAACGTAGATCTCTATGGAGAAGAACGGGCAAGAAACTCCATGGACGCTCTTTTAAATCAGAATACTTTAACAAAACCATGGTTACATTATGTGAGAACGATGCAGCAAGATGTGTACGTTAAAAGTGTCCATAGTAAAAACAATTCAAAAATAAAATAATTAATTCAAATAAGCCGTGGCAAATAAGAGATGACCAGTCACAACTGACAGCGCCCGTTCACGAACATGACGCATGTATCAGCACCATTCAACTCAACCATTTTGAAGGGAACTAAATGATCCGACACACGTGCCACCATCAGCGAGACATTTGAGTGAGCATGACATACTCCTAACCGCCAGGGCACATTCAAGTCAAGAAAAGACGCAGGTTTCCAGCGAATGACAGCTTTCTAGTACATAGTACTCACACAATATGGGCTAGGCGGCTATATAATACAAAAGAGATTGAATCTATACAATGCAAAGATAGTTATACAATCTTCAGCAGCTCCAACAATACTATTTAATGCTATCAATTTAGGCGCCCCTGTTCTTGTGGAGCAGGACCGGCATTGAGCCAAGCATTTTTATCAGTGATATAATCGTCCAACTTGTAATATGCTTTCTTACATAGTGTGCGTTTAATGCATGTTTTAAATTTCGTTTCATTCAGTTCAAGAATACTTTGTGGAATTTTATTATAGCATCTCAAACAGTACCCCATGAAAGATGAGTCTACTTTAGCGAGTCTGAAGCCTGGCTGAACTAATTGGTCTCTATTTCTAGTACTGTAATTGTGTCTGTCACCTCTTTTATTATTAATAATAATAATTTATTTGCAATAAAAAGGTGTACATTTGAACAACAATAGGTTACAAACAAACAGATGGAGATATTAAAAAGATGTAGATTTTTCTTACATACATTATGTTTTCGTAGATGTATTGACAATGTACCGTCATGATGTTAATTTCCTTAAACAGTTCCCTTAGAGAATCGCTCCTACGAAGATTATAAATGGCTCTGATGGCTCTTTTTTGCAGAATAAATATAGACTCAATGTCTGCAGCCCGTCCCCATATTAAAATGCCATAAAACATAATACTATGAAAGTAATTAAAATTGACCAGTCTAGCGGTATCTACATCAGTATATTGACGGATTTTTCTTATAGCATACGCTGCTGAACTTAGCCGCCCCGCAAGAGATGTTAAATGAGAACCCCATTGTAGCCTTGAATCAAGCGTAATCCCCAGGAAAACCGTTTTATCTACAAATTCAAGTTTCTCTTTATTCAATACTATATCACAATCGCTACTTTTAACATTCGGTAAAGCAAATCTTACGCATTTCGTTTTTTTTTCATTTAACACTAAATTGTTTGCTGTGAACCAATTATAATCTAGATGACGTGAATAATGACCTGAAGTAGGGCATTATTCACGTCATCTAGATTTTGGGCCCGTCTATTTATCTTAAAAATTAGGGAAGTGTCATCAGCGAATAACACCATGTTTTGAGGTTGGTTTTTCAATAAATAGGGGAGATCATTTATATATACTAGAAAGAGGAAAGAACCCAATATTGAGCCTTGCGGTACCCCCAATTTTACTTTTAAACCCTGTGAATGAACACCATTTATTTGCACATTTTGTTGTCTATCACTCAAATAAAATTTTACCAAACTAAGTGCAAGTTTCCCTAGTCGGTAATGCTCAAGTTTCAAAAGTAATGTTTCGTGATTTACGCAATCAAATGCGGAGAGGTCACAAAATATTCCAATGGCGACTTGGGACTCTTCCCACGCAGTAAATATGTGCTTTAATAAGGTTTCACCGGCGTCAGTTGTACAACGTCCCTTGGTGAAACCATACTGTTGATCGTGTAAGATTCTGTTGG
This sequence comes from Noctua janthina, assembly GCA_963576755.1. Lineage (NCBI taxonomy): Eukaryota > Metazoa > Arthropoda > Insecta > Lepidoptera > Noctuidae > Noctua > Noctua janthina. The sequence continues at coordinate 10,669,462 of OY755075.1, read as the reverse complement.
TGTTAAAATGATTTAGCATTTGATTTAGCATTACCTTTTTAAACACCTTGCTAAAAACTGGCAACACGGATACAGGTCTATAATTAGTTGTATCTTTACTATCTCCGGATTTAAACAGAGGTATGACTTTACTGTATTTCATGAAGTCCGGGAAAACTCCTTGATCTACACACAAATTAAAATTAAAGCTAAGTATGGTGCTATAGTCTCAACTATGGATGTACAAACTTTGATAGACATTCCCCAAAGATCTTCGGTCAGTTTGACTTTTATTTGCCGGAAAGCTTTAATAACTATCATAGGGTTTATGTGTTTAAATTTAAATTCAGCCGGGCAGTCAGACACATTCGCCTTTAATAAACCAATTGAGACTTCAGGAGAAGAATTAAGAGCCTCCGTAGTTTTTAACGGTATATCGGTAAAGAAATTTACAAACTCATGAGCTACTTCCTGATTTGAGCTTTTAGGACCACATGCTGTATCTAATGTGTAGCTAGTGTTACGTATTTTCTTCCTGTTAGTCTCGTTATTTATGACTTTCCAAACTGTCTTAATTTTGTTTTCTGCTGTTTTGATCTTGTTGCTAATGTGCAAGGCTTTGGCAACCTTACATGTATTTCTAAAAATTTTTGAATACTTAGCAACATACTTGTTAAAAGTTTCAGAGTTTATATAAGGCTTAAGGCCATAAAGCTCAAATAGTCTTTCCCTACTTTTTCTGATACCTCTAGTTGCCCAATCACTAAATATAAATTTAGGGCAAATACATTTTGTCTTCTTTTCAAAAGTTTTGTTAAACTCAGTGTGAACTATCGAAAAGAAATTATCATACAATTGATTTATATTAATATCGTCCATATGATGGCTCATAACACTTAACTTGTGTAGGGAAATATTATACCTCTTTAAATTATTAGTAGTTATAGGTCTAAATTGAATCTGAACTTTTTGCAATGGTATGTTACATCTAAAAGTTACAGTTTGTCCGCTATGGTCAGACGGCAAACAATTTACTATGGCTTTATCTAATTAATCACAATTGCAGAAAATATTATCTATACAAGTAGCAGAAGATGAAGTGACTCTCGTAGGTTCAATAAAAATGTTGGTCAAGTCAAATGACTTGAAAAGATTTAAAAATCGACTGCTATTAGAATTTTCTTCTAAAATATTGATATTGAAATCACCACATATAATTATAGGTTTATCACTGGCTGCAAGTTTTGCCAGGACATCTTCCATTATTGATTCAAATAAGGAAAAGTTTTGATAGTTTGGGGCAATTACATGCTTATCTAGCTCAACACAAGACAGTTCGACGCAATGTTCCGCCGAGAGACCTACTATGTCATTACGTTGCTTATATTTAACACAATTTTTCAATAATATTAGGGAACCTCCAAGCAGCATAGATTTACGGTTAAAACATCTTCCCACCGCATAGTTCTCATAATTAATAAGCATTTGGTAATCCTTTAGCCAATGTTCAGTAAAACAAATAATATCAAACATACTTCTTTCTAAAAATAATTCAATTTCTAATAATTTGGAAGAAATACCTTGAATATTTTGGTGGAATAATTTTAAGGTGTTCTGCTGAGGCCCTTTTTTAATATTTAAATGAGTGCAAGAAGGTACCTTGATGTTGGTAGGTTTAACAAAATTGTTAATGGTACCTTCTGTTGTCTCACTTCCTAGTTTAAATTAATATTAATATCTGGAGTGAGCCCTGAGACTCCCGTGCCATCACCAGACAATAAAATCCTATTACTAATATACCCTAATTGAGAATTTTCCATGGTGACACATGGATCCTCCTCAGTACAATTTTTGTAAACATTTATAGCACTAATGCTATATTTATTTAAGGTCGCAGTGTTAATAATATAACTAAACTTCGACATACTACGTATGTCTGAGTGAATATTAAAAGCTTATAGCCGAGCTATTTTGTGTCTACATCTAATAGGTAGATACACTTTACCCCGAGTCGACTGAAGTTTATCAACAAAAGTGTTGATATCAAGATATATAAGTTTGTCACTATAGTGACCTACTAAAAAATGTACATGTTTATTTAACATGTGTATAAAATTGTTTTTTCTATTGGATAAATTTTCAAAATATGGAAAAGCACACAATATGATTTTATTACAATTTAACTTTAACAACTCTGATACACAGTCAGTGATGTCTTCCTTTTTAATCTTAGAACTATTACCAACACATATAATGGTAATGGACGTGGACTTTATGAACGTGTTTTTTTAATGTAACGTCACATTGAATGTATTGAGGTTATAGCTTAAGTGTTCATTTTCTTGACGAAAAGAATATTGAAACTAAACCCCAATTTAAGATCATTAAATTTAAAATTCATATCTTAATTTTTTATTTTTTTATTTACGGTTATGTTAATATTACTAAATATTTAGTTACCCGGTCTACTTATTAAATTAAGTATTATTATTTTTTCGCCATAAATTAAGTCTTCCTTTTGGCAAGACTTGAAAGTCTTCTCGTCAGAAAATACAGTCACCTCCCAGTTAAAATGTAAATAATCTCGAGCAAAACGTAGTCTTTCCTCCCTGTGTTTTTGTGTCAAAAATGGTTTTTAGCTGGCTTCCGATGATGTAAACCTTCAGCATGGACTGCATGGCGAACAGTCTGTAATGTAGTATCCAATTGCTCTGCAAACATTATAGTTGGAATGAAACCATTTGTTTCATATTCTTCCACCATAAAACGTCGCTGAGTCGGGTTAATAAGCGGCGGCCTTTCACTTCTTAGACGACTCTTCAGACTACCTTCTTCCTCAAACCTCTTTACCCAACTGCTAACAGAATTTCTAAAAAAAAACAAAATATGATTACACACTTGCAACTAGCAATTTATTTAATAATACGAAAATCACACACCACAACTATCATCATAAAAATTATAATTTTTAAAAATAACTTACACATTTTAAGCCAGTTTCAGTTGAAATTTGAGAAATATATAGCCCATTTTTACGCAAAGTGACAATATTTGCCCTGTCATCAATACTAATATTAGCTTGCATCTTGAATACAGACAATCAAACAATACGCTAATCGTAATAATAACACAAACCCTCGTAACAAAGTTCACCAACTAACAACGTCATAACTAACTACTTTGTTCAATCCAGAAGTTTATTTTGTTTCACATTCACCCTCATCTTTTTTGTTAATAATAAGTTCCAACTAATATTTAGAAAAACATATCTCATCGGGTCTAACGTATCATTTATAATTAAAACACAAAAAGTGTAATGTCACTTGGGTTCGAACGCAGACTATACTGTGCGAGACATTTTATCTATAGCGTTAACCGCTAAGCCAGATAGACACAATTGTTTGTTTGAAATTAAATATCACTAACTTAATACTCCGTCGCGACATGACAGGCTTGTCACTAAGGCAAATGATCATTATATCGCACTCTTTCTGACTAGATAATTATGAAAGAGAGCGATATACGAGATCGTGTATGTGTGCAAAATGTTTGTTATGGAAAAAGGTCGTAAGTGCGACTTGTTTTGATGCGATCGTTTTGTGAAACTGCTACTGCACTTATGGTCTCTACTGTACACTTAAAACTTGTGATAGTAATAAAATAATCATAGACAAATACATACCTGCCACACGATACTACTATAACTAAATTTTAATTGAACACCAAAATAAATTAAATAAAAATAAATACAACCATTTTTATTATCGTTTAATAAATTAAAATAATAGAATAAAATGGTCAGCTGGGTCTGCCCCTAATTCATCATCAATTTACAGTTGCTTTGTGAAAGGATTAAACTAGGAACGAAGAGCGAAAAAAACCCACAGAACTTCAGCTCATAATGCCACAGATCTTGACAACATTTGGAATAAAATATTGATTTTACATATTTGGAAAAAAAAATTGTTAAATTAGAAAATTCTCGCGTTTAGCTAATTTATGATCATAGTCGTAGTTTGTTGATCAACAAAGGTGAGACGCCTCGACTGATCTTTTTTTTGAACCGATAGCAAAAACTACAATAATTACGAAATATTTCTTGTTATTCTATTCTTGTAATATTCGTACCACAACTGTCGGTTACTCTTTACTAAAGGAATGAATGACGTAGTGACCAATATATGAAAGTTAAAAGAAATAGTTCGTACGAACACAGAAAGTTCTAAAAGATCCCATACAACATAGGTCAATGTAAAAACATTGCTCAAAAAAAATATAGATGTCGCTAGACAAAAACGACGCCATTTTTCTTTCCTCCTTTCCTTTTCTGTGAAAGCATTTTCATTCGTGTTTTTGGAAGAAAATAGAGAATGCAGAAGTTTAATAAACATGATCAAGTTGAAAACCATAGGAACAATGTTACAAGTAAATAAAATACACAAATAGATAAAAATTCCACGTATTTTATAACTTTCTACAACTAACAGATCAATAAAGAGTAGAATTAATCTAAAAATGAACACTACTACAATAGGCACGCCCCACGCAAACAGAGTGCTTTTAAGATACTTCCTTTTGATATCTCCATTAAAAACCTTTACAAGTTTAACATAAAACAGGTAAAACATTACCACCAACCAGTAATGATATACAGTCGTCTCAAAAATAAAAATATAAAAGTAAATATTTACAAATTGAACGATGGATATAAGTTTTCCGCAGTCTTTCAAAATAAGCGACACAATAATTAAACGCATAATATTCACTAGTGTTGCACTGAGATACACGTAGTTGTTGAAATTCCGAAACTTCCTGATGAGGCACCATGATGTCACTCCGTATATGAACGTCGCCAGAGTCATGCTAAACAGAGTATAGTGATAGGCCTGATAACAGGGAAAAATAATGTTTCGTTCTCTGTTGCTGATATTGAGTGTAGGGCAGTGTACGTTGGTGTCGTTATCAGCCATGATGAACATCATACGTTGCGTCGAAGAACAGGTACTGTTGTCATTTCCCATTTTGATACACTTGCCGGTATAAATGTAGTGACAGACGCAACAGCAACTAATAATAAAGTGAACACAATAAAACTTTTAGGCCAGACATTACTATGATAGGAACCGAAACAAACTAATGTGTTTCGACCAGTATCTTTGCACTTAGCTATTATACTAAACGAATCTGTTTCTCTTGTCTTATCAGTCGCAATGACATCTCGTCTTAATAAAGGCTTATGATAAAGCTGATATCGCATTCATAGCAAAACATAAATTATATTATTAGAAAAAAAACCATCAACATGCGTAAAAATGATATCTTCACTATTGTCCATTTTATTCTATATAATTTTGATGTCATTGATTACGAAAATTTCGACTACCGTCCGCGTCATTGACAAGATGAAACACGCTCGGACATAGGAAAGATTTAACATAAAGTAGGAGATCTTATTTAGCAACGAGTGGAATAAAGGATTTCAGTGATGATGATAATTCTCACAACAAATTGAAACAATTTTGAGGTTTTTTTTTTTTTTACTGTTGGTAAACTGCAATGCATTAGTACAGTAATTCATTATTCAACTAGCTTCTGCCAGAGGTTTTATCCACGTGTCATAACATTTCTTCCTATTGCACACGGCAAAAGTGAAACTAATATCATGAAAGATTTTTTGAAATCAGACTTGTACTTCCAGACACTACTTTTGAAAAACAGAATTGCTATATTTATTTATTTACATTATTTACAAACTGCATCTATAATAATTATAAAATATCTACAAGTATCAAAAAGTGAAAATAATTGCAGGGCGTCATAAAATTCGTCCACATCACTGTCAATAAGAAAATGTGCCCAGAAGGCTGGTAGCATTGCCACGTTGGATGGTAATGCTGATTCTTTAGTCTAAAAATAGGCCAGCGCTCTGGACACGTGATTTGCCTAGTCATAATATTAGTTTAAAAGTTTAGATATGGTATACAGGTAAGTAAAATATGTCAATTAACTGTATGGCTGCTTTGTATAAGGATTAAATTAGGAACAAAGAGCGGAAAAAGTTACAGAACTTCAGTTTATAATTCAATTTGGCACCTTCGGAATATTTTAATTTAAAGCTACTACAGTAAATTTTCACTATCAGCACAGTTGATCATATAATTTGTTGATTACCAAACGTAAGACGCCTCTGCTGATCTTCCTGATTTAACCGATAATGAATACTACAATAATTACGAAATATTTCTTGTTAATCTGTTCTTGTAATATTCGTACCACAACTGTCGGTTACTCTTTACTAAAGGAATGAATGACGTAATGACTAATATTTGAAAATTAAAAGAAATAGTTCGTACGACCACAGAAAGTTCTAAAAGATCCCATATAACATAAGTCAATACAAAAACATTGCTCAAAAGAAATAGTGACGTCGCTACACAAAAACGACGGCACTTTTCTTTCCTTCTTTCACTTTTTGAAACTGGAATCACATTTGTTTCTTTACAAGAAAATAGTGAATTCAAAACTTTAATAAAGACAATTAAGTTGAAAATCATAGGAATAATGTTGCAAGTGAATAAAACGGACACATACAAAAAAATTAAACGTATTGTTCTTATGTTACCTTCTACAACTAATAGTTCAATAAAGAGTAGAATCAATCTACAAACGACCACAACAACAATAGGCACGCCCCACGCAAACAGAGTGCTTTTAAGATACTTCCTTTTGATATCTCCTTTAAAAACTTTTACAAGTTTAATATAATACACGTAACACATCACTACTAACCAATAATTATACACAGTTGACAGGTAAATAAAGATAAAAAAGTAACCATTTACAAGTTGAACGACCGAGATACGTTTTTCGCAATATGTCAAAACATGCGACACGATACCGAAACGCATTATATTCACTAGTGTTGCACTGAGATACACGTAGTTGTTGAAATTACGAAACTTTCTGATGAGGCACCACGATGTCACTCCATAAATGAACGTCACCATAGTCATGCTAAACAGAGTGTAGTGATAGACTTGATAACAGGGAATAATAATATTTCGTTCCCTGTTACTGATATTGAGTGTGGGGTAGTGTATGATGGTGTCGTTACCAGCCATGATGAACATCAAATGTTACGATGATGCAAAGATAGTGTTGTCATTTACCAAGTTTATGAAATATTTAAAAATGTAGAAGATTTGTATAAAAATAAATAAAGGATATAATAAGTGAACACAGTAAACTTTTAAGCAGGACATAATGTGTACCAGTATGTTTGCACTTAGGTGGTGTACTAAACGAATCTGTTTCTCTTGTCTTATCAGTAATAATGGTGTCCTTAATAAAAGCTTTTGATAAACCCTTTATCGTATTCATAGTATGATTTTCATTTTGTTATTGCAAAATAATATTATTTATCTATCGATTTGAGAGAATATATGTTGGTACGTTTATCCTTTCCTACTAGGCATGATGTTATTTAATAATTATGTCGGATATGTCAGGATTTATTCCGTTAGGCTCGCACATCACGTGGGCAGACGATGGGTTCCGTGCTATGAAAACACACTGTGTGCGATACACTGTTTTAGCAAAACTAACGAATTACTTGAGATTACAACTTAACACAATAACACGGGGCACAATGAATCGGGTACAGTTCCAAGACGTCTCAACTCCGCCGCGATCAGACATTGAATGTCACCCTCAACTCGAGCTGAACATCAGGGCTCTGTAGAAGCACGCTGTGGTGTGAGTAGACTTGTAAAGAGGTCGTGTGATGTCACCACTGGCACACTTGCGATTCATTTTATGTCCGTTCTAACGACCGGATCCGACAAATATATGGAATGTAATGTATTTATTACTAAAATTATACATTGATTGTAAAAAAAATATCTATATACATCATCATCATCTGCCTAGCCTTTTCCCAACATGTTGGGGTCGGCTTCCAGTCTAACCGGATGCAGCTGAATACCAGTATTTTACATGGAGTGACTGCTTATCTGACCTCCACAACCCAGTTAGTACCGGGTAATACGATACCCCTTGGTAAGACTGGTTGTCAGACTTTTTAGGCCACTGACTACATAACGACTGTCAAAGATCTACAAATGACACCCGGGACCAACGGCTTAACGTGCTTTCCGAGGCACGGAGGAAACTCGGTATGTAATTTGTGGTCACCCATCCACAGACCAACCTAGGCAAGCACGGCTTAACCTAAAGATCGATCCGAGCGGCTGTTATTATTTAGCCAAATATCTATATACATAGACGTATAAAATGGTAAACTGACTGACTGACTGGGTGATATATCAACACACAGCCCAAACCGCTGGTCCTAAAGACATGAAACTTGGAGGGTGTATTTTTTGTGAAGATTAAGAATCCACTAAGAAAGGATTTTTGGGAATTCCACCCCTAAAGGGGTAAAATAGGGGATGGAAATTTATATGAAAGTCCGTCAGTTTTGAAGTGAAGGATCTTCAAATTTTGTGTTTAGGCTGACGATGGAAGATTAATTTATACGCGTCTCAGTTTTTGATAATTCTATCCCCGAAGACCACATACATGCGGGGGAAGCCGCGGGCAAAAGCTAGTTTTGTATAAAATAATAAATTATTTAAATTAACAGACAAGAAGACATTACAAAAAAATAATCACTACAAACTTCTTGTTACCCTATTATTATAGTATTCGTCCCATAAATTCAGGTTACTTTTAATTAAAGACATAAGTAACGACACATGTGTGTGTTTGTATAATTATTCGTTGTTGCAATACGTATTACAAAAGACAATATCAAAACCATTCCAAATAACAAAATTTAATACGAATGCATTGCTTAAAAAAAATATAGATATCGCTGTGTACAAACGACGCCATTTTTCTTTTCTCCTTTCCTTTTTAGAAGACGCGCTTGGATTTAGTTCTTTAGAGAAAAATACAGAATACGAAAACTATGTAAAACAATCAAATTTAAAATACTCGGTATACCGTTGAATGTGACTATAATACAAACATAGCTATACATACATTTTGCGTATAAATAGCACATTGTCACTTACTACAGATACAACAATAATGATTAAAATCAAACCACAAAATATGAGCCATGCTACTAAAGGCAAGCCCCAGGCAATAATACTGCTTTTAAGATACTGCCACACTGCTGATACTACTCATATCTTCATGAAAAACTTTGATAATTTTAACATAAAACACATTACTACCAATCAATAATGATACACCGTCTATAAGAACGTAAAAATATAAAAATAAACAAACAGACGTAAGACACTCACTAGTGTTGCACTGAGATACACGTATTTGTTGGAATTACGAAACTCCCTGATGAGGCACCACTATGTCAATCTGTATATGAACGTCGCCAGAGTGATTGAAAACAGAATTTAGTGTGTGATCTCAAAACAGGGATTTTTTTACTGGGTCCTGATTTCCAACACTTTCTGTAGAGCAGGGTTTGTTGACGTGGTTATCAGTGAAGATGTCTAACAGTTGTTGCGCTGATGTACAGATACTATTGTGATTTCCCATTATTGTACAATTTAGAACAAAAATATAGGTTACAGATGTAGAGGTGACTGAAAGGATGCAATGCTTACAACAGGTATAAATAATCTGATGCAGCCATCTGGTTTTTGGCACTAGGGTACTGACCGATTCTGTTTTCCTTGTCTTATCAGTCGTAATTGCAGTGGTGTTTAAATAAAGCCTTTGATAAAGCCGATATCGCATACATTGTATGACTTCATTTATTTAATTTAAATAAACCTGGTTGTCTACGTGTGTAAAAATCATAATTCGACTTTTAGTCAGACAAAACGACAGAATTTTTTCTTTTAAAGTAGATGAAACTCCAGTAATCAAAGTCACGCGAATAGAGCAGCAAAGAGCGTTGCTTTAAATTTATAGTCAAACTGTATATAAAGTTGCATCCGATTACACAAACATGGTGCTAGATGCTCTTTGCATTCTCAGCGACTTGTTCAAGGCATTCGATTGCATACAGCACATTGATTGCAATCATAAGGAAAATGTACCATTATGGTATGAGGAACAGGGTTCTCCACTTTCTGACTTCTTATCTGAACATCAGAATTCAGAGACCCTGATGTGACTGCCAAGAAACCTACTAGATCTGCGATCAATTTGGGCGTTGCTCAGGGTTCCATTCTCGGTCTTTTCTTTTTCATCGATGAGCCTTCCTTCATTTGTTTAAATTAAATGTCCGTTAGGCATGTTTTATGGAGTTAACAAAGCACTTTTCAAAATTGTCAAATGGTTTAATGTTAATAATCTTTACCTAAATGAGAAAAATACTTTTTGTGTCGGAGAGAAAATGTCAACACACTCTAGTTTTTTTGTTTTAGTAAAATGTAATATGATTCCGATGTAAACCTGATCCATTATTTCATTTATTTATTTAAAAAAAACAATTCACATTCTTTTTGAGTATTGCTTTATAATAACAAAAGTACATCATTGCACGGAAAAACTTAAAATATAAAATAGAATACATCAAAAGTAAAATTAATCATCATCGTCGGTCAGCGTCCATCTAAATCGGTTTCAAAATGATTATAAAATATTCATACTCATATATTCGATTACCAGAAAATCAACGAAAACTTTAAAACTCAAGCCACATTTCGTTCTACATTTTACAATATCTATTACAGCTGTCTAGGCAGTCGGCCACTATAATGGAAGAGCCCTGAAAATAATTAAAAGTCGTTTGATGGCGTGTCATGGGCTGGCCTGGGAGTGGAAGTACTTCCATAATGCGTTAAGGCGTGTTCACGGAACGTCGGAAGTTCTTTTATTGTTACTGGCTGAAATTGACACGTTCGCTTAGAACTGTGTAAAAAGATCGGTGAATTTTGTGATGAGTCATTTGAATTGCCATTTCAGAAAAATAAAATACATAATTGTGGTGTAGACACTAGACAGCCAATGGTACGCTGGCTAGATTTTAAACGAAGAGTCGGGAAAATTACTTACTTAACAGATTGATACACTACATCAATTTACTGGAGGAGTTCGTAGCTAAATAATAACAGGTTTAAGCCACTCACACCTAGGTTGGTCCATAGATGGGTGACCACCCATTATTATTATTATTATTTATTTATATTCACATAATGATAAGTAAATAACTTATAAACTAAGCCCCACAAAACAGTAGTAATGGTTTGACTGTAGAGTTACATATTGAGTTTCCAAAGTGCATCGGAAACCATGTGAAGCCGTTGGTCCCGGCTGATCTTTTTGTAGATCTTTGACAGTCGTTACAGGTTGCAGTTCAACCAATATTACCTAGGTATATCGTATTGCCCAGTACTAACCGAGTTGTGCAGGTCAGATAGGCAGTCGCTCCATGTAAAATACTGGTACTCAGCTGCATCCGGTTAGACAGGAAGCCGACCCCAACATACTTGGGAAAAGGCAGACAGATGATGACACTAAGTCAATTTACTGAGTGTGTTACAGCCATTTTATTTTATTAGAGCTCGTGGCTTAATAATGACAGCCGCTCGGGCCGATCTTTAGGTTAAGCCGTGCTTGCCTTGGTTGGTCTTTGGATGGGTGACCGCCCATTACATATCGAGTTTCTTCCGTGCCTCGGAAAGCACGTTTAGCCGTTGGTCCCGGCTGTCATTTGTAGATCTTTGACAGTCGTTAGGTAGTCAGAGGCCCAAAAAGTCTGACAACCAGTCTTACCAAGGGGTAACGTATTACCAAGTATTAACTGGGTTGTGGAGGTCAGATAGGCAGTCGCTCCATGTAAAATACTGGTATTCAGCTGCATCCAGTTAGACTGGAAGCCGACCCCAATATAGTTGGGAAAAGGCTAGGCAGATGATGATGTTACAGCCATTTTATTATTATAGGTTAGGATCGCGTTTTGCATTATAGTTTTCGCACCCTTAGGTACATATGCATATTTTTTGGATGAGAAGAACGGTGCTTCATCTGATTTTAGGCCGGAATGAAAATTAAGTACCTATCGTAAATGCAGGACATTTTATAAAATTGTCAAAGTAAGAGAGAGAGAGAGAGCACAACTTAACAATTACACAACTCTCTCTGAGTTATGTAATTGTTTTGTAAGTTGTTTTAAGTGGTCATTTCAATTAATGCTCAATTTATCTGTCAGTCAATTTGGTAAACTAATAGTTTTCCAGAATTTAATTTTATTATAATGAGATACACGCAAGCGGAGCCAGGAACTTGGCAAGTACGAGTATCTAACACGTATTTTTACGAATTGTTTGCATGATACCACAAATGAGATTAATCGTATCGTGCGATAATAGTAAAATCATTGCTCTGTTTTATCCTGCGATAACTCTAAAAGTCAATGTCAAATACCTACTATCTCTATGTCCACAGCCAGCCTAATAATGTTACCAGGTAGCTTACCATAGAGTCTTAAATCAATATTGTTTTAATCTAATTCCAGAGTGAGAAAGAGATGGGGCTAGACGTCCTGTATAGCTCCCCCACTCGGGAATAAAAATATAACAATAATGCTCCTCGTAACCCTCTAGGGCTAGAATGACTCCGTTCTTCATGAAGCCGTAACTCACCACGTGACAATGAAGTAAAAACCTGGTTGGTGTAAATTGGTTGGTTGAGGATCCAATCATGCAGAAAGAGGAAGATAGGGTGTTGTAGTTCAGCTTGGGAGAGGCCTAAGTCCAGCTGTGAACAAGAGTGGACTGGGCGTGGATGGTTCAGAAAACTGCTGCGTGCTGAGGTGATTGACCACTTTCTTCTCTTCTTCGCGATAATGCGAAAGCTTGTGCGGATGGATAGATGAACGAATGTTTGTTACTCTGTCATTGGGCACACAGATAGTTCAGGACCTGAATTATTACTTAAGATAATTACCGATTTACCGAACTCCACGTCGGTGAAGCCGCGGTCATAAAAGATATAGTATTATAATCAAATGATTATGAACAACATGATCGACTAAGTATTTCTAATAACTCAAGGGAATTAATATCCCTACCCACAATTGATTGATACGCGACAACCACCGACCACGCACACTCACGACATCAACATCACGACTCTGTGCGAAGCAATCAAGCTTATATTAAGATTTAAAGGTTGTAAATAAATACTTAAAATAAGGTAAATTACTTTGTATTTATACGATGTTCAAACATTATTGAAAGCTACATTGAATACATTAAATTCTGTTTGGCTTACCTTACCTTCCTTAACTTACGTAATAGTATCGATACTGACGTTGTTTTCTTTTCTTTTTTTTTATTTGTATTTTTAATCAGTTCTTCTTTTTTTTTTTCATTGTTTAATTAGATATTTAGGCGCATAATATAGTGCATGTAGTGCTCTTCTTTAAGTAATGGGGCACTTAGACTTAAGTTTGCAATGTTTTACTTTATTATATGTAATAGTGTACTCATTGTTGAAGAGCCAAATAAAATAAATTCTGCCTTTTGTTTTTTTAGTCCTACCTCTACCGCAGCGATGATGAAATTGGGAGAAAATCTGATGTTGGGCGACACCAGATTTTCTCCCAATTTTATCATCGCTGGTTTTGAATCATCATTTGGTTGAGAAGCTTGACAGCTGATTTCTTTTGAGATAACGTTGATGAAAGACTCAAAAACCATCGGGAAATAAGCTAGCCCCCTTCTTGACCTCCTCCGGGCATGAAAACGAGCTCTGTTTCCTCTAAAGATATCATGCAGGAACTGCCGCCGTATGCAAACGTAACAAACCAGCGCTGCGTAAATCGTACCCCGGGACGCTTGTAAACGCCCCGGCCTCTGACTCTTACTGCCATGCAGACCCATTTGCACTCATCATCAGTGATAATTCCTTACATTTGCCTTTTCAATAATCGTTGTCTGATAGACATCATTATGTTAGGTCAAGCAAAAAGTTTGTCAACCAGTCTTATGAAGGGGTATCGTATTACCCAGTACTAACTGAGTTGTGGAAGTCAGATAGGCAGTCGCACCATGTAAAATACTGATATTCAGCTGCAGCCAGTTAGAATAGAAGCTGAACCCCAAATATAGCTAGGAAAAGGCTTGGCAGATGATGATGATGATGTCAGGTCAGGCAAACATCGACTAACCGAATCTTTTGTAATGTCTAGAAACTCCTTAACTCCAACAGCTTTCAAAGTATCACATTGTCTTTTTAATCTATCAAAGAAAACCTTTTAGACAACACATAAAAAGTTTATCATTGTAACCGCAGTCTTACATAGGAAACGAGGGAGCGGCGGGAAACGGGTGGGGTCGACCGACCCATATACTGTGGATCAACTAGTTGAACCCAGCTGACCCGGTTAACTTAACACCGATAGTTATTAGCTGTTTTAAACTGAAAGGAACAATATGAGGACACTACAAAGCGATGGAAACTACTTTTGGAGACGAACTGGCAATCATTTATTGAGCTTGGTCTCTTGGAAGATAATACACCTGAGATGCCTCTGATTTTGCATAAGTACAATATATCCATAATTTATGAATCATCATCTACATTTCAGCCGAAAGACGTCCACTGCTGGACATAGGCCTCCCCCAAGTGTCGCCACCGGTCCCGTGCGACTCGCATCCAGCGGATCCCTGCAACCTTCACCAGGACATCGGTCCACCTAGTGGGAGGCCTTCCAACGCAACGTCTTCCGGTTCGCGGTCGCCACTCCAGAACTTTTCGGCTCCATCGGCCATCCGTTCTGAATTGATGACCACTAACTTGTTTTAACATACCAACTGTTTTATTTAACATTATGGAATGCAATAAAGTATTGAGTAACCATCAGATAGGTTGCCTACTAGTCAGAAGTCAAATATAATATAGTTATTGAAAGAATATGGAGGGAAGGAAAGAATAAACATTTTATTGACTAACTGCACTCGCTAGCAACCAAATCGGCTCAAGCTATTAGCGCGCATGCATAAAATATCTAAAAAAAATACAGAAGGTAAGTACTTATTTATACACATCTCATACAGTTTAAACCTTAAGACTTTAACTTTAAATTCGTACCATAATCATCAACATTTCATTCAAATTATTCATTATTTTACTAAATATTTCCTATGATGTCGATGTCAACTTAAAGCTTATTCATCAAGCTTTCAATGTTCATACGGTTTATATAAATCAAGTATGTATTTGTTGTAAAAATCACGCATGTAAACACTGTTAAACATTTTATCTGAGCTACATAAACCTAGTAATTTATCTAAAAGGATTCCAATTCCTGCAATTTACCTATCATTCGCTAAGCGCCATTCACTAAATGAATGGTTTGTGTTGGTAGTTGGGACAGGTAGGAGGCACTTTATTTGGCATTACATAGATGAATAGGAAATAGCTTGTTTTACTACCTCGTGAAGTTCCTTGAATAATCTGGATTATAATTCTATTTATTAATCTAGAAACAGAACTGTGAAACCAGTGTCACAGATAATATAATACTACGCCAGTGTTAAGCCTCGGTGCCAATGCACGCACACGACGACATTTTTATATACATGCGTTTCATAGAACACGCATCGTCTGCGAGTCGATGACACTCATTCTTCCTTGAAAAAGTAGAGCTAGCTGCATTTGAAGCCAGTATACGCACGTCGACTGCACGCTAACTGCAGCCTATTGTCGTCCCACTGCTGGGCAGAAGCCTCTTCTGATGTTGAGAAGGCAAGACCATTGATCACGAAGCGGATTGGCAGCCTTAAGCGCCGTGGCCCTTAAAAAGACAAAGATAAGATAACCCATTCTAAAATACACACCACATTTTACGCAGATCTTAGAATACAATGATATTTAGCATAAAATCGTGCGCACACGTTGAGCTAGACTAATGTTATGACCATTACGAACACTGCATGATAACCGGCGTGGGCTCGTCGTAGGCGTGACGGTCCTAGATTCGATGTCCGAGTCATTAAAAGTGCTTACAGATTGCATGAGGTTTAACGCTCGTCGTAGGTTTGTGATTAGAAAAAACTAGAAAACTAAAACCCATCTTCGTAGCTATATTAGTTTTCAACTTTTATTTTTATATCGTTTTATTTTTTATTGTATAAATATACATTTTTTAAATTTTTTATATATCAACAAGAATAATTTATTTAAAAAAGTATTACAAAAAGTGTACATTTAAGCGCATTAGTATTATTTCTCATACTACTTATAATTAACTATAACTAAAATATATTTTACAGTCGCAAGTATTCAATAGTTCAATTTAGATGTCAGCGACCTGCCCGATCTAGGTTTATTTAAACCTGTGTTTCAGGCCATCACTGAACCTAGCACAATTTAATAAGGACAATAAAATTATAAAATTAAATTAATCTAATAACAATTATAACCATGCATCAAGTTGGTATAAAAGAAAAACACTAAAACTAGTTTAAGTAAATATGTACAAATAGATACGATAACATAATCAAACCTATGAATAAACTCAAATCAAAGTTGTAGTTGTTGCTCTAAGCTGAAGCTCTACGGTGGACCATGTACATGATACTACATACATAGACTGCTAAATTCATAACCATTTGGCTTTGCCGTGTTCGAGTACAAATCAAATAAATGTGCTTTTCATTGTAACCTTATTATAAATTAAGGCACTAGATGGAGTCGTTGTTACAACGCGGCCAAAACAGGGAATTAGATTTTACCTCAGATCTTCAATGAGATGGACAGAAAAAAATCAAAGCTTCAATTGTCCATTCCATGCACGAATGCCGAAGGAGAACGGCAGGCAGAGCTCTAGAGAAATGGCGCCGCTTTGCTAAGCGAGTCACTATCAAGATACGTTATAACTGTCTCGACCGTGACTTAGAAGAGATGTATCGATCGTTGACAGGCGAAATATTATGCAAGAAGCTGACACAATCTGAAACAGATCTTCATCAACATTTGCGAGAGTCTCAACCAGGTCCAACCCGCGATCGTGTGAATGTCAGCCGAACATATCGAGTAACAGAAACAGTCATTTGACTGCCTCAGTGGTCTAGTGGCCGCAAGCACGACTCCTGAGCGTGAGGCCCTGGGTTCGATTCTCGGGTCGTGCAAAGTGTTATTGGGTTTTTCCAACAGCAATTTCTCAGTAGCAGTAACGGAGTCTACAATTGTGCCCGACTGATGGCAAGGCTCGCCCCCTATTACATGGAACTTAAACATAACTGGCGTATTACTATTAGGTACACCTCTGCATAGCCCTTCGGGATTAAAGGCGTGATGTTATAAAAAAAAGTCATCAAATATCGGGTATATTAATCTGTAAGCTCCTTAACACGCTCGTCCCCTATTCTAGTTCTGTTGAATCATTCATTGTTAATTTGTTAAAGGCAATTATAATGGTTAAAATGTTAGACGAGGTCAGAGTTTAATTTAAGTTAGTTTAACTACTGATAGTGGGAAGCTAAAGTAAAGTGGCGTTGATTAAAGTGCAGTTTGTGAGTGAGTGTAATTAGACCTTTAATTATACGCATTCACAAACTGCACTCGTTGCCGTGATAATATGGCACGAAAGGAGGTGTCTGATGAGATGACGAGTAATAGAGAAGTATGGAAGAAGAAGACATGCTACGCCGACCCCAAATAAATTGGGACAAGGGCAAGAGAATGATGATGCCGTGGCCGACTTGAAATCTCTAAATAGACTTCGAACCCAGGTCGGCCGGAGCAATGACAACGGCTCCACAGATGAGGAATCACGGACAAGTGCGTGCGTGCGTGTTCTCGACGGCATGTAAAGCCAATTCAGAGGACCGGGCGGCATAAAAACTCTGACACCAGGGTTAGCCACTAACCACACGAAAAATAGAGAAAAATTAGTACGTATGCGACGTCTCACCACAGACAATAGTCCACCTTCCATCTAGTGCTGCATGCCCTGACACATGCGCAAAATTCCATCCACACAAATACTTCCTGGAATATCTAGCAGTGTTCAGTGTCCAGAGTCAGTCCACAATTTGTCCGTATTCTCTCGTCAGTAC
Source organism: Noctua janthina (assembly GCA_963576755.1). NCBI lineage: Eukaryota > Metazoa > Arthropoda > Insecta > Lepidoptera > Noctuidae > Noctua > Noctua janthina. Next base: position 10,651,436 of record OY755075.1, on the reverse strand, counting down.
AAGGCCTTTAAATTTAATTTTATATCTCGAAGTCATCCTTTTAAATCTGTTACTAGTATTTGAACCGATCACATCAGAAATAATACGTTTCGTTTCTTTAACACAAATAACTCGTCCTTGGTTCCATATTCGTTTTATTTATTTTGAAAAAACATGAAATTTAACTCTAACACCTTTTAAAGAGCAGTTAACTTTTACAAAATTAAATGATCCATCAAACTCCACCACCAAAGCCTTTATCAAAAGCGGCTTAAAGCGCTAACTTCCAAACTTCCAAAAATTCTTCGCGAAATTATCAGCCCATCCTTTGCCACTCTTTGCTAGTAAACAAGTATGTCCCCGTCGTCGTCTGAGGATGATTAATGTGTCACCCCCTTGTTCACCCCCTCTAGGGACTTATGTTTACCTTGTGGAGGGGGACACTATTAATTAGAGTATATATTATTATAAGGGAGGGTCTGGATTTGTCGACAATGTGCGTTGGTAATAGGGTGGCCTTGGGAACAGTTGCCTAGTTTTTTTTGTAGACTGTAGTCTTACTATTCCTATAAATGCGAAAGTTTGAGAGGGTGTTACTTTTTTACACAACAAGACGGAAGAAGGGATGGATATTCATTATCATCATTAAAGTTTTCTCAAGTAAGTTATAGGTCTACTAAAGAAGTTTTTTACCTTGTGTCTTTTCTATAACCGACTGCAACGGTATTTTAATTGTTGTTTAACTGCACGTACTATGTAATTGCATGGAATGCAATCGTCAGACGTTAGGTATCACTCAATTTGACTATACCGATATGGTCCACTTCTATAATTGAACCATAGAAACTATGGCATCCGTAGCGAAGTAGCAATGCGTGGAATATGTGCCGAACTTTATATCAAGTTGAGTTACTGTTATGTGATTTACTATGGCTGTTGGTCGAGTAACCATGCGTGTGTTTAATCTTGGGATAGACTTTTTAGTATCCCGCTTCTGAACACTGTCATGCACCTTTACTGCGTCTGACACGTGGCTAAACAGTAACAGCCGCTCGGGTCGATCTTTAGGTTAAGCCGTGCTTGCCTAGTCTGGTCTGTGGATGGGCCACCACCCACTACATACCAAGTTTCCTCCGTGCCTCGGAAAGCACGTTAAGCCGTTGGTCCCGGCTGTCATTTGTAGATCTTTGACAGTCGTTAGGAAGTCAGTGGCCCAAAAAGTCTGACAAACATTCTTACCAAGGGGTATCGTATTACCCAGTACTAAGTGGCTTGTTTAGGTCAGATAGGCAGTTGTTTGTACAATATTGGTATTCAGCTGCATCCGGTTAAGCTGGAAACCCACCACAAGGAAGTTAGGAAAAGGCTAGGCTGATGATAAGTATTATTTTAGTTATAGGTGTGGGCAGTATAAGCCTCAAGGCACTACGAGATGTCAATGACCACTTCTTTCTTTGTTTATTTTTTGTGTGGTTAGTGCCTTACCTAGTGTCAGAGTTTTATGCCGCCCATTGGCCTCTGACTTGGTTTTACATGCCGTCGAGAAATATCTTTTAGGCTTGCTGGTTTGATTTCCTCAAGATGTTGTCCTTCACCGAAGCAAGAGTGATAAATTATACAATACGCACATGAATCCGAAAAATCAGACGTGTCTGACAACTGCAATGCGGGATGTCGACTTAAAGACCACATTTTAAAGCCATATCCAACTTTGTAGACATATAAGTTCCTCTCAAAATACTCATTTACATATTCCTTGAATATCTAAAGCAGTCGGTAACCGCAGCAGCTTTATATTTTACGATTGCCGTAACAATTTTATTGTTTTATCATGTCATTGTCAACCGCACGTTTGTCGATGGGTACTTCACGTTATTGTATTAATTTATATTGATTTTGTGAATAAATATAGTACACCTACATTTCGCCAGTTATGTTTAAGTCCCATGTAACAGTCTATTGCCAGCAACCGGGCACAAATAAAGACGGGTGTCATCAATCAAGGACATTAATTTAAAATATGAAAAAATATAAAAATATTTTTTTTCTTAAGTAAGACTTGGATTCTTATTAGCGAGACCATCGGATGGTGTAATAATACAGCGTGTGTTTTTTTCCCGAAATCAATGGGTTCGATTATATTGGTTTTTCAAAAATGCTTTGATGCAGTTTTAGTTTTCATCAAAATCGGGCTCCAGACTCCTTTGAGAATTTTTTGGTATTCCTCATAGTTTCAGATTTGGCCATCCACGCCCACTTCAAAAATTCACCCAGTAGATTTGGGGTACGCCCGGTAGGTGCACCATGTACTATGTGTTTATCTCTGTTGTTGTATTGTATCTGTATGTAAAAAAGTGACAAGTTTTTTAATAAAGCTGTCCTGATTAAATAGCCTAGATAATAATTTAATTACTGGACCAAATCTGTTATGAAAACAAGATAGAGGAAAACGTGCTGTCTGCGATAAGGATGGACTGAATAATTATCTGAATGTTTTTCATGTACAGTCACCAGCACATCAAGTTACCACAAACTGCCAAAGGGCTTGGAAGATTTTTGTAGGACGCCTGGCCGGCCTAACTTCCGCCATTTTAACTTTTTTCAAAGTGGCGGCCAGGCACAGAACCTATATCGATAATCGATAGCTGGCATCAATACAAACAAGTTTTGTATGAATCAAAATGTTCTACACACTTTTAAACATTTTGTCTCATTCAAAACTTGTTTCTTTTGTAGGAAAAAGCTGTTTTTTTTTTAATAACAGATGAAAAATTTCTATGATGCCGCCGGCTCAGAATGATGTTCTGAATACGTGGTAACCATTTTCGCGTCGGTGTCTATTCCACCCTGTATCGAGAATAATGACTTCAAACATAACCTTACAGTCGCCTAATGCTAAATGGGATCAAGGATGAGTGAAGTAAAGTAATAAATATATAGATGGAATGAAAAGTGTGTTTTTTGTGAAGCAAAATACCACACATAAGAGAATCTTTACACCAAAGCAAACAAAAATCACTAATACGCATCGTAAAAACAACAAAAAACGCGACAATATTCTTGCTAACAAACATATTTAGATCAAACCGAGTGGTCGCGAGTGGAACAGGGAGCTCCATCAATCATAGCCTTCGTTGACACGCGGAACAAAAAAATGGAACTCCCGGCCTGATCGTCATTAACGATAATTAAACGAAAAGAATTCCCAAATAGCTTTACTGGTGGATAAAGTAAAATCAAAGGAATTTCCACCTTGTCTTGTCTTGGTTAGAACGGAAATGATTTTGGGAATGGTAGTTCAGAAGTTGGGTGGAGAGAAACATGTGATAGGGTTGGTAATTTTTGGCGGCCATGGAAAAGGTTATGCAGTTTTTTTTTTAATTCGAGTGAAGTCTTACACAAAGCTACCTTACCTGGGGTGCGTTGTCAGAATTCCTCCTCGTGTGCCTGATGGCTGCCGGTCCCTCTCGATACGTCTGGAGGGAATAGCAGCTGCTGGGCCGGTGCACCCTGGGCGTGGGCAGTATCCTTCCCCGAGGAATGGGAAGAGATTCTTATTCCTCGGGGAATGTTACTGTCCATGGCTAATATTCTGACCTGTCCTTCACTGTCTCCGTCGATATCGTAATCCCACCGTCGAAGTGTCGTGGAACACGTCTCGCGGCTTCGATTGGGACCGAGGATCTTGGCTTAACCGCCCGGACCACGAGGTAGAAAACCTCTATAATAAGTTACCCCGAATCTCAAGCGGCGGCGCACCGCGAGGAGATGTATGGCTGACGGGTTCCTTTGGAAAATCAGTCTCTAGTGCGAACCAAAGCCGGGCCTGGCTATGGCTTATCTGGGTACAGGGGGCACTGCCCAGATGGACTTTTTATTTCCCCCATACTCGTGGGAACAAAATGGAAAAAAATTTAACCCAAAAAACGGCCGATAACGGCGAAGGAAGGGAGGAGAGGGATGCGGGGTCGGAGTCCGGCGCCGCATTCAGTGAGGTGAGCGCGGGAGGCTCAGTGAGCTCCCAGCGCGGGAGGCCCGGGGCTGCTGCGGGGAACAGGGAGTTCCTACGCAAGCGGTCCAGGCCGGTAGGCGACCGAGAGTCGTCGTCAGATGGGGAGCTGGCTTCGGCTCGTAAGATCCCCACCAGCAAGCGCAGCGGGATCCGTGGCAAGGGGAGAGGCCTCTCTGCCAACGAGAGGTCGGCGCAGCTTGCCGAGGAGGGGTGCCATCCGGGGGTGGCCGCCGGTCACGGGGTGGCCCGTTCGGGCTCCTCTGGCGACGAAGCGGGCGCAGATGGCGGCTTCGATGCGAAGCGTAAGGCCGGACTCGCAAAGGAGGTGGAGGCGGCGCTGAGGGCTGTCTCGTTGAAACAAAAGCCCTCCACCAGGCAAAGGGCTATACCTGCAGCCGTCGCCTCCATTATGTCATCAGCGGAGGCCAGATTTGCGGGGCCCCCGCCAGACGGCGTGGCCAAACTGAGGGCGGAGGTCTCTCGACTGACAGCCGCCACGGAGTTTCTCAAAGAGGAGAACATGAAGCTCCGAGCTCCGAGTTCGTGATCCACGTGCGCCTCAAAGAGATGTCAGCAAATAAGTAGGGGTCCGCAAGGGCCGATGCCTGCCAGGGCTGCGGGACTGTTCGAAAGAGATACCGTGGCCCTGGAACACAAAGGGCAAAGAAGGAACATGGATGGGTTTTAGTCAGTACAAGTCTGACACTCCCTTCCGCTCCGCCCAGAGTGGGGGGGGGGGTCATTTGATGATTTCCCATCCGGAAAAAAAAAAAAAAAAAGCTACCTTACCTAAAAATTTGTCTCATCATCATCTGCCTAGCCTTTTCCCAACTATATTGGGGTCGGCTTCCAGTCTAACCGGATGCAGCTGAATACCAGTATTTTACATGGAGCGACTGCCTATCTGACCTCCACAACCCAGTACTGGGTAATACGATACCCCTTGGTAAGACTGGTTGTCAGAATTTTTGGGCCTCTGACTGCCTAACGACTGTCAAAGATCTACAAATGACACCCGGGACCAACGGCTTAACGTGCTTTCCGAGGCACGAAGGAAACTCGGTATGTAATGGGCGGTCACCCATCCACAGACCAACATAGGCAAGCACGGCTTAACCTAAAGATCGACCCGAGCGGCTGTTATTATTTAGCCACGAGCTCCTCCAATTGTAAACTGAATAGGTTACTCTTACAGTTAGCGTCATCCCACTGCTGGCCAAAGGCCTCCCCATGACCTCCAAGTCTTTCAATTCAGGGCCAATGTGGACCACTGCACGTGTAGCATGACCACCGTAGAAACGGGTTCTTTAGACGGAAGAATCGAAAAAATTACAGATTGTGTCGACACAATGACAGATTTCTTTTCACTATCAGTCATTTAGTCGATTCTTTTTTATTTTTTTATTCATGCTACGCGTGCTGGTCGTTGGTACAGTACCGCTCGTCCCGTCATCTGCTGCGAGGTCTACCGTGTCGCCTTCTGACTGTGTCAGGGCTGCACATCGTGGTTATTTTGGCGCACAGTTTGTCGGGGATACGGTAGACATGGCAAGCCCAGTCCTTTCAGCTTAACGGCTTTTTGAGCAGCGTTAGTAATTTGTGTTTTGGAAAATAGTGCGGTGTTGCGTATATGGTCGGTTAGTTTGACGTCTAGGATACGTTCCATTGTAGGTTGGTAAACCTGGAGCTTGGACTTTTGAATGTTTGTCAAAAACCAAGTCTTGGATTCATAAGTCAACATGGGCAGAATGCACATGTCCATAATTTTTCGCTTGAGTGCCGAAGAAAGATTTCCTTTCATAAGGTACTGAATAGATACTTGTATTAATAATAGCTGCAACTGCTGTCTACATAGCATCATAAATTCTGTATTCCCTGAAGAATTAGGCAGTACCAGTTATCGTTATAACTGGTTAGAAATACAAACAGCGGATACTGACAAATTTCTGTAGAGAAATGAAAATTAGTGTTCCATTTTCAAAAGTTTTCTCACAAATAATATTTTGTTACTTTTTCTGGTCTAGGGTACCAGAAAAAGTAACAAAATATTAAATATAAGAATATTGATTATAAAACAAACTCCTAAAGAGCAACAGAAACAAATCTGCAAAATAACACGTCCTTGTATTTTCTGGGGGCCATGATGCTTTTTATCTACTTAACGCGGCGCATGAAAGTAACCCGAATAAATTCTAATAGGCTTTTGTCGTTTCCAAGGAGTATAAAATTACTAGTTTTTGGAACGATGTCGGATGGGACTCTAAAAGTAAAAATACTATGGGAAGCTTTTCAGCCAGTGACCTATAGCAGGATCAGCAGGAAAATACGAAACGACAATAAGAAGATAAGAATAAGACTAATTTAAAATAAAATAAACTTTTCACACGAGGTTGTCGACATGTGGACTGTGAACTATGCTATCATTATGTCGATTGTCGTAACGGCCAATGGCCATATGGCCAAGAGCCTCGACGACCATCTTTCGAGGCTCTCCTTAGGCGTTTGGATCAAAGGCCTGATCCAGAAGGCAATACTCCTCGATACGGCTCGCATTGTGAGGAAGTTTCTGTCTCTGGAGCCCTAACCAGCGGTAGCTTGGACCTTGCTCCCGACACCGGTGGAAACCTATTTTTTATATTTTTAAATGCTTTAAGTTATATGGTTTTTTAAATAATATGTAAAAATATAAAGAATATGTATATAAATAAATAAACGAGAATAATTTATTGTTAAAGAAATTTCCTTCAATGCAGTAATTCCTGAAACTCACACGGATTCCCTGTGTCGTGGGTTCCAGGCTCCTTCGTTCCGTTTACATTTCTATTGTTGCACAAATAATATATTATTATATCCGTTACAATAAATTTCTAAAGGTAATCGAATCTACTCGTAATCGAAAACAGTAGGTTACCTATGATATGTATGAATGTGTTGTCCGTGAGTGTGTGAGTGGGGAGGGGGGGTGTAAATTTTAGTTTTTTTCATTATCTTTGTCGCTTAAAGAATAATGCTTTGTCTAAGCCCTCAGTTCAGAAATAGCATAATTTTATGATAAAACTAGCTTTTGACCGCGACTTCAACCGCGCCGATTCGGTAATTATCCCATGGAATCGTATTACCGGGATAAAAGATATGTTAATGCAGGTTATAAAGTATCTGTGTGCCAAATTTCACCTAAATTCGTTAAACCGTTATTGCGTGAAAAAAGAACAAACATCCATACATCCTCAGAAACTTTCGCATTTATGAAAAGTAATTAGACACTTTAACAGTTCATGAGTTATAAAATTAATTATAAAAGATCATTAATTTGAAAATTACTACAAAGTTACAAAGTTTCGAATATTAATCACCCCAATTTAAACACCCTCTTTTTTTACCGTCACAACCAAATCATTCAGCCAACATCCCAACATGCCATCCTTAACCAGCTTCCGACGAGTTCACTCGTCGCCCCTGATTGGCTGCCGCGTTCCCGCCAAAAACGCCAGATGAATGACAGCTGTCAACTTAACCTCAATAATTTGTTAGGAGACATGTTTTGAAAACAAATTATTGTCACTTAGATTATTCGTTCAGAAGTGAAGAAATGGATTTTGTTTTATTTAATTTGTTGACATTTAAGTGTGAATGAAGTTTGTTGTATGCACTTTTGAGCTGTCTTAGATGTCAACTAGTATAATAACAATCGTGCTAGTCGTACTTATCATTTTACTTCTGTATTTAAAATCCTTCTTAACAGGTCCTAAACTAATAAAATAGTGTAGCAATGAAAAAAAATTGCCATTATGTAGCGGCATTGAGTCAATTTTCTTTTCTTTAAATAAATCGTAATCTGTGGCATTATTACACCCACCCGATCGACGTTACATAAATGGTTTAATCGATCCCGTAGATAACCTAAAGATGATCGATGATTTTATGTAGAAAACGTTTAATAGTCTTGTGATAGCCTATCGAAAATTACCAAAATTCAAAGGTTTTCATCGCTCAATCAGTAGTAGCCAGGATCGACGACGAACCGATTTATTTAATGTAATTAAAAAAATATAATTATCAGTTCGAGTAATGATGACATATAATGGTAGTCTTGGTCCGGTCTAATCGATGCTGACCTATACTTTCGTTAGAGTTTGTTTGTGTGATATCACCCATTTTCACAATATTATCATTGGCATTCTTGTTTCATCTACTATTGAGTAAAGGCAAGCAGTGGCGTGCCTAGGGTCCAACAATACGGCAAGCCAAACTGCGGCGAGTAAACTGTTCAGAAACCCTAACATCATGAAGAGTTAAGAAGAGAAGTTCTGAAGAGTGAAGAGAAAAGAGTGAGTAGTAGGTTATAAGGGCAAACCAAGCTTGTGGCTTGTATGAAAGTACCGTCAACTAAGTATGGGCCAACTTACTTTTATGCAATGAGTCTGTGGTCTGTTCAAGTCTTCCCCACAGTCTTCTGAAGGTCATTCTCATTTTTCTGGATGTCAGTCTGCCAACAATTTATCTACCAGCTCTTTTCCGCATACTGACTTTTAAAATTCAATTCATTCAATGAAATCCCATAGTTGAAAAGTTAATTAGTATTACAAAGTATGAGCAACGATTCTATTTTCACCCCAACCACTCATGCGATGTTATTTTTAACATTTCACTAAGACTGCGCGGTGATTACACCACGGGTGCCCATTGGCTTCTGGACACGCGTGCTTTATTAAATGAGAAGCCGCTAAGCGATCGTGGCACGAACCAATCAGATTGGGCTGTAAACGTGACCATGCGTTTGTAAATTACAGAATAAGTCTTATGTTTTCTTACAAATGTGAAGAACTAACTATTTACCACAAAAAACTTATGAACTTGTTTTGTAAATAGTAACTCTTATTACAATTACAAAATTACAAAATTACAAAATTTTTTATTTCAGTATTACACGTTATACACACGTTATACAGTTGGTGGCGTCCCCTTTTAAGCATATAGATGCCTGTGCCAGGAGGCGCCGCTCCTTTACATCTTAACACCAGTGTAACATGTTATTAAAGAAAAATTATTAAACAAAAGTTAAACAAAAATTATGAAAAAAAAAAGTTAAAAGTTAATAAATTTATTATTTCCATTTAGTCTGTTGGTGTGTGTGTACATGTGTGGGTGCGTGTGTGGTTATGTGTATGTGTATGTGTTAAATGTGAATGTATGTATGTGTGCGTGTGTGGTTGTTTTTTTTTTTTTTTTTTTACGGAAAGGGTTTCACCCTATATCCAGTAGAATATTCTCTACTTCATCGTAGCTTAACCCGTTCATCCACCCAATCAGCAACGATTTGCATTCTTTATATGGTTTAGCATGAAAATCCATTCGTTTATTTATTTTATTGTATATGAAAGATGAGCGTTTGTCGTACTGAATATTTGCAAATTCTGTTCTTACAAAAGTGGTGGAAGCAATGTTATGTTTCCTTCTTCTAGTTAATATATTAGGATCTAAGGGTAGAGTTTTATGTTTTTTTAATACTATGTGTATAATATATAATTTTCGTACTGATAATAGATTACTTGTTTGGTATAGCTCATGGGTGTGAAATGTTCTTTTTTTGAAGTACATTATTTTTATTAATGTCCGTTGCGCTCTTTCAACATCAAGAAAACGTGTTTTACGCGCGCCCCCCCAAATGGAGATACAATATATTATTACTGATTGAACTAGTGAGATATACACTTCATTTAGAAGATTTTTTGCCAAGCCACTCTTGGGGACTATGTGTCTCAATGTTTTAAAAATCCAAATAAATTTTCGTATTCTCGCAGTAATTTGTTCAATTTGAGGATACCAGGACAAGCTTTGGTCCAACATTATACCTAAGTACTTGACGTGGTTAACTTTACTGATGGTTGGACAATTGCAGTCATAATGAATCGTCTGCCTACACTCATGTATTTTAATGTTGAAATTAGGTTCTGGTTGGACATTTTTATATATTGAAAAGCATATAAAATTAGTTTTGCTCGTGTTTAACGTTAGGAGATTTGTTTTTAGCCACGAAGCCACTTGTAACATACCTATTTCGGTGTTGGTTTTTGTTTCAGCCCAGGTTGAGCCGGTGAAGACGATTGCGGTGTCGTCAGCATACGAAAATATTTTTGCATTATTGATTGACATATTACATAGGTCGTTTATATATATTAAAAATAAGGTAGGCCCCAGAACGCTTCCCTGGGGTACGCCGCATGTTACATCAATGTCCTCGCTGACAAAATTATCAAGCTTAACCTTCTGTTTTCTATTTGTCAAGTAATCGGTGAATATAGATAGCTGTGTATCTCTAATACCAATTTTTTCTAATTTTTGGACCAGGATGGGAATAGAGACCGTGTCGAAGGCCTTTTTTAGGTCTATAAAAACTGATAAACACCTAGTTCCTCTATCAAGTTCTTTTGTTAGTACTGACGTTAAAGACGTGATAGCGTCTTCCGTAGAAATACCGCGTCTAAAGCCAAATTGAGATGGAGACAAAATGTTGTTGGTTTGAAGATAGCTTAATAATCTGGAATTTAGAAGTTTTTCTAATATTTTAGCTATAACAGGAATAACAGAAATTGGCCTATAGTTATTAACGTCGCCCTCCTGCCCGCCTTTGTGTATGGGAGTTATTATTGTTTTCTTTAAAAAGTTAGGGAAGGTGCCTTGTTTAAAACAAATGTTAGCTAAATGAGTTATAATTGGAGTTATTTCATGTTTTACATGTTTGAGGTAACTAGTGGAGATATTATCCCATCCTGGGGCACTATCTGATTTTAGAGTGTTTATTATACTATTTACTTCGTTGATATCTGTATCAAGCAGAACAAAAGATTTAGAGAGACTAGGTAAGGAAAGTAGGTATTGATTTAGTTCATTCTGGGTTATGGTTTGTTGGATGTCATTTGCCAGTTGGTTACCAATATTTGCGAAATATTTATTAATGAAGTTTGCTGATTCCGTAGGGGATGCTTTTAGATTAGTTAATTCAGTATTAGTTCTAGTAGATTTATTTGTATATGTGATAGATTTTAGGTTTTTATTTAGTTAAACACGTTGTGGTAAATAAAGAGGACAATAGCTACAAGTGCACTGGGGTATTCCTTGACCTAGTAAAAGCTTTTGATATGGTGTCTAGACATATTCTCCTAAAAAGATGGAAGCTGTTGATATTCGAGGTATAGTTCTCCAGTAGTTTGTGTCCTATCTTACGGACAGCACACAAAAAGTTAGCATGAGTGAAAAGTGAAGCAGTTACGCCAGCCTAAACTATGAATTTCCATTAAAATAGAGCATGAAGACCGTAGTGTCAGAAAACTAAGTAACATTTTCAAAATAATACAACCAATTTGATGTGACATTCTGTATGTGTAATGCTCTCTTGAACAATAAAGACTTTTACGACTCTTTAAGATTTTGACGTACATCGACGGCCAAAATTTTTTAGATAAAGCACTGTAAACTGCTCCTTAAAAAGCTTTTAGTAACTGTGTACCGCACCATGGCGACCAGTCAAAGATAAGCAACTAATCAATCGATTATCATCATAAGTGCCGAAAATTTTGCTCCATTATATTAGTTTGTTTCGGTACCTGGTAAAGTAAAGTTCCAGTTAAAACATATTTTGTTTTGACTTTGTTGGGAGTCTATCTTATATCCGTCGCCTCCGTTCTTATGTTTAATTCTAAATCAATGGCTATGCAGTGACCTATTTTCGGCACAACATAAGTGAAGTCACCATGGCTGATATCGAAACTAGCGAACCCATTCCTGAGAGTAAAACCGACGATGAGGAATTTGAGAAATTTGTGTTTTACTATGTGATATTACACTATATCCAGCTAGCCATGACTCTGGCGACGTTCATATACGGAGTGACATCGTGGTGCCTCATCAAGAAGTTTCGCACTTTTAACAACTATGTGTATCTCAATGTACTTCTAGTGAATTTATTGCGGTTAATTGTGGTAACGCTTCCGTTGGTCAATGATGTTTACATTGCAGTGTTTTACCAACACGAGGATTTACATCATAAAATCTATGTATTTCTATTGACGGTGTTCAACTATTGGTTGATAGTGATGTGTTACATGTTCTACGTCGACATTGCAAAAGTATTTAATAGAGACATCAAAAGAGGATATCTTAAAAGTTTTCTCTTTGCCTGGGGCATACCTTTGATAGTAGAAGGCTTTATTGCATTGATTATATTCTTTATCAATAGAGAAGAAGAAGACAGTGAAGAATTTAGTCGAAATTTTAATAATGCTTGCATTTTTGTCACAAGCAGCGTTTTACCAGCTTTGATTAACTTGGTTCTTTTTATTAAACTTCTGATTTCTTTGTTTCCTTGCAATAACACAATTGAGTGTACAATGCCTAAAAAGTTGAAAAGAAAACAAAAATTGGGTCGTTTATGTACAGCAACTGCTTTGTTTGTAGTTAGTAACACTTTTGTGTTGATGATGCTAATATGGGATTTACTTGATATGTCAATTTTAACACGTGTTATAACAATTAACGTTCAGATATTGTTCCTTGCGTTATTTGTTCCTTTAGTAAAGAGTAATCGAGTATACTGGCACGAGTATTTAAAGAATCAATTGCAAACACCATGTCGTGATTATTATTGTTGTGTTGTTTGTCGGTAATGTCAAGAGCACGGAGAACGACCTGATCTTAATCAGCACAGTAAATAGAGAAGTAAAAATCTAACCATTTATTTCAATTAGGCCATTGACAGGAACTGTTGAACGCCAAATTTTAAGATAAAAGCGGGAACAGAAATAATTATATAGCCCGTTCGCTAGGTAGTATCTAGTATCGTATGGACAAGAATTGGCAAGAAACTCCTTCGGTACCTGCTATTTTTTTAACAATTAAAATTATAAGTGACGAAGTAACTAACCAGGATAAAAAAAAACTTTACTACTTATAATTAATTCGTACAGTACTTACACTGTATTTTAAACTGAATATAAAATTTAGTATTATATTAGTATTTTATACTAAATATCAAATCCATAGATAAAAAAACATTAATTAGTGTGCGAGTAACGTTTGATTTTGTTTAGGCTCTTTATTGACCTATGGAACAGGACCAGCAGGTTTCCAAGCATTTTGTTTTCTTAAATGTAATGCCTTAAATTTTAATATGTTTGTATTCAAAGTATACCGTTAAACTTAATGAAAGTATTTTTTTATATAAAGGTATATAAAAAAATACTTTCATTAAGTTTTAAATAAATATGTAAATGTATTTTGTTGCAACATTCAACACAGTATCCCATAAAAGATGTACATACTTTAAATAAATAATGTAAGTAGTGGTTTGCCCTTAATCTTAGTTTATTTTAATGATGTCTATCGTTTATTTATTGAAAATATGTTTTTTTTTCTCTAACATGTTTAATATTTTCATAAATGAATTGGCAAAGCTCTGTCATAATATTATTTCTTTTTTATGATTCCCTTGGAGATTCACACAACATAATGCTGTGGAAGTAACTACAGTGTTACAATAGACCGAACGCGCTTTTCTGTATATGATGATATCTGCTTCTTTCTAACAGGCAGGATTTTCTAATAAATAGGCTTGCCTTTGGCCGTTGATGTGAAGCGATGATGCTGCTTAAGGTAGAGCATGCTTGCCTAGAAGAATCCGATTCTTTCAGTTGCTGAGCTAGTAGTTATAAGAGGTCCCCTTTGTAATTTTTCGTCGAGCGTGATTTCTAGGAAAACCGTTTCTTTAATATGATGCAGTTTTTCTTCATTTAGTATGATGTAAAATTTGCTAGTCTTTTGATAAAGCTAATCTAATACATTCATTTTTTTGTATTTTTGTACCAAATTCTTAACCGTAAACCAAATTTTGGACTATAGATATAGTTAGGGTTGCGCCTCATCTAGCAGCATGGTCTCCTTTTTTTCATGGATCTTTCCTTTTCTGTCTTCAAACCATTCAACTATTCTCGATTGCGTTTGAAGTAATTGGGGTAAATCATAAAAGGGTAACTAAAAAGAGGAATGGACCTAATATCGAACCTAGAGGAACGCCAACTGTCATTTGAGACCGAAATGAGTCTTTGTCGTTTAACTGAACTTTAATCTGACTATCTTTTAGGAATGAATTTAGCAAGTCAGGAACAGCAGAAAAGACTCATGGTTTACGCAATCGAACGCTTTAGAAAGTTCGCAAATTATTCCAATGGCTTATTACCAGGCGTTAAAAATGTTCTATATTAGGGAAACAACGGCTTTAATTGTAAACAGCCCTTTGTTAAAACTATGCTGATGTTCACGAAAGATGAAGTTTTTATTAAAGCGATGTAGCATTTAATTGAGCATATATATTTCAAACACCTAACTGGGAACTGGCAGAATTTTTGGGTTCTTAACTATCACCGGATTTGAACGTATTACGATAAAGAAACAGATTGATGTTTTAAAATAAGTTCAGACATAACTCAAATCTGTTTGGTTCTGGATATAAAGTATTGAAAACAGTAGTTATTTCGCCTACTTTCACAATTTCTAAACGCGAACGGTATGGAAAAATGTACACAAATGACTAAAACTTTTTTTTTGCATTAAAATAAATTGATGAATGCTGCACTTTAAAAAGCTTTTAATAACCATGTACTGCACCATTAACTGATAAGAGTAATTAAACAGAATCGATTATTATCCTAAGTGCCGAAAAATTGACTCCATTACATTTAGTTTATTTCGATACCTGGCAATGTAAAGGTCCATTTGTATCGCCAGTTAGGACCTTAAATCTGTGTCATTTTTATGTGCAATAATAGTAAAACAGTGACTATACAGTAAGGGTCCGAAACAACTTAATTGATTCTCGTCATGGCTGACATAAAAACTGTCGAACCCAACCCAGTGAGTGAAACCGAAGATAATTCTGAATTGGAGAAATACATATTTTACTATGTGATCGCACATTATGTTCAGCTTGCAATAACTCTGGCGGCGTTCATATACGGCGTGACATCGTGGTGCATCATCAAGAAGTTTCGCAATTTCAACAATTATGTGTATCTCAATGTAATGTTAGTGAATTTATTGCGGTTAACTGTTGTGTCACTCCCTTCTAATACAGTTTACATTGCAGTGTACCTACGATACATGGATTCATATTTTTATATCTACATGTTTCTATTGTCGGTGTTCAACTATTGGTTAATAGTGATGTGTCACATGTTTTACGTTGATATTGTGAAAGTGTTTAATAGAGATATCAAAAGACGATATGTTAAAAGTTTTCTCTTTGCCTGGGGCGTACCTTCGATAGTAGAAGGCATTACTAGACTGGTTATATTTTTCTTGAAACGAGAAGAGGATATTAAGGAATTTCTTCAAAATTTTGCTGATTTTTTCATGTTTTTCATCATAAGCAGCATTTTACCAGCGATGATCAACTTTGTACTTTTTATCAAACTTGTGTTTTCTTTGTTTCCTTATAATAATATAATTGAGTGTACAATGCCTAAAAATGTAAGAAGAAAACAACAATTAAGCCGTTTTTGCACAGCCTTGGCTTTGTTTGTAGTCAGCAACATTTTTGTATTGACGATGCTAATATGGGATTTCCTTCAAGTTTCAGTTATAACGCGTGTTATAACAATAAACATACAAATATTAATCCTTGCATTATTTGTTCCTTTAGTAAAAAGTAACCGGGTATGTTGGCATGAGTATTTAAAGAATCGATCGAAAATACCATGTCGTGATTATTATTGTTGTGTTATTTGTCGGTAATGTCAAGAGCATGGAGAACAGTGTGCCCTGTCTGATCTTCATCAGCAAAGCCAAGTCAAATCATTTATTTCAAATAAAATAGAATTATGGTTTCTTTTGTCTTAGTTTCATATGGAGAAAAATGCTATAAAACATAATGCTTTGAAAGTAGCTTAAGTAGACAAAACGCACTGTATCTACATCTGTTAACAATTTCATTATTTCTAACAGTAGTCATAGCCTAGCTGCCCCGCAAGATAAGTTTGTTTAATATTAAGTTTGTTATTAATGAAGTCACATTGGTCTAAAAAGACGAATGGACCCAATATTGAACCTTGAGGAACACTAATTGTAATTTAAGAAACTAATTATTTTACGTTGTCTTTTTTAAATTTTAACTCTTCTTTTAGATCTGTCGAATAACTCTAGATATGGGTATTTCTTAGATCATTCTGTGACTATAATCAAACAAAATGAGCGAGGATACGTAGCGAGGGATGTGTGTGAAACTAACCAATCACATAGCTAGAAAACCTCAAACTGTGAAAAAGAAGCTATATTATTGATTAATAGTTTTACACCCATCCCTGGCATCGTATCCGTATCCCCACTCATCTCTGGTGGAAACGCAGCCTAAGTCTCAAATAGCCGGATCCACACCGGACAAAGAAAGAGAAAGAGAAAGAGTAAGCTGAATCAATCTTACAAAGTAAAGGTAACGATTCTACATATTTCCACCCCGGCCACTCCTTTGAGGTTATTTTTAACATTTCTCTATGGCAGCGCGGTGATTACACCACGGGGTGCCCATGGGCTTCTGGGCACGTGTGCTCTATTAAATAAGAAGTCGCTAAGCGATCGTGGCACTAATCAGAATGGACCGTGAGGGTGACCATGCGTTAGTAAAATGCAGTACCTTGCACTTTACTAACGCATGCAATGCAATAAAAAAAACAATACAGCTTACAGTCAATTGTGTATTAAAACTAATTGAGATTAAACACTAAAACAAACAGAGGCCACAGCTTCTTTTGAAGTCCATACATAATCTTGATCAGGTCTAATGAGGACTGTGACGGTTAGTGTCTTAGACGGCCTTTTAAAGAAAGAACTGGAGTGTGGGTCTTGTTTAAAAAAATAGTAGTAAATAAAAACTATTTTGATAAGCTTTCATCAAATTTTTAAATATGTTTTTTACGCAAACCCTGCGTAGGGAATTACAGCTTTTGATATGGAAAGAAAAATTCGAGTGCGAGCAGGGTTTGAACCTGCGACCTTCCGATTCTGTACACCGGACGTCTTAACCAATCTCCAATCCAATCCAATCTCCTTTCTTTTTCTTTTTCTTTCCATATCAAAAGCTGTAATTTCATCAAATTATTGCACAAAAATAACGCTCAATTTTTGTGATACGATTATCTGCGCTATTAATTTAGATTTAAGTGTTAATCGCTCACAAGTCTTTGTCTGATAGCGGACCCACACGTTGCAGTAGTAAGCCTACCTACCTTGCACATTTACTAAACTCGACCTTCGGTACCTTCAAAGGCTTTCGGTTACTATGTAATGCCATGATATGCATTACCATTAAGAGATAAGATCAATAAAACTAAATCGATTATTATCCAAAGCGCCGAAAATTTTGCTACATTTCATTAGTTGGCTTCGGTGCCTGGTAAAGTAAAGTTCCATTTAAGACAAACTTTGTTTTGACTTTGTTGGGGATCTGTTTTATATCCGTCGCCGTCATTTTTATGTCCAATTCTAAAACTGACTATAAAGTGACTTAGTTTCGGCACAACATAAGCGAAGTCATCATGGCTCATGTCAAAACTAGCGAACCTATCCCAGCGAGTGAAACCGACGGTGATGAATTTGTGATTTACAAAGTGATCTTACACTATACCCAGCTAGCCATGACTCTGGCGACGTTCGTATATGGACTGACATCGTGGTTCCTCATCAAGAAGTTTCGCACTTTCAACAACTATATGTATATCAATGTACTTCTAGTGAATTTATTGCGGTTAATTGTGGTAACGCTTCCGTTGGTCAATTATGTTTACATTGCAGTGTTTTACCAACACAAGGATTTACATTATAAGATCTATGCATTTCTATTGACGGTGTTCAACTATTGGTTGATAGTGATGTGTTACATGTTCTACGTCGACATCGTAAAAGTATTTAGTAGTGACATCAAAAGAGGATATCTTAAAAGTTTTCTCTTTGCCTGGGGCATACCCTTGACAGTAGAAGGCTTTATAGCATTGATTATATTCTTTATTAATAGAGAAGAAGAAGACAGTGAAGAATTTAGTCGAAATTTTAATAATGTTTGCATTTTTGTCACAAGCAGCGTTTTACCAGCTTTGATTAACTTGGTCATTTTTATTAAACTTGTGATTTCTTTGTTTCCTTGCAACAACACGATTGAGTGTACAATGCCTAAAAAGTTAAGAAGAAAACAAAAATTTCGTCGTTTATGTACAGCAACTGCTTTGTTTGTAGTCAGCAACACTTTTGTGTTGATGATGCTAATATGGAATTTACTTGATATGTCAATTTTAACACGTGTTATAACAATTAACGTTCAGATATTGTTCCTTGCGTTATTTGTTCCTTTAGTAAAGAGTAACCGAGTATACTGGCACGAGTATTTAAAGAATCGATCGAAAATACCATGTCGTGATTATTATTGTTGTGTTGTTTGTCGGTAATGTCAGGAGCATGGAGAACAGTGTGCCCTGTCTGTTTTTGATCAGCAAAGCCAAGTCAAATCATTATTTCAAATAAAATAGAATTATTGTTTCGATTGTCGTAGTGTCATATGGAGAAAAATGCTATAAAACATAATGCTGTGAAAGTAGCTTAAGTAGACCAAACGTGCAGTATGTACATCTGTTAATAATCATTTCTTTCTAACAGTAGGCATAGCTTAGCTGCCCCGCAAGAAAAGTTTATTATTAATGAGATCCCATTGTACCAAAAAGACTAATGGACCCAAGATTGAACCTTGAGGAACGCCAATTGTCATTTCAGAAACTAATTAGTTTACAATATGTTTTTTTTTTTAAATTTAACTTCCCCTTTCGATATCCCGATTAACTCTAAACATAACCGTTTCTAAGATAATTCTGTTACTATAATTAATCATCAAACAATTTAGAGAAATATGTTGTTGTTTTAAAAATATTTTCAGCCTGAGTTTTAAGCACAAAACATGAATTCTCTTATGATTCTCAAAGAGAACTGAATCAGCATTGTAAAGTATTAGTACCGATTCACATATCTCCTCCCCGGCCACTCCTTCGAAGTTATTCTTAACATTTCACTATGACAGCGCGGTGATTACACCATGGGGTGCACATGGGCTACTGGACACGCGTGTTCTATTAAATTAGAAGCCGCTAAGCGATCGTGGCACGAATCAATCAGAATTGGCCGTGAGGGTGACCATGCGTTTGTAAAGTGCAGGATAAGCTGTGTTCGATATTTTGTTTTTATAAATCCATTTTACTCCTTGCAGTCAACTGTGTTTTAAAACTAGTTGAGATGAAACACTAAAACAAACAGGGGTCACAGCTTCTTTTGAAGTTCATACATAATCTTGACCAGGTCTAATGAGGACTGCGGCAGTGTCTTAGACGGCCTTTTAAAGAATGAACCGGAGTGTGGTTCTGTATATAAAGAATTAAAATTAGAAGTAAAAAAGGTAACTATTTATTTCGACATTCTTTCTTCAAATTTTTTCCGATGCCGCCTAGCCTTTTCCCAAATATGTTGGGGTCGGCTTCCAGTCTAACCAGATGCAGCTGAATACCAGTATTTTGCATGGGGCGACTGGCTATCTGACCTCCACAACCCAGTTATTACAGGGTAATACGATATCCCTTGGTGGGACTGGTTGTTCGAATACCTGTAACAACTGTCAAAGATCTACAATTGACAGACGGGACCATCGCGGCAACGGATTAACATGCTTTCATCAAATTATTACATTAAAATAACACTCAATCTTTTTGAGATAATTTATGTTTGTTTTCAATTTAGATTTAAGTGTTAATCGCTAACAAGTCTTTGTCTGATAGTGGACCCACACGTAGTGCTAGTAATCTCACCTACTTGTATGTGCAGGTAAAGTGTTATGTGCTAAACGCGAGCTTGCGCACCTTCAAAAGCTTGCAGTTACTATCTCCTGCACCATTAAGAGATAAGAGCCATTAAACTAAATCGATCATTATCCTAAGTGTCGAAAATTTTGTTCCAATACATTAGTTGTTTTTAGTACCTGTTAAAGTAAAGTTCCATTTAAAACGAACTTTGTTGGGAATCTGTTTTATATCCGTCTCCTCAAGTCTGATTTTCAATTCTAAAACTGACTATAAAGTGACCTAGTGTCGACACAACGTAAGAGGTTCATCATAATGGCTGATATCGAATCTAGTGAACACATCCGAGTGAGTGAACACGATGGTGTTGAATTTGTGAAATATATCTTTAACTATGCGGAAGTAAACTATGTCCAGCTAGCCATAACTCTGGCAACGTCTATATACGGATTTATATCGTGGTACCTCATCAAGGAGTTTCGCACTTTCAACAACTATGTGTATCTCAATGTACTTCTAGTGAATTTATTGCGGTTATTTGTGGTATCACTTCCTTTGTTCAATTATATGCACATTGCAGTGTTTAACCAAGACGATGATTTACATTTTATGATGTATTTATTTCTATTGGCGGTGTTCAACTATTGGTTGATAGTGATGTGATACATGTTCTACGTCGACATTGTAAAAGTATTTAATAAAGACATCAAAAGAAGATATGTTAAAAGTTTTCTCTTTGCCTGGGGCATACCCTCGACGGCAGCGGGCTTAATTGCACTGATTATATTCTTTATCAATGGAGAAGAAGAATACAATGAACGATTGATTGAAAATTTGGCATTTGAAGTTTGCGTTTTTGTCACAAGCAGCTTTTTACCAGCTATGATTAACTTGGTTCTTTTTATTAAACTTGTGCTTTCTTTGTTTCCTTGCAACAACACAATTGAGTGTACAATGCCTAGAAAGTTAAGAAGAAAACAAAAATTGGGTCATTTATGTACAGCAACGGCTTTGTATGTAGTCAGCAACATTTTTGTATTAACGATGGTCATATGCGATTTACATAAATTGACAGTTTTAACACGTGTTATTATAATGAACATTCAAATATTATTACTCGCGTTATTTGTTCCTTTTAGTAAAGAGTAACCGGATATATTGGCACGAGTATTTAAAGAATCGAGTGAAAATACCATGGCGTGATTATTATTGCTGTGTTGTGTGTCGGTAATGTCAATAGCTTGAAGAATGTTCACTACCTGTTAGCCATTAGCAAAGATCATCTTATTAGGTTCGCAGTAACGTCTATCGTCTGTTCCTGTGATGATAACGCTCAAACGATCTTCTTTAAACTTCGCTTCTTTAGGTATTATTTTATTGACGTTCGATATCATCGATCTTTGTCGTACCTGGTCTTTAAGTGCAAGTGTGAATTGAATTATTAGTTCTTTTTTGGAATTATTATTCTTACAAGTTTTTGAACTTATTTAATTTTCAACTTCTTATGCAGTGATATCGTTGTGAAAATATATTTGTATCTTGTTTTCTTAAATTAACTTCCTACCACACTTAATTTTTTAAACAGACGGTGTTCATTGAGTTTTTGAGTAAGCTTGCTGAAATTAATGGACCATACATTACGTAAAATTATATAAATGTTTTTTATCACAATTTATTAACATGGTTTTGTTACATTAAAAGCTCAATCTGCTGCGTTAAGTTCACGTGTTTCTTTAGATATACAGTTGACTTGCTAGATCCGAAGCCTCAAAATTGTAGAGTTTCGATTATAAATCATTTTCAAATATAAGTTTTCCTCCTTGGCAATCATGAATTATATTTTCAAATACAATTCAAGTGAAGTAATGAATGCCGCCTCTGACATTATCACGAGCTTTTATAAACTGAGTACTAAAGCCATTATGGAACAAGATAAGGAATAATACATCGATTATAAGCCTAAGTGCCAAAAATCGCTTTTGTCACATTAGTTTGTTACGGTTACTGTTATAAGTATGTTCCATCTAAAAACTTTATCAAGTGAATAGAGAGTCACAATCATAGACTTGTACAGAGCAATATTTTAGTTTCCAAAACACGTTATTTAATAAATACTACTGTATTGGAACAATTATAAAAGCCCACCTATCAACATAATTGTTTTCAAGTGTACGGTATAGAACTGTGACTACAGTGTTTGAGAATCGACCCCAAGTTATGCGAGAGAAGGCTAGGACGATGATGATGTCTGAGTGACGACACAATTACTCGTCATGGCTGGTAACGAAACCAGCGATCCCATCTCTTCAGTGACAGATAGTGATGACTTGGTGCAACCAGTCTACGCGTATATGATCGGACACTATATTCAGTGTGCCGTAACTATGGTTTCGTTCATTTACGGAGTGACATCGTGGTGCCTCATCAGGAAGTTCCGTAATTTTAACAACTACGTGTATCTCAGTACCATCCTAGTGAATATATTACGATTAATAGTTGTGTCGCTTATTATAATTGCAGGAGACGGTTATGTTGCCCTGGTCGTTCGACTTAATAGTTTGTATTTTATCATCTTTATGTATTTAACGACGGTTTATAACTATTGGTTGGTGGTGATGTGTTATATGTTTTACGTAGACATTGTTAAAGTGTTTGACTATAATATTAAATGGAGGTATGTTTTGAGCACCCTCTTTGCATGGGGCGTGCCTCTATTGGTGTTGATTATCTGTGGATTAATTTTATTCTTCATTGAATTAGCTATAAAAGGTGGTAAAGATCAATATTTGATAACTTTTCTAGAATTTACCATTTTTGCAACATCCATCGGTTTACCTGTGCTCATGAACGTTGTACTTTTTATTCCACTTGTGTATTCTTTGTTTCCTTGCAATGATAAAAACACGTGCGCAATTCCTAAAAAAGTAAGAAGAAAACAAAACTTGAGTCGTTTATGTACAGCAACAGCGATGTTTCTTTTAAGCAACATATTTGTGGCAACTTTCCTGTTATGGGATTTGCTGAAAGTTTCGCACTCATTCCGCGCATTTACATTAAGCATTTAAATAATAGTTCTTGCGCTGTTTGTTCCTTTAGTAAAAAGTAATCGGACAGTAATGCACAAATATTATACAAATCGATTAAATAGGACCATGTCGTGATTTTGCCTTTCGTCCTCTAAACACATCATTCGTGTATCCCTGTAGTGACATACTCGCACAATCGACGTCAAATTATTAAAAAGTGTCTAAGGTGTACATTAGTGGCTTAAAAGGATCGATGTTGTGCCTTGTGAAACATCTAATGACAGTGGATTGGCATCAGTGGCGTATTTACCCTGTGTCAAAAAAGGACCTAGGCGAGGGTAGCTCACTGCTTCCCTTGTCTTCTAGATATAATAAAAGTCAAAGTCAAAGTATTTTATTTGTTGAACATAGGTAATATGGTACATGGTATAAAATTTGTGATGAATCACTACGTTTTGTCTTGCAAGGCTACACATTAGGTGTAAAAAACTACAAACCAAATAAAACTGTTTCAAACAAGTAACGTCATAAAAAAGATAGAATAACGAGTGGATCGGACATTTTTTATTTTATGCTTCTATCTTCTAAAAACTCATTGATAGAGTAGTAAGCCTTTTCAATCAAGAATTTCTTAAGTTGCGATTTAAAATGGTTTATGTTGGTCATGCTTTTTAAAGTTTT
The DNA here is from genome assembly GCA_963576755.1 of Noctua janthina. Lineage (NCBI taxonomy): Eukaryota > Metazoa > Arthropoda > Insecta > Lepidoptera > Noctuidae > Noctua > Noctua janthina. The sequence continues at coordinate 10,627,863 of OY755075.1, read as the reverse complement.
TGGTAGTTATTGTAAATCGTTGGACCCATGCCGAGACAACTCTTTCAGAAAAATATAGTATTGTGTTTTTTTGATTTTAGTGTGCTTTGGTGACGTCTAGTATTAAGTTTTTCAAATTTAGACTGGTTCTCCTTAACAAATATTGAAATTTCATAAATAAATAATCATTACTTATCTTCTAATTTGCGGCCCAGTAGCTTCTATCAGTATTAAATAGTAATAAAATTAGTCTTCCTACAATTATAGCCCATATGAAGTTGGCCAGTTTGTAAAGTTAATGTTCAATCAAATGTTACGACTCTTTAATAAAAATTTCTTATTTCATGAAAAACCGTAATTTCTTTTCAAATGGCGTTGTAAAACTGACGCCGGGTTTATCAGTCGGTGTGCAGAGAAGAAGGACACAACGCCATTAAAAATTGTTGTGACCTCTCAAAGGCTTTCGAATGCGTAAACCAAGAGACACTTCTGCTAAAACTGGAGCACTATAGAATTAGAAATCCAGTTATTGATTTACTAAGATAATATCTCAAAGATAGACGGTTTAATTTTTAGCTAAACAGCGTAAACTCGTTAGGGTCTTAAATGAATACGGGCGTTTCTCAAGGTTCGAGTTTGGGTCCATTCCTTTTCTTGCCCGTATTATTTCAAAATCAGCCGAAAGCACTTGTGGCCTCAGATATACAGTTGAATGGTTTAATCCCATGGTTTCATTATAAATCTCTGAATCGTACGATCTCGTTAATGAATCGTTTTTAACGAAAGTTTTGTTAAAAATGATTACCCCTACATACATCTCTATTGCTCGATGATCATGACTTTTATTTACGCACAAAAAGTTTAGTTATAATTACGTATTATTCAAGTGTAGCAATGGTTACCACACTTGACATTATCACAGGCTTTTATAATGTAGGTACTTGTAGAGCTATGACGAATACATGATAAGGAAATCAAAACATTCATGACTATACTAAGTGCCCAAAATCCGCAGTCATTACATTAGATTGTTTCGGTCAGGTACTGTTACGGTAATGATCGATCTGGAAAAAATATTAAATCAATTGAATTGAGAGTCACAATCATAGACGTTCAACTATTTTAACCTCTGACCAAAGAGGAGGAGTGCTATAAGTTAGAAATGTGTGTATCTGTGAACTCCTGAACGGATGAACTGATTTTGAGTAAACTTTTTTTGTTTGATAGGTGTCTTAATCTAAAGTTTTCTGAGCTATGTTTTTATTTTAGTGTTTCAGAACACGATATTAAAATAAAATATTGCAGACTTTTACTTGAGTATCGGAATTATAAATATCTCGTCATGGCTGATAACGAAACCAACGAACCAGATAGTGATGATTCGAATTTTTTTATGAATGCTGAAGTGATCTTAAACTATATTCAGAGTGTTTTGTCTGTGGTTTCATTCATTTACGGAGTGACCTCATGGTGCATCATCAGGAAGTTTCGTAGTTTCAACAACTACGTGTATCTAAGTGCCATCTTAGTGAATATTTTACGATTAATAGTTTTATGGCTGCCTTCAATTTTATTAGACAGAAATTTTGCTTTGTCTCTTCAATTCACCAGTTTATATATTTATATATTTTTATATTTTTCGGCGGTTTACAACTATTTGTTGGTGGTCATGTGTTACATGTTTTACAGTGACATTGTAAAAGTTTTCGACATCAAAATTAAGAGAAGGTATCTTTTTAGCACTCTCTTTGCCTGGGGCGTGCCTCTAATAGTATTGCTTATCTGTAGATTATTATATTTCATTGTGGAATTAGCAGCGGTAGATAAACTAATATTTAGGCTTGTTTTTGTAATGTTTTCCGCTTATTTAACATGCAGCCTTTTACCTGTTGCCATGAACTTGGTTATTTTTATCAAACTTGTGTTTGCTTTGTTTCCTTGCAATGTTAAAAACGAGTGCGCAACTTCATCAAACGAAAGAAGGAAACAAAACTTGAGTCGTTTATGTACAGCGACGGCTATGTTTCTTATAAGCAACGTATTAGTTGCGACTTTTCTATTATGGGGTTTGCTCGGTTTTTCGAGTTTATTAAACACTTATACATTAAACATTCAAATAATAGTCCTTGCGTTATTTGTTCCTTTATTAAAAAGCAATCGGTCAGTTTGGCACGAATATTATAAAAATCGATTAAATAGGATCATGACGTGAATATAACTCCTGTCCAAATATACAAAACTTTCAAGAATAGAAGCATCAGTTCATTTGACAGTAGCATCAATCATTTACTATTTATTGAACACTTCAAGCACAAAAGTACAGAGGCGGACTTAATGCCATAGGCATTTTCTACCGGTCAACCTTTGGGTGATACAGAGACAAGCAGTGGTAGGTGTATATCTGAAAATAATTTTAATTAATACTAAGATTAGCTACAAGGATATATAAAATACTATAAATATATATCAAAATTTAGATTAATGTAAATAGACATTTACACGAATATACTAAAATAAAAACACAAACAATGGGGAAAACATTACCGTTGTGACGAAACTGCCAGCTTCTTCCGAATGTACTCGCGAACTTTAATTTATGACAGTTATTATACCTGCGATATCGACGTTAATCACTCTCAATACAAGCACTAGGTACTTATCTTCTAGTTTGCCACCCAGTAGCAACTATCGGTATTCATAGTAATAAAATTAGTTCCATTGTTTAAGTCCGGTGATAGTAAAGAACCGAACAATTATAGCCCTTGTCAATTTGCCCAGTTCCCTGTAAGTGGTTTGAAAAGTTAAAGCTCAATCAAATGTTACAACTCATGAATTAAAACCTCCTTAATAAAAACTACTTCTTTCATGAGCAACCGTACTTTCTTTAAGGGGCGTTCTAAAACTAACGCTGTAATCTCTCAAATAAAGAACATTTTATGCCAGAGGAGAAGCAAACAACACCATTGGAATTTTTTGTAATTTCTCAAAGGCTTTCGAATGCGTAAACTACGAGACACTTCGGCTGAAACTGGAGCACTATAGAATTAGAAATACAGTTCTTGATTTACTAAGATAATATCTCAAAGATAGACGGTTTAATGTTCAACTAAATGGCGTAAACTCGTTAGGGTCTAAAATTACCACAGGCGTTTCTCAAGGTTCGAGTTTGGGTCAATTCCTTTTCTTACCCCAATTACTTCAAAATCAACCGAAGATAGCACGTGTGGCTTCAGATTAACAGTTAAATGGTTTAATCCCAAATCTCTGAATCATACGACTTAATTATAAGTAAAAATAAATAATTTTCAACAAAAATTTTCCCTTTACATACTCGTACATCTCTAATATTCGATGATCGTAACTTTTATTTTCAGATGCATTGACGCAAAAAAAGTTTGGTTATATTTACATATTATTCAAGTGTAGCAATGGTTAGCACCCTTCTCATTATCACAGGCTTTTACAATGTAGGCAGGTGTAGAGCTATTACAAATGATAAGAAAATCAAACCGTTCATGATTATACTAAGCGGCCATAATTCGCAGTCATTCCATTAGTTTGTTTCGGTTAGGTACTGTTACGGTGATGATCGATCTGAAAAATTTATTGAATTAATTTAATTGAGAGACAATCACAGACCTTAACCTATTTTTAACCCCCGACCAAAGAAGAGTGGTGCTATAAGTTTGAAATGTGTATGTGAATCTGTGTGTCTGTCTGTAGCATCATAGCTCCTGAACAGATGAACCGATTTTGAGTAAACAGGTTTTATTTGAAAGGTGTCTTAATCGAGAGTGTTTTTAGCCATGTTCTTATTTTAGTGTTCAAAAAATATAATATATTATATTGAAATAAAATACTGCAGTGTACCTGAGTGTCGGAACAATTAAAAGCTCGTCATGGCAGATAACGAAACCAGCGAACCACATAGTGATGATTTGAACTTTTTTATGGAGCTTGAAGTGATCCTAAACTATATTCAGAGTGTTTTGTCTGTGGTTTCATTCATATACGGCATGACCTCATGGTGCCTCATCAGGAAGTTTCGTAATTTCAACAACTACGTGTATCTCAGTGCTATCTTAGTGAATATATTACGATTAATATTTGTTTGGCTTACTTTAATTTTATACGTCAGAAATATTGCTCTGTCTTTTCAAATCACTTGCTTATATTTTTATACCTTTGTATATTTTTCGACGGTTTACAACTATTTGTTGGTGGTCATGTGTTACATGTTTTACAGAGATATTGTAAAAGTTTTCGACATTAAAATTAAAAGAAGGTATCTTTTTAGCACCCTCTTCGCCTGGGGCGTGCCTCTAATAATATTGCTTACCTGTAGATTGTTATTTCTCATTATGGAATCAGCAGCGGAAGATAAACTAATATTTAGGCTTGTTTTTGTAATGTTTTCCGCTTATTTAACATGCAGCCTTTTACCTGTTGCCATGAATTTGGTTCTCTTTATCAAACTTGTGTTTGCTTTATTTCCTTGCAATGTTAAAAACGAGTGCGCAATTTCATCAAGAGAGAGAAGAAAACAAAACTTGAGCCGTTTATGTACAGCGACGGCCATGTTTCTTATAAGCAACGTTTTAGTGGCGACTTTTCTACTATGGGGTTTACTCGGTTTTTCGAATTTAATAAGTGCTTATACATTAAACATTCAAATAATAGTCCTTGCGTTATTTGTTCCTTTATTAAAAAGCAATCGGTCAGTTTGGCGCGAATATTATAAAAATCGATTAAATAGGACCATGATGTGAATATTAAGTCCTGTCCAAATATACATAACATGCATCAGTTCATGCAGCGTCAATCATGTGAGGGTTATTACACCTTAGAGATCGACGTTAATCATTGAACGTCGACTTTGTACCTCCTTTAGGCCGATTACATTAGTTCACCGACCGGTAGCATACTAGCCGACAAACAGCGCGAACTGATAGAACCGTCTCCACAATGAAGTAGTTATTGTGAGCAGGCAGACTTATCCTTATGGCCAAACTCAGACACAATTCAAATGCCTTTGTATGAGTACATTGGTTTTATGAACCCTTACAAAAAATATTAATTACGACCCTAAGATTGGTTTAGCTGGTTACATAAGGCGTTGAAATAATTCCCTAAAAAAAAATAATAAAAATAAGAATATATATTTTTCATCAAATATTAAAAATAAGACTCAGGCTATTAGTAAAATCATGTTATTTTTCCGAGCTTTAAAGCATCTGGCAGAAATTTCTGCCACCGGAAAGTATCTGGCAATGTTGATTATTATTTTTTTACAAAATTCTATACAACATAAATATTATAAAAAGTGAGTAATATTTTTACATAACTTTAGCACCTGATATATACCTTAAAATTGGTCGTCAACCTAAGCTAGCAGACATGCATCACAGCACATACTAACACTTCTCGATCCCACAGATTCTGTTTATCAGAAAATAAATAAGGTCTGGCGGCCCTGGGATCTTCGACGGGAACAAGAGGAGTGATTTTTCAAAAGGTCTTATTTCCACTAAAAACAAATTCTGTGGCAGGTAGAAAGGCTGTGATACTATGGGAAATTAGTTGTTTTGAACGAAACTGTTGCCAGTTTTAATTGTTGTTACTTCTTGAATTTACGATTCCGTCGAAATCAACAGTCAGGTAAAAAATGGATGGCCTTTTCAGAAATCACTCCTCTAAGTGTCGAACGCACGTGTTGCCTGACGCAAGTCACATCCCCTGAGATCGTGAAGTTTTGTGATGACGTAAGTGTTACAAATCGTAGTCATTGCTACACTTTAGATTACTAAAATGAACATTATAGACTACTAGGGCAATTACGAACTAGACTGATAAAGCTTGATAAACGGACACGATTACAAAAGTGCCGAAAATTGGCTTTGAATGATCACATTAGTATGATTCCATCGCTGCTGAAGTAATATTTAATCAGATTTTTTTTAAATATTTTGTCAAAATTAAGAAATAAGCTCGACGGTGTTTGAATTCACAGCTGTGTGTGTGATGTTTTAGTGGAAATTTTTCGTGAACAAAAGCAAGTGTAATTTATAGAAACAAAAGACAGTATCAGAATCAAACCTTCGGATATTGTACAGAGATTTCTAAATGTTATGCACAGATCATTGGGTATCGTGCTCAGAGCTTTGGATATTATTCATCGTCGTGTAGTCTGACCAGTCCTACCAAGGGATATCGTGTTACCCAGTAACTGGAATTTCAAGTACAAATAGTCCCTTGATAAAAAGACCCTCGAGAAAATACTGGCATTCAGCTGCATCCAATAACACTGGAAGAGGACACCAACATAGTGGTCAAAAACGATATTGATGAACAACAGTTTTCGATTGTCCAGTTTGATGTTCACCATGGATGATCGTGATACCGGAGTAGAAATGTATCCAGTGAGTGAAAGCGATGGCTATCCAACAGAAATTGTCTATATCATTGGACACTATGTTCAATGCATTATGACCCTTGTTACGTTCATATACGGAATTACTTCGTGGTGCCTCATCAGGAAGTTTCGTAATTTCAACAACTATGTTTATCTCAGTATAACATTGGTGAATGTAGTACGTTTAGCCGTTGGTACTGTTACATTAATTCGATGTGGTATGTACATTGCCAAGCTTGTTCAATACATCAATTTCTACTTTTTTGTCTTCATGTTTTTTTCGGCTGTGCATAATTATTGGTTGGTCGTGATGTGTTACATGTTTTATGTTGACATTGTAAAAGTATTTGAAAATGAAATCAAAAGAAAGTATCTTAAAAGTTTTATCTTTGCCTGGGGCTTACCTCTAGTACTATTGCTCATTTGTAAATTGATTTTTATGTTAATTGATCTAACTGAAGTAGATGACAAAAAAATTTTACAAATGAAATTGGTCGAAGGTGGCATTTTCATCACCTGCAACTTTTTGCCTGCAATTATCAACTTGATCCTTTATATTAGGCTTGTGTATTCTCTGTTTCCGTACAATGATAGTGTTAACGCAAGTATTCCTAAAAAACAAAGAATAAAACAAAACTTGAGTCGGCTATGTATAGCGACCACTATGTTTTTGTTGAGCAATATTTTCGTGTTGATGATGATTATATGGGATTTATTTAATTGTTCAAACATAGTACGTACAGTTTCATTTTGCTTACAAGTAGCAGTCTTATCGCTGTTTATTCTTTTAGTAAAGAGTAATCGAGCATTATGGCACGAGTATTGTAAAAATCGATTGAAAAGGACCTTTTCTTGATTTGACCCGTCCGCTAACAACAAGGAACTATGTTGACCATCATCAGCAAAGAGCATTTGTTGGACTGTAATTTCGGTTATTCATATTTTAAACACGGCGAAACATTTACATAAAAACCTGTTGTCTAATAAGATAAAGATTTCAACTAAGGGAAGAGAGGAAGAGAGAGCAATAGATCTTTATTGTTCTCTCTCGCTCTCGACGTCGAATAACAAACGTCGATCTTGTAGATGTAAGAGCTGAGAATGATGGATTACTACAATGTTAGTGTCAGGGTATATAATATGAACGCGCTCATGAAACCAAAAGCATTGCAAGTATCGATAAACATTTCGACATTCAATTTTTCTCACATACATTTTTGAAGCATACTTAACTGACCAACGCAAACTCATCATCATCTGCCTAGCGTTTTCCAAACAATATTGGGGTCGGCTTCCAGTCTAACCGGATGCACTTGAATACCAGTATTTTACATGGAGCGACTGCCAATCTGACCTCCACAACCCAGTTAGTACTGGGTAATACGATACCCCTTGGTAAGACTAGTTGTCAGATTTTTTGGGCCACTGACTACCTAACGACTGACAAAGATCTACAAATGATAGCTGGGACTAACGGCTTAACGTGCTTGACCAACGCAAACTATAAATGATATTTATTTTGTAAATTACATTCATTTAAAGATTAGTTTGATGATGCCGATATTTTTCATCCTACTACTCGGAGAAGAAACGCTGAAACAAACTCAGAGGTCAAACATAGAAGTCTTCAAAAAACCAGTTTTACTAAGGGGTTTGGTATTACCCAGTACTAACTGGGTAGGCGAGATCAGATAAGCAGTGCTAGCAGCTATGTAAAATACTGCTATTCAGCTGAATCCGGTTAGTCTGGAAGCTGACCCCAACATAGTTGGGAAAAGGCTAGGCAAATGATGATGCATTCTAGTTGACGATGACGTAGATAAAGAGATTACCCAGAAGCAATTAAAATGTGAATTTGAACATTAAAGGCTGCTAGCACATTACGATCCGTGTAACTGATAAAGCAAGATAAAAATACACGATTCACAGAGCTTTTTTGGCACTTGAGTAATTTAGTGCTCTTATCATATCAGTCTGATTCCATCGCTGTTGAAGCAATCATCGATTTGAAATTTTAATATTTTGGCGACCGTATTTTTAGTCAATCCTGCGTTTTGAGCCAACCGTTTTATTAAAAAGTGTAGTGCACACTTCTGGATTATAAATGCAGTATCTGACTGCACAGCTTTTGATGCTCAACATGGCTGATAGTGATACCAGCATCGAGTCCTCTCCAGCGAGTGCCTTCCCAGTAGAGATTTACAATATCATCGGGCACTATTTTCAATGGGCCATGAGTCTGGCGACGTTCACATACGGAGTAACATCGTGGTGCCTCATCAAGAAGTTCCGTAATTTCAACAACTACGTGTATCTTAGTGCCATCCTAGTGAATATATTACGATTAGCCGTAAGGCTTACATTGTTTAAAGGGGGCATGTGTATTGCTATGCTCCATAAATTAGTTTTGTTACTTATCCTAATGTTTTTGTCAGCTGTATATAACTATTGGTTGGTAGTGATGTGTTATATGTTTTACGTGGATATTGTAAAAGTTTTTGATACTGATATCAAAAGAAAGTATCTTAAAAGCTTTCTCTTTGCCTGGGGAGTGCCTCTGGTATTTTTGTTCATTTGTCTGTTGATTTTAGTGTTTATACATCTAGCTGAAACAGGCAACCAAGAGTTAAACCTAATGTTTTTTGTGCAGGCTTTCACTTTATTCACGTGCCACGTTTTGCCTGCAATTATCAACTTGGTCCTTTATATCAAACTGGTATCTTCTTTATTTACTTGCAATGACACAAATGCAATTCTAACCAAGAAAGAAAGAAAAAGACTTAGCTTGAGTCGTTTATGTATAGCCACCGCCATTTTTCTGTTAAGCAGTGTTTTCGTATTGATGATGTTTTTATGGGATTTATTTAATGCTACAAGCAGAGTACGAGCTGTTACATTTTTGTTACAAGTAGCAGTTCTACCGTTGTTCGTTCCTTTAGTAAAGAGTAATCGGGAATTATGGGTCGAGTATTATAAAAATCGACTGAAAAGGAATGTGTCGTCAGTTTTACCCTCCTGCACTGGTAACAAACCGCAGCTTTAAGATCGAATAAAGGCTGTGATTCTCCATACAAATGTATTCCCCTCTTTTCTTCCTGAATAATACCTCGAGAGTAATCTTTTTTTTTTATAAAATCAAGGGCTACTGTAGACACGTCCCTGTCATTTCTTTTTTTTTCTGCAACTTACTAAGTAATGAAAATGTGACCTTCCAAAATAACAAAAAATGCCCCGTTTTCTATATGTAGTTAAATGATTTCAACTAAGAGAAGAGAATGATGATGAGAGAAAAGAATTTTTCAACATGTTTTATGTATAAATGTAAATGTTTCGGGAATGCTAACGCGCAAATCGGATGTTGTTATACCCACAAGATCGACTTCTATTATACATAACGTTGATCTTGTGGGTGTAGTATTTTAGGATGATCGATTGTTTGCAACTTGTGTTTAACAAACTGTAGACATCATTATTTCTATAGGTCAATTAGATAAAACACGCCCAAAATGCCAAAACATTGACTCGTTGGATGAACATTAAGATAAACGATTTTCTGGTATCAATTCTGAAACGTAATTATCGTCTTAATCTTGGATTAGTTCGCATGATCGACGCTTCAACATCATCATCATCATGCCCTTGTCCGATGTTGTTTGGGGTCGGCGCAACACGTTTTTTTTTTCTTCCAGTCTCCTCTGTCAACCGTCACGCTATCATACTCCTTTAACTTTCATATCATTCCTCACACAATCCATCCATCGCTTCTTTGGTCTTTCTCTCCCTCTCCATTAATCAACGTTTATATTCATCCCTCTTTTAGTCACATGCGATTCGTCCCATTCTCCTCTGTCGACCGTCATGCTATCGTTTACTCCATGCATCGACGCATAAACGTTATTATTTTGCAATTACCTAAGTAATAAGACTTACGTATTGCAAAGTAAATCAATGAACCCTATTCCGACTCCTAATAACTGCACATGTTATTACGAGCTTGACTGATAAAGCAAGATAAACAGAAACGATTGCTGGTTGAAATGCCCAAAACTCTGATCACATTAGTTTCATTCTATCACTGGTGCAGCAAAGATTGTTTTGGAAAGTTTTAATATTTCAGCGGCAGACAAAAACTTGTTAGACAGTCACTGCAATGTGTTTTTTTTTTTTTCAAGTGTACTATAATGAAAAATAACTACCACATCTGAGTACAGTATCAGATCTTTGAATATCGTGAACAGATTTTAAGATTTTGTGCACAGTCTGTTTGAAGCCACAGATGTTATGTTAAGTCAAAATTTTTGTGCTCAAGTGGCTCAAAATAATGGAAGATATTATCAGTGTCTGACTGCCCAGCTTGTATCGTTCGACATGGCTGATAATGACACCAGCATAGAACACAGTCCAGTGAGTGACACTGATGCAGCAGAACTTTTCTACATGATCGGGCACTATTTTCAGTGTACCATGACTCTGGCTACGTTCTTATACGGAGTGATATCGTGGTGCCTCATCAAGAAGTTCCGTAATTTTAACAACTACGTGTATCTCAATGCAATCCTTGTGAATATCTTACGTTTAACCGTTGAGACGGTTACTTTAATACAATATAGCATTTATATTATCAAGCTTCTTCGATACGATTTAAAACTTAATATTTTTTTCTTCGTGTTCTTTTCGGCTGTGTTTAATTATTGGTTGGTGGTAATGTGTTATATGTTTTACGTTGATGTTGTAAAAGTATTTGATACTGAAATCAAATGGAAGTATCTTAAAAGCTCGTTTTTTGCCTGGGGTGTGCCTTTGATGTTATTAGTGATTTGTAGATCGATTTTCATTTTTGTTGATATAGCTGAATCACATGATCAAGAAAGAATCATGGCTTTTGCCTGGGTTTGCATTTTGTTCACTTCCAATGTTTTTCCTACGATTATCAACTTAGTACTTTATTTGAAACTAGTGTATTTTTTGTTTCCTTGCAAAGATGCTGTAAATACAATTATTACTAAAAAAGAAAAGAGAAAACAAAACGTGAGTCGTTTCTGTATAGCGACCGCTATGTTTGTGCTAAACAACATTTTTGTGTTGACGATGCTTTTATGGGATATATGGAATTGTTCAAACTTAGTACGAGCTCTTTCGTTTTGCTTACAAGTAATAGTCCTCTCGTTATTTGTTCCGTTAGTAAAGAGTAATCGGGTAGTGTGGCAGGAGTATTACAAGAATCGATTAAAAAGGACCGTGACGTGACTATCTTTGTGTTGCTTGTCAGTAACGTCAATCCGGAGGTCGTTTAGATACGTTGGGATCACGATTCCGGAACCGCGCGTTTTTCGCTTGTTTTTCACTTGTGTGACGGTTTTCATATTTCATCAGTCATACCTTCAACGCGCGGATTCCGCGCGTTTTCCACGTGCCTGTGCTAATAGTAACGACTTTTTCATTGGATGTTGAAACCCCCACACGATGGCCGTCTTGATAAATATGGATCCTGTAGGCCGCTTGTACCTAACACATCTAGAAACATCCACAGCCTTTATCGTTCGACCAAAAGTTAGTATCATGCAATGACATAGTGTTATCCTAGTATACCAATAATTGCTATTCCGAACAATTTTGACTCTTATTGACTGCTGATGCAATAAAGACCTGTATTGATAAGGCAAGATAAACAGAAACAATTACTGAAGTGCCCAAAATTGGATCTGTTCACATTAGTTTTATTTCATCGGTTGTGCAGCAAAGATCAATTTGAAAGTTTTTGATATTTCGGCGATAGAAAAAAATAAGTCAGATAGTCTCAGTAATGTGCGTAGTTTTTTTTTAGTTTTCAAGTGTGGAAAATACAATAATGGAAAATAACTAGCGCATCTGAGATCAGAATCAGATCATTGGATACCATATACCTATTTTAAGATATAATATTGTGCTCAGTTCTTTGGAAATCGTCCTTCAAACACGGTATGTTTGAAGCCACAACTATTTTTTAATTTTTCTTCAAAAATCGTTTAAAAAATGGAGAGTAGCTGCATGGCTGATAATGACACCAGTGAAGACTCCGCTCCAGTAAATGAAAAAGATGAAGCAACAGAAATTTACTTTATCATCGGCCACTATTTTCAGTGCGCCGTTGCACTAGCCACGTTCTTATACGTAGTGATATCATGGTGCCTCATCAAGAAGTTCCGTAATTTCAACAACTACGTGTATCTCAGTGCCATCCTAGTGAATTTCTTACGTTTAGCCGTTGGGACGGTTACTTTAATACAAGGCGGCTTGTATTATCCAAAAGGTGTCAAAAACATCAATCTTTATTTTTTTATCTTCATGTTTTTAACTGCTGTATACAACTATTGGTTAGTAGTTATGGCTTATATATTTTACGTTGATATTGTAAAAGTATTTGATACTGAAATTAAAAAAAAGTATCTCAAAAGCTCGCTCTTTGCCTGGGGCGTGCCTCTGATGTTAATAGTCATTAGTAGATCGATTTTTATGTTAATAGAGCTAGCTGATGAATGTCATACCGAAGAAAGACTTTTAATTGTAGCCCGAGCTAGCATTAGGATCCTATCCAACGCTATCCCTACAACTATCAACTCGGTTCTCTATGTCAAACTAGTGTATTCTTTGTTTTCTTGCAATGATCCAATAAGAGCAATTATTCCAAAATCAGAAAGAAGAAAACAAAATGTGAGTCGTTTTTGTATAGCGACAGTTATGTTTGTGCTGAATAATCTTTTTGTGTTAATAACGCTTATATGGGATTGTTCTAACATAGTACGAGCTCTTTCATTTTCCTTACAAGTAGTTGTACTATCGTTATTTGTTCCTTTAGTAAAGAGTAATCGGGTAGTGTGGCACGAGTATTACAAGAATCGATTGAAAAGAACACGCGCGGATTCCGTGCGTGCCCCGCGTTTCTCAACGAGATCTAACAGTGACGACTTTTTCAACCATAATTGGTTTTGAAACACCCACACAATAGACGTCTTGATATACATCGATCCTGTAGGTGTAACAGGTTGATCGATGATGCAACGTGAGCAACGTGTAACAAAAATGACGAAATATCAAATCAATCAGCCCAAACGTTTATCGATTCGATCGGCAGTAACGTCGACGATCGACGACGTTGGATTTCATTGGAAATAGATTTGTCTGGTCTGAGAACTTAATAAAAACAGTATTATAAATTGAGAGTATTACAAGGATCCTTGACGTTCAAATATTGTTTACACACGTCAGAAACTAAGACACTGTTGATAAACATTTGTGAATCGTGTTGACAAAAGAAGGGAACTACGTTAGCTATGAATTTGGCCATGCTCTAAAAGATCCTAATACATCTTAAGGACTTTTCGTCTTATTTTTTCTATTTATGATAATTATTCTCATTTTACCAATTGCATAATGAATTTTCATTAAAATTTTCCTCGTTTATAGTAACAGTCGTTTGTAGTAATTAACAAACTCTACTCATACATTCATATACATCGATGAGTGCTTTTTGGCAATAACATATTTTAATCAAACAATGTATGCGACACCAAACGTTATCAAGTCTATTATTGACCACTGGCTCAATTACGAACTCTCCTGATAAGGCAGGTTAACGGAATCGATTAGTCGAGTGGACAAAATCTGGTTTAATCACATTTGTTCGTTATCCTTGTTATTACAATGTTCTATCTGGGACTTTTATTACTTCGCCGACTATGTTAGGAGTCACACCTATGTCAGTGACTTTCATTATTGTTTTCAAGAGTACATAGCTTATTCAGCTTGTTGCCACTGCTGGGACAAAGCTCTCCTCTCTGTGAGGTTTTTCCAATATCTGAGTTCACCTCGTTTGAGGATTGTGATGGCTATTATCGACTCTAACGACAACGCTACAGCGTGTGATATCTACGTAAGCAATGCTCCTGTTTATTTCATCGTACACGTTATTCTGTACACCTTGTGTCTTCCAACTTTCATCTACGGAATAACATCGTGGTGCCTCATTAAAAAGTTCCGTAATTTCAAGAACTACGTGTGTCTCAGTGCAACTCTAGTGAATATATTACGTTTAATCGTTGTGTCACTTATTTTACTTAATTGCAACGGACATATTAACATAAAATATGAATTCGTATATTTCTTTAAGTCTCTCACCATGTTTCTGGCAATTGTGTACAACAATTGGCTGGTAATAATGTGTTACATGTTTTACGTCGATATTGTAAAAGTTTTTCAATCAGATATTACACGAAAATATCTTAAAAGCTTCCTTTTTGCGTGGGGAGTACCTTTTATTGTAGTCATCATTTGTGGAATAATTATATACCTTATCAGTTTAACAGAAACTATTAACGAAGAAACACTAATTTCTTTGATCTTCTCATTTATTATACTCGTGTGTATTGTTCTACCCGTTCTAACGAACTTGTACATTTTTGTCAGATTGTTATGCTCACTGTTTCCATGTAAAGTTATAAACACGTGTGTGGTTACTAAAAAGGAAAAAGTAAAACAAAATTTAAGTCGTTTATGTACAGTCACGATAATGTTTATTTTCAGTAATGTCTTTATTATCACATTTGTAATATGGGATGCATTTGCTCTTGCAGAATTAGTGCGAGGTATTACATTTTGCTTGCATGTAATCATTCTTACGCTGTTCATTCCTTTAGTGAAGAGTAACCGGGTATTGTGGTATGAGTATTATGAAAGTCGCTTGAAAAGACCATGTCGTGATTATTACTGTTGTATCATTTGTCGATAAGAATAATTCGCCAATAAAAACTCTAATCATTTGAAGCAAAGTTTGTTAGAGTTAACCCCCACCGCGAAATGCTATCACACTGTCACCATCGACGATGCGATAGGCAGCACATTCTGTTTCTCGCTCTAGCAAATGACCGTTCTGAGTTATAGAAAGGGATAAGCAACATGGAAAAGTGCGATTCCGTGCTGTTCAACCCTTATCTTTTATAACTCTAAGGTTGTTTTTACACCCACGTCTATTACGTGGGGACGTTCGTGATGATCGATGTATGTTTTTCTGTATCTGACATTTGTGGGCAATCAATTGTTCATCGTCATCTGCCTAGCTTTTCCTAACTATGTTGGGGTCGGTTTCCAGTCTTACTGGATGCAGCTGAAAACCAGTATTTTACATGGAGCGACTGCCTATCTGACCTCCACAACCCAGTTAGTACTAGGTAATACCATACCCCTTGGTAAGACTGGCAATCAATTGTTATTAGTGGTATATTCCATGTAGGTATTGACGATTTTTGTGCCATCAGTTACATCACTACTTGTCTCATTAATGTTTTTTGACAATTGTTATTATTTTAAAACTTTTGCAAGTATTAATCCACCATGGCAAGGTTACCAGGTTTTTACGTTGTCGTTGTACATTACCGGTCAATGATTTGTGTAATTTGCGATTTCTTTTCTTAAATACTTTATAAATTGTAATAATAATCATTCATTTATTCAGATAACCAAGATCCATTGGGTTAGTAACAATATTCTAAACCTATGTTAGTACTTAACTAAAAACACAGACAATGTACAGGTGACTAGAGACCTCACCAACGGGCTGTCAGGCCTCCCGACTATGGCGCTCAGAATGTAATGTAATGTGTGTAAATATAAAATAAGTGTATATTAAAATTATGTAGCAACATACATCTTAATCTTAACTAATAGTGAATGTAAAATAAAATAGATTATAATAGAGAAACCTCGCAATATGTACATACTTACTGTGCCTTTGTTGTATCTATGACTTTTTTGTTGTTAATTCATTTCTTTTATTTAGATTTGTCACTTTATCATGACCATCTAAGTGTCGGATGTCACCGCATTGGTAAAAGAATTGTAGTCTAACGTAGTTGTAAGCTTGTAGGTTGTAATTAGGAACTATATGTATGTTACTTAAGCTACGCACCATTTGTAGAAATAAAACAATGTGAATTTGTATTCTGTCGTTTTTTTTAAACAAAACAACAGGGATCTTTCTATTCTTATCTCTCTTATCCCATTCCAATTTATTTATTTTAGACTAGCGACTCGCCCCGGCTACGCACGGGTGAAATATATATACAAAACTTCCTCTTGAATCACACTATCTATTACTGATAGCTGAATCAAAATTCGTTGCGTAGTTTTAAAGATCTAAGCATACATAGGGACAGACAGCGGGAAGCGACTTTGTTTAATACTATGTAGTGATTCTGCATTTATATATTCTTCTCCCTTACATTTCTGTCAGCCATCATCTTTATAATTATCTGAATATATCATCTTTGACACAATTCTGCCATCGTTATGTTGTCTTCTTATGCACGTTCAAGCTCACGACCTGTCTCTCATTCCTCCTCGTCACAATGAATGCCCATGGCAACTGACTGCCGAGCAAGAGGCCCTGAGTTCGATTCTCAGGTTGAGCCAAGTGTTATTGGTTTTTTTGTGATTGTTGCTGGCAATAAGCTCGTCCCTTATTACATGGGAATTAAACAGAACTGGTGAAATGTGATTAATTAAAGAAAATTAAGCATTATAGGCGCGATGATGATATTATGTTCTTACCACTTTTCTATCAACTGTCAGACAACCCCAATTTTGAAGTAACATACAGCTCTTAAAACAAATCTGCTTAATTATAAATTCCTCTACACATCAGTAATTAATGTAATCAAGCTACTTTTATGAATTAGGAGAAGTACATTTTTAAAATGTCGTTAACATTTAATTAAACAAAGGGGAAGTCTTTCTAATGGGGTAATTTCGTGCTGACTCCAAATAAATGGTTCTCACATTTTCTGTTTACATAACTTTCTTCAATTCTTAATATTATGGTAGGAATTGTTTTTTTCTTTATTATATCTGTTACGGCTAATAGCCGAAGTGCGGCTTCACTTAGTTTTAGCCGGCTAAACCTAGTTGCTGCCGGTTAAACGTAAATGTATCCTACTTATCTTCGGTTAGAACATGCAACCGATTTGGATGTAGCACTCGCGCACGTTTGATCACAGTTCTAACCTAACCTAACATAATAAGGATTCACAACTGTTACTGGCCGTACACAGGTTTAGCCGGCTCGAACTAGGTGTAGCCGCACTTCGGCTTTTAGCCGTAACATATCTACAAACAGGGAAATTATTTAATTGTTAAATTGACACACTATGTGAACTTGACATGTGTCATTTCAATCAACTGTCAAAAATGGTAATTGGGATTTACGGGCTTATTACCTATGCTTAACAATAAACATCCGTGAGTTTGCCTAACATTTTCATCAGTTGAAAAAGTTATTCATACTTAAAATTAATGAGCCGTAGGTACTTAATTAGTAGAGATTGTGCAGGACTGCCATAAAAATAACAAAGATTTCTTTTTACACTATTCCGAAAAAAAATAAAGTAATAGTATTTGTAGTTCAAGACTAAGGCACTACACACACCCACACTTCACACACACACACACACAAACACACTATAACCACTATACGCTTTACACTATATACTTTAGTTTTTTTCGGAACAGTGTTTTCATGACAAAGGCCCGCCCTCGCTGCAGGACTGTTCGAAAGAGATACCGCGGCCCTGGACACAAAGGGCCAAGAAGGAACATGGATGGATTTAAGTCAGTACAAGTATGACACTCCCTTCCGCTCCGCCCATAGCGGGGGATGTCATTTGATGATTTCCCATCTGAAAAAAAACGCCCGCACTCCACCAAAGCGGAGAAGAGAGGAAACGTGTTGTAACTTACAAGTTACAACCACCAATAGAATTTCGTTATGTACACTTCTCGGCACCGCTTAGCTTTAGTGGGAACTGTTGAACATAGAGAAGCGGTGATGTCTCATATTTTGTTTAGGCCAGCCTCCGCGGTGGCCATGCAAGCAGCAGCGCACAGCGGAGACGAGAAGAGACGAGCTGAGAAAAGATGAGCAGCGTGCGGTGGTCGCCTTTCATATTAGACCGAGCTAAACTGGGTGCCTGGTAGCCTGTACACACATCTCTGCTCCGGTCTTGGCAGTAAATATCGCAAAAAAAAAACGAAATAACAAAAACTCCCAAAATCAGAAACAAAACTATCCCAAACAACCGCAAAGCTTGGTCACCCTACACCATTCGGCAGTAATCAAGAAACCCGACAATTTTGACGAATATTAATTCGTCAAAGTTGTTTTCGAGTTGCGATTGCGTGCTTAATGAACGGACAGACGGACAGACAGTCTACTTGCTATTGTCTTTCAATCGGCTGTTGATTAAATTCAATCACAATGAAAATTCCACCTAAACCACATTATGATAAAGTTGAGATTACATTGTCGTGGTGGTTTGGATGGAAATCATTAATATAGTTGGCAACAATCAGGCTGTATTGTTTATTGTTTTATTTTGGTAATTAAATTACGTGTTTGTGTAGCAATTGCTTCTGACTGTGCCTGTGCGAGTCAAATATAAAACTTTATTTTGCGCGGAGAAAAATCAATTTGTTTCCTATATCGTCGTTGAAGTTCTCGTGGAAGGAGCGAAGGAGCTCGTGGCTAAATAATAACAGCCGCTCGGATCGATCTTTATGTTAAGCCGTGCTTGCCTAGGTTGGTCTGTGGATGGGTGACCACCCATTACATACCGAGTTTCCTCAGTGCCTCGGAAAGCACGTTAAGCCGTTGGTCCCGGCTGTCATTTGTAGATCTTTGACAGTCGTTAGGTAGTCAGTGGCCCAAAAAGTCTGACAACCAGTCTTACCAAGGGGTATCGTATGTGGAGGTCAGATAGGCAGTCGCTCCATGTAAAATACCGGTATTCAGCTGCATCCGGTTAGACTGGAAGCCGACCCCAACATAGTTGGGAAAAGGCTAGGCAGATGATGATCGTCGTTGAAGTTCTAACATCACGTAAGTACATTTTTAACATTTTGTTTGTTGATGCCGTTTGCGACAGAATCGGATGACGCATTGTTTCAGTCAACCAGAGACAAGCAACGTTTCTATCTAATTTGAAGTAACCACAATTAAGTATAAAATGGTAGTGTACCAGGTGTGCGGTGTATGGTGTGTGCAATGGTTGTGTATGCAGGTTTTTCACTGTCCTGTAAAGTTGCTATTTTTGACTTACCTACGTGGTGTTGGAACTTCAACGACGATATAGCTTAGGGTAAATTACTATGGGTGATCAGCATAGCGGTTCACAAACGCTTCGATTCGATTTCGATTCGGAAAGTCGTTTGTCTATCTCGCTCGCTTTTGTAATGCCAAAGAGAGATAGGCACACGACTTGTCGAATCCCGAAATCCTCCCAGAAACCCGAAGGTTTGAAAACGAGCCTTGCCTTGCTTTGGGATATCGCGTTACCACTAGGTTGTGGAGATCAGATAGGCAGTCGCTCCATGTAAAATACATACCATACCATATGACATACCGATTCATATTATTTCTTGACAAGTAACTCCACCATGAACTTCAAACTAAAAGTGGTCTTACTACACTATTTCTAAAATGACCTACCATAGTAGGTCATTCTACAAATATAAAACACTTTGGCAGCAATTGTCACTTTTTCAGGCCTTCTGGATCGATATTAAGAAGAATACAATATAAATAAATAATAATAAATATTTATTTATTATTATTTATTTAGTTTAACTTAACATCAGGCCTGTAATCATGGAAGGGTTAGGCAAAGGACTACCCATGGTACTCCCACTTCGCTCCATTTCATATTTAATAGCAGAGGAGCAAGCATATTGCCATCAACTGGCCACAGATACAGAACCAGGGCTGCTGTTGACGAATTACATACCATAACATCACGCCTTGTAATCCCCTAAGGGTTAGGCAGAGGTGTACCTAACAGTGGACCCACATTTCACCAGGTATGTATAAGTCCCACGTAATAGCGGCGAGTCTATTGCCATCAGCCGGGCACAAATCCAGACTATGTGGCTGCTACTGAGAAATTCCTGATGGAAAAACCCAATTACACTTTGCCCGACCCGGGAATCGAAGCGGATTTATTATGCCTGGCACAAATCTCCGTGGCTGCTACTGAAGAATTCGTGACAGAAAACCCCATGCTCAGCTGTAGCACTTGCGAGCAGTATATGTACTAGCGAGGCCCGCAAATACATTCACTTGCTTCAGTGCGAAAAATAAACATGTAACATGCACAAAAACCTAGAGGAGAACCGAAGCGAGATGCCTCATCCTGCCTCTAGCCAGCCAGCCAGCATTTATCTATTTGCGGCATAATAAACCTATAATGTTCCTACTGCACACAGGCCTCTCTGATGATAAGATGGAATGGGCTATAATCCACCACGCAGGCCCAGTGCGGGTTGGTAGACGTCATATATCTTCGAATTTCGGTACGAGGACATACCGGTTGCCTCACGATGTTTTCCTTCACCGTTTTGAGAGCAGTGCTGATGAAATAGATTACACAAAGTAATGCGCCTGCCGGGGTTCGAACCCACGACTTACTGCTCGTAAGTTGGGGCCGCCACCGGAATTAACACTAAATATTTTGCGTAACATAAATGTGTCAAAAGAGTTCCAGGTATAGTCCAGTGCAATAAAAAAAATGATCTAAAAAAACATTATATTCTATGACGGGATTATTATTAATTGACTTTTGCGTCTTTTTACATGCGTCGTTAAAATTTTGGTGACGGTTAAAGTGCAAATGATTTATTCGTGTACCAAAATTAAACGTAAATTGAATAATGTCTGTTAATTTGCATATAAACAATGCATTTGAAAGTGTAGGTAGTCTATCAATTCAAAAATCAAATCAAAATAAAAGCATTTATTTCAAGTAGGCCAGTTACAGGCACTTTTGAATTGTCGAAACAAAGGCAACAGTAAAATAAATCTACAGTCCCAGTCACAAGGCACAAAAACTGTGAAAGTACTGTAGTTGCCCATTCCCTAACGTAGATCTCTATGTAGAAGAACGGGCAAGAAACTCCATGGACATTTTTTTAAATCAGAATACTTTAACAAAACCTTGGTTACATCATTCATTTTGAGATGGTACATTATGTGAGAACGATGCAGCAAGATGTGTACGTTAAAAGTGTCCATAGTAAAAACAATTCAAAAATTAAATAATTAATTCAAATAAGCCGTGGCAAATAAGAGATGACCAGTCACAACTGACAGCGCCCGTTCACGAACATGACGCATGTATCAGCACCATTCAACACCATTTTGAAGGGAACTAAATGATCCGACACACGTGCCACCATCAGCGAGACATTTGAGTGAGCATGACATACTCCTAACCGCCAGGGCACATTCAAGTCAAGAAAAGACGCAGGTTTCCAGCGAATGACAGCTTTCTAGTACATAGTACTCACACAATATGGGCTAGGCGGCTATATAATACAAAAGAGATTGAATCTATACAATGCAAAGATAGTTATACAATCTTCAGCAGCTCCAACAATACTATTTAATGCTATCAATTTAGGCGCCCCTGTTCTTGTGGAGCAGAACCGGCATTGAGCCAAGCATTTTTATCAGTGATATAATCGTCCAACTTGTAATATGCTTTCTTTCATAGTGCGCGTTTAATGCATGTTTTAAATTTCGTTTCATTCAGTTCAAGAATACTTTGTGGAATTTTATTATAGCATCTCAAACAGTACCCCATGAAAGATGAGTCTACTTTAGCGAGTCTGAAGCCTGGCTGAACTAATTTCTATATCCATACGTAATTTAAAATAATCTTGCCTTTTGTGTCTGCCTGTGTCAACGCTAAATTTGCGATGGATTTGAATGTGGTAATGGTGAATAGAAGAAAATAAGTATTTATTTTTTTTAAATCCTAGATGTTGTCAACACTATTTAGTCGGCAGTATTATTTGAAAAAAAAAAAACTAAATACCACGACCAGGGGCTCACTGTATTACCAAGGTTATGGCCAGGGGTATAGTGGGTCTATCTACCGTACCACCAGGGGTATAGTGGGTCTATCTACCGTACCACCAGGGGTATTGTGTACGGTGGATCTAGAACGGGTGAAAACCGCATCAAAATCTATGGTGTATTTTTTTCATATTTATTCTGAAAATCATATTTTAATATAACATTTTTTTCTTCTGAACAGAAGTCTAACAACCGTATCTATACAAAGTCAAAATAATTCATCATCATAATCATCCATAACCCGAACTCACCCAGTGCTGGGTATAGACCTCTCTTTTCTTGTGCCAATCTCCACGGTCCTGTGGCAGCCCCATCCTTGTCAAAATGATTAATTGAGTAAAAGTCATTACTATAAATTATAATGCGATTTTTGTTATCTAGTTTAGTAATTGCTTGAAGTTAGAACTGTTAAAAGTTTGAATTTTTATCTTTGCTTTCTTTGACGGTTCTTACTTCGTTTAAATTCTAGTCTATTGCATTTTTTTTTGCATAAGTACCACGGTAAGTACCTACGTCCACTTCTTACTTAAACACTTTCAACCCCTAGTGCTCGCTCACTTTAATTGTTTTGCAAGGTTTTAGACCCAGAAGTTTAAGCTGAGCGTTGCGTCAGTGAATTAGGATTTTAATTTACATATTATATAAAATCAAACTTATGGTGCCTTTCTTAAGTTCTTCTACATCCTCATTCTCTTGCCCTTATCCTAATTCTATATGCCCTTAATATAATGTCTTCTTCTTCTATACTTCTCTATTACTCGTCATCTGATCAGACACTTCCTTTCTTGCAATATAATCCTGAACTCAGTCCACCCAACGTTTCATTGGCGTTCCTGAACCTTCTTCTACAAAAAAAAAAAACACACACATCAATCCGAATTTAGCATTCGATTTAGCGTCTTATTCATCAACTGGCGAGTGTGAAATTCGCGCGTGTGCGCGAGTTGGCACCTTCCGATTTTACGTATTTTTTTTGTCGTCAACTCGCTCGACTTTGAAAATCTGACGTTAAATACATCAGATGTACAGTCAGCTACAAAAACTTCTTATAAAATGTATAATAAAGGTACCATGGAGGTAACATGAGAAAAAGTAACGTAAAATGTTACAAAAGTAACATTCTGGCAACACTGGTAGCACGCTTGGGTATCATGTGTCGCGTCGTCGGCCGCATCCCCCTCGCCTCATTCCGCACCTCCAACATAGGCTTTAATGTATCCCGAAATCTAAGTAGATAGTCGGTACTTAACCGAATCAGCCAGCGCGGGCAAAACCGCGGGCAATAGCTGGTTTTTTATAGTTTTTGGTATCAATTCATTTTTATTTGACTGTACTTTATAATGTACGAGAGAGTTAACGGCAAAAAAAAATAGGTAAAATCGGAAGGTCGCCAGTTGACGTATAAGCCGATTTAGCATTTCAATATTATTCAGCATACCTAATCCTAATGAATGCACCTAATCAATTATTATTTATTATTCAGCTAGTCATTATTGGGATATCTATTTAAATATATTCGGAGTCTAGCTGTTGCTTAGTACACTAGTGGCGACCAGAAGTAGGACTTTTGAATTCGGTAAGTCTAATACAATTTAAAAAACCATGGCCATGCAAAAACACGTTGGGTTGACGATATTGTCAGTCACGGGACTACGGGGGCGAGGCTCGCACAGAACCGCGAAATATACCCGTGTACCCGACCGTGGGTGACTCTGGGCTGATAATGATGCAGTGGACAGGTGAGTCTAACACCAGAGGCACCAGAGGCACAAAGGTGACATTTTATCAGTGACAAAGATGAGTAATAAGAATACCAGCAGTTACTGTGTCACTGTTGAACAGAGGCCTCTTCTCATACAGGGAAGACACGAGCAATGATCACCATGGTTGCTCATGACGGGCTGGCGATTTCAGACGTCCATTATTTAAAGTTCCGGTGTCGAAAAAAAAATTACATAAGCTACCAATTTTTTTTTAAATAGTCTAAAATACTAAGTATTGAAGTATGTCTCTCCGGTCGTGACGGATTGTCGCCCCATAGGACTAAAGAGTAAAGGAAAGCAAAAGTGTAAGAGCATCATTAATTTTTGTAATTCTTATTGGTTCTGGTCGAATGTAATGATTATTTTTTAACCATGGTACAAGTAGAAGCAATGGATCCAGCACAGGTGCTCATCAGCCAATTGATGTCCCGCAATCTGGTGATGGACGCGGTGATGAAGCGCGTAGAGACAGAAGTGCAGCAGTTCTACAGCGGCGCGGCCGTGCTCGTGACGGGAGGTTCCGGCTTCCTGGGCAAACAATTTGTTGAGAAACTCCTCAGGTAATGATTGACTATCATCAATCAACTCCACCTATCACAGTCTATTGCTGGACATAGGGCTCTTCCAAGTTGTGCCACAATACCTTGTTCTCCGCTATTTGCATCCAGTCTATCCCAGCCACTGATTTATGGTCATTGGTTCGTTTGGAGGGGCGGGGGCACTCACTCCACTTGTCAATATGCAGTCTTCATTCCAGGGCTCGTTTGAAAGAGTTGAGGATAGTAAGCGTTGTTAAAGGCAGGTCGAGATCCAAAGGATGAAGCCAAATGAGTATACTATCGTTGCAGCTGGCGGTCTGGACTGGAACTGGACCAGGAACGGACGAGATTGTTTTTACTAAAAATTGTCTAAATTAAAATTTTGCTGCTTTTCAGAGCCACGAATGTATCAAAATTGTTCATGTTGCTAGGACCCAAAAAAGGTTACAAAGGAGTTGAAGAAAGGCTAAATGTAATATTAGAGGAACCCGTAAGTGTTTACCATAATAATTAGTTACAGCATAAGTAATTACGAATGCGAGTCCGACTCGAACTTGGACAGTTTCTTGACATTATTAACGTATAAAGAATTTTCATTCAGTTATTCGACAAACTCCGGGAGCAACAGCCAGACTTCGCAGAGAGGATCATACCAGTATTAGGAGACGTAGGTAGACTTAGACTCGGCCTGAGCGATCAAGACTGGAACACTCTCGCTGATCAGGTATGGTTGAAATTACTATTTAGTATTTGGCACAGTAACTCATTGTTTATGCTGAAGTCTTCTTTTATCGTGTGGTTAGTGCCTAACCTGGTGACAGAGTTTTAAAGCCGCTCATAGGTCTCTAACTCGTCTTTGCATGACGTTGTTTTTCTTCACCGAGGCAAGTGATAATTATACAATACGCACATGATGCTGTAGTGAAAATGTTCGTCCGTTAGCAAGGTTTGAGTGACTGCCTTATTTTTTCTGACTTGTCAATTTTCTGGTCAGAGTCTGTACCACCACCTCTTATAGCAGCTTTACTTTAATCTCACTTCAGTTTGGGAAACAGATGGAGCTATACAGAACGTCTCAGCTCTCTTGCTCACAATAAAGTAAGATTAAAATAATACTTCTAAAACAGGTGATTATAGGCCCCAATAGCTTTCGAGACATCGCTTCTATTGTACGTTACCTTTGGTAAATTCCCGTGAGATTATTTCCTACAGGGCGAAGTCACCAGCAAAAGTTATTTAGAATATCTTCTTCCTCGTTTCCTCATGACTGAGGGTCTTGACTACATGAGGTCGTTGTTTTTCCTCCAACGCTCTCCATGCTTGACGATTTTCGGCCATGCGGACAGATGCTTGGAAATTCCCTATACAGACTTCCTTGACCACATCAGTCCATCGGGTTGGCGATCTTCCACGGCTCCTTTTTTCTTTCACGTTACCAGCCACAATAAGCTTCTCCAAGCTATCAGGCTCCCTCCTTGCTACGTGTCCAAAGTACTGTAGGATTCGTTTCATGCAGATGGTCGATAGGCGAGATCTAACTTTTAATTCGTTCAGAATCGAGGCTTTTGTGCGGCGTGCCGTCCAGGGAATGCCTAACATTTTGCGCCAGCACCACATTTCGAACACAATTCTGTTACGAATGCGTGCTTTCAGTGTCTAGGTTTCAGAAGCATACAAAAAGATAGAGAAGATCAGGGTCCGCATTAACTTTACTTTAGTACTTTTGCTGATTCCTCTGTTCCTCCAAATCTTCTCTAATCGCTTTACAACAGACTTTAGAGTATAAATAGGTACATTTTGCTTGGGCAGGTGAATATAATATTCCATATGGCTGCGACAACGAGGCTGGACACCCCGCTCTATATGACAACTATGATCAACGTACGAGGTACCAGAGAAGCGCTGCTCTTTGGCAAGGCATGTAAAAATCTTAAGTAAGTAACTTCTATACTTGCTTTATATTCCTGACTACCCTGGTAATCTCAGGTCACAAGCGTGACTGCTGAGCATGGGGTTCTGGGTTTAATTCCCAGGTCAAGCAAT
The DNA here is from genome assembly GCA_963576755.1 of Noctua janthina. NCBI lineage: Eukaryota > Metazoa > Arthropoda > Insecta > Lepidoptera > Noctuidae > Noctua > Noctua janthina. The sequence continues at coordinate 10,601,190 of OY755075.1, read as the reverse complement.
CTTTTGGAAGTAAGACTAGCAGTTTATTTATGTTAATATTGATATTGGAGTTCCTTGCCCGTTCTTCTCCGATTCTTTGACAATTTAAACTGTTTGATTTATTTATTTAGCTTTGAGTTTGAAATTACACATGCAGAATCTACATTTTTTTTGTGGTGGAAAAACTTTAGATATTTATTTTTTCTTGCTGTTGCAATAATAATATTGGTTGCAGAAAATTACTGATTAAAAATAAAGATCCTTATCTTTCATAGATCCTACATTCATGTTTCAACCGCATTTTCTCATGCTTGCACGCATCGGTTCAACAATGAGGTATTAGAAGACTTCTACCAGAGTCCGGTGGAACCGGAGACGATAATCAGACTAGCTGAGACAGTTGATGAGAGCAGACTGGACGCCATGACACCCGGGTAAGCGGTAATCTATACTAATAAAATGAATGCGAAAACAAGTTTGTCTGTCTGTTCCTTTTTCAAGTAATGGCTGAACAGATGTTGAATTAATTTGAGACTCAGCATATATTTTTTTAATCCCTGTAATACATTCACATGGGATAATTTTCGATCTCCAACCGAGAAAGACGCGGGCAGACGTTAGTACTTATTGTAGTGGAATATACTACTTTCCTACAAATATAATAAATGGATGCATGTTTGTTACTCTTTCACACAAAAACTACTGAAAAGATTTGGATTAAATTTAGCACACAGATAGTTTGTAACCTGGATTAACATAGAGGATGCTTTTTATCCCGATACTACGATCTCATGGGACAGTACAGAACACCAAACAGGTGAAACCGCGGACATAACCTAGTATAAAAGCAACAACTTTTTAGTACTGTGGAACACAAATAAAATTAATATGAATCTGCAAATCCTTAGCACTAACTTCTTTTTAACTCTTGGGTTCCAGGTTGAGCAAAGAAGGGGTAAGATGAAGAGAGAGGAGGGAGAAGGGGTTGCAAGGGGTTGGGTTATTGGGATTTTATAATATTAATTTAGATTGGTATCCGGTTGGATCGCTCCTAGATTTTAACGTTAGAAGTAACTGTCAAATGGGTGATCAATACAAGTCTGCAGGCTTAATTTTTTTCGACTCATAATTTGTTAATTAGAGGAAAATTTGATACTTAGATGACATTCCATTTTGTTTTCAGCTTGATCAAAGACTGGCTAAACAATTATTCGTTTTCTAAGGCCGTGGCCGAAGAGATGGTCAGAACCATGAGCAAAGAACTCCCCATATGCGTTGTTAGACCTGCTATTGGTGAGTTTGAACCATACGACATAATTCGCTCCGAAACTTTCAATTTTCGAGTTTATATGATAATCCATCTATTTTGTATGGGTCGATTGGGTCGTCCCACTGTTGAGCCTCTCTCTCCCTTTTCACCACTTGTCCCCTGACGTATTCCGTTCTGTAGGAAACAAAATCCTCCCCCCAATTCCTCATGGTCACTCGCGGTGTCACTACCTAGAATTTAATGGGTTACAATCAGTGATTCATCTGTTACACTGTGTACCTATATATCATCATTATCTTCTTCTGGCATTTGTCACATGTTACTTGGGGTTGGCGCAACAGGTTTTTTTATTTAGTCTCCCCTGTCAAACTTCCATTCACTAATTATTCTTTCACATCATTCCTCACAAATTGATCCTTTCTTTGTCTCAATTTCCCTCTCCATCTATTAATATTTCATTCCTCCTCATCATATGTCAATTAAGATAGTCCAGCCCAAATCTGTTTCTTTCAATCTGTGTTTTCTTTGTGCAATAGCTTGGATTTGATTGTTATATTTGCTCATGTTTTCAAATAAATAAATTAAAGATAGTCAAAGCTTATCTCTAGAATTGTCAAATATCTTGTTACAGTATTACATTCTGCACAAGAACCGAAGCCAGGATGGATGGATGAATCCTGTATATATGGGGCTTCAGGTGTAAGTAAGATTAATATCTGTCTACAAGTAGAAACTGTACTGAAATATTATCAGAATGGGTACGTATTCAAATACGTACCCATTCTGATAATATTTCAGTACAACAGTTTTAGATATTCAAATATCGAAGATTAAAATACCTACTGTTAAAACATCGATGTTCAAAACATCGAAAATAGAAATATCGAAAGACCATAAAACCGAAAATTAAAATAACGAAAGTTTATATTATCGAATGGTTAAATATCCTACGTCCAATATATCTAAAATCTAAATATCTACAAAAGTTACATCGAAAGATCCAAATATCGAAAAACAGATTATCAAATGTCCTAAATATCGAAGTACAAACTATCGAACGTCCTAAATATCGATGGGTACATATATTATTTGAACATCGAAAATTAATATACCTACGTGTAAAAATGGGTTAATTTTCAACATTTAATACATTCATTAATTCACCCTAAAAATACGTACAAGTTAAAATATCGAACAAATTTTTATATAAGTAGTATGAGTGGAAAAAGGTTGCTTCTGCAACGTCTCCGGCGCTACGGGAAGTGCAACCCCTTCGCCCTTGCGTAACAAAGGATAGGCACCCATGTTCACCTCCGCAGGATTTTTATATACACTCTAGGGGTAACAGCCAAAAGACTACGTAAATTAGGGGTGCCCCAATTCGGTTTTGGAACAATTTCGACCTATTTTATCCATGAAAATCAGTGTCCAGTGTACAAGCATAGGTCAATCGTGAAGGTATTATTTAGGTCTTTAAATTAATTTTCTGGAAAGTCAATATGTTGTGCTACTAAAGTTAGTGACAGAAACGTATCGCTGCAAAACCGACTCCACGTAGTCTTGTCTGCCCTACCCCTGGAGTGTAATTTGGAATCGCGTAGGCGCGGAGGGATGAGGCAGCCCGCGAGCTGAGGAGCAGGTGGTTTTAACAGCTTCGGCTTGTTGGCCGGCTTGGCCGGCCAGCCTCAGCTGCGGTGGTGAGCGTTTAGACCAAGTTAAGCTCGCGTGGGACTGCCGGAGCCCTGCAGCGCCGGAGCCGTGACAGAAACCATGCTTGCTTGCATGTTGCATGATTGCTGCATGCTTGTTTGCTAGATGGTAATCAGTTACTAGGTGGGTTTTTTTCGGTATTTTAACTAGTAGGTATTTTTAACGAAGATATTATGAACTTAGATGTATTAAATGTTGATATTTTGAACTTAGGCATAATGTCATTCGATATTTTGAATCATTCGAAATTTTAATCACTCGGCATTTCAATCTTCGTCGTTTTAAGCGTAGGTATAACAATTTTCGACATTTTGATATAATCGATATTTAAATTTTCGATGTTTCGAACACTGGTATTTTAAGCGTAGGTATTTTAATCTTCGATATTCAAATACGTACCCATCAGAATTCATACATCATCCTCTGTCTAGCCTTTTCCAGAAGATTTTGGTGTCTAGGGCTTCCATTATAGCCAGATGCAGTTGAAAATCTGTATTTTACATGGTGTGACTCCCGATCTGACCTCCACAAATCAGTTACTGCCGCCTTGAGAGCCGGCGTAAAGTATTGTGCTGCCGAAGATATTGTTTCAGATTTAAGCTAAAAACTAGTTTCATTTTGTTAAGAGCTTTTTTTAACAATACAACCAAAAAAACTACGTGCCTTCATTTTCAGCTGAGTCTAGGCGTAGGCTTGGGTGTGATGCATACAATGTTAGTGGATGACAAGGTTCGTGTGAATTTTGTACCCGTTGACTATGTCAATAATGCAACCATAGCTGCAGGATGGGAGACAGCTAAGAGATGGACTGCTGGCGAAACGAAGCCGAAGATCTATAACATGACTCTGTCTACGAGAAACCGGTCGAACTGGGGTAACTATGAGCATATATAAGCAGTCTATTGTGGTCCCTAGAACTACTCTATAAACAGTAATTCTATGAAAGCATAAGCATATGTGGTGGATACCGGTCTACTTGAGAGTGTCAAGAAAAAGAGGCCTACCCCAGCAGTAACAATATTTTAGGCACTTTTATATTTCACGTTTTAGTATGTCGAGATGGATTCTTGCAAGCAAATTTCATTCCATTTTCTCCTTGGTCCATTAACTTTGTATGCGTTATGTTATTTTTTTTTATTTTTTTTTTGATTGCAGGTGAGCTCTTATCTATATTGAGGAACGATACTGTAGCGAACTATCCACTGCCGGCAGTAGTGGCGTACAGTCTCTATGTGAAAACAAGCAGCCCTGTAATGTTCGGGATCTACACCTGGTTGCTGCATCTGATACCAGCGTACATCATTGATGGATTTTGCTTCCTTATTGGAATAGAGAGACGGTAAGAAAAACTCTTCATAGTCGAAGAACTAAGGGCTTAAACCAACTACCATTCTATCAGTGATGACAATGATGGAAAAGCCGAATAGGAGAAAGGGAAACAAATGTATGAGACCTGGGCCCATCCTTCAATAGCAACCTGCGACGTACCATGAGATAGGGTTTCTCAAGTTTGTGGACAGCGAGTTATGGGCTAGCTCGCCGTCCGGCCGTCTTATGACGAGAGGCCGTGTCGACGGCGCGTTCGTGTTCCACGCGCGCCTCAAAGAGATGTCAGCAACCACGTAGGGGTCCGCGTGGGCCGATGCCTGCTAGGGCTGCGGGACTGTTCGAAAGAAATACCGTGGCCCTGGAACACAAAGGGCAAAGAAGGAACATGGATGGGTTTTAGTCAGTACAAGTCTGACACTCCCTTCCGCTCCAGCCAGAGTGGGGGGGGTCATTTGATGATTTCCCATCCGAAAAAAAAAAAAAAAAAAAGGGTTTCTCAAGTAGAACATTAGTTTCTAATTATGTAACTTAGTTTCATTAGTATTTTCGGCGATATGACGGCATAAAATCAATAAGGTTTCTTGTAGCATAATGTCAGTGATAGCCCGGCTGACATTCTGAACCGAAGACTTTATGGATTTGCATGCCGTCATATTATCTTCATATTTCGATTTCGATGAACTGCCACTTGTATTTACTTGCTGGCTTGTCATAGATGTGATTTCTGCTGCTACTAGTGACGCCTACCGCTAGATTTTGTTTCCAATACCTCTGGCTAATATACAACACATTTTAATCCCAGTATTAATAAAGAATCAGGGGGCCTACCATGAAGTCTTAAAGCAGGAGTAATTGCTGGTAATGAGATGGCGCTAGACGACCTGTATAGCTCTGTCTCTTTGCTACACTGGAATTACTCCTGCTTTAAGACGTCATGGTAACCCCCCAGTTATGTAACTGACTTATTGATCAAGGCGCCACTCCAATCTATTGCCAAAAATCTATCCATTTATATAATTTTTTTCTAAAACATTTCATGCGTATCACGTTCGTGGAAACTCTTTTCAAGCAATGATCTTTTTATCATGTTCTCTCTTTCTTTTTCAGATTCGTTAAACTTTACACCAAAACCTACAAGTTGATGACTACGATGTCTTACTTCACCTGCAACAGTTTCAATTTTGTTGACAAGAACACTGAAGCACTATACGACAGTCTATCCAAAATTGATCAAGAAATATTCAATTTTGACGTCAACAAAATAGACTGGCGCGAATACATGATATTATGGGCCTTAAGTCTGAGGCAATACATACTAAAAGATGGATTATTGAGAACTGAGTATGCAAAAAAGAAGTTGTTATTTTTAAAGATATTTACTTGTGCTACTTTTATGTTTTATTTCTTTATGCTGTATAAACTTTTGTCTTCTTTATTCTGCTTCATTTTTGTTTAGTTGTTTTAGCGAATAAAGTGTTCTGTTTTCTACATTACTTTTTGTTAACCCCCGACGCAAAAAGAGGGGTGTTATAAGTTTGACAGCAATGTGTGTGTGTGTCTGTCTCTGGCACCGTAGCTCTTAAACGAGTAAACCGATTTGAATGCAGTTATTTTTATTTGACAGCTAGTTTCTTGGCGATAGTTCTTAGAAATATTTTATCAAAATTGGTGCAGCCATTTAATAGATATGTTGGATGAAAGTGGCGGTGAATAATCGAATATTTTCAAATATACCCAAGTATCAAATGAAAGGGCATGATGAAAATTAGACATGTTATATCAAAACCGGCTCAGCCATTTTATTGACTTTTCAAATGTTTGTTTGCTTTTCTTTGTTGCAATGGGGGTTTTTTAATTTTTTATTTAATTTTTTATTTTATCCTTTTATTGCTAATTCTTTCGCTTTAAAAGATGATGCAGTGTCACTCAAAACATTTATGAAGGATAAATGTTTTGAGTGACACTGCATCATCTTTTGTTTGACTTTAATTTGCTATCAGCAATATTTGGATACGTACTATTCCTCCAGGGCCCGTTCCTCCGTCTGCACTCATCAATGATCATCATCACCATCATTAGCAGTCTTGTTTCAACCACTGCCCAGTCCCCCCTCCCACTTTTTCACCATACTCCATGGTATTTGTGAGTCATATCCAGTCTTTCCTGCTATCTTTTGTTAGTCGACTGTTGCTTCACTAACACATCTCCCACTATTCTTCTTCATTTGGTGCCTCTCCAATTATTGAAGGATGGCCATCAGCTTGGAATATTTCTCCTCGTCTTTTGAAAGGTGGAACAGCTCGTTAGCAATCATGATTTCTTTCCATTCCTCTTTATTGAATTTTATTAGACTGGACCTTCTGGTAGTGTCTGTTGTTTCAATATTGGGGTCGTGTCATATTTACAAAAGAGAGGCGCGTTAGATGGATTAGCTTGTCATTTAAACTGTTAGTTTTCGGCGGCACTGTCAGTTTTGTGGGATTAGAGATTTCCATTTTGAATTGTGGATTTAAAATGGTGAAATGTTTATACAATACCAGCTTATGCCCGCGGCTTCGCCCGCGTAAAGTTCGATAATTCTCCCACGGGATCGTACCTACTACCGAGATAAAGTATCCTATGTGTTAATCCAGGTTATAAACTATCTTTGTGCAAAATTTCATTCAAATCCGTTCAGTAGTTTTTGCTTGAAAGAGTAACAAACATTCATTCATCCACCCATCCATCCTCACAACCTTTCGCATTTATAATATAAGTAGGATTTTTCATACAAAATGGGTAGTATTTAACTTCTTTTCATAAATAGAAGATACTAGACCATAAAAATTCTTACTATGAGTCAGATGGGCGACAAAAGACTAGGGTTACCAGGTCATTGGCCATCAGATGAATCATCTACCTATTTGAAGACGTTCTAATGACGTCACACATTCATATCTGGACCACGAGACGTGGACTATGATTATAACATTTTCTTTCAGATATCTTCTAAGTCCCATAATTTTTTCTCTTACTGATATTGTTTCGTACTGCAAAACTTTTGACTGTAAAGGAGCAAACCCGCCGCGGTACACGCTGTGCACGAGAACGCGGCGCATTTTAGCTGCGTGGATTCATTTGTTTGACAACGTGGGTCTACCTTTCCACAGCAGTACAGGTTACACACCCACAACGCAGCGTGCGTGGCCCAACGCGGAATATTCGTGGGTTAATATTCGTGTAGTATCTAGCGTGTACCGCGTGCACAGCGAGCATAGCGTTGATAGCGTTGAGCTATGTGATCGCCTTATTAAGCAAGCCAGGCATGTCATTTCATGCATAGCGTTTCCGTGGTTTGCAGTGGACACAATCACATACATTTTCTTACAAAGCGAAGCTTAACACACGTGCGTCGCGTATCCGTGGGCCGCGGTGGGCTTGCGCCTTTAAGCGGTCACCGCCTTATACTCACATCATATATTTGCATATCACAAATCCACAATCTAGGCATCATTATAGGCTTCAAGCTAAGAACAATTATTTAGGGCACAGATATACTGTTATAGCCTCCTTTGGATATTGCACCATAGCCGCGCTCATGCTCTTACCTGATGGAAAGCGAAGAATGAGGTCTACCGTAGACCCCATTTTGCAGTAAGCCGTAGACCATCTACGGCTAACTTTAGCATTATCAGCCTACAATCTTCCTACTGCTGGGAACAGGCCTCCTCTCTGTTAGAGGTAGGAGAGGGCTAAGACCCGGGCTGCGGGACGGTTCGAAAGAAATACCACGGCCCTAGGCAAGGGCATAGAAGAGACATGGATGGGTTTTAGTCAGTAGAAATCTGACACCCCCTTCCGCTCCGCCCAGAGTGGAGGGGGTCATTTGATGATTTCCAATACGAAAAAAAAGGGCCAAGGCCTCCTGCCTCTTACCACGCGGGGCCAATGCCGGTTGATGTCTAGATATCACATGTCGGCAAATTTTTCGGTTCTATGACCTGCCTCCTCCACTATTTATAAAATCATTTTCATAGCAGTTTTGTTAGCGCTAGTACAATGGTCACGGATCTCATTATAGAGGTCAATTTGACCAATTGTGTGCATCGCCTACATTGAAGTGGCCAGTACTTGCTAAATGTCCCTAACAACGTTGATTATTCACGCCATTTAGCTACAGTGTAGGTAGAGGTACGGGTTATAAGGTACTTAACCTACTTATTGCAGCCCACCAAAGCTCCTGGCATCCACCTTAGAAAGCCATCGAATGCAGTCGCTGTGGCCGAAATCGGATAGATGGCATCATCATAAAAATAAATAAAATGTTTTAATTGTTTTTCATACAATTGTTATACAGCATAAAATTGTGGTAGCCCCGGTAAGTTATAAGTGTACTTGTGATGGGGTTACCTCGCAACTTCCCATGTTGAGACATCATTAAAAGTAAAGAAAAAGTTTAGGTACTAGGATTTTACAAAATTATAGTACCATGTTCAGATATGTGTAGTGTTTGTGGGTGTGGGGGGGAGGGGTATGTGTGTATGTGTGAGTAGGTGCGTGTGTGTGTTAATGATTGATTGATTCATGTATACACCGTGTTCTTCACGTTATCCATAAACTTTGGCAAACGCTTCTATAGCTTTTACAAATCAAATCTTACAAAGGAAATAGTACGTAAAAGGTTTTTTACAAAGATATTTGTAATTTCATTAAATTTAATTTAATTGAGCTATGCAGTAAGAAAGGGTCTTAAGTTGGCCTACGTTGCCGCTTAGTGCAATTAAATTATCAAATGCTATTTGCATTTCATTTGCACGTACGAGAGGAAACCGAGAGTAAATAAAAAAAAACAAAATAAGAATTCATTAATGTGTCCATAATAAAAATGCTTATTTCCGTGGTCTGAACATTGATTATTGTGTATTAATGAATTAGTGACATTATTATTTTAATTTTTGTATTTTTTTGGTTTTTTTTTACCATTTTTTATTTGCCATTTTATTTGACATTTTATATAATTTTGACATGATTTATAATTATTGTAGAATTCTAGAATTATTGTTTGAATTTCGAAAATATATTTGTTTAAGAAAAAAAAACCTTTGATATTTTGTATGCCTTTTGGCGGGGCACAGCTCGGTCCTAATTTATTTATAACATCTTTTGTATACACCCTGTGTTCACGAAATAAATGAATTTGAATTTGAACATCTGGTCGAAGTTTATGTATATCGTCCGGAACACGGTGTATAATGATTGGGTACGGGTTCTTCTAAATTTTGGTTAATAAAAGTTCAATTTCTTCGTAAGTTTGTGATTTTAACCATTTCGTTAGAGTATTTTTATCGTCATGTAACCGAGAATGTGGTTTAATTCTGTTTCCAGTGCTAGTAATGAGATTCCGATCGTCGTCTCTGTTACTTGTCATGTTTGCAGTAAAAATATATCGATCTGTCGTTGGTTTAAATTAATTGTAGGCCATAAAGTGAGGTGCAAAAAGCCTCCAACAGGTACTTACATCTGGCACACTCTGAGCAATCAGAGCTGCTATCAACGTTCCTGATTTGCTGATCATTATATCTATACCTCCAGCTATAGATATAATGATTCTGATGCTGACACAAAGTAGTTGAGAGATGCAATACTTTGTTCTTTCTTTCTTTCTTTATCGTGTGGTTAGTGCCTAACCTGATGTCAGAGTTTTACTTTGTTCTAAAGGCGTGTTTCAAAAGATTGTCTAAGATTGATTATCAAAACCCTCTTAGTTTTTCTTCGTAAACCTAAATGTCTAAACTTTTCCAACAGAATAGAGCCTTTATTTTGTCCTACCTAAAGCTCAACAAATTTTTGCAAGTTGTATTACACAATCGTAGGATATTAGTACCGGTTATTAACAGCACTTTGATAGCAGCTCCAGGAAGGAAAGCATTCGGCAAAACATTTCCCCTCGCTGTTGATGGATGGCCTACAACTAAAATATGGGGGGTCACACCGCGCGGTTAAACGGGATCAGTTAACTGTCGTTAAGTGTGGCGTTTATTTTTGTGCAGGAAACGTTAGGTAAGTGTCAATTTGGTAATGAGAATTTTACAATTCAAGTAGTGTGATTTCTGACCACTGGTAACTCAAATCTTAAATAAATAACTTGCCTGTCTTGACCCACTGCCGTGCAAAACCGTTTCTTTCTTTCCAACAAACACTTTTTTCTGCGTATATTGAAAGAAAGAATGAAAAAGTATTTATTAAACTCACACAGGACAAAACAAAAAAAAACTTGGATGAATTCACAATAAACGAAAATTTACATAAAAAAGTAAACATACAAAAAGATAAAACAATTAAATTGGATATTAATGAACAATGGAATTTTCAATTAAATCCTGTACGATGCCAAAAGGCCAAAAATCTCAGAATGGTGATGCAACGTTTAAAAAATATATATGCGTCTTTTTTTGCGATAGAAGACTAGCTAGTCACGCCATTTTCGCCTTAGCAAGCCTCGATATTGTCTGGTATTTAATTACACCCACTCGGTGATTCTTTTAGCTCATTTCTCCCCTTACATGCATCCGATGTGTCTGGCCCAATCACACTTAAGCTTGGCAGTTTTCTAGGTTACTTAATTTATCCACTTTGAATTTGGCATGCATGATGTAGTTATTTTTAAAAACCATTTTTGACCGAATCAAATTAAAAATAGAGCTGTCGATCAAAGTATCAGATAAACTTATACTGTCACTTACGGGATATCTTCCGTGATTTTTCATTTATTTGTGCTCCCGATATTTCGACGCTGTTGCAAGCGCCATGATCGCGGGATGAGTGGAGAATGCGGGTGGATGGAAAATAAATTGTTAGGAGCAGACAAATCTGTCTACGCTCTTTCTTTGTCTTTTACTACGCGCACTACTGGAACTCGACACTAAGTCACGGTACACAATACACTCACAGTATCACCAGGTATTGTGGAGTCCTTATTACGATGCCGGCTGCTACTTTTGAGCTTACTCAAAACTGGATTCCACGTAATTGACAATTTGAAGCCATCCCAATGAAAAATCACGGATGATATCCCGTAAATGACAGTATAAGTTTAGTTGTAAGCCGTGAAAGCTTAAAACAGTGTTTAAAGTATCAGTTAACGGGTAGTAGTGAAACCCGCCCCGAAGGTGTTTGGCATGACGTAAGTTTCGCGTGTAAGCTAAAAGTTTCTACGCTATAGCGATACCTAATACTCGATGTGGAACGATATAGATACAGGAATATAGGGTCAGAAGGTTGAATTAATGCAAAGTTAGGAAATTCTGTAAAAAGCATTACTAAACCCCCACGATTTCTTAGAGTTCAGATGCTTCTTCTTGTTTATTTCATGATGCCTAACCTTTTCCCAACTATGTCGGGGCCGGCTCAATACCAGGATACCAGTATTTTACATGGAGGGACAGCCTATCTGACCTTCACAACCCATTTAGGACTAGGTAATACCATCATCATCATCTGCCTAGCCTTTTCCCAACTATATTGGGGTCGGCTTCCAGTCTAACCGGATGCAGCTGAATACCAGTATTTTACATGGAGCGACTGCCTATCTGACCTCCACAACCCAGTCAGTACTGGGTAATACGATACCCCTTGGTAAGACTGGTTGTCAGACTTTTTGGGCCACTGACTTTATAACGACTGTGAAAGATCTACAAAGACGAAGCCGGGACCAACAGCTTAGCGTGCTTTCCGAGGCACGGAGGACACTCGGTATGTAATGGCTGGTCACCCATCCACTGGCCAACCTAGGCAAGCACGGCTTAACCTAAAGATCGACCGCGAGCGGCTGTTATTATTTAGCCACGAGCTAATTCTTGCTCATTTATTTATCCCGAATAGTACGGATGGTTGTACATGATTGGTAGATTAGCAGGAAAAGGAAAATTTATGACATAAAAGCTTTGTAGCTCACACACTCACATTTCATTTGGTTTAGTTTGATGGATCCGTGATGATTACGGCAACAGTACAGTACAGGATGTAAGGGACAGCCCTCTACAAACTGACAGGGTGCTTTCAGCTTCTTATTTTGAATCATGTTCCACCGGAATTTTTCTCCTGAAAAATTTCATTTTTTTATCATTTTTTCCGTTAATATTCCTTTATTTCCATGTAAAATTACATTCCCTGTAGGCAGCTCCCCATTTATGTAAATAATACAGCTAAAATCAAGAAACCAACATTGGATGTTGAAATACTCTAACGAACGACGCGTAAAATCAGCTGTTCACTTCCTGCCTAGCTACAGAGTTCATCAAACTCGTCGTCGTGCTTGCCGTTCGCTACGTGCGTTTTGCCACGGTAACGATAAATTTGATTTGTTTTATTTCCTCATACGCAATGTATTTGCGTATGAGGAAATAAAACAAATCAAATTTATTGGATTCCCATAACATAGTACTTCTGCACATAATCTGTGTAGTTGCTAACCTGGCCCTCTAATTCCGTAGCGGAGCGGTAAATGACTTTGTTTATAAAAGAGAGTGAAGTTAACGTAATAATTTGTAACGTTGGATTAAGTTCTTGGGATTTATGCCCTTTTGGAACTAAGATGTTCTCTCATTTCTACTGAATGCGTTCTTAAAAGAAACTACACGAAATTTTTCGTGGCTTTCAATTTAAATATTCGAGGAACTTAAGCGAAGATATTTAAGATACTACTGCCAACTTGGTCTAGTGGTTGCAATTACGACTGCTGAGTATGAGGCCCTGGGTTCAATTCCCGGGTCGGGCAAACTGTTATTGGGTTTTTCTATCAGGAATTTCTCAGTAGTAGCCACAGAGTCTGAATTTGTGACTTGGGACTTAAATCTATCTCGCAAAATGTGGGTGTACTATTAGGTACACTACAGCCTAACCCTTCAGGAATTACAGGCGTGATGTTATATTATGTTATTTATGATAGTATAGAGTTGCTTTCAGGGGAAATGTCTCATGTCTTAGTGAGGCCTGAAGGATACATGACATTGCAAGAAGATTAAGTTTTTTTTCTCGTTGTCGCGTCTATCGTAAGCATAATCTATGATTGTACTTATAATAGACGCTTTAATGTCTTTGGTCAATAATCAAATTAATAGCCAGTGTGACAAATATGCGCCAACATAGTATACGACTCTTAAAACCAATGACCAACTTTACCTCGAAAATACCCCTACATAATCGCATTCGACATCCAGCCTCATTCCACCCGCATAACACCATATTGGTTACATAAAAAGCATTTTTATTACCTCTTGAACACCACAGACGGACTCAAACATACGCAGAACTCGAAAAGAAACAAAAAAATTGAAAAAAGAACCGCGATTGCGCCCATTCAAACCTAAGTGTGTACTGACAAGTTGACACAAGACAGAGATGGAGATATACGTCTTGTTCACGAGAGAAAGGGATGGCTAGATCGTTACTGAACCATTGGGGTCATCAGACGGGAGACAGGGGTACTTGCACTTGACCCCGCAGTGAAGTAAGGTACGTAAGGCTTTCGGATTTCTGGAGTTCCAATGTGCTATTTTTAAGTGGCGTGAAACTTTTTAAGAGCGTTTTTACAAAAAATATCGGGCATGAAATAAAATGTCCTGGTAAGTATATCCTACATTGAGGAATGTTCGATTATACAGAGGACAAGAAAACAATTTTTTTAGAAAGGTATATAAAATACAGGGTGTAAATGGACCCTTCACGGAGCCGACAACCAAGAATTCTGTACATCAAACTAAGTAACTCTACGCAAAAATTATTGCTGGGAACGTTTACTTTTTTTTGGAATAAAAAATCACGTTTTACGGTAGGATTCAATGTAACGCACTTAAAACATTGTGCTGGAGGATGCATTGGATTGTACGGGGATTTTAAGATTTAAAGTAAAGTTAAAGTTAGTTAAAGTTTTTAATGTTAACATTAAAAACTTGTGAAAAAGTTGTAACTTTGACCCCCAATATTTGCGTAACTACATGAGAAGGTTCCCAGGTATGGTCTAGAACAAAAAAAATATCGAAATGACGGGGGGAACAAGTGCCTTTCGGCGTCGTTAAGGGTACTTTTACGCCCTTTAGTGTTGATAAAATGTTAGGCCAATTGACACTAGGATTTTGTAAGGCACAGATTACAGGGTACTTCAAAAGATAGACTAACTTACTAACCGCGCCGCATGTTTTCTGAATTTGATTGGAGTTTCACCCAAGAAGAAGAGTGAAAGAAGATTCAGTACGTATCGGGCAGACTCACCCCTTGACGGATGCATGTCTGCTTGTCAAGCAGGCCTAGTGATGGATTTATGAAAATTCATCCCCATCATATTAAAAAGGGGCTAATTCGGGTCCGCGCCCACTCGACCCGCTTAGACTAGACCCGCTTAGATTCGACCCGCTTAGACTCGACCCGCTTAGACTCGACCCGCTTAGACTCGACCCGCTTAGACTCGACCCGAAAATAATACCCGATGTGACTACCAATTTAGTGCTATTTGTACAGTGAAGCAAAGCGATATTTTAATTCTAAATTACTTATTTAAGGGGATGAATGTATTTTTTTATAGAGGTTCTCCATTTTACTGATGGTAAATCATACCGGCCCAAGACTTGTATTACATAAAACTCTGCAACAGCGTTTATCATTTATTCCCCTAGATGAACACGAAACAAGTTAGTTAAAAAATTAAAATGTAATTCGGTAATGCGTCCGCTTCAGCTCGAGCATAATTAGTGCTCATTTTTAATTGGATGCTCGCAATTCAGTTAGTAGTTGTGAGTTGATCTACTGGAATAATTCGTTTAGTTAATTGCATACGTTTATCCTGAGTTTTGCTTATATATGTGATGGTTTTCTCATTATTTTTCCTACAATGTGTGGTGGACAAGAACTATTCAGGAAATTATACCTTCTATAGACCGACCGCGTTAATGAGCCCTCCGCCTTGCCCCATCCAAGGCACATTAAGCGTCCACAAAGTCCTAACAATATCAAAGCGCTGCTGGCCTTTCTCGGGAAGTTAGGGTGGATCGAATAAATTTCCCACCCGCACGCAAAATACGCGCTTTGACGTGGAGTTGCGGACACCAGCCCGTTATACAATACAATACAAATACTTACGTCTCTGTCCCATAGGGGCTAGGCAGAAACCATAGAACACCACCTGCTACTATCCTTACATATCCCTTTCGCCTCGTCCACGTCCATACATCTGGTCATACACGCACGCCGGTTGCGAGTACTACGCACCTGACCTTTCTAATTGAATAATAAACAAACCTCCAATTTCAGCAACATAAAAAATGGACAAAAAAACTGAATTAAACAAACAACAGTCACCGACATCAGAAGCTAAAGTTATTTTTCACTTTTCTGTGATTTTGAAGTCGGTTTTCTTTTTTGCAAAAAAGATTTTTTATTTTTCCATTTTTTATGTTGCTGAAATTGGAGGTTTGTTTATTATTCAATTAGAAAGGTAAGAGTTCTATTGTATAACTCTGAAGATCAAATTCACCAAATTTAAACGTAGCCACCGCGGAATAATATTCTACCAAATTAAAAAAAAACATCGACATCGGTTCACAATTGTCGAATATAAAATTTAGAGATTTGTCCTCGATTTCTCCAGGATCCCATCATTAGATCCTGACATGAAGACCATGGGACCACATGGAAAGTATACTGATTCAAACAATGCCCATAAAATTTTAGGGTGCCCTTCATTTTTCTGGGATTCCATCATCTGATCCTGACTTATATCTTCCATCATCAGCTCAGCAAAATGAGATGATGATTACCATGCACAGATTTCTGAATTGTGTTAGAGAGTATATGAAAAACATTGTATGTGCCTATAAAATTTCAGGGTTGCCCTCGATTTCCCTGGGATTCCATCATCAGATTCCGATTTGGTGACAATAGGACTACCGCAGGAGTATAGGCTTTCGAATAAAAAAAGAATTATGAAAATTGGTCTCCTCCTTTTTTTTTAAGTCGGTTAAAAATTGTCAAAGGAGTTTTGGTGAAACATTAATGAACCGTTAACAATACATGTCATGGTAATAGGCTTATCTCCAATAATGGAACTTATAACATACCTAACTGTTGAAATGGGGGTGTACTGTAGACTGATCACATCACAGAGCATTCAGATGTTATGTTATGTTATGATTTTGTGTAAACAATGAATATCCAAGCGATTGCAGCCATCGCGACAGATTTGCTGTCTTATATTGAAGAGTTCCATTGTTTATCTCCGAAGATCAGCGTCAGATCTTCCCCAAATAAAAAATGGGGCCACCACGGAGTAATATTCTTCCAAACAAAAAAAGAATCATCAAGATCGGTTCACAAATTGGCGAAGATATCGCTGAACATACACACAAAAAAAAAAAAAAAATTCAGTCGACTTGATAACCTCCTCCTTTTAGAAGTCGGTTAAAAATAACAAAACATCACTCCTGAAATACCCGAAGGGTGAGGCAGAGGTGTACCTTATATTACATGTTTACTATAGCTGTTTTGACATGGAAATAAAAATTGTAGTGCGAGCAGGGTTTGAACCTGCGACCTTCCGATTCAGTACACCGGACGTCTTAACCAATTAGACCATGTTTACTATGTTTAAGTCTCATGTAATAGGGGGTGAGCCTATTTACAATCATAACTAGTTGTGACGGAAGACGGACTACGCCGCTGAGGCCGGCCCAGAAAGAGGTGGCGAGACGATCAGGACGCGTACCGCGAAGGCTGGTTCGAGGAGGTACAGGAAAAGAACACATGGAAGGAATTGGGGGAGGCCTTTGCCCAGCAGTGGGACAGTAGTAAAACTAGTTATGCGTTGCAATTTTTTTCAGAAACCTTTCCTGGCGAACAATTGTGCTAAATTTTATCAAAATCGGTTTAGTTAGCTGTTTAGGAGTTTATAGGGTATGAACACACAGACATTGAATTTTATACCTATATTATGTATGTACATTACAACAACGTTCCTATAGGTAAATCAGTTGGAGGATAGCGGAACTGTCACATAATTTTTTGCGTGAGTAATGCTTTAAAATATTTTTAATTTGGTCAACAAACGTCGTGAGGAATGTGGTATGTCCTAGAACCAAAAATACGCGAAAATGTCGAGACATCAATTAGCCCACACTATCTCCACATGCTGGATTTGGACACGCACCCTCTCGTAGAGAGGATATGTGTTAACCGTTTTCGCGTCGGTGTCCGTTCTTCCCCGTATAGGCCGAATATGCTATGATCATTCAGTTTACTAGCTCGTCTGTACGTAACCTGTATCTGCTATCTAACCACAAAATGCTTTGTGTGTTCTGTGCATATGTGTGGTCGTGTTAATTTCCGTACCGAACCGCACTGCACGATGTTCCAGCTAGATTGTCAGATGCTTATCGTTAACTCGCAGATAAAAAGCTATTGAGTGAAGTGTCTCATTTACTTGTTGCTATGCGAACGGGGTGGAAGATAATGAGAGGACTATGAGAAGATCCGGGACTGGTGGTTTGAGTTCCAGTTTTTGGAATCATTCAAAGCAAGAGTGAACAGGCATCTTCTGATCACGCTCGTTCCATCATAGACCTCATCTATCACTTTCCATCAGGCGTGATCGAGGTCAAGAGCTGGCCCATTTTGTCATCCTATCCTTTTCCCAACTATATTGGGGTTGGCTTCCAGTCTAATCGGATGCAACTGAATTCAAGTATTTTACATGGAGCGACTGCCTATCTGACCCCCACAACCCAGTTAGTACTAGGTAATACGATACCCCTTGGTAAGACTGGTTGTCAGACTTTTTGGGCCTCTGACTACCTAACCTAACGACTGTCAAAGATCTACAAATGAAAGCACGTTAAGCCGTTGGTCCCGGCTTAACGTGCTTTCCGAGGCACGGAGGAAACTTCGTATGTAACGGGCGGTTACCCATCTACAGACCAACCTAGGCAAGCACGGCTTAACCTAAAGATCGACCCGAGCGGCTGTTATTATTTAGAAAAAAATAAACTAATAAAAAAACATTCAAACAAACCAATTAACAAACAGGGTGGACGGGACATCGACGTACAAACGGTTTCCACGTGTTCAATCCATCATTCCGAATTCCAACATAAAATTTTTTCATCGGTAATTTAAAAAAAAATAACTGCTGCTCCATACATTTTGAAAAAACATAATTTTTTCAAAGCACGGAATGATTTCCCTTCAACTCCACATTTTAATGGTGACGAAAATTGTTCCTGAGGTATCCTACCATCGTTACAAAAATATAAGGAAATCTTGTGCAATTTCACGCTTGTAAGCCCAGCGATAATAGACAGTGATGTTGTTTGTTAGTGACTTTCATTCAGTAGGTAGATTTATTACGTAGATTAGTACGTCCAAGCCCAGGCCTTTCATCCTGTTCCACATTTATTTTTTCTTTTATGTCCAGCAATTCCATTTTTAAATTTACTTTTTTCTGTACCTACATGGAATTATTAAAAACAAAAAACAAAAAACTTATACTGTCACTTACGGGATTTCTTCCGTGATTGTTCATTATTTTGAGCTCCCGATATTTCGACGCTGTTGCAAGCGCCATGATCGCGGGTTGACTGGAAAATGCGGGTTGATGGAAAATAAATTGTTAAGAGCAGACAAATCTGTATAATATGGAACAATCACGGAAGATATCCCGTAAGTGACAGTATAAGTTTAGTTGTAAACCGTGGAAACTTTAAACAGTGAACAAAAAAAATGTTTATTTCAATTACATAAAGTTATAACGCACATCCAAGCCCATCTTCAAGAAGAAGGCGAAATCCACAAAGAAAATTGTATAAAGAAATCCGTCTTGAGTGCGCTAACTGCAAGGTGAGGTCACTGTTGGCGGTCAAGCGCTGCAAGCACTTCGAGCTGGGAGGAGACAAGAAGAGGAAGGGATTGAGTTTGAGGAGATGATTCAGTTCTAGACTCGGTAATAAATAAATAAGTTTAACTAACATGAAGTGGGGAGGCCTTTGCCCAGGAGCAGGACAGTTCAGGCTGTAAAAAATAAAAGAAATGATTTTGAGGTCCCCTTTTAAGCATGGAGATCCTGGTGTTGGGTGACTCCGTACTGTTTTAAGTACCTACTTTTAAACTACAAGCTCAGCATGCTTGAGTATCAGTAAAATGTATTCCTCAAATACTTCAGTTAATATCGTTTGAATTTGCAACAAATTCATTCCCCATTTATTTCCTCTCATTTAGAGGCTTCTACTCATACAGTATATCGTCAGATTTTACAGCAATGTAAACTTTAACGGGCCGTTTCTGTGACCCAGTTCTCACATTCAATTCCTGCAGCTTACGTAGACTTTACGGAGCTTATGTCCTATATATTTTTAGCCATATTATCGCCGACACCCAGCTAGTGTATGAAAAGCTCTTTTCAAAGGCCTCTCTTTGCTTGTTAGTGGGATGATTACAAGCTAGAATCAACAGAATAATGATAATCAGCTAAAAACTTTCCCACTGCTGGGACAACAGCCTCTCTGTGAGGGAGAGGACCGTAATCCACTACGTGTGCCCAGCGCTGGTTCATGAGTGTCATATGTTTTCCAGTTTTTGGTTCTGGGGCATGCCGAGTCCCTCACGATCAGAGCAGTGGTCATCATCTGCTTAGCCTTTTCCCAATTATGTTAGGGTCGGCTTCCAGTCTAACCGGATGCAGCTGAATGCCAGTATTTTACATGGAGCGACTGCCTTTCTGACTTCCACACCCGAGTTAGTACTAGGTAATATAATACCCCTTGGTAAGACTGGTTGTCAGACTTTCGGGCCACTGACTACCTGTAACGACTGTCAAAGATCTACAAATGACACCCAGGACCAACGGCTTAACGTGTTTTCCGAGGCACAGAGGGAACTCGGTATGTAATGAAAAAAAAAAGACGAAAAAAGATTCGAGAAGCACAATGTAGAAGATTCTGACTAATTTAGTCTTTCGACCTCCTTATACTCAAAAACCTCTTTCAAAAGTACTAAAAAAAATGTTCTAGTTTTTGATGGCAATGTTTCACCGCAACAAACGTTTCAAGCGTGGTTACAAGTTGAGTTGAGAAAGACAGTTGGCTCTCGACGGATATATCCTGCTTACCCCCGAGTTGTATAGCGCGATGGCACTTTATGACCTCGTTACGGAACACGTACAGTCGCGAACAAAAGTATTGGCGCTTTTATTTTTTATTGTTTTTTTTTATTGAGCCGTTTGCTAGTTTCCAGAAAAAAATCCGAACTGTCCCAGTGTCCACTGACATCATTGAAGCAAAACATCGTGAGGAATTAATATAAGGCTGAAATCTCCAATCTGCCTTGTGGAAGCGTGGTGATAAATGCATATTTCTCTCTGTATTAGAAGCGGCCCTTGTCTTGCAGTAGGACTTCTGGTATTATTAACCTTCGTAAAACAATAAACAGTAAGTTATTAATAATATTCCGCTAATAACTTTGAAATAATTCCAAGAATAATATATACAAGGGTTTATTTTCGACTCTGTAGTTTCTACCCACATAAATAATTCTAACTGAGCCCACACAATACGAACTGCTCAATGCTCGACAAATTGCGATAATGTTGTAAGTTATTGATATTCGGTATTGTAATAGAAACCGTTTAGATTTTGATAAAGTTTGCTCTGAAATTATACAGAATAACAGTCTTCTATTTTGTTATCTGCCATTGTATCCACCTTGATCGGAATAAATTGTGTTTTAGTCTATAAATATTGCTGACAGACAAAAAA
This sequence comes from Noctua janthina, assembly GCA_963576755.1. Lineage (NCBI taxonomy): Eukaryota > Metazoa > Arthropoda > Insecta > Lepidoptera > Noctuidae > Noctua > Noctua janthina. The sequence goes on along the minus strand of OY755075.1, from coordinate 10,580,130 downwards.
GCCTAAAAATATCTACCTTATCATGTATTTAGTACCCCTCCACATAGAAATTATTCATAGGTAATTTAAAAAAAAATGCTGTTTCGTACCAATACCTAAACGTCAAAATGTATGGAACATATGTTTTTTTACGTTTAAAAAAATACTTGAAAAAACAAGATGGCCGCGTTAGGTCCGACTTTGACCACACGACAAAAGAAGTACACTTCAGCCAACTTATCTGTGCAGTCGTGAAAACACAGAACTAAAATAAATGTACCAAGTTTAACATTTTGATGCATTTTTTCTTGACAAACAGCGCCATTTTGAACACACACTTGCACACTTAAAGTGGTAATACTGTCTGTAGACGAATTCCTAAGAAATTTAAGACAGACGTCAAAATCACACCGACTGCAAAGCTAAAACTACTGCATGAATCTTTTCTTGACACAAAAATACTTCACATTCGCCATTGCGGTAACACAAGTCTCCAACAACATGAAAACGTTAACAATGCAACCTCATCGCAGTTTTCATGAAAAATATTTAGTTTACAAATAAAGGCTTCTCTTGGCTGCAAAACGTTGAATTTGTAACCGACTGTCATGCTATCGACCACTACAAAAGACAGCTAGCGTCCTTAGTAACATATACATTCAACAAAACCATGTCAATTCAAACCTTATTTCTACTGAGGAAAAGCTCAGTTTCAACTTTACCAATGTTACTAGAAAAACCACCCCTCATTCAAATATCAACTCAAACTTCTAAAAATACAGTGCAAAATTGAATGCTCTACACACACGCACACATAGACAAACTCGTTCGATAATATAACTTGTTGCACGTCACCACACACACACACAGACACGTCAACGCACACAGAAATGTTTACACTAGCATAAATGGATAGGGCTTGTTGGCAAAAAGTATTGAGTTACGACGAAATGATAGAAAAATATATATTTCGTGAGCTCCCGGCCTTATGGATAGCTGTTGAATAAATTTTTGATGTTACCTACCTCCGGAATTTAGTGATCGGGGAGGTAACATGTTTATTTCTGAGACGTTTTCTGGGAGACATCTCAGGTTGGTTAGTCGCAAAAATAAATGACGAAATCGTTGGTTCATAGAATTGTTGTTTCTATTTTCTTTCTTAGTGGTCTTCATTTTCGTACCAATTTGGTTAAAGGTAACCTTTAAACGAATCGAAGAACGTAGTGTGAACGTAGATTTAAGCAAAGTGCTTTTTTAAAGTTTCTCACCGATTGATAATGCAATTAATGCAATTGATAATAAACTTGTAAATCGAATTGATATGGCTTATAGTCTTCTGCACTAAATTTTCAGGCAAGGAAATTTTTTAATTCTAATGCTAAAATTATTAATTTTACATCGCTTTTGTTGACATATTCGAAATAAATGTCGCGTTATTATTTAAAGAGGACAATTCTATTACAAAAAATATATATGTAAAGGCGGGTTTGATACAGCACCAATATTTTAATAAACAAAGTTCCTATCCGTAATACTCGTGTTCATTTTCAGCAGTTATCCAAGTCAAAATATGAGGAAGACATTGTAGTATGATCATATGATGCTGTAAAATATTTAGCTCGTTACGACAAGGATGACATAACATAGGTTAAAAATTAAATGTAAAATTAACGAAAGTAAGTATTAAATTAAGTAACGAAATACACAAAATAAAACTTTCATCTTTTGACAAAAGATTTCCAATAAATATTGGCAATATAATGAAAATATTTGCAGTCTAACTTAAAAAAAACGCTATCATATATTTCATTTTTTTTCGCAAACAAGCGATTTATCCCATTTACACTCAGCTTGTAATCGAAACTTTTTTACGCTCATAGCCTTCTGGAACCATTGTAACTATAGCCTTTAAATACATTGTCATTCGTGACTGTTTTCATTCCCTACACTTTATCCTTACCTTTCTGCCTAGACCCCTAGAAAAACCTATCTCACCATAGGCACATTCAGGGTGCACTCTTGGACAAAGGGCTGAGCTTGCAGCCTGGATTTAACAAGCGTTTGGTCCTCGCTTTGTTTCCCCCTGTCAAACACATCCCGCCTGTTAATACCACTAGGGTGGGCAGAGACTGGCTTATATTGTAGGTTTCTGAACTATAAAATAGAAAAGAATAATTTGTGACAACCAATAAAGGAACATAAAATAACACATTTTCATTTTTATGATAAATATTGTTTATCAAAAACCATCCAAAAACTAACTAAAGTAAATTTTGTAAATATTTCGTTGTATTATATTGTTCTTACTAACTATATGCACTGTTAATAAATGTAGACACTTGAAGGGAAAAAGCAAAAAAATGGTGAAGCTATTAACCAATAGTTCCTATTACCGGTTAAAACGACTTTTTAATTTATTCCTTTCTTGTACCGAGGTGCGTACGAGAGGAACTCGTGGCTTAATAATAACAGCCGCTCGGCTCGATCTCCATGTTAAGCCGCGCTTGCCTAAGTTGGTTCATTACATACTGAGTTTCCTCCGTGTCTCGGAAAGCACGTTTTTAGCCGTTGGTCCTGGGTGTCATTTGTAGATCTTTGACAGTCGTTACAGGTAGTCAGTGATTCGAAAGTCTGACTACAAATCTTACCAAAGGATATCGTATTACCCAGTACTAACTGGGTTGTGGAGGTCAGATAGGCAGTCGCTCCATGTAAAATACTGGTATTCAGCTGCTCCCGGTTAGACTGGTAGCCGACCCCAACATAGTTGGGAAAAGGCTAGGCAGATGATGACTGTGGACTAGCAAAACATATTATGTGAATTCCAAATACTGCATAATTATTATTTTTCCAAAATTAATATACAATGCTGATATCATCATCATCATTTCAGCCGATGGAGGTCCACTGCTGGGCATAGGCCTCTCCCAAGTGTAGCCACATTGACCGGTCCCGTGCGCCTCGCATCCAGCGGATCCCTGCAACCTTCAACAGCTGATATCATCGTTATTTGATCATCTTCATCGCCTTATCTTATATCACTTTGGCCTTAAAATACTCCTGATTTAACCTTTAACACCTACGGTAAGATATTATCATACCGATATTGTTACTCGTATTCAGTAAACAATTCCGCCCACTGCATCTTCTAAATTCCACGTTCAACAAATAGTTTATGCGAATCACGTTCATTAAGAAACTATTATTATGTGGATAGCATACACAAATACAGACAAATCTAATAAATCATTTACTTGCAAAATACAGGTGAAAGTAAAATCAATGACAAAAAAGTTGAATGACAAAAAAGAAGAATATGTAAATTTCGATCGGTCGACGATCGATCAAGTGCTGTAGTAGAAACTGTCGATCGACGTCGATTTATCCATCCTACCATCGATCGATGGCCTCGATCGACGATCGATCGATTGGTGTGGTAACACCCTAAGTCGGGACGGCTAGTCAGAAGTCCGAAATCCTGAGAACCAGTTTTACCGTGTAACCCAGTAACTGAACTGTGGATATCAGATAGGCAGTCACTCCTTGTAAAATTTTGATCTCAGCTGCATACGATTAGACTGGAAGGCAATCCCAACAGTTATGAAAAGACAAAACAGATTTTGACAGGCTTGCTATAATAATTATAACAGCCTTTATTGAAATCTTACAATCTCATCATCATCTGCTTAGCCTTTTATATTCTAAATGGGCCTCTCTCTAAGTATCAGCACTAATGATGTGGTCCTCGTTCATGAAATGATTCATGTGACACATGTAAATTCCTAGGTTATTGCTAACGAGAAATGCAAACTTCAGGGGGGTTACTATTACCCGTCGGGGGTCACGTGGTGGCTTCCGACCACCGTAGGCGCTGGCCTGTGGACGGCGAGTTATGGGCTAGCTCGCCGTCCGGCCGTCTTATGACGACAGGCCGTGTCGACGGCGCGTTCGTGTTTCACACGCGCCTCAAAGAGATGTCAGCAATCAAGTAGGGGTCCGCATGGGCCGATGTCTGCCAGGACTGCGGGACGGTTCGAAAGAGATACCGTGGCCCTGGAACACAAAGGGCAAAGAAGGAACATGGATGGGTTTTAGTCAGTACAAGTCTGACACTCCCCTCCGCTCCGCCCAGAGTGGGGGGGGGGGTCATTTGATGATTTTCGATCCGGAAAAAAAAAAGGGGGTTACTATGCCGGGGCTGCGGGACTGTTCGAATGAGATACCGCGGCCCTGGAACACAAAGAGCAAAGAAGAAACATGGATGGGTTTTAGTAAGTGGAAATCTGACACAGAGCGGGAGGAGTTATTTGATGATTTCCCATTAGAAAAAAAAGGGGGTTTACTATGACGTCTTAAATCAGGAGTAATTCCAGTGTGGGAAAGAGACAGCTATACATACAGGTCGTCTAGCACCACCTCTTTCCCACGTCCTAGTAACCCATATAGCTGTAACGCACTAATTCAAATTCATAACATTTTCTCCAACGAAAGTGTTCCCCTTAAGCAGCATATTCTACACATTACGTACTTATTATTATTCTAACGGTGCAAATGACTTCATATAAGCACACTTTCTCCCAAACGTGATATTCTCAACCCTCCGCTATTATCCACCAACATACCTTGACCTCTCATCTTTTCTCAGCCTTTGGCTACAAGAGGTCAAGTAACATTAGCCTTCGTAACCGATATAAAAAGACCCCTATCTCTTAGTTTTCTTCCCCCTAGGGTCAAATAAAGTACTTAGGATGGTGTGAAACGCAGAGGTCAATAACAAATGGTAATGGGTCGGCCTGAATGACTTTCAAGGTCAGGGGACTAATTTTAGGAGGAAATGGAAAATGAGATCCCCGATATTGAGTTTCCGAACGGGTGGAGTGCGGCTTTTCTTAGCTTGTTATATTCAGTTACAGTTTTACGACAACATGCAGCAAATAAGTATCGGAAAAATTGATTCTTTTAAAACGTCATTGCGTTGTGCAATTTCCCGCAATTTTGTTTGCATTCTTGGAACAGAGCAAAACTGATTTGAGATTGACGAATTCTTTCAAAGGAAACAGGAAAAAATTAATAAACAAAAAATTCGTTTCACTTTACAACACACATTACTCTCTTTTTTTGGTTAGACTGCAGTCGGGAAAAGCTAGCTAGACGCGAAAATAGACCTATCTGCATAAAAAGCAACCACACTTTTCCTGTACATATAATATGTACATTGATTCATCCGAAGAATCAATACAATTGAAATCATCATTCAGATTCTCACTTCACTAGCATCATCATAAATTCCACCTCACCGACGCGACGTAACGATGATGAAAGCCTACTTTAATTTGGCAAAGCATTCGCCATAACCGGTAATAACTGCCGCTGTTAGCCATCAAATATTCACTATTATAGGCATGTCTGACATTTGATTCACTCAGATTGTGATTACAAGCTGGGCTGGTGAATTTATGACTGAAGCATTCTTGTTTCAGAAAATTGAATAAAACGTGCAAGTGAATTAAGATGGGTCGAAGAGACCGCCACACACAAACGGCTACCACGTATTCAGTAACGATGAAAAATTTCTATGTGGGGTTCAGAATGGAAGACGTTGCGTTGGAAGGCCTCCCACTAGGAGGACCGATGACCTGGTAAAGGTTGCAGGGATCCGCTGGATGCGAGAAGCACGGGACCCGTCAATGTGGCGACACTTGGGGGAGGTCTATGTCCAGCAGTGGACGTCTTTCGGCTGAAATGATGATGATGGGTTCAGAATGCTGTATTGAGTACGTGGTAACAATTTGTGCGTCTGGTCCCTTCCATCCTGTATATGGTAATTCTTCTGATAAGATGGCATATTGGTTATATTTTTTCGCAACATGTCTTCTTCTTCCAATCTTCTCTATTACTCGTCATCTCAGCAGTCACCTCCTTTCTAGTCATCCTTCACACAGTCCATCCATCGTTTGTTTGGTCTTCATCTACTCTTATAGCCAAGCATTTATGCTCAAAATTTTCCTCATTACTACGATAACCGATTACCACACAACTTTTCAGTCACCAGCGCCACTTTTAGACTTCCTCTTTGTATTCATTCCTTATTTTATTCATTCACGTTACACCACACATCCCCCTTAGCATTGTAATTTTCAAAAAAAGAGAGAGTGACCTTTTTAAAATGACCCCGGACGTAAAAATAGTTCTCCGCAACACTATGCACATACCGTACGTAGCGTGTTTTATATATTTCATGAATATTGCCAGCTAGGTAGGCGCTCGGGCGCCTGCGATGATTTTTTGTGCTATTTTTATAAATATTCCAGCCGTTTTCCATAGAGCAAAGTGGCTAGCCTTAATACTATAGCGAAGTGTCTTAAGTGGAAGCTAACATTTTTAGTATGAAGATATTTTGGAAAGTAATTTACTATTTTGTCATTTTTACCCGAAAGGGAAAACGCTCATGAAATAAGTGGTTGTTGGTGCAATGACCTACATGTTATCATTCAGGGCCAAACTGTCTCCACCGATTTTTTTTTAAACAGTTGTAGGTTTGGGCCAAAGTCACTACCAAATAGAACCTTTTTAATGGCCAATGATATCACGGCAGACCCAGGCGAAGATGGCGGGATGAACTGAGGGTCTAGACAAGGGCCTGGACTTAGCAATCGCTTACTTAGCGTACTTCTCCAACGCAATAAGATTGACATAATTCTCGGGAACTTAAGTCTATCCAATACATTTTTAAATTTTACACCGCTTTTGTTGATCCAATGACACTTTTTCTAGGACCTCACTCGTCTTCAAATACAAGAGATTACAGGAAGATCACATTTCAATCAAAGTTCTATAAACATCTATGCCAGGATTCAGAGCTGCATTTCGATTACTTCAACGTATATCCCAGGAGAAATTCTAGCTCGTTTTGCAGTTGCGAGACCAATCGGGAAGATTTCAATGCCTTACGTTGTGCAGGCTACGAAGCCTTTTGTGTAGTTTTTATAAGGACCGGATATTACAAGGTGTCTGTTCAGAAAATCAGAAAGCATAGCATCTACTTTTTTAATCTTTCAGGAGCTCAATAAAAATGTGTTTTCGCAACTCTGACGAATGCTTGTACTGGCAGGACAGGTCCACTCAAATCTGTGTAGTTCTTTTTTCAAATGACCATCTCAAACACTAATCTGCATGGTCCTCATATGACTTGACCAAAATTATGTCTTAAACTCAAAAGGAACTCGAAATAAATTCAGAGGTACCTCTGATTTTATTTCGTCCGTTTCTTCTCAGAGTAGTCAGATACGAAATATGGGTCTGATCTAGTTCACATCATGAGTTTTTTTTGTAAACCAACTTATAGAAATAAAATTATGATTTCACTTAGATATCCTGTTTGTATCATGACCAGCCCAGGAAATTAAATGGAAATCTGATAAGACTGTAATACAGAGTCTAGTAGACGAATCCTTTCACCACGATGACTTAAACTTAAGTTCATCATCATCATCATTTCAGTCGAAAGACGTCCACTGCTGGACATAGACCTCCCCCAAGTGTCGCCACATTGACCGGTCCGATAACCTGGTGAAGGTTGCAGGGATCCGCTGGATGCGACTCGCACGGGACCGGTCAATGTGGCAACACTTAAGTTCAACTCAATGGAAATCGAATGCACCTGGTATACGTATTTTATCTCCGACAAAAGGCTAAGCAACAGAAATAGCATACAATAAGCATGAAATAAGCAGTACCTTTGTGCTCTTCTATCTTAATGTAATGTTTTGTTGAGTATTTTGTATGTACAGTAGACGCTCAAAAGTGCACTACCATGCTAAAGATTATATTGCTATGAACTGTGCGAGCGCGATACAGCAGTGTGTGTGCGTGTGCGTGTATGAGTGATGTCTCAACATTCCACACATATCACACACTAATGAACTGTTGTCACACTACGCGAAATAGCATTATATTTCTGTTGCATTTAGAATACCCTTCATAGTGATGACCTGTTATTACCATTGCATTGTTAAAATTCGCGTAGTATTAACATGTGTTGGTAGCTGTTTGGGCTGAGCATGGGTTCACGATCAATGAAGTCCAAGTTCGAATCCATGTTATTACAATGTGTGGCTGTTTTTTGTTTCTTTGAAACCTTAATAATATTTGTATTTTAAGCAGAAAGTCGTTAGGTATTTATGTTTATTTATAATGTAGTCATGCTTATTATTTATTTTTTATAAGGAGTTAAATATTAGATAGTTATTGTATTATTATTTAACCTCATTAATTGATTTTTATTTTATCTTTTCGGTGTTGGAAGGTGGAAATAAAAAAATCATGCTGAATGATAACAAAAATGTTTATTCGTTTTATTTATTTATAAAATTAACAAACTTTTACGAGAATTGTGACGTCACATTCCTACCTAGGCAAAAAAAAGTTCTCTTATCACCGTTCATAAGATTTTTTGTTGTATACCCACTTAGTCAATTCATAATAAGAATAACATAACACGGAAAGGATATTCTAATAACACAAAAATAATTGTTGATACCCGCTTATTATAGGTATTCAGCGGAGTTCATTGAATACTAATATATGAGTTAGACTTTATGAACGTGTTTTTTTTATGTAACGTCACATTGAATGTATTGAGGTTATAGCTTAAGTGTTCATTTTCTTGACGAAAAGAATATTGAAACTAAACCCCAATTTAAGATCATTAAATTTAAAATTTATTTCTTAATTTTTTATTTTTTTTATTTACGGTTAGGTTAATATTACTAAATATTTAGTTACCCGGTCTACTTATTAAATTAAGTATTATTATTTTTTCGCCATAAATTAAGTCTTCCTTTTGTCAAGACTTGAAAGTCTTCTCCTCAGAAAATACAGTCACCTCCCAGTTAAAATCTAAATAATCTCGAGCAAAACGTAGTCTTTCCTCCCTGTGGTTTTGTGTCAAAAATGGTTTTTAGCTGGCTTCCGATGATGTAAACCTTCAGCATGGACTGCATGGCGAACAGTCTGTAATGTAGTATCCAATTGCTCTGCAAACATTATAGTTGGAATGAAACCATTTGTTTCATATTCTTCCACCATAAAACGTCGCTGAGTCGGGTTAATAAGCGGCGGCCTTTCACTTCTTAGATGACTCTTCAGACTACCTTCTTCCTCAAACCTCTTTACCCAACGGCTAACAGAATTTCTAAAAAAAAAAACAAAATATGATTACACACTTGCAACTAGCAATTTATTTAATAATAAGAAAATCACACACCACAACTATCATCATAATAATTATAATTTTTAAAAATAACTTACACATTTTAAGCCAGTTTCAGTTGAAATTTGAGAAATATTAAGCCCATTTTTACGCAAAGTGACAATATTTGCCCTGTCATCAATACTAATATTAGCTTGCATCTTGAATAAAGACAATCAAACAATACGCTAATCGTAATAATAACACAAACGCTCGAAACAAAGTTCACCAACTAACAACGTCATAACTAACTACTTTGTTCAATCCAGAAGTTTATTTTGTTTCAAATTCACCCTCATCTTTTTTGTTAATAATAAGTTCCAACTAATATTTTGAAAAACATATCTCATCGGGTCTAACGTATCATTTATAATTAAAACACAAAAAGTGTAACTGTGTCACTTGGATTCGAACGCAGGCTCCACCGTGTGAGACATTTTATCTATAGCGTTAACCGCTAAGCCAGATAGACACATAATTGTTAGTTTGAAATTAAATATCACTAACTTAATACTCCGTCGCGACATGACAGGCTTGTCACTAAGGCAAATATCATTATATCGCACTCTTTCTGACTAGATAATTATGAAAGAGTGCGATATACGAGATCGTGTATGTGTGCAAAATGTTTGTTATGGAAAAAGGTCGTAAGTGCGACTTGTTTTGATGCGATCGTTTTGTGAAACTGCTATTGCACTTATGGTCTCTACTGTACATAAATAAATAAATAAATAAATAGTGATAAAAAATCTTTCTTCTCACTACTTTCAACTTTTACTACCGTGTTATATTTTACGATTCCCAAAAACTTCTGCGTATTTTTAAGCTCAAAACTCCCCATCATTTTCACTCGAAATCATCATAAAAACTTAAAAACACCGAAGAAACCAATAATGTCTAACTAAAACGGTCTCCCCTTAACACATACCTCGAAATAGCACCGTTTGATCGCCAACAGGCGCTGCGCACGCGTCGATCGCTTGCGCAGAGATCGATTGATTTATACACATTTCCCTTCTCACCTATGCACCATAACCACCACTTTTTCACCACTTCAAAATCCACCTTATCTCAGCTAAGTAAAGTTGGAAATTTAATGGTGTAGGTCGTCTTCCAGAATCAGGTATGAATTCACAGGCCATTTTTATGAGAGTAGGTAGAGTTGTGAAATCGGGACATGGCCACGTGCCATAGACGAGAGCCCAGACGCTTTACGTAATGTGGCTTCATTTAAATTTTGGGGGACTTCTACTGGGTTTCTAAAGTCTCTTTGTGTTTGTTGCTAAAAATAAAGGTTACTTGCGTAAGTAAAAATTTAGAAATCGAACAAAGAAAAGTTGTGGTAGAGATATTTTGGAAGAAATTTATGATGATAAAGTAATAATAAAAACCAATTTCTGCGATCAAGAAGCATTGCTAAAATTCCAGGTATACAAATTTTTCATCAGGTCACGTGTTAATGATGATCACCATCAACCTATAGCAGTCCGTTGCTGGACATAGGCCTCTCCAATCGCAAGCCAGTTATCTCAATTCTCGACAAATCTCAGCCAGCTGCTAACCACCCTGCGAACATCGTTGCTGTACCTCATTACCTGCCTAGGCTTTTCCCAACCATGTTTGGATCAGCTTCCAGTTATACGGCAGCTGAATACCAGTATTTTACATGGAGCGACAGCCTATCTGAACTCCAAAACCCAGTTAGTACAGGGTAATACGATACCGATTGTTAAGACTGGTTGTCAGACTTTCGGGCCCCTGACTACCTGTAACGATTGTCGAAGATCTACAAATGACACGGGACCAACAGCTTCACGTGCTTTCCGAGGCACGGAGGAAACTCGTTATGTAATGGGTGGTCACCCATCCACGGACAGACCGATGCAAGCGCGGTTTAACCTAAAGAACGATCCGACTGGCTGTTAGCCACGAGCAAAACTTTACACATAACATCACACTGGTTTGCCTCCAGGAACTACGCAGAAGTGTGCTTAGATACAGTACACATTTCACCAGTAAATCCCATTCCCATGTAATATCGGGCGACCCTGTTGACATCAATCGGCAACAAATCCGGACTGGCTGGGCTGCTACTAAGAAATTCCTGACGAAAAAACCAAATAGCATTTTGCCTGATCTGGAAATCGAACCCAGAACATCATGCTCAGCAGTAACGTTTGCGACCGCTACACTAACGAGGTAGTCAAACATCATGATATGCTATTCTGCCCTTCTTGTTGAGCTATGATCCAGAATAAGGGAACGCCTATTCCCAAATCCCAACTGCCTTAAAGTACTAACCAAAAAATAAACTCCAACAAAAATTAATCGCAACAGAAATTACCTAGTTACCACATTTCTCTCACAACTTCAACAAAATTCTTGCTTAAACAGAAAAAAATGCAAAAGTAATTCGCGTTTCCAACAAAACGCCGATTTTTAACAAGCTTTGCTTAGGGCTGGGGGATTCAAGCTCTTGACTTAAGAACTGACAACCCCTACACGACGGAAAACCAACCATAACCCCCAAAAATAAGGTGGTCTTTCAAATAGCACGAAAACAGCGAAAAACGCTAACCGTCAAGAAAATGACGGAAATAAAGAAAAACGCACATTATTTTTTGTAGCAATAAAGTTTAAATTTCAATAGACTATGTAAATTTTCTTATTTTTAAATAAGGCCGGTATTATTGGAGTAGAAGAGTGTAGTATAAGAGGAGCTCATTGTTTTGTAGCCGGGTTCCATTTCAACGATTTCTCCACCCTATTCTGTTAGCAATAGAGCCTATATTTCACTGTGTTGCCTACTATTGATTACTGATACCATAATATAGCTCGGGATCTCACGACTTGATTCAAGTTTACTGGGTCATTCCACTCGCTAGGCAAGTATACTGTACAAGTACTTGTTCGAACAATGATTGCATAGGCTTTTAGAGCTAAAAGTCGTTCTAAATATAACATTGCTCTTTTCAATTTCTAAAAGAGATTTATATAAGGATCTTTTTAAAGGCATCTTTACACAGTATAAAACAATGTCGCTCCCGCTGACAGTACGCTTAGACCTTTTAAACTACGCAACGGATTATAATGCAGTTTTCAGCAATATATAGATTGATTCAAGAGGAAGGTCTATATGTTTATCTACATTGCATCCGTGAGAGGCCGGGGCAAGTCGTACTTAATATAATAAACCACAGCAGCTCTGTCCGTAGGATTATTACCTTTTCAAAAATTTATATAAATCTTGGTTTGGTAAATTTTTCGGTGTACAGGTAGACCATGACCTAAATTCAAGGTCCTGGAGCAAGAACATGGGACACAAACACTTTTTCGCAAGCGTGACTGCTGAGCATGAAGTCCCGGTTTCGATTCCCAGGTTGGACAAAGTGTTATTGGGTTTTTCCATCAAGAACTTCTCAGTAGTAGTCACGGAGTCTGGATTTGACATGACATGAATGACTACATTGGACTTAAATATAACTGGCGAAATGTGGATGTACTATTAGATACACGGCACCTCTACCTTACCCTTACGGTATTACAGACGTGATGTTATGTTCTGGCTTCCATGGAATCATATCCGAACTCCCCGGACGAAATCGCGCAAAGAACTAGTCTACCATGAGCCAAGAAAAGGTCTGGCCTTGACCTTAGTGCTAACTTTACTTGAGGAATTTTTTACAAATCTTCGAGACTCGACTGACGATATTTTCTTTACTTAGCTCTCAATAAGGGAGGTCATATCGGTTCTATTTTGGACGCGTAGTAATAGTACCTCATATGTATTTGTAATGTCAAGGGAAACGGCAGGGCTTAGGTCATAACCTTCGCACTGGATCAGCTTTCACGGTTTTACCGTATGCGTATGTGTCTTTCTGTAAGTAGGACTGTCTATTATTTTTTTTTCACAGGGTTGATCCAACGAGGGTGAGTAGCATGTAGTCTAGAAGTAATCATCATCATCATCATTTCAGCCGAAAGACGTCCACTGCTGGACATAGGCCTCCCCCAAGTATCGCCACATTGACCGGTCCCGTGCGTCTCGCATCCAGCGGATCCCTGCAACCTTCACCAGGTCATCGGTCCACCTAGTGGGAGGCCTTCCAACGCAACGTCTTCCGGTTTGCGGTCGCCACTCCAGAACTTTCCGGCCCCATCGGCCGGATGGCCGGATGGCAGAACGGATGTTCTGCGAGCAATGTGCCCTGCCCACTGCCACTTAAGTTTGGCTATTCTTCGGGCTACGTCGGTAACCTTGGTTCTCTTACGGATTTCCTCATTTCTGATTTGATCACGCAAGGAAACTCCGAGCATAGCCCTCTCCATTGCCCTTGCCTAGAAGTAGTAAGACGATGTATTGTTTTTGTGAGTACAAAAAAAACACGTTCCTTGATAAGGGTTCGTCTGGGACAGAAGTTGGTACCAACAATTAATAATAATAAAAAAGAATTGACATCAGCTTCCGTACTTATAGTGCCTTATTTCCATCCAATGCGTTCTTGACTTTTCCATCAACATTATCGCTGATAAACGAAAAGATCTTAGAGTGCTCTCCGCGTTCAGTATGTTTAGGATGCTGGTGGAGCTGCCCCGCTTCTGTAGTGCGTCGGGGATGTTCGCAGATGCGTATTTGGTTTGTTTTTACGCAACAATGCGTAAAAGGTGCGCTTCCCTGGTGCGCAGGGAGTGGGGCAGCACCAACAGTATCTTAAACATGATTACCAGTCGCCTGGACTGTGTGTATGTGGGTCGCTGTTGTGCTATCACTCATGGGTTGTCGCAGCAGTGATCCTCTGTTATTTCTTGTGTTGTTTTGTTTTTATAAGTTCTTACTAACATAGTCGTAAGTTTTATTAACACTATTTGAGTCATGGATACTCGAATAAAGAGAAGTTCTATTCTATAAATTGTCATTTTATCTCTCAAACTATCTATGTAATAGTACGGCCAGTTTTAATTTGCAGTCCAAGGTGACGCTGCTTGTCGAGAAAAAATGTAACAAAACGTCAAGCTTTTACCATTTATACTACACAGATAAGTATTAAAAATGATCGAAGTGTAAACAGGCTTTATTGATCCTTCAAAAAACTCAGGTTGTTCTGACAATGTATGTACATACGTGGACCAACACAAAAAGATTACATGGATCGTATACGTAACGTTCTGAACTTCCTGCTTACCCCCAACTATGTATATTCGACGTGGTAATTTATAGGTGTTCCATATAGCTCGAAGGATATCTTTAAGTAATGCACTTAGATTTGAAATCGTGATAGGTTATTAGATTAAATTGTGCTATTAATAATTACTATTCCTACTGTTCTTAGTACCTTTGACTGTTGTAACTGTTATTTAAAATATAGTCTTGATCTTTGGGTGACTCCATAAAAGGTAGGAAGTTCTTCACTTCTTGGAGGGCAAATTTTTTTTTTTTTTTTGTTTGTTTTTTAAAAAACGTGCTCCTCACTAGGAATTGCTCCTGTGTCGTGGGTGCGTTTACAAACATTTAAACTCACATACACAAACAGCCAGACCCGGAACAACTAGGTAGTTGGTCATACAAATATTTGTTCCGTGCGGGGTTCGATCCTGCGACACGCAGCGCAGCAGCCAATCGCTCAGCCACTGCGCCAACCGTGCCGTCATCATCAATGATTCTGATTACAGTAAAGGAAATAGATTATCAAAAACTGGACTGCGGTAAGTGCCAAGGGCTACGCAATATTCATTGAGTTATTTACGTTGTCTACCTATGTGCCAAATTTTATCGATACCCATTCAGAGACTAGGAAAGTTCTGAAAAAAGGGAAAACATACCGACAGACACGCTGGCAAACAAATAAGAGTTACTTTTGTATTTATAAAATTAGTCCCCGGCCCCGGGTTTTCACGTGTGCCAGTAATGAAGAAAATTTTATTAAGATTTTCATACAAAAGTATCATGAAAATTTCATCATTCTTATGCGGCAATTATTTTTTATTTATACGTGTAGATAGATAGATAATAGGTGTATGATAGAGTAGAAATGGATCATCCATTAAACTCAAATTGACCCTGAGGCAACCTCTTCGCACTTTGTAACATAACATAACATCACGCCTATAATGCCCGAAGGGTTAGGCAGACGTATAATAATCATTTCATTTTTAAGTTCTTAGAGACACTTATTGAATCCACCTACCCTTAATTTTTTGTCAAAAATGCAAATGCAAATGTTTGAATGCAAATAATTAGCAAATTCACGAGTGGCCAAGTTTCCGTGCCGGTGAGTGTATACAATTCAATTCATTTATTTCAGACACAATAAATGATCCATTATTTTGTTAGTAGACCGTACACTTAAAAATAATGTTAATAATTAATTAATTAATTAAAATCAGATACCTATAAACACATAAACATACACCACACACTACTATTATAACATAATTTACCATCCAAATAATATATGAAAATTAAATTAATACAATAATGTTTCATGTCAAATAAAATTAAATGTCCACAAACTTAATGATTGTGGACATTTAATTAAAAAATTAGTTAAAAATTAATAAAAACACCCACAACCACATTTCGCCAGTTATGTTTAACACTTCGCTTGTTTCGCACTTTCTATACAAGCCAAATTGACCATAACATCTAACTCAAAACTCTTAAAAAAACAACTACACTTTCCCTAAAACCATAATAAAAAAAAAAACACGAGTCTATTGTTTTAATTTTCGACACTAAATGGCCGGATACCGTAGAAGGCTTAAATTATTAGAGCGGGTACAATGGCTAGGATGGCGGGGTCGTTGGCCGGGTCATGGGGTCACGTGGGTGGCCAACGAGGTTACCATTGTTTTATGGGACTTTTTATTCCAACGCCTCTTTGTGGTGGTTTATGAATGGTCAGTTGGTGTGCACTGCTGATTGTTTTGCTTAGTGTAACCATTTAGCAGAATGTAAAAAAAAAACACAAAGATTGGACTTGATTGATGATTTTTTTACAGAAAAAAAATCATTAATTAAGCTATGTAATTATAATAATATGCTTGTGCTAATACTACGTCTAATTATTATGGAACAAAAACAATAAAACTCGAGGACTTCTAAAAATGTGGGTTAGCGACAGTTCTTAAAAAAAATATCGAGATTCCTCAAACACTTTTTTTCTCAAGTCAATGGTTGACGAGATATTCCCTTCTTAAGCCGTAAAAAGGTGTGTGTGTGTCACTCAAATTTCTAAAGAGAGTTAGAGAGAGAAATTATGAAACAATCTAGGTTTGTAGAACGTAAAAAGAGCTTTCAACGAAAATTAATTTGAATAAGATTTGATATTTAGATTTTGAGATAAGGGATTTTTTCGTGAAACCGCAGCGGTAACTTTGTTTTTCATTAACATACTATGAAAAACAAATTCAGTTTTGCTGTTGAGTGTAAATTGAGCTGTTGAATGTGCGTTAAAAAATTGTTATCATATTGTTTAGTGCTAAGGAACCCTGTGTGCGCGAGACCGACTCGCGCTTGACCGTTTTTTTTTCGTCAGAATGTCACTTCGTCTAGGCCTCTGGATTAGATGATTTTATTTAAGGAAGTAATTATTATTCTATTACCTACACCTTCATTTTATGATATCACACCTTTGTAGACCATAATCAATTATACATGCATATTGCGTCGACTGTGATCAATGTCACATTGTACAGTCAGTGACATAATGTGTTACCTCTTAATGGAATTTAAACACGCGAACTGTTAATGAAACCTAGGTTGGTCTAGAGGTCGCACGACTGTTCAACATGGGTTTGATCTCGAGGTCAAGCCGGTCCATTGGGTTTATCAACTAGGAATGTATCAGTCGGCTTTAAGTATTGATTTGTGACAGGTTATTGGTAATAGGGTGTCCCCTATAAAAGTGAAATCAAACCGAGTGGGCCAGACTAAGGACTGGCTGCAGATACTGATCCATGACTGATATTAGAGTACATTATCTGTCAAAACAAACAAACAATCCTGTCTCGTTGGTCGAGTGGTCGCAAGCGGCTGCTGAGTATGAGGTCCTGGATTCGATTCCTGGGTCGAGCAAAGTGCTATTATGTTTCATCAGGAATTTCTTAGTATCAGCCACGGAGTCCAGATTCGTGTCCGATTGATGGTAATTGACTCGAACCCTATGACATAGGACTTAAACATAACTGGCGCAATGTGTTTGTACTATTATAGAGACCTCTGCCTAACACTACAAGGATTACAAGCGTGATGTTATGTTATTATCTGTCAAAGTCAGTTAAAGTGTCGAAATTTCGTAGTCCACACCGATGTCTGCGCCTTTCATCCAACAGGCGTGATGTTACGCATAGGACATGGATCTATTTGCAACACTGCACTCAGAACGAAAAATAAACCGTTATCACTACTAATGCAAGCAAGTGAAACAACAATGTTATGACTTAGTATGCACCGCGCCTGGTGCTTACAAATAATCGTACGGGTGTTCCGTGAGCTCTGCTATCGTAAACATGACACACATAACGCCCATGGTGGTCCTATGGTGAATATTTAATACATAGTTTAGATGTTAAATAGAGTTGAAAAGACATTTTAGTTCCTACAAGTCGTTTTACCCCTAATAGACTAAAAAAAAAATGTTTAAAAGAACTTTTATACACAATTAAAAGGAACTTGAATGTCTAGTTTTCGAAGAAAAAGAATACCACAACTGCACTCCTTTTATCCAAACTGGACAAGTCGTCATCTGCCTAGCCTTTTCCCAACTATGTTGGGGTCGGCTTCCAGGCTAACCGGATGCAGCTGAATACCAGTATTTTACATGGAGCGACTGCCCATCTGACCTCCACAACCCAGTTAGTACTGGGTAATACAATACCTCTTGGTAAGGAGTCACTTGGAACACAGTGCGGTGATTTGGGCTCCTCATGAAGCGAAATACAATGTCATGCTGGAGCGAGTACAGAACAAATTTACAAGACACTTGTATTTTAAACTTCATGGGGTGTACCCATTTTACCCGCTGATGTAGCCTACACTGTTTGTTCTGGGTATGGTGGGGTACAACGAACTCAGAGTGCGCCGGGAATTTACGCTTGCGGCTTATGCTCTGAAGCTCTTGCGTGAAGCAGCTCATAACCCGGGTGTGCTGCGTCACCTAAAGCTGTGCGTGCCAGACCGGTATGTGTGGAGGCGGCGGCGACTGCCACTGCTGGCCGTGCCTGCTGCCAAAAACACCCCTCACCCGCACAATATGTGTACTAAACGAAGTTCATGAGAGAATTGACATACTTTCGTGCAATCTGAGTGAATTCGCAAGAGTGTTGTTGAATTGTGTTAGTTATATTTAGATATTAATATTCTGTGTTAAGATTTTTGTTGTTGGATTTTTAAGTATTAGCCGTAAGTTGATTTTATTTGGTGTGTAATTACAATTAGACATGTAATGGGGTCAAACCACTATTGTTTTGGTGTCATCCTGTAAAGATAGTGTGTGTAAGTTATTAATAAATAAATGGATAAATAAATAATATTGTTACACAAAAGCGAAGCCCCGAACTTAAACTAGATCTATAACATACCAACGAAACAAAATAGCAATAAATTGAATTGAGCCACAACTCGCCTCCTTCAATTGACTATAACAACTCACTCAATTTGATAAACGGCTGATAACTGGCTTCATTTTATACTATTTCCATTTTAAGAGCTTCGCAATCCAAGCCATACTTACTCGAGTGAATTGCACAACCGCGGGACTGCCCGCATAGTGTATTTATATCTCAGATGTTCAATACTTCAAAATGTCGGTCGATTCCCATCATGATTTTATATTTAAAATCGTACCAGTTGCCAAAACCTTTTGTTAATTTCGGCGTGGTTTACGAGCGCTAGTAAAAATCCGCCATGTTGGCATCGCTTTATCGCGAGATGGCGGCCTGATGTCAAAAAGGGCGCGAAAGCGAAGAAAATGGCCGACCGCAATCGTTATTTTTTAATAGTCTGTTTGTTGGCTGTTAATTTTGTGGCGATTCCTGATGAAATAGCTTCGGTTTTGGTGCTTCGAATTGTAATTAGTTGATCCGGTATGTGTAGATGATATTTTGAAGAAGGTGGACTTTTTACACTCAAATTCAAAGTATTTTTTTTCACTGCCTCGTTGGTCTAGTAGTTGCAATCGCGATTGCACAGCATGCGGTCCGGGTTCGCTTTCCGATTCAGGTCAATTGTTATTGGGTTTTTTCATTAGAGGAATTTCTCAGTATCAGCCACGGAGCCTGGAATTGTGCCCGGTTGATAGCAATTGGCTAGCCCCCTGTTACATGACACATGACTTAAACATAACTGGCGAAATGTGGGTGTACTATTAGGTACCTACACCTCTGCCTAACCCTTCGGATTACAGGCGCGATGTAAGGTTATGTTATTTTTTCTAATCCTATTACTTTCGAAACGTCAAGGAGTCAATGAATCAAAAACAAAAAGGTGAAACTTCTTGTCCGTTCCAAAGCGTAGATCTCCATGGAGAATGTCTTTATGCTTTTGAAGTTAGGTTAGGTATTAAAACAATCTTCAACCACATTTCAAGCGTATCACTGAACATCTTTACATATGAATTAGCGTGCCTATACAATTTGACGAAGTAATTTGAGTAACAAACAAAGAGCGGAAGGTATTTTGCGAGATCTTAAAGAATTTACATGCAAATTTCAAATTCTTGGAAACTTCGCAAATTAAGTGCTTCCCCTAACTTTTCGCACCTCTGCGCATCACCCTTAAACACGCTCCGCTACGCATCATTTCGAAGACAATGCATATAAAATGTACTGTCTCTTTAGAAGATACGATGAATAAAATTATTGAAACTGAGCAATCATAAACTTGAGGAGTTCTAATTTTTCATATTTTTATACGCAAACCCTCCGTAGGGAACTACGAAGATTTCGAGAGCTGTGAGCAGGGTGCGATGGTCTAATTGGTTAAGACGTCCGGTGTACTGAATCGGAAGGTCGCAGGTTCAAACCCTGCTCGCACTCGATTTTTTCTTTCCATATCAAATCAGTTGAGGAGCTCTTTTTTTTCGGATGGGAAATCATCAAATGACCCCCCCCCCCCCACTCTGGGCGGATCGGAGGGGAGTGTCAGACTTGTACTGACTGAAACCCATCCATGTTCCTTCTTTGCCCTTTGTGTTCCAGGGCCACGGTATCTCTTTCGAACAGTCCCGCAGCCCTGGCAGAACTTGAGGAGCTCTTAGTTAAATATTAACAGCCGCACGGTTCGATCTTCAAGTTCAGCAGTGCTTGCCTAAGTTTGTCTGTGGATGGGTGACCACATATTACATACTGAATTTCCTCTGTGCCTCGGAAAGCACGTTAATCCCTTAGTCCCGGCTGTCATTTGTAGATCTTTGACAGTTGTTAGGTACCGAAAGTCTGATAACTGTGGAGGCCAGATTCGCTCCATGTAATACTGGTATTCAGCTGCATCCGGTTAGACTGGAACCCGACCCCAACGAGAAAAGGCTAGGCAGAAGATGAGCAATCATAAACTCAATCAGCACACTCATTTACATGAGCAAACATGCTACATGATTTACAGTAAAGCTTTGTTTATTGTTTCACTTTTGATTGACCTTGCCAGGGAGACGCTGTTGGTAAACATTTATAAAATTGACAATGAAAATTATAGTGAAAAATCAATATGGCGGCGTTCCGATTAAGACCACAAACCTAAATATCCATGTACAGTTATACATTTTATCTTCAAGATTAAGACTAAGACGAAAAATGTTGCAACAATGAGAAGTTTTAATTACCCGTGTGTGTCGAATAGATACGAAGGTACTATCTTTTATCTTATTGACTAGTACTTCAGTTAACAGTACGTACCAACTAAGCTCCAAGTAGCTTCGAAGTTGCATCAATAGTGCAAATGGTAGGGATCGACCTCACGACTTCTCGTTTACTAGTTGTCCGCCCCAAACGAGCTGATTACACATTCGCACAACACTATAATCAGCCTGTAAAGTTCCCAGAGCTGGGACACAGGCTTCCTCTTTGTCAGAGGTCGTGGGCCATAATCAACCACGCGGGCTCAGTGCGGGTTGGTTGATAATGAACTATTAGGTATTGAACACTATACCTACTTATTTCAACACTAGCTGTTGCCCGCGACCTTCGGTCACCTGAAATTATTATAAAATATGACTTCATTATCTGAATCGGATTTTGTTAAAAATTTCAAGGGTTATAATTTTATCTGTACGGAACCCTAATCTTTTTACTAAAATAAAAGTAACATAAGTTACTCCTTATAACATCAGCTATCTGTCAGTAAAAGTCCCTTCAAAATCGGTTCAGCCGTTTCGGAGAATAGCCGGAACAAACAGACAGACAGACAAATCAAAATAAAAAATATTTTGTTATAAGTACCGGATATACTTTCACATGCATTGAGTAAAAATTTGTTATTTTGAAATATCAAACACACACTATTTATTTATTTATTTGTCTAGACTATTCCTACTTATTTTAACATTTACTTTCAATTTGAATCATCTTCATTTTGACCTGGCATTTATAAGGATCATTAATTTCTCATTCATAATGTCAACACACAACTACCCTTTAGAAGTTTCGAACTACGCACAAAACACTTGACTCCCTTCACCAAAATCAAAATGTCAACGCAAATACCGAACGGATCCCCAAACGATCGTTAAAAAGAATTTGGTAGATGTTATCGCAAATTAAATAGCTCCTAAATGTCAGAAATAAGGTCGGGAATCAGAAATGCCAGTGCAAATGCTAGGTTGCGACATTTTCGTCCATGATCCGATCGTGGTACGCTCGGGTAGGCACCCCAAGTCGGTGCCGATTCCTTGCGTTTTTAAATGTATTGCTGGAAAGAAAGTTGGTGCGGGCACGTCGGTGGTCTACAGAAAAATCATGACTACAAAGAATTAGCTGTTTCATCATCATCTGCCTTTTCCAAACGGTTGGTAACGGATTCCAGTCTGACAGGGTGCAACTGAATGCTAGCATTTAACGTGGGGCAACTGACCATCTGAGCTTCAAGACACAGTTACGGGGCCTTCCCTTTCGGGCATCTGGCTACCTTGCTACTGACAAGAAGACATAGATCATAATGTGGCTTTAGTATTTCTAAGGCCAAGGGTTTGTGAGAGGCCTATTTCCAGCTGCATCCTCAGCCTGTGCATTTCTCGTTAAAAGTGTGCACAGCTAAGATTTACCAAAGTAGTTCAATGACTAGTATAAATTCATCATCTGCCTAACCTTTTCCCTACTCTGTTGGGGTCGGCTTCCAGTCTAACCGGATGCAGCTGAATACCAGTATTTTACATGAAGCGACTGCTTATCCGACCTTCACAACCCAGTTGACAGCACGCAGCAGCACGCAGTTGGCGCAGTGGTTGAGCGATTGACTGCTGCGGTTCGTGTCGCGGGTTCGATTCCCGCACGGAACAAATATTTGTATGGCCTACAGGTAGTTGTTCCGGGTCTGGCTGTTTGTGTATGTGTGTTTAAATGTTTGTAAACGCACCCACGACACAGGAGCAATTCCTAGTGTGGGACAAGGTTTCTTATTTAGTGCTGGGTAATAAAATACCCATTGGTAAGACTGGTTGTCAGACTTTTTGGGCCACTAACTACCTAACGACTGTCAAATATCTACAAATGACACCCGCGACCAACAGCTTAAAGTGCTTTTCGAGGCACGGAGAAAACTCGTTATGTAGTAGGTGGTCACCCATTCACGGGCCAACCTGGGCAAGCACGGCTTATTCTAAAGATCAACCCGAGCGGCTGTTATTATGTAGCCACGAGCTTCGCAATTACTAGTATAAATTGTGACCTTAAATTAACAAAAACGGGAACAGTTACGGACAAATTAATTGTAGGTAGACTATATAGTTTCTTTACTGATATCAAACCAAAGTCCCATTCAAATAAACAACATCAAAAAGTAATTAGTGATATTATTTGCAAAATTAATGTTGTTGCGTTAGTATTAATTGTTTCTGCTACCATTTTGGGAATATTATTCAATGAAGGAGCTATTTATAATTCTGTTCAGGCACGAGGAGGTCTGTATAAGGGAATGGAAACGGTGTCGATTGTAGACACGATCATTCACTGATACATTGTCTGTTGAACGTATACTTGAGTTTTGGGCCTCGTTCAAGTACTGGGAGTACTTATTCTTGACTTGACTGAGTGCCGGCTCAGTACCAGATTAGCAGTGCATGTTTGTGTTTATTACGTCATCTTTGCTTTCGGTTAAACAAACTTTAGATAACATGTTAGAAAGAAAGAAACAGAAGAGAAAGATCTTGTACGTAGTACACACGGCGACAGATCAAACTATACATGTCCAGTATAAAATGGCCTCGCTTTATATAGATTTCCCGTACAATGAGAGATCCGCGTAAACTTTATTCTGTATAGCTTGTTTATTGACTGACCGCTTTAATGAGTCCTCCGCCTTGCCCCATCAAAGGCACACTAAGCGTCCGTAAAGTCCTAACAATATCCCACAGGTTATTTGCTTTAAAATAACCATAATCAAGAGTTGAGAATGATCGTAGAAGACATTCTGTATTTTCTGCCTAACCTCCATGAGAGAAATGCGTGAGGTTATTATGTAGGGAACGTCAAAAACAGCTGTAGGGAACATTTTTCATAATATATTGTATGTTTTATTCAGAGATTTAGCTGCTATCAAGGTTTAGATCTAATTTGTTTTTAATCTTGATCTTCTCCGATAGACAAAATCAAGGGTTCCCAAAGTGTGCACACCTGCGCCCTGGTGCGCTGTAGACAGTAAAGAAGGGCGCCGTGGATCCAAGATCCTTTTCATGCTCAAGATCCAACATTTTCGCAAGAAAAAGAGAGTATAATACTAACCTGTAAGTGCGCCGCGAACTGAATAAGTTTGAGAACCCCTGGACTAAGTTAGGAGCAGAGTTTGGTATATTGTTTGACCTCATCAATCACATTTGAAACACACTTACTTACACATCTTTCATGCCAATATATGTATTCCTTATTTTTCTTCGACCTGATTTTCAGGAACCTTGGCGTAGCAACCTTGACCTCGACCTTGGCGCTCTCATTTACATAGCATTTACGTAACCAGCTCTGTACACACAGTTTATGGATGTGGGAACTGTTTGTGACTCAGTGAGTTGTCAAATTTTACAAATAAGACTTTTGCAGTACTGAGATCGCTAGCTACGTACTAGGTCGGACAAATGTGTCATTGACACGAGAAGAAATACTGAAACGTGGCTACAAAAGACTTATTAGGAAGTTTCAGACGACGACGTCAAAGTCACAAGACAAGGACAAGACGACAGACGAGAAATGCTAAACCTAATAGAAGAGGGACATATAGAAAGAGTTAAAGGACACCTCGATACTTCAACAATCACCAACATCATTTCAGTCGAAAGACGTCCACTGCTGGACGTAGGCCTCCCACAACTGCCGCTACATTGACCGGTCCCGTGCGACTCTCATCCAGCGGATCCAGCAACCTCCACCAGGACACTTCAACAAGAATCAATTATATTACCCTATCAAATGACTTTCAAGTGCCTTTTAATGTCCTAATAGAAATAAATGGTTTGATGGATTCAAAATGACAAAGTGACGCACATGCCTACATTTTTACAGCTCTTTAAAAACGTCACGTGCCTGTCCCACTTTCTCTCCCGTATGTTTCCGCACACACGGCCTATTGTTTTTCACCGTTATTTATTGCAAAGTTTAGCATAATACTCGACTTTATTAGGGGCCGGCCAGAGGGGATCGTTTTGTTTTTAGCGAAATATTCATGAATCATTTGCAAGATGTTTCGTTAACTTACTACTTATTGAATCATTAAGTTGTTGTTGGGAAGTTGATCTTATTGATTAATGCAAGAGAATTGCTTTTCTTATACCTGGATTTAACCTCGAAGTTTGCTTGTCTTCTACAGTTTCCTTCGTTCTTCAGTATCCAGCTATCTTACAAATAATAAGTACTTGTCTGTTTCTTTTTTTGTCAACTACATTGAGGTCGGCTTCAAGTCCAACCAAACCTATCTGACCTTCACAACTCAGTTAGTACTGGGTAATACGGTACCCCTTGGTAAGACTGGTTGTCGGACTTTAGGGCCATTACCTGTACCGATTGTCAAAAGTATATAGATATCAGCCAGGACCAACGGCTTAACGTGCTTATAAAACTACGCACTTATAATCCTTTTATCACTAATCCATATCGAAACACGACACTGGTTTGTTTTTACTTACACCTTTACTGATACTGATACTGTTAGCCTGCGTCATCCCACTGCTGGGCAAAGGCCACTCCCCATGACTTTCAGTTGCTACGATCCAGGGCTAATGTGGGCCACTGGTCGTTTGTTTTGTCCAGCTCGTCCCACCATCTTCTACGAGGTCTGCCGCGACGCCGTCTGGCTGTGTCAGGGCTCCAGAAAGTGGTTATTTTGGCCCACAGCTCATTGGACATGCGGCAGACGTGGCCATTCCAGTCCCACTTGAGCTTAGCGGCTTTTTGAGCAACGTCAGTATTTTGTGTTTTGAAGCGCAGTGTGGTGTTTTATCTTTACGAGACAAAAAACGTGATTGTTGTCCTGCACGTGAACAATGCACCGTCCGAGTCCATTCAACTTTACCTACATTTTAAAGCAGCGGCATACATTGTCATATATTTGCATAACTACACGTATAACAACAAAGAAAAAAGTATTTTCTTTTATTCATACACTTTGGATATGCACATAAAAGTTGGAAATTATGTAAATATTATGGAGTAATGTATGGAAATTAGTTCTCAAACCATTTGTTCGGTGTTGAATTCCTAATCTATAGCTCTGAGGTGTATGTTATTTTGTAATGCCTGTAAATTATAGAGAGATGAGAAAAGGATCATTTATCATCATCATAAATATTGCCAGCCCTTCAAAATCAAAATATTTTTTTGGCATGGGCATTTATAAACGTCGAGAAAAGGTGCACGGTTTGGGTTGGTCATTTCCTTTAGAAAAGAACAGGCAAGAAACTCCATTGTTACTCTTTTAAAATGATTTGGGTTTAAAACAATATTACGTTACAGAATTAGTACTTAGGTATCAGGGGAAAGCGTAGGCCCGAGAATAAGTCGTTGCTTACTACACAAAAATCTTAAAAAAAGATAAAAAGATATGTAACAAAAGTAAACAAGCATGTAGGAATCTACAAAGTCTTAGTCGATAGTCTGACAACTAGTCTTGTCCAGTATCTGGGTCGAAGAAGTCGGATACCTAGACCTAGCTGTATCAGCTAAACTGAAAACCGAACTCGGCATAGTTGAGATTGATGACGGGTTACGTCATCATCTGCATTAATGATTTTAAGTTGTCCAATTTTTTAGGGACCTAAACGTTGCTTACTAGCATTTACCATAAATTCTTACTTTTCAAAACAATCTAAGAATTCTACAAAAGACCATACCGTATATTTTAATAAAATTCTCCTGGACTGCGTTCTTCATTTTGCCGACATATTGCATCACTGAATCTTCATTTGTATATTCAAATGATAAAATATTTGCATGCACTCTGCTCTCGTTCTATCTTCGTGATAAGGAGCTACTATACTTGTAAATTAGGCTACTTTTTAATATGAAAAAGGTGCAGATTGATCGTACTTTAATAATGAAAAAGGAAGATTCCCAAAAAGGGAGATGTAGTGAGGAAAATGTTGAGTATGAATGTAGATGGGTATAAGAGTAGAGGAAGACCAAAGTAATGATGAATGGACTGGGTCAAGGATGATATGGTTAGAAAGGAGGTGACTGCTGAGATGACGAGTAATAGAGAAGTATGGAAGAAGAAGACATGCTGCGTCGATACCAATAAACAGGAGAATGATGATAAAGAAGAGTTAGATTAGATTTATTTATTTTCTGAGTATATGGTACGAACAGGTGGTGGTGGTGGTATGGTGGTGGTGGTGGTAGTGTTATGGTTGGTTCTGTAAAAACTACAGGGTTGTGCGGTAACCCTAGCATAAAGATATAGCAAAACAGTAAAATAGTCACTGTTATAATATTGCAATCTACTTTAGTATGAATAATTGTAATAGTGCCAAAACTGAGCGCATTTGAAACTAAACAAATGAGAGCAAGGTTACGTAAACTTTATACGTATGGTATTTGGAAGCTGCAAACCGTATTAGTGTAGGTATACTGAGGTTCAAATTTTAGAGGAAATCTGATAGTGGCGCCGGGGACTGAAAAGATGTGTGTATAGTTCCAAACCTGGTGTCAGAGTTCTTATGCCGCCCATAGGCCTCTGACTTGGCTTTACATGCCGTCGAGAAATATCTATTAGACATGCTTTCCTCACGATGTTTTCCTTAACCGAAGCAAATGATAATTATACAATACGCACATTATTACGAAAAAGCAGAGGTACGTGCCTAGGATTCGAACTCGAGACCTCTGACTTGGCAGTCCGACGGTCACACCACTAGGCTATCACTGCTAAGATGTGTGGTAATCGGTTGTCATGGTATGGGGGTATTGTATGTGATGAGGAGGAATGGAAAAAACGTTAAAAAAAGATGGATGGACTGTGTGAAGGAATATATGGCTCGAATGGAGACGTCTATCAAGATGACGCGTAGTAGAGAAATATGGAAGAAGACATGCTGCGGCGACCTCAAAGAAATTGGTATAACGGCAAGAGAATGATAATACGGAGTAGCGAATTTTACGAAGGACTATTAACAGCAAGAATTTTTTTTTTCATTTATTCGGGCTAGAGACGGGGTGGAAGCACAAACGGTTACCACGTACTCAGTTCATCATCCTGAACCCCCACATAAAAAATTTTCATTTTTCAATTTAAAAAAAAAAACACGGTCAAAAAGTACGGAATGGTTCAGGATGGTTTGCTGAATACGTGGTAACGGTTTTTACGTCGGTGTCCCTTCTACCCTGTACACATAAACACTACAAAGCGATGTAATATTATAACAAAGAACATATTAATAGCTCTTCTCTATAACTTATAACCCTACCACAAAGATGTACATCATCTACCATAATACCGCATACCGATTTGAATATAAACAGTGACTCAGTATGGCTGACTAACTATTTAATATTAAAACTATTTGCCTGTCTGTCAGTGTGTTATCATCGTTGGCTGTCAGTATCTCCAACAGTGTGTACTGGAGGCTAATTCTTGGGATTTTTGCTCGTAAATTGTTTGATGGGAGGCCCTAGTAACTATCTGGGATTAGTCATGACTGAACATGTCGGTTTTGTTGCTAAAAATAAAAGTTATCTATGATTTTTATTAGGTCGATGGCCTCCCTAATCTGAAGGGTTCCTACCTAATTGCTGGCTATGATTTTTAGAGTTAAACACTTACACAGATGTGTTAACGACTTCAGAGGTAGTTCTGAAGTGTCATGTGCCTATATTGACGAAACACACAACAGCACGTCTGTTGACACAGGTGTATCTATAGTACACCCATTTAGGAAGGTATGTTAAGTCCCATCCACCTATTAGGGGCGAGCCTATTGCCATCAACCAGGCACTAATACCTAGACTACGGGCTGCGACTAAGTAGTTCCAGATGGAAAACCCAATTAGACTCAACGCAATTATATTAAAAATATGACTTACTCGTAATAAACGTCACATCAGACTCAACTTTTTTTGCTGCTCATACAAAAATGACTGCTGTGTGTTATGTCCCGATTTCAACCTTTGGAAGTCATCACGTAGATTCCTTTGACCTTGATTCAAAATACACGTAAACTCTTCTTTTTTAAACAAACGGTCAGTTCAAGCAAAAAAAAAATACCCAGAAATCGCCAAATTCTTGGGCAAAATTTCGCAAAAATATAACCGACCATTCAAACCGCTCCCCACTTCCTTCTACACACAGGTACACGTCTCACACTTGGCCGTTTTATATTTTTACCTCGAGTGCGGGCCATGTGCTTTATACACGGTGCTACATCAAAGAACAAAAGAATTAGCTTCATGTAGAAAGTAAAAATAAAATGGATATACAGCGTGTTGTTTTTTTGGTAGGGTTTGATTATAGGGTTGTTTTAGGATTTTAGGGGGGTTAGTTTAAGATTTGTTTTTAGTTTAGTATTATATTTTGCCATTGATAAGTTGACCAGATTATAATAGTATCGTGTTACTGTAAATTAAATGTGTATACACTCTTATTTATTTAAGAAACTGTTTCTGTTAACTGTTGCCACATCGTAACGATTTTCGCAAAAATCCAGTAATATTCTTAGAAAATCTACCATAACGTAACACTATAATATCTTGATTCCTACCTGAATAAGAGCACAGCTACATATAACAATGTACGTACTAAGAAAATCTGATCCCCTTGAAGCCACGAGTAACTCACAATATAAAATCTGAAACTTGTCATTGTGTTCACTAACGAGCAGAGCGACAGTTCACCAAACAATATAGCTGGCAGTACGCCAGAACAACTGACTATAAGGCAATAAAATCATGTCGAAATCTGCAGTGCTATTCTGTAAGATTCACTTCGAACCTCCCCGTAACAGAATTAAAAAAATTAATTCAATTGTCTTTAAAAATAAAACCGGGGAATTCATACTTCGACACTGTTCGAAGTTTGAAGTAGTGTTGTAGCGATAAACAAAAGATGAACATTCTGCACCTTACTGTTTGCAAATTCAAATGCTACTGAATATAATAAACGAATAATCATTTTATTATCAGGCAGCTAAGGCCCATAGATAAAATACACAAAATAATCTTATAAAACCTTAAACCTATACACGTAACGTTGTAAGCATTACGCAGCGTCGTGTTTCGCTGCGTAATGCTTACAATATCATAATCTGCCTAGCCTTTTCCCAACTATATTGGGGTCGGCTTCCAGCCTAACCGGATGCAGCTATTTACCAATATTTTACATTGAGCGACTGCCTGTCTGACCTCTACAACCCAGTTATCACTGGATAATACGATACCCCTTAGTAAGACTAGTTGTCAGACTTTCGGGCCACTAACTACCTAACGACTGATAAAGATTTACAATTGACAGCCGAGACCAACTAAAGTGCTTTCCCAGGCGCGGAGGAAACTTGGTATGTAATGGGTGATCACCCATCCACGGACCGACATAGGCAAGTACGGCTTAATCTGAAGATTGACCCGAGCGGCTGTTATTATTTAACCACGAGCTCCTCCAATATTGTCCACTATTCATCATCATCTGCCTAGCCTTTTCCCAACTATGTTGGGGTCGGCTTCCAGTCTAACCGGATGCAGCTGAATACCAGTATTTTACATGGAGCGACTGCCTATCTGACCTCTACAACCCAGTTAGTATTGAGTAATACTATTCCCCTTGGTAAGACTGGTTGTCAGACTTTCGGGCCACTGACTACCTAACAACAGTCAAAGATCTACAATTGACAGCCGAAAACAACGGCGTAACGTGCTTTCCGAGACACGGAGGAAACTCGGTATGTAATGGGTGGTCACCCATCCGCGGACCAACCTAGGTAAGCACGGCTTAACCTGAGCTCCCCCAACATTGTTCAATATTCAGTTGACCATAAACTTGGGTCTTCAAACGACTGCTCCTTATCCGCATTCAGATTCTGCCATTCACCTTTCAGGAACTCTTACAAAATAGGTAAGATGTATTCAAACCTCTGCCAAGTTTTATTTGCTCCCCTTTTCGCTTGGAACAAATGTGAACCGCTTTAGATTTATTTAAGGGCCTAGTGTAACGATTTGCTTTAGTCATTTATTATTGGTTTCGGGTTCTTCCGTGAATCGATAATGCTATCAATCTCTACGGACTTTCAGACAACCTCAGTTTAGACCTTCATGTTGGAGTTGGTTTTGCATTTTGCATGGAAACTGGGTAGTTTAGTCTGGCTATCAGCTTTTTTGTGATTATGATGACGTCAAGTTAATCGAAGGCTGCGCTGACGTCCATTTCGGAGTCACCAGACTGGTTTTGTCAGCAGACCGGGGAAAAACACAGAAGTCGAAACCTGTGTCCACAAGGAATTGCATTTTTGAAGTCCGGTTGGAGATAAATAGACGTCCTGAAGAAGTGGGGTAATCGTTGGCCAATCGTTGACTTGAGACTACAAATCACAGCAGCAATCTGATTCCGCACATCTCAATTTACGCTGTTCAACAAGAATAATTATAATGACGTAACAAAGACCTGTTTTTGGAACTTCTTAGTGGACCACAAAAGTTACACATGCTTTCAAAGTGACCTGCCTCTAAGCGCTACCACTGACGACGAAGTTGAACTGGTGAAGTATTAGGCGAACAAAATTTTATATGTTGTCGTGTCAACCACACGAAGAAGAAGATTTCTCAAGGAGGATGCGCCAGGGTAGCTCGTGAATTTAAAAATTCTCCCATTTCATAAAAAAGTCATTCATCATCCGCCTAGTTTTTCCTAACTACGTTGGGGTTGGTTTCCATTCTCACCAGATGCAGCGGAATACCAGTATTTACATGGAACGACGACCTACCTGATCTTCACAACCCAATTAGTACCGGGTAATACGATAGCCTTGGTAAGACTGGTGTCAGACTTTCGGGCCACTGAAAAGTCATTCAATTGGATAAAAATAACTAAGAGGGTTGTATTGAAGAATTTAATGATTCTCTGTAAAGCCATATTTTTTACGGCCGCGTATCATATTTTAATCAACACACAACCTGAGACTGACCTTCAAATAGAAAAAAAACGTAAGAAAATTTGAATTTTGAGGGTCACCCTGGCGCTTCCTTATTAAAAACAAAGTCACAGACACTAACAGGGCTTGAAATAAACAATAGTATCAAGAAAATTTAAATATTTAATATCTTATACTTATGTATGACAATAAATACATTAATTATGAATCACCACGCCTGTCTAACGGTAACCAGAATGCATTGCAGTTTATGAGATCACAAGAATATCACACAATGTTTCACACATTTTGCGACATGTTGGTTGAACATTCATGTGAACACGTACGATACAAACCTTCAGATCTTCGCAGCTCATAAAATAATGATAGCTGATTTGTAAATGAGAACAGATACCGCCCACCGAAGTGGATAGAACGATATCATTGACTCTTTTTTCGGAGAAGCCCACTATTCCCAAACTACTACAACTCCTGAAAGCCAGAATCAACAGCGGCGACCACCAGAAAAGCGCCGAGACAATAAAGCTGGATGAAGACCCAGAGAAACAATTTAACTGTCTTGGAAATTAATCAGAAAAGAAGGAGTGGAACAGTAGGAAAATACATTGATTTATATTATGTTGACGATATAAGCAAAATATCAAGCTAAGAAATTAGTTCATACTAGGTGAAACCAGCTGGCTGACGAAGGCGTGTCTCCCGCAAAATTTTGACACTGACAAAATTCAAGGAACACTGGAAGCAGTTTAAGAAACAGCAAAGATGTGAGACCCTGACGGCTGACAGCGGTGCATTCAAGAATAAAAGTGATGAACTATACAATGGGCTATTACAAGTCTACTGAAGGTGAGACAGTTTAAAAAAAAGTATTTGCGTTGTGTATATTGACAGAACAACATAACATCACGCCTGTAATCCCCGAAGTGTTCGGCAGAGGTGTACCTAATAGCACCTACAGTTCATCAGTTATGCTTAAGTAATGAGGGGTGAGCCTATTGACATCAAACGGGCACAAATCCAGACTCCGTGGCAGCTACTGAGAGATTCCCGATGGAAAAACCCAATAACAATTTGCCCGACCCGGGAATCGAACCCGGGACCTCATGCTCAGCAGCCGCCATTGAGGCTACCAGACCATTGGGGCAGTCAAGGTGTGCATATTGAGACATCATGTTTTAAATTTCGTATATTTTGCCACATCCCTATTTCGAGCACAATTTTTAAAATACGTTTCGTGAAAAGGTGTCCTTTCAATTCAACATAATTCAGGATAGGGTATTGCTGCATGAACGCCTGCAGGTTGTAAAGGCCAATTGAAGGGTCCAGGTAGGGTTCGGGTCCAAAAGGGTCGAACCTCGGACTGGGCGACGATCGGCTAACGATCTGTCGCTACACGATACGAATTCGATATTTGTAACATCTCTTGTTTGATGAGCCCGGCCACAAGGTTTGAAAAAAAAAAAAAATATTACAATTTTTTTTCTGAATGCAGTGTTTAAATTAAAAGGCTATCAAATCGTGTCGTCCTAATCAAATTGCTGATATAATGTCTCTTTATAAATAATCTAAGGAAGAAATAATAATACATTAATCATTCTCAAGTTAAGATAAGATGGTAAGGATGGTAAGACTGGTTGTCAGACTTTTGGGCAACTGACTACTACGACAACTGGCTTAACGTGTTTTCCGAGGCACGGAGGAAACTCGTGTGGTCACCCCTCCATAGAACAACCTAGGGAAGCACGGCTTAAATTAAAGATCGATCCGAGCGGCTGTTATTACTTAGCCACGAGCTACATATAAACTTATAAATATAAAAAATATATAAATAAGCTGTCATAATATTATTTTACACACAAAGAACATCGTGTTAAAACATTAACACAAGTTTAATACCTAAAATTGTACAAAAACTATTGAAACATCTGCTGTATGAACAAAAAACTAAGAAAACAGTCCCTGTTCAACAGACTATAAAGCATTTAAATTTATGATTAAATCACACATGTAGTGTATAACATCTACGACAAATCAAAATAAAAGCCTGCGCAGACGATGGACAATTTTGTCCGCGAACAATTTGCAACAATCAATGGACGTCAATCGATAGATGAAAAAATAACACAACAACCATTGAACAGGAATCAATGATATAATAAAGAAGATACGCTACGTTCATAATGAGCGGCGTTTAAATATAGTTACATTGTTATGACTGCGATAGATAATACGGAACGTATGATACAGAAAGAGGTAGCTGTTGCGCTTAAATTACGACAATTGTCTGAATTTGTCTGCAACAATTTGCGCGCGCTAGTGCGATATTCCCCCCTTTTTATATATAATGTCATTGACACTTGACAGGAACGGTCGTTTCTAGCCGGCGCGGGCGCGGTGGACTAAAATCCCGCGTTTGCGCAGGTCCTAAAGCTGATCTAATAATAGAAAAAGTTGCCATTCATAGAGATATTTTGCTGCACGCTATTTCAGAATTTCCTTTAAAAGTTCATGTATTTTTGTCTTCTTTTTCTTACACACATATTTACATTTTTTTATTTTTTTACAGGTCTCTTCAAATGATTTATATAGGTATTTAAATAATCGGTACATTTGTACTCAAAACTTATCCGTGGAATCCCCTTTTTTTACTGGAAACTTATTATAAAATAAATACTATTCTTCTCAGAAAATTGGAACTAACATAGAAATCTATTTAATACACAAATCTCCTTCTACTATTTTAAATTTAAAGTAGGTTAAAAATCCATAACACCCTGTATTTCTCGGGCCCCCAATAAAGTAGAGTTAGCTGCGCGGACGCACCGAAATCGTTCATCGAACTCGGCACATCTGTTTCTTTGTGCACGCGCCCGAATGTGCCCGAATGCCCGACAGACTGTCTCGAGTGAGCTTGCTTGCTTTATAACTTGACGCTCCTTTGTTGAATCAACTTTAAGTTATTAAAAATTATGACGTCTTTTCTGCCCTTTTTATTGTCTTTATGTTTTTTAAGATCAGAAGTAAGAAATTCGACTGCCCCATTGGTCTAGTAGTCGCAATCGGGACTGATGAGCATGAGGTCCTGGGTTCGATTCTCGGGTCGGGCAAATTTTTATTGGGTTCTTCCATCAGGAATTTCTCAGTAGCAGCCGCAGAGTCTGGATTTGTGACCGGTTGATGGCAATAGGCTCGCCTCCTGTTACGGGTGTGATGTTATGTTAAGTAAGAAATTTCTCCTCAATTATAATGTCTCCTGTTGTTTGTTCGTCTAATAAAGTCTGTGTAAAATCAGTCTTAACTCAGCGTACAACATCACTGATATATGATAGTGAAAGAATACCTCACATTGTAAGGGAACTTTAAAGTTATCTCGAATCAGCAACACACATAGCGTAACAGTGGAGATCAATGCTGTTTTTTTTTCTGCATGAGAAGAGGTTTTTCTTATCATAGCGCCCTGAGTTATTTTCTAACAAGGATATGGCTTAGATATAGTGTAGGGATTAGCCAATGCAAAAAGAATTGAAGCAAGACTGACCGCCCAAGCCCAGGGTCCTTAAATACTTAGACACCGCCGTTTGGTTATGGTACAGTATCCAATTACCCCAATAGCCCATAGATTATCCTTCGGCACCCGTCGTTTGGATAAGTCTAGAATTGACCCGATTGTCAATACATTTTCCTACCTTCGAAAAATGAACCAATTTATCTTGCTAATCGTTGTAAAGTATCAAAGGGTACGTTTGAACTAATAACGACCAGTAAATGCACAAGAAATGGCGTTCGTGACAAAAATTGTCACAATCAGGGTGTTTACCAAACGTAATGGTGATCGTAGATTCTGGTTATTAGTGTAAATCAGTGACTAGCTGCCTACGTTAGTCACATAATTCTCTAAACACTACGTTTCTAGGAGTCCGTGTAATTTGGTTTGCTGTCAAATGTCGTGTTGTATATTTAATAATAAGCTGTTGGTATTTAAGTTAACTAACTACATCCGTTTGACTGAGGCACGTTTTATCCACGAAAACATGCCGTTGGCCTCAGCTGCAGTCGGGTAAAAATTGTTTTATGGCGATCATCATCATCATCTGCCTAGCCTCTTACCAACTATGCTGGGGTCGGCTGCCAGTCTAACGACGCCTAAAGGCATTTATTCTTCCCGTCATTGCTATATTGTTCTGGGAACCTTCTAGTTACGGACATATTGGGGGTCAAAGTTACAACTTTTTCACAAGTTTTTTTTTTATAATTTTTTTTTTTTAAGTTATAACTAACTTTACTTTAAATACCTCCGCGACCCCCGTACTATTCAATGCATCCATCAGCACAATGTTTTTAGTTCGTTACATTGAGACCTACCGTAAAACGAGATTTTTTACCCCAAAAAAAACGTTTCCCAGCAATAATTTTTTCCGTAGAGTTACTAAGTTTGATGTGTACAGAATGTTTGGTTGACGGCTTCGTGACCATACGTGAAATTACTTTTTTATCATATTTAACAACTTTGACCAGCTGACTTTCATTTGGATGATCAGTGCGTATTAAACAGCTAGTAAAAATAAAAATGAGTTTCATTCAGAATAAATATTTCGACTTTCGGCCGCAGTTTTGGCCGCCTGGTGGTCCGAAGTTATCCCACGGGAGCATACTCGAACTCGATTTCGTATGTGGGATAAAAAGAGTAAAAAAGCTGTGTAATAATTTTGGTGTACAATAAAGTATATTCTATACATTATTATTAGTATATGCGAAACCTGAAACACGTGTCGAGTATTTATATGTAAAGAATCTATGTACAAAATTTCAAAACTGTATCATGAAAAATCACGAAGTTATAAGCTTATTCTGTTACCTGGTTGTCCGCACAAAAGCGTGGTCACCACGCTGACCGCGCCTCCAGCGTCGTCTTGAGCTCATTGATAAACATAATTTGGCAGTAGGTACCTAAATTATTGCGATAGGTACTTAATGTCGCTCGGGGTCCAAGTTGTAACTTTTTTCAAAATATTTTTGGGACAAAATATAACATGGTTTAAAAATTATTGGAATCGATTCAGTTCCTTATTCCGAACAAACTATATTCAGGTTTCGCATATACTAAAAATAATGTTGTTTATAGCTGTTGCCCGCAACCTTCGTCCGCGCGAAATTATTATAAAAATATTACTTCCCTATTTGAATCCGATTTTGTTAATTTCAAGGGTTTAATTTTTTTTGCACGGAACCCTAATATATTTTCTTAAATAAAAGTAAACTTAGTTACTTCTTATATCATCAGCTATCTGCCAGTAAAATCCTGTCAAATTCGGTCCAGCCGTTTCGGAAATTAGACAGACAGACCGACATTTTTATGTGTATTCACTTTCATATTCAGTAAAAAGCTGTTATTTTCAAATTACAAACATACACTTCAATTTTATTTATTTGGATCGATATCTATCTACGTCCTTAAGAGGTCATGGTCCACCCGTGCTCTAATCTTAATCTAATAATCCGTTTAGCCGTTAAGACATAAAAAGGTAACAACACACTGACAGAATTACTTTCGTATTTACAATATTAGACTGGAACTATGGATGATTGCAGTTCACGTTCACGTCAATACAATCAACCACTTATCAGTGAAGTAACAAAAACAAACTAACAGTAACATTTCACTATGAAATCCCCTTAAAACAAAGCTAACGTCAAAGTCAAAATGTTACCATGGACGTATGATTGATTGTCATCATTCTCCTAATTCATTTGGAGTCGGCGCATCATGTCTTTTTCTTCCATACTTCTCTATTACCTACTCGTCATCTCAGCAGTCACCTCATCTCTAGCCATATCATCCTTCACACAGTCCATCCATCGTTTCTTTGGTCTTCGTGTGGTTGATTGTGTATCATTAAGGTGGTAAATTGAATTAACGGTCATTTTGACGTTTTGTCTTCGTTTAAAGACATTACATTAACAAATCTTTCCTTGTACATAAATAAATATCATTTATCATCACCAGATGCTGCTGAATTCCAGTACATATGTGTATGTGGAGCGACTACCTAACTGTCCTCCATAACCCAGTAAATGGGTAATACAATACCCTTTAGTAAGACTGGTTCTCAGACTTTCAACCAAACACCACATATTAACACCATTCAATATGCGCACAGCCCCACCCTGT
The DNA here is from genome assembly GCA_963576755.1 of Noctua janthina. Classification (NCBI taxonomy): domain Eukaryota; kingdom Metazoa; phylum Arthropoda; class Insecta; order Lepidoptera; family Noctuidae; genus Noctua; species Noctua janthina. The sequence continues at coordinate 10,541,969 of OY755075.1, read as the reverse complement.
ATACGGGGCCCCAATAAAACGTCCGTGCCTAAACCGTTCATCGAACCCAGGACATCTGTTGCCACGCGCGCACGAGCCACGCACCGACTCGCTCATTCATCGCTACGTTTTTGTTGTTTTGAATATCCTCATCTTTGGCTTTCAAGCTGTCTTCGTTGGGGAGTGGGCAGGGTCTTGTAATGATTGTTCGAGGAATGCAGCTGATTTTTAAGAAGTTTTTTTTTTATTTAATTATATTATAGTATGTAGTATAGTATTATTATTTATTTAATTATATTATAGTACAGAGGTGTTGCTTAATTCTAAACTCGTCAAACTTTTACATTTGATGGCGAGAGGCGCTCTTTTACATAACAATGAACCACCTTACTTAAATAGCTACTTCTTATAAATTCTAAGAAAGAAAGAAAGAAAGAATATATCTAATTTTATTACATTTTGTTAAATTTATAACTAGTACTAGGTACCTAAACCAAGAGTACATTGTGTTAGGTATTTTAATTTTAAGTTTGCATGCTGAAGGAAGTCAGCGAAATGTGTGAAACCTTTTATTTTATAAGACCATCATGTACCATATTTCATGTAAAATAAAGAACCTTGAATCTTGAAAAAAAAAAAAAAAGAAATAAAGAAAACATATTTATTTGGCCCATGCCAAAAGTGCACACAACAAGCACAAAAAAAAAAATAAAAAAAAAACAAACTAACTACAAATTTATACAATAAAAAAATTAAAACAAAATAACAAAAAAAAAGGAGATAATATTGTGTGTCTCACGGCTGCGCCAAATAGGCCCAGTTCAGCAAACTGCCGAGCAGCTAGTGCCCGACGCTGGTTTTCAACTGGACCTGAGATGGTGATGTGACGGACATAAAACAGTTTTGTTTCTATTGTTATGGATCTACGATTTGGGTCTACGTTTGCAAAAGTTTCTTATTACCTATGTGATATTATGTATAACTAGCTGTTGCAACCTTCGTTCGCGTGAAATTATTATTAAAAAAATATTACTTCCCTTTTGAATCGGGTTTTGTTACCAATTTCGACGGTTTTAATTTTTTTGCACGGAATCCTAATTCTTATTCTAAAATTAAAAGTGACCTATGTTATTCCTTATACAATCCGCTATCTGCCAGTAAAAGTCCTGTCAAAATCGGTCCAGCCGTTTCGGAGATTAGCCGGAACAAATAAACAGATTGACAGACAAAAATTGAAAAAAAATGTTGTTATTGTCAATGTTATAAGTGCCGTATTTTTTTATATGCATTCAGTAAAAAAGCTGTTATTTTGATATTACAAACAGATACTTCAACTTTATTTGTATAGAAGATAATTATGTATCCTTACAATTATTACAAATACAAATGCGAAATAACCTCATGCATTTAACCCAGATCATTGTATATCCATCTAGCTATTTCGTATTTATAACATGCTTTTATCTTGATAGTATTTTCTCATGGAATAATTCGACCAAAAAGCTTGTTAACCCGAAAAATGGGTTCACAACAAGAATTTGTGTGGTATACTAAAACTAAAAAACACGACTACTGAAAAATCACGTTCTAAAATCGAGGTTTACAAGGGAAAATCGACTACTCCTATAGTTAAAGTCGGTTAAAATGTAGCCTATGTTACCCGGGCTATTATAACGAATCGATTAACACCTCATTCATCAAAATCGGATGAATAGTTTATGCGCTACGGGGGAACATATGTAAATACAAACATACATATATAGACTGCTAAAATAATAACCCTTCCTTTTGACTTCGCCGAGGTCGGGTAAAAAAATTAATCTCATTTCTTCGAGGCAGTATAAAAAGTTTAAAAATGCATACATTGGAAAAATCGAAAACACGGTTTAATTATATTTCTGCATGTAGTCTGATGACTGTTATACCATCCTGCACTATGAGAAATCAGATGTTATCAACAACAGGTTGATGCATGGCCTTCCTCTCTAGATTATCTATTCTATTCTATTTATAAGTAAACGAGAATGCAATAATGAATGAAAATAACGGAAGACATCAACTAACTAACAGCTGTTTTATAGTCACGTACTTACGTCCCACACGCAGATATACCAACATTTATGTGAATAATATAGGTAGTAAACTAATGCTTATTAATGACTGTAAGTGGCTTTAACTAGATAATTGTATTGTTTAAAAATAATACAGTAAATACCGCCTACATGACCATTTATTTATGATAACAGTGGTTATCATTTAGGTAGTTGTCTCTTCTTTTGTTTTTTTTTATAGGTTCGGATAATGCTTCGTTAGTCTTATGGTCGCAATTTCAACTGCTGAGCATGAGGTCCTGGGTTCGATTCCCGGGTCCGGCAAATTGATTGGATGTTTCCATCAAATTTTTTTTTTAGTTGCAGTCACGAGGTCTGTATTTGTGCCTTGTTGATGACAGTAGGCTCCCATATAAGATATGAATAGGGGATTCCTGTGGACTTACAACATAACTGGCGAAATGTGGGTGTACTATTAGGTACATCTCTACCTAACCCTTCGGGGATTACAAGCGTGATGTTATGTTAGGTTCAGAAACAAGCTGTCCTCTCTCAGTATTTGACAATACTATAGTGAGTATAATGTTGAAAATTCGATTACAAGACTTAGGGTTTCAAAACACCAAACAATTTAAAGTAGCTAACTTCATCAATGGCCTAGCTTTTCCTCAATTTGCCGGATACAGTCGAAACATTTTAGTAAACATGTTTCATGGAGCGACTGTCCTCCACAAATCAATTACCAGGTAACACAATACCCCTTGGAAAGACTGGTAATCCGACTTTCAGGCTTACGAAATGGTCTCGGGACGTCTATGTTCTGTGTTCACTCATCCACGAACTTGACGTTGCTCGTTGCCCATCTATCTGACCACTGCGCTTATTTATAGTGACAAAAATCAAAAGAGTGGAGTGCGCTATCTTCGACGGCGACACCATGGCTTGCCTGCGTGAAACAGCGCTACTCTGTGCTTCTAAAAAATTTCGTATAGTTTCTTCCTCTATACCTGTTGCCAGGATCAATCCTGTACTGTCAAACTCTCAAAAATTTCCCTTAGTCTTGCAGAAATATGATCTCAAAACAAACATTTGTGAGCGCACCCGTCAACAACACCATTGACAGATCTATAACGCGACAGACCGCCATAAAGTACGAACGATTAATATTTAAAACAGCTGACGAAATGCAAATGGCGGCGAGTTAGGGACCGGCGCCATCTTTGTGACGTCAAAGTGGTCGCTGTGTTTGATGTCCAGGGTTTTGTTGTTTTATTTGTTTGATTAGTCTAATTGAATTCATTAGGTCGATATACCTAGGTTACTAATAATAAAGATTTTTAAGAGGTTTCTGTCTCTGGAGCTCTAGCCACCGGTAGCTTGAACCCTGCTCCCGACAGGCGGTGGACCACATTTTTTTTTCATTTTTTTTTAAATGTACAAAATAAGATGAATGAATGAATAAAGGAAGATTTTCTAATAATCAGTTGCCGATCCCAGTGTTAGCAAAAATCTTGCCATGATTCACTAATAATTATTTCAAAAAAAGTTAAAACGTTAGATTAGAAGATCATCAACTTGAAGACTGCCACTTCAACATGATATCTTTACTCAAACAAAAGGAGATGAGAACAGACAAATTGAACCTAGCTAAAATGACAAACGACGGTAAGGAAGCTTAGGATGTCCGGAATAGATCGTAATAGGAACAGCATTGTTAGACCGACGTGGAAGCTATTAGCCGACCGGACACAGTTGCACAGGCTATCATCAAGATTGACTATAAATGTTGAATGTCTGCTGAAGTCAAGAAATATTAGTAAACACGGGGTCGAGCTGGTCTTGAAAAGTGTTAAACAGAACTTATTGAAGGTTTCGCTAATAGAATTTAGGTTTCTATACTAATACTATGTAAAGAGGTAAATTTTGTAGGTTTATACAGGGTGTAAACAGAGGGTCTGTTTTTACCTTATTTTAAAAGTAGTACATTTGGACATACCTGTGGACGGAGAGTTATGGGCTAGCTCGCCGTCCGGTCGTCTTATGACGACAGGCCGTATCGACGGCGCGTTCGTGTTCCACGCGCGCCTCAAAGAGATGTCAGCAACCGAGTAGGGGTCCGCATGAGCCGATGCCTGCCAGAGCTGCGGGACTGTTCGAAAGAGACACCGTGGCCCTGGAACACAAAGGGCAAAGAAGGAACATGGATGGGTTTTAGTCAGTACAAGTCTGACACTCCCTTCCGCTCCGCCCAGAGTGGGGGGAGTCATTTGATGATTTCCCATCCAAAAAAAAAAAAGGGTAAGCTACATTATCCCCGAGTGTCATGGGTTATGTTACCGTGTTTTTATTGCCGTACATAACAGGAGCGAAGGCGATCGCAAAAGCTAGTTAGTGAATATAATTAAAAAACATTGTGGTAGAGATATAATATCAGCTGAGATTCTTTGAGAACAAAAAAGAAATGATGAATAAGAGACGAATGAAAGGAACAAGAAAATTGATTTTTACAGCAGTGGGTTGTTACAGACTAGAATGTTTTAGAAGTAAAAATGGTCGCATACAAAAGCGATGGAACTCAACCTCAAAGCATTTATTACAATTCGACCATAACAGGCACTTTTGAATGTCAGAAATACAAAGAAGGTGAAGCTACAGTCCCAGACACAAGGCATAATAACTTGTGAAAGTACTGTAGTTGCCCATTCCAAAGCGTAGATCTCTATGGAGAAGAATGGGCAAGAAACTCCATGGACACTCTTTTCAATCAAAATTTGTTTACAAGATCTTGGTAACATCATTCATGTTGAGATAGAAATAATATAAACGGACTACAAATAGAACCAAACTAATGATAAAAATAAGACTAAAAGTAAGAAAATATAAACATCATAGATAGAAATCATTCCTTCACTGACAAAACTATACTTGATTGATTAATTTGCCTGAACGTACACACAGACAGTCCAACCACTTCCTTGGCTAGATATGATATGAATAATTCAGTCTTCATTCCACCTAGTTTCACAGTTAAAGGTGTTTGCGAGCGGACAAAAGTTATGATTCTGACGAAAATGGATAAAATTATTTTTCCAGGGATTTATTCCAGTAGGTAAGCAAATTATTCGTGTAATTTGGAATTAAGATTTTCTGGAATTAAGTCCCCTTGTTGTTTGGGTCTAGTTGAGCTGGGGATACTATTATTGTTATGGTTATTAATGCGGGGTTTGGTAGCTAAATGTATTAAATATATTTACATTATATACAGACTATAAATAGAACTAAACTAAAGATAAAAATAAGACTAAAAGTAAGAAAACATTGCCTCGCTGAATGGCAATGCTAATTCTTTGGCCAAAGAAAGAGCCAGCCCTCTAGTCACGCGAAGTGTCGACCAGTCGGCGAGAGATTTCCTGATAGCTAAATTATATTAACGTTAAACAATAGATTGAATAAAACTATAACATGTTGGGAAACACACACATGCTGGGACATGTTAGGTTCCAGGGATCCGCTGGATGCGAGACGCACGGGACCGGTCAATGTGGCGATACTTAAGGGAGGCCTATGTCCAGCAGTGGACGTCTTTCGGCTGATGATCTTGGGAAAAGGCTAGGCAGATGATGAATAGATTGAATAAAATGATTGATGTACATTTATTTTAACTATGTTGGGGCCGGCTTCCAGTCTAACTGGATGCAGCTGAATACCAGTATTTTACATGGCCGGGTAATACCCCTTGGTAAGACTGGTTGTCAGAGTTTCGGGTAACCTATAACGACTGTGAAATATCTTTAAATGATAGCCGGGACCAACGGCTTAACGTGCATACTAAATCAAGGAGGAAAAGCGCTAAGTGATGGATTATCACCCATCCACAGACCGACGTATCCTGTTGAATGTCGTTGCCAAAATATGTAACACTTGAAAGCCATTGCCTCTTCAGACAAGCGGCAGTCTATGTCTGACCTTCTTATTATGAAGACTGCTTAGTGATGAATTTAACCGGTTTTAACCAGTTAACTCGGCATTTATCAACTGGGACTCGTCATAGGTCACATCCGCTAACGCATCTTTGTATTGCATACGTAAGACGGTAAAGTCTTACAGTAACTGTTAGCCTGTGTCAGCCCACTGCTGGGCAAGGTCTCTCCCCATGACTTCAAATCTTTCGATCTAGGGCTAATATGTGGTCCATTGGTAATTGGTTCTGTCCTGCTCTTCCCACCATCTCCTTCGAGGTCCTATCCATCTTATGGTTATTTTGGTATACGAGCTACGGGGCCAAAATAACCACAATGTGGAGCCCTGATACAGGCAGAAGGCGATAAGTCTTATTTTAACATTATTTTCCTGTGTTTTATAGAATAGAATAGAAAATTATTATTTCAGACCAGAGTCCATAGGGTTAGTAACAGGTAACAGACACAAATGAAAATATACAATAAAAATTCATCGTGAAGCCGCATCCACCTCCACAGCATCGGGGCATCCCATCGATCTGCAAATACACTGAGAATACTGTTGGTGCTGCCGCGAACACGAGTCATCAGGGATGCACATCTATTTCCAATAATGGCTTCAAAACCATAAATATTATTATGCAAACATCCTTGACGCACTACGCTAGTTAAGCCACGGCAGCCGTAGCAGTACTCTCAGTGCATTATTATATTGAACGCATAGGTCACTGTATGTCCGCTGCGGCCTGTGGGTCGACTTCACTTGACCCACAGGCCGCACATGTAGAAGTACTGACAGTAAGCTTTGAAAAGCGTTACTTTAACTGGCCTCGTACAACGTGCAAACTGCGGGCCTGCATGTTACAACGGACAGCCAGCGACCTACGTTACCTTTCAATATCACAATTATCCTACAGTCGACACCTAAAACTGGAAAAATCCTGTTAGGCGGCAGCAATGGTCTTGTCACTGTCGTTTACCAATAAATGTGTCCTAGTAAACAAAATTTTGGGGGCTATCCTAGCGCTTCCATCTTAAGATATTCTAAACTAAGTTAAAGTAACCATGACATAACCCTCTAAGTTACCCCACCAAACCTCCCATTAACCTGAAACCACACCATTAATCCTTTCAAATCATAAACCCAGCCGATGAGCGTGAACTCTGCCTACCCTCATTATGTAATAGCTAGCCAGTGGGCAGACTGGTCAGAGTGACTAATCGGCCTTCTCTAACAGGTGGTTAGCAGATGCATTGTTATATTGGACCGACAGCAAATTAAGTGGAACCCGTATCCTGTTTTTGGAGATAGGGAGTTTTGTTATTTTGCATTTGGGCGTTAATTAAAGTTGTGATAAAAATGTTGGCTCGAATAAGATCGTTCTATCCGTTAAAAGTCCTTCGGAACTTTTGAGTTGCAGCCTAATTTCAGCGAGTTATGGAATCATCTGTTTTGGGATCGGCTATTATTATTATTATTCATTTTCAATAATCGGATACCAGAAATCCATGGTGTTAGTAACATACCTTATATCTAGTGTTAGTACATAACAATGAGTTTGAGAATCTGGGAAGAGTATGGGATCGCAAAATAATTTGCTCTAACTGCATTACATGTTGCAGGTAATTACCGAAAACGGCAGTGACTTACTCCGGTTTGCACTATTTGTAACACTCTCTTTTTTAACCAACTTCAAAAAAGGAGGTGTTTCTCAATTCGTTGTATTTTTCTTATTATTATCTGTTATTATAATTGGTTGGCTAAAATAATAAAAAAAATTAACAGATTTTAGCACTCATCATCCGCCTGTCTCCTTACTATTAATTATTCGGGGAGACCCAAAGCAGCATGTTTTTTCTTCTATACTTTTCTATTCTATTTGTCGGCACATAAAACTTCTAACAGAGCAACAATAATAGCATAAAATTAAGGTGTCACTTACCCCTTCACCCTCGTCTTGCTCAATAAAAAACACACTAAATATTCAGCAATTAATTCACACCTTATTTGCTAACGGTCCACTAATCTGTTCGTTGCATATTCATGTAAAATGACCGAGCAATACATACACACGGCGCTGTGTATGGATACACCATTGTTTTGATAAAGATCTGTCATTATCGCTACAGGGTTATTTCAGGCCCTTTCATAAGAAAATGTGAAGAATTTATATATATTTTTTTTTTATATCCTTTATTCATTTTTTGTACACATTTTTAACACTTTTAAATATTTCTTACAAAAACCATATAAAAACATTTGTAAATATAAAAAATGGCGGAAAATTATTATTATTTTATTGTATTTTTTTTTTCAGCAATTCTTTAAAAACTGTAGGATCATATCACTGGCCATTCTTTCTTCCTTTATGGTGTGGTTAGTGCCTGTAACCTGGTGTCAAAGTTTTTATGCATGGACCTCTGACTTGACTTTACATGCCGTCAAGAAATATCTCTCAGGCATGCTGGTTTCCTCACGATGTTTTCCTTCACCGAAGCAAGTGATAATTATACAATACGCATATGAATTCGAAAAATTAGAGGTCTTGGGTTCGGACTCCAAACCTATGGCTTGGCAGTCCGATGGTCACACCACAAGGCTATCGCTGCTCATCACTGGTCATTTAAAAATCATTAGAATTCTGATCATCAGACTTACTCCCCATAAGTATCACTGGGATTCCCTAATGACGTGAGACCCAAGACTACGCGAATATTATCTGTAATTATCCTATCAATATGTCTATACGTGTATCCTTACCTGTAACTAGCATTATTGCTGTTGTTGTAAGGACATGTCTACACAGAGCGATTGAACCGCTCAGCGTATTATATTATCTGTAGGCCAGCACTGGCAGTTTGGAACGCTGCCATCTAGACATTTTTTGTTTGACACTTCGTTAATTGACACTTCGTTACCCGTGTTTTTCTTTTGTTCTTGTTCAATATGAATATGTTGACAAAAACTGTTTGTTAATGAATAGTCGTAGTTCCTTAACTTATCCTGTAGTCTAATGGAGACCTAATGCCCTATAACGTGATGGTACCCTGTAAACTGGAATAGTCAGGCTGATGATAAACAGATATTTTGTGTATACCTACTACTCTGTCTACTGGCCTCGCTGATCTACTTGTAGGGTTGTTTTCAAGAATAAAACCTGTCTAATGCTGCCTGAATTAAGACATGCAATCTCAATCTCGTGAGATCTTAAATCTTATGAGATCTCGAGCATTTTATCCCGGTATTCACGGAAAATGTATTATTACTTTCAAAATAAAGCACGATCTCGCAAGTTTTCACATCACCAGAAAGCCGGGCGAAATTTAAAATGGCCAACTTCAACCCTGAATACCTACAAAAAAAATTACATACCTGCAATTACCTAGTGTGCGCTACGGAGCACGCCCATCAGCGTTTCCCGCTTAGAGTTTTTAAAAGCTTTGTACGCGACCATCCTTATCAAACAATAGACTCTATAATCCCTAGAGTTCTGATTAAAATGGCCTTGCAGCGTCGCTAATCTGTGCACTACAGTACATAGGTACATACTTGTAGTTTATTATGTGTATGTACTAGCGCAATTAGCTCTTTGTAGTTATGCCGCTGCTTTGTCGTTTGTTTTATTTCATGCTACACTCATTTGTGGGGCATATTGAAATACGTAGTTAATTGCTATGTTTCTGCTTGGCGATGTTTATGAGTTTATTGGAAATGCATGTATTGCATTGGTAATAAAAAAAATCTGTGTTTTCTGAGATAATTATGCGTACAATTCAATTCGATCAGCACAATGTTTTGAGTGCCTTACATTGAGTCCTACCGTAAAACGTGATTTATCACCCAAAAAAAAATAATCGTTTCCCAGCAAGAAGTTTTGATGTGCAGAATGCTTGGTTGACGGCTTTGTGAAGGGTCCGTTTACACCCTGTCCCACAGAACCGCAAATACCAACCATCATACGCATCATGTAAAAAAGCCACGAGCGTTGATCTCCTCGCTTCCACTCAATTACTCGTATTAAGGGCTAAAAATCTTCGTGGAATTAGCTCCTCATCTACAGAAAAAAGACAATTGTTTTGTACTCTACCCACGTGGTGACCATCCTCAGCATACTTGGAGAAGGTACCATAAACCCCTACAGAACAGCGTACCACAAGAAATTACTGCCGACTAACCATGCTGCCATTCCTGTACTAATTCATTTCATCACCCCATAGACCAGAGTCAATGACTACACAGATGGTAGCTAGACGTCACGCGTCGGACAGGGAAGTACATACGAGGCTCGTATAGGTAGCTGTAGGACAGTAGATACTTACACAGGATCACAATCACCGGCTTTGTTTATGTTATCATACGGGCAGACGGCGGCCGAGGTGGACAACCTTCGGTATGTGGATGATCTAATTGTCTTAACAAATTAACAATAATGAGACTAGAATGAGAACCTCGTGAAAGCCGAGAAAGATAAGCAAATCAAGTATCTTAACTTGGCTCACGAGGTTGTCGACAAGTGGGATGTGGACTCAGCGATCATTGTGCCGATAGTTGTATCAGCCCATGGCTTCATTGCCAAGAGCCTCGACCAATACCTGAGGAGGCTCTCGTTAGGCAGCTGGATCAAGGGTTTGATTCAGAAAGCGGTACTCCTGGACACGGCTCGTATTGTTAGGAGATTCCTCTCTCTGGAGCCCTGACCGCCGGTAACTTGGACCCTGTTCCCGATACCGGTGAGCTACAATTTTTTATATTTTTAAATGTTTTTTTTTATATTTTTTTTAGTTTAAGAAATATTTAAAAATGTATAAGATTTGTATAAAAATAAATAAAGGAAATATGTTCCATGAAAAGTATTCTTCTTGGAGATGACATCGTATCGAATAGATAAGAATAAAATACTAGTTGGATGGTTGTCTTCTCATGTCTCCTTTTTCTCAAATTGCATCAGTACTGGCTTCAGAGAGTTTTCAACTTGTGCACGCGTTACCTTGGCGGTTAAAAAACTTTAAACAGACTCTGCTACACTCAAGGCGCAGCAAAGACAATCTCCACAGATCAGGAGCGTGAATGGTTCTTCAGGTTTAGTCAATAGTTGTGTAAACAATATGTCAAGCAAAAGTAGTGAAGGAGAAAGAGAATAGAGGAGATTTTAGACTGCTATGAGCTCCTCAGCTTCTATCGGCAAGACTTACACGATGCCACCACAGGAAGTCTGGGATCTCTGGTGAGCCAGTGTAGTAATTTAATTAGCCTAAATACGGGATAAACGGGTTTCTACAGTTTTGATCTTAAGTGTAGGTCGGTCTAGGGTCCATTTTTGGTCGGGTACTAAATGCACTGGCACTCGTAAACGTAGAGATAGAAAGCATCTTTATCTTTCTTGTTTTCGTTGTTTTTTAGGTTGGGTTAACTAAAAGGCACTAGTTTATTCCTATAATTGCGAGAATTTTTTGTTCTGGACCATACCTGGGAACCTTCTAGTTACGGAGAGAGTGGAGGTCAAAGATCACACTTTTTCCGTTCCACATCCCTGTTCTATTTATTGCATTCATCAGCACAATTTTTTGATTGCGTTACACTGAGTCCTACCGTCAGTAATTTCACAGCAATAATTTATGCGTAAGGTTACTTAGTTTGATGAACAAAATGCTTGGTTGATGGCTTCGTGAAGGGTCCATAACTACACCTTGTTTACACTTGACTCGAAAATTCTTATTTGACCATCAAGAAGCACAGACCCTAAAAGCGATTGCCTTTCTTTAACGGTTCACTTGAGGACTGTCGAGCGATATATTTCATCAGACAACCAACACTATATTTGATTACACCCACCGGCCGGTGTGTGACCCCTGCTCCTAATGTTTACACATCACAGATGCGGCGCACGTGTGCGTATCGCGTGCGCAGGCGCGTCGTGACGTCACACTCAGTCAATAGACACCGGCGCAAGCGCGGCTGTTGGGGTCATACAAAGAGTTTTGTAGTAGTTCAAAGAGATTGTTTCATTTATGAACGTTGAAAGTTAATGTTGGAGTCAGTAAAAATGACATTTGGTACATAACTTGAACTTACTAAGTAAATGTGAATAACGCTGTCGATTACATAATTGTTAAAAAAATAATTGTTTAATTTGTATTCCCTAATGTAATTGTTAGTTGTTCCAAATACAGTAATAGGTAGGTATTAAACGAGGTCAAATTGAGTTAGCTAGCGGCACTACAGACATGGTGAGTACACAATACACATGATGACTTGATGAGCCAATTCATATTCGCGGTGTAAAAAATATTGTCAATTTTGTTTCAGTTGTTATCTTACGGAACCCTAGTGGTGTGACCGACGGACTGCCAAGTCTTAGGTCTCAAGTTCGAACCCAAGACCACTGATTTTTCAGATTAATTTGTGTATTGTGTATAATTATCACTTGCTTAATTATCAAAGAAAAGATGGATGGATTGTGCGAAGACTGATTTGAAAGAGAAAGAGTAAATGATGCCGTGACGTCTGACGGGAGAATGGAAGAAGAAAACGTGTTGCGCCGACCCCAAGCAGAATGTGACAAGGGTAGGAAGATGAGCATAATTATCACTTGCTTCGGTGAAGGAAAACATCGTGAGGAAACCAAACTAGCATGCCTGAGAGATATTTCTCGACGGCGTGAAAAGCCAAGTCAGAGGCCCATGCATAAAAACTCCGACACCAGGTTAGGCACTAACCACACGAAAAAGAAAGACGGAAGAATAGTACATATTTATGAACTTGATACGATAAGCGTCTTCATAGACATTAGAAAGAGATTTCTTTTATTTCAGTGGACGACTAGGACGACTTACCTGTGTTTGGAATCTACCGGGTGTAAACAGACCGTTCACATATCCGTCAACCAAGCATTCTGTACATTAAACTAAGTAACTTTACGCAAAAATTATTGCTGGGAATCGACTTTTTTTTTTTTGGGTGATAAATCACGTTTTACGGTAGGACTCGATGAAAAGCACTCATAGCATTGTGCTGATGAATGGATTGAATAGTACGAGGGTCGTGGAGGTGTGTAAAGTAAAAATCTTACAAAAAAAAACATGTATTTAAAAAAAAAACTTGTGAAAAAGTTGGAACTTTGACCCCCAATATCTCCGTAACTAGCAGGTTCCCAGGTATGGTCTAGAACAAAAAAATTATCGCAGTGACGGGGAGAACAAGTGCCTTTCGTTTATGTTAAGGGTCTATTTACACCCTTTATTTTGCTAACAAGATGTAGCAAATAAGATTTTTAACTGTCATAGTCACTAACATTATCATTAACACTGGAAACGGGATATTTACCATGTTTACTGATTTGTTTGAGTTCCCGACCCACCTGCCATAACTTCAGTTTATCCGTGATCATGGTGCTTGCAACAGCGCCGAAATATCGGGAACTCAAACAAATCAGTAAACATGGTAAATATCCCGTTTCCAGTGTTAATGATAAGATGTAACAAATTCAGAACCACTTTCGAATTCAACACAAAATTAAACTACTGATCATATTTGACTGTGTACAAGAGTTCATCACATCTTGTGCTAATGTAATTAGTTGACTACATCATTCAGTTTGCTTATTGAACCGAATTCCTCTTACATCATGCTCTGATTATTTATTAGCTACTCATAATTTAAGAGTGCTAATGTATCTCCTTCACATAAAAAATACTTAGGATTTTCAACTTAGGCTTCGAAACCATGTTATTTGCCAGTCCCGATGGTCTAGTAGTCGCAAACGCGACTGAGCAGGAGAGAGGAGGATGTGGCACTGGGTTCGATTCCCAGGTCGGACAGTGCTATTGGATTTTTCCTTGAGGAATTGCTCAGTAGCAGCCACGGAGTGTGGATTTGTTCCCTTTTGACGGCAATATACTTTCCCTCCATTACATGGGACTAAAACATAACTGGCAAAACTCGGGTGTACTATAGTTGCACCTCTGCGTAACCCTTTGCGGATTACAGGCGTGATGTTACATGGCCAGGTTTTTTCCGCAGACAGCCTACCTTTGTCGGAAAGCTTCGATCAGCAATCCAGCAATTTTTACCAGTAAAAACCTTATTATTATAAGCTTATATTGTCCAACTGCAGGGCAAAGCCGTTCCCTCCTTCCACATTTCGCGAACTAGTGGGATTGTAGGCCAATCCTTTGAGAAAGAGTCCAGCTCATCCCGCCATCTCCTTCGGGGGCTGCTATTTGGTAACCACTGAGAACACGGCAGACCAGCGCAAAATCTTAACGAAAACGGTGCAAAATACGACTATTATCGGTACCAACCAGCTACGTACAACGTATTATGACTTCTATTTGAACTCGTGATTTTCTCGTTCGTAAAAGAGAATATCGGAAAAGATTCGATAAAAACTTCACACTCTGAAAAGTCTGAACGCAGTGACCCGATTCTGAAGAAAACAATAAAAAGAAAGATGCTCTCATGCAAGTATGTCCTATACTACACGTTTAGTAGAATTGTGTACAGCTATATGCTACTGTTGCAACACAGAATTAGGCTTTGAGATATACGCATTTTAAAATTTGTGGTGTGCTTACTGATGCTTTCTGTATAAAATGTGTGTATTTTTGCAGTAGACTTTTAACGTTTTTTTTTTAATTAGAGACCAAGGATAATTGAAGTTGAGTGGGGCATTTGCTAAACAGTTACCTAATATTTTTATGTTATGACTGTTTTTTAGAAGACATGCGATTTGTTTGTAAGCTGCGTAAGTACTTCAGTACCTATCTTACTTGTTGAGCTTTTCGTAAAAGAACTTGTCTAGGGAAGCACTGCTACCACACCTATTTTTGACAAATATTAGTGTTGAGGACTGTGGTGGCCCATTGAGATCGGCCACCACTTACAAATTGTAAGTTGGTGTCAGAACGCAAAGAGGTAGCTACTTTGTGTAATTTATTATTTCATCACCACTGCTATCAAAACGGTGAAGGATAGAAGGAAATGTGTGAGGAAACCAGCAAGTCCTAGAACCAAACATCGATGATTTGTGACTGCCGTCAACTCGTACTGGACCCGAATAGATACTTGGGTATGACGGGAAGAAGCCTGTGTGTTTAAAACGTTGCCCCACACTAGGATTTTTTCCTGTATAGTGGCATTTACAAACAGTTAAACTCACTTACACAAACAGCCAGACCCGGAACAACTACCAATAGGTCATACAAACATTTTTTCCTTGCAAGGATTGAACCCACGACACGCAGCGCAGTACCCAATCGCTCAGCCACTGCGCCAAACGTACCGTCAAAAGACGTTATGGACTGAACCGAAGTATCTGTCAGTGTCGAGTCAACTGTTCGAAAGAGATAACGTGGCCCTGGAACACAAAGGGCAAAGAAGGAACATGAATGGGTTTTAGTCAGTACAAGTCTGACACTCCCTTCCGCTCCGCCCAGAGTAGGGGGTCATTTGATTTTGATTTCATTCAGTCGTAATAGAGAGAGACATCTATGAAAGATATTAACGTCAATAAACAAATGCGAACCATTTAGCGCTATGACACTCACAATACTTGAGCTCCACTGAGAAATTGATTTATTTATTTAAAGACTTTGGAAGACTTACAGCTAAATATTATACAATAGTGATAAATAACAGTATGATAATCTGACAGCCAATTACAAGTCTTTACAAGTAGAGCTTGTCTGGTATAAATATACTGAGGAACAAAACATATACCGCTGCCAAATAATGACAAAAAATTAAAAAAAACATGCAAATAGATCATCACCTAAGTGACCTGGCCAACCAGGTGCTATCTACTGATGTAGAGATATGTTGTCCAAACATCGAGATTTCTGTCCTCGGCTGAATACCGAGAGTTGACAATCGCGCGAGAGGGCTAAGAGCTTCAACCAAACTCTTGCGAAGTTATCGAGAAACAGTGGGGTCAAGGGCGTGAAATAAAAAGCGGTAGTCTTGGACACGGCACGTATTGAGTCCTCTCAGAGGAGGTCCCACTCTTTGGAACCCTAACCTCGCTGTTAGAATGAGTTTTGCCACCCCACAGGATTTTTTATATTTGGATGGATGGCTATTAGAGTAGGAAAAGATCAAAGAAAAGTTGTGTGGACTTTGTGAAAGATGATATGACAAGAAAGGGTGTGGCTACTGAGCTAACGACTACAGGAAGAAGAAGACACGCTGCACTTATCCTGAATAAATTGTGATAAGACAATGACCATGTAATTTTTATCCGATCAATGCGAAAATGGGGTTGGCCTATTTGTCACTTTATTACGTATAAACGTAAGAACGTTTATACATAAAGTGTGTAACAAGACCCGTAACGAAGCCGAAAGGCAGTTGTTCTCCTCGTCATTGCGATATTTTTTTTTGTTCTACACCATACCTGAGAACCTTCTAGTTACGGAGATATTGGGGGTCAAAGTTCCAACTATTTTTTTAAATACAAGTTTTTATTGTGTGTGTGTGTGTTTACTTTACTTTGCGCCACGACCCCCGTACTATTCAATGAATCCATCAGAATAATGTTTGAGTGCGTTACATTAAGTTCTACCGTAAAACGGGATTTTTTCACCCAAAAAAAAAGTCTATTCCCAGTAATAATTTTTGCGTAAAGTTACTTAGTTTGATTTACATAATGCTTGGTTGACGACTTCGTGAAGGGTCCGATTACACTCTGTATGGATAGCTAAGTAACTAAGCTTGCTTGCTTTTTAGCTTAATACTTGAAATAGGTAACGTAAACCTTTGTAACCCGTTTTAGGGTTCTCTTAAAAAACGGCACCCTTTTTCACGTATCAAACTACCATGCTTCAATCATTATTTTTATTTCATAAAGTTAAAAACGGCTTACACAGGCGATTACCAGTGTTTTTATTACTGCCTGATAGACGTACATGTTCTCAATAATGTCGTACAATAAACATGATGGACAATAAAAGCAAAGAGCCATAGACTGGAGGCACACCTCCAGTGTTGTTACAAACGAAATTATATCACTAAACGCTTTGTATACTGCGCTGTATGAGTGCTAGGGGAGTGCCTTCCGGTATCGACTAATCGATTTAGTATCGACAAATGAAAGTTACCTACAAAAACTTACTAAACTTCTGGTATATGTTATTAGTGTTTGTCTTTCTATGTAAGTAGTCTTTGTTTCTCGTAATTTTTAGGGTTCCGTACCCGAAATATAACCAACGGGACCCTATTACTAAGCCTCCGCTGTCCGTCAGTCGGTCTGTCACCGAGCTATATCCCAGTATCCGTAATATGTAGACAGTTGAAGTTTTCACAGAATGTGTATTTCCGTTGCCGTTGCAACAACAAATAATAAAAATGGATATGTGACTGTCCTGAACGAAGCCGATCGAAAATTTCTAGGCACATAAGTTGAGTTGATGAAACTTTTGCAGTGATAATTTGTTATCCTCACTTGCAAATCTGTGTATGGCCCTGAGGTTTGCTGATAGAGAAGCCAATTCTTTGTTAAAGTCGCTTTTGTGCATAAGCTATCTACTACGGGACTACAAAGAATACTACACCAACATAGAACAAAAGTACTACAGCGCCATCTGTGACACAGACTATGAATTAAAAATCGAAATACGCCTAAATCCTACATCGCGCAAGTAGTTCGCGACTTAAGAGCATCCGACAACAACTGTCGGGCAGTAGCCCACCAGACATAACACCCGTTTAGTCGGAGGATGCTCCCTTTTCTATGGGGGATGAAGAACTTTACACCCTATTCTTCAAACCCCTAAACAAAAAGAACACAAATTAATTGTTTTATAAAAAACATAAATTAAAATTGTGCTTAACATCATAACTAACAGCCACGGTAATTACAGCGACAACTTTTGAAGTATTACAAATGCACGAACCTACTAAATAAGACGTAGCCTTATCGAGCATTCTCCCTAAAAGTAAAGAAATAAAATATCTTACTTAGTACTAACTAAACTTCGACAACCCTGACTCCAAGACTCTTCAACAATCGACTAGGACCAACTTTGCCCACCCCTAAAGCGAGTGTAAGATGAGTTTTTGAATCACCCCATTACATACGATGGGTCGCATTCCTAGAGGGGGGTGGAAATCAATTACAGGGGGGTGTGGGAAGGGGCGGGGTGTTGGCAAGACGCATGTAGGTTACGACTTACGTACCAACATAGATTTCCTTCAATATTTTTCAAGAACTACTGTCAACATGAGTTGGGGTTGTTTTGAAAAATTGGAGTGTGTTATAGTGCTTTTATTTTACGAAAATTGTGGTTGCAGAATTTACGTATGATATTTTTGATGTCTTGTTCATAATATAAGACTGACTGTGAAGAAAGGCTGCCTGTTTATCTCTCTTGGCAGAAATATTATTGCATTCGGTAGCTTTGCTATTAAAATTTTGACAGGACGATGCGTCTCGCTGTTTATTTATTTGTTTAGGATCTCCAACAAAGGATGTACACAAACGCACGACATAAATAATCGACGACAAAAGCATCACGTAGGTGTACTCCTTCACTTACAGGAGACCACAGCATGCATAATAAAATGTATTACTAAGCTAACAAAGTGTCTTAACTTAACACTTTTGATTTTTGGACCTTCATTGCATTCATGATTTTCAAAATTAGGGTATATAATTATGAAGTTACGTCTTTTTATGTATTTTCTTAACACTTATGTGAATGTCAACATGGTCCTGATTTCAAGGGATCCGCTCTTGAGCATAAAGTTAATGAATGGTTCGAACCTAGGAAATCTTGGTGAGATCATTTGTAATTCCTCATGTTGGAACCAAACACAGGACGTCATAACACACCCTATTCATTAATAACTAATCTATTTATTTCGTTGTGAGCAAGCCTACAGGCCCCATTGACAGCTGAACGGATCGATGGCCAGACTGCATACCGCTTAGAGCGGGGCCCGGCATCGGCAGAACAATACATGTCGATAGTTTGTGTTGCGATAAATGTGGGATGTCTGTGATAGTTGCAAATGAATCGTAGATGATGTGAGATTGGGTTTGGATGGAGTTGTTTTTGTAATTTGTAGGTGAATACTTAAAAGTGGTCATGTCTGCCGCATGCCCGACGAGCTGTGGGTAAAAATAACCATGATGTGGAGCCTTGACACAGCCAGACGGCGACGCGGAAGACCTCGCAGGAGATGGCGTGACGAGCTGGACAAAACCAACGACCACTGGTCCACATTAGCCCTGGATCGAAGAATTTGGAAGTCATGTCAGTCTAATATGTTTTTCACGCCAGCAGTAGAGTAGACCTTGACCTGGACTTAAAACAGGGCTTTTTATTTCGTAGACGGATACAGAGCTCCATGCGGGTGAACCGCGATCAAAAGCTATCTCCTGTTGCTCTGTATTGAAGCATAAAATAAATAATGCCTTAATTTACTGACTAGCTTTTGCTGTGACTTCGCTTGCGTTCATTTTGAATTTGACAATCAATTCGGGTTGTGCTCTGCTTATGATTCGAAAGACACGTGGCGCCATCTGTTATCATAAGTACGTTATTGTTGTTTTCTTCGGTAACAGTACTTTTTTACGGGATGAAAGGTACCTATGACCGTTTCCGTACACCTGACAACGTATATGGAAAATTTCAGGATGATCGTCGGTTCAGTGGTTTAGGTCTGCAAAGGTAACAAACAAACTTACTTTCGCATTTATAATATTAGTTAGGAAGTTAGGATTAACTAAAACTGATTACAGTATAATTTAAATAAACCAAAACATAACAATTTCACTTCGGCGTCTTCGTCAATCAGCGCGTTCTTTGATGCTAGGCCTTCCCCAGTCTCCTCCATTTGTTGCGATCTCTTAAGTCCCTAGCCCACAAGGCACCAGCTGTCTCAAATATGTCATTGAAACACATCCTCGAAGAATTTCTGAATTTTTAATACCGATGTAGCTTGTAAACGTGAAACGACTATAAGATGCTCTGAATTTCAGCCAAGGACCTATCTATAAATGATTGTTATGTAAAGCAAATTATGTCTGATATTTCAGCTAAACCGCAAAGCTTTTGAACGGTAACACAACCCCAGCTGAAATAAATGCGTTGATACTTCCCAGACGTACTTGTACACCAAGAAAATTTACATATCAGTGGCGAAGCTTCCATACAACTCGATTCCTACCGGCTTCCCTTTGAAAACTGGCACAGTCAGTATTTTATAGACAAATTATAAGAATAAAATATCATTAAAGATATGTACTCCGGCTTACCTCTTACAAAAATTGACCCTTCGCTACTGATACATATCCAACTAAATTATTTTCTTTGATTACCAAGTTTGACATATCAATACTTACACCTTTCATAACAACGAATCGATATCGAGTCCCTTCTACGTAATTATTAATATGTCCCCTATTCATAAATGAGGGTAGGTAGGTATGTCACTAACTGAAGGGTAACGCTGGGAGTCCGACAGACGAGTCAATTATTCAGGGGCCCTGATCGATTGTTTGTAGTCTTGATTTACAAGGACATTAGTCTGTAAGTCGACATTTTGTTAATGTTGTTAAGAGGTGTCTACCTATATCACAAGAAATAAAAAAGATAATGCAAACATATCCGGCGTAATGTGGGTGTACTATTAAGTAAACCTCTGCCTAACCCTTCTGGGATTACAGGCGTGATGTTACGTATGTATACATTATGTAAAAAAGAAAGTTGCAATAAATAAAAAAACCTACTCAAGATGATTGAAACTTCAGGGTGTGAGTTTCACACTTAGCAAAGTGAAAAAGCTTTTTGTTCATGCAATAAAAGTAAATAGTCTGACGCGGTATCGAGAAACGTAGTCAGAACTGAAACTAATGGCTAATGACGTGTTTTTCGTTTCTGTTATATGAGATAAAAACAAACCAATTCCCCTTCGAAATCTATCATAGTTACTTCCTTAAACTTCGTAATAGGTTGAGTCTCAGGTAGGTGGTCTAGGTGGGGGAGGTACATATGCAAGACTTCACTCTTACGATTACGAATAACTAAACCCTGGATAAACAAATAATAAACGATCCCTAAAAAACCCCGACCAAAGCCTTATCTTCTGCCTAAGAAGTCTGAATTTAATAACATCACGAAGTTATAAGAATGCCTTAATACCGAGTAGATATGCAAGCGACGCCGGGTGTCACCATAAACAATATGAATGGTGGGTACGTGACACTTGTAATGAAGACGCCGTAAATCTGCCAGCACCCGCCAGACGGCGCGTGATGATATCAGAAGTGCATGAAATAAATATTTAGGAGCGTAATGAGGTGTTTTTTCGAATAGTTTATTTTCGTTCGGGAGGTCTGCAGCTGGAAGATTTGAACGTTTTTTAAATCATACCTTTGAAGATTACATAGAATATTATTTTTTTTTAATTTGTCACTATAAGATATTTGATTTTATTAATTTGAATAAACTAACTAAATACATTATTAATTAAAAACTATTAAATAACCTAAAATAAATAAACTAACAACAAACTACAAAAGGGAATCAAAAAACTCCTCCTCAACGCTGTCAGCTGGTAATGTGCCCAAGAGACTGGCGGCGTTGCCACGTTGTATGGCAACACTTAGCCTCTGGCCAAAGTAAAAGCCATCCCTTGGGTCACGGGAAGCGTCAACTAGGCGTTTCGAAATTTAATTAATTAATCAATTTAATTAATTTAATATGAATTGTGTCTTCTCGTTTTATGATACTTACTGTGTAGTTTGTTACTTACGTATAATCAGTTTTTAAACTGTCATGGGCACTAACATTATCATTAACTAGAAACGGGATATTTACCACGTTGACTGTTTGTTTTGAGTTCCCAGATATTTCGGCGCTGTTGCCAGCACAATGATCATGGCTTGGTGCATGGTGTTAATGATTATGTATCATGAGCCTACAGCAAATCACTGTTTAACATTGGCTTCTTTAGTCGCACGCTGTTTAACTCAATTCTTGGCAACTCTCATGCAGCTCAGTCGGTACCAGCCACCCTGCGAAGATCGTTACTCGACCACGTCATGGTCTACACTCAAGAAGACGTCTACCCCAACGGACTATGGTTCTACAACTATTATCACCGGTTGTACGGATGTGCGGTGGCACGTCAAAGGCAAATATCTTGAGAAAATTGACTGAAGAGCCAATAACTGGGGTTAGAATTGACCACGATCTTACGTGTTAAAAGACAGTTAAATTGTTTCTCTGGGACTCTCCAGCTTCATTGTCTCGGTGCGGTTTCTGGTGGACGTCACTGTTGATGCTTGTAGGAGTTGCAGTGGTTTGAGAATAGTGTAAAGGACTTATCCTATTAAAAACAAAATGACCACGACTTTGGAATCAGAGAAAAGAAAGCACATTTTGTATCAGATGTCAATCTAATACATCATCGTCTTATACTCACGAGGTTACCGGTACATTCATGCTAGAAAAAGTGCAAAAAGCATTTCTCAGGTACCTCTATAAGCATGTGTTTGCATATTATCCATATATGTATCCTACTAACTTTCTTTTAGGATGTTTGATTTTAACTCCCTTAAAGTCAGGCGTGCTGTTGACCAAATAACAACAGCGTATAAAATTATACATGGTTATACCGACGACGCCTCGGATTTCCATGCGGAGCTGTGTCAATTATTTGTTCCAAATAATTATAATCGCTCTAGAAAGCATAAATTGTTTAATGTCCCATTTTGTCGCACTGTAGCTCGACACACTTCCCCCATACCGCGTATGCTTAGGATGCTCAACGCGCTCGTGGATACCAACCCAGGATTGGACTTGTTTGCTGATGAATGGAAGACTATAATTTTAGAATGTTTGTGGTTGAAAGTGAGAAGACCGAGTAAAAGGATAACTTCATTTAGTATTAAGCTGTATTGAATGTAATAAATAAATAAAATAAATAAATCGAATTTCTATCATCGTAATAGCTGATAGAATGACATATTGTCTAGATCCTACAGTTCCAAGATTGAGCTACTTCATAACTCCGGTTCATTACTTCCCAAACATAACCGTACTACACAAAGGCTATAAACATAAACATTAATATTATAGTTGTATAACAGTGCGCCATGTTGTGACGTCAGCGTCAGTGTGACGTCACCGTGTGCTAAATGCGTTTATAGTAACATAATCAAATGTACGGGAGGCCGGTTTCATCATGGTAATTGTGTTAAAAAGTGTAGGTTGGTTAAACTAAGATTAGGTTTTGGATTTACGGATTGATGAAATTAGTGTAATGTTCTTCTAACATAACAGAGTTTGTTTCGACACTTCTTCTCCCTAGCCATAACACTAGCTATGACAATGTTGTTTTGAGGATCAAATAAAACTTAAACTAAATAATTATTTTTTCAACTTTTAGCTTCAGCTAAACGTATCACACCAAGGCTATAGAACATAACATTAATATTATACTTGTATAACAGTGCGCCATGTTGTGACGTCAGCGTCAGAGTGCCGTCACCATGAGCTAACTGCGTTTATGGCAACATAATCAAATGTACGGGGGAGGACAGTGGCATCGTGTTAACTGGAGTTAAAATAGTGCAGGTTTAAACTAAGATTAGGTTTTCAATAGAACTTTTGCGATTACAGAAAGTCTGATAAAATCTCTGATCAGTAAAAAAACAAACGGTAGGCCGCTCGAATCCTCCTTTCTCAACGGCATGTAAAGCCAAGTCTGAGGCCCATGGGTGGCATAAAAACTCTGACACCAGGTTAGGCACTAACCACGATAAAGAAGAAGAATGATAATAACTTTACATAGGTACCTACCGTTTAGTTACAGATTAAACCAACTTTCAGAATACAGATGGCTAGTTTACACCTTTATTAGTTTCAGACTATTTTCCTAACCTATAACCTTGGCCTTATAAAAGGCTTAATGTCCTTTTTCTTAACCCTAATTTCCATAATCTTTACTAATAAATAAGACCATTATTTTTGGCAACTAAGTTACTAAGTTGGGCAGATGACATTGTTGCCATCGCGGAAATACCGTGGTTGAGGCCAAGAGCGTTGAGCTTGGCACAAGCAAAGAGAAGCCAATATCCAGCAGTGGGTGAAGTCAGGGTGTGGATGATGATGATGAAGTAACTGTAATACCCTTAAGTTCAAGATTCCTACGTAAGTACTTTAACCTTATATTCTTTAGACATACACTAATACAGGGATCTTTTGACGCTCGAATTAATTTGACTGGGGGGTGGCTGGCGTTGGTGAGCACAAACAATACTGATTAGTGATTTCTAATTTTGGTCACTAAGCAAGGGATAGGTACCTGTTCAATTATAACTAAAATACCTCGCCATGCGTCGTGTTCACTTAAATCCCGATGAAACCAGAAGTATCTGATCTTCAGTTAGAGTATTTACGTTTTAAAAACTGACAAGTATAATGTTCGTACATTTGAACACTTGGCCAAACAAAATGTACGTACCTATCTATTAAAACATTTACTTAAAATAATCAAAAGTCATGTAACTAAGAGAGAAGCTAGCTTACACAACTGACAACATTGAGAATTCATTATGTCCATATCATCATCATCTCATCATCTGCCTAGCCTTTTCCCAACTATGTTGGGGTCGGCTTCCAGTCTAACCGGATGCAGCTGAATACCAGTATTTTACATGGAGCGACTGCCTATCTGACCTCCACAACCCAGTTAGTACTGGGTAATACGATACCCCTTGGTAAGACTGGTTGTCAGACTTTTTAGGCCACTGACTACCTAACGACTGTCAAAGATCTACAAATGACACCCGGGACCAACGGCTTAAAGTGCATTCGGAGGCACGGAGGAAACTCGGTATGTAATGGGTGGTCACCTATCCACAGACCAACCTAGGCAAGCACGGCTTAACCTGAAGATCGATCCGAGCGGCTGTTATTATTTAGCCACGAGCTCCTCGCTTAATATGTCCGTATCAATGAGATTTATTTTTATAGAATGACTTGCTTTTAAAGTTTTATCCGTTTATCAGTTTGTAAAATAATTAGATTAGACGTTTATTTTAGTACATAATCGGATTATGTAGAGTTATTTTGGTCCTATGACTTTAAACGTATTTATATCCTATTTCAAAATTTTCAATTTTCAGAACTTATACAGAAAAAAATAGAAATCTTAAAGTTTTGAATATATTTATACAAAATATTATCAACCAACGTTATGTTTAGCAGAACACAAAATATTTCAGCTGGGATCTCAGGCATATCCAGTTGTCCATACTAAGAAAAATTCTAATTTTTTAATATAATTTAGAATTTTTCTTAGTATGGACAAGTAGTATGACTCTTTCTTTGGCCAAAGAATTAGCATTGCCATTCAGCGTGGCAATGCTGCCAGTCTTCTGGGCACGTTTCCAGATGACAGCGATGCGGAGGAGTACTTTGACGCCTAAGTGTCCTTTTGTCGTCGTTGTTTAGATTTTTATATTTTCTTACTTTTAGTCTTATTTTTATCATTAGTTTAGTTCTATTTGTAGTCTGTATATAATGTAAATATAATTATATTTAATATTAAATTAAAAATTTAGAATTTTTCATTTTGTTTTTTGCATTGTTTTTTTGCAAAAAGAAGTTTTTCAGATTTCCAAAAAACACCAAAAATTTAAAAAAATCTGTAAATTATCTTTAGTTTCAGAAGTCGATGGAAAACATAGTGTATCAAATAATCAAAAGTTAAGTTTTATATTTTTTTTTTTAGCTCCAGAAGTCGGCCGTTTTTCTTCCTTTGCTAAACCGTAGTTTCGGGACAGCTCACCGCATCGGTGCAACCTTCCTCACCCTAAGGAAATTCACTCCTATGTGTGCAGCGTGTGTCACCCCTGCACATACATACACGCTCTTTGCGTATATGTGCGTGTCTCTATTGGACGAGTGTGCATGTGTACGTGTTGTGTATATGTGTGGTGAGCAATGCCGCGGGAAATGCTTAAATTGAAGCGGGATTAGTTTTAACTAGGTTTTGCTGCAGGCTTTGGGTGTAATTTCTAGTTGAGAGGCACGTCTTCCACTCTTGGCTTACAACATTATTTTTAGGATATGCGAAACCTGAATATAGTTTGTTCAGAATAAGTAACTGAATCGATTCCAATAATTTTTAAACCGTGTTATATTTTTTCCCAAAAATTAAAAAAAAAAAAAAAGTTGAACACCGAGCTAATTTAAGTACCTATCGCAATAATTTAGGTACCTACTGCCAAATTATTATTATCTATGAGCTCAAGGCGACGCTGGAGGCGCGCGCTGCGTGGTGACCACATTTTTGTGCGGACACCTAGGTAACAGAACAAGCTTATAACTTTGTGATTTTTCATGATACAGTTTTGAAATTTTGTACATAGATTCTTTACATAAAAATGATGACTAGAAACGTGTTTCAGGTTTCGCATATACTAAAACTAGTTGTATTTTTGTTCTCGAAACATTTTATGCCGAAGTTGGTGTTTTCAAATGTTTTGCACCTAAGTTGATTTTGGCGCTTTTAAAAGAGCATAGTCTTCGAATTTAGCATGATAAGCCGATTGCACGGGACTGGAGCCGCACCTAGTAAACCAATGACAAACATGAATGATGAAATTGATGATGGTTCATTCTTTACTATGATATTCATTAGATACCCAACACACAGTGTGTTGGGTACCATTCTCAGGTTGGTCAAAGTGTTATTTGGATTTCTCATTAAAAATTTCTCAGTAGCAGCCATGGAGACTGGATTTGTGCCCAGTTAATGGGAAAAGGCTCGCCCTATATGACATGGGACTTAAACATAACTGGCGAAATGTGGGTGTACTACTACGAACACGTCTGCCCAACCCTTCGAGAATTACAGGCGTGATGTTATGTCGTCATGTGGTAACTAAATATTGCTCAGTCGTCGATCAATCTAGATGCTTATCTTAATTGATTCCTGTCATATCGGTAGTCCGAATATATTCGTGATTGATTTGTGTTTTATTATGATGAAAGCTAGGTACACTAGGTAACCTTTGCAAACGATAGGAAACTAAAAAAACTTGATTTTGATTTGGAAAACAGATAGAAATAGATTGAACCTGGACCTGGGTTCGTAACGTAACGTACACAACACACTATAGCAAACACTTAATAAAGAAAACCTTTGCACGAACTTTTAACGATTAGTTTTTAAAGCCTTAATTTTTACTTAATAACTCTGTCCTGACATAAAAACGGCGACATTCTTACAAATAATTTAAATAAGTATATAGTTTGAGCCGCCGAATGTGACCAGTAGGCCTAACCAAGTTACAAACGTTTCTTATCGAATCTATTTCTACAATCGTTGTACCAGTACCACTATATAACCAGATTCCATGATTTGAGGTTGCTCTGAATATAGACAACTAATACAACCTTTCAGCATAGGCGTACCTAGCATTTTTTAAAGGGTGGGGCGGAAGTAAATAAACTAAGTAGTAGGAAATTAAAAATGCTTTTTATTTACTGACTGATACGTTTTATTGACTGCACTACAACTATTATCACCATTTCAATAATAACCTGCGAGAGTTCTGGCTAAATCTAGCTAAAATTTCGTTTCCAAATGTATGTTGTGCTTCCAGAACCCTCTTTCTATGCACACTCATTATACAGAGGCCGACAAGATGGTTTTCTGTCATTGTTGACCTTAACCATGTTTTTATTTTAATGTGAAAAATGTTAAAGTACCCAAATGAATAATTAATTTTGCCTAAAAATTCTTAGCTTCGGGTCAGGTTCACCGTGGGTACGCCCAAGCCTTTCAGTAACTACCTATCTCTTATGATATTTTATTACATCGGGAAGCTCGACGGTAGTCCGCGAAATTCAAATTTTCTAACGTTTTTTTGCAATGGGCAGGTCAGTGTCAGGCTGTATGTTAAACAAAAAATGATTCGTGACCGTAACTCTTATGTATTTACAGATTTATATACCATTAAAATCGTCAATACAACCCTCTAAGCAGGTATATTTAAGATACTTGGTTTGTTACCGTTACCATCACTTTATATTTACGAAATATGTATGTTTGTAATGAAAAACAAACAATTATTTAAGACAGCAAATGATGTGAATCTTCGGAACAGACGAGATCCCTATAAATTAGTGTTGAATGATTTACCTAGACTAGCTAAATACAATAACAACTGCCTAGCAATGTGTGCGCATTTATAATAAAACACCAAGGCATTTTAAAATATTAAATTATTTAAAAATAAATTTCATAAATGGTTACTTGAACATAGTTTTTATAGCTTAAAAGAATTTATACATAAAAAGTTTTGATGTTTTTGTTAATTATACTGTTATTATTGTTGATGCCTCCTTAACTATTTCCGTGGCTTTAAAATTTTGCATCCTTGGTCTTAAAACATGTTCGTTCCATTTAAATTTGTACTTAACACCTTTGTATACCATGTTTTATGCAAATAAATATACTAATACTATTACTATTAAGTTCATTTAAACCCAGTGAAAAACGTTAAAAAATAGAAAAAAAATCGCAGGGTAGCTCTTTCTTCCACCATAAAAACATTTGAACTTCTCCACTGAATCAATCTCTAAGCTATTTCTCACCCTAAAACACTCAAAAAAGGTTAATTATAAAAATTTAATTAAAACCCTCCACGTTTCTTATCTGACTGCGTATCCCTCATTTATTTCAGCGTAATGTTCTTTGAAAGAGGCGTGAGCCGTGAAACGTTACACCTTCCTTGAGAAAATGTTGTGTAACTCAAGTATTTTTGTTACGTTCCAGAGATTTCTGAATGCTTTATAATAGGACTCGCGATCCGAACGCTGCTTCGCACGGTTTTTATGACTTTACATTGTGGTTTGTATTTTGAGGGAGCTCGTGGCTAAATAACCCCAGCCGCGTAGGTTACATCCCATTACATACCGAGTTTCCTCCGTGCCTCGGAAAGCACGTTAAGCCGTCGATCCCAGCTGTCATTTGTAGATCTTTGACAGTCGTTACAGGTAGTCAGAGGCCCGAAAGTCTGACAACCAGTCTTTTCAAGAGGTATCGTACCCACACACACATCTAAACCGAGTTCAAGAGATGTCAGTGTTATTATTGTTGTGAAATATTTATATTGAAAATCCTTCAACGTGGTTTAGATAATATGCTGATCGAGTTCAGCTTCATTGGTGTAATTCGGCCTTAATTACCTAGTAATGTGTGAAAAGTATACAATCATGAACGTTGTAATAAATAAAGTTGAATAAATAGTATAATAGTATGGATGTTATAATAAATAGGTCGAGTGGTCGAAAGCACGACAGCTGAGCATGAGGTCTTGGGTTCGAATCCCGGTAAGGCAAAGTGTTATTGGGTTTTTCCATCAGGATTTTTTCAGAAGCAGCCACGGAGTCAGGATTTGGGCCCGGTTGGTGGCAAAAGGCTCGCTCCCCATTACTTGAGACTTAAATCATAACTGATTATTTATGGGTATATTATTAGGTTACACCACTGCCTAACCCTTCTAAAATCTGTTGCGTAGTTCGGCACAATTTCGCACTAATACGGACTGACACGAAAATCGACATAGCATTATAATAAGTACAGATAAAAATGATTACATACTAATATTGAAATAATGATTGTTTGTTCCTTTTGGTACTTGATAAACATAGATTATGCCGGTTAGAACCGGTAAATTTATAGAGTACGCCAGTTTTTACCGGTAAAAATAGATTACGCCGGTTGTCACCGGCAATTAGATTATACCGGTTATTTCTGGCATACAGATTATATCGGTTACTACGGGCTATAATCTGTAGAATGATGTTTTTCTGTCTGTAACTATGTGAGGACTTTCATTAGTTGATATCATTTTCAAGCAGAGTTTCAGCTTAGTTGCGTGGTATCTTCTCGTCCAACTTACCGCAGTGTCTCAAGACGAAAGTCTATGACCAGTGTGTTGCCAGTGATTACATACGGGACCGAAACGTGGTCGCTCACAATGGGCCTCGTCAGAAGGCTTAAAGTCACCCAAAGGGCAATGGAGAGTGCTATGCTCGGAGTTTCCTTGCGTGATCAAATCAGAAATGAGGAAATCCGCAAGAGAACCAAGGTTACCGACGTAGCCCGAAGAACAGCCAAACTTAAGTGGCAGTGGGCAGGGCACATTGCTCGCAGAACGGACGGCCGATGGGGCCGGAAAGTTCTGGAGTGGCGACCGCGAACTGGAAGACGTAGCGTTGGAAGGCCTCCCACTAGGTGGACCGATGACCTGGTAAAGGTTGCAGGGATCCGCTGGATGCGAGACGCACGGTACCGGTCAATGTGGCGACACTTGGAGGAGGCTTATGTCCAGCAGTGTACGTCTTTCGGCTGAAATGATGATGATGTTTCAGCTTAGAGACTTATACTTATGTTATTAGATATTTTGCTGACTTTTTGGTCTAGTGGTCGCAAGCGCGACTGCTGAGCATGAGGTCCTGAATTCGATTCCCACGTCTGACAAAGTGTTATTGGGTTTTTCCATCAGTATTTTCTCGGTAGCAGCCACGGAGTCTGGATCTGTGCCCGGTTGATGGCAATAGGCTCGCCCCCTATTACAAGGAAGTTTAACATAGCTGGCGAAATGTGGATGTACTATTAGGTACACCTCTGGGGTGATGTTATGTTCTGTTATTAATAATATAATAATAAATAATCATTTATTTCAGAAAAAACACATTTAAGTTTCACAAAACCAATTTTCAAATAAAAATGAGCATTTCAGACAAAAGTGAATCGTTGGTACCTGTACTAATGATTAATAACATTGTATCACAGACACCAGATATTAACTCCAGAAAATGTGAGTTGGACAAGTTATCCATACCTGCTGAAGTCTTTTTCTTTCGCTAGTAGTATTGTGGCGTCAGTCAGGACATAATCCACATGTTTAAACTTAAACTTTTTATTTATTTATTAAAATAGGTTCACCAACAGCTTCTGTGTAAATCTGTGTATATCTTAAGTATACATAGATTTTACAGTGTTGGACTTAGTCAGACAGTAGACAGTCGCCAATTATTATTTTTTTTTATTTATTTATTTAAAATTATGAAATAACACCTTTACAGCTATAACGCCAATGCGATGTTACCACCACCAAGATACAATAACTTACATAAGCTAACAAAAATACAATTAAAACACAATCAGAATACATATCAAAAAAGAAAAATATTAAAATACCTACAATAAGCACACCTCTAAATATTTCCAATTATATTAGGTACAGTACAATATTAGGCACAGGCTAACCAGCATTCAGAAAAATAAGCGATAAGATAAGAAAAAAACTTATACTGTCACTTACGGGATATCTTCCGTGATTGTTTATTATTTTGAGCTCCCGATATTTCGACGCTGTTGCAAGCGCCATGATCGCGGGTTGACTGGAGAATGCGGGTTGATGGAAAATAAATTGTTAAGAGCAGACAAATCTATCTACCCTATACTCCGTAAGTGACAGTATAAGTTTAGTTGTACACCGTGAAAGCTTAAAACAGTGTTTGAAACACTATTTGTTTATTATAAGCGGTTTATTTAAACTCTTAACGATCATTAATTCCTCAATAAAACACATCGTTACAAAATAATCGTCACAAGCCATCAAGAAAGCAATCTAGATAGCCATCTAACTACATAGGACAGGCTTCTTTCAACCCACACGTCGCAACTACGTATTATATAGCTAGCTCACAAAGGGACGGGGCAGTGGGTCAAGGGCCACTCGTCCAGCCCGACCAATTAAACGAACCTGAGGTTCTCTTCGTCACTTTGTCTTAGGTGAATTTTTGCTGAAGAATATTGTTTTGATGTTTTTTTTTTTTGAGTTAAGTAAAAGTTTTGACAGTTAAATCTATACCAATAATTTAAATGCGAAAATTTGGATAGATGGATGAATGTATGCTACACAATCACGCTAGAACAGCTGAATGCATCTGGATGAAATTGCTCACAGAGATAGTTACAACATTTTTCGGTAACTCATTTTTAATTAAAAGTTTTCGGAAGCATTGTTATTTCCCATAAAATATGCTATTGAAAAGTTTTTATTAATTCGGTTAAACTTGCTTGTAGCCATACGATGCCTTACCAATCCCACCGACAGCATTGGACCCCAAGATAGATTACAGTCGCTAAAATTCGGTGATCATGCGTACATGGATAAAATTATAGACCAATTCAAAAGACCATCTCAAACAATAATCTGCATAGTCCTCATGTGACTTGACTGGAGAACCTTAAAAGAGACAGCGACCTCTGAGTTTGTTTCGACTGTTTCTTCTCAGAGTAGTCAAGTAAACATCGGGCCCATCAAGTTTTAAATGATAACTTGAAGTGAAGTGTTTTTTAAAACCAACTTACAGAAATAAATATGATTTATAAACATTTACTAGATAAATCAATAAATTTATTGATGTCAATGCTTATAATAATTCCATCCATGTCAAGAGACAAGATCGAAGGGTGCAATGCAGTAGCGTATCCTGCGGTGCTTTCCTATCTAAATTTGTGAGATAAACGATGGAAAGATGTTTGTAATCAAATCATAAACTGTAGATAATGTTAAGACACACCGCTTATAAATAAACATTATTGTTATATTGTGTAAGTAGTGTAAGTGATAAATGTTAGGGTTGTGCCACATGACACAGCGCTAAAAAGTTATTGATGATAGCGCTTTGTGGGTATAGTCTTAGCATGTACGAGGAAGATTTTGTTTTAGCATATTTGAACATACTCATGGGGTCGGCTCCACTCTGGAGCAAGTGAATGGATCTATCAGAACTTTACTAGTGTTGTGACCGTCGGACTGCCAAGCTTTTGTTCTCGAGTTCGAACCACAGACACGCACATTTGAATTTTCGGATTCATGAGCGTATTGTACAATTACCACTTGCTTCGGTGAAGGAAAACTTCGCGAGGAAACTAAACCAGCATGCCTGAGAGATGTTACTCGACGGCATGTAAAGCCAAGTCAGAGGCCCATGGGCCGCATAAAAACTCTGACACCAGGTTAGGCACTAACCACACGAAAAAAAAAGACCTTTTCTGACTAAAGTCAGGTGTTCTTCAACTGCCTTTGGCCAGAGGCGCAATTCCTTGCGGTTCCCGGCCAGGTATTGGCGCTAATCACTTCCATGCGAAGCCTCTCCGGCCATATTCTCCAAAAGCCATTAATTCCGAATTCGATTCAACCGTACCAACAGTAATTTGCAGTATTACGCTGTCAAGCATAAGAATTTTTAAAACGTATGGAACAATGCGTTATGAGATCCTTCAGACTGAGAGTATCAGTATGTGTGAGTGGTGATTGATGATCATGCTATCCATCTGTTCACAATTAGATAGTGTCTGTGCATCATCATCATCTGCCTTTTCCCAACTATGTCTGGGTTGGCTTCAAGTCTAACCGGTTGCAACTGTATACCAGTTTTTTCCACTGCTGCGACTGCCTATCTGACCTACACACACAACCCACTTACTGGATAACACAATACACCTAGGTAAGATTGGTTGTCAGACCTTCGGGCTTAAGTAGTGCCTGCATGGTCTAATATTGACTCCAAGACAACCAGGTAGTGATATTCGTAAAATGGTAATGCTTTTTAGGCCATTTTATCTAGCATCCCTGATAACATTATATCTACCTAATTATCATCTGATAACATAACTTTCATAATACTTATTTATTTAACGTTAATAGCGTGTCATAGATCTGACTGAAAACACTACAGTTGTTCTGTAGCTTTGTACTTTACAAATATTTTTTGTTTTAAATTAAATTAAATCGTTAAGTGAGTTTTAACCAATCACTCGTGCAAATTCAGTACTTCAATAATCTTAAATAATTTATAAAAGTATATTTTACAAAATAGCAAATAATATAGGACTCAAATACGCTTTTTATATTAAAATTTAATTATAGTCGTTTTATATTTAAATCTAAATAATTTGGCTTAAAAGTTCATCGATGTGAAATATCCCAATTGGTAGGAAGTAGGTAATGCGTGATAATCCCATTTATCAAGCATTTATTGACTTTAAATTACGCAGCGGATCATCTCAAACAAAAACTATCTAAGAGGAATGTGTAAGGATGGCTAACGTATTTTTAAAACAGGTAAGTTTATTTTATGTAATTCAATATTAGGAAGTTAGAGAGCCTAGTCACGTCACGTGGGTTCGCCCGTGACTGGAGGTCTTACACTCAAGGCACCCACAGGATAGTCTGGTTAAGCAGACGACAGCTTCATAGGTTGACCTGTGAAATGCAATTATAAAAAAGAAAACTAGCAACGTGGAACCATTTCGTATTTTAACTTTTCGGTAGCTTATGTCATATAACATTATTATTTATACAATTATTTGCTTTTATCAACAAATTAACATTTATTCGTGTTCTAAATGAAAAAATATTAGAATTTTATTTTTGTTATTAGGCTGTTGTGCGGCTTCATACATTTGTTTCTTTCATACTTCATACATTAATTAACGACGAAAATACTTTTCGTTCCATTTCACCTTAGGCTTGGGTGTGAATTTCGCATTGGCTGCAATGACAAAGTTGTCCACTTGTATCAAAATGTACTATTTTGACTTTTTGACCCATCAAAGTTAGCTGATACAATGTCACTTTATCTAGGCCGGTAAGCCCTTAATATCCCAGTTGCGCAACACAATATTTTAATTCAAAATCTGAAGTATTTTTCAGGGAATTCTTAATTGGAAGGTGTATTGTTCCTTATGCTCCATTCAACTTGAGTTAGAAACGCAATTATCCCACATATAAACACTTTCTTCCTGACCGTTGCATAACGTCTCATCATCATTATCAGCCTAGTCTCACCCTCACCCAAATATGTATGTAAAAGTCTGCTTCCAGTCTAACATGATACAGCTTTACCAGATAACCAGAATTTTACGTTGAGCGACTGCCTATCCAGCCCTCATAGGTTAGTGGGGTACAGCAGTACCCCTTGGTACACTGATTGTCAGACTTTCGGGGTTCTGAACCCGTACCGTACCCGTACGGGTAACGTATATCATCCATTTATATAAAAAAAACACTCTTGTGACCTGGGGGTTACTATGACGTATTAAAGCAGGAGTAATTCCAGAGTGGGAAAGAGACAGAGATATACAGGTCGTCCAGCGCCATCTCTTTCCCACACTGGTATTAGTCCTGCTTTAAGACATCATGGTAGGCCACCTGCTTTGTTCATTTAACCGAAAATAAGTTTCAGGTAGTTCCAAGTAGATACTTTTAGATTGATCTCTATCACGATGAGCTCACCACGCCACATATTATAATTCTTGCATTATCTGTCCTTGACAGCCTTCCAAACGTCCGAATAACTGGTCCTTATCTTTGCCTTTTTATGTACCTATTTTCAGGCATGGATCGTGTCAGGAGTCCTCCTGACGATGCTGGCGGTGGGGATGTTCCTCGGGTTCACCACGTGTCTGCTGCCAGCACTCAAGGATCCAGACTCTCCCATCCAAGCTTCCTTAGAGCAGTCTTCTTGGATAGGTAACGAATTTCCATTTTTGATTTAGTGCTGTATTATACCTACACGGTGAAATGGACGTCGATGACAAATTATTCCCTTGAATTTGGTACATGATCTTAAACTCACCAGCGTTAAAAAAACTTTCGTCGGTTATTAAAACAAAATCTGATGTACCTTTTCAACTGGTGGGTCTAAAACTATGTTCCGAATTCATGCTAGCAATTTGCGTACTGATGTACCTTTACCCTATATAAATACTGATTCCCCTATACAAATGGTTATCTTTTTCCAGCTGCATCCTTCAGTCTAGCCTGGATCCCCGGGTTCCTATCATCCTCCTACTACATGGACCGTTTCGGACGAAAAATAGCCTTCATTCTTGACATCATCCCTGGAGCTCTAGGCCTGGTCCTGATGTACTTCTCCACAAACGTCGCATGCTTAATAGCAGCAAGGGTCTTAGAAGGTATCACAGCAGGATCTACTTCAATATTAGGAGCCATAGTTATAGGAGAATACTCGAGTCCTGTCCATCGTGGGATGTTCTTGAATCTGAAGACTGCAGCCCTTTATTTGGGCAGTACCATCGTTCATCTTTTGGGTCACTACTACCACTGGAGGACGGTTGCCCTACTTACTTTGATACCATACGTGCTGATGTTTGGGACGATTTTTACGTGGCCTGAAAGTCCTTCCTGGCTAGCATCTGAAAAAAGATTTGAGAAAAGCAGAGAAGTCTTCTACAGACTTCGAGGAAAGACCGAAAAATCCACGAGGGAGCTGAAAGAAATGATCAAGGCTCAGCAGGACCGTATAAAAACTGAAGATATGTCCGTTCTCGAGAGTTTGCAGAATTTCTTTAGTAAATTCAGCAAAAGAGACTTTGTGTTGCCAGTCATAAACTACTTTTTTGCCGCGGTTCTCTTAGAAACTACTGGCAGACACATTTTCCCTGCCTATGCTGTCCAGATAATATCTGAAGTTTCTGGTACCACTGGCTCGTTTTACTACACTTTAGCTTTAGATCTCTTAGTAGCAATAAGTGCTACTTTTTCTTCATTCCTCATAAGAATTATGAAGAGAAGAACTTTGTTATTTTCTACAGGATTCGTAGGAGTTCTGGTCCTTTTGAGCGCTTGCTTATATCTCTTCTTGGCAGCTAGGAATATTATTTCAAATATCCCATGGATTCCCATGGCATTGTTTTGTATATATTTTGCGATAGTTAATTTTGCTTGTGCCCCAATTCCTTTGGCTTTAGTCGGGGAAATATTCCCTCTACAACACAGAGCAGCTGGTACTACTATAGCAGGAATATTGATAGCATTGACAAGCATAGTCACATTAAAAACTACACCAGTTATGTTAGCAACTTTCAAAGTTTATGGAACGTTTACAATATTAGGTGTGATTATGATCGTTTCGTTGATATTTTTGTACTTCATGTTACCAGAAACGAAGGACAGGACTTTGCAAGAAATTGAATACTTCTTTAATCATGGGAAGTTTAGAGATGAGGAGAAAAGTGATAAAAATGATAGTCAAGAGCTTAAACAGATGATTGTTAAAAGAGTATAAATTTGTTCGTAGATATTTGGTTGATCCATTAATTATAAGGTATACTTACTTAACAGCAGTTTTATTTTAATAAAATCATTTATGTATCTGACTCTTTTATTTAAACTGGTCTTTTAACGTCGTTTTGATCTACCAACCCGCACTGGGCCCGCGTGGTGGATTATAGCCCATTCCCTCTCATAGAGAGGAGGACTGCGTCCCAGCAGTGGGAACATTAATAGGCTGATTATGCTATGCTATGCTATGGTCTTTTAACAGAGAAAATTCACAAAAAAAATCAAGTAGCGGTTACAAGTAGACTACCATCACATTGAGCTATCTCTGGCATACTACAGTTCACCTTCCCCGACATGGCTATAGATATGCTTTGGCAAAGCTTGGTAGCTTTTCATTGTAGCTTGTAGGTGGTCTCCAGGTCTACAGATATAATTCATAATGTCATCAATTTTGTCCTGCAGTGGCGAAGGTTCCATAGGACTCGATTCCTACCAGTTTCCTTTTGAAAAATGACACAGTCAGTATTCTATAGACAAATAATATAATCACATTAAAAATATGTACTCCGGCTTACCTCTTACAAAAATTGAACCTTCGCTACTGGTGTCCTGATATGTCCGCTTTGTGCTCAAAGTTTTTTGGCCAAAGTTATGATCATGTGACTAGCATGTCACATAAAAGAGCAGCACACCAAGGCTCTCGACAACCACCCCAGAAAAACATCGAATGCAGTCGCTGTGCCCGAAATCGGCAGGATGGCATCATGACCCCCATGCCGCGTATGCTTACGATGTTCAACGCTCTCCTGGAGTTAAACCCTGGATTGGACTTGTTTGCTGATGAAAGGAAGACGATAATGTTAAAAGTTTGTGGTTCTATTTGAAGACCGAGGAAAAGGATTATTTAATTTATTATTAATGGCGTATGTTGTACTACTGCTGGACATAGGCCTCCCTCAAGTGTCGCCACATTGACCGGTCCCGAGCGTTTCGCATCCAGCGGATCCCTGCAACCTTTACCAGGTCATCGGTCCACCTAGTGGGAGGCCTTCCAACGCAACGTCTTCCAGTTCGCGGTCGCCACTATAGAACTTTTCGACCCCATCGGCCATCCGTTGTACTAAATGTAAAAAATAAATTATCATCATCAATAAGCGACTCCAACATTACAATTTTATGTGTAATCTTTCTCCATAATATCAGATTCATGAGCCACCAGCATTAGCGTATCAACAAATTTTAAACACAGAGTCATCTACCAAAAATATTTACATTTACTTTGAATCAGGAAATACGCCACCTAAGACACTAGACATAATTATCTCAATAAAAAACAACAAAATAAATTATAAATCTTATTTATTTGTCAAAATTCATACTAATAACTAATACACAATGACATCACGACCCATCCATGTTGGGTACCTACAGAGTAAGTAGTGTACAACACTGAGCGAATACCAACAATTAAAATTATTAATAATTACTAATAAAATCGCCTAGGAACAAAATAATCGCCTACTGAAATGTCATTTGATTTTATTTACAAAAAAAAAGTATCACAAGCAGTTTGTATGTTGGAATAAGAGGTAATAACGTTAATTTAGGTGTCTCATTACTTTTTTTCTTACGAGTTTTTTCATTAAAGATTTTTAATTAAAACTACATCAATATCACAATAGATGAAATTATGTAAGTGTCCAAGTTTCAATTAAGGTGTTTTCACAAATTATTATGATTTAGAATTACCTATTTAAAATTTGAAAATTGATGAATATCTCTGCAACAACAAAACTGCCGACTTAATAACATATAGAACTATATTTTAAGCAATCATACATTGAGATTACATAAATAAATAAGTCTACAAAATAAGCTAACAAATCACAAATACATTTTAAAAATAATTAAATCATGTAAAAAATAGTGACCATCTTTTACATAAACATGACATAGTAATCTAGAATGTATTCTTTATGTCATGATTGATAATAAAATTAATCTAAAATGAATGAAGTTTGACTTAATTTAAGGTGACCAGCACCCATGAAGCTCATTTTCCATTAAATTAATGTAAGTTAATAACATAATAAACTGATTAAACACTGCATTAACTATTGTTTGGTTGTAAATATCTAGAAAGACTGGATATAGTTTCTTCACAAAATAAATCTTGATTTTGACTATTGAAGAAACATTATTCAATAAAACTACCAAGGCTGAAAAATTGTATCTAAAATGTAATTATAAACTATCAAAATAAAACTGAAGATTGATAAATTATAATAAAACATTCATTTCTAAAAAATATTGACGAACAAAAATCTTACATACGAAAAAAAAAACATCACATTGTCTCTACTTGAAGCAAAAGTATTTTTAACGTTCTGAAATCGTATTCCCGCCAAAATATAAATGCATAAAAACATGTACACCAACGATTAAACTGTA
Source organism: Noctua janthina (assembly GCA_963576755.1). NCBI lineage: Eukaryota > Metazoa > Arthropoda > Insecta > Lepidoptera > Noctuidae > Noctua > Noctua janthina. Next base: position 10,502,399 of record OY755075.1, on the reverse strand, counting down.
CATTTGAGAGGGAAATAAAAATTGTCTACTTACAAACTAAGGCTAGACTAATATAACTAATAATACTCATTTAATACCTATAGTTATAAAATAAAATATTGACTATCGACTTTGTTCAAGGTTAAAACAATAGGTAGATAATTATTATCCCGAGTCTTTTGGTAAATAAAAAGGATTTTCTACCATTGTTGTCATTTTAAGGCGTTAGTTCAACAACAGTACGCCAGATGGCGTTAGTACCAGATTTGTAGTATTCACAGTTATAACAGAAACTTGTCCTCAGGTGCTCCAAAAACACCAGTATTGGGGATAAGTCTGTTTGACAGACTGTTTAATTTTCACAAAATTAATGACTTTACGCCATGTCTCAGCGTAATATTTAGCCAAGGAGACCGGGATATTTATTAATACAAAATAATAAAATACAGCAAAAATGCGATTTCAGAACGTTGTTATAAAGACAAAAGTATACTTATATTGCTTTATAGGAGAAAAATTGAGCTTCTAAAGTTAGAATACACAATACGATTTTTTTTGTAAGACGCGCATAGATAACTGTAATATTTTTCAAAACTCATTCATTCATTGATGTGATATTTGTGCGATTAACTTCAATGCACAGGGTGCTTATATTTTAAGGAAAGAACGTCATAACAAAATTGCATTCTTTATCAACATTTTCACGTCACTATAGTTTTAAAACTAAGGCTAATACAAGCGACAATATTTGTAAGCTATTTATTTACAAGAAGCTCCTAGCTGGATTGTACGAGAGTATAGCGTGACGACTGCGTGGCATTTACGTGACTCAAGCGTTCAAATTGTGACGGTTATTTTCAAGTGTTTATAATTGTTTTCTAGTGTTAGCAGAAGTTGTTTTTTACCGCTCTTGTCACGCAACCTCCACGCTGAAAAACCGCACCATAACCAAATATTCACAGCACTGTAGAACTGGTATCATACAAACGCCTTTTATTTAGTTTTTTGTCGAATTATTCATTTTATTCAACAGTATGAGGTAAATCCGACATTTTTGTATATACAAAGTAGATAATCTAGTGGCCCAAAGAATTTGAATTTGGCTAGTCACGAGAATACTTGGTATTATTTCGTGTGAGTAAAAAAATTCAAATTCGTTTTCTGGAAACAGGTTGAGCAGATGAGCTTACTCAATCCAAAGACAATGTTAGGGATATTTGAACTCAAACAACTCATGCAAGTTTTTTTAGAAAGTGGAAGCGCAAGGATAGCTCGCGAAATTCAATTTTACTTACGTTTTTTGCAATTTGCCGGTCAGTGTCAGGCTGCATGTTGAAAAATGATGATTTTAACGAATATAGCTCTGTAAAGCCATATTTTTCACGGCCGCGAATCATTTTTAAATCAACATACAACCTGACACAAAAAAGTAAGAAAATTTGAATTTCGCGGGCTACCCTGGCATTTTCCTCATAATATTTCATTCGCCCTTTTTACAGGGTTCATGTCTTTCTCAATAGATGGCGTTCTTTGAAATATTTTGAATTGTCAAAAGAACTTACTTTATTGGTTTTAAACCAAAAAGTTTTTCACATCAATCGATATGAAAATATGTTTCTATTCTTGAAATATTAAATCAGTTGACATTTTATTAGAAACAGTTGAAGTGTTGCCACTTTTATCGTCGTTCTAATTAGGTACTATTAATAAACAAGTTTTCTTACAGAAATAGCTTGTTATTTCACTATTAATTTTATTCGAAGACTTGTGTGACTAATTGATTTTTCAGTTTTCCATTTACAATAACAAAAAATCTTGTGTGCAGGATTTTATAAAAATAGTGCGTAAGTAATACAATTGTTATTTATAGATTTTGTATGACAAATGGCTTCTTACAATTGTAGGAAAGCCATTAGTCATACTTTTAAAGCGAACTGTAAAATCGCATGCTATGTTTAGAAATAGTAATTCTTACATAGAATCGCTACGATATACAATAATGATAATATACACATTGAGCTACTAATTACATAACGTACAGACAAAATATCTTGATAAAGGTTTGCTGTAAAATGGCAATGGCTTTTCCTCTGATATAAAAATATTCTTCTGTCTATCACACACTGGACACTATTAAACTTTTTTTTTAATCATGCAAGTAGCCATAGAATAAAAAAAAAAAACTAGGAAACTTCAGTGACAATTCGAGTTTTTTTTTTTATAATCTTTGGTTCAGTATGTGTGGTGTGAGGTTTAAGCAGAAAACGAAACTTTAGGTAATTGAATCAGTGTTTAGGAAACTCCAACAAAGTTATTATAGTATGACCATTTTAAGTGTTCGGTCAAGGTGGCGCTGCTTGCCAAAATATGTCAAACTTGGTACTTACATTTATTTTAGTTCTGTGTTTTTCCGTCTCCACAGATAAGTCGGTTGAAGTGTAAAGCCACTCACAGTCATTTTACCAGTGACTTTGCATCATTGTCAAAATCACAGAGATAAGTATTTCACAGTGGTATGTTTTCGATGTTTTAAAATTGCAGTTGAATTACTGCCAGAGACCTCTGTCAATATCACAGTAATCTTGTTACAATATTGTTGCTACTGTGTTACTGTTGCCAGAGGTAAAATAAATGTGAATGGACTTTATCTCTAGGCTGTGGTTTTAAGTAATTAAAACCTAGATAATTATTCCTTTTAAGAGGAGCTCGTGGCTAAATAATAACAGCCGCTCGGGTCGATCTTTAGGTTAAGCCGTGCTTGCCTAGGTTGGTCTGTGGATGGGTGACCGCCCATTATTACGAGTTTCCTCCGTGCCTCGGAAAGCACGTTAAGCCGTTGGTCCCGGCTGTCATTTGTAGATCTTTGACAGTCGTTAGGTAGTCAGTGGCCCAAAAAGTCTGACAACCAGTCTTACCAAGGGGTATTGTATTACCCAGTACTAACTGGGTTGTGGAGGTCAGACAAGCAGTCGCTCCATGTAAAATACTGGTATTCAGCTGCATCCGGTTAGACTGGAAGCCGACCCCAATATAGTCGGGAAAAGGCTAGGCAGATGATGACGATGAATTATTCCTTTTAAAAAATTGAGTCAGTTTTCAGTAACCTCCAGTGAAGTCAGTCAATTGAATTGATAATGTGGTTGCCCAGTGTGACTTTTAAAACGACATACCTATTACAGCAAAATACCCTTATAACCAAGTACACACAAATATTCCGGTTAACCAATAACTTCGACCGAAGCCGGGTAACCGCTCACTCACGAACGTAGTAGTGGGTAGAGGTAGGTGTTCATCGTTGTCGGGGGTTCGATGCTCCGTTGAGGCTCCTGAGCTCGGTGTAAGGTTTTCGGGAGAGAAGCTTGTAGTCTTCACCGCCGCTGACTCTGATGTAATCCCTGCGTTTTCTGTATACCAGGAGGCTGAAAAGAGAGGGATGGCTTTGAGTAAAGAAATAAGTGAAAAATAAAGTTTTAGAAATTAATTGGACCATTTTTCTTTTTAAGGTGGAAGTGTCAGGGTAGCCTACGAAATTTAAATTTTCTTACGTTTTTTGCAATTTACAGGTCAGTGTCAGGTTGTATGTTGATTAAGATATGATTCAATTCTTTTTGAATCATATTAATAACTTAATGACTTTTTCATGAAAAAGTCATTAAATGGGATTAAATGAACTTAGAGGGTTGTATTGATGATTATAATGATTATGATTCTGTAACTACATACGTGTTACGGTCGCGAAACATATTTAGTTTCACATAAAGCCTGAAAATGACTCGCAAATTGCAAAAAAATTAAGAATATTTGAATTTCGTGCGCTATCCTGGCGTCTCCACCTTAATAGGACCATTTTTTGTGATCCTGAGGATTAATGTAACCTTCTTTCTCTGTTTTATTTTTGGTTAAGAGAAGTCTTTACTATTGAGGTTAATTTCAAAGAGATATGAGGAGAGGTGTGTTTTTGTCTCTGGGGTCAAGAAAAAGCAGTATGACAAGAAAAAGTTGACCTGGAGCAGTCTGCATCAAAAAGTACAAATATATATGAATTTGCTTTTGATGCTGATTATTTCCTACATTTTACGTAAGATAAAACAGTCATAAATCACGAGGCCCGCATATTTAGCAACCGTGCAGAAAAACAATGCTATCACAAACATAGTAGCACTACATACCTGACTAAGTACATTACATAGTCATGTATGCTTAGGCCAAGAGTAGATCGCTTTGATGTTTATTCGCTACAAAGTAAGATTCTCATACGAATGTGAACATTAAATTATTTAAGTCACGTTAAGAGCGTTTACCAAACTTTTAAGTCCTTTTTTTTAAATGACTGAACCAATTTTAAGAACATTTTCGAAAAATAGTGTTACAGCTAAATTAAAGCAATTTTAAATTTTCCATAGGAAAGGAAATTGCCAATTTTGTTTTTTCAAAAACCCTGTTCTCTGATAACTTTTTTTGTATCCTGCTTATGCGTATGAAGTTTCATTAAAATCGGTTCAGTCATTTCGACAAAAAAGGACTTGAAAGTTTGTATGATATGCCGAAAGTCGTAATCGCTCTTCAGGTTCTTTTTTACACTTAAACACACTTGACCACACCTCACCTCACTTGTTCTTTCGCTTAATCACATTTGCTTATACAATACAATACTTGTATAAGAATAAAGAATGGAAGAAGACATGCTGCGCCAACCCCAAATAAATTGGGATAATAAGGGCAAGAGAATGGTGATGACTTCTATGAGAATAAGGTTCACAATCGTATGAAAGTTCAGGCAAAGTTGTGCTGTTTGTGAATTTTGAACTAAACATTAGACAAAGTACAAACATAGGTAGTACCCGTATCTTTAGTCTTATCTTAGGTTAATATGTACAAATGAATTATACAGGTAGTTATGTATGTAATAGAAGGCCATTACTTAATATTGTCATTGAGTACATTAGGTAGTATTCTTTTCTTGCGTCTTCATTATTTCCTGGCTCCTTATTTTCCAGCAAGCGAAGTCTTCGTGTAGTTACATACAAACTAGCAATCAACATCATAACTAATAAAATCTACACAAACAGCAACAGATCGTGTCTACGACACATCTGAGTTTGTAAACATATTACTGTCATAAATTTAATTGCACCAATTTATAAGACACTTTTTTCTTTTTCTTTTTTCTGATGGGAAATCATCAAATGACCCCCCCGCTCTGGGCGAAGCGGAAGGGAGTGTCAGTTGTACTGACTAAAACCCATCCATGTTCCTTCTTTGCCCTTTGTGTTCCAGGGCCACGGTATCTCTTTCGAACAGTACCGCAGCCCTGGAACAGTCCCGCAGCCCTGGATTTATAAGACACTTCAGGTGCAATAACTGAGCCAGCCGATGGCACTGGCGGCAAGTACTACACGATAGTGTAATAGTGGCTAGTGCTGACGGCGAGTTTAATATAGGTACAGTTTAAAAGGTAACAATCAGCAGCATAAACAACAACACAATAAAATCTACACAAACGTTAAGAGATCGTGGCGTACACGGTCTTGAAAACATTAGATCAGGTACACATCGCATTTACGACGCATCTGACTTTGTAAACACATTACTATCATCCGTTTATATTGCACCTCTAGAGTAGACAATGTACTTGGTTTTATGACCAAGCCAGCAGGTAGCACTAGCTGCAAGTAGGTATGTAGTGGCGAGTACCAGAAGCAGAGAAAAAGAGTAGGTAAACCTACTAGGGGGAAGTACAGGTGACGATTACTATTACTAATGGTGAGAACCTAACCATCTAGTGGCGAGCACTAGAAGCTAGTGTTTGCGTCGAGTACTTGTGGTAAATAACTAGTGGCGGGTATCTAACCATTTAGTGGCGAGGACAAGAAGCTAGTGCTTGCGTCGAGTACTTTGGTGCTCTACTAGTACTAGCTTTGAGTTTAATATAGGTAGGTAGGTGCCTAGTATCAGATCGTGTCGCACACGTCATTAAAAGCATTAGATAAAGTACACATCTCTTTTACGATGCATCTGACTTTGTAAACACATTTACTATCATCTGTTTATATTGCACTTATTTAATTTATGACACACATCAGATGCAAAGACCGGTACCTACTATACTTGGCTTTGTGACTAGTCGCTAGTGGTTATTTACTGGCGGCAAATTCCTACTAGTGGCAGGTACTAGAGGCGAGTATTAGTGGTGACTACCTACTAACCGCAAAGAACTAATGGCTAGTGAGAGCCTAGTGCTGGCAGCGAGTACCTATTGTCGGCTAGTACACACGGCGGCACATCAGGCAGTATATTTCTAGTATAATATGGCTTCACTTTGTATAAATTTCCTGTACTACGAGAGATCCGCATAAATTGGTTTTGTTTAGCTTGATTGGCTGTCGTGCGTACAAGCGGCGACTTCTATAATAGTGGAGGAGATCTACTAGCATCTGCCGAGTTTTATTTATTTATTTATTAATTAACTCACCATCACTATCCTTACAGGTATTTCCTAATTCAATAGTGTGGCCATAATTACAGTGAGTACAGTGTGCAGTGTGCGTGTGTAGTTACAGTGTGTTTCAGTTTTATGATGGCCTTATCACTGAAGTGTAAATGCAGCCGTAACAAACGTGACGTAGGCGAAATTGCTTCCCATTTTATCTAAATTGGTGCATTCAATTGCATTGATTCAAGCTGACGGTCAATTTGGGTTTGAAAATTACCGTACCTTTTTACCTACTACTAATCCACGTTTAGAAATAGAGAAAGTGGATTATCTATAGATACCTACTAATATTACAGAGGTAATTATGTATGTAGGGGGTAATCTCCAGAACTATGATCCAATTATAAGCAAATAGATAGAAAGCTACATTATTCGTGGGTTATAAATTATATTTACATCATGCATATTAGTAGAGCTATCACAATTTTTTATTTCGGGGTTTGACCTTGTACTCTTTTTGGTTAATAATAATTTGGAGCTGGCAGACACAACGATAAAATAACTGAGATGGTAAAGGTTCGGCGATCGGGATGAGACTGGTGGACCGCAGGAGCGGGAGGCATTGCTGCCTTTAAAATGATGACAAGACAATTTAGAGGAAATCTTAGTAATCGATTATTATTGATCATTAAGGGTTTTCCCTAGCATTGGGAAACCGTAACAGGACGAAGGCGCGGGCGAAGTGCTAGTTCATTATAAAACAAGACTGCAAGAACATCAGGTTTAGAAAAAATAAAACAAAACAAAGGCAGACCTGCAAAAGAGGTCATAATAAAAAAAAAAACATTCTCAGACGGTGGTAATTACAAGGCGAACAAAATGTTTCGTAACAATGTTTTAAAAGTTTATTTTAGTAAACAATGTAATAAGGTGGAAATAAAATTACAATATCCAATGATGCTACGTGCTTGACCAATATACAGGTTGATTCTGAAAGGCTCTTTAAGAAATAATTTAAGACCAAAAGATTTTGCACTAGTAGTGGAAGGTATATTAACGTATGCAAACATAAATGTCATCAAGCGTGTTTTCCTAGAATGGTTAGGCAGAGATAGTATTATAATACATATTTCACCATTTATGTAAACGGCGGCGAACCTAATGCCATCAACCGTGCATCATTTCGGGTTACTGAAAAATTCCTGATGGAAGCAGACAATAATACGTTGCCCAACACGAGAATCAAAGTCGAACCTTATGTCGAGAGCTTTTTATGCCGCCCATGGGCTTTTGACTTGGATTTACATGCCGTCGAAAAATAACTCTCAGGCATGCTGGTTTCCTCACAATGTTTTCCGTCACCGAAAGTTAGAATAAAACATGAATCCGAAAAATCAGAGGTGCGTGTCACACCACTAGGCTATCACTGTTCTCAAAAATCATTACTTTTGACGGCTCGGTTGGCGCAGTGGCTAAGCGATTGACTGCTGCGTTTCGTGTCGCGGGTTCGATTCCCGCACGGAACAAATATTTGTATGGCCTACAAGTAGTTGTTCTGGGTCTGGCTGTTTGTGTATGTGAGTTTAAATGTTTGTAAACGCACACACGATACAGGAGAAATTCCTAATGTGGGGCAAAGTTTAAAAAAAAAAAAAAAAAAACTAGAAGACACAAAGTGGCTCAACCAAAATAAGACCCCCACAGTAAACACGGGTTGGCGAAATAGCGACCTTGGCCGTGAACTACGGAAACTGGTTAGTGCTTGACAATAAACCTATTATATGCAGGAACTACTAAAGGACCACAATAAATTGAAACGTCCTTGGCATTACACTTCTATGCAACGTAGCAAGTGCATGCAATGGATGGATTCGATTAATTTTGACTCTAAAGGCTAACTTTACCTATTCTTAACAAAACCCTTTTACTTCTAAGTTTTTTACATAAGTATAAATCTCTAAACACATCACATAACATCACGTCTGTAGTCCCCGAAGGGTTAGGCACAGGTATACCTAATAGTACACCTACATGTTATGTTTAAGTCCCATGCAAAAGGGGGCGAGCCTATTACCATCAACCGGGCACAGATCTGGTTCCCTGGCTGCTACTGAGAAATTGTTGATGGTAAAACTCAATAACACTTTGTCCGACCTGGTAATCGAACACAGGACCACAAGCAGCTCCCGCTTGCGAGTACTAGACCAACGAGACAAAAAGCAAAAACTCTAAACATAAGAATTAACTCCTCAGATCATCATCACGCTTCTATTCCCTGGAGGATTAGGCAGAACCTCTGTCTACAGTCCACTCACATTTTACCAATTACGTTTAATTTCAATGTTAAACTGGGTACAAATGTAGACCAAACTTTAATCCTCACGAAAGACTTAAAACCAGGGGTCGAAATTATAACGATATTTTTATTTTTTATTTTTTATTTGATAATTATCACTATGAACTATTATTTGTATATTAAAATGCTTTAAACTTTTTAATATACAAATAATAGTTTTTTTTTTCATCACTAAAAAAAACAACACACTGTACAACCAAAGCGACTGGTAAAGAATTAATTGCATCAAAATGTGCGCACGCAATGAGATCTAGCGAGTGCATTCTACGCGGGCTCAGTAGTCGCGTGACTAGCAGGGTGTCAACACGTCTGACGTTAAATTTTATTTAAACTTTTCCGCGGCATGAAGTTACGTCGTAAATGATGACTGGAGCTGTAGGTACAGGCTGTACCTGAAGGAAAATTTGTACAATGGCGGGGACATGATCGCGTTTTTGAAATTATGGAGGACAACGGATAATTCAAAAATATAGCAGTGATTTTTTGGATAGTCCAATATCTGATAAAATAAAAATAGTGAAAAAAGAAATTGACGACTCAGGTGAGATTAATATTTTTTTTGTGATTTTCTCTCTTTTTTATTGTGTTTTCCTCGATGTTTGTGTTTTATACGATGGACTTTCCCTGACTAATGCAAAGAAAGTGCAATTTACCTGATGCAATAAAAGCTATGGGTTGCATACTTAGATGATGGTCAAGTGAACTTTGTTTTTAGTTGAAGTAGTCGAATTTTTATTTTTGTAAATCTATATCGTGTTTCTTTTTTAACATAAGCTGATCCAGAAAAAAAAATATTTTACGGACTTTATAAAGTGGCAATCGGTTTATTTCTGTAATGATTTTCAACAGGACGGAGATAAGTTTTTCGATAGCTTTTTGTCAATCCAATACAATCTTTTTTTCATTACCGTTATGATTGATAGGATGTCATTTTGTTTTGGCCAGTTGGCGTAATATTTATGGAGTTAACAGAACATAATATTACGTCTGTTAACCCAGAAGGGCTAGGCAATGTACCTAATAGTACACCCACATTTCGCCAGTTATGTTTTAAGTCCCATGTAATAGGTGGCGAGCCTATTGCCATCGTCCGGGCACTCGAGAATCCGAGGCTGCTAATGAGAAATTCCTGATGGAAAACCCCAAATAGTGACTTATAGAGGTGAATAAGACAATTCATCATCATCTGCCTAGCCTTTTCCCAACTATATTGGGGTCGGCTTCCAGTCTAACCGGATGCAGCTGAATACCAGTATTTTACATGGAGCGACTGCCTATCTGACCGCCACAACCCAGTTAGTACTGGGTAATACGATACCCCTTCGTAAGACTGGTTGTCAGACTTTTTGGGCCTTTGACTGCCAAAGATCTACAAATGACAACCGGGACCAACGGCTTAACGTGCTTTCCGAGGCACGGACGAAACTCGGTATGTAATGGGCGGTCACCCATCCACAGACCAACCTAGGCAAGCACGGCTTAACCTAAAGATCGACCCGAGCGGCTGTTATTATTTAGCCACGAGCTCCGAATAAGACAATTATAATACAAAAATAAGTTCTAACAGTGTCAGTACAATCACATCTACATTGAATGTTACAAAGAGGCAAGGTTTGGATGTAGGCGTTAATCTTCGGACCTACTGATCTAATTCCGAGAATTCTTACACTAATTGGGAAGGTACATTATCTCAGAGTGTCAAAGGCTGTTTAAATGTTACTGTAGGGTAATTTCTGACCATAAAGCTCTTGGTCCCGACTGTCATTTGTAGATCTTTGATTGTCGTTACAGCTAGTCAGTGGCCCGAAAGTCTGACAACCAGTGTTACCAAAGGGTATCGTATTACCCAGTACTAACTGGGTTATGGAGGTCAGATAGGCAGCCGCTCCATGTAACATACTGGTATTCGGCTGCATGCGGTTAGACTGGAAGCCGATCCTAACATAGTTAGAAAAAGGCTAGGTAGATGATGATGAAAGTGAGCGAAGCCTCGGGCAATAGCTAGTTAAATATAATCACGCGCAGGTTAAAATCCTAGCAATAAAATGACTGTAAACAGAGCATTATAATTATCTCAGACGCGGTAATTAAAAGCTATAACTGCACATCTGCAGTACACAATCACCTCTGGTATTTATTCGTAAACACTATTAAAGATAATTTGCATGCTTGTTTATATCTTTAAGCTTAATTGACGTTGTGGGGTGAGTAGAAGTCAAACAGTCTTGACTTTTTCGAGTTTCGCAAAGTTAGAAACATTGCGAAACTTGTTACAAGTTAGTTATCATATTGTAAGTGCTTTTACTAGGAATGCAATTATTGTATTCAATTTAAGATTGCAACAGGTGGAGATCGAACACACGGCCTTTGTTTTGCCAGTCGGGGCGTCACCTATTGCGGTTTCAATTGCAGTAGAACTCCTCTGAAAGATTTCGTCCGTGGTAACACTGCGACCATAACCAATTTGTGCTGCTAATCAATATTGCTGTTACGGAGTATGCACAGCACATCAAGCTACCCGAAACTGTCAAAATTTTCCAATCAACTTTGAACCTAAAGCTTTAGTGATAAAGTTAAAAAAGAAATTTGACAGATTGTAGAAGCTTGATGTGCTGGCGTCTGTACTTGCGATTTCACTGACGGTCGACTACTTTTTAACTTTATTACTAAGGGCATAAGGGTGAACAGGCTGACAGCTGATAATTTTTTCGTATTTACGATATCGTACCCAAGGAGAAAGTTGTTCCTTTCAAACCTTTCATATGACTATACCCTTTCTGTTACACCCTGTATATTATCTGTTCCATGTGACTAACTGAGTCAGCAATGAAACAGCTATTTTCCAAATATACTAAGAACTAAATAAAACAATAGCTATTTCAAGGAAAACCCAATGATTTGTCATGTTTCGTTGTAGGCCTTGCTAATAGTTGCAAAAAATACTTATGTTCGATATTCCACTATGAATTTAAACAATAGGCATGTAACCAGTTTATGCGAATCTCTCATTGTACGGAAATTCCCACAAAGCGAGGCCATTTTATACAGGAAATCGCTTAATGTGTCGCCGTGTGTACCTACGGTTTTTCAGGGAAATCCATAATTTAATGTTTTGTTATAAAGATTTTAATCCATCATGCGTCTTTAACCACTAGCCCATTAGATCATTCTATTTTATATTTTTGTTCATTGTTTTATTTTATTTTTTCCTTTCAGAATTCCGAATAGCCGGCTCTGAGAAAAAACACCCACGTTTCTGCAATTAATAGATCGCAAATTGAAAACAACTAAGTACAAGGTATATAGTTTTAATTACCCTGGGACAACTTGAAGAAAAGGTATATGAGATTAATATCAATGCAAGTCTAGAATAAACTTTTCGAATGTTTTGTGTTTTATTTTATCACTACTGACGCTACTGGCTGAAACTTTTTTGTCCTGTTTATGAGTCATAGGTATATCCACCTCATCATCTGCCTAGCCTTTTTCCAACTATGTTGGGGTCGGCTTGCAGTCTAACCGGATGCAGCATACCGGTATTTTACATGGAGCGACTGCCTATCTGACATCCACAACCCAGTTAGTACAGGGTAATACGATATCCCTTGGTAAGAGTGGTTGTCAGACTTTTCGGGCCACTGACTACCTGGGTATGTGTATACTCACCTATGGGAGGTATAAGGTACCTAGTAGGTAAGTTTCCTGTACCTTCACTCTTCCTAACTAACCTTCAACATGTAAAAATCTAAATATGACACGCGAATAGCATCATTTTTAAAACCCGAACAAAAAAGAGGGGTGTTATAATTTTGAAGTGTGTAGGTGTCTGTGGCATCGTAGCTCCCAAACGGATGAACCGATTTTGATTTATGGACATAACAATTTAACTAAAACACGTCACCATCATCCTAATTGCTCTATCATTTTAGTTCAAACAATAGTCATTGTCAATAACATACCAAATACATACATACAACATCCATGTATGTGTGTATGTGCGTCACACATCAAGCCGTGAGATAAAAACTGACATATATAAACAACACAATGCCATATAACAACTCCACGGTTGAAGGATTTTGGGGATCCGCGACGTAATAGCAAGCCCTAATCTTAGTTTACTGGAATGGCAGTGGAAGCTGAAGGGAAGACACTATTGGACTGCAATGGGACGTTGGAGAGATGATAATATGACACGTAGGTAGATAGTTACCCAGTCAGTAACTGGGGGTTGCGGATAGTGTCCGACTGAAGATCGATTTCTGGCCGAAGCCGAAGAATTAAAACCCTAAGAAATTTCAAGATTGGCTAGAAGTGAATGATATAATGATTTTTTGAACTTTTAAGTTAAAAGTTTATCAACAACTTAATTGACACTTGATTACAATGACCTTGCAACTTGAAAAAAATAACACTTCGAAATGTATGCCACCCTACCCCCGCGCGTGTCCTCTTCCACGGCATTCTCACGCATTCGTAACAAATCGTTTAATTTCGGCGCTCGCACCTACGGCTTCGGCGGTTTGTTTTTTTTTTAGGCGAAAGGTGGCCGAAGCTCACTTGTGGAGGTTATCAATATTAGTTCTTCACAAAAACAAGGGTTCCTTTCAAAAACTTGAAAATTTAAATATCAATTTTAGACCTCGAATGATTATTATCATTTCAGACCTGGAAGGTCAATCCTCATTTCGACTTTAACCCTTGAACATACACTCACACAACTTTGTTAGTATAAAAATAATGATGACACTCTAAAGGAAAATGAATTACATCACGCTACTACATGATAGGTACAAGGGCACCCGATGACAGGTGAGAACGGAAGCTGGCTTTGTCGGTACTTCCGGTTATTAACGATACAATAGAAGAGGCTGTACAGCCTTGCAGTATGCTAATTAGGATGATTACAGGGAATGAGCTATGTTTTATTGTGCGATAAAGTGGCAACCAAGGATTAGGTATAATAATATGTTGGAAAATAACCGTAGTACCTATGGCCTGTTTGAAGCCACGACTTTATAAAAAAGACCCAGCCAAATGCAATCATACAAATTCTGTTCTATAAGTATTTTATCTATCTTAAAAGTTCATTGGCGAAACAGTCTCTTAGATAGTGTTGAAAACTTCGACATTATTACCAGTGTTGTGCCCGCAACTACGAATTAATGATTGGCGACATTCCATACTGAGAAATTACATAGGATTGGAAGAAAACAGAAAAACTGGATTTATTACTATCGACTCAAACTGCAGTAAAATATGATGTATGTGTGTATTTATCTGGCTTTAGTAATTTCAACTCTAACTACGTCGAAGTTATGGAATCAAATCTTACTATATCTAACTATTTATGAAAACAAAGAAATAGCCGATTAGTTAGGCTGTTCGACACACTGGCTGTTGCTCGAATGGGTCTTTACTTCTGTTCTCTCTGGAGTCCTAAAAACATATAGCTTAGATCTTATTCTCGATGCTGGTCAAAAAACCAAGATAACTTTCCGTAGCCAAGGAGATGACAATGGGTGGCAACGACAATGAGTGCCTGAAAAAGTACGGCACTGACGAGTCCAGCCCAAAAATAAAGGAGGCAGCAAGCTAGACGACGAAGGGTGGCCCCAGGTGGAACGAGAAACAATTCTTGGAAGAACTTGAGGGAAGTCTTTGGCCAGCAGTGGGAAAGTATGGGTATAAAAAAGTAGGGTCAACTTAAGGCCTCGGTTGCACTTAGCAACCGCAAGACAACCAAGATATTTTTGAGGTGAAGGTATGTACTACATAATAAACTGGTGTAACAAAGGTAAACATTAATAAAATCATAATTCATTTCAAGGCAAAGTGAACGTTCGGATAACTATGACATTTATAACTGCTAATTACCATTCTGTAGAAAACGTTATTTTTATATCAATCGAGGACAATTAGGTGTCAATTGAAACAGTTCCAGCACGGAACAGCGGATGCAGCTGAATACCAGTACCTATTTTACATGGAGCGACTGCCTATTTGACTTCCACAACCCAGTTAGTACTGGGTAATACGATACCCCTTGGTAAGACTAGTTGCGTTTTTTTCCAGTTAGAGAAAAAAATCCGGTAAAATCTTTAAGGTATAAATTATATAAGTATAAATTATGTTGGAGTAGTTGACAAGTAGCCAGGCTAAATCGTAGCTGTTTCACAGAGAGGAGGCAGCGTCTGTCTTAGCAGTGAGAATATTAAACTTTTTATGCTTGTTAGGCTTTACTTGTTAGGCTAATTGCCAGCGACTTCGTTCGCGTGGAAACTTTAACGTGTACGAGTGAGGAAAAAAAAGTAGCCTATGTTTTACTCCAGTCTATAATCTATCTTTATGCCAGATTTCAGATCCATTCAGCCGTTGTGGCGTGATTGAGTAACAAACAAACATCCATCCAAACTTTCGCATTTATAATAGTAGACAGTAGTAAAATTTAATAATTTCTTACAACATTGAACAGTTAATGAGGGAAAGTAAGTATTTAACTTCAGCCACGCGCTTTTTAACATGTCATTAAATGTGTTTATCTACTAAGCAGATAGTCAGTAACTCGCAGTCAGTCAGATCTATGACATTAAAAGTTGGTCCCTGCCATCTTAAGAAGTTGTACTATCTTATCTATGAACATAAAATAAAATTGTAAGAGGCCGATGTCTGTACATTGAAGATTGAAATATATATATATATATGGGGCGTCTTTATTAGAGCAACAGAACCCAAAACAGTGTTTAGAATTTTTGTCTGTATGTTTGTACCCGCTTCACGCAAAAACTACTGCATGGATTTGAACGCATTTTTCACCGCTGTACTGCTAGATAACTTAAAATATAGGCTACATTAAATATAGTTTTGGACCCCATAGGTGGCGCTGTGCAAAGTAAGAGCGGGTCGCTAGTGAAGTAATATAGGAAGTTAGGTGTCTAATTTACATAGTCTTAGGTAATTCTTAATTAAGTACTTGATATTCATTACATAGAACATAATGCAGCGGACCACTAAAATTATGAATTGATAATGAAGTTAAATTAATGAAGTATTGACAGCCAACAGCCAAAATAAATCGATGGGAGGTGTCTTTGGGACCTTCGCCCCTCGTTCCTAATCCTAACTAATTTATAAATGCGAAAGTAAGTTTGTTTGTTTGTTACCTTTTCACGCCCAAACCACTGAACCGATCATCCTGAAATTTGTGCACACACGTTGTCAGGTGTACAGAAACGGACATAGGGTACCTTTCATCCCGAAAAAAAAGTACTGTTCCCAAAGAAAACAACAATAACGTTCTTGTGATAATAGATGACGCACCGTGTCTATCGTACGATACAACCCGAATTGATTGTCAAATTATAAATGAACGCGAGTGAAACCACGGGCAAAAGTAACATATGAAACTTCAGGTGTACCTACCTTTCCTACAATGATAATCTCAAAGACTAGGCTAGAGTGTAATTTAGTATTAGTGCAAGTACCATAGAGAATGACTAGACACATTTAGGACAGTTTAAGTGGTTAGATAAACAATGACATGAGGATTAAGTTGTCAGTCCACGTAAGTGACAATTGAAGGAAACGACCATCATTACGCTATAGTACACATCACACGATACTGATAACCGGATGCAGTTAATTGGCAAAGATCTGCGGATTATATACGGAATAGTGTATTAAATCGAATGTATTACTGGCGGGACGAGCTGGACAGAACTAACTACCAGTGGATCCATTGGCCTTGGATCGAACATACTGGAAGTCATGGAGGCCTTAGCCCACATCATCCGATGTGGGCTAACAGTAAAAGTATCTTAAGAATGAAAGGAGGGCTCGCAAGTTTCTTTTAAAAGTGATCGTTTCACGGACTGCAACGAAAAAAAACAAAGGCATGAATTTTGTACACTCTGGTGTTTACAATAATGAGACCAATATTCAAAACTTGACAAAAACATCACGCCTGTAATCCCCGAAGGGCTAGGCAGAGGTATACCTAATAGTACACCCACATTTCACCAGTTATGTTTACCAAGTCCCATGTAATAGAACATGCATATTGTTACTAATAAATTAACCGTTTGTAATAAACAACAAAGCCTCCCAAAATAATTCCTACCCATCTCATGAAAAGTCAAGAATCCTCAACAAATGACCACACTACATACAGAAGTCCCTTCTGAAACTACAAATCAAGCCTCGGCCATGCCATGATGACGTGCACAGAAACGTGCTCGTCTAATAACAAACGTCCTGCAGTAAATCTTTCTGTCCGTCTGTCCTTTAGTTAGAGCAAGGTCTTGGTCAGCGTGGCTACAAATGTTATGTATTGTGATGGTATATTTCCAGATGCTTGTTAACTTTTCATCTTGTTTTACGTTCTTGCCTACGCTTCCCTCCCATAGTTAAGTACCTAATAATTCTGTAGGTAACATGATAATTTTTGTAAAAGCAAATCATTTAAAAAGGGTAACCATGGAATTTCTTGCCGTTTCTTCTCCATAGGAAACGACCAACCCGAACCGTGCACCTTTTTTCGACGTTTTATAAGTGTCCATGTGGACCCATGTAAAAAAATATATTTTGATTTTGATATGTTAAGTAAGTATACCAAGTGTGATTGGATCATTGGTTTTTAAAGTCACTAAGTAATTGAAAGGTTAACTTTCAAAACGGCTTAAACGTTACAACCTTGTAAGATTATAACAATACCTACAGGGTGTAACAGAATAAACGCAAGCCTTCTCGTGTGGTGTCTCAGACCATGAAACTGAACAACTATTGTTCTAGAACTTTTGGAAAATCATATTTTACGTTAGTCTTCCCTTTCATGTTGATCAGCTATGATATGATAATAGTAAATCATCATACCATATCATCATATCATAACATTATCATTTCCTTTATTTATTTATCTACACATTTTTAAATATTTCTTAAAAAAAACCATATAAAATCATTTAAAAATATAAAAAATAGTGGTCTGCCGGAGTCGGAGCCATTATCATATTATATCATACCATTGTGATCGATCGTGTCATTTTTTTTGCGTATTTCAAGAACTCACAAACAAAAATTGTTCAGCGTGGTCCACGAGACACCACGTGAGGTCATGCGTTAAGTATGTTATACCTTGTATAAGTATATTTTGTAGTATTGATTCAAAACACGACGTCTGAGCAAAGAACAAAAGACCTCGAGATACAAAACGAGGAAGGAAAGGCATCTTCGTTTTGTACTTGAGGATGATTCTTTTTTTTTAAAGGAAACATTACGTTAAGCTAGTCACGCGAAGAGGATGTGCCGGCAATGTCACGTAATAATATCTTACACTTGCACAATAGGTCCTCAATTACTGACTGGGTAACTAGGTAAACACCGCGCGAGTATTATATACATCCTGTTATATAACCTGGAGTTTACTGGATCTGATAAGGCGATGAGATAGGCAGATAGGCGGTTTATGTCTGTAGAAATGGCTGGAAAGATTGAATTGTGGTATTTTTTTTTTTGTAGTTAGTATTAAACTGTTTTTTTTTAGAATAGACCATATTTTATCTTAAACTAGAAAGATTGTGGTATTAAAAAGGTTTTCATTATTTAATTAGTTTTGTTTTTTGTCATAATATATCCGTTTTAAATTTAGAATCCCACACCAAGTCGTCCAAAGAGAACGAACTCATAGACAACGTTTCTCCACAAAACTGTTTTTTTTTCTGTAAATAAAGGGTATAAATAGACCCTAAACATAACCGAAAGGCACTTGTTCTCCCCGTCTTTGCGATCATTTTTTTGTTCTAGACCATACATGGGAACCTTCAAGTTACGGAGATATTTGGGGTCAAAGTTCCAACTTTTTCACAAGTTTTTTTTAAATACATGTTTTTAATGTAAGATTTTTACTTTCCACACCTCTACGACCCCCGTACTATTCAATCCATCCATCAGCACAATGCTTTGAGTGCTTTCCAACGAGTCCTAGCGTAAAACGTGATTTTTCACCCCAAAAAAAAAAGTCGATTCCCAGCAATAATTATTGCGTAAAGTTACTTAGTTTGATGTACAGAATGCTTGGTTGACGGCTATGTTGTTTACACCCTGTATAAGATGAAGATAAGAAAATGTAGATCTAAATTCGATTTTTCAATACTATCCCTCAACCTTCTGCATCAAAAACACTGTTTCATCGATCTGATCCCAAGATTTAAAACTCCTTTATGGTTAGGTATAACTTTACCATCCATACCCTGAAAATAGAAATGCTGCTTGTCGGCTTATATAAGCTATGGTGGTAACACTTTCTTCAACGTAATATTTCAACGAAGCTCTGTTTTCAAATACTTAATAATCTTCATTCATTCAAAAGAATGAGTGAATGAGTGTAGTGTTTAAAAAGATAGTAACTTTAATATGGATAGAGTCGTATTTTTATTTCATAAATAAAATATTTGTATTAATATAGAAACTTGCGTATTATACAACGTACAACTTTATTATCAATGTCAGTATGCTAATATCACTATTTATATACTAAGGTGTATGATATAACAAATATTTACAAACACATTACAAGATACTGCTAATTATAACACGATTATTACTGTAAACATTAAGATTTATACCTAACGAAATACTGGCGAATAACAATAATATAATATCACATTTTTACGGAATATTTTTAACACACAAAATACCAAAAATGAAGCATATTATACCTATTCAATTCTTACACCTAATTTGTTTTAAGTAATACCATATATAATATTGGTGACCTTGTGAAAATCAAGGAAATAAAATCGCAAACCTTAAACGCCCGTTTTCACCAGCGGTACGTAAACGACCGCCTATGTATTATTGCAATACAAAAGAGTGCTTTAATTTAGGTATCACTTAGTGAAAACGGAAATTAGTTGCGCACATTTCATGAAAATAATTTAAATACTTTACTTATAACATAAAATAATCACATAAATGACTTATGACACTATTACACAGACGTTTTGTGCGTTGGTGTTTCATGTTGTGTTTTGTGACGTTTTCTGAGTATGTCTTTTAAAAGTTTCGTAGAAACTCAGTTGTTGCCAAAAATTGCAGATGTCTGTTGTAAAAATGTCATATGTCGAAAATCAACATTGTACTTCAGATCTATACAACTAGTTGTTACATCTCACAAAAGCACGTCAATCATTGTAATTTAAACCTTATTTCAATGTCAATAAAAGTCATACTGCGCTTGTGATTTGCACCCAACTATACATGATGTAACAGAAGGGTATGGTGACATTTAAGGATGTAGTACAATCGCCAGCGCATCATGTTAAAACAAACTGTCAAATTTTCTCATTCAATTTTGAACGTAACCATCAACATTTATGGTTAAAAAATCATTGGGAGAAATTTGACAGTTTGTGGTAACTTGATGTGCTGGCGACTGTAAATACCATCAA
Source organism: Noctua janthina (assembly GCA_963576755.1). Taxonomy (NCBI): domain Eukaryota; kingdom Metazoa; phylum Arthropoda; class Insecta; order Lepidoptera; family Noctuidae; genus Noctua; species Noctua janthina. The sequence continues at coordinate 10,482,184 of OY755075.1, read as the reverse complement.
AATAAATAACTTTCTTCATGGGGCCAATACCGTAATTACGAAAAAATAATCAGCTGGACTCATTTGGAAGAGCTGATTAATTCTCTCATATGACCTCGCCTTCCTGTACACACATGTTACATTATCTAATTAAAAGAAATAATGGAAAGATCTTACTTTTAGCGGGCCTCATGAAGCACTGGGTAACTGTGGCATGATTCTGGCGATAAATGTAAGTCTATGTAAAGTTTTATATCTGAAACAAAAGAAAAACACGATTAGAATGCAATAATCCTACGAAAACTACGCGAATTCAACAAAATTAATGATTTTACGAATAAATCTGCATTATGCAAAAAATATTGCTGGAAAACGGATTTTAACAAACGTAAAAACTAGTATTAAAAAAACTTATGAAAAAGTTAGAACTTTTTTTTTTTTTTTTTTCCGGATGGGAAATCATCAAATGACCCCCCCACTCTGGGCGGAGCGGAGGGGAGTGTCAGACTTGTACTGACTAAAACCCATCCATGTTCCTTCTTTGCCCTTTATGTTCCAGGGCCACGGTATCTCTTTCGAACAGTCCCGCAGCCCTGAAAAAGTTGGAACTTTGATATCCAATATCTCCGTAACTAGAATGATCGCAATGACGGGAAGAACAAGTGACTTTCAGCTTCGTTAAGGGTCTATTTACACCCTTTATTTACGAACTCAAAGTAATTAACATAACTCTTCGATGGAGGAAATCGCCGTCGAGGTAGACCGTGGCGAAGATGGTGTGACTATCTGATCTCGTTAGCGGAGCGAACATGGCCAGATATTGCCCAGTATAGAAAGGTTTGAAAGGTGAAAGGCGAGGCCTTTGCCCAGCAGTGGGACACTCAAATAGGCTTACAAAAAAAAACTTTTCGACACTCACCTCACCCAAGAGTTCCAGCCGCCAAAGACGCGAGCACCACAAGAATGGCCGTGGCCACCCCGCTGGCGCCGACCCTTGCGCCGTACACCGCGCCCGACTCGGCGGCTGCGCCCGTGCCGAACGCATCCGCTGAAGTCAGGGAACCTGTCAGGGGCACACCGGTGAGCTGTGCGCACCGGTGGGCTCATCTAGCGCGGACGAGGGTTTTGTAGCTTTGATTTGACTTTTCTATATTTTATTTTTGTGTTTTATAATTGAGGTTCTTATTTTAATTTGTGGTTTTGTAAGTCCTCTGAAACTTTTCTTTTGAACTGTAGTTTTAATAATCTGTAGGCTTGCTTGATGACAATATAAGCTAAATAATAAAATGAAATTACTATCAAATATAAGTACTTAATTGTCTACATTAACACTACAGGTACACTAACAGATAACACATAAATTCTACTGACTAAATATTTTTTTTTTTAAATACCATTAAATAAAATAATTAGGCAAAATAAAATACCACCAATTACTGTTATTGTGCCTACTACCGAAATACAAAGCAGTGATTAAAATAACATACCTAATACCTGTGTTATTTAATTTTCATACAGTAATATAAGTACCAATTATTATTAACAAAATAATAAATAATAAACCAGAAGTAACAAAACCCATGTCAGTCTAGACTTACCCACCAATGCATGCAGAAGTTAACTAAATAAATTATATTATTATATCTGAGTAAAAAATAAATTATTGACAAGTACACCATTCATATTATTATACAAGTGGATCAAACTAATATACAAGATGTAATATAATACACGCAAGACCTGTCGTGTAGTCTCTCAGACCATGAAACTGAACAACTTTTGTTCCATGAGTTCTTGAAATTCCCAAAAAAAAGTACTTTCTATAAGATTTCACGCAATCGGCTGATAAACATGACATATGGTAAAACAAAAAAAAAGTGATGAATGTCCAAAAGTTAAATGAGAAAATTTGTTAATTTTCATGGTCTGAGTCACCACACGGCAAGTCTTGCGTTTATTCTGTTATAGAAAACTTAGGTTTTAATAACCGGGTCTAAAAACTCAAACTAAAACATATAATGCACTTCCTAATTATTAACTGAGCATTGAAAATTACACAAGTACAACTATTGCCACACTAATTCTTTACATATAATAAAGAATGGAATTTAAAAAAAAAAACAAATATATTATAAATTTAAAAAAAATTGTTAAATTGAAACAAGCCAGTTTATAAGATAACAAACGGTTTCAAACGTAGTCTGTTTATAAAAGTAGCAAAAGAAAGATTTAAGTTTAATACAAATATACGAAATATAAATAGAATAGTAATAATATGATATACCTACACGACATATGTATGTATTTACAGAAAAAAATAGATAATTATGTGCCACTTCCACCTAAGACATAAAAATGTTCTCAAGTCCATACCCAAGAAGTAAAACACAGAACATACACACACAACACACAAAATTGAATGAACGAACATACCAATGCCACCAACTTCCACGGTGAATGAATGAATGGTGAATGGAAAATAACACGATTAATTGAAGAGGCAAAACAAAGGGCATGTCAAAGTTATTGCAAAGATGAAATACAAGGTGAGAGAGACACCAACGCTAAAACGGTTACCACGTTTTCAGTACATCATTGTGAACACCCCCTACATAGAAATTTTTCGACGGTTATTAAAAAACCGGCCAAGTGCGAGTCTTACTCACGCGCACACAAGGTTCATCATCTGCCTAGCCTTTTCCCAACTATATTGGGGTCGGCTTCCAGTCTAACCGGATGCAGCTGAATACCAGTATTTTACATGGAGCGACTGCCTATCTGACCTCCACAACCCAGTCTGTACTGGGTAATACGATACCCCTTGGTAAGACTGGTTGTCAGACTTTTTGGGCCACTGACTGCCTAACGACTGTCAAAGATCTACAAATGACAGCCGGGATCATCATATTTTGTATTATATCACATTCAACAGCAAAACTAAATTTGTTTTAAACTAAACCAATTTTCGTTGATAGTTTTTTTTACGTTCTACAATCCTACATTTTTTTAGAATTTTCCACCTTTTACTTTAGAAATTAGAGGGCACATTTTACCACTTTGGAAGTGTCTATCTTTCAAACGATTGATTTTGACAAAAAATGGTTTTAGAAACTTCAGTGTAAGTTTTAAAGACCTATGATCTATAGACACCCGGCATGTATAGGTTTGATGTTTTTTTTTGACGGACAGACAGGCAGACATGACTAATCTATAAGGGCCATCATCATCGGCCCATCTAGGCCTATGTGAAATAAAATTATTTTGATTTTGATTTTCCGTTTTTTGCCAGTCGCACGGGACCCTAAAAAACAGCTGTTTCCTACAAAACTGCAATACCTACACTGTGAAAATGTAAGGAATAGCTGTTTTTTTTTTAATAACCGTCAAAAATTTATATGTGGGGGGGGATCAGAATGATGTTCTGCATACGTGGCAACCGTTGTCGCGTCGTGTCCCTTCCACCTTCTATTTTTTTTTTAGTTGGGGATCTTCTAGTCTTACTTTTAAAGTAGAGTAATAATGCATTGAATTATACATACAAATCATCTAAGCAACCGGTAAACACATCACATAAGATTTTTTTCCTTATAGTGGGATAATATTTTAATTTAAAACATGGGGTTCGAACCCGCTATATCAAGCCATATACACTTTTGGTTACAATTAGGACATAATATATTAATCTTTACTTTTTTTGAGGTTTCCTCGATTTGAGTCTCACTTCAAAAGTATGAGTCACAACGACCAGGGGCTGCAGTCTCGACATAGATAGCAACAAAAATCGGTCGTTAAGTCATAACGATGTCAAATTTCTTTAATAGATTTTCAACCTTAAGGTTTCGAAATAAAGTTGAAAATCTATTAAAGAAATTTGACATCGTTATGACTTAACGACCGATTTTTGTCGCTATCTATGTCGAGACTGCAGCCCCTGATACAGTTTCTAAAGAAAATCTCATTCAAAACCATTCTTTACACAAAAACTCACAAACGCGTCGGTAACAAAATCATTTCTGTTAATTTATATTGTTCAAGCCATAACAAACCTTATACCTGTAAAATAAAGCACACAATAGCTTACCTCCCCATTTGTTTAGCATGGCCATGATGACTCCGTTGGTCCATCCGAAGCCAGTCTGTACAACGTACTCGCCGCCACCGCCGAGACCGCCGAAGATTGTCGCGTCGTACTGGAAAATGGTCGTTATTGTTTAGGCGACAAAGGTTTATTTTGAATATCATCACAAGACTCCGATTTTTTTTTGTTATACTTTAATTCCAATTTTATATATCTGCCTACTATTAAATAGGAACTACACATGTATTTTAGAAATAATTGAAGAAAATAATAAATTTTCAAAAAATAAATTGAAATGTGTATTTCATCGACAAAAAATGAACAAATAAACAGCAAATTGGCGTTTAATGGATGCACACAGGTCACACTATTACGCCACAATGTAAATTCAAGTTATTCATAAACGAAAAAATCAAAAGAAACGCAGTTAAAAAAAACGTTGCGAGCGGCGAAATTAGTGTTTTTTAACTTTATTCGCAACACCTCTAGCAACTCGATAAAAAAGTTCCATAAAAATCCGACCACAATAAAATTCGTTCCACCATTTTTACTAATTGTACTCGACTAATAATCAAAACAAAACAATTACCTTTTCAAGCATAGCAGTCTTCTGCTTCCAAACTTCGAAATTCGAACGCACCCACTTAGTGGCGATCTCACTGGCCAGTCTCACGGCCTCAGGCTGGCCAGTGTTGGACAGGCCCATCACCACTATGTACTGCAGTGGCGGCCATGCGTTGGGGTAGTCCCACTGCTCACCGGAATGCTCGAATGTCGTGGGGATACCGCCGTCGAAGATGTCCACCTGGGAAGAGACGGTTTTTTCTTAATAATTTCTTTATCAATGCCAAATATTAGCTGTTTAGTAAAAATGTTAATGTTTGTTGAAATTATTATAAAATTGACAATTCATATCCATAAAGGATGTAAATAGACCCTAAACATAGCCGAAAGGCACTTGTTCTCCCCATCTTTGTGATATTTTTTTTATTCTAGACCACACCTGGGAACTTTCTAGTTACGGAGATATTGGGGGCCAAAGTTCCAACTTTTCACAAGTTTTTTTTTAAATAAATGTTTTTAATGTAAGATTTTTACTTTACACACAGCCACGACCTCTGTACTATTCAATCCATCCATCAGCTCAATGTTTTGAGCTGATGGATGAGAATGTTTTTTTGCTTTCCATCGAGTCCTACCGTGAAACATGATTTTTCACCCCAAAAAAGAAAGTCGATTTCCAGCAATTTTTTTTGTATATAGTTACTCAGTTTGATGTACAGAATGCTTGGGTGACGGCTATGTGAAGGGGGGTCTGTTTACATCCAGTATAATGAAATGTAATTTTTTTTATAATTTGTTGACATTCATTTGGAAGCCGACCCCAACATATTATTTAGGTGGAAAAAGACTAGTCTGAAGTTAATGTTAACTAATTGGCACTATTTAAAAAAACATAAACAAGGTAATCATCTATTTAATTTTCCTTTTTTTATTTTTGTACACATTAACTACATTTCTGATATTTCAATATGAATAATGTGAAAAAAAATTTAGTTTTTTGCCTTCATTGAAAAAAAATTAATTATCCCATAGCTTATGCATAATATAAGCGTATTTAATTAATTTATTTATTCTAATTATTTTGTTAATATATTGCAGAGAAAACGAATAATGCTTATTACTTATATGATTATGTATAGGGGCGTGCGCGAAAAAGGTTCTTGAAGTAAAAAGATCGAATTCATAGAAAAAAAAATATTAAAAAATATCAATAACAAATTCTATTTAAATAATATAACAAAATATAAAAAAAGAGAAATAAAAAATTTGCAAAACACAAAAAGTAACATTTGACCCCGACGTGATTTGAACACGCAACCTTCTGATCTGGAGTCAGACGCGCTACCGTTGCGCCACGGAGTCACATACCCAATGTGGCGAAAATGGAGTTGTGTACGAACGACATGACGCAATGTTTATTATCTTCACTAATTGCCTAGATTAGGAATTAATTAGCAAGCTATTAAATAAAACAACTTTTGCCGACTATCTGTGAAGGTTATTTGCTTGTTAACATGACGCCATAGTGAATTGAGTAAAATAAAATGCATATACTAAGCTTTTGAAGAAACACTTTTTAAGATTATCACATGAAATTGCAACCAATTCCTTATTTTTTTCATAAAATAGCAATCCAATAACGATTGTTATCAATTTTCTGGCATAAATCGTATTTAATAGTTGAATTGTTAGACAGACCACCAAAACTGAACATCTAAACAGCATTCTAAAGCTATCTGTGTCAATATTGTTTTGAAATATTGAAACTGACAGCTCTAGATCGTTAAAGATGTGTTGATCGCCTTTAGTCTGTCGGACGAAGATTTAAGTACCTATTAAGATTTAATTTCAGTCACACACGTTTCCGGATGACAGCGATGCGGAGGAGTACTTTGACGCCTAAGTGTCCTATTGTCTTAGTTGTATATATACATAATTATATGTAGGTACCTATTTACTTTTAGTCTTATTATTTCCTTTTTTTTTACATATTATTCTAATATAAAACACATTTAAAAATATAAAAAATAGTGGTCCGCCGGTATCGGGAGCAGGATTCAAGCTACCGGTGGTTAGGGCTCCAGAGACAGGAACCTCCTCACAATGCGAGCCGTATCGAGGAGTACTGCTTTCTGAATCAGGCCCTTGATCCAACCGCCTAAGGAGAGCCTCGAAAGATGGTCGCCGAGGCTCTTGGCTATAAGGCCATTGGCCGTCACGACGATCGGCACAATGATAGCCGAGTTCACATTCCACATGTCGACAACCTCGTGTGCGAAGTCGAGATATTTAATTTGTTTCTCTTTCTCAGCTTTCACGAGGTTCTCGTCATGCGGGATGGTAACATCGACTATCATTACACGGCGCGCTGATCGGTCTATCACTACTATGTCAGGTTTATTGGCGTTAGTCTTATTTTTATTACTATTTTAGTTCTGTTCGTTGTTGGTTTATTTATTAAACAGCTTATAAAAGTACCTATCACAAAGACATTCTAATATTTACGAGCGATAGACGGGACAAGTCTTTTGAAAACAGATTTCATGATTTCAAAGATCGAAAACAAATTGTTTCTCCCAACCCAATCTCAGTTAGACAATATATTCCAAAAAACACTTCTTTTTATTGTGAAAGTATATTTTACAGCCTCAAAAGTCATCAGAAAAAGTTGGTGCAAAAAAAAAATCCAAAGGCAAGTTTTATTTAATAGATGGCCCGCTAGATGACACGGAACCAAAACTTTGTTCCGCCTTCAAAATAAGTTGAACAGCCTTGTCTTAGACATATCACAAGAACAAAACTTACATTTGTAAATTTTAGCAACTCACCTTGACTTTATCCAAATAGTTCACAACTCTATTGACGAAGTAGTCCTTCCGTGCCTGGTCATAGCAGACTGCCCAGAGAGGCGACACGTTGGACGGGTAGAAGTAGTCGCGCCGTCTGCCCGAATCCAGGCTGTAGTCCAGCCATACTCCTACGTCTTCGTGCCATAGGACCTGGAGAAAAGAGAGCCAAAATTTATTTAAAGACTATTCAGGTCTAGTTTTAAACAAATAAACATAGGCGGCTTTTTTGTGTTTGGGAACTGGGTCTATCATGTATTGGCTGTTTAGTCTGATTATCTGAGGGGAGACCTAAGACTTTTATTGGATTATGTTATGCACGGTGAAATTTTGAGATGGCGCAGTAAGGGTATTTTAAGGCCAAGGATAGCCCGTGAAAATCAAATTTTCTTAGGTTTTTTGCAATTTGCAGGTCATTGTCAGGTTGTCTGTGGGACAAAATATGATTTGCGGCCGTAACAAATATGGCTTTGCTGAGTTATAATTATTAAAAAAAAATACATTAAATGACTATTTCATGAAAAAGTCAATCAATGGAATTATATGAACTTAGAGGGTTGTATTGATGAGTTTAATGACTATAACTCTGTAAAGCCATATTTGTTACGGTCGCGAATCATATCTTAATCGACATACAACCTGACAATGAGGTGATTGTCAGGTTGTCTGTGGGACAAAATATGATTTGCGGCCGTAACAAATATGGCTTTGCTAAGTTATTATTATTAAAAAAAAAATATATTAAATGATTATTTCATGAAAAAGTCAATCAATGGAATTATATGAACTTAGAGGGTTGTATTGATGAGTTTAATGACTATAACTCTGTAAAGCCATATTTGTTACGGTCGCGAATCATATCTTAATCGACATACAACCTGACAATGAGGTCATTGTCAGGTTGTCTGTGGGACAAAATATGATTTGCGGCCGTAACAAATATGGCTTTGCTAAGTTAGTATTATTAAAAAAAAAATACATTAAATGACTATTTCATGAAAAAGTCAATCAATGGAATTATATGAACTTAGAGAGTTGTATTGATGACTTTAATGACTATAACTCTGTAAAGCCATATTTGTTACGGTCGCGAATCATATCTTAATCGACATACAACCTGAAAATGACCTGCAAATTGCAAAAAAAAAACTAAGGGCTACCCTGGCGCTTCCACCTTAAACGCTGTAGCTACGATACCACCCTGACCCTTTTTGAATTGCTATCAAGAAATTATTTCCATATTATTATTCACCTGTTCAATAGCATCCATGAACCGTGCGTGCACATTCCTATAGTACTCTGCCTTGTCGATGTTGCCCAGTCTCAGGTGGAAGTCTCTCAGCAGCTGCGCGTTCCAGCACATGATGGCGTTGAGGTCCACAGGGATGATGGAGCGGGTCTTCAGGTTTGTTAGGTTGCCTGGTGATGGAGAATAAGTTAGTATGGTGTTTATGTTTACAATATTATGATTTAAAAGAGTTCATGCCTTGGAGTTTCTTGCCCGTTTTTCTCCATAGAGATCTACGCTAGGGAATGGACAACTACAGCTTTCACAGATTTTATGCCTTTTGACTGGCAATGTAGCTACATTTCATTGTTTCGACAGTTCAAAAGTGCCTGTAACTGGCAAAAAATATTTGAAATAAATGTTTTGATTTTGATATGCTAAATAATATATCATTGTCGTTGAGATCCTTAAGTACTCTGTTGACAAATGCGGTCCACTCAAATCTGATTCTTTCCTCAAAAGACCATCTCAGATTTTTATTTGCATGGTCCTCATATGACTTGAGCAAGATTATGTGTGAACTTTTAAAGAGACAGTTTGACCTTTAAGTTTGTTCTCAGAGTAGTCAGATTGAGGAAACATCGACCACATCTAGTTTTAAAACTAATTTACAGAATTTTCATTTAGGTTGAAGTATAATTTTCTTTGCTATTTTGTGTAACGGCTGGAGCTGTTAACAATATGGGCATTTGGTACATTTTCATTATTTCTGTTTTTGTTATTTTTTCATGCTACAATCCGCCGAAACTAATTATTTTTCTACTTGTTTACAATTAGGGGACTACATCTTACAATTAATAAAAAATAGGTAATTTATGTTGTTAATAAATTAGTAGTGGACAGATAGATGACTAATGAAACTATCTTTGTTTTATTAGGGTAAATTAGTCAAACTACTTTTTATTTCATGTATAATTTTATGTACTACCGTGGTCACTGACGGTCGACCACGTTCCACCCTTTATTATTAACTCTACTTTGTATGGGTTATGGAATGTTTTTGGATGATAATGATGTCCATTCAAAAACTGGACCTGCAAGAGCTGTATTTTCGATAAACACTGATTAGGATGCCCCATGATTACTGTCTAGTAGGTATCTAGGGAATGACACGGGTCCACACACGGTATTTTTCGTACTACATACCACCGACTTGGTTATATCCGGTAATAGAGAGATCATGTGTTGGTTGTGGATATTCTGAACAAAATAGGGATAAAACATTTAACCATCGTTTTACTTCAAGGTTATGGTCTATTTTCGACAGAAACTGTTTGGGAATCACTTGCACTATTTTTAGGTCAGAAATTTCCAATTATAATATTAGGAACCCAGGAACCTCCTGGCGAAATAAATAGATTGGTTATTGTTGAGACCGCTGCTCTCAACATCGCCGCACGCCAGTGGCTGTGAACTCAGAGTGCGGGCACAGCGGACAGTCTGCCGAGCGCGGTCCCCGCAGCACACCAGTCAGCTGCTGCACGCCTCCACGCACGGCTGCGCTTACGCGCTTTTACTTAGCGTCGAATTCACTTATTTTCCTTTTTATTCCAACCGACCGTCCTAATTAATTTCCTTTTTTAATATATTATCTTGTATACAGTCGACTACACGTTTCATTTAGTTCCTCCACGGCCTATCGTCGCGATCAGTTATTGAACCAATTCAATTGGATGTTTACCAACTCATTTGTTATACGAGTATGTACTACTTTTCTATCTTTATACCACTCTCATACTGCTGGGGTAGTAAAAAAGTAAAATATTATGGTTCTTTTGATTAATGTACCTTTGTTCGTGCCATTAAGGATGAACCATCTGGATGAAAAGTCCCATCCAGACTCAGCAGCTGCTTTTAACTCAGCATACAATTCTTCTTTTTTCTCATTAGTGTCGAAATGTCTGAAAATTATTAATATTAGACATTAGAAATCGTGCCAGACGTGATTTTTTATAATAATTATGAAATTATAAAATTTCGTTTAGCCTAAAAGCTAAAAGAAAAAAAAGTGGCAACACTGCCCGAGTTACATGTCAAATTTTTGTTTCGTATTTTAAAATTCAATTTAATTAGTAATTAAGTTGTATTATGGTGAAATTATACGTGATATCGTATTTTAAATGTTTAAATACTCAGGAAAATTGTTTTCCTGAGTATTTACGCTGATTTAAAGAAATCAAGGTCATCTTTCCATTTTGAAGAACTTACCTGGCAACATCAACGTCTTCCTTGTAACTCTCAGGTCTGGGTCCTTGTGACTGATCGTAATACCTCGCTAGTGTATATCTGAAATGACAAACGACACAGTGTTAGTAAGCCGTAGGGAATTAAATAGCAGTTCTGTGAGTTAAATACATGTAGTTTCTATTGTGGTCTCTTTGGATTCAACAATGTACGAGATTAGCTTTATAAATGAGTGTTAAAACCAATATAACTAAATGCGTGCGCAGAAAAAATCCCAACTTACTGGTCGACAACTTTAATAACTATTTTCTTTCATTCTAATTATAAGTATAAGTTGTATATACAGACTACAAATATAACTAAAGTAATGATAAATATAAGACTAAAAGTAAGTAAATATAAACACATAAACAACGTCGACAATAGGACACTTAGGCGTCAAAGTACTCCTACGCATCGCTCTCATCTGGAAACGTGCCCAGAAGACTGGCAGCATTGCCCTGCTGAATGGCAATGCTAATTCTATTTACTACATTTTTCATGAGGTAGAATAAAATCAAACTGCATTCTTTTCCAGATATTTGGAAATTGAAAAGTGCCCGAATATGCGTTGAGTTCCTCGACAATTGTGCCATTTCAAAATGTAGCTCTCTAAGAAAAGAACGGGCAAGAAACTATGGGCACTATTAAATTAACGTGATGTAATAGGGTGTCTATGTTTCCCCCAAAGTGTTACCTCTACGGGGTGGAAGGGACACCGACGCGAAAACGGTTACTACATATTCAGTGCATCATTCTGAACCCCTCCCCCCACATATACATTTTCCATCGGTTATTTTAAAAAAAATCGGCTGTTTCCTACAAAAGTGCAATACCTACACGGCCAAAATGTATGGAACAACTGATTATTTTCTTAACAACCGATGGAAAATTTCTAAGTGAATAATTTATTGAATACCGTTTTCACGTCCCTTCCACCTTGTTCATGATATTGTGCTCACCTATGCCCATTATGGTTGACTTCAGTAGTGTGGTTGGTCATCCAGTAGTCATACTCTCTGTCCAGGGTGTGGATGTGCTGTCTCAAGAACTCGACGTCATCCATATCATCCATGATGATCTTAACCATAGGGATAAGAAGTGGAGGCTGGGACCTGGAAAAATAACGAAGAATATATAAGCTTTTTGGGTGTTAAGTTTATTAATAGAACATAGAATATTCATTTTATGTAGACATTACAAATAACATTCATAAAAGAAGACATTTCTGTATGGTGACACAATGGGCGGTCTATTATCAATTATTATTCAAGCAAATCAAGTATCTTGACTTCGCTCGTGAGGTTGTCGACATGTGGGGTGTGGACTCAGCGATCATTGTGCCGATAGTTGTATCAGCCCATGGCTTAATTGCCAAGAGCCTCGACCAATACCTGAGGAGGCTCTCGTTAGGCAGCTGGATCAAGGGCTTAATTCAGAGTTACTTGGTTACATTTAAGGTTGCAGATCTGATCATAAAACCAAGAGTTAGAGCCATTTAGAAAATTATTCAGTTTTAAGGTGGGTTCACAGCCACACACTTAAATTACTACGCATTTCTGATACACGGTGTATATACTGACAGAAAACCTTTGGAGCTAATCAAAGTCTCAATATTTAGCTAACCATTCAAATCCCATCGATATTACTACACGAATAAAATAATTTCGAAAGTGTACAAATCTCTTTCGTCTGGTCTGTTTCATTTCAATTTCACGTCACTACTACGTCAATCGATTTCGATGACTTTCGCATTTGATTTTAAAAATTAGCTGCGGCCATCAAAACAGTTATGTTTTAGTTTAATTTGGTCCAGGACATATCTGGGTCTGTTTTCACATTGGCAGTGCTAGGGATGCCCGATCTGAATTGATCTTCCAGAAGATCGATTCAGATCTTCGAAGATAGAGTAGTAAAAAGACAAGGAGTAGGTAGAAAAAGCTCCATTGCAACTCGTGCAGGGTAGTTGTTATTTTTATAAAATTACGATACGATCTTCCGAGAACGAGTAAGATAGTTTCAATACAATACGCTTAAGATCGTGAATCGATTCACGAGGTTACGATCCAGAAGATCGATTCAAAGCAAAAAATCGGGCATCCCTAGGTAGTGCCATATAAACAAAACATCTGCTAAGATCAAAGCAGACGCGGTTGCACAGGGTTGTAATTGGTCCAAATTCCTCCCTCGACCTTTAACCGCGCCTGGTTTCTTCTAATAACACCCTAAGAGAGAATTACCTGTAAACACGACAAACCTCATAGCATAATAAATCCTTCCTCCGTTAGGAATGAAGCCGATCCTCTCGACGATATCCAAGAAGTTGGAGACCATGCCCTTGGCGGTAGACCTCATCTCCGAGAGCAGGAGCCCTTTGATGATCCAGTACGAGTCCCAGTAATAGAACTCACGGAAACGACCACCTGGAACAAGATGATGTTGAATGATTCATGTTAAAAATTCATCATCATCTGGCTTCACCCACTGCCGGATAACGCCTCTTTGCTTGTGATTATTATTACACAGGCTTTACTGCAGTCTCTTTAAAGTTCAGACGAATAAATCAATAGTCAAATGGAATGGCCTTATGGCTGAACTGGGCTGAACTAAACATTTCTACAGTTAACGTGAGGGAAGATGCCAATTTTTACTACATCTTCTTAAATAAACATTTTCAAATTTCTGCGAGTTAGTTGAGATCCAATTGTTGAATAAAATACTCATGTAAATAGCAATGGTTTGCGGAAATCATAATAATGACAGTTCTAGTTAATTATAATATCCTAGTTAATATAGCATTAAATACGAGTAGCTTAATATAGCTTAATATGTATAGGGCTGCTGATAACTCACCAGGCACAATCACAGGGTTGTCCACATAGATGATGGAGTACAGATCCTGGTTCTCTTTGACGTCTGTTTTCATTTTCCTGCCCAGCTGCAGCCACAACCTGTTCAGCTCGGCCGCCCATTGATGTAGCAATGGATCTTTGATGTTCTGGAGAAACGCTGGAAACGAAGGTTTGAAGGTACATTTGAATTTGTATTTATTCAAGTAAACCTACATTTTTCTCTGTTTTAATAACGTTAAAAGAATCGCTTTATTAAAATGTTACTACAAGCGGAAGCAATTTGCGCTCAAGGTCGTGAAATTGTTTCAGCTGGACAAATATTTGATATCACTATCAAATAAGTTTCAGCCACTGAGAAATTTAAAACCTTCAGTTAAATTTTTACTGCAAGGTCATTTTTGATCTCTTTGAAAACAATTTTGAGGTAGGCTGGAACGTCAGGTTAGCGGGCAAATGGCTATATTCAAAACATTTTAATCTTGTATATAATTACTGTTATTTCCGCATAAACAAACATCAACTTTATACTGGTGGAAATTAAGTTAATTTCAGAATGACCAGCACTATAAAAGTCATTAAATTTTTGGATTTGTAGTGTAAACTGAACTTTATGAGTGAGTAGCAAAGTTATTTTTCCAAAGACACATATTTGGAAACTGAATAGCGTACTCAAAGTGCTGATTATTATCAGCGTCATTTGAATACTTTAATGAAATACAATTTTTATGATTTTTTAATGTTGTGTAAGTGAACTTACCAGGATTGTCCTTCCAGTCGGTGGGTCTCCAGTCCTCAAACTCGGAGCCCTCAGGGTCGAAATTCTGATTGACGAACTCCTGGATGTCAGCCTTGGTCGGATGTGAACCTGTCCTAAAGAAATATTCCGATTATATAACGCATATAGCACAATTTTAGAACGGTTTAATATCCGCAACAGACATCACAAATAGATAGTGTTGCTGGGGAGTCTGTTCCGCCAATTCTTCTTTTTTCTAAAACACTAGGATTTCGCGAAGGTGCTTTGAGAGAATGCCTGATGTAATTATGAGGATCGAACCCAGAAGTTTATGCTCGACTGTCATGTACTAAACCACAGAGGCAGTTCAATGTTGATGCTAGTGTGCGAAGTTTTCATTGTACTGTGTGCGATATTGCAACGACAAAAAATTACGCGTAGCAAACCAACACATTTGTTAAAGTATTTTTTTTTACGTTAAACTTAACATCACGCCTGTAATCCACGAAGGGTGAGACAGAGGTGTACCTAATATAGTACACCCACATTTCGATCCAGACTCCGTGCTACTGACTTCTTAATGGAAAAACCCAATAACACTTTGCCAGACCTAGTAATCGAACCCCGGCTCTCATGCTCAGCAGACACGCGGCCGCTAGACCAACAAGTAATTTTTTGTTTAATTAGAAAAATCCCAATAATGGGAATTGTCGAACTTCGTTGTGTCTACGCTTTTCTGGTGGTCGCCACTGTCGACTCCAGTTTCGAGGAGTTTCAGTTGTTAAGAACAGTGCGGCAGGATTGCCCCAAAATAAAGCCCCTAATACTGCACGGCAAAATCTACAACCAAGTGCAAGCAAGTGTATACCTGGTCATCATCTCATGGAAGTGGTCCATGGTAATGTTAGCGGAGACCTTCAGCTTCATATCCACGAAGGTTTTGGAGTCGTTGTACAGCCCTGCCATCTGCACCGTGTCCAGCAGTGGGCCGTGGCAGTAGATCGTACTGGAATCAGAAGTAGGAGATTGAGTAACTTGGTGTTGCTGATTTTGGTCCTAAGAAGCGAGAACCCAGACCTTGAATGGCGCCTTTTTTTTTTTTTCATTTTATATTTTATTATTTCCTTTATTTATATCTTTACAAATCAATTACAATTTTTAAATATTCCTTTGAAAAAAAAACAATATAAAAACATTTAAATATATAAAACAAATATATTTTATTTATTTTATAATTTAATTTTTTTAAATTTTAGGAAAGCTTACAGACTTTATTTTCTCCATCTTACGAGTACTAACGACTATCATTACAGGATTACTTAATGCGCTAGTGTACACAATAACAATATTAAATTTTAGAAGTGTAACTAATCACAAACAATGCATTTTTTGTGAACTCACTCAGTACAGAGAACAATGGAATAAATCAACGCCATTAGCTATGAGGTTGAGATTGTAGAGCGCACGCGTCAGTGGCGCCTTACCTAACAGACACACAAAAAATGTTCTTCCCTCCCTCCAAGTACCTCGAATATGTACGACGTGTTATGAAACTTCGCAACTCATTAATTAATAAAGTTCAGGGGCTCGTGGTATTAGACTGTTCTGGAATCAGAGGTAGGATTCCGTAGGATGTTGGTTGTGTGGAGTTAAACTTGTATTGCGGTATTAAAATGCTATGAGAAGGTGCAAATTCAAGAGTTGTATTTCATCGGTCTATCTTTGCGAGAGTTGTATTTCATCGGTCTATCTTTGAAGCTTGTCAACTTGTAGATTAGGATGAGAAGGTGCAAATTCAAGAGTTGTATTTCATCGGTCTATCTTTGCGAGAGTTGTATTTCATCGGTCTATCTTTGAAGCTTGTCAACTTGTAGATTAGGATAATTTTATTACACACATCGCAAAAACCACAGAACGCCACCTGCTTCGATCCTTACATACTCCTTATGCCTCGTTCACGTTCATATATCTGGTCATACTCGCATGCCGGTAATTTTTCAATGTCATTAATAAACGTCATCGGGGCAGTCATCATCTGCCTAGCCTTTTTCCATCAATCCAGACTAAAACTTAATATAGGTCTGTTCAAACTTTATGGCGGCTCGGAAGTTAGCTGCGAGTGATGGTCTGCGCAGGTTTAATGGTTCAAACTTTATTGTAGCTCGGAACACATTTTTGGTATCAGCAAGGCGCCGAGGACGCATCGTCTTGACTGTATAATGCGCAGACCTTCACTCGCAGCTAACTTCCGAGCCGCCATAAAGATTGAACCGAACTATACCAGTAATTTCCGTGATAGCAACTGCGAAAAACTTAATCTCAGACTAATGGAAGGTTGAGTAATTGAAATAACAGCTTTTAGTCATAATCTTTCGCTAGTTACTGGGTTCTTTTCATCAATTTAAATACAAAAATGTAATTTCCCCAAAAACGTCATCTCTGGCTTTCTTGATGGTCTTATACTCCTAATGAGAGCCAACTGACTATTCATTACAATTAATACCTTTCTTAGATTATAGTTAAATCGCACCTACCATTAAATGCTTTAATTGTAGTAAATATAGATTGCAACAGTTTAATCAGTCACGCACCGCTAATAATAGCTATTTATGTTATTTTTATCGGAAAAATACAATCAATAAAACGCAGTAAGTATTATTATATGACAATAGATGCTGTAATACAGGGTGGAATTTGTCAACGCCACCTGGAGGGAAAGTGCTTTAAAATACTGCTGTTATTTTTTTGAAATCCGGTTCGGTTCCAGAGTGTGGCAAGCGAATTTTCGAAAATATTTGAATGCAGATTTATTTATTTAAAAAAATAAAGGAATGCTTCCTTTGACTAAAATTTTCTATCTCCAGTATTTAGAGTACTTTCCCTCTAGATGGCGTTGAAAAATTACACCCTGTATAATTATGTATGGCAAAATTAAATACACTAATAGGTTTTTCCTTTGATTACCTGGTACAACATACAATACAGTACGAAAATAACTCAGGTTATTGTAAAAATATTTGCTAGTCAGAAACATGATAGGTATCTGAGGTGACTATAATAATATTAGTCAGTAGCTGTTGCCCGCGACCTTCGTCCACGTGAAATTTTATAGCCTATAAACCTAACCTCGATAAATGGGCTATCTAACACTAAAAGAGATTTTCAAATCGAACCAGTAGTTCCTGAGATTAGCGCGTTCAACCAAACAAAAAAACTCTTCAGCTTTAATTAGTATAGATTTGGTAAGGATTATTACTAGCCATATAGGCTGGCAATATCTACCTTGAAGAACAAAAATAGTATTGGAAAGGTGAAAAGGAGGCCGTTGCCCTACAGTGGGTCAACAATCAATAAAAACAATAGGTTATGCGTGCTTACCGAGTCAGGTCGGCTACTTGTCCTACTACTATTAGGCTAGTAATAAACTGTTGCTGAGCCACGTCAGCCATGAACCCAACCTATAACATCATAGAAACTCGATACCACAGTGTTCTTTTACAATCAGCTGATACTATTCATCAGTTTATTTATTCTTAGAACCACTCGGCAAACTAGAGATGACTGATGTCATTTTGAGAATGTATCGATAGTTTTTAAGCGGAAATGACGTTAGGGGAATAAATTGCGGGCGCTAAATTGCTGATTTGAACCCTATCTATTAGTTAATTGACGTAAACTCGAGATGCGCAACCTACGCACCTTTCAATTTTATAATGGTAATATATCGACACTAAAAATGTTTTATGAATCGTGCAAAATACTTTTAGTCGCGCCATACGAATAAACAAAACATACATGAGACTTACACAACTGGTTTAACTGGAAGCCAGCCATTATATAGTTGAGATATAAAAATTCATAAATAATTATTTATATGATAACACAGACGTAATGTTTCAAAACAAAAACAACAACAACATGAGGACTAATACTGATTTACATAAAGTAGTGTGAATCAGTGTCAACACATTCGCAGTCACGACAAGGCCGGCATTACTTCCGACAAACATCAATCGTGTCTCCCTTGATCTATAACCAATAGGTACAGTCACCAGTACACGTTACCACAAACTGTCAAATTTCTCCAAATGATTTTAAACCATAAAATGTTGAAGGTTTGAATTTTGAAGGTGGAAATTTGACAGCTTGTGGTAACTTAAAGCGCTGGCGACTGTACTGTAGACTACAAGGAAAACCCGATTCTTCTCAAGTAACAGTACATGACCAAAACATGTAATTAGTCCGTCAGATAGATTTTCAAAAAATATTGGACACGTATTTTTTCTTTTTTCACGCAAACAATACATGAAGACGATACAGTGCGTCGAAAACTCGTGTGACGTCACATTGCAGTACACTTTTTACTGGAAAGTGACGTCACAAGCCCATGATCACTCATGATCTTTGATGCGTTTTGTCTTCGTCAATTTTTATTGTTTTGATAAAACAAAAAATACGTATCCAATATTTTTCGATAATCTAACTGACGGACTAAATAAAATCATAGTTTTTCACCCAGAAAACATCCCTATTCTTTAAATTGCTTCCTTCGGGGAAAAGGACCAGAATTAATATTGTAATGTATAAAGGCTAATCTCTTGGCCTTAAAGTAAATCAGAATACAACTAAGATTATTTATTGGCTGTATACCTTTTTTTTTAGGGAATAGTCCTTTACCGTCTGAAATACAAGCTTTTCAGTCGAAAAAGGCTTATTCCATCTTATTTAAAAAATCTAGGTAAACCACTTTACAGGTCTGCTTTTCGAATACTCTCAATCATTCAGTAATTTTATAAAATAACAATAATTTACATATCTTACAGTTATCCTTTATTGTCCAGAGCAAATAATATTGTATAAATAAATAAATAAAAAACTGTGTTCTGTGATTGTTTTGCATTGTACATTCGCGTTATGTCATAGTGAACTGATGAGCACTTCCGGTAACGCATCTAGCGTAGCCCTGATCTATTTGATCTGCGTCCAAGATACTGCTCATTTGTTGAAAGATAGGTTTTATTCACTATACCTTTAGGTATGTTTTTAAAAGAACTATCACCATTCTTCATACATGTAAGTCTATATTTGTGTGGATTAGATTGGTTGGATTTTTTAACGCGTTGGGGTATTCCTGAAAGCGTTTTTTACTAACATGTTAAACAGCGGGTCCCAAAGTCCTGTCTTGATGACCCAGTCATGGCACAAAGTTAATAATGTATTATGTAGAACTGCTAGTGCAAGAAACAAAACTTAGATTAACAAACAGAAATGTAAAAAAAAAAAACTAATAATTATAAACATTGATAAAAATATAGATAAGTACATACAACTCTACACTGTATTCGAATATTTGAAATTTATATCTCGGGCTCTCGATATTCTGACATAAATTGGAGATCAGTGATCACAGCGATTAATGAAATAAGTAGAGTTTAAACAAGAAAAGTAAATATTAAATGCTCACCTAGAACAGGTAGGTGGCAGATGGCTCCTATCCATCGCCGCAGCCACTCCAAAGATCGCACCAAATAAACACCACATTTTGTTATACATCTTCACTTTATCGACAAAAAACTATCGATAATGGCACAACACTACACTTACACTAATATCACTCGGTAAAATAAATTAACAGGAACAAAATTGTACTACTTAAAAATTAAATAAAGTTTTTGATTAAGTCTGTAATTTAGTCTATTTAATCTATTTACGTGTTGAGGTATGTGCTTAGGACTTTAAAAGACTTCCTCCTGAATGGTTGGATTGTCATTTTGGTCGGTATGCTGGCGAAGTAACTTCAAAAGTTAGAAGTCGACATGGCAAACCTGGAACAAGGAAACACAGAGTAATATATATAAATTAAAAATTTCAAAGTACATTTCTGGATTTACCTTCCTAACTTAACAGTTAGGAATAAAATAAAGATTTTTTTTTTAATTTACTCAAAGTAACAATGGTATCGCGATGCAGTAACTTTTGACTTTTTAAAAAACCGTGCCATAGGTGTAAATGCACAAAACCCACAGTTTAATTTGAAAGAATTATCTTTTATGTTTCCCATAAGACACGCTGATGATCAAAATTGAAACATCCAATAATAGCAATCTTCCAAAAACATTAGGCAAATCTAAAGCGAAAACTAAATCTTACCACAACATTAATTCCTAAATTGTTCTCACAATGAATTCAGAAACAATGTAAAAACAGATAGGAATCAAAAAAACAATCTAGAATCTAAAATCAGCGGTCAGTCCGTTCCGACCGGCGGATGCCGATTGTCTGTCTACAATTGTGCATTGTGCTGTCAGTTGTCACAATGTGAGTGACGTAACGTCAAGCGTGAGTCGAATCCGGCTCGAAGGACCAGACACGTGAGTTGTGACGTCAGGAACAGCATACTGAGTTAGGGACACAGTTCAATAGGCGGGAGGATTGAATACTATTTCTGTATATCCACGTGTTGAATCCACGAAGTTCAACATGTGAATTAATGAAAAAGACTGCGGAATGTTAACAACGGTCAATTTTGGAGGTAATCATTGAAAATAGGCACTTACTGATAACAATTCAACGGCCAATTTAAAGAAGCCTGTAAGTTACTAGTTAAGCATAAAATTAAATTGATCAAAAAGGAAAATATACGGTCGTTGACATCGTGATTATCAATACCGGTACGGTACCTACATCATGCGGCAAAACAATGGGACCATGCTAATAAGGTTATTCTAAAATAACATTTACTGAAAAGGAAAATGTGAGTAAAATCGTAGAACGTGATGCAGACGTTTAAGACATGCAGTAGTACTTAATAAATTCCATTAAGTTTGTAGGGCATCTCCATGGCAATAAGAACCTAAAGCACAGGTACATTATACCAATTTCTGTGCAAAACGTAAGTTAGTTTTGAATAGCAACAACGCTATCACGTGTTTCTAATAAAATCGCTTTTACTGCATAACAACAATGGCCACATGTCGCACGTCACATCAGCACTATACATTATGTCACAGGTAATATATTACATAACCTTTGGACAGACTCGTGGCCGAATCGTTATTTTAGCAGCCAGTGCAAGCATAGTACCCTCAACAATAGACTGGATTAGCAAAACAATAGTAGCGAGAACCGTGTCATGTTTTACACTCATCATTCTATAAATATATGTTGCTGAGCTTTTTATTGTGATGACAGTATCCTGTTAGACCCAAATTGTTGGACAATTCATCAAAATATTGAATTAATTTCGCACTGACAGACACGAGTCGTCTAAAATCCAGAGATAGGAGTGTGAAAATTTGCAATAGTTCCTTACATGTACAACGAAAGTCAGCACGAATAGTTATTTATTGGGGATGAAAGTATAATGAAAGTTCGTAAATTTTGCCAAAAGAAAATCCCATCAGCCGTGTAGCGACACTACAAAAAGTACTACAGCGCCATCTATGCCATCTATGACATTAAGGAAGTAGTAACATCAAAATCCTAAACCGCGCAGTTAAAGTTATCCGTGACTAAACTATACTCGAAGACCGTGTTAAAACTATAATCGAAGATCCTGACCACAACTGGATACTCCTGTTTCTATAGGGGGGGGTGAGGAACTTAACACCCTGTTCGTCAGACCTCTAAAGCCGTAAGGCTAGTAAATTGTAATTTTAAAGACCAAAAACGTTGCTTGAAAAAGGAACAAAGAGTTGAATCAAACTTAGATTATTTCTTGACTCCTAAAAATAAAACAAAGCCCTAAAGAAAATAAAAGAGTTCAAACAGTTCGGATTGAACACCTATCAAGGTTATCATACCTGACCCCAAAGAAGGGTCCCGATAGTTCCGTAGTGAACCCCGTCATGCAAAACAATTGTCCAATCAAATAAATTGCAGGTACCGCGATACCACGGGCATCGGAAGCAGGAGAAAAAGTGGGATGCAAATAATATCCTGCAAGTCTGATACGCAGTTTGATTGGATAGGTTGATGGGATCTTCCGTGGGACCCAATCTAGACATAGAGGAAGGCAGCTGTTTCGTAGGACTTTGATAAACTTACAACAGATCTTGCCAAAATGAAAATAAACATAACCTGAATAACCTGAGGACCAAAATTCGTAAAACAAATAAACAGATTGCCATAGAAAAAGAATTTGGTCCTTTTACTTAAATAGGTACTCGGTATCAATAGAAGCGTGTGTTTTGCCGTTTCAAGACCAGATGTTGTCCTCAATTCAGGCATGTTCTTCGCCAATCTGGGTATTCATAAAGAACACTAAGTAGGCCATATTAACTCTGGCGCCTTACATAATTTCTTCAACGTTGCATTCTATTACAATTCAAGGCCTTGACGACCAACAGCTCATATTTCAATAAATTATTCCGAATAAACATACCTAGTGTCTCGTTAAACTTCTATTTACGACAGTTCCTGGTTCTGCACTAGTGCTTTTTGCTATTTAGTTTTTTCCCTAACGATCTATAAAACACCTAGAAAATAAGTAATTACACACTTTACTCCGTTCATATCCATACTAATATTATAAATGCGAAAGTAAGTTTGTTTGTTTGTTACCTTTTCACGCCTTATTATTAAAATACAGTAGGAAACTTTTTTCCTAAGAGAAAAATACTGTTTAGACTATTATTATTCGAGTAATTGTATATCGATAATATCAATTTTATGCATCACTTAATAAAACTTTTATTGTTCATAAATTATTTACTTGGTGCATTGCCCTTTACATTGTATGTCATCCATAATCCATAAAGGTGCACCATTCGATATTTGAAAAATAAAAAATAAAAGTGACCGAATTGGAATTTGGGAGATGCTAAAATCATTGCATACATAATGTTGAAATCAAACCAAAAACCTGATCACAATAGGTAATGCCATTATAATATGAGTAATAGGTGGTATGGCAGGCAGCCACAAATAATAGCAAAGTAAATAACACAATACAATTTATCCTTCCCGCCTTTGAAGAATTACTGCGTTGGAACTATAAATATATAAATGCAAGCTAACATTATAATTAAAACGAATAACAAAGCCAAAGCTAACGTCACCATAGAGAGGGAAACCAATTCAAAAATCTCACGATGTATACGGAACGGAATGACGTGAACCACCGAACAATTGACTCTCGCACCAATTGGAAAATTGTTCTACCTTTGGCCAATCTTGGCCAAGGAGACATGATGGAATATTCTGGTCCCTTAGACAAATGTCTAGGCCAATATTCGGCGACAAGATGTTGGCGAGAAGGCAATTAATCAAAGACCAGGACAAGAACCAGGAGGAGGCCTGCGTCCCAGCAGTGGGAACATTAATAGGCTGATTATGCTTATGCTTATGCAGACAAGAACTAAAAATAGCATCGGTTAATCGAATCTATGAAACGAAATAAACACAAGAAACAATAATGTACACAACGAACTGATTTAAGTCAGTCGGTCAGTGGGTTCCATAGAGTTTAAATATAAAATTGATCCTACTGAACTATTCAATCATTATTTATCATTACACTGACGCCATCCATATATTGACATCATTTGTTTTGGTATGTAATATTAGAAATCACAACTACGTCTATTAAAATAGAAGACATTTTTATAATAAAAGACACCGAACAGAGGGGAACGTAGGTCTATAGGCAGCTATGGACGATTCGAGGTTGAAATGATGATAATAAAAAGATCACAATGAAAAATGAAAATGTATCCTTCGTCTAAATATGGTAGACAACGTTAAACCCAAAAACTTTGAAGATATTAATCAAAATGACAACGGTCCCAAGTTTATTTGTGTTCCACCTTGTTATACCAGGTACTTAAACGTAGATTCCTTCGATTCTTCCGTGACGACATGCATTTAGTTAGCAATTTACCAATTGACTGTGAATTCACGTAACTTCAGTCAAAGCACCATACAGTCGTCAATGAGTGATTTAGGTCCAATACATCTCGGATCAGCGCTTCTGCGAGACTTCATTTTCCACGAATTGATAAGGTAGAAAAACTCCTAATCATTTCACTTTCAAATGAGAGCGAAAGTAATGCTCACACATTGCTCTTGCTCATGAGATCCATAATTTATCACACAACCGTGGTAAATTTTGGTCCTTCAACAAGCAAGGTGAACGTTACGAGAACATTCAGAGCTGAAAGGAATGCCCAGCTGAATCAGTCAACAGATTGTCATTTGACAATTACGGTGTACTTGTTTACTACGCCCTCTTAGCCATAATAGTCCTACACAGGTGCAGCTGCACTTGTTTGACGTAGACTATTGTTTCACGTGACGGCCCCACCCACGGGAAGACGTGGGGGACAGGAGCACCACGTGCCATCACACCATCCATCTGGCTATATTCCAAGAGATCACACGGTCACACCCCCCAAGTTATGACGTCAGAACTAATTATAGAGTGTTGATTGATTGCCGGAGGACAATCTGTGATGAAAGACGAGGTAATTATTGTTGGAAGGGTAGGAGATTATTCTTCAGAAGTGTGCTTAAGACTTGGCAATGTTATGTAAGTATTAACTACAACAGGATTACTTTCAGAAGATCGCGGGTAAGACCTGGCTGAGACTCGCGAAGATCAAGGAAGAATGGTGCAAATGGAGTCATTAAGTGACTCCTTAATACATAGTGGCCACCCACTATGTGTTCCACTCAAGTCTACACACAGACAACAGATACACACGGTCACGGTCTACAGATTTGTCCCATGTAATAGGAGGCAAGCCTATTGGCATCAATCGGGACACAAATCTATATTCCGTGGCTACCACCGAGAAATTCCTGATGGAAAAACCAAATAACACTTTGCCCGATCTGGGAATTGAACCCAGGACCTCACGCTTGCGACCACTCGACTAACGAGACAGGACTGAGAAATTTCGGGCAAAATGTGAGTGTACTATGAGTATACCTTGTAAACTTTTGGGGATTACAGGCATTGTTGTAATCTTACTAAGAAGCCTAAAATTGGAGGACTTCTGACTTATATATCTGACGCATAGCAGTACTTAGTGAACCTGAACAATGCTCTATCAGTCAAGTTGATGAATCGTTTTTAATTTTTCCTTGAAATAAATATTAGTAACAGGATAATTATAAATATGGGGAAATCCCCGCTATTATTTTACGTGTTTGGCGGTAGGTAGGTTCAGTATTATTTATTTTCTACACTACTAAAAGACTACTCTTTGCACTACCTAAGCATGATCAGCCTATAATATTTCCACTACTGGGACGCAGGCCTCCTCTCACGAGAGGGAGTGGGCCACAATTGACCACGCTGGCCCAGTGAAAACTGACCTTATTGTTGAGATTCTTCAGAAAAGTCAGGTGCGTAGTACTCTCAACCGGCCTGCGTGTATGACCAGATGTATGAAAGTGGACGAGACAAGAGGAGTAAGTAAGAATCGTAGCAGATGGCGTTCTATGGTTTCTGTCTACACCCATTGGAAAAAGACGTGAGTTTATGTATGAATGTATGTAGGTTTTCGAAATACTGTTTCTAAGACATGCCAATTTCCGTTAGCAAACTTACTAACTAGCAAAGCAACACACTGCTTTTCGTAAACAAAACGTAATACTAACTAATTAGAATCAAATAAAAACGACAAACACGCAATCTGTTTACGATTGAATGAATGAATCGTACCGAAAGACCACGGTAACATTCCTTCGATGCAATATTTATACTTTTGGCACTCTCTTCTGGCAATGGTTGGAAACTTCCACAAGTATATTATGTACTCAAGATGTCCCTCTCAGTACATTAAAGAGAGTATAAAGAGTTTCAGAGATAAGAATAGAAGAAGGTCGATGACTTTGTAAAGGTTTCGACGGTTTTCAGCACAATTTGCAGGAAAATGGAAAAATATTGGAAGAATTGAGTTTTGGGCGTCCTACAGTTTTCTTTAGGTATTTCAATAATCTTTAATACACTAAAATATTTTGTTGATGATTTTAATGATTATAATTCTGTAACTACATACGTGTTACTGGCGCGATTCATATTTTCATCAACATACAACCTGACACTGACCTGCAAATTGTAGAAAACTTAAGAAAAAATTAATTTCGCGAGCTAAGCTGGCGCTTCCACCTTATAGAATCTTAAGCAATAAGATTTCAGAAAATAAAAAGACTATGGTAACAACAAAAAATAATATAGGACTAGGAATATAATATTTATAGGACATTTATGTTCAAAAGCAAGAAAAGCAAACTTTCTTATCGGCTCGATTCTCAAGAATGCTAAAGATGTCCCTATAAGTACAATAAGGAGAGTAAAGAGGAGCTCGTGGCTAAATAATAACAGCCGCTCGGGTCGATCTAAAGGTTCAGCCGCGCTTGCCTAGGTTGGTCCGTGGATGTGTGATCGCCAATTACATACCGAGTTTCCTCCGTGCCTCGGAAAACACGTTAAGCCGTTGGTCCCGGCTGTCTTTTGTAGATATTTGACAGCCTTTACAGGTAGTCAGTGACCCGAAAGTATGACAACTAGTCTTACCAAGGGGTATTGTATTACCCAGCAGCTGAATACCTATAGGTATGCAGCTGAGTTTGTGCAGGTCGAGGTTACTGTGTTTCAACAGTTGTGACCCCATTTAGCAGCAAAATGTGGAAATTGGCAGAGTTAAGGTGGCTGGGGTTGTGGGTGGTTGGTGGGGTGGGTGGTTAGGTTAACTGTGGCTTTAGGCTGTTTTAGAATTTTCTGTATTTTTTAACACAGAGAAGTTGAAAAGCTTATTGGCCTGTTCCACGCAGAATTTTCTCGTGTATAAAAACAAGTATTTATGCCACATATTTTTCCTTCCTTACTGGTTACATTATAATATCTTGGTGCTTAACTAGAAACAAACGATTGTACATCAACTTACCACAAACTGTCAAATTTCTCCAAATGATTTAAAACCACAAAATGTTGACGGTTAAGTTCAAAGTCGAATGAAAAAATTTGACAGTTTGTAGTAACTTGATACGCTGGCGATTGTACATGGATACATACTTGAATCTATCATGGATGAGCGTAGATAAATAGTATAAAAACCGACAGTGACTCAAGACAACCGCGGATAACTAAGTAAACAAAGTCAGATGATGATGATAGACGGATTACTGAACAAATAGACTGACTTCCGCTTCTATGTGTTAATTTCTTACTTAAACAACATAATTCATATCATAATCGCGATAAAAGATTGCAAGTCTTGCTGAGAATTCAGAGGTATCGACGTCAGAAAGTCTAGACGTTACAAAAATATTTTCAGATTATTTATAGAATATAATACTATTTGTACGACCGATAACGCATAACTTCTTAAGAAAACAGGTTTTGTAGACATCTTCTTTCAGTCATCACATACCGAGTTTCCTCCGTGCCTCGGAAAGCACGTTAAGCCGTTGGTCTTTGACAGTCTTTACGAGTATTCAGAAGCCTGAAAGTCCGTAATCCAGTCTTACCAAGGGGTGTTACCAAGCAACTGGGTTGTGGAGGTCAGATAGGCAGCCGCTCCATGTAAAATACTGTTATTCAGCTGCATACGGTTAGACTGGAAGCCGACCCCAACATAGTTTGGGACAAGGCTAAGCAAATGATAAAAAATTCAGTATTTTCTGCATCTCTTCTACTAATTACCAATAGCTACACGACCCGCTTTTAAAATGTGTCTATTCTTGGGAGACCTTGCCACCGATTTGTTTGTAGGCACTAATTACAAAATCAATTTGGCTAAAGTAAACACAAATAGTTTTAAGAAAACGTTACATAAGTTCCTCCCAAAAGATCTGCCCGAATACTTTATGAAAACGACTAATGCCCGTTGTACTCGTAACTAACATTAATCAACACTTAACTACTTGCAGTAAAGGCACTCTGACACTCCATCAGTACGCTTTTAGTCCGAGTGAAATTTTATAGCCTATAATCTTCCTCGATAAATGGGCTATCCAATACTAAAAGAATTTTTAAAATCGAACCAGTAGTTCCTGAGATTAGCTCGTTCAACCAAACAAACAAACTCTTCAGTTTTATAATATTAGTATAGATATTGTAGATTAATTAAGGTGTCGCTTAATTTAAGCAAAGACGAAGAGTTTCTGTTTAAAAACAAATCAGGCATTTTTACCAAAATTAGACTTAGTAAAAAGCTAGAATCCTGCTATTAGGTTCTGTTCAAAAACAAACCTCAGAAATAACTTCTTATGTAACCTAATTAGCAAAAACCTGTCCTTATTTACTTCACTGACATCACATAATCAACTCAGAAAAACCTGTTGATTTACAAGTAAACATCATTATTATTTGATTACTATTATAGGGGGGTACCACAGGGGGTACTGTTTACCAAGTTAGTTACTTGGATACTAATAGCAATAGGTAAGTACTCGATAATCTTACAATAATATTAACGACGTATAAGAAGGCGTGTCTGTTTACTGTAAACATTGGATTTTTTAATTAGCTATCACTATCCTCATTTGTGACGTCACAAGTCACGAGATTACGGCATTCTGCTGACCTATGAAACCTCTATGGAAGTCAGATTTCCACTACGCTATCAGTATGAAGGTCAGAGGTACTAGGTTTATGTATCGTGGAAAAGTTTCAGTTTTCATGTAGATATACGAACTTTGTACCTTAGGACCACACTAAGGCATTATTACTAGCATAGATTTTATAGTCTTTGATTACTAGGTATATCTTGTTTCAGATTTGAATAGAACGTGTCATATTCGTAAAATAATTACACAATTTCAGTGAAGTTAGATGTAAACTTATACTGTCATTTACGGGATATCTTCCGTGATTGTTCATTATTTTGAGCTCGCTATATTTTGACGCTGTTGCAAGCGCCATGACAGACAGACCGACAGTATAAGTTTAGTTGTAAACCGTGATAGCTTAAAACAGTGTTTGAAGTTAGTTGTGATTTTTGTATAGGCGTATGTTTCAAAATTTGCCATGAATTACAAAATCTTCTAAATACTTAATTCACAGAATATTGAGATAGAACAGTCGTTTCTTAATTATATGAACTGATTGAAGCTACTGAAGGCGCCAAACTCGTAGCCCAGTTCTGGCTCGACTCAATCTAGATCGCCATCGACACGCTAAGCAGAATAAGAGATAGAACTAATGGTTAACAACAGTCAGTACTATAAAATTAATTGTAGACAAAAATATAAATTATTCTGTGACGTGCTAGCTCGTACCTACACCATAGGTAGTTCAAGAAAGTGTGTCGTGAATAGTATCTACGAGTATCTAATAGTATCTATCACTTTCTGGAACTGATTCAATTAACACAAGATTGCCAACAAGAATCCTTAGAAGTCCAAATTATATGGAGATTGACTGACGAATGTTATCAAAGCCAAGTCCTTATGAACAACGCCTTTTGATTTACTTTCGCCGCCCGAGGCTAACTATTTGCAATACATTTTGTTCGCATTTCCGTTGGAAGGTCGCCGGTTTTATTACTGATAGTGATAAATTAAAAACGAAGCTCTAGTTTTTTATACTTACTAGGTTGGTACTCAAACCATCGTAAATCTCTTCATAATTAACTAGCTTTTGCCCGTGGCTTTACGCGCTTATGCTCGGAAGCCATCCCACGGGAGAGTTTAAAATATAGCCTAGTAGCAGATCCCCGCGGCTTGCCCGCGTGGAGTTCGGTAATTGACCCACGGGTTCGTACTACCGGGATAAAAAGTATCCTATGTGTTAATCCTGGTTATAAACTATCTTTGTGCCAATTATCATCCAAATCTGGTGAGTAGTTTTTGCGTGAAAGAGTAACAAACATCCATCTATCATCACAAACTTTCGCATTTATAATATTAGTAGGATGACACTCCGGGATAATGTAGCTTCGTATTAGTGAGAAATTTTTCAGAATGGGATCAGTAGATCCGAAGATTATCCACTACATTCAAACTTATAAAAAAAAAAACTTTACCTCTTTATAAAATTAGTGACAAAAAAACCTAAGCAGAACTTAACTCAAACCCGGATCTGAGGACTAAAATATACCATTTCTTGTAGTCCTGGCAGCTTTAAAAAACAGGTTTAACAGAGACGTAGTATGTCATATACCAAAAAAAAATAGCGGTCATAGACAGACATAGACAAAAAAAAGCACGTAAGTAACGCGTGCAATGGCAATGGGTCTAGTATACTCGTATATTAAAACTGTGGGTCATTGACTTTTTCGTCTACCGTATATAAATGCCGTTTTAAAATCCATTATGTATCGCATGATCGGTTAGTAGTATTTTATGAATTGTGGTTGCGGTTGTAAAATTAAGCATCCATCAACAAGGCAGGGCACTTGATGGGCAGGTGACCCAACTGTCAAACGCTGTTCATTATTCATGATTGGACTGTATTAAGATAAATGATGCAACAGAAATTTTAAATTGGTAAGAAAAGATTTTACATACTTAAGTAGATTAACCGTGAACGACACCAAATGTCACATTGTCTCACATTTTGGATATGCAATGTGACATTTTGAAACCGTCACGGTTTGGCTACGTACCTCAAATTAAGATCAATCATTATAATGCATAAGAGGAAACAGATCATTGTAGGATTTCATATTGTTGGTTTTAATTTGTATCATCATAGCTAGGCTTGATTTTCAGATACATAAATTATAAAATGAAAGTAGAACTACGCAATCATAATAGATTAATGGAAAAAAAAAGATAAATGGTGTTTTTCTTATTTAATTTTTTGTACTCTATCACAATGCTGTCCTATTTGACCCAAAAGTTAACTGGTAGAGAATGCCTTGTGGCATTAAGTCCGCCTATGTACCATTCTTGTTCATGCAGTTTAAATAAATTAATATATTTCAATAGGTGTCCAGAAGAATGTATCATCAAAGCTAAACGTGATTTCCACAAGGCAACGCACTTAAATAGTATGAAAGTCAATGAAAGTAGTAGTAATACATGCCTACGTAGGTAAGCATAATAAATGAATTTATTAAGATATTTGCAACATGTAAATTAGCGTGATGGCCACGTGGTTATGACGTGCTGTAGGTATAGTTCGTTCACAACTGCAGTAATTAATACTAAATTACATAATAGTTATGTGTGACGTTCAGGCAGTGACGGCTAGGTTGTAGGCAATTGTTTTCATGATACTTTTGCTTCACCACATCACATTATTTGAACCTCATTCAGTAACCGCAATAATAGTTTAGCATTCTATAGTATAAAAATTGTTTCCTATCTTGAATTACACCTACTGTCATTTTGAGCATAGTCTTGATCTAACTTCCTGAAGTCTATACTCATGTTTTTTCACGCTAATGGCCTTCATTTTGACAGTAAATATCTCGTCTTGCAGATTCCCGAGGTATGTGAAAAAGAAATCTCATCATTATACACATTGAAGACACTGAGGAGTAAGAGAAGAATTGAAAAAGAAAACCTGCTGCGTCGAGTCTTACAAAAATTTGGAATAAGGCCATGGTGAGATGCTATCGGACGCATTAATCCCATTTTCTTTAGGTTTAATTTATGCACGTAAAGTAAGTTAATGCAGTTGTCTATCAATGAGCGCAGATCGCATGATCGATGAGGTTTTAATATTCAAAGATAGATTGCAACAGCTGCATTTCAATCTTCTTGCATCAGGTCACATCAGCATATTGTAAGATGTCGTAGGTTATTCAACTTCTGTTTAAATTCACACTGTAATCATCTGCCTTTGTCCCATTCTACTTAGGGTCGCCACAACACATCTTCTATCTAACTCACTTCTTCTAATCTCCCTTGTCCAGCCGTCACGGTACCATTTACTCCTTTTTCTTTCATATAATTCCACACTATTCATTCATCTTACCTTTGACCTGTCTCTCCCTCTCCATCCATCAATATTTATTTTAATAACTATTTTAAGTCACTAGTGTTTCATCCCTCCTCATCACATGTTTATACCAAGTCGGACGACTCCCTTTCAATTTTTTTGTAACAGGCACCACTGTCAAACTTCCTCTTTTCTTACTTAATCCACTCCTGTTACTCCACACATCCATTTCAATATTCTCATCTCCGCTACATGTAATCTTTTCATATTCTTCACAGACCAGCATTTAGATCGATACCTAAAATATTCACACTGTAAATTATATTTTAAAGCACAGAAGCCCTGGTAAGACGTGCCAAGTCTCGTATTTTCTTTCATAACCGACTGCCCATGTGCGGTTACCTTTAGTGACATAACAAAGGCTATATATAGAAAGATATGTCCGTCCGAATGATTGGTCATGCCGAGAGTCGGCGTGGGTGTTATAACAAGCAAATTAGATCGAATTAGCTCAATTTGCGAGACCGGTAAGTTGTGTTATGGACTTACGAAGCATGTAGATATTATAGAGCCTTTATGATTGTTACATATGAGGGGAGGCAAAATTTGAGAGTCATTGCGGTTGTTGATATTCAGATCCTTTACCTTTATATTCATTTGTCTCAAAGGAGAGAGGCCTAAGCCAAGAAGATATGGGTTGACAACTATGATGAATTACTCATTGAACAATTATTATGTAATATAGGTACAATTAACAAGTTCTCACTCTGCACAGTGCACACACAGCATTTGCATGTTCAGTTGCATCATCGTAAAGTGATCTTTTGATACGTCACAAGACACAACATCATCCGACTTGAGTGTACCTCGTCATCTTCCTGTCCTTGTCCCATATTATTTGGGAACATAACGGTTGTTTTCTTCAATTCTCCCCTGCCAACTAGCACGGAATCATTCACGTCTTTTTTGTCACAATATTCCTCGCACAATCCATCCATTGTTTAGTTTAGTCTCACTCGATCTCCTTGTCAACATGTATATTCATTACTCTTTTAGTAACATGCGTTTGCAAGTGTAGCGTACCTAAGAATCACTCATCATCTGCCTAACCTGCCTGCTTCCATTCTAACCGGACGCAGTTGAATACCAGTATTTTACATGGAGCGACTGCCTATCTGACCTCCACAACCTAGTTAGAACTGGGTAATACCTAAGGACCACTACTTGGCTCAAATGATGGTTCAACGTTTGCACGAAGTTTTCCAGAAGCCGGTAAGATTATACAATTGTTACCGGTCACATCTAGAAATAACTGGTTTCGTCGCCGTGTGAAGATCAAGGTATTATTCGTATGCACTTAGCTAGTTAGCTACTTCGATACAAGCAACATCCTTTGAAACTGACAGTTTCACTGTTGGCTTATTGAGCAGTTGCTTGTCGTAAACTTCGACTTCCGAAATAATGTTTTCATAATCTGGTTATTGATTAATTACTTTATCTAGTTCGGATTTCGTTTTCTTTTTGAGTTTACCTTCTCATAAGTTCGTAATTTATAAATTTCAGAACATAATTATGTCATAATTTTTCTAGCCTGTTCCCAACTATGTTGGTGTCAGCTTCCTGTCTTACCAGATGCAACTGAATTAGGTTGAGGAACCCAGTTTCTGGGTAATTTTATGCCTCTTGGTAACACTGGTTGTCAGTGATGAATAATGTCGACCAATATTCGGCAAATCATTAATTATGTAGATGGAAAAGCAAATATGTTTAATTTCCGTAATCTAATCTTAGACCAGAAGCTAAGTGGTGTCCACAAGGTCAGTACAAAGCGATGACCCGACTCGATAATGATGATTTACAACACTTAACCTTTTGATTGCGAATAATTGATTCCCAATTAAATTAGTCGTGTCAATTTAAACAGATATCAAAAATATTAGTTCAGATTGTCAAATCACAAATTGCGTAAAAAAAATCCCAGATCCTCCTGTTAAGGTAGTATCTATTTGGAGCAAATTAGTTGAAAGCTTAATGATCCAAACCAGCTCTAAGCCATTGAGCCCGAAAATACTCGGAGGCTTTTGTCCAGCTGTGGATTAATATAGGCTTCGAATAGTAGAAGGACACATCCCGTTGCAGTACGGTCCGTGTTTTATCTGTGGCTACAGGGTTACTATTTCGAAATTAGAAAAGTCCTGACAAAAATGGGGAGCCAAGAACAGGACAAAACTGAAAGGTCTTCTTGGGGGACAAATAACTTGTTTTCCATATCGTATTCAAAACCAGGAAGACATACACAATTATAATGCGATTCCCAAGCCTATATTATTATAATAAATACAATTTGTCATTGAGAATGGCTAGTGCGAACTGGCAACCGAATTAATTATAATATTAATGCTGGTAGTTGTAAAGCACATACATTCACGGCATACGTGGGTTTCACATGGTGTAAAGAATGTTGTTTACAGTGCCATGATTTTTAATACTTTAAGAGATAGACGGTAATCTGAAATTAAGTACTTGTTTGAAGAACGAACTAGACTTTATATGCCTTTCAGTGATTTGCTTTTTTGACTGACAGCTGGGCAAACTTTGGTCAAATAAAATCCATTATTACTTTTAATAATATTAAAATTCTCCGATTTTTCCATTCCCCAATCATTATTTAATTTCTAACATCTTCAAACAAAATTCGAGGAGATCGTGGCTAAATAATAACAGCCGCTCGGGTCGATCTTTAGGTTAAGCCGTGCTTACTTAGGTTGGTCTGTGGATGGGTGACCATTACATACCGAGTTTCCTCCGTGCTTCGGAAAGCACGTTAAGCCGTTCAGCCGTCAGTGGCTCAAAAAGTCTGACATGCAGTCTTACCAAGGCGTATCGTATTACCCAGCACTAACTGGCTTGTGGATGTCAGATAGGCAGTCGCTCTATGTAAAATACTGATATTTAGCTGCATCCGGTTAGACTGGAAGCCGACCCCAACATAGTTGGGAAAAGGCTAGGCAGATGATGATGATCTTCAAACAAAATTCTGGTCCAAATGGTCTGTTGTGTGTGATCCAAAATAAAATGCTAAAAGTCTGACTAAAAAGATCAAAAAATACAGGATAAGTTTAAAATCCGCCACGAAGGACTAATTACAAAAACAATCTTCCATAATAACCTACTCACAGACATGGTTGGTTACACCAAGAAATCACGTTCTGAAGTGCTGATTCTGGAAATCACGGTAATGCATACCTATTGCAGTTTACGTAACACAACGGGACATCACGTGATTATCAGCTGGCAGAACTAGGTGCATGCATGTTATACTGACGATGAATGAACACACGTCATAGTGGAAACAGTAAATTATTCTTTTATTATCGTTTCTCATTTGTTTAATTGCGATAGTACACTGTTTTTATAATAAGTCTAATTTGAAGGCATAGACAAGGTACTTCCACAACAGCTTCCAACAGAGTTGACATGAACTCTTCCGTCAATCCATTCATTTTTTGACGTTTTAATCATCACTTCGTTGATGAAACGTCACTTTGTCTACGTACTCTGGTTAGACTTGAAGTCCGCGTCAATTTAGTTCAGAATATAATAACCCGATGATGATGTGTTCAAATTGGATATTAGCATAGGATTTGGTCTTAGAACTCGAAGTGAAGAGAGATTTTCAAGTAGTTTTTGGCACAAATCTGCAAACATATTAGTGTAGTAAATTTAAAGACATAAATCGTACTTGAACGTTTTAACAACTTACATCATAGCTGTTACGAATCGTGTCGGAATGATACATGCCCTAGATGTGATGCCAAGGTATAATGCTGAATCACACATTACGAGTAGTTGAAACTAACTAGATATATAAAACAATCCCGTAGTAAATAGTCTATAATATACAAAACAGTCCGTTTTGTTTCTAGTTAATGCGTTGAATTGATGTAGATTTAGAGAAATAAGATAGAATTAACATTAAGAAGGTTGTAAAGGCAAGATAGAGTGTGAAAGGCTACAGAAACACAGGAAAAGGCGACACAAGAATTTAAAGAAAGCTACAATATTCTATCTATAAGTACTTCAGAGTGGATACTGACAAAAATAAAGTTTATTTATTTATTTTAGGATCTCCAACAAAATATATAAATAAAACATGATACGATAATGGACAACGTAAGGTATTAGGTAGGTGTACTCCTTCAATGAAAGGAGATCACAGCATGCACAACAAAATTAACAAACAAGCTAACAAATAAGTTGTGAGTCATATTGCAGTAAAGTATCATAGTGATTCTGCAAGACATATTGCTGACCACAAGAACCGTAATAAGTCACAAATAACAGGTGATAAAGTTCAAGTATAATTTTCAGAACGCCACCTGCTTCGGTCCTTACATACTCCTTGCGCCTCGTCCACGTTCATACATCTGGTCATACACGCAAGCCGGTTGCGAGTACTACGCAACACATACCTAATATACGCATATACACAACCAAAGCGTATAGTAACGAAGGTCACATGTCTAACACCACCTAATTAGCAATTTGCAATCAATCACTCGACGTATACATCCACCCATGGTTGATAACAGCTGATAACAAGAACTACTACACGTTCATCATCATCTGCCTGTGTGGTATTTTTCAACTATGTTGGTCTTCCACGCAGACAAGCCATGGCGTCTCCGTCGAAGATGCACACTCGACTCCTTGATTTTTGTTGTTTTGTGGGAATAAACTACTATTGTATTCAAGTCTCATTGCAGCCTGATGCAGGTTAATACCAGTATTTTACATGAAATATCTGCTAATCCAATATAGCCCAGATACCAGGTAAAGAGAACACCTTTTGTGGGTGCTTACTTGAAAAGACACGCTCAATCATCATTATCGGCCCAGCTTTTAAAACTATGTTGGGGTCGTCTTCCAGTTTAACTGGATGCAGCTGAACACCAGTATTTTACATGGAGCACCCACAACCCAGCTAATGGGTCTTTTCAAGTCTCCCCATGGATTAAATAATACGATTCCCAAGGACCTTTGTTTTATACTCCTTGGTTAAACTTGGAAAGGCCAAAGACACGTTCGCTATAAAAAAAAACCGTAATTGATATTCGCGCCACGCAGTTGCTAGTTTCCTAGTGATAAGGTGGGCGTTGAACGGACATATACAATCAGTAGCCACGTGACTTACACGTGATACTATTATGGCTAGGTTTTATATGGCCTTTCTGAGTGGCAGTGTTATGGCAAGGATATGAAATATTTAGTTTTTATTGACTTGATATGATGAAAATTAAAAAAGTGCTACTAACTTATTTGTATCACATTCGGGACTCATTTTCTGGTTTGTTTCAAAGATAAG
This sequence comes from Noctua janthina, assembly GCA_963576755.1. Lineage (NCBI taxonomy): Eukaryota > Metazoa > Arthropoda > Insecta > Lepidoptera > Noctuidae > Noctua > Noctua janthina. Next base: position 10,444,414 of record OY755075.1, on the reverse strand, counting down.
ATGTCATCACAATATATTATGAGTTAGCAGAACATGTCTTCTTCTTCTTCTTCCATTCCTCTCCATTAGTCGACACCACAGTAATCACCTCCATATCCACAAGAGATAGGATGAAGTCCATTGCGCGTACATTTCACTCAATTAAATTTTCGCATGATTGATCAAATATTGATAAAGGCCTTTTGAGAATCCATTTATTAATACACACGGAACTCGGCTGTTTCTACGAGAAAACCGAAGTAACTGGTATTGGAGCACTCAGAAACAAACCGGTTCTCAGTATTACTTTTGTAAGCAGTTTCCTTCCTTTAATTAAAGTTATTAAGACCTCTTAAGACACTTTACACGGATAGGTAGTTAATTTCGCATCGACCGATGACATTTGGAAGACAAGGTGATCAGAAATTGTAGACAAATTTGAGATGACAGAAAGACCTTTGGTGTTAATTGATAGACTGTGTTCGATGATGTCACTCTGGGCTAGATCATAAATCTTCTATTTTTTTTCATAAATCTCAAGATTAAATTCAATACTCAATACTCAAATTTTTATTGCATTCTATAAGTATTACATAGATGGTGTAACAAGGTAAAACATCATTATGGACCCTGTCGGGCACAGCAACATTAGGAGAGAGGAAAGACGTCCACTGCTGGACAACTGACACTGCCTCCCCCGAGTGTCGCCACATTGACCGGTCCCGTGCGACTCGCATACAGTTCAACACTAACCCAATTTTATTTATGAAAACCGTCAGACTGCGCTTGGATGATAGGATACCCATCTGTAACTACAAGCTAGATTCGATTGAAATGTTTGCCTTGCATTAATAAAAAATCAATGAGTATCTCTAAATAAATTCTTTCTTGTCTACATATATCTGGAAGTGGAAGCTGACTTTTACTTGGTTCTGTATTGAGCTTCAAGATAAACAAGTGAAAGGGGATGAAATCACAGAAATTCTATTTAGAGATAGAGAGCAAAATTATGTCTTTTCTCGAAATGAATGTAGACGAGGATAAACCTGGAAATAATTCCAGTAGTACTATTTATAGAAAATAACACAGTAGGATAACTGTTGCGATCTCTACAGAATTCTGAAGCTTGTAAAATGTCTGGCATGAAGATCATGAATGTATTATATCATGTGCGTCTCCCAGGTACCACTCAAACCCCACGTGAACATGAGAGACCAGTTTTATAACTCTTACGACGAAAAGATTGTAGCAAAAACGACTGGTCTGGGAACTAAACGAGACGAAATGTAATTACGATGTTAGCGACGCGCCAGAGGATATCGTACTCGTGGAAGATACTCATTGATTTTTTATTAATCAAGGCAAACATTTCAATCGAATCTAGCTTGTAGTTACAGATGGGTATCCTATCATCCAAGCGCAGTCTGACGGTTTTCATAAATAAAATTGGGTTAGTGTTGACCTGTATGCGAGTCGCACGGGACCGGTCAATGTGGCGACACTCGGGGGAGGCAGTGTCAGTTGTCCAGCAGTGGACGTCTTTCGGCTGAAATGATGATGATGATGAGTGTGCATTGTAGTATGGAGTACCAACTCTACATAGTGCAATCTAAAATAGAAATGCAATCACAGTTACAATTAACATTACCTACCATAAATAATACAATTAACATGAAAGGTCTAGAAGATGTAATACGAATCTACGACATAACAGGCATTTACTAATAATATTACAGTAAATGTATGAGCCGTGTGTTGTCTCATGTTCGATGATCACGTTAGCAGCGGGTGGTCAGCTAATAAAAAAGCAGTTTACTTGACAACATGGAAGAAAGCCTCTGCCTAAACAAGAAACAGACTGGGAAGACGCAGTTGATAAATTTCATCAAGGCAATGCTGAAGATCATCCACAACTTGAGTAACTACTTACTAAAAATTTCTTGTTTACCTGTTTTATATATCTCTAGCGACCTGCCCCGGCTTCGCACGGGTGCAATATATACATATAAACCTTCCTCTTGAATCACTCTATCTATTAGAAAAAACCGCATCAAAATCCGTTGCGAAGTTTTAGAGATCTAAGCATACATAGGGACAGACAGCGGAAAGCGACTTTGTTTTATACTATGTAGTGATGCATGCCACCAACTGCATTCATGATACAACCATTATCAGGAAATACACATTATAAGTCATGAAAAGACGTCGTGAAGACAAATTACACTACTCCAGTGACTGACGAGACAACTGAACTTGACCTTGCCCATTTAACTCAGTTAACCGAGCAAGGTTGTCTGAAGGACTACATACTAATGGTCAAAAGATATTAAGAAATTACCCAAAACAATACCTAAGAGTAATTACCTATAATATTTTAAATTAGACGTGGGAAAATAAATAGAATGCAAAGATAATGACCAAAACAAGAAATATTGACAAGTGTGTCGTTGGTAAGGCTACAGTTTTTGACTATCAAGAAGATTATTTAAACGAGGACTATGAGAGAATAGAAAAGAAAGGACATTATTTGTACTCATAATCTGAAAATAAACTGTCGAAGGGACTAGTTAGCAATACAGTAATAACTGATAAAATAAAACTTGTAGTACGTAAACAATAATATTTAATATTATACATATACCCTAGTCTGTTATGACTTATGACACTTTATAATACAAAGCCATTTTTTTATTTATAACGGAAACAATGCAGTCCATTTGTGTTGTGGAAAAAGAGTGTGAATTATAAATTGTTTATGTAACTACTAGTACTTTCTCGAAAATGAAGCCTTGACATTACTAAATGCAACTAGGTCTCCCTATTTTCTAGAGTTCTTATAATTCTTATATTAAGAATAATGTCTACCAGTATTTAAAATAATCATACTTTTAGTCATAATTCTTTGGAAATTTGAAAGGACCAGAAAATTGTATAATAGGACCACGCTTAAATGTAAACAAAATGACGTAGAGTCACCGGACTGACAAGCAATACAATGACCTGTTAACACTCACTGACTTACAACATGCTCAGAGTAACGACCGGCTGAAACAATCTACTGTTTCAGACATAATATGACTGTTATTTGCGAATGAGCGCCAAGAACCGCCACTTTTAGCAGAAAAGGTATCATATGAAGGAACCATGTCTATGTAAAATACTTGAGAAACACGTTGCCATCAGTCATAAAAACTTGATTGAACGCATTGATATGACTAACCGTGGAAGACAAGAAAAATTGCCAAGAGTCGGTTCTTACGATGCAGAAAATACTACGAACAAACAAGTATCGCAAAAGGCAGCACTAAAGATATGTTGCAGTGCCATTTTATTAACTCAATTAACATAATTGTATCGAATCGGCACAGACCGTCAGTAAATATTTAAATAATATTACTATAAAGCGAATATCAACAAGTGATACATCGACGTGTCGAAGAAAATACTTCAGCAGTGTGCGAAATTGTTGGAAAGTATGGTTTTCAATCAAACGTAATTGTTTGGTAAAAATTCAGGTTAATTACATTTTACAAAAAGGGAAAAAAATACTGCAAATTCGTTCGGTATCACGTCAAGGGTAAAGAACGGCGTGGTGTGCCAAAACGGTTATTTCGGGACTTACGAATTACGAACCATCAAGATCACGGTTATACAACCAGTTAAAACGTATCGTTCAACTTACCGAAGAAACTTGATCGAATAATCACAACACAACACAGTCCACTGTATTATAATCAAGACGAAAACTTCGCGAGAATTAAAATTCCTCGAAATCGATACGTCCGCACCGCGTGACGTTCAGCTACGAACTGAATGACTCTTTCGCATTGTATAGTGTAGCGGCCATACTTACACACATATACAAGTTGGATGAAAGTGAGGTGTGTGGATATGCCTTTTTTGTGTGTGCAAATCAGTCAACAAGATATACCTTGAATGACGCATTGGTGATTGCGTTTGCATTACAGTTTTTGAAGACTGGCATTTTATTGTAGACTATAAAGGGAGAAATGATGATATAGTAGCCGAACGTTATGTAATGTAGCTTAGCAACAAAAATATAAAAGCAGAAAATATGAAAAATTGGACAGTGTCACGCCAAGAAATGTTTAGCATCTCCTCTACCAAAGAACCGGGTAATTTAACAGATAGGTTCTCGGAATTCTGGATCCAAACCTGTAATTGAAAGTAAGATACAATACACCGTGCAAAAATGACAATAATCATGAAAGAAATTCGTATGTCTTAAGAGACCAGAGTAAGCACTCAAACGAAGTCTCCCATTTTTCCAAGCGGTGTTTTCCGTAATTGAAGAAGACTGTAAAGGAGTCGTATTTACGCTTTGACCTTGAAACCACGTGCAGGATGAACGTGTACTCAGATCGCTATTGTACACATAGTTAGCCAGTACTTCGCTGCAATTCATTGCCATTTGTGCTATAAACATTCTAATCTGTTTTTCCCACTTTTACTGGACCATTGATGTTAGGGGCTCATTGAATTCGGGAATTCTGTTTATTCCATTGTCAGGTTCATTTGACTTTTCATTAATAATCTTCACGCCAATAAGATCAATGCAAACACGCCAAAATTAAAACCATAAACGATCCAACAAAAAAAGCTGAATCGTCTAACACAAAAAATCTTCAACAATTTATTCAACACAATCATAGACAATAACCTAGTGCCACACTAACCACAAAGTAGACCTGACTACAAATGCACCAACAGAGAAACCAAAAAAACAGCCAGCAACACTTATTTGTATCATCATATCATTCGTGTTCAAATCCACATCACTGATACCAGATATAATATCTATAAAATTTATCTACCCGGAAACCCCGCCCATATTTTTAGTATGATTTGCAAACTGATAAATGAATGATAAATAAAAATATCATGATATCAGCCAAGGTTGTCTACTGTGACAAGTGTGAATTATAGTGACAAATTATATAATTTTTAATTTATTTAAAATTGGCGCTCATTTAAATTCAGGGTCAAAGTTGATGCGAAAATATTGCCTAGTGAATTTTTGCAAAGAATACATTATTTTATCCTTTCATGCAACGAACGTGACGCTGGCTACTAATAATTCCAGAGCAATTTTTCTTTAAGTTTGTTGATTTTTTTTTAAATAAATTCTTGAAAACACGGCACTTTACCTCAGCTGCAAGATGACGTAACAATGATTGGTTGGTGTGTCGCTCGTTCTGCTCTCTGATTGGCCAGCCAATGTCTTACGATCGTTTGACGCGTGTCCGTGCGCAAGATTTTAACATAATGTTCCATTTATAGACTTCTTTAATTGTTCTGTTTCTCGGTACACTTGTACCTGCTTTGGTTTTTATAGTTACCAGTGACGGTAGAAAATATTTTTAATTGTCTAAAAAACAACTTTTTCTCTCTCAAACTTGACCAAAGCAGCATTTAATTCAAAAGTATAAACTTTGTACAAAAATACAGTATGCACCTATCTCTCTTTCGTTTGCAAGTATAGACAAGCCAATGCTAGACGCTATTGACAGCACATTACCAAGTGAGGTGTTAATTATTAGGGACAATCCGGATGTCATACTCAGCATACCTACTCTCATCATTGTTGATTATTGTCCTCCAATGAACTCGCGACTTACGTGGGAGGACGGTGAGACAGATAAAAAAAAACAATTAGGTAGGTATATTCTCAGATACGGTATATTCTGAATCTATAGGAAACGTAATGCGCTGACCCCAAGTAGAATGCGGCAAGGGCAGGAAGATAACGATGATTCTGCGTCTACAGGCAGACAATTACAGAAATTCTTGGATTACTTTGCTGCAGAACTAAATTACAAAACTGAATTTGAGAAGCTTTGTAATGCTTTTAGACGCGAAGCAGTAAATATTCTTGAGTTTATCCCTCCAATGCTTATACATGTATTGGTTATTAAAACTAATCTGGATGGTATTTCAGTATTCAGTGCCAAACATTGCAAAATAACTCACGGATCGGATTCAGACAGGAGCATGAGTTATGCCAAAAGACGAAAGCACAATGCACCTGTCTTTTGGTTTTTCTCAGTCTCCGACACTTGTCATCGAATAGAAGAATATATTCTTATTCTTACTCTATATTGCACACAAAATAACAGATATACATACAAATTGCAATATAAGTATATCGTTTAATGTCCCATTTTGTCGCACTGTAGCTCGATCCACCTCCCCCTATACCGCGCATGCTTACAACGCTCATCGCGCTCGTGCCAACCAACCCTGGATTGGACTTGTTTGCTGATGAATGTAAGACGATAATGTTAGTATGTTTTTGGTTCTGTCAGAAGACCAAGTAAAAGGATTACTTAATATGTGCTGAGTTTATTTTACAGCAGAAATCGCATGAACTAAATCCGCAATATTCACGAAAGGACTAAAAAGCTACATTTGCACGGGGCGAATGAACTCATTGTATCTTCTCTTGCGAAGTTGCGATGTGCCTTCATTGAATTGGTGCTCTAGAATCTTCTCAAGAGATTTGCGCGAGATATAACATTGTTTGCCAATATCAAACTGGTAGTTTTGGCATAACTGATTATTATTATCTGCTGGAAGTTGCAGCTCAGTTAGGTAACACTATTGAGTAAATATTTGGGAATAAGAAAATCATGAAACAGCCTAACTTCCAAGTCACGAATTTTCCAAACTACTCTACTACCAGACAAACGATTTGAAACTTTACGTCACATGCTAACAAGAATTTTATTCGGATTGCTGCTCTGCAGTAGGATATTTGAATAATGTTCTATTCTAGTATTGTTCTCGACGTCTGCGTAAAGAAGAATCATTTGCATTTTCATTCACATTACGAGGTTCCATGAGGTTTCATAATACGAAGATTTATTATGTTTCAAGTTTAAAAACAAAAGCAAGATATATGAATCCTGTAGTTATTAAATGCAGAACTAAATAAATACTTGGCGTAACTTAGAGTGACCACAATCAATATAAATAAGAGCAGAAAAAAGATGAAGCAATCATATAACAAGTATAATATAACAGCCCCTATTCAGGGACCCAGGGACCATCTAATTACTAGATAGTTTCTACTACACGTGTTTCTAGAATATGCACAAGCTATTGTCTGGAACTGAACCCTCGTAGGCAACAAATCTGCGTCACACACCGTACAGGCTGATGACTTTTCTAGTGGAAATTAATGCTTTTGTTTTAAACATATGAAAACATCAATAAATCATCATCATCATAGCAAATATACACAGGTGGTGAAGCAGTAAATAATATTTAAATACGCCTTACTTTAAAAGTCTTCGAGTAAAGAGGTGCATAGAATTAAAAGGTTTACAATGATATCATTATTAATCAATGCAATTGTTAAGCATGTGACTTATTAGTCGAAGGCTGTAAACTGTTGGAACTAAACACGTAGGCTATCGATACTGAGCTAAAACAGCAGAAAATATAATACACGGTAGACTTACTAGAGCTGTAAAAATTGGTGTCAAAAGTGTCATGGCCGAATTTGGTGAAGACACTGTCGAATTTAAATAAACAATTTTGAATGAAGCTCGATCGAAGACCATAGAAAATCAGTGATAACTCTGATGAAAAAGTTAAAAAACGTGGACAAAAGCTACCGAAAATATTCTCTTGTTGTTAGTCGTTGTAAAAGTACGATAAACTCTGAAAGTGATTGCCATATGGCAATTCCTATCAAAACGTCTCGCCATGTAATTTTAAGGGCCTTCTCATAATCTTCCGGAGGCCTAAACAATTTTTTCTGGAAGCAACAATGCAAAAGTTTTAAACATATATTAACCTTCAAGTATTCAATGAAGTTTAAAGTAAACTTGGACTTATAATCATTCATAAGTATTATCGACAATTCGACACTTATAATTAATGGACTAACAATGTAGCCATTTAGGCAAATTCCGTGTTGCAATCTGCAAAAGGAATACTTGTTTATTTTTCTAATCAAAAAGCATGCAATCAATATTGCATGTTTCGCTTGAATTAACTGATACAGAACTTGCGATGAAATGATAAAAATATTTTTACTAGATTTTAAATACAGTCCGCTCGCTTCATTGTCCGAGGAACAATAATTACAAAGGGGTAAACGTGATTTCACTTGCTGAAAATCATTATCTACCACCACTGATTTAAACATTGTTCCTTTCGTAAATGACACATGAAACATGAGTCTTTTAAAATGTATTAGGTATTGATTAGCCAACGAACTTGAAACAAAGTTCGTGTTAACTCATCAATGATCCATTTAAATTACCACTGACTGATGGAGACTGAAAATTTTCCACACTGCATGTAGTGATGAAACAACAACACGCTGTATGTCAGTCTTTTAAAAGATTGATTGAAGGAAATGAGTTCCTGAGTCGTCTGCATGCACCCACTAGGCACGAGGATAGCCTTTAACCTAAACGTTTTCCGACACGTGGGCCCGGTGCTGCTGGGTACTATAAGTATTACAGTAACTATTTTTGAATTTGCACTCCGTTAGTATCAGATATTTTTCAGTAGGAGTTAATTAGGTTATTTAGAAAAACTATTTGATAACAAAATTGTGATGCAAGTAATCATTGTTGTGCGTGAACTGATTAATTATTCTTTTTGTAGTTTCAACATCAAATCATTCTAGAAATTAGTTGTTCCAAGGTCAAATCATTCTAGCTTCAAGCTTAGCTAGAATGATTTATGAGAGCCTCAGAGCGAGTAGAACTAGAGGCCTTGACGCAATAACGCGTTCTGACTCTACTTCACTACTTCTTGCGCTTGAAGTTCCATACAATCATTCAGATAAAGGTTTAGCTACCTTCTCCATAAGCAACCTTCACCTTGAACTCGTACAAAGACAAAAGATAACAAACAAACTTCACAACAGAGAGGGCAACTCTTAACGTAAAACAATAAATTCAACTCATTATCGACACAGCAGGCCCCTAGCTGTGCATTCACAAGCACACACACAAACAAACGGCGGCCATGACAGTTCGGCAAGCCTCCGAAACGGCGGCCGTTGATTGGCTGGCCAGATCGCGCCTCCGTGACGTCATCTGCGCGGGCGCACACATTTTATCGAAAAACTATAGCCACAGTGAAGCTGATAGCGATTTATGAATAGTTTATTGAGTGTTTATCTTGTAAGTTGATATCATAACAAGTTTCATTTTGAACTTCAAGGGCAGACCATTATGAATGCTGTTCTTACAATTAAATAATGAGTAAAACATCTGATGCTGACCCAAATAAGGTACAGTACTTGCAATTTTAGTGTATTACTCGTATAGTAATTTTCCCAATTACCTACTTAAAAAGAATATTATATTAATCTAAAGGACCTCAATCAATAATCGAAGTCAATGACAATGCCGAAAATTTCAAATAAAGTGATACTACGTAATCGCATGTATGTAATGGTGAGTTTTTTTTCCACCGCACGCAGTTTTATAATAATTAATAAAACACACTTCTGCTTCTAGGTATCATAACTAATTTATGTCAGCTTATTCTTCCAGTATTCCAGTCTCTCCAAATTAGCAACTTGGTCTTTTCATCTTCTTAGGCACCCATCCTAGCTTCCTCATTCGGGTCATTGGTCCACCTGGCTGCATGTATGTAATGACATTCCACGACCGGTTCTTTCAAAGCTACTGCTGGCTCATACCCCATACAGAAAACGGGATTATATGTAGTACAATAGGGTTCAACAACTTGAGATTGTGGCAGGTCGTTTTAACCGGTTAGTTTTCTACGTCATATCTCATCCTCTCTTTATGGTTATCAGTTCATCTCATTTGTGGACTTGTAGGGAAACGGGTTCAAGTGTATTCTATACCTAAATCATCTTGTATATGTGCAGCTTCCAATATATTGTCAAGTTTTTCCTCATACACTTATTACTAATTTACCTAGGTTCCGAAGTCCAGATGGTGGCTCTCTAACTTTATACTTGCTGTTTCATGCTTGATAGTATGACGAAGCGGTTCTGTGTTTGCGAAAAACATACCATTAACTGCGAAGAGGATTAAATATTTAAAGACCTTTTTTGCAACTTAATACATTATTCATATGAAGATTTTAACTAGTAATAAGAATATTGCGAAGCTTTTTCAATGACATCACCTAACAACCGCTCATAATGGCTCTCTCAAGGCCAAACGTACACTTGTTTCTTTCACATTTTATTAAAAAACAAGTGATCGATTTATATTATTTCGTTTACGGGTTGATTTCATCGTTAAACAGCTAGAGCATCAAAAAACACGGCATAGAAAAAAAAGATACCTAGCTCTTGGGGCAACGCGGAGTACCCGGACCCCAAGAAAACAGCGACATATTATCTCCAAATAAGAGGGAATTATACATATATTATAAAGAGGTTAAGTTTATAAGTTTGAGGCAAAAGCTAGGACAATATAGATCCACCTTTTTTTTTTTTTTTTTTTTTCCGGATGGGAAATCATCAAATGACCCCCCCCACTCTGGGCGGAGCGGAAGGGAGTGTCAGACTTGTACTGATTAAAACCCATCCATGTTCCTTCTTTGCCCTTTGTGTTCCAGGGCCACGGTATCTCTTTCGAACAGTCCCGCAGCCCTGGTAGGCATCGGCCCTTGCGGACCCCTACTTATTTGCTGACATCTCTTTGAGGCGCACGTGGAACACGAACGCGCCGTCGACACGGCCTGTCGTCATAAGACGGCCGGACGGCGAGCTAGCCCATAACTTGCCGTCCACAGGCCCGCGCCTACGGTGGCCGGGAGCCACCACGTGACCCCCGACGCCCAGGGCGTCTCCCGCGGCGGCTGGGACGTGAGGTTCTTTCCCTCTCACGTCCCGCCACCTCCTTCACTAGCATGACTGCTTCACAGAAGGTGGTGACGGCTTTCCATTCCCTCTCGCTCCGGACCATGGCTTGAACCAGGGCCGGACGCGAGAGATCGCCGCCGCCAATCGCCGCTACAAGGACACGGCGGTGCTCCGCCCAAGCGGGGCAGACCTCCACGGTGTGCTCCACCGTGTCCTCCGGACGATCCTCGCAGTGGAAACACCCGGGCGTTTCCTCCCGCCCGATTCGGTGCAGGAACCTCCCGAAACAACCGTGTCCGGTGAGGACCTGCGTCAGGCGGTAGGTGAGGGCGCCGTGGCGCCTCTCTAGCCACTCCTCAAAGAGGGGACTTATCGCCACTATGGTGGCGTGCCCTGCACGGGGTTGCGACAGTCGCTCTCTCCATGTCGCCATGAGATCACTCCGGAGGTCTGTCCGCTGAGCGGCAATTTGCCGCGGCAGCGGAGTTTCCTCCCGACGTAGTGCCTCCGCGCGCCATTCGTGCAGGCGTGCGAGGACTATCGCCTCCAGATCCCATGGCGGCAATCCGGCAAGGAGGCTAGCCGCTTCGCCGGAGATCGTGCGGTACCCCCGGATTAGCCTTATGGCTATTACCTTTTGGGGCGCGTTCAGGTAGTGGGCGGCTTGCCGCCTCAAAGAACGCGCCCACACCGGGGCCCCGTAAAGGGCCATGGACCGCACGACCCCCGCGTATAGCCTCCGGCAGGAGGCGTTTGGACCCCTCAGGTTGGGCAAGAGCCGCTTGAAGGCAGCCCCTGTCCGTTCCAGTTTGGGAGCCAAACGTCGGAAGTGCTCCACGAAGTTCCACCGGCTGTCGAGGACGAGTCCTAGGTACTTCAACGTCGACCCGACGCCGATGGAAACCCCTCCTGCCGTCAGTAGGGATCCCGACGGTGGCGCATTCCGAGGCCCATGAAAACACATGGCCTCGGACTTGTGCAGTGCCACCTCGAGACCCAATTGCCGGATCCTCTCCACGACTATCGCAACCCCGCGTGTCATGTTTTCGGCCGCCGCCTCGTGCGACCTCCCTTGTGCCAGTACCAGCGTGTCGTCAGCGTAGCAAACTACGCTGACGCCGGTAGGGAGGTCGGCGCGCAGCACCCAGTCGTAACCGATGTTCCACAAGGCCGGCCCCAGAACCGATCCCTGTGGAACACCGCACGACATCTCTCGCCGGTTCCATTCTCCGCTTCGACCAGGGTAGATGACGGCTCTATCCGTCAGGTAGTCCCCGACCACACGACGAAGGTAGGTCGGCACCCGGTGATACCGGAGTGCCTCCCTAATACAGCTCCAGGGCATGGAGTTGAAGGCGTTGGCGATGTCAAGAGACACCGCCAAGACGACCCCGCCCCGGGACACCGCGTCCCCCGTCGTGAGGGCTCTCACGCGCATGATGGCGTCCACCGTCGAGCGCCCCTTGCGGAAACCAAACTGGTGTTCCGCAAGATCCGGCCCCATCCCCGCAAGGTGCCCGGCGAGGCGGTTGGCAATGACTCTTTCAAAGAGCTTGCCCACCTCGTCGAGCAGCACGATGGGCCGGTATGCGGACGGAGAGTCCGCAGGGCGCCCTGGTTTCCGGATGAGGACCAGCTTCCCCGTCTTCCAACGAAGCGGAAACTGGCCTCTCTCCAAGCATGCGCTTAGGAGCCCTTCCAGTCGGGGCTCGAGAGCCTCAGAGGCCAGGACCCAGGCTTTGCCAGGCAAGCCATCGGGTCCCGGGGCGGTGTTTCTGGTTTTCAGCCTGCGTACCGCCACTCTCAGGTCTACCCCAGTCACCTCCGGAACGTCGTCATCGTCATCGGAGTGGTCCGCTTCCGGCACCGCACGCGGCGGCGGAGCCATAGGCGGGGGAGGATGCTCCCCTCGCGAAGGGAACAGAGCGCTCACCACGTCCTCCACTAGCTCAGGCCGGAGACTCTGCGTTAGCGGGGGGGCCCGGGTGCGGAGTTTGTCCCGCACCATCTTGTAAGGGCGCCCCCACGGATCTCCGTTCAGAGACTCCAGCATCTCCTCGCGGGCCAAGTTCTTGGCCCGCCGGACAGCCTCTTGGAGGGCGGTCTTCGCCGCTCTGTACCCCTCGTACAGCTCCGCCTCAATGGCTGCCGCATCCGGAGGGCGGATGCGGAGCCTGCGATGCCTGGCGTACAGGCGCCGCGTGGCAACGCACGCCTTGCGCAAAGACGTCAGCTCTCGCGACCACCAGTACACCTGACGCCGGGCGCTTCCTGGCCGAACTCGGGGCATTGCCACGTCGCAAATCTCGGACATGGCCTCCTGGAACCAACCCGCCTCGTTGTTGATGTCGGCAGGCCTGACTGGTGATGACACCCAGGCCTGCACGATCGAGGCTTCCAGGAGGAGCTCCCGGTCCAGCTGCTTCAGCGCCCATCGCGGACCACTCGGGGCCTGTAGGACCGGCACGCTTGAGGACTGGGTGGAGACGTCGAACCGGATGTACTGGTGGTCGGAATAGGTCTCCACCCCCTCCATGACGCACCAGTCAACGACACGCGGCGACAGAGCGGGGCTGGCGAACGAGATGTCCACCACCGACTCGCCCCGCATCCGCACGCACGTGGGGACAGAACCCCGATTTAGGACGACCAGGCCTGTCTCCAGAGCCCAGTCCTCCACCATTCTACCCCGCACGTCCGTGTAACGAGAACCCCAAGCCAAGTTCTTGGCATTGAAGTCCCCGAGCACAAGCACGGGGAGGGAATGGCTTCCGATGACGACACTCAACTCCGTGAGGGAGTTGTGGAACTCGGCGAGAGTTCGGCTCGGGGAGAAGTAGACTCCCACTACAACGATCTCCCCGAACCGTGCTGCTACGCACCCCTGACCCTTCCTGACACTCTCAAGGGTCGGGGTACCGGCGGCGACCGACGTAATTATGGTCACTGAGCCGCTAAGGTCCTCAACCCAGTCATCCCTGGGCGGGACAAAGTACGGCTCAGCGACCACGGCGATGTTAATCGACCACTGCGCCATGCTCTGGAGCAACAGATCCTGAGCGCAGGCGCAGTGGTTGATGTTCGCCTGGAGAAGGCGTAATGGGGCCGTTACTGGCACTCCATTTCAGCCCCCTCCCGGGCCCCCTGCGAGGGCCCCGCTGCGGAAGTTGCAGCAGTAGCGGCAGCGGCAGCGACAGTGGCGGCGGCTGCGGTGGTGGCGACGGTGGGGGTTTTGGTGGTGGTGGCGGAGGGCCTTCCCTTGCCCCTGGCCTTGGCGGGAGTACCGCAGGACTTGCTCCCTGCCCGGTGATCGGCCGGCTTGCCAGCTGCCGCACATGCGGCGCAGCGCGGCGCGGCGGAGGAAGCCGCGGCCATGTGACCAGGCTGGCCGCAGCGGAAGCACAGGCCGCTGCGGTCCACCTCCGAGGTGCACCGGACCGACACGTGGTGCCCCACATGGCAGCGGAAGCACCTCAGAGGTCTGGGTTCCAGCAGCTTCACCTGCGCCGAAACCCAGCCCACCAAGAGCCTTCGGCCCTCCACAATAACTTTCGCCGCTGTCACAGGGCAGCTTACCGTTATGGTTCGCATGCCTGACAGGTCCGGACGTAAGGTGCCTGCCTTGACTTGCTCGGCAGGGCACCCATTGGTCCTGGTGACGGCGGCCACCACCTCCTTCTCGGTCACCGAGTCGTCCAGACCCAGTATGCGCAGGTCTGCGCATTTGACGGGCCTGGACACTCGGGCCTCGTCCGCATTTAGGGACGCTCTAAGCTTTTCAGCCAGAGCGTCGGCGGACGAGCCACGGGTTTCGCCAGGGATCTCCAGCACTCGAGCCCCTGTTGCGGTGACTCTAAGCCGGAGGCCCCCGGTGATCCCGAGCTCTCCGAGATCCACCGTCGCTTTCGCCTTAGCGAGCACGTCGCGGTAGGTCACGCCCCTCTTTTCCGCGTCCGGCTGTAGTGTAATCACTACAGCTGCGGTCTTTGGGGTGCTGAGCCTAACCGCGACGCCCCGCTCCTTTTGCCGGCGTTTCTGCTCCTGCCTCCTGGCCTTTTTGGCCGCCGATCGCTCCCTCGCTTTTTCTCCGGCCACCTGCCACCTGGTCTCGGCCGCGGAAGGCTTAGGGGGCGGGGGGGGCGGCGATAGCGGCTGTCTCGCGGCTGGCGCTGGCATATTCGCCGCCTTGCCCTTCTTTTGGGCCGCCGCCTTGCCCTGTTTCAGGGCCGCCCGCCTTGCCCTGTTTCAGGGCCGCCGCCTTCCTAACCGGAGCCGGTTTCGTCGGGGCCGACATAACCCTGCCGGGGGGCTGGCTGGACGGCCCCGGTACGGAGGCCGCAGCAGACGCATATGAGGCCGCCGCCGGGCCCGCGGGCGCCTTGTTTGCCGCTAGGGGGGGGCGCAGGACAATGCCCTCCAGGACGGAGAACCGCGCCTGGAAGGCAGCCAGCTCCTGCCGAACCAGATTCAGAACCTGGTTCTCCACCGGCACGGACTGGCTTGGATGCTTCTGGCCCCCATTTTGGGGCGTCTCGCGAGAGCCGGACTCGCGCAAACTGGCCAGGTCTGCTCGGAGCTTCATGTTCTCCTCTTTGAGAAGCTCCGTGGCGGCCGTCAGGCGAGCGACCTCCGCCCTCAGAATGGCCACGCCGTCTGGCGGGGGCCCCGCAAATCTGGCCTCCGCTGCCGCCATAATGGAGGCGACCGCTGCAGGTATAGCCCTTTGCCTGGTGGAGGGCTTTTGTTTCAAAGAGACAGCCCTCAGCGCCGCCTCCACCTCCTTCGCGAGTCCGGCCTTACGCTCCGCATCGGAGCCGCCATCTGCGCCCGCTTCGTCGCCAGAGGAGCCCGAACGGGTTACCCCGTGACCGGTGGCCACCCCCGGATGGCGCCCCTCCTCGGCAAGCCGCGCCGACCTCTCGGTGGCAGAGAGGCCTCTCCCCTTGCCACGGATCCCGCCGCGCTTGCCGGTGGGGATCTTACAAGCCGAAGCCAGCTCCCCATCTGACGACGACTCTCGGTCGCCTACCGGCCTGGACCGCTTGCGTAGGAACTCCCTGTTCCCCGCAGCCGCCCCGGGCGTCCCGCGCTGGGAGCTCACTGAGCCTCCCGCGCTCACCTCGCTGGATGCGGCGCCGGACTCCGACACCGCATCCTTCTCCTCCCTTCCTTCGCCGATATCGGCCGTGTTTTGGGTTGTATTCGTTTCCATACTGTTCCCACGAGTATGGGGGAAATAAAAAGTCCATCTGGGCAGTGCCCCCTGTACCCAGATAAGCCATAGCCAGGCCCGGCAGTGGTTCGCACTAGAGACTGATTTTCCAAAGGAACCCGTCAGCCATACATCTCCTCGCGGTGCGCCGCCGCTTGAGATTCGGGGTAACTTTTTATAGAGGTTTTCTACCTCGTGGTCCGGGCGGTTAAGCCAAGACCCTCGGTCCCAATCGAAGCCGCGAGACGTGTTCCACGACACTTCGACGGTGGGATTACGATATCGACGGAGACAGTGAGGAACGCACGTCCTTCACTGTCTGCTCGGAGGCAGGGTAAGTGCACACCGAGCCCGCCCTTGCTCCTCCGCTGTGCCCTCTGCTTTTCAGAGGGTCACGCGGAGCAACGCCCCCTTGGTCCATGAGGGACCCGCCCATGTCAGAATATTAGCCATGGACAGTAACATTCCCCGAGGAATAAGAATCTCTTCCCATTCCTCGGGGAAG
Organism: Noctua janthina; assembly: GCA_963576755.1. Lineage (NCBI taxonomy): Eukaryota > Metazoa > Arthropoda > Insecta > Lepidoptera > Noctuidae > Noctua > Noctua janthina. The sequence continues at coordinate 10,427,884 of OY755075.1, read as the reverse complement.
GATACTGCCCACGCCCAGGGTGCACCGGCCCAGCAGCTGCTATTCCCTCCAGACGTATCGAGAGGGACCGGCAGCCATCAGGCACACGAGGAGGAATTCTGACAACGCACCCCATATAGATCCACCTTCAAACCATAATCAATCAACTTACTCTCAATAACTATGTCACCGAAGTACACCACCCAGTTCAATTTCTCCCAACACAGCTACCTGCTAATACCCGCTCCTGTATCACACCATGTTCTAAGTCCTTTAGAAAGTGAGTGACCTCGTGCGCTAGACTGCAAACTAGTTGCAATAGACGGTTACGGGCAAATAGGACGTACTTGGTAGTCTACTTGGAAAGGTTTTATGTTAAAATGATTACAAGGAAACAGATTTGTTTGAAGTGGGGTAGTTACGAAGTTTTTTTCAATACTACTAGATATTGCTTTGGATGTGAGGTTTTCTGATGCAGGTCTATGAGTCTTTAAACATCTTTATAACTCGACACCATCTGACCGTTGTCAACACTTTCCAGCTTTCCCAACTATGTTAGGTTCGGTTCCGGTCCAATCTGATGCAGCTGAAAACCAGAATTTTACACCAAGCGACTGCCTATCTAATCTTCGATGCTCGGTAACACAAAACTCCAACGATTGATTTAGGGTGAGGCTTATTAATTCCAAGTTCTTCTAACCTAGACAGCCGTGGCTCACGGAGTTTGCTCCACCACTTTCTCGCACCAGGTAGCACACAAGGAAGTGCCCAAGGCGTTGTGGGCGTCTTATGTACTCTTTGAAGTTCAAGAATTGGTAAGCCTAATTTGTATAAATGGCTCTCTGATCTCTTCGTCGTTTCAAATCACATGCAAGTACACGTGAGTCAGTCCATTCTTATGTAGACCTACACAGGAAAAATTAACTACACCTATCAGTTTAGCATCTATCTTGATAACCAGATCTTAATGATATTAGATATTTCAACAATCAAGCCGTTATCACGGCTGCCTCGGTTTTAATCCGCGCCGCACGCGCAACCGATAAATTGAACGTGAAATATTTTAACTTAGTAAGACTGATTGTTCTGATAAACCTATTGTTTAGAAATGCAAAACAAAATAGTGATATGCAGTACAGTATGCGTAATTTCATCATCATTTTCCTGCCATTGTCCCATGTAACTTCGGCTCCGACAACACGTTTTCTTCTTCCATTCTTCCCTGTCAACCGTGACGCTATCATTCACTGTCTTTGCTTTTATATCATTCCTCACACAATCCACTCATTTTTTCTTTGGCTTCCCTCTGGGCTCTACCAATGCACAATTTAATAGATACCCAGTAAAAATTACCAAATGAAATATGGATGGAATGATGAAGATGACAACGCGATGGTTGACAGGGAAAATGTACGAGATAAATTTTTAAACTCTATTTTAAGCAACGCATTTTGCTAACCCAGGTGAATTTATGTATTCGCTGCATAATCATTAATCAGTGTTTTTCACAAACAAAAAATAAAGACGCAAGTAGTTTTTGAGAAAGGTTAGACCACACCGTCAGCCAAATTAATTAGAACGTAAATGACGTAATACTATGTATGTTTGCGTAGGCCGAAATGTCTTTAATCCTTGCAAAAACTATTGTTCGTGCTTTCATACAAACACTAAACTTGTATGGACTAGTCTAGACAAAGATACCTTCTAGGAGCGAGAACTATGATAGAAAAGTCAAACAAGTTATCAAAAGCTACCGTAAAGCTTGCAGTGTAGAAATAGAAAAGGTTTCAGATTTCCATTGTCTAGTCAGACCATCTTGTCTTTACTACAACCGACTTACTAGTACGTACATCTGCAATGTATCTTTAAAATATTATTAAACAGTTTTGTGCCTTTACATAGCATGTCAGGTCTATTTAAGGAACTGTAAAGATCAAGCAAAAGATTTAAATTACAAATTAATACGAAACGGGACTTGTTAATAACGGCTGAATCTCTAAAATAAAACAAAACCTCTAAATTCCTTTCAAAAGTCAAATGTCAAATTGTAATGAATTAATTGTATCACCATAACAAGTTATCCAAATGATGGGTGTGTTCCAATCAAACCGGTAACAGTGCGGGCTGGCCATAGATAAAGTGAGCGAATAACATGAACTAGACTTAGACCCGATCATTAGAAAGTGAGCAAAGTCGAAAGATAAGAGCGCTAAGTTGTATTATCTAAATCGACCCAGAAGTCCAAGGAACAAAAACCATTTGCCAAGACAACAACAACAGAACTGTTTTAATAAATAAACACAGTTTAACTGCCTAACTTCAAAGTTAATTTAAAGAGCAGAGGTCTGTTTTGGAGACCTAGTGTTTTCAAGTCCCCAGTTTTTGAAATGTGCAACGGCGATGCCACCGAAGATGCCTTGGTCGAAGTTTTGGAACAAGAAAATGTGTCGTATCAGCGACACGAAGGAGTGAATAAATCTCTTCTTCACAAGACTATCACAGTCGATGGCATCATCGTTCACTATCAGGTGAAATAGTGGTCAACCACGAGCATAACAAATAATCAAAAAAAGTTGGCACAATTTCACAGATATGGAAGCTTGAGATGAATGAGATTTGCCGAGGGTCGAATTAAAAACCAACAAACCAGGATGGTCAGCAGTAGACTGCTATATGCTGATGATGTTGAAAACTTAAAAAGTTTCAGACATTTCTGCGCACTATTATGCTCCAAGTTCAATATGATTCATTTTCTATCTCACTGATAAGCAACAGTTTTGCTATTGTTTTATTTGCACTAAGTTTAGACCTTGACATTCATATAATGTTATCAGATCTTAAAACTAATGCTATAACAAATTCAAATGCCTACCTTAAGATTGCCGGTATGCAATACGCAATTCCAGATACCATTACCTCAGGAGCATAGTATCTTTATCGCACTTACAAATACATTAATATATTTGTTACAGTAATTTCGCAACAATTTGGATAATTTCAGTTTTAGCCAAATCCTTATCTTCATAATCGTTTCAGATACAATGACTAATCAGGCGTCATTTATTTTCTAATTCAATTCTGAAACGTAGTATAATGCTTTTATAATTATGTTATCATCCATAGATAACTTATCAGCACAAGATAGAAGAGAACATGGTAACAATTACACAGCGCAAGAGCCACTGCATGTCATTTTTCCAAACATTACGCCAATTTAGTAACATTTTTCATCATACTGTATTATTGCGGATGGATCGAACAGGCATGTTAATGATTTTGAAGGAAATTCATAAGATCATGTGCTTCATGTTATAAACATTCATCAGGATCACAACGAAAATAACACTATGAGCATTAGAATTGTCAACATTTATTATATTCTGATCAGATCCTAGCAACATCTGGCTGAACCGAACAGTTTCTCCAAACTTTCCGCGAAGAAACAAGGCAAGGAGACACTGTTTACATGGCCGTAGAATCCTTATCACACTGCTGTTAATATCGTAAACTGCACATGTCAGAGATCGATCGCTGCAGTGTATACATCGGCACTTTCCACTAAGAAAGATGTCTTGTCGTAAACAATTTGATAGATGAGCTCTTTGCGTAACTAAGGCAGGTGTGGAGAAAAAAAATTGTTCGGAGGAAGGTTATTAAAATGTAGTGAGGAAAATGAATGAATGTTGATGGCTTTAACAGTAGAGAAAGACCAAAGAAACGATGGATGGACTGAGTGAAGGATGATATGGCTAGAAAGGAGGTGACTGCTGATATGACGAGCAATAGAGAAGAATAGAAGAAGAAGACAAGCTGCGCCGACCCCAAATAAATTAGTGTAAGGGCAAGAGAATGGTGATGATGATGATGATGGGAGGAAGGTTATGTACCATTTGAAAGCGAGACATTTTGGTACTGAGGGCCTATGAAGATGAGATTATGTATATGAGATTCTATAAGCGATAATGATGATGGAAAAGTCAAAAACTGACATAGCAACCAAAAAGCTTATGTCCATTCTGTTGATAGTCGTGTAGACTCGAAACTCTTTGAATTTGAAAGCCATATACTCTTGACTAGACAAACCAGAGGGGATTTGTGTTGAGCGTGAAAGCTTCTTTGCCTTCTATGTTCAACCCAGTAAAAAATAATATATATTAGTAAAATTAATTGTGCTACTTTTACACATGCCATAAAACCTCAAATATAAGCTATGTGCCATAAACTAATACGACTTCGAACAAGAATACATTAAACAATCGATCACTAACATCACTTAAAAAAAGATCAATAACAATAAAGTCGAAATAAGTTTTAATTTATTTTTAAAGGCTGTGATTGAAGACCTTGGAGCAATCAAAGACGAAGACGTCAAAAATACTGAATCAGTAGAATACAAACATGAAAGTAATTGACTTCGATGTGAACCCAGGAAACATGGGCGTGGAACAGTAATTGATGATGAAGTAGATATACGTCAGAAAGAAACTGCGTCGTATTTTGAGACCAATAATTGTAATTAACATCGAGATTCAGGGAACCAGGGTTTGCAAGCGGGTCTGAAGATCCAGAGCGTAGGTCCAGTTTAACTAAAGCATCTCTGGATACAGTCAATTTTATCGAGTTGTTTTAACAGGCGTTCTTGTCTTATCCCTTACCATATCGGTCCCAGCTGTCATTTCTAGATCGTTGACAGTCGTTACAGGTAGTCAGTGGCCCGAAAGTTTGACAACCAGTCTTACCTAGAGGTATCGTAATATTACCCAAAATTAACTGGGTTGTTGAGGTCAGATAGGCAGTCGCTTCATGTAAAATACTGGTATTCAGCTGTATCTGGTTAGACTTGAAGCCGACCCCAAACATAGCTGGGAAAAGGCTACGCAGATGTTGACCAGGCGGAACTGGACAGAAGACAAAATTCGGCAACAATAATCATGGTGCGAAAATGTCATGTAGTTGTTTTTTTTTTTAATTAACCTCTTCATTGTCCCACAGCCGGGCGAAGATCTCTTCAGTATTCATTGTAGGCGTTGCCTTAGCCGGTTTAATTACTTTTAGAAATTATACCTATACCACAGATTTAGTGTGAATTAGAGATCAGCGGTAGCCCAGTGGCGAGAGCAGCGGTGGCGCACGACTGCCGCGTAAGTCGTGGGTTCGGATCCAGGCAGGCGCATTACTTCGTGTAATTTATTTCATCACCACTGCTCTCAAAACGGTGAAGGAGACCATCGTGAGGAAACCGGCATGTCCTAGAACCATAAATTCGAAGACATGTGACGTCTACCAAGCCGTGCTGGGCCCCCGTGGTGGATTATAGCCCATTACCTCTCATGGAGAGGAGGCCATATGTCCCAGCAGTGGGAACATTATAGGCCGATTATGCTTATGCCACAGAATAATAGCATAGCATTGGAATAAAATTGACAACCCTAACTTTCAACCATAGTAGTTTTTTATAAGTACATCCAAATTATCACCACAAACACCCAATAAAAATATCTCCATTTAGTCATTTAAATACTCAGATGCGTAATAAGATCATAATACATATTCTGAAATTGAAATTAATGTTCAACCTGTCTAGCCTGAAACAAGATGGATGATGATACACAAATTGATTCAGACCAGGTCATGAGCACTGTCCTTGGTATAATAAAACAATTTCAGATAGGTATACCAATAATACCCATGGAAACGAAATAGAATCTTACAGTACTGCAATAAAGGCGAAATTCGCAGAGGAAGTAGGTGATTTTATTAGAATGGTTGACGTAAACAGAATAGACCCAGAATTTTTCGAACGACGCGAAAATAACTGATTGTAACATTAGCTATTTGCCTAAATATTACTTCTAATTTGGCAAACTGTACGGGGTGGAAGGGACACCCATGCACAAACGATTAGTGATTAAAAAAAATCAGCTGTTCAAACACTTTGACCGTGTAGGTATTGCAATTCTTGTAGGAAACAGTTTTTTTAATAAGTTCGGAATGATGTAGGTACTGAATATGTGATAATCGTTTGTGCGTCGATGTCCTCAGCGTGAAAAGATGACAGACAGACAGAATTAATTGTGCAATCCTTTCCTAAAGTTTTATAAGTAACATCAGAAGTGACCGATATTTGCTAGCAATATGCACAAACCAAGCAAAACAGGCACCGTCAACACAAGTTCGTCCCCAGAACCACGATTGCTCAGAATTAAACGTAAGCGTTTCGAAGAAGTCCCGTAGTAAAGTAATTCATATTTAGCCTGCTTAGTCATCAGATGCAGTGCATACTATCACGTAGGCAGTACCACACCACTTGGACTGAACAAATAATGCTGAACACGTAGCCCAACACAACAAATAACCAGGTGAGGGGCACCCCGAATTAAGAATGAAGAATAAAGCCATAGTTGACCAAAACTTGAAAGAATCATTACCTAATTAGAATTAAGCTTCTAAATCTTCTAATAAGTAACATAAGGGGACACCTCGCATGGAGAACCAAGAAAAAAGTCCTTTCTTTCCAAATTCGAAAGGACCAAAATACTAGAAGTAATTTGGCTCCTTGGTATAGTAATCGCAAGCAGTACCTACTACTAAGCACACTAAACATGTGGTCCTGGAATCGATTTCCTGATCGTGTAGTATTACCTGAGGTTTGACCATCAGGAATTTCTCATGATTTGTCTGGATTGGTGTCCGGTTGATGGCAGTTAGTTAGTCCCCAATTATATGGGACTTGAAAAAATAAACTAGCAGAATTATGGTAGGTTGACCTCTGATTAAGTCATCCGGGAATATTGTTTTGATATTTTGTTACAGTATATTTTTAGGTTTCTAAAGTACTGAAAAATAACTGCTTAGAAGTAAGGGGGTCTAATTTAACCTAGTATCTTCATTTTAAGTTGGAGCAAAATAGAACAGGTTGATTAGTTTCTAATAGTGGTCAGCTTACATTGGTCACGTGCGTAAGAGTGGTGACTGTGATCATTATTTTAAAAAGTTTGGCTTAACGACGGCACGCCTATGGACGCGTATACGTGATTAGAGCCATGTAGCTTAACTAGCCGAGAAACTTATGTTCAGCTTTAGAATAGAGGAGGTATGAGATGAGCTGACGAACTAAATTATGAGATGCAGAAGAATGTCTTCTTTCGTCTCTTCAAAAGATACTTTAGTTATTTTGGAAGGAGCAGAAATTAACGAATAAACAGTGTCAAGGAAACTGGCAAATCGATGAGACGAATAATGTGACGTTCTCGCACAGTTAGTGCATAGGTCCACTGGGTTTCACAGGGAGGGGGCTTGAGTCCAGTAATAAAGAATCCACAATAAAGACCGAGAACGGAAACCAAAGTTTACATCGTAATTTTGGCGGTTACAAAATATATTCAAGTTTAAAGTTATTAGGATATTTCAACAAGTTTTCGAATTGAATGTCAAATAAACAGGTTACATTATTTATAAATGAAATTAAGCGAACAACAAGTTATGGTAAATGATTAAAGATGAATTAAAAACGAAAAGCCGAAAATAGAGAAGTGACATTCAAAAGATCCGGGTTGGGAAAATTAGCATTGTTGGTTACGAAGTAAACTGGTAAAGTTCAATCGTTAATTTAAGTGGTTTTTTTCGAGAACTAGAAACATGTTCTCCATTCGAATGTGGGCTTGACCCTCATCAACTCAAATGCCATTTACTTTAAGTACTTTTTTTTTTAATTACTTTCATTTTCAAGAAGGATCTGACAGTAAGGAGTTTTGAATGTAGCTTTACATTTATCTTAAGCTAGGTGGAGTCGTAATCGTCTGAAGGTTGCAGCTGGATTAGTTTCTGAGGACCGTCATTTTTTGGTTGTCTGTTTGTCTTTCTGTCTGTATGTTTGTACGCGCATCACGCAAAAACTACTGCATAGATTTGAACGCATTTTCACCGCTCTACTGCTAGATGTTTAACTTAAAATATAGGCTACATTAGATATAGCTTTGAAGACGATAAGTGGCGCCGCGCGCCGTGCGAAGCAAGGGCGGGTCGCTAGTTGTTTATAATTTGATGTCACGATGAATACGTAAGAAGTCTTATCTGAATCGATGGAAAGAAAACATGATAATTTTAGTTTCAAATCTTGATTGCTAAACTGCTGAATAATCGTGAATAGGTAAAATAGTGTTACGGCAAGTTTTCATATATTTTTTAAGTACATTGGCAACTTGGCAGGAATTTGAACTTCGACTTTTAAAAGAAATTTTATTATAAAAGTAGTGATTTTTTAAATTCTAGTCAGGAACCCAAATCATCATCATCATCATTCTCATGCCCTTATCCCAATTTATTTGGGGTCAGCGCAGCATGTCAGCTTCCATACTTCTCTATTACTCGTCATCTCATCAGACACCTCCTTTCTTGCCATATCATTCTTTACACAGTCCATCCATCGTTCCTTTGGTCTTCCTCTACTCATATACCCATCCACATTCATACTCAAAACTTTCCTCACGACATTTTCCTCATTCCTCCGCATCACATTGCCCATACCACGACAACCGATTCCCACACAGCTTTTCCGTCACCAGCGCCACTATCAGACTTCCTCTCATGTACCTACTCATTTCTTATTTTAACCATTCGCGTAACACTACACATCCCCCTTAGGGCCCTTAGCATTCAGTACATCATTCTGAACCATAGAAATATTTAGTCGGTTATTAAAAAAAACAGCTGTTTCCTGTGAATACGAAAGGTAAATGCCAAATTCAACCTTTTCTCCCAGAACTGGTTAAAAGATTTTGAAAGCTCCATAGAATTCAAGTTAGCAACAGTGTCATAAACCGCCGAAGGGCCTGTCAAAGTAGCCAGCATCACGTTTCATTTCGTTTACTTGCATTCCGGTTGCGCACACGCATAAGTACGTGCTGGAGGTCGCGTGCGCTGACCAATGGAAGCGCGCCGCGAAGGGGCACGGCAATGACGCATGACTTACGCAATACCACATAATATTTACATCAGATTGTACTAATGTTATTTGAGGAAAACGCAAATTTAATGGCCGGGAATTCTGATGATTCCCATGTAAATAATGTAGATTAGGTTACCTAATTAGTATAATTAAGAATTATTTTGAGTATAAACCCTAGCTAGACTAACGACGCAGTCTTAATCAAGAACATTCACTTTACACGATTGCTACCATTTTATTTGTAGGCAACGAGACACAACTAAACCTGAAACCTATCTACTAGGGATAAAGTTGGTTCTTAAGTTCCTCACAAAAAATATCAAGGGCACACTTAAAATTTAAACATAGTTTTAATTAAAAAGCCTGAAATTCAGGCCCTGAATCAACAACCTTACAAACCAAACCAAACCAAACATGGTACTTGGAAAAAAAAAAACTGTCATACAACTCCTTAAGTCTTTGCTAAGTCGGGTATAAAGAATAATGCAATTCTTTCTGAGAAATTGTGTTTATTATTTCTCAGAAAGAATTATTATAAAACTAAAAAATGTTTTGTATTGCATTTTTTTTTTCATTTATTTGAATGCTGAAAAAATTGTGTTGTTTTTTATTCTATGTCTATCTACAAAAAATATTTTGTATATTTTTTATTGTTAACTTCTTTTTATTTATATTTTTAATTCTAATGCTGACTGGTTTTATGTAGTTTTGCTTGATTTTTATATTGAACCAATAACTTGTATGTGTGGTGTAAACTGTAAATATAACTTGTTTATAAATAAATAAATAAAGAAAAAAGAAAATGTTTGGCAAATTTTAGAACAACTTTTCTATCCTAGAACTTGTTTTCACACAGGTAGTCCATGTTCTTGTAAAACAATGGTGGCTCATTGGTAACACCCCCCACTGTCATAATATTGTAGGTTCATCAAACACAGGCAGGCTTCATAAATAAAAATTATACCTGCACTACTCCGCATAATTTATTTCATGACCAAAAAACCAGCTTGTCCTAGATCTAAATATTCAGACATGGGTCATCAACTAACACAACACTTGGCCCATGTGGTAGAATACAGTAAACTCCCTCTCAAAGACAGGAGGCCTGTGTCCCAGCACCGGATAAATACTTAAATACAACACTGGCAACACTGTCCCAGGACTGGCTGAATCTGCTTAAATACAATACAGAGAAGAAAACCTGCACATCTAAAACGAAATATTCAAATTTTCTATTAAAATTAACAATTTAAATACACAAGGTATGAAGGTATTACATACCGAGTTTTATCGGTCTGTGGATGGGTGACCATCTAATACATATTGAGTTTCCTCCAAGCTTCAGAAAGCACATTAAGCCATTGATTCCGTTTGTTATTTGTAGATCTCTGACAGTCGTTACAGGTAGTCAGTGGCGCAAAAGTCTGAGAATCAGTATTATGAAGGGGTATCGTTTTACTCAGTACTAACCGGGTTGTGGAAGATAGATAGGCAGTCGCTCCATGTTAAATACTGGTATTCAGCTGCATCAGACTGGAAGCTGACTACAACACAACAACCTGCTTGTTCTACACAGAGAAGTGTAGAACTAATTCTGGGGAGAGAGCTCCTCTCCGCCGATTATTAGAAACGTTCAACTCCCATTTTTTATATTTAGATATTTTCGCTCTTAATCAGAGCAAATTTAGAAAACGAGCAGTTTTGTTCCAAAAAAAAAAAAAAAAAATATAGGGTTGGGAAAAGGCTAGGCACATGATGATGATGATTAAGGTATCTGAATTGATAATTTTAATAGAATTAATAGTAACAATTTATTCAATTTTGCGAACACATTCAATATTTTTGTCTCAATCCACCTTCCCCCTATTCGCCCACTGCCAAATAGTATTGAATAATCCAGAAACTGGCAGTCCAAGACCTAGGAAATTAAATGTGAAGATTTCCTAATCCTCTCAGAGTTGAGGCATACCCCGGATACCTATGGCCTGAGTTACAGGAAAGGCTGATTATATTTTACAGACGAGGCTAATGAAATGAGTTGCAGTAAAGGCTCAATATTTGTTGCAAAATTAGGTATTATAAACAGCCTTATTCATTTTGTGAGTGGAAAGATGCAGAATAGCATTATATATAGCATATTGCTTGGTTCTGATAGTAGGCGGAAATTATACCTAATCATATTGTGTTTCTGCAAATGTTTCTCACAAACAATAGATTTTACGTTTTCTTGAACAATCTTTTGACCGAAAGTTCTAAACCACAACAATGTTCGATTGTGTGATGGCTACATAACTAAATAATAAAAAGAAAACATTGTTTATTTTTTTAAACTTAATTCTTTTCAGCAATGACTTTTATTGATTAAGCTATGCAATTTGAAAATATTTTCATGTTAGGAATGGTTGACTTAGAGTAATTTTAATTGCAGTTAGCCACTTGAATAGATACGTGTAAAGTATGATAAATATTAAATAAGAATTAAATTAGGATCACTGGACTGACCACTTACATGTTTCAAGCGGCGCAGGATGCAGTTCGAAAAACAAATCAAAATTGAATAAAAACAAAACACGGTCAGGGTTCAGGCACCAAATATAGTAGATTATTTTTAGATAAAAATCACTAGTTATTAGCTAATTGAAATTAAAATAATACTGAAAAACATTAATACTGTAAAATTCGGTGTAGACGTAAATTCTAACCACAAAACTATCCGTGACATTGACAAACAGCTGAGAACCGGATAGACGTGATGGCGCTGTTTATTTACATGTCTTCTTTTTGTTGGTGCTCCGCTGAAGTCTCAGGTAATATACCAAATTTATTTACAGTCTACCAATTTAATACCGTCTACAGTTTAAAAGTTTAGTTTATAAACAATAATGGATGGTAGTTTTAAATGGAAGGTTTAGTCCCATCTCGGCACCTTCCAATATCGGTACCCATGAATTTATTTATCATGCCCACGAAACATTCCCATCTCGGCACGCTGTCATTAATCATTGTTGTGGTACACATCAACAAATGGAAACACAGTTGACAGTATCAGCATAGTAAGTTGAAAAAACAAAATTTACAATTTAGCGCGTCATTTTGTTTTATTTAAAAAAAAAAAAACTAGGTTTAAAAGGACACTTGGGTTTTTGAGACTATATAATGATACCTTAATCGTCAAAATCCATCCAGTCATTTGGAACATACGAGGTAATAAAGAAATTTACAAAAAACAAACTAACATAACAAGATACGTGCGAAAAACATAATCCTTCCTTGGCAGTCGGGTAAAAAAGCGTGCAACTTTGCTTATAGCGCTTTCTGCCATCTGTTGGAATAATAATGAACTATGTGGAAAGCAATGCGTGTCGTATTGTCCACAGAGTACTTTTTTATTGGTATTGTCAAAAGGTAGAGCTAGTAGTAAATGAAAGTATAGGAATTTTATTTGATTTTTTATTATTCATTTATTTTAGAAATACATCGTATTTTATATTTTTTTTTAGGTTTTTAACATTTGCTCTTTAAAATCTATTCTACTGCAATAATAATACAAAATATAAAGTCATTACATAAATACAAATAGGTACAGACTGCACATCAAGCTACCCGAAATTGTCAAATTTTCCCATTCAACCTTGAACCTAATGCTTTAGAGATATAGTTGAAAATCTATTAAAGAAATTTGACAGATTTTAGTTGCTTGATGTGCTGCCGTCTTTACATATAAATAAATATTTTACATACATTATGATAAATATATAATACTACAATGAATTTCGAATACATAAATATTATACTTCCAAAATTTATATGAACACATAGTTCAATAACATTATCACATTAAATATTATTCGTAGTCCAAGTTCATGCCGTGTATTTTTTAATAATAAACTAAATTACTTAATAGGTGGTAGGTGGAAGAGTTCTTACGCCGTGCACGATGTCGGTACTTTGAACTGACCTATTTTAGGAACACCAGAAACCTGGGGGTTCTGTCCCTTTAGAATCAGGTTTTTGTAAATTCTGATCTGCAGGTCGGTCTTTAAATGGCAGATAACCTGAGCGACTTGGATCGTGTAGCGGTTTCCGTGGCAGTGGGACTGGCAGGCGGGTAAAGGAATGGTGGTTATGCAGATCTCGCGATCGTTCTCATAGTACTGCACTTGCTCCTGCATCTGGCACTGGCCATGCTTCTTCACGTAGCTCATAGTCCTATAAACGTTTTGAGATTCCGATTTCTGGGGCCTCTGCTGGACAGCTTTGTTCCATTCTTCATCGGAGCGGAGAATGGCGGTGTATTTTGGGGTTGGCTGGTAAGCCATTTGCTGAGCTTCCATCTTCAGACCTTGGGTCTTAGGGTCGCTGTCTTCGACATCAAGGGCGTAGGAGGCACCAATGTGCTCAGGCAGATCAACTAGACCATAAGGAGTCTGGAAATCGTTGCGTGGCTCACCGCTGTTCTGTCCGCAGATACCCCTGGTGGTGGTGCGGTAGTTTTGGGTGGTAAGCACCAGACGCTGTCCATCGTACATGGCACGGAGACGTCCATCGCGGAGGTTGAGCATCAGAACACCCTCTTGGGTGAAGTGCTGCAGAAGCGGAGATTCATCAACATCATCCCAGTAGATGGTCAGGTCACCTCCAGAGATCTTCTTGCTGTTGGTCTTGACCTGCACGTTAGCCTTGTTGGACTGCGTGGGCAGAATTTCGATTTCCAAGTCCTTCCCGGTTTCGGTTCTAGAACAAAAAAGAAACGTTATTAAGTATATTGAGTTATAACTAGATTGAAATATTTATACTAGTGTACAACAAGTTTACCTATAAGGATATGTATGTGTAGGTACTAGGTATGCAAATATACCTACCCTTTTGCCTGACCTTTTGGGAAAATATAGGCGTATTATTATGTTTTTGCCATTTAGCTAGATAGCTAGGAGAGATTTGATTTCAAAACAAAACAAACAAAGTTTGTAATTTACATTTTCTGATGAAAAATAATATAATCAACCCTCACTTGTAAGAGATGTAGATCTCCTGCTGCTTCTGGCTGGGTCTCCTGGCGAGGATAACCAGATCCTCCCACTTGCCGCGCGCCCAGTTGGCTTCCTCCTGCATCACTACATGCCAGGAGCGGGACAGTTCGTATTCATAGGTCCAGTTGCTGAAGGTCTTCACTTTGCTGCCGTCGACGGTACAGAAAGCTGTAGGGATAAGAATATAATTAATAAGCAGGCAAACAAGGCATTTAACGTTTGGCTCAATTGAGTTTTTGAATCATTGCAAGTAAGAAATAGGTTTTTTCGTTCTATCTACAGTAATCTTTACAGTTGTAATTAATCATTAAATGAACAATTCTTATATTTTCAAAAGAAATATAGGTACTTACGCTGGTACTGGTTGCTCGTCTCGTGGTTAACGATGCGCTCAATAGGGCTGAAGGGCGAGTAGACTGACACCAGGTAGGGCGTGGACTTGGGGATCTGCACGTTGTCGATGCGAACCACACCGGAAGGTGAGATCATCTCGAAACGAAGGGTGTTGTCGACATAGGAAGTCTCAACCTCCAGCTGCAGTTTGCCTTCAGCAACCCTCTTCATCGGGTTCACTTCAATGTTCCACCTCAGTTGCTTCAGGATGTTGGATGCTTGAGAAGTCCAGTTCATGAGCATGGGGCTCACATTCTTGTACGTCACTGAGGCCTTCAAGCTGTCAGGGGCATGAGCCTTGATTAGCATCTTGTGGGAAGAAGCTTGGTACAAGTTGCCGTTGACAATCTCCTGCTGAACCCACTTAGCCAGAGGATGGTTCTTCAGCTGTTCGGTGAATCTCTTGGTGCGTTCAGTGTTACCCTGGACGTGAATGTTTCCATTCTGACTGAACTTGATGTCGGCTTCGTAAGTCAACTTCATGTCCTTCTTCAAAGCATCCAAGAAGTTCAGAGGCGAAATTTCGGGCTTGGTTACCTTGACGACAGCGTTGATCTGTTCGTTACCTAGCTTGGCCGAGTTTCGTCCAGCTAATAGAATAGCTTGGATTTTCTGGTCGATAGGGCTGTTGGCAATAGCAGCGGTTAACACGTACTCCTGTTTCAGGGATCCCTCGAATTTGGCGCTGACGTCGATCACTTGGGCTTTGGCGCTGTTGATTCCGCATGAAACACGCTTGACCATCTTCTCACGACGGACTCCGCTGTTAGGCGTAACGTCGTTCCAGTTGTCAGCATGTCCGAGTTCACCGCTTTGCTTCTGGTTGACTAATTGGTCTGTAAAAATATTTAAAAAATCAGTAACCAGAAAATATAATTATATCAATAACAGGTTATTTACACATTTAAATTGAAACATACCATAAGCAGCAGTTAAAGTGACAGCCTTGTTCTGCGACTGCTTTCCAAGGTGTCTCAAGTTGTAGTGGGTCAAAGCGATGTCTCTGTCAGCCAATATCCAACCCATGTTGGATAGGGAGTGAAGCAGATTGCCAGCGTTCCTGAAGTCAGCAGAGTAGGAGTATCCTTGCAGTTGGAAAATGGTTCCAATTTGCTGGCCGAATTTCACATCAGTGGATTGTACTTTCCTTTGGCGTTCTACTACCTTGGTAGTAGGATCCTGAGAGTAGGGCAATAAAGTATCCTTCTTCTGGTTAGCAGAGTATGGCCAAACGCTGTAGTGAACGATGGTGTAGTCTTGGTCAGGGCGCAGTGGTTCCACCTTCATTTTAGCTACTCCAGATTGCATCTGAATGTTTAACTTGATGGGTACGTTTACCTGCCACTTCTTGATGACTCCAGCACTAGCAAGCTGGTTGCTAAGGGTGTCCATGAAACCAACGTTTCCATCAATGTTTCCGGCAGTCGTAAGTAGGAGTTCCGTTTCCAAGAGTGCGGACGCATCTTTGAGATTCTTGTCACGTTTGATTGTGCCCTTAGCTTTGCTCTGAACGTGAACAACGACAGGCTCCTTGTATTTGTAGATGAATGGCATCCCAGAGGCGATGGGGAACATGATAGACACCTGGTTTGAGTTGAATACTTTAGTGTAGTGTTTCTCAACACCTTGCTCGACTTCCTTCACGTACTTCATGATGTCTTGTACCAGTCTAGTCAGGTCACTTTCGTCGAAACTCATGAACGTCTCCTGTTTGGAGATTGAGTAGAAGAAAGAACCCGCGAGTGGTCCCTGGGGCTGGCGCTTGATGTTAAGCATTTCAGAAATCCTTTGGGCGGTGTACTTGTGGGTAGCATCAGACTTGCGGGGTTCATACAGCATTGCCTTGATTAAATCAACTATTTCCTGAGCATCGGAGACTGAAGCACCAATCTGTAAACGAAAAGTAGTTTAGTAAATGCTAGTTAATATAAAAGTAAATAATGTAAAATTGTTAAAATTATTTAAGGAGCGTATGCTTTATCAACTTACTGTGTTTTCCCATCCGCTGATTGTTTTGCTCCACGAATGTCTCTGGTACTTAGGCATAGCACTGCTATCGCCACCAATGTAAGAAAATACTTTCAAGTGTTCCGGTTCGTCTACACTTACATAGCTGTCCACGAAGTTTTGGTTAGAGTAGCGCATACCAAAGTTACCGGGCTTTACGATATGCTTAACAGCTTGAGCTGTCCTCGACCTGGAAATTAGTTAAAGTATATTAATATTTCTGTTTTGCAGTTTAACCTCTGCCTTTAGGTGGTATTAATAAAATATGAATTACTTACAGTTGCCAGAAACGAGGATCCTTCAATCTGGCAGCAGTAAGGATGCCATTCTGGAGAGCAGCACGAACCTGGACGCTGGCGTCATCGTTGGTCATCTGGGCCATAACTTGCATCATCTCGGAAGTTGGGTGAGCCATGAATATGTTTAAGATAGCAGCAACTCTCACTTCGTAGGGCTCGGCGGTGTTTCTCAAGATGCTGTAGAGAACAGCACGTGTAGATTTATCCTTCTGGTCCGCTAGAGAGCGAAGCTGTACAACCATTTGAACGCGTAGGTGCGTAGACACTTGAGTACGACCTTCCAGGTAGGGAGAAAATACTTGTAAGATCTCAGGGTGTCCTAAATTGCCGATGGCCTTAATATGTACCTGGGCCCTGCTCCATTCTTTAGCCTCAATAGCCTGTTTCAACAGCTCAGATAGACGTGGAAGGATTCTTTCCAGCACAAATCGGTCGTTTTTGCGGGCGAGACGGCCATACATATGTGTCGGATAGTAGTTGTGCGCGGTTTCGTTGTTAACTTGACCCATGTGAATGAATTGCGTTGCAGCAATTAAAGCACTTGTGTTAAGACGTTCCTGCTGTTGCACCTCAGGGCTCAAAGCGAGCTCGAAGAATGCCATCATAAGTTCCTTGGAAGGGTAACGAAGTGTCCTTGCCAGAGAAGACATCACTTGAGCTGCTTCCTCGCCTTGGAGTTTCTTGCTGAGAATCCAAGTCTTAA
Source organism: Noctua janthina (assembly GCA_963576755.1). Classification (NCBI taxonomy): domain Eukaryota; kingdom Metazoa; phylum Arthropoda; class Insecta; order Lepidoptera; family Noctuidae; genus Noctua; species Noctua janthina. Next base: position 10,410,526 of record OY755075.1, on the reverse strand, counting down.
TTTGGAAAAAGGCCGATGGCGTGCCAGCTTGTACGACAGCATCACGGTAGATCATCCACATATCAGCTTTGACGTTGTTGTTTGAAGTCCTGCCGACTTCAATGCCATGGCTGGTTTGGGTGAGCTGAACGCTGCTCATGGAAGCAATAATGCGAACAAGAATGTTAAACTTGGAAAGAAAGTCAGCTTTAGGCATGTTGTTGGGATTCTGCAGTTGCTGAGCGATATCCTGGAGCAGTTTCTGGACATTTATAGTGTTTTGTTTTTTATCTCCACGTGGTTCGTCACTCATGTACAGAGCAGCATAGGCGGGTTCATTCATACTGGGAACTTCATCGTTGATGTAAGCCGATGAAGAGTCACTGGAACTTGAGGAACTCCAGTCTTTGTCCTTGCTTGTCGTCGGTTGCTGATGGGCTGAACGGCGCACTCTGCTCTCCAGTTGTTTCAACTGCACGTTCATGTGCTCATGGGATTTAGAAGACTCATGTGACTCGGAAGACTGGTCGTGGATACGTATTTGTTTTCTGCTCAAAGCGTACAAAAGAGTCATGATTTGACGGTTTCCCTCAGGATTTTGCCATTCGACAGCACTGTCTTGTTCAACTGACACTAAGATCAAGCGTACGGAACTGTGAACCAGCGCTTTCTGCTTGCCGTATAAATGGGGGTGCACATTAACCGTGCTAGTTGTTTCAGCCTTGTAGATGGGACCCTGCTTACCGGCAAGGATGCGGGAGACGGCAGTGTGCGAGATAAACTGTTTCTCCTCATTGCTGTGAGCGGTTCCTGTCCATTCAGCGCCTTCAGGTACTCCGAAATGGTAAGCGACGCGGTGGCGGCAGTGTCCGTAGTTCTTGCTCTTGGTGATTTCCATGGGGTCCTCTTCTGAAGCAAACAGTGGCAGCTCTCGACGCCATTCAGCGTTCACAGGGGAGACGGCGTACAAAGTTTCGCAGTCGCCAGTGACGTCAGCCTCCATCTTTTTGAAGAGTCCCTGCTGGCGTTCCTTGTCGTAGCTATCTTCGAGGTTGTGCACATGGTGGTACGCAGATAAGTCCACTTGAAGTGTGCTGATCAGACCCTTTAACAAGTTCTCGTGTGAAAGCGACAACGTGGAAGGCAGACTCAGGCCGACAACGCGACCACCTTCAACGGAGATTTCTAAAGGTTTATCCAGGTTTTGTACGGTTTCGTACTTGAGGTCCGAAGGTATGGCGTTGTTGTTGGGCAGCTGCTGGTGGAACTGAGCATGTTGCGGGTTTTCCAACTTAGCCTGGAGGATGCCTGGGGCCTTGACGCGAATGATGAACTGGGCCTTGAATGCGTTGCCGGAGCTGGCGCCCTCCTGAAAACGGGCCAGGGTGTGCGTGTTTACGTCATAGCGGTATAGTCTGCCAGTTTGCCAGGGCCATTGGTTATCCAAATGCTGTTCACTCGGTATCCCTGAGGAGACGACGGCTGCAAGATAAAAATAGAGTTAGGACATGTTTGTTGTGAATGCTGCATCAACACAAGATTTTTTAGAACTTTAAGATGAGAAATTATTATTATAGTTTGGATTCAGTATAGAAAAATATTATTGCGTCCAATTTTGGAAACAATAATAAATGGTTGGAAAACACACAACTAAAACTTAATTTATCGTTTAATATTTTTATTTTACCACTCTTATTTACTTACTTAGAACAGATCATCTGCCTAGCCTTTTTCCAACTATTTAGGGGTCGGCTTCTAGTCTAACCGGATGCAGCTGAATACCAGTATTTTACATGGAGCGACTGCCTATCCTAGTTATAACCTCCACAACCTAGTTAGTACTGGGTAAAAGGATACCCCTTGGTAAGAGTGGTTGTCAGACTTTTTGGGCCACTGACTACCTGTAACGACCGTCAAAGATCTACAGATGACAGCCGGGACCAACAGCTTAACGTGCTTTCCGAGGCACGGAGGAAACTCGGTATGTAATGGACGGTCACCCATCCGCAGACCAACCTATGTAAGCACGGCTTAACCTAAAGATTGACCCGAGCTGCTGTTATTATTTAGCCACGAGCTCATTACTTAGAACAAATAAAAACTTAAAAAAACTCACCGATAAACGCCGCCAATACCAACAACTTCATATCTAAGTCCTGATGAGTGCCGGTACTAGATGGTTACTGGAGAAGTGTACTTCTGATGTTTCGACCAGATCCCTGACATTATATACTAGATTAAAACACGTGGAAGAGGTTCAAGACCGACCCCTGAACCTACAGATCGATAGTTACAATGTTGATCTATTTGTTGAAAATTGATTAACTAGCTTATTTTGTTTATCTGCTTAGATGCTAGACTAGGCCTTGCATTAGGTTCCGGCTGGGAAAAGATGTCAAGTTCAAAGTAATTGACTAAGTTTTGAAGATATAATTGGATTAAAAAAATATATATATTGTGTTTTTTGTGTGTTTTTTGAGTTTTTGTGTGTTTTTTTTTTGTATTTTTATTTTGTTGTTTTTGCTTTTTTTTGTTTTGTTTTGACTGGTAGAGAATCCCTTGTGGCATTAAGTCCGCCTATGTAGTGAATGATAAATAAATAAATAATGTTAGAAGGCAGGGGATATTTCGCTTGCCTTTTTTAACATTAACAATCTTAGGTAATCTAGGTAGGATAGCTAGGTAGGCTAAATTCCGTAACACACTTTCTATCACAATCAGAAGCATTATAGAAGATATTCTTAACATTGCTTCATAGCATACATATGTAATTCCCGAAAGGTTAGGCTGAGGTGCACCTAATGGTACACCCATATTTCGCGAGTTATGTTTAAGCCCCACGTAATAGGGGGCGAGCCTATTGCCATCAACCGGGCCAAATCCAGAGTCCGTGGCTGCTACTGAGAAATTCTTGAAAAGCCCAATAACAATTGGTCCAACTCTGGAATCGAACCCAGGCCCTCATGTTCAGCAGTCGCGATTGCGACCACTAGACCAGTAAGGCAGTCATTGCCATTGCTTCATAATGTACGTATAAATTCGTGTACTCGACAACGTGAATAACGCAATGCATTTTTTTTTAATTGTCGCGATGAAATAAATTGCTCTTGTGTGTGTTATGCGATTGCCCCGCAGAGGACCTAGAGTCTAGACATTCATTTCTTTTTATAATTCTTTTTCGTTTGCCAAAGACACCCCATACCAGGCTTCTAACAACTCTACAAAATTGTAAAATGGATGTCTCTATACTTACATATATGTTACATCTCCTTTACAGGAAGGAACACTTCTGAAACTGTAAACCTGAATACAAATAAAAAATAATAAAAGTAAAAAAGAATAAAAGTCTACATCTTCGGAAATTCAAGTAAGTTCATTTAAATTGAATTATCGAGGTATCTAATTGGACCTCTTCTTTGTAAACTTAGGCCTATAATATGTACATAGATGCATACATAAACTCACGCCTTTTTCCCATGTGGATAGGCAGAAAATATAGAACGCCACCTGCTACAATCCTTATACAAAACACCAACAACCTCGCAGGAGTAAATTACTAACATGTTGTTTATGATGTTAGTAATCTACTCCTGCGAGGTTGTTGGTGTTTTACAAATAACCCTGTATACTCCTTTTGTCTCGTCCACGTTCATACATCTGGACGTAATCGCACGCCATTTGCGAGTACTACGCATCTGACTTGTCTGAGGACTACACCAATAAGGTCTGTGTATTCTAGGGCTTCCTCCTCCCAGAGTTGCCACTCACGTCTGCCTTTTCAAAATAGCCAGTAAAGCGTTTATTTTTAAACCTTTACGTCAATGTGGTCTTGAGCGTTGAACTACGACAGGCCCGTCCCCCGGGTCACCTAGCGGCCCGCATAAGTCTTTCATCCGGCCCGCGAGCTATTTAAAACCCGCGAATGCAGACCGCATCATCGCAGTCTAGACTGGCGAAGCTTGTTTTATTTAAATTTTGAGGTCACTCTTCATTTGTTACAAAAATACCAAACTTGGCCCTCTATGAAATTATGTTGGACACCCCTGAACTAGGACCTCAGATTACAAAGATCAGCATGTGAAGGAAAGACAAGACACGTGTTACACAAAGGCCTTTAACTGCGTTTTAATTTACTAAGGCGCTTAGGACATAAACTAAAGAGCGTTTTTTTCTCACTCCTGGGTATTTTTTTTTTGCAATATTCGGAGCAAAGCGAACGACATAGTAATCCATGCATTAAAAACATGGCTATTTTGGCATTTCATTTATAGTAGTTTATTCCCACAAAACGGCACGGAAGTGACAAACATCAAGGAGTCGAAAGTGCGCATCTTCGATAGAGACACCATAGTTTGTTTGCGAGGAATAGAGTTTTCTCGTGCCTCTAGAAAATCTTCGTACAGCAGGTGTAGATCGTTATGCAAAGACAGCAGCATCCTCCGCAGCCGCCACAGCAACATCCATTGCAATCACATTTTTTTCCTATGACATTAATTCTTCTGAAAGCCTCCCATAAAGTACCTTTTTCGTCTTGGGTATTACATACATCCATAAAATCAATTTTCCATATAAATACTATAAGGTTAAATGGCAAGTAAACAGGAAAGTTGATTAAGAAAGTGAATTACTCTGTGAGACAATGTTGCTAGTTTACGTCAGAAGGGTAATGAACTGAAACACGGGTAGTACTGAATGAAGCCATCTGATCATCTTAACATGCATAAAAAATATGTGTGTCTATATTTCAGGTTTGTACGTAATTATTCTCAAATCATCGATTTTAAAGGCAGCAGTAGACTACGAGTTGATGTTAATTGTCGGTTATTTGGTATAATTTATTTCAATCAAAAGAGTAATCATGGAGTTTCTTGCCTGTTCTTCTCCATAGGAAATGACCAACCCGGACCGTGCACCTTTTTGTGGACGTTTTATAAGTGCCCATCTAGGCCTATGTGAAATAAAACGTTTTGATGTTGAAACATGAGTCATAGGCTAGGCTGCTCTTAAAACAGCGACATGTCACCGGTATGTCTTAAAACCAAGACATCGAAGACGTGGTACGCCCACCACCACACTGAGCCTGCGTGTGAAGATGACCGACTGCATCTCACAGAGATGATGCAGTACGAGTTGTGTTGTTAAGATGACATGATGATACAGTGTCAGCGGTGTGAACGTTATACTAAGGCTGATTAAGCTTTTTAAGCAACAACTTTCTTCACATAAGCATGTCTCAAAGTTACAGCAAAGAAGATTTGTATTTATTTTATTTATTTATTTATTTATTTATGTACACACAAAATACTCAACAAGACAAAACATTAAGATAGAAGAGCACAAAGGTACTGCTTATTTCATGCGAAATCTCTTCCAGCAGACCTGCGAGAGGAAAGTAGGATTAGAAAGTAGTTATATACGAGATCTCATACTTAAATATGATCACATCTTCCTGATACAAGTTATCTATAAAGGATGTGAAATAACCCTTAACAAAGCCGAAAGGCACTCATTCTCCCCGTCATTGCTATATTTTTTTTGTTCTAGACCATACCTGGGAACCTTCTAGTTACGGAGATATTGGGGGTCAAACTTCCGACTTTTTCACAAGATTTTTTTCAATAAGTTTTTGGTTTTAATGTTGTTTCCTATTAATATTATAAATACGAAAGTTAATGAGTATGGATGTATGTTTGTTACTCTTTCACGCAAAAACTACTAAACGGATTTTGATGAAATTTGGCACACAGGTAGTTTGTAACCTGAATTAACACATAGGATACTTTTTATCCTGATAATACAATCCCGTGGGACAACGAACTCCACGCGGGTGAAGCCGCGGGCAAAAGCTAGTTTTTACATAAAACACCTCCACAACCTCCGTACTATTCAATATCCATCAGCACAATTTTTTGAGTGCGTTACATTGAGTCCTACCGTAAAACGAGATTTTTCACACCAAAAAAAAAGTCGTTTCCCAGCAATATTTTTTGCGTAAAGTTACTTAGTTTGATGTACAAAACGTTTGTTTGACGGCTTCGTGAAGGGTCCTTGTACACCCTTTATACTTGAGGAAGTAAATGGCAGGCAATTACATAGGATTATATACTGCAATGTTTTCTCCACATGTCCACGCGTATTTCCGAAGCCTTTCTCAAACGCATGGAGAGCGTCACTATAGTAATATTGTAGTAATCTATAATATCGACACTTGTACACGTGTTAATCGTCTTCTGTTCTAAGGCTTCATTAGGGCTGTTACACACATTTAAGAATCGAATCGATAAACAGTAAGTTGGAGTCTCATATCCTACGAAATGTCTGGGTACTTTTCTAGTGCTCAAATCTCAGTTGGTCCCACAAAGTATTTTGATTACAGAAACGACTGGAATTAACAATTTTGTTTTTGTGTACATTACCATTGCAAGTACCTTGCTGACTGTACACTTATTCCAAAATCTGTGAATGCAAATTGAAATTTCGCAAAAAATTAAGGATACTCTCCGTTTTTCTCAAGCTACACTGCGCGGCTAACATAATTATCTGCTTTAACTGCACTATCTCAAAATTCCACCCTGTATTTACAAATGTAGACACAAATCTGGGAAAATCCCACTGGTTTGCTGATCCGAACATGGTTCAGCGATAGTAGATGCTTGACAAAGTTTGCCGATCCGACCGAGCCGAATGTAAGCCTCAGCCTGGAGGGCCTCAGTACAATGCTCGATGACCTCAGTAGAGCTTCCGTGGGTCTTAAAATGAACATGCACAAAACCAAAGTCATGTTGAATGCCCATGTAACTACCCACTCCTATCAAAATCGGAGACTCTACACTCGAAGTTGTAGACTATTATGTCTACCTGGGACAAACGATCCAGTTAGGTAAGAGAAAGAGGTTAATCGTCGAATCCGACTCGGCTGGGCAGCGTTCGGGAAGTTGCGTGGTATCTTCTTGTCCAACTTACCGCAGTATCTCAAGACGAAAGTCTATGACCAGTGTGTGTTGCCAGTGATTACATACGGGACCGAAATGTGGTCGCTCACAATGGGCCTCATCAGAAGGCTTAAAATCACCCAAAGGGCAATGGATAGGGCTATGCTCGGAGTTTCCTTGCGTGATCAAATCAGAAATAAGGAAATCCATAAGAGAACCAAGGTTACCGACGTAGCCCGAAGAATAGCCAAACTTAAGTGGCAGTGGGCAGGGCACATTGCTCGCAGAACGGATGGCCGATGGGGCCGGAAAGTTCTGGAGTGGCGACCGCGAACTGGAAGACGTTGCGTTGGAAGGCCTCCCACTAGGTGGACCGATGACCTGGCAAAGGTTGTAGGGATCCGCTGGATGCGAGACGCACGGGACCGGTCAATGTGGCGACACTTGGGGGGAGCCTATGTCCAGCAGTGGACGTCTTTCGGCTGAAATGATGATGATGATGAATGAAAGCCTAATATTTGTGTAGTAATCGCTTCGGCAGGATCTCGTGACTAAATAATAACAGCAGCATGGATCGATCGAGGTTAAGCCGTGATTGCCTAGGTGACCAACTGACCATCCATTACCTACCGAGTTCCCACAGTGCCTTGGAAAGCCAGTTAAACCGTTGGTCCCGGCTGTCATTTGTAGGTCTTTGACAGTTCAGAGTTAGTCAGTGGCGCGAAAGTCTGACAACCACTCTTACCAAGGGGTATCGTATTAACTGGGTTGTGGAGGTCAGATAGGCAGTAGCCTCATGTAAAATACTGGTATTCAGCTGCATCCGCTAAGACAAGAAGCCGACCCCAAACATAGTTGGGAAAAGGCTAGTAAATGATGAATGACTTCGAATCGGCTTCCTTGCTCAACAAATACTGCCGAATTGGCCCGTACAAGTGTGTATCAACCCTTACATTGTATTTGCCAGTTTGTTGATTGCCGTTCGTTGCGCATGTGGTGATAAAGTCCAGTTTGTCAGCATTTTATAAGTCGTTGTCTCTAACATGCGTAAATGTTGTTTACTAGCTTGAGTTTGGTTCTTGATTTGAACTCTCAGTTGCTGTTAGATCGTACGCAGGGCTTATCATAGTGGTTGATCTACTGTGTTAGTCAAAGTGTAGGAAAAGACATATAACAAAACCTTACCTCAGTATTAAAAATTTCGTTAAAATAAGTATTGTAATGTATTAAACAGTTTTGGTGTTTGTAGATAATGATCATTAACAAACACTGTTTTAAGCTTTCACGTTTTACAACTAAACTTATACTGTCACTTATGGAATATCTTCTGTGATTTTTCATCGGCTCGATTCGGGACCTCAAAATAATGAACAATCAAGGAAGATATCCCGTAAGTGACAGTATAAGTTTGATCATAAACAAGTTCGTCATAGTCAGTATTTCTTCGAGTGAATCCAATTTAAACATCATTCTAAAATTCTTTTTCAATATTCTCTATCTTAACTCTTGCCCTCTGGCTATCTTTCTTTCTTTATCGTGTGGTTAGTGCCTAACCTGGTGTCAGAGGTTTTATTTATTTATTTAACACTTCAAGCACATAAGTACAGAGGCGGACTTAATGCCATAGGCATTTTCTACCAGTCAACCTTTGGGTGATGCAAAGACAAGCAGTGGTAGGTGTAAATCTGAAAATAATTTTAAATAATAATAAGATTAACTACAAGGATACATAAAATACTATAAATATATATCAAATACTATAAATATATATCAAAATTAAATTAATGTAAATAAACATTTCCACGAATATACCAAAATAAAAACACGAACCATGGGGAAAACATTACCGTTGTGACGAAACTGCCAGCTTCTACCGAATGTACTCACGAACTTTAATTTTAAAAGATAAGCGATTGGATTTTATGCCGCCCATGAGCCTCTGACTTGACTTTACATCATCATCACCTGCCTAGCCTTTTCGCAACTATGTTGGGGTCAGCTTCCAGTCTAACCGGATGCAGCTGAATACCAGTATTTTACATGGAGCGACTGCCTATCTGACCTCCACAACCCAGCTAGTACTAGGTAATACGACCCCTTGGGAAGTCTGGTTGTCAGACTTTCAGACTACTGACTACCTGTAACGACTGTCAACGATCTACAAATGACAGCTGGGATCAACGGCTTGACGTGCTTTCCGAGGCACGAAGGAAACTCGTTAAGTAAGGGATGGTCACCCATCCACGAACTGACCTTGACAAGCGCTGCTTAACCTTGAAGATTGACCCGTGCGGTTGTTATTATTTAGCGAGCTCTTCTCGAGCGACTTATAAACCATAATCTTGGTATCATATTCTGTAGACTAGACAAGTAACACTTACTTTCAAAGCGTTTAGTATTTCGGGATAAATTTCAACAGGATTGTCATAACAGCAGATTTTTTTAAGCTTATGTCAATTTATCATTTGTATGGCTGTTATAATGTCTTTTTGTCCTAGACCTTACAAAAATAATGTTCTTTTTTTCCATATCAGCAGAAAAAATAGGTTAATTTAAACACTCAATAAAGTTTAGATTTTTATTATATTTCAATTCAAGATATATAATTTTTCAATATATAATTCATCACATATTTAATTATCGTGGTTGCTTCTCATATACCCTTAGTAATACTTACGTCGTTTAATATAAATACAAATATCTAATGTGTTCATATTCACATAATTACAATATCCAATACAAATATAATGTAGCAAAAAAGTGACTCATGAAATGACAATAGAGAAGTATGGAAGAATAAGTCATACTGCGCTGATCCCAAATAAATTGGTATAAAGGAAGAGTCATGATGATGATGAATAATAATAATAATTAATTCAATACGAACGATAGGCAACACAATTATATCAGTAATTCATCATACGTCCGTAATTTCCATATGGTGCCCGTTACCTATAAATTATATTCCTTTAATAGACTCATTCTCAGCCTTGCTCCATTCAGCATCAGACCGGAGGATGTTGGTGTACTTGGTGACAGGCTGGTACGCCTTCAGTTTCGCTTCCTTCTTCAGCTCTGCGGTCTTAGCGTCACTGTATTCACTATCCTGTGACTCCAATGAGAAGGACGCTCCGTAATGCTCATGAAAGTCAACCAGGCCATAAGGAGTCATGAAGTCGTCGTTGATCTGAGTTGTGCTCTTTCCACAGATACCTGTTGTAGAGCTACGGTGTTCATCGGTAAAGATAACAAGCCTGTGAGTATCAAACATGAAACGAATAGCTCCGTCGTTGATGCTGTAGAATTCCGTGTCAGGAGCAATGGTGTAGTACTGCAAGAGAGGCGCTTCCGAAACCTCATCGAAGTATGTAGCAAGGCCGTTTTCGGAAACTTTCGTGACGTTAGTGATAACTTCGATTGTTTTCGACGTGAGCACCATCTCAAAGGATTTTCCCGTTTGAGAACTAAAAAGAAACAAATTAAAATCACTATGGTTGTTTGAACACATAACATTATCCGCGGATATTGATTATTTCACCAGTTATGCTTAAGTCGCATGATTCATACATAAGTCATAATCCATGCTATTTAAAACTAATGTTAATCTTATACCACAAGATAATGTTTCAGCTAAATATTAGGAAAGTTTATGTATTTAATTCTATTAAAAACTCACTAGTAGGAAACGTAGACTTCCGCCTGGTGGTCGCTGGGCCGTCTCATGAGGATGACCAGGTCGTTGCCGTAGGGCTCGGCCTTGTCAACCATAACCACGTGCCAGGGGCTGGTCAGGCTGTAATCATAGCTGCGGCCGCTGAACGTCGAGATCTTGTTGTCATCCACAGTACAGAAAGCTATAAGGAACATGTAAAATTTGTAAAAATAATGCGCATGGGCGTGGATTGGATTTTCATGAGTATTGAAAAATGTCAAATTGAAACTCACGCAAGTTTTGGTTGTCTGTGAACCAGTTACGAACACGCTCCCAGTTCGTAAGGGGTGCGTAGATAGCCATAGCGTAGGGATTGTATGAGAAACCCTCTGCATTCAGTACACGGAATACTCCGTATTTGGTTGTGAGTTCATATTTTATAAGGTTGTCGTAGTAGACAGCTCTTGCTTGGATTTTCAAAACACCTGTTTCATTCATGTTGGACAAGTTCTCTTGTTCCTCAAAATTGAACCATTGTTTGTACATATTGTAAACATCAATAAAATTGTGTAAGATCTGTTTTTCGTAAGCAGCACTGAGATGTTTGTAAGTCACTTTGCCCTGGAAGTAGTCAGGCGCCTGGGCCTTGATAATCATCTGATAGCAATCCTTCTGGTAGAAGTTGTACTTGCTAGTTTCTTGCAGGCACTGCTTTCCCAAAGGATCGTTGCGCAAGATTGCATCATAAGTGTCGCTGCGTGCCCCAAAACCTTGGAAATGAACGTTGTCAGAGTTTCCAAATTTGAAATCGGCTTCGTATAATACCTTGACGTCACGATTAAGAGCTTCTTGGAAGTTTAGAGGCACTGTCAAAGGGTTTGTAATCTTAAATACAGCATTAACTTGTTCATCGCCTTTGAAGAACAAAGCAGCTTGAGACTTGAGATCTACGAAACTGCTAGCAAAAGCACCAGTGAATACATATTCTACTTTCTTTTTTCCATCAAAAACAGCGCTGATATCAACGAGTTGAACTTTAGGTGATTGCATGCCTGTTTGGACGCGTTTGACAATTTCTTCGCGGCGAGCTTTACTATTCGGAGTGACATCATTCATGGTCTCTGCTGGTCCCATTTCATCAATGCCTTCTTCTGATTCATCCAGTTTGTAGACTGTTTCTGTAAGCAACAAACATGTGTGTTCAAGGAATGAAACGTTAAATAATGAAAAAAATACTGATTTTAAAATAAACACCCTGATTCCTGAACAATTTTCAAGTTAAAATAAAAACTATTTAAGCTTCAGGCTACTATGTATATCTATGTTATTAATAACTTACCGTAAAATAAAGTGTAAGTGACTTCCTTGTTTTGGGACTCTTTACCAAGATACTGCAAGTTGAACTCTGTCAGCGCAACATCCTTCTGGTACAGCAAGTTACGAACGTTCGTCAAGAGATCAACACCAAATAAACTGAATTGCTTGTAGTCAGAGGAGTAGGAGTATCCTTGGAATCCGAGCACTGATCCCGTTTGCCGACCAATCTTGAAGTCAACGTCCATAACTTTAAATGGGCGTTCGATTAACTTGGTCAAAGGGTTCTCTAAAGCGGTCAACAAGGAACCAGTCTTTTGTAGAGTAGTGTAGGGCCAGACACTCATGTGGATAAGGTTTTCATTTTGCTCGGGAAATTCAAAGCTTATTTTGTGCTCTCCAGTTTTTGAAGTCACGTTATGTTTGGCAGGAATGTAAAATTGGAGTTTGTTTATGATACCACTGCCAGCATAGACGTCACCAAGTGTATCCCAGAATCCGACACTACCGTCTAAGTTTCTCGCATATGTAACTTTCATGTCGTTCTTTGTTGACACAACCATATCATTATCGATTTTGGCTTCAGGTTGGCTTTGAAGGATAATAGCGGTCGGTTCGCTGTAATCAAAAGTGAAAAGCATGCCCATAACGAGAGGGAATGTGATAAAGACTTGTTTTTGGTTCAGTACCTTGATGTACTTGTAACTATGTCCACGTAGAAACTGTGCCAAGTCATTTATTTTAGAGTTTAGGTCCTCTTCGGTGAAAGTAAGAAGGGACTGCTGATTCCAGTTATTTAGGAAGAAGGAGCCTTCAAGATGACAGCGATGTTTTGGCTTGATGTTTAGTATTTCAGCAATCTTTTTAGCCGAGAATTGGAAATCGTCTTCTCTTTTGTCGGGTGGATGCATCATGTAGCGCATCCCTGTGAGATAATTCGTAAAGTGCTGCATGTCAGATACGGATAGAGTGAACTGAAATAAGACATATTCAATTATATTTACATGAGTTTGTATTGTATTAGCATGCTTTTTATCATTTCTGCTTACTGATGATGATGTAAGTAAATAAATATAAACTTACCCAATCTTCCTCACTCATTCCATTGCTTCTGAACCTCAGAGCTCCCCTTTGGTACACTGGTAGAAGGTTGTTCTCGCTACCGATAAATGAAACTTCCCAGAAGTGCGCCAGTTCTTCATCGCTCGTGTACTCGTCAATCAAACTGTCAGTTGAGTAGCGGTATCCGAACTTTTCTTTGGAGACTAAGTACAGGACAGATTTGGCCGCCTTGGCTCTGAAAAAAAAAGATAGTGTGTTTCAATGAAATAACTAGACTACGAATAAGTTTAAGAATCGTTAAATCTAGTACTAAACTGTCATGGGACATTTCCCATCAAGTTTCTAAAACAGTTTTTGCCTATGATAGTTGTCTATTTTAGTAACATTTGTTGTTCCAAAAGATTTAACTCGATTCTGGTCATTTTGCAACTCATTTTGAGTAAATAATAAAACAGTAGACTTGGTCTTGTCCTGTAAAACCAAAGATTCGGTAATGTGAAGTCTTGTCATGAAAAGGCGCTTCCTCACCGGGAGCATTTGCCTGTAATATAACAGCTCAGATTCACTAGTTTATTTAAAAAATCTTGGATTGTCACATTACAGGCGAATGTTTGCGGTGAAGGAGTGCCTTAATCGAATGAATCCGATTTTTGTGACATTTTGTTAAAATATATTTGCCCTGAACTTTAGCTAGCCTGGCTTTCTGGCATGGCAGATACCTGTTTGGCTAAATTATGTCACCAATTATTTCTTAAATACACTCCATAAAGAACGCAGATATAAGATACTCACAGCTGTGCGAAACGTGGATCCTTCAGTCCAGCGGCGAACGTAATACTGTTTGCCAGTACCGCGCGAACTTGCGTGCTTGGGTCTTCGTTCGTCATGTGAGCCATTATTTGCAGCATTTCATGAGTTGGGTACGCCAAGAAAATGTTCAGGGCAGCGGCTACCCTAACTTCGTAAGGCTCAGCGGTGTTCTTTAAGAGGCTGAATAGCACAGCACGAACGTACTCATTTTTCGTGTTGGCCAAAGTTTTAAGGCTGAGAACCATTTGGATGCGGAGGTACTTGCTGACTGGAATCTTACCCTCTAGATAAGGAGTAAAGACTTTCAGGATATTTGGGTCTGCTAAGTTGCCAAGAACTCTTACATAAACCTGAGCCTTGTTTTTATCATCTTTTTCGATTGCTTGTTTAAGTTCTAAAGACAGACGTGGCATAATTTTTTCTTCTACTAAAATTGTTTCGTCACGGAGCGAGATGAATTTAGTAACAGCCAAAAGAGCGGTTGTGTTGAGGCCCTTTTGCTCCAAAACTTCGGGGCTCATAACGAAGTCGAAAAACTCATTAATAATTTCATTATTAGGGATCCGGAGAATGCTGGCCATGGAACTGATAACTTCACCAGCTTCTTCACCTTCAATCTTCTTGGTCAAGATCCAGCTCTTGATTTCTTTGAAGGCGGGGATTGAGCCTGCTTGGGCAACAGCGTCACGGTAAATTATCCACATGTTACTGTTTGCAACGTTCTTCGAAGACTTAGCGACTTCAATGCTACTAGTCAATTGAGTTAGTTGATCCGAATTCATTAACATAATGGAGCGAGTAAGAATGTTGAATTTTGATAGAAAATCGGCCTTATGCAGGTTACTTTCGTCTTGAAGTAAAGGTGTCATTTCCTGAAGCAATTTCTGGGCATCGGCAATGTTTTCATCACCCTTTAAGAAAGCTGTCTCGTTAAATGTAAACAAAAGCGATTCAACCGTACGAAACTCAACAGACTTTTTCCAGTCATTGCTACTTTCCGGCTGGACAGACGAAAGGTAGAAATTGACATAACTGTAGACTTCAGCCTTCTGTTTACCGAAGAGGAGAGGATTGGCGAAAACAGAACTAAGTGTTTCCGCTTTGTAGATTGTACCTTGCTTGCCAACAAACATTCGAGATTCAGAAGTATGCTTGATGAGCTGTTTTTCGTCGTTATCGTAAGCGAGTCCCTTCCATACAGCGCCTTCTGGTATACCGAAGTTGAAGCCAACATTCTTTTCACAAGAACCGTAATTCTTGCTCTTAGTGATCTCGATGGGATCTTCAGCAAACACGGGCAGTTCACGGTGCCACTCAGCAGAAAGCGGTGAAACTGAGTAAAGAGTCTCGCATTCACCAGTGACGTCAGTCTCTAGCTTCTTAAATAAACCTTCGAAAGTTTCCTGATCATAGCTGTTTGGGAAACTGTGGACATGTTTGAAAGAAGACAAATCTACTTGTAGGGTGCCGACAAGACCTTTTAGTAAGTTCTCGTAAGACGTGGGAAGTGACGTTGGAATCTTCAGGGAGACAACACGACCTCCATCGACGAGAATTTCGAAAGGATGGTCAAAATCCTTGACTACGTTATAGTTCAGACCAGAAGGTGCGGCGTTTTCTAACGACAGCTCACCCTGAACTTGTGCATACAGAGGATTCTCTATCTTAGCCACTAGGCGGCCTGGTTCTAAAACGCGGATGATGAATTGAGCTTTGAAGGCATTGCCGTTGCTGTCACTGTCCTCAAATTTGGCCCAAGTATAAGAGTCCACATTATATAGGTATTCCTTGCCAACTTGCCACGGCCATTTCTTGCTCTCGGTGAGCGGGCTCGATGCTACGGCGGCTGAAATAGGGTTTTATTAGTTGATTACATTATAATGGTTAAATAATAAGGTCTAAAATTCTTACGTCTTATTCTTAAATCTTGGCAATCAAAAATGTACATTTTTTTTTTTTTTTTTAATTTTACACAAAACATACCAATGGACGTTTAATTTTTACAACCATAATATTGGTGGCATTCTGTAATTTCTCCAAGCGTTTTCAGTATTGGACTTTTGAAAAATAACCCTTTGACTTAAATAATTTTTTCACAGTCCTCTCATAATCTAAACTTTGCTTGTATACAAATTAACAGTAGGTTTACTATTTGAATCACGCTTCATTTAATAGCTGTCCGTCCGTCTAGGATAGGACAGTATCTTTTGAACGGAGTGATTATACAAATGAAATATTAAGCACGACCTATGGCTGCTATGAGAACAAATAATAAAAATAAAATAAAGTTAAAAATTAAAAGTAGTCGTCGCCCACGTTTTTTGTGCGGAACCCTTCGTGAGTTCGAGTTGTTCTTTAGGACACTTATCATTAACTCCAAAAAAAGGTACACTCACCGATTATCGCCGTCAATACTAACAGCTTCATAGTTCCAGATTCTCGCAGGGGTCGTGTTCAGTGCTGCTAGGGGGCGCACACTGATCTCCCGAACGGCAATGTATCAGTTTATATACTGTAGCTTACGCGCTTTTTTGGGTTTGACCTTTAAACTTAAAGATAACTATAACTGGAGTATAGTATGCTGGACTTAAAACCTGGGCTATCTCCGAATGTTATAAGAAGTAAGTTAGGATATGAGATGTCGAGTAGTAGCAGTGTGCAGCGATCTTTTGATGCTTCAATTACATTGTCAGGAGGACGCTTTTGAGCTGCGGGACTGTTCGAATGAGATACCGCGGCCCTGGAACACAAAGGGCTAAGAAGGAACATGGATGGGTTTTAGTAGGTAGAAGTCTGACACTCCCTTCCGCTCCGCCCAGAGCGGGAAAAGGTTATTTGACGATTTCCCATCCGACAAAAAAAAGCAGGACGCTATTGTATTAATTTGTGAAAAAGTACGTGGAAATTTTAATGAAATACCAAGTTGGCGGCGCTAGTTTTCAACAAGGCCTCGCGCCACAGAACCACTCGGCGTTATAGAAGTTTTACCTATAGGTCCGTCTTTTCTTGATTTTGAGAAAAAAGATACCCTAAATTAAGTTTAGATTGTGCACAAGAAAATGGGCACGATTTAATCAATTTAAGTACGCGGTGATCATCATCCATCATCAGTTCAGCCGAAATCATCATCTGCTGGATTAAGGTCTCCGCTTTCTTCTGCTATACGTACCTACTACCCGGTCCGGCGTCCCGCATCCAGATGTTTTACGCGAATATGACGGTAGGCATCGTCAACCGAACGAGTTTTTGGGCGGCCCTAGCTTATTTGACCTAACCTTGGCCACATTAAGCCAACTCAAGGTCAAAGTGATGTGCATCTGTTAGAGATTAGAACAGCCAAAAGTTACTTTTCAGCGGCAAATTCTACCGCTTTGTTTTTATTTCACGTGGTTTTTATCTCCTATCGCAAAATGTCACTTTTGGGATCAAATAAGCTGTTTTTGTTATTGTTAAAACAATAACAAAAACAGCTTATTATGTGAAATAACACATTCGTAACCACTCTTACTTAATAAACATGCATTTCTATATGACGGAATGGCCGAAAAATGCTTCAGGCATTTTATTTTAAAGCCAAAAATCAATAAAATCTTTATTTACAGTGTAGTAGCTATATTAATTGCACACTGTATACATCATTCATCATCATCATCATCATTTCAGCCGAAAGACGTCCACTGCTGGACATAGGCCTCCCCCAAGTGTCGCCACATTGACCGGTCCCATGCGTCTTGCATCCAGCGGATCCCTGCAACTTTTATCAGGTCATCGGTCCCCTTAGTGGGAGGCCTTCCAACGCAACGTCTTCCAGTTCGCGGTCGCCACTCCAGAACTTTCCGGCCCCATCGGCCATCCGTTCTTCGAGCAATGTGCCCTGCCCACTGCCACTTAAGTTTGGCTATTCTTCGGGCTACGTCGGTAACCTTGGTTCTCATGTATACAGGAAAGCTTATTTTAAGCAATATTAAAATTATTTCCATTAAACATGGCAAGGGCTACCGCTGAGCACGAGGTCTTGGGTATGATTCCCAGATCGGACAAAGTTTTATTAGTTTTTCCATCATACATTTCTCAGTAGCACAATGAAGTCTAGATGTACATACATAATATGCAACTAGACTCGCCCTATTACATGTGTCTTTATTTTTTACATAAGTCTTTAATGCCCCACTGTTGGGTAAAGGCTGGAGGCGTTTGGGCGATAGGCCATATCTTCCTAGGTACTCTTTTCATGAGCCATCTGTAACCAGCCATCACAGTGTGCGTCCAGTTCATCTCGCCACCTATTTCTGGGCCGCCCTCGGCGGCGACGTCCATCCTCAGGCACCCATTTATAAAACATAACTGGCGAAATTTAAGTTTTCTCTGGCTAACCCTTCAAGGATTTCAAGCATCTTATGTTATGCAAAAATATTAATTTGACTAGGCAACAGCCGTTAGACCGATAACAGCTGACATTTAATTACGTAAAACTAAGATAATGATTTGTTTAATGTTTATGTCTGCCTATATTTCGCCTCTTTGTGTAGAAACTGAACTAATCAAGCATAAATAATGGGTGTTAAAGTACCCTTAACGAAGCCGAAAGGCACTTGTCCTCCGCGTCGTCACGATATTTTTTTTGTCCTAGAACATACCTGGGAACATTCTAGTTAAGGAGATATTGAGGGTTAAAGTTCCAACTTTTTCACAAGTTTTTTTAAAAGACAAGTTATCTTTATATACGTCCACGACGCTCGTACTATACAATGCAACCATCAGCACAATGTATTGAGTCCGTTGTATTGAGTCCTTCCGTAAAAAGTGATATTTCACCCCAAAAAAAAAAGTCATTTCCCAGCAATAATTTTTGCCTAGAATTACTTAGTTTGATATACAGAATGCTTGGTTGAAGGCTTCGTGATGGGTCAAACACTGTTTTAAGCTTTCACGGTTTACAACCTAAACTTATTCTGTCACTTACGGGATATCTTCAACAACAACCACGACCAACGCGATCTTTAACAATCACGGAAGATATCCCGTAAGTGACAGTATAAGTTTTGTTCATTTACACCTTGTATTGTAGATAAAGAAAATGTTTACTTTTTGTTCGTGTTTCGCGTGTAGATATTTTTTATGGAAGCAAACATTACAAGTCTATCTTCCTGTGTGGACAGGTACAGAATATGATACCAAGATTATGACTTGTAAGTCTCTGGTGAAGAGCTCGTGGCTAAATAACAACAGCCACACGAGTCGATCTTCCAGGTTAAGCCGTTGTTTCCTCCGTGCCTCGGAAAGCACGTTAAGCTGTTGGCCTCGGCTGTCATTTGTATATCCTTAAGGCGAGGTTATCCAGATAAACGTCTTTTTGTACTGTGTTTTATTCCTATATAGCACGGATTTAAATTCTGAAAAAAATATATTTCACACTTCGATCTAGATATTTCGGCACAGCGATACACGATTACTTGCACTTTGTTGCATCCAATTAAATCGCAAAGACAAGTCTAAATGATAGTTTTTAATATTACTTCATTTGAGTTATATTAGGTTTTTAACAATAAAATGTATACCATTATTAAGGTCGTAAAAAATGTGACAGTACACGGCGATCATAATTTGAAATATTAAAAAAACCTGTACCACCATTTCCAAAGTTTGCTGTTTTCATCATTTCATACTCGCATCGCGTGTTTCAGTCCCGAGCGGAACGCGTTGGAGGTCGGACGTGTGCCAATTGTTCGAACCCGCCACCCCACCCCCGCTAAGTTCTGTTACGAACTGAGCCAAAAATAGTTTGTAAAAAATAATACTTAGTAACCACCGAGCCTAGGTTTATTTGAAATGTCATTTGTTCACAAAAGTACAGTAGGTACCTAATCGGGAAGGTAGTCAGAAGGTATAAGATAAGAGTTACGCATTAGAAAGAGAGGCAGCTTCTAGGAGAATATAACTGTAGATAATTAGCGCTGCGCGGCCTGAATTGAACTTTATTGTGTCGTTGCAAAAGTCGCTATTTATGATTTCGCAATATTATTTATAAATTTCGGTAACTTTTGAATGGGCAATTACAGTACTTTCACAGTTATTATGCCTTTTGAATGGGACTGTAGCTTCATTTTATTATCTTTTTTTCGACAATTCAAAACTGCCTGTAACTGGCCTACTAAAATCAAAACATTTATTCCAATAATTTCTTTTTGTAAGGAGTTCTAAAAAAGTTTTGTAGGGAGCCCGGTAAGCCGAAGATTATCGAGTTCGACATGGGCAGAAAAAGAAAGTATGTAGGGGAGAACGAGATAGAATGAGTAATGGTCGATATCGTATTTTGTACGCACGACGACCGATCAAGCTGTACAAAACCAGTTTATGCGGATCTCTCATTGTATAGGAAATCTATACAAACCGAGGCCAATTTATACTGGAAATGACAGCTTCATGTGCCGCCGTGTGTACCTACTAGTTTTTTTTATTTTGTTGACTTATTTACATATTTAAGATAAAATCATTTTATTTTTTTTTATTTTACTTCCTCTGCATTTTATGCTTAACTTTTTTTTGGTTTTGTCGTCATGGGTGTCATTTTCATGGTTTTCGGGATTGCTGATAACGAAAATTAGGTCAAAATTAAAATTCAAGATGGCGCCAATTAAAATTTTCAGCTTTGTCGTCATGGGTGTCATTTTCATGGTTTTCGGGGTCGCTGATAACGAAAATGAGGACAAAATGAAAATCCAAGGTGGCGCCGACAAAAAATTTTGGCTTTTTCGTCATGCGTGTCATTTTCATGGTTTTCGGGGTCGCTGGTAACGAAAATTTGGTCAAAATTAAAATTCAAGATGGCGAAAATTAAAATTTTCAGCTTTGTCGTTATGGGTGTCATTTCATGGTTTTCGGGGTCGCTGATAACGAAAATGAGGACAAAATGAAAATCTAAGGTGGCGCCGACGAAAATTTTCGGTTTTTTCGTCATGGGTGTCATTTTCATGGTTTTCGGGGTCGCTGATAACGAAAATTAGGTCAAAATTAAAATTCAAGATGGCGCCACTTAAAATTTTCAGCTTTGTCGTCATGGGTGTCATTTTCATGGTTCTCGGCGTCGCTGATAACGAAAATGAGGACAAAATGAAAATCCAAAATGGCGCCGACAAAAAATTTTGGCTTTTTCGTCATGGGTGTCATTTTCATGGTTTTCGGGGTCGCTGAAAACGAAAATTAGGTCAAAATTAAAATTCAAGATGGCGCCAATTAAAATTTTCAGCTTTGTCGTCATGGGTGTCATTTCATGGTTTTCGGGGTCGCTGATAATGAAAATGAGGACAAAATGAAAATCCAAGGTGGCGCCGACAAAAAATTTTGGCTTTTTCGTCATGCGTGTCATTTTCATGGTTTTCGGGGTCGCTGATAACGAAAATTTGGTCAAAATTAAAATTCAAGATGGCGAAAATTACAATTTTCAGCTTTGTCGTCATGGGTCACTTATTTTCGTTATCAGTGACCCCGAAAACCATGAAAATGATATCCATGACGACCAAGCTGAAAATTTTCATTGGCGCCATCTTGAATTTTAATTTTGACCTTAGTTTCGTTATCAGCGACCCCGAAACCCATGAAAATGACACCCATGACGAAAAATCCAAAAGTTTTCATTGGCGCCATCTTGGATTTTCATTTTGACCTAATTTTCGTTATCAGCGACCCCGAAAACCATGAAAATGACACAAATGACGACAAAGCTGAAAATTTAAATTGGCGCCATCTTGAATTTTAATTTTGACCTTATTTTCGTTATTAGCGACCCCGAAAACCCTGAAAATGACACCCATGACGAAAAAACAGAAATTTTCGTCGGCAGCATCATGGATTTTCATTTTGTACTCATTTTCGTTATCAGCGACCCCGAAAAGCACGAAAATGACACCCATGACGACAAAGCTAAAATTTTCATTGGCGCCATCTTGAATTTTAATTTTGACCTTATTTTCGTTATCAGCGACCCCGAAAACCATGAAAATGACACCCACGACGAAAAAATCGAAAATTTTCGTCGGCGCCATCTTGGATTTTCATTTTGACCTAATTTTAGTTATCAGCGACCCCAAAAACCACGAAAACGAAACCCATGACAACAAAACCGAAAAAAAAGTAAAGCATAACTTTTTTTAAAACCGAATGGCGCGTGGCGTGTAGGTTTGAATTATACCCGTATTCATGATCTTAGTGTCAGTCAGATATTTTTATGAATAAGGTGAATTCAAAATCTCGAGCCTGGTAAACCGCAGTCAACTTTTTGTGATTATTTAGAGTAAAATAATCATGAACTTCCTCGAGAATATCACATTCCGTCGCATGCGCACTATATCAGAACCTACTAATGACACCAGCGAAATTATTTCTCAAACATTCAATGATACAACAAATAGTATGCCGGTAATGTCAGAAGACGAGGAAGATAAACAAATAGATATTCTTAAAACTGAGATTGAGGATCTGAAGTCTCAGTTAAGAAGCGCGCATCAAGAAATTGAGATTATCTCTGTGGAAAATAGCTCTTTAAAACAAGCTAATGCTGACTTAGTGAAGAAAAATGAGATGTATAAAAAAGTTACCAGTAGTCCTTTAAAGAAGAAAATACAAACACCAAAGAGAAATAAAATTATTCCTTCAAACAAGTCGTCAAATAACTCTCAGATATTCGAGGTTCCTGATTGCACGTCTGCTACTGCTGAATATTCTAGAACTGTAGGAATATACGTCACAAAATATTGATAAATGTAACCAATTGTCGTCATTAGTAAAGAATAATTTATGTATTATAAGTAGTGAAACATCGAATAGACTATACACAATTTGTCAAAAAACTAATTTATGTAATTTTAATATATGTCACTATCGCATGCCAAACTGTGGATTGAAGATACTGCTTGATAATATTGATAAAAAAGTGCAAGATTTCACAGGCTCAGACTACTGTGTCATCTATGTTGGGGAAGAGGATTTCAGAAGGACGCATAATTATATAGAATTAGTTGCTTTCATTCGCGAAAAATTGCAACCCCTAACCCATACGAACTTTTTAGTATGTCTGCCGACTTTTAAGTATATGGTAAATAAAAATGTTATGATCAACAGTAGAATCGATACCTATAATAATTTATTATACATGGATATTGAGACATATAAATATGCGTATCTTTTGGATTCCAACCTAAATCTCCCATTCACTTACGAAACATATACCTTAAGAAATGGAAGTTTAAATAACAAAGGCCTGAATATTATTTTAAGTGACTTACAAGACCTCATCCTAGATATAAGTTCAGATACAGAAAAACAAGTAACAGACGCTGATGGTATATTGGAAAACTTAGTAAATAATAAGTCTAATAATATTTTTTTTCGTGTATAATAGAATCCATATACTTCACCAGAATATCAATGGTTTATTACGCAAAGCTGATGAATTTACTGTAAATCTAAATAATATTATAAATATGGTTATATTGATGTGCTATGTGTTACCGAGCATAATATGATAGCAGACGATTTAAAACATCTCCATATTCCAAATTATACTATAGCGGCAAACTACACAAGGACAAATAGAAATGGTGGGTCATGTATCCTAGTACGAAATAATCATAAATTTAAGACTATACAGGAGGCAAAACTTGTAAGCATACCCAACCTTTTAGAGTGTTCGGCTATTGAATTGTTAGAGCATGGATTGATTATCGTATGTATATATAGACCTCCAAAGACAAAAAAAGATTGTATACAATTATTTTTCGACCGTTTAGCGGCTTTACTAGTAAAATTATGTAGTAAATTTAAGAAAATTGTTATTTGTGGCGATTATAATATTGATCGACTGAAAGACATTCCTGTTTCAAGAGAGTTTGAAAACTTGTTACAGAGCTTTAACCTAAAACTTGCAATAAATGAGCCAACCCGCTTGCAAAGTAAAACGTGCATTGATAACATTGCACACAATATTAGAGGCTGTCAACAAAGCGTTATTGAACTAGCTCTGTCTGATCATACAGCACAAATTCTCTCATGTCCAGTTAGAAAAACTTACTCAATAACCCATTGGTATAAATTCAGAAGAGACTTTAGCACCGAAAATGTTGAGAAATTTATTGAATGTCTAAAAGCCCTAAATTTTACTGAATGCTATGAGAAAAGTGACGCAAATGCTTCTTTTGAAGAATTCCATAAGGTATTTAAACTTTTTTATGACCTCTGCTTTCCAAACATCAAAATTAAAGTTCCAATTATTCGCAAAATCAAATGGCTTAGTAAAGGATTAAAAATATGTTCTCTTCGTGAAAGAATGCTTCTTAAAATATATCGACTCTCAGGTAAAAAGTCAGATAAGGGTAACTTTAATAACTATGCAAAAAAGTTTAAAAGAATTGTAAAACTTACTCAAAAGTCGCAAAATAATTATTATATACAAACAGCCACAAACAAACCTAAAGCAATAATGCAAATAATAAATAAAAATAAAAACAATAATCCCCCTGAAAAAATTGATAGATTAAAATATAATAATCAAGTTATAACGGCCCCTGATACTATAGCACAAACATTTAACAATTTCTTTATTGATGACATCTCGAAACTGACAAATAATAAAATAAATTACGCAAAGATTCTAACTTATAATAAACCAAACTCCTGTTTCTTAACCCCAGTTACCCTAAACGATGTTGTGACATTAATCATGGCATTAAAAAACACCAAAAGTACGGGCTATGATGGAATTTCAACGCAAATAATAAAACGTGTAGTGTACATAATTGCCCCAATCATAACTCATATTATAAATCAGTGTCTTGAGGAAGGCATTTTCCCAACATATTTAAAAACTACGGTGGTTACACCACTATTTAAAAAAGGAAACCCAGAAGATGTACGATGTTACAGGCCGATTGCTCTCATTCCAATATTCGCCAAAATATTTGAAAAAGTACTAAATAATAAACTCACTGAATATTTCGAGAAAAATAAAATAATAATTGATAATCAAGTAGGATTCAGAAAAGGGAAATCGGTAAATTCAGCAATTCATCAGTTTTTAGAAAAAATACTTACAGAACTAGATAAAAAAAACCAAGTTACAGCTCTATACATGGACATGACAAAAGTGTTTGATTATGTTGATCATGAACTTCTTTTGCAAAAACTGGAAATATACGGAGTTCGGGGTAAAGCACTACAAATAATCAAATCATACCTATGTAACCGAATACAGTTCACTGAAATAACACAGTTATGTCCATTTACAAAGAGAGAGATTAATTATACATCGAGTCCTAGATTTATAAAATATGGTGTACCTCAAGGGTCAATACTGGGACCACTACAGTTTCTCATTTACATAAACGATTTACCTAATGCTATTCAGCAACCTATGGTTTTATTTGCAGATGACAGTACGGTTCTTTTCACAAATAATAAAAACAAAAATCATGAACAAGAAATAAATGATTCCTTATCTAAATTAATAAATTGGCTTCAAATAAATAATTTACAAATTAATCTCACAAAAACACATTACATGAACTTTAAAAATAAAAACGCGACAACTATTCCTTTAAGTATTGCATACAATAATAAAACAGTAGCTGAAGTAGCAAATACAAAATTTTTAGGAATCCATATAGATTCGAATATGTCATGGAAAACACATGTAAATAGTGTATGTACCAAATTGAATCAATTTTCTTACGCTCTATACATGCTTAAAAAAGTATCCAACCGGACCGCGCTTCTTACTGCTTACCATGCGTATGTGGGATCCACTCTGTCGTATGGGTTACTATATTGGGGAAACTCGACTGATAAAGAAATTGCGTTCAAAGCCCAAAAAAAGTGTATTAGGTCTATATGTGGGTTACGCCAAACGGATTCATGTAAACCACATTTCGTAAATCTCAAGATTTTAACACTCCCTGCTCTATTTATCTACCTGGCCTCAATTTTAGTTAAATCAAACATTACAAGCTATGATACGTTAAAAAGCAGAAGACTTAAACATACCTTAAGAGATAAAACGTCCCACACTAGAGCGTACAGTAATAGTGTTTTCTGTATAAGCACAAAGATTTATAACAAGCTACCTATGGACATTAAGATTATAAATTCAATTATTATTTTTAAAAGAATGCTGAAAATTTTCTTCTCTTCTTCTTCAACCTTGTGGAATCGGAAGTACCGTACTATAAGTATGTGCCCGACCCAGTTCTCTAAAATGGCAGTATCACATTGTACTGGGATCGATCCATCATCACTGACAGGACTATTGTAGCCAATAAACCTGATATAGTGGTGGTGGATCGGTCAGAGCGGCGCGCAATGATTGTAGACATAACGGTCCCGCATGATGAGAACCTCGTGAAAGCCGAGAAAGATAAGCAAATCAAGTATCTTGACTTGGCTCGCGAGGTTGTCGACATGTGGGATGTGGACTCAGCGATCATTGTGCCGATAGTTGTATCAGCCCATGGCTTAATTGCCAAGAGCCTCGACCAATACCTGAGGAGGCTCTCGTTAGGCAGCTGGATCAAGGGTTTGATTCAGAAAGCGGTGCTCCTGGACACGGCTCGTATTGTTAGGAGGTTCCTCTCTCTGGAGCCCTGACCGCCGGTAGCTTGGACCCTGTTCCCGATACCGGTGGGCTACAATTTTTTATATTTTTAATGTTTATTATATTGTTTTTAGTTTATGAAATATTTAAAAATGTAGAAGATTTGTATAAAAATAAATAAAGGAAATAAATTACCATGACTCGACTTCTAATAGAGAGAGAGATATTTATTCTGACTTAAATAGTGGTTACGCACTTTTCTTTTAAAACTGAATTTGCTTTCAGCTTTTTTAATGCCAAAAGGTAGCGCGTTCCAGAGCTTTATAGTAGAGATAGCGTAAGAATTTGTTCGATTCCCGCACCGAACAAATATTTGTATGGCCTACAGGTAGTTGTTCCGGGTCTGGCTGTTTGTGTATGTGATTTTAAATGTTTGTAAACGCACCCACGATACAGGAGAAATTCCTAGTGTAGTTCCTCGAGACATGTGGAGGGTGTATTCTTTGAGAAGAGAAGGTATCCACTAAGACACAAAGTATACAACAGAGTCAAATAGGGCTTTGAAACTCACGTAGACGGGCACATGGCGCACAGAGCGGCGCGGGGCGCGCGGGGCGCGGAAGTATTTACCTATTAGTAAGTAGGTGGGATTTTTATAGACGTCTCTGAAAATATATATGAACTCCCGATTTTCGAAAAGAGTGCAGTTTGCCACGACCATAAGTAAATCTCAAGGACAAACTCTTAATTTTGCAGGGGTATAATTAAAAGAGAACTGCTTTTCACACGGCCTACGTGGCCTTCTCTAGAGTAAGCTCCTGAAGCAGCCTGGTGATTTTAGCATCTGAAGGAAACATAAAAAATATTGATTACAAAGAAATACTGCGGTATTTCAATAAACCACCCTGTATTTGGGTATACAATGCCGTCTCTTAAAATCTGCTGATAACAGAAGGTCTTTCGGTGCAATACACAAAGGACAGTCTTTTATCTTTGTGCGTTTTGTAAACACTTACGTATATTTTAGTTTGACACTACACACACTAAAGAGGTCTTTCATCGCTAATGCTATAAACATTTGCTACTCCTGCGCATCGGGCAATAACATCTCCTATATAGCAATGTTTGTCTCTGATCAGTTACATTTGTAGCATAGACAAGAATTTTGGATATTTAGCCAAAGATGTTAAATCTGTCATAATAAGCTGTAATTTGGTTTGTATAATCTGTATGCGGAGTGGAAGGGACACCGTGCACCGACGCGAAAACGATTTATACGTATTTAGTACAACATTCTAAGCCCCTCCACATAGAAATTTTTCATCAGTTATTTAAAAAAAAAATCTGCTGTTCCATACATATTCACAAAATATTACACTTTTGTAGGAAACAGCAGATTTTTTGATGACTGTCCCATCCACCCCGCAAATGGTATTGATTCATACATACTTATTGAATCAACCTAAAACTTCTCAACTTTCCACCGCTTGCGTCCTGAGATATACAGAATCATCATCATGATCATCATCATCATTTTAGCCGAAAGACGTCCACTGCTGGACATAGGCCTCCCAAAAGTGTCGCCACATTGACCGGTCCCGTGAGACTCGCATCCAGCGAATCCCTGCAACCTTCACCAAGTCATCGGTCCACCTAGTGCGAGGCCTTCCAACGCAACGTCTTCCGGTTCGCGGTCGCCACTCCAGAACTTTTCGGCCCCATCGGTCATCCGTTCTGCGAGCAATGTGCCCAGCCCACTGCGAGAAGTTTGGCTATTCTCCGGGCTACGTAACCTTGGTTCTCTAGTGGATGTCCTCATTTCTGATTTGATCACGCAAGGAAACTCCTAGCAAAGCCCTCGCAAAGACTTAAAGCCTTCTGATGAGGGCCATTGTGAGCGACCAAGTTTCAGTCACTTGTGTAACATATACAGAATATTAGTTTGTAAACCAGAATTTTTAGATAGAAAAAGCAAAGAAAAAATGCTCCGTAGTAAACTGAACTTGGGTACGTTTATTTTTATTAATGTGGTATTGAATCATGACCTAGAATTTCCTTGCGTACTGAGAGGCTGTTAAGATTAACTCGATCAAAATAAAATTATAATAAACTATTATTCAATATCTTTCAACGACTACAATAAAAACAAATAACAGAAACAATTTTTTTGCCGTTTTCCCCCATGGGTTAGACAGAGATGACCTCAGAATACAGAAACGTTTATTATAATGATAAGTGTCACATAATTAAAAAGGTTCTTCATCATAATAGCCCAGACAGACTCCCAGTTGGCAGACTCGTCCCACAATTAATTTGTTGTTTTCTCTATCTATGTATTGTTATCTCTCTTTACTTTGTATGTTTTGTTTGTATGTATGTTACATATGTATTTCCTTTATTTATTTTTATACATATAATTTAAATTTTTAAATATTTCTAAACAAAGTAATATAAAAAAAAAACATTTACATATGTATTTACTATTATATTTTGTCCCTGGAAATTTTCTGCACCATTGCGCCTACTATGTTTTGTCTCTGCATCATCCTAAGGGAATGGCGAAACGACGTGGTGGGGGCGTGGGGTGGTGGCGGATAATCAAAGAAACCTGAATTGATAGTTATGTCGTGTAGCGTTGGTTTTTGCGCCCGCGCTTCCAGTTGACGTCACCGCCACCAGGTGACTCGCCACCGCCACTACGTGGCGTCTTTAGTAGTCGCAAGCAAATCGACGCCAGAGCATCTTAGTCATCTGATGAAGAAGACATGCTTTCGAAACGAAATTCAAATATACTCCGCATCGCCCGTCTCTGTCAGTTCTGTATGATTTAATGCCGCGAGGTGACAAAATGTCCGTGCCACACGCCCTCACCACGTCTCTTCTGTTTAAACTGGACCGGTCAATGTGGCGATACTTCGGGGAGGCCTATATCTAGCTGTGGACGTCTTTCGATTGAAATGATGATGATGATATATGGAATTGCCAAGTTTTTCATGTTACACTTGTACCGACAGAAATCAGTATTTAGCTATTGCAATTAGACTGCGGTTTTGTTCACGTTCTCCCGTTTATCGGATGTATCTGTATTCGTCTGTGTCAACGCACGTGAACAAGTGATAATACAAACTCTGGAACAAGTGATAATCAAAACATGACCACAGTAACCTTTCACTCTCCTCTCTATCAAAAATTAAAGCATCATACTTTTTTAAATAATTACTTACAACTAGCATATTTACTTTTATTAACTCATTTTTTGTATCAATTACTGTTAGCCTGCATCATACCACAGCAGAGCATAGACTTCTCTCCATGACTTCCAGTTCTTTCAATCTAGGGATAATATGGCCACTGCCGTTAGTGTTATTCAGCTCATCCCTCCATCTTCTACGAGGTCTTTCGCGGGGCCGTTTGGCTGTATCAGGGCTACACATAGAGGCTCTTTTAGTCCGCATTTCATTCGGAATTGGTATACGTCTCATTTCAGCTCAGCGGCTTTTTTTGCAGCGTCAGTAATTGTGTTTTGGAGCGAAGGGTTGAATGTTTTGATAAATCGCGCGTTTTGTATAGTCCCGAAATTCAGCTCTGCATTATTTAGACGAATCGCTAAATTTAAACAGTGCTTGTATATTTCATAGAGCATTGTATGTTGTTGAACAGGCTCGTTAGTGCCACTGACCTTAGCTGTTATGAAACCCAAGCATATGGCAGGTTCATTCATTTAACGAGTGGGATGTATGGTGTTAATTAGTTTTTGCAATATTTTGTATAGTAACAACTACAAACTACGATGGAATTGACTTTAAAACTTAAATTTTCTGAGCGTTATTTTTTCAGAACGGAAAGTGACAATAAAAAATCTCTTTCAATTGTTCGACGATGTTTGTGTTTTGAGTTCTGAGGACATTTTCTACATTAATGTGTAAGGATGATATTTTCATTTATTTAAGGAAAATAAAACATATATTCTAGATTCTGATAGAATCTTATCTTTAATTGAGCATTAAAATTAACGACAGCAACTGTCTATAAAAACAAGATGTTCAAACACCTTTAAACATATATAACTATCTAATGAGCAAATTAAGAGATCTCAAAACGGGAAATACTTATGTAATCCTAATACGAGATTCTTTGGAAAGCATACATTTGTACATTTTAGGAATAACTTAAAACTAGATTGGACAGTGTAGTCTGTAAAGTTTTATATTCTTTCGTTCAGGCACCTATTCTATTTTGAGTCAAGACAAACGGACCGAACTCTCGACACTGAACTTTGACAGATACCTTCTTCAGTATAGATATTAAAATGGGTGTGAAAATACCCTTAACCCTCCCCCGCCCTTCCCCCCGTGCTCTTTACTTTTTCCTCCCGTCATTGCGATAATTTTTTTGTTCTAGACCATACCTGGAAACCTTCTACTTACGGAGATTTTTTTTATAGTAGTTTTTAACGTTATAACTTTACTTTAAATACCTCCACGACCCCCGTACTATTCAATTTATCCATCAGCACAATGTTTTGAGTGCGTTACATTACATTGAGTCCTACCGTAATTTTTCACACCAAAAAAAAAAGTCGCCTCCAAGTTTGATGTACAGAATGCTTGGTTGACGGCTTCGTGAAGGTTCCGTTTACACCTTGTATGTCAAAATCCCGTGTCCGAAGTCCGGTCCCATCGGTTTAACTGAACCTTTACAGGCTTGTTTAGAAGTTATTAGTTAATTTCACGTATAACACGAATACAAAGTAGGAACATGAACAGATAAGTTTAGCTTTTACATTGTATTTTAAATTTTACAGACGGCACTGTTTTTTTTAAATAATACTTGCTTAAACTACTGTAATGTACAATGTCTTACATTTAATTGAGCAAATATAGGTGCAAATGGAACAATTTCTTAATATCTACAAGATTGTCACATTGTAGTTCTGTAAAAATACATAATCCTACTTATTAAGCATCGCATTTATTTTGGTCTTCTAAGGAGATCTATGTTGTATTAAGTTTATTAATCTATAACTGGTTGTAGGTAAGTAAACGTACAGTTCCGAAAGGGACAGCACTGACGCTCTGACAACCAGTCTTATCAATGGGTGACTATATTGTATTACACAGAACTAACTGGGTTGTCAACCAGGTTGGTCAGATAAGCAATAGGTCCCTGTAAAATACTGGTATTCAGGTTAGGCAGATGATGATGACTTACTCAAACAACAACTCGCACGAAACCAAAATTATCGTTTATCTGTTTAACTCCATGATCCAAGTCGTTGTTTATAATCACTTCGGTATTTAGTAGGTAATGATAACGCTAAAATTATGATCTTTTTATAACAATATATACTCTATGCCTTCTGCTTTCGAACATAAACATGGGTTTGTTATTTACAAACACTTGGTTTATTAGTTTTAGATACTACCACATTATCGAACTAAAGTATCTACATCTCGCCTCTACATTTAGAATTCGCCTATCTACATTTGGAATCAATTTGTTTACGTAGACTAATCGTGAAAGATTTCTAGACCTAAATTTTTGTGTTTTAAACACAAGTCACGTTAATTAATTATAACTTTAATATACTTAATACTTAGATAATGAATATTGAGCCAATAATGTTCCTTCAGTCTTGTTTTTGAGCTTCAAATATATATTTAATTTTTACAATTTTTACTTTTCCTTAGTCAAACACTTGAATAATTTTCAAAAACTTCAAACAAACCGTAATAATAACAAGAAATATTGTTAAAAGTAATAAACGTAAAAAAACTGAAGTCTTCAATAAATTGAGCATACTTTCATTAAATATCTTAAAACTAAAAATACCTTAAGGTTCCATAAAGAAATGAAAACTTACAAATATGTTGATAGAATATATCTACCTTACCATTTTGTAGATAAAAGTAACAAGAAATTAACAGAAGAGTCAAGGAACAAACCAATGAGAATATCCAATAGAACACTAGACGAACCATCGCCTGCACAGGATGTTTACACCAAGTAACAAAAAGAGCCAAGAGCTCCAAAATTTCGGATAAATCTTACAGTTTCTGTAACCTTGGTACAGTCAGCTTATCCCTGATACACCTCAACGTGGTCAGCTTTGCTGGTGAACTTGGCACTGTCTGCTCCTGATCAGGCTTCCTCATCGGCCTGGACGCTGGTATACAGGTCCGGGGCACGTTTGTGATGTGAGGATGCGTCTTCACGTGCTTCCGAAGGGAGGAAGGGTCGGTGTACCTCTTGCCGCAACCGATAGCACCACATGCGTATGGTCTCTGGAAAAACGTAACAATGTTTATTAGAAAGTAGGTACAAGTGTTCCAAGCGAAATGCGTTGGATAAGTTTCAGATGACCCCACAGACAATGCCCATCTTATATCTGGCGCAGCTCTGGACCTTGTAGCGACTGTGCGTCAGACAGTAGAGCTTACGTAGCTGTACTTTGAGCCAGACGCTATTAAGAAAGGTATAATGCCGTTGATATTTCCATTTATGACTGAATCACAGAATGGAGCTGTAAGAAAATAGACAGACAAAGAAATATGTAAATAACTAAAAAGGTAATCAATTCTGAGAAGATGGCCAATAGAGATGTAGGCATGGACCGGACAGACGTTGAAGAAATTCGAACGAAGGAGGGTCATCATGATGAATGCAATTCATTGAAAGTTGAAACCAAAGGTATGACTTAAGTAAAAGTAACGAGGAAGAGGTACCGACTATTTAACGTAAAAAACATAGGTTATCGCCATCATGTAGGTAGGCCATTGACCGCACCCCTCATGATAAAATTATAAAAGTAAAAATCTTCTCTGTTAACGATTTTATTATTCATAATAATTGTGTTTACATTTTAGGATAAGAGCTCAAGTTCAGTATTCTTCCGTTGCGAGGCGAGTAGATACCTATTTTTTGACGACCGGCTGATATTATAATACAAGTACATTACACAATGATACTAACTCAGATGCGTATTAAATTATTTTGAAAATTTTTATCATATTTTGCCTTTTGGTCTTTGATTGTCAGTGTTTAGGCTGTAGCAAAGTTTTTAATTTCGAAACACAAACAATATCTAATACCTACTTCAAATCCACCCCTAAGATGACCCACTGACTCTACTTAGCTTAGTCCAGTTCTAATATTCCTACTATGACAGGCCTCCTTTTTACGAGAGGTAGTGCGCTTACCACCTGGGCCCAGTGTAGGTGGATAGGTGTCTTCAAAACTTTGGTTCTAGGACATGCCGGTTTCCTGACGATGTTTTTCTATCCCTCCCTATAAAGGGTGTATCAAGACCCTTAACGAAGCCGAAAGGTACTAGTTCCCCCCGTCATTGCGATAATTTTTTGTTCTAGACCAAATCTGGAAACCTTCTAGTTACGGAGATATTGGGGGTCAAAGCTCCAAGTTTTTTTTAAATACGTGTTTTTAACGTAAGATTTTTACTGTAAACCCTTTTACGACCCCCTTTCTATTCAATCCATCCACCAGCACCTGTTTGAGTGTCTTAAAAACGTGATTTTTACCCCAAAAAAAAAAGTCTTTTCCCAGCAATAATTTTTGGGTAAAGTTGACGGCTTCGTTAAGGGTCTTGTTACACCCTGCAGATAGTAACTCGCCGGCCTGAGTTCGAACCAACTCATAAGTCGAGGCTGCCACTGCTCTAAAACATCATGGTTTGAAATATAACGGTTTAGCAATATCTAATACTTACGGCATTGAAATGTGTTCTCTGATGTTTGGCCCTGTCTGAAGAGTTGGAGAAAGCCTTCCTGCAATGGGGTGCAGGACAGGCGTAAGGACGCTCACCAGTGTGAGACCTCACGTGGATCTTCAGATTCTCTAGCCGGGAGAACGCCTTGCCACAACCCGGGTGCTACGAAATAAAAGAATTGAAAAATAAACTATGAGGAAAGTGTAATTAAATAAAGGCCTAACTAAAGTATTTGTTTAATATTTGTTATGTATTTGGGAGTGTTATGGTATAAACTAGTCTTTGATCACAAGTACAGGTTACAACTAATGTTGGATCAAGCAAACCGCAGCGTTCGGCATTATCAAGCTACCAAAAATTATAAAAACTTGTTGTATGATGTCAAATGTCGGCCTGTACCTAGACCGTGTTACAATTGCACAAAATTATTGACGAAATATATTCATAGACCTTATACTTACATGGCATCTGTTGGGTTTATGTCCTGAATGCACACGCATGTGTATCAGAAGTTTGTAGCGAGCGTTGAAAGGACGACGTTCTCTAGCACATTCGCGCCACAAGCAGCTGAACTCGTCACCTGCACAATACATAGGACACATTCAGAATTTTCATAAAAGCTAAGCATTACTGCTGATCAATAAGGTCTTTGGTTCAGTTCATAGGCCGGGCAATACGTTAGTAGGATTTCTATCACATTGGTATTTCTAAGTAGCAGCCTAGAGTTTGATTTCGGTGCGGTTGATGGCAATTGGCTTGCCCCCTATTACGTAAGACTTAACAAAACTGGTGAAATTTAGTTATAATTTCTGATATCCCCGATGGTACAGGCAGGGGGTCTGTACCATCGGGGATTAAAGGCGAGATGTAAGTCAAGCTGCATAAAATTAGTTTATTTCAAAGGATCAAAGCTAAAGGCATTGATTTTTATTAGTTATTACTTTGCTTCTGGCAGTGTACTGAACTTTAGATACAGCATCTTAAATATTTTGTTAAAAACAATTTAGTGTTCAAAATAAGCGATGACTTCACCAATCGTTTATCTTGTTACTAAACTATTATCTAGAACTTTTTATATTGTTTACTTGGTTATTTTATATTTGTAAGATTACATAAAATAAGTTAAGTCTACTGTACCTTTATATGTGTTGACATGGGCTCTCTCGATGTGTTCCACCAATAAGGTTTGATTTGGATATCTTTCGTAACACTGCTCCCATAAACACACTCTTTCACCTAAAAATAAAATTAATTTTATAGAAAAGCTGGATAATTTAACAACCCAATAATTTGATTGTTACTAGGAACCACTATTTGTAAAGTCATCATCTCATTAACAGGTCGGTAAAGCATACTGTGTTTTGGTTCTCTAAGTGTAAATATGTACACCAGGATTTTAAGTACGGATACAATGTTAATAGTTTTAATATTTACCCAGCGCCTTATCTTTATCAGCCTTCCTCTGATTTTGAGCCTTACTCTCAACAGCATTGACATGATTGTCGGTCTCAAAAGTTAACCCAAAATCGTCTAAGTTAACAAACAAGTCATCTTCATCATAGTTTTCAGAGTTTTCATCGTA
This sequence comes from Noctua janthina, assembly GCA_963576755.1. NCBI lineage: Eukaryota > Metazoa > Arthropoda > Insecta > Lepidoptera > Noctuidae > Noctua > Noctua janthina. The sequence goes on along the minus strand of OY755075.1, from coordinate 10,374,889 downwards.
ATAACTTGAACTGTGTACGTCACTCTCAACTGATTCTGATATTGATATTTTCCTTTCATTTCTATCAAAACAGAATTCATTACAACTTGTTGGTGTCTCAGGTAGTACGTATTTTCTTTCTTCTAAGTTGTACAGAATATTGTTAGGATAACTATAGTGTTCTAAACTATTTACAGATCCAACATTTTGTTGTACAGGAGTCACATTATTGTATTCGGGCATTTGAGTATCTTCAACATTATAATTACAATAACGTTTTGAAAACACTGTATCTATTGACGGTAGAAGATTCTTCTCTGGTGTAGTCGAGTTTAAATACTCTTCATTAAAATCTGGTGTTAGTCTACAAGATTCACCATCTTCTCTGCAAAGCTCATCTATGAGAGACTCATCGTCTATGTAATCGTTATTAGCTTCATATATTTTACTCCCTTGTGACTTGTAAGTATCCATTTTGCAGTTCTTATCTTCAAAGTCGATGCCATCTAAATCTAAGAGAACTTCCTTTATATTTTGCTCATTGATATTGCTGTCAATAACTTCGTCTATAATCTCGAAATCAGCTTCGTTAGTTGTAGGGGCGTTCCAATTATCTAATACTTCAAAATCAAAACTTTCTTCTACTCCATACTTAAAATTGTCTGCTTTTTTATTTTTGCTGCTATTTTCTAGTTCTAAGTTGAATTGTGACATGTAATAGGCATGTAGGTCTGTTACATTGTCGTTTCTGTCGTTGAACATGTTCTCTTCCTCGTAACAAGGTATAATATCATATTGCGCCATTTTCGTAGGTTCATTTACCTACAAAAGTTCAGTAATCTCTATGTAGAGGTGTTGACATGTGGTGTTTACTCGTAACTTTGCGCATATGGTTTTGCTATTATTATAAAAATAAACTTTCTCTGTGTATGATCACGCGTGGCTCGAGCATCTGCGAATTATAAAATTAATCGTCTCTTTAGAATTATTATTTCGTAGCCACACGTGTTAGTAAGCCGACTTATGGCCTATTATTATTTGAGTTAGGAAGCTCATTGGATGATGCAAAAAGGGCTTTATTTTTAAATATTGAATGGACATCTTTTGGTTTGAATCATGCTGGAAATATTTTTAATTCATGACAGAATCTTTTGATCAATCACAATTTTATTGCCAAATGTTTTATTAAACCTAAAAAAAACTATGTGTTTTGGACAGCCTTTTTAGAAATTGTGTAGCATATGGATTGTACAGACAGGTCTAGAAAAGGGATTTAGATTTGTTATTAAATAACGACTCTTTATTTTGAAGTTTCCGAACGGAAACGTATTTTTTTCAAAAAACTTACGCTCTTGAACTTAAGCATTTTGTATCTACATAAAAGTTTGTAGTGAATTTGTGACAATTAATTATAGAAATGGCAAGTAATGTACAAAGCAATGCATTCCAGTTTGATTTGGCAACATTGCGTAATTTATATTTTTAACAGACCACTGCAAAGCATAATAGGAAGAAAAATTTCAGTTGTAGCATTTATTTTGAGAAATGGCCTCGAAACGCAGCTGCACTACTGAAAGGTTTTTAAAAATTGGTAACGTGTGTACTGTATGTAATAATAAAAATAAAGACCCGTCATTGATTTATTTTGTACTACATATTTGATGCCCGCGACCGTCTTCCGCGTAAAATTATTACAGAAGTATTACTTCCCTATTTGAACCGGATTTTGTTAACAATTTCTTTTAACTTACATGGGTTTAAATTTTTTTGCTTCGAAACCTAGTCATTTTTCTAAAATTAAAATAACCTAGTTATTCCTTATAACGTCAGCTGTCAGTAAAAGGTCCATTAAAATCGGTCCAACCGTTTCGGAGATTAGTCGGAACAAACAGACAAAATAAAAAAAAACGTTTTTTTTTGTTTAAGTACCGTATATACTTTAATATGCATATAGTAAAAAGCTGTTGCAAGTATTTGTATCGATTATAAAATCGATACAAATAACTGTAAGTGTGGTAAGTGTTGTCTTAGGCAGAAAAGCCGACGGACGAACCACCTGAAACTACTGAAAGAAGTGGTTTGCAGTCACCGACGGGGCCCGGGTACCTACCCATGCGTCTATAGATAGATAATAAAACAACAATAGGGACATACCAATTTTGAAATAGTATGCAAATAGTTACGAGATTTAAAATAATTATGTCTTTTTTTTAATATAAGTTTGGAAAGCAATAATATCCTACCTATTAATTGTTTTTAATATTATTATTTGGCTTTCTGTTATCAACTACGATACGTCACCTAATATTTTTATTTTATAAGTTCAGTAAATCTACCTAAATGTTATCTTTAAAATATTTTATATTTTATGAAATTATGTAATTAACAGTAATGATATTTTTTTATTATTATTTACGTGGGCATAAATAATAACAACAGTATTTAAATGAGGCAAAACAAATCATCGGCCAAGCAGCCAACCAACCCTTAATGGCTGCTTTGAACCATAAGAAAAACCATGCTTAATAATAATGGTAAATGTTTTTTTTTATATTATTTTTTTTGTAAGGAATATTTAAAAATATAACTGATTTGTATAGAAATAAATAAAGGAATAATAATGGTAAATTGGAGACTCTATGCAAATCTTCTATTTATATATTTTAGTACCATTTCAAAACACATTAAAGTATATTTTGTTGTACTTGTAAGGCTGTACTATCATCGTAAAGGATTTTTCTTTGCATCTTCTTTACCGAGTATAAAACAAAGTCGCTCCCGCTGTGTACGCTTGGATTTTTATAAACTAAGCAAAAAATTTGCTTAGTGTTTTTTTTTCTTTGTTTTCAGTTTTCAGCAATAGATAGAGTGATTCAAGAGGAAGGTTTATATGTATATTGCACCCGTGCGAAGCCGGGGCGGGTCGTTAGTATTTATAATAAAATAGAAAACAGTACCGAGAAAGGTTTCTGTTACAAGCAAAAAGTAAACCAAGGTGGTTTTCCCTTTTTACTTATTTACGAATTAGTAAACAACTTAGTCTACTTCACATTAAGGTTGTCAATTTTAAATGCTACACTATGCGGTTAAATACCAAACATTAACCGAGTTTAAATGAGATAACACACCTAGACATATGTTTAAAAAACATAAAGAAACGAACACAAAAATACTCACTTATCAAAAACAGCGAAATTCAAAAACACAAACTTCACAATTTTGGCGCGAACTGTCAAAGTGACACATAACCTAACTTTTTTAAGTGTTCAGAGCACACGAGTGAACGACACCAGGACATTGACGGGAATAGTTCAGGAGCTAAAGGGATCGTGTAAAAACTCTTTACTGAAACCATGAGACGCCATGGAGATGGTAAAATATGGAAGGACACGTGTGTCGCGGATGTGTGAAAAAAGTAGCACGCGAATGTTACAAGTTTTTTTTTGTGAGCTACTGTTTTAGATTTGACTTTTGCACGTTATAAAAAGTATGATTAGGAAGTTCCTTAAATAGTTTTTTTTTCTATTCTTTAATTTGCCATGTCTATTTTTCGTTTATTTAAATGTTTTCATGATTTCATGCTTTTTTGTTTTCTAACTATGATAGGTAAGTACTCCAGTATAATCAATGTGTTCTACGGTCTAAGAAGACAATCATGAGAAAATTACGGCAATATTAGTTACCAATAAAAAAGGACCGTTATTTTAGTTTTTTTTTGGAAACACCGTTCGTAGGCAACGAATTGTAAAAAAAAATATTTAATTCACTAATTTTTAAGGCTTACGTCAACCAGAAGATTGTGATATTCACAAAAAGATACGCCCATAGATGTGCGCCTACTGTTAACTTCTTCATAATTCATATTTTCTTTACACCATCTAGTAACTCTAGCTCAAAGTAACAACATGTGCTTTAAAAATGCCAGCTCGATTTTCGGTCCAACCCTGCTGAAAATGTTAGCTGAACGTTCTTATTTGTATTTCCATACGGTTTAAAATCTTTTAACCCAATGTGTATGTTCACGCAAATGGATGTAAAGACGTGTTTTACTGTCTTTTGGCGCCAAGAATATTTTATTGATTCAGTTGTCAATATTATATTTTTTATTGGAAATTATTTAATGAACGGAATTTCGGTCTTCTGAAAAGAAGGCACAAAACATTAAAATATTTGAGTACCCCGTACGAGCAACGTAAGGCAGTTCTACTACCTATTAATTTAATTTCAGTACAGCAATTAAAAAGGTTCAGATTAAGAGAGAGATCCTTCGTCCAGTAGGATCTCCCTGCATGATGCAGAAGGATTGAATATCTAACTGGCTTTATCAATGTTGTGACATTATCATTTCTAACCAATCGTTCGTAGACATTTTTAAAGGGCGAAAATATAATCTTATGCTTACTATAAAATCTAACAAGCACAATGAAAAGTGCCGTACGTATTCGTGTTGATGTTTTGTATTGTCTTTTTAGATCACCTCAATAGACCTCTGAAAAGTCTAGATAATGGTTTCTACAGAAATAAAACAATATCGGCCGTAGCATAACTGAACTTAGTAATGTGTAGATCAAACGGAACAATTGATGCTCTAGGTTTAATTGGAGGTACTAATGCTAACTCTACCGCTACTTTCCGTGTCAATGACCTACTGAAATGTAGATTCACAAGTCTTACAAAAACTTCTTTATTTATAAACATAAGTACCATCACGTTTGTAATCCTCGAAGTGTTAGACAGAGGTATACCTAATAGTACACCCACATTTCGCCTGTTATGTTTACTAGTCCCTTGTAAAATGGGGCGAGCCACCAAACTAGCACAAATCCAGACATAGGGCTACACTTTGCCTAGACCTGGGAATCGAACGCAAGACCTCATGCTCAGCAGTCGCGCTTGCGACCACTAGACCATCGAGCCAGGCAGTATTTATGTATTATGAAAAAATCGTAACAAAATTAAATTTTAATCAGAACAGTAGGAGAAAAACACTTTTAAAAATTGTTAAGTGTTTACATATTGGTGCTCGTGACTGTACCTACTCGCAATTTGAAAACTTTTCTTTTTATTGACGACCGAACTAGATTTCATTCAACTCCTAAGCAAGTTAATAGTATGAATGCACAAATGAGGAAACGACGTAAAGTTTTTCATACGTTGTTGTAAGGAATACTTGAAGTTAGCGTTAGACTTGGGTACTTATATAAAGATACAGTTTTCCAGTACAGACAGACGGGACGGTTCGGTGTCATACCGATCGGTACCTACGTATAAAATCACATCACCATCGTGTGAGCTCGCACATAGAGAAAGAGGTGCTTAAAAACATAAAACTATATTAGCACCCTGTCTGTATTTGCTGATTATTACGTAAAATTTTCTTCTTCATTGCGTATTGATGCCAAAAACAAAAACAAAGGTGCTTTAGCCCAAAACTCAGCCACGCGACCCCCGCTCGCTGATGCAGCCATAAGGTCATGTAGCATACCTACTAAATGAAAATACAACTTTTCCGGCTTTGACTATGGAGAAGAATAAAGAAGACTTCAGTTGTACCTACAGACGTTGGAATTTTGGACACACACAAACCATTTATTTGTATTTCAAACACAACATGGCTCATTAAATCGTTATATCTTTCCGAAATTGCTCATAAACTCCAAGTAGATTCTTATTAATTTTAATCCCCTAACTCGTAAAATGCTGAGCCAAAAAAAATTAAACTACTGTAATATTAACACAAATGGGTCGTGAAGCTTTAAAAAGTCGTCGTAGAGACATAATGACGGCTCTCGTCAAATGTTTTTTTGTCTTATTTTGGAACAAGTGCATTTGTACAAGTTTTTGTGTTAGATACAATATTTCGGAAATATGTTTATTGTAAAATAGATAATTGTAACCTAGGTAAGTGGGTTCGAAATTGAAATAGGTAAGTAGGTACTGAGTTAAATACTTTCTATGGTTTGTTTCAAAACTATGAGTTTTTTTTAAATGTAAACCAATGGATTTGTAAACCTATTGATGTCAGTTTGTAATAGGTACCATTTACAAGTTGAATGTTTGAATTTGATGAATTAAACACGAAATTCTAATAAATAATCACCTTAATGATGTTCTTCATTCGATTTATCTATTTAATTGAGGTTAATTTCATAATTAATTTTTTTCCGACTACGATTGTTTAATCACAACTCTCGACATAGCCCACGTCAACACTGACTCAGCAGCACCTACCAACCAACCAACATCAACCATGTCATCAAAAGAGTCACTCACCCCAAAACTAAAAAGAAAACATAACTCTTCATTTCATTTGAAAAAAGCAACGGTTTTATCATCAATTCGAATACTACCGTTTAAAAAAAGAAGTGTTGCGTGTAAGTGCGTGTGCGCAGCGTCTTGCTCGTTTTACTGTAGCTGCAGTTGCCGTGCACGTGTGCGAGATCAACCATTTGTTACAATAATCACTAGCTTTTTGTACAATTATTTGTTTGAGAAAGACTTTTACTGTGCCCTCTATTTTTGTGACGATGGAGGCCCTTTTTTGATTAAAATGCAACCTGCCACAATTAAAATAAGCTTGCTTAGCCCTTTTCGTGTTAGTTTAAGTCCGATCCAATCTAGCCAGAGGGCTTCTAATACCTAGAATACTCCCAAATGCTGCGTCGCGTAATACTTTCTAGACCTTCAAAATTTGACAATCTTCTGACTCCCTATTCTTCTTCTTCTTCATGTCGCTTGGACGACAGTAGGAGTTAAAAATTTTGTTGGCCCTGAATCCACGTCGTCGTCGGTCGCAGTGCAGAGGTCAGTTTGACTGTATGTTTTAAAGAACAGAAGGCGGGATACGGGGATAGTAGTTAGAACAGATAATACTTAATTGAAGGTAGATAATGAGTGGTGATACTCCCTATTATGTGTACCTATGCACTTGTTGGTATAACGTCCTGAACCGACGACGTTTATGCTCACCAAAGCATAAACGGCACTGTTGCAGTGTACAATGAACAAAGCATAATCATACCAAGAAGTACTTACCATGGTATAGAAGACGATGAAAATGACATTCTTTTTGGAAGACTTCAATAAATAAACGTTTTTCTATATTTTGATTTGATTGCCATTTTTCCCAATTACCCGCATAAGAAATTATTTAAAGTCCATGACCCATATACATGGCATCACTAATTACTGTGAAATAATAACTGTAATAAGAAGCTAATATACAACCAAATGTATGATTAATTATGTTTATAAATCGTATCGCCACGTTCATTCTATCTAGGACAAGAGATCTACGAGAAATGCTTACACTTGTTGCTGGAGTGCGTATCTCAAAGTTTTATAGAGCACTCATTGTTATGTTATTAATATCGTAATTATTATTTCCTTTATTTATATTTTTCAAAACAATTACATTTTTTAATAATCCTTAGAAAAAACATTTAAAAATACAAAAAATTGTAGCCCACTGGTATCGGAAACAGGGTCCAAACTACCGGCGCGGCGGTCAGGGCTCCAGAGAGAGTAACCTCCAAACAATACGAGCCGTGTCCAGGACTAGCGCTTTCTGTATCAAGCCCTTGATCCAGCAGAAATGCTTCAACTTTTATTTTATCAGATTATTTAATCTTTAAGATACACGAAAGGAAGTTTCTGATAAGATGACGAGTAATAGAGAAATATGGAAGAAGACATGCTGCGCCGACCTCAAATGAATTGGGATAAGGGCAAAAGAATGATAATTATCTTTAGGAGTAGTAGATGCAGAATAAGAATCATGTTATAATGAATTAATTTACATCAATGATGCACTAACAGACCATTCTTCGTACACAATCATTCGCGGATAAGAACTGGGACGAGAACTGACTTATACTGTAATTGACTCTTCTCTTTTGAGATATCATGGTACAAAACGGAGCAGGTTATTTCTCAGCTGTGAGTGGAACAAGGCTGCTAATTCTGATGACAATTCAAGTCATGACCAATAGGTATAACATTCAACCTTCTACGACATGTAACCAGCAAAAGATTCTAGTTAAATTTTCCTTACTAGTCCGATGTCTGAACTATCTAAATTTGATTTCCAAAATATTGGAATAAGTTATTTTTAGAGAAAGTAGTACCAATTATGTTGAGAGCCATTGATCATCGCGGTGGTACACCAAATTAACACACTCGTGCGCATCTGGGGAGATCAACTGCGGCCCGCTAGAGACTAACAGAAGAGCCTGTAATGGGTCTTACTGCAAAATGATTCAGGAATTCAGTCAGTACTAAATTTACTTTTTCAGCTCTTTCTCTGCAGAACCTGACAACGTGGGCGGATGTCCTGAAATGACGACTTATTTCTCAAAGTATAAGGAAGGGTCTACCATTTGCAAAGGAACAGAGTCCAATTAGGGAGCTCTAGAGGCTTTGACCTTTAAATATCTGTACTATATCGAAAAAAATGCTTTCAAATGAACTCTTGCAGGTCTTGCTTGACCTCTAACAATACCTATATGCTATTTCCAGGAAAATTGCTTATTAATTATTTTTTCCTCTCTACAGCCCTCGGTTGGTGTCCCATGAGATAGGTACAAAAGTACGCACGCGCACATGTGGCCTTACAGAAATAAACACAATACTTACACTTAGTAGTAATTGTGCCACACGCCCGTTTCGGCGCGCGGACAAAAAGACAACACCATTTTTTTTATATAAATAAGCTCTCTTTGAAAACTCCGTAGATAAGTCGGGCATTTTGTTTATGTAACTTTGGTTAGATAAATTATAATTAATGGTAAAAGGGTATGGTTAATAACATAGGTTTTATCGAAGCTTATTATTGGTTGGTTTTCGTCAAACATGATTTTTTGGTATCTCACGTCGTATTTTATCTTGTTAGCTGTGTGGTCTATACTCACCGTTAAAGTGACTAACATAAAGATAGATTAAGAGCGTTCATCCAAAAAGTTGGCAACGTCGCAAAAAGCTGTCAAATATTTACCTGTTTTAATTAATTTGGCAATAGTAGGTACCGTATGGGAATAAGAAATATGGCTAACTAGTGAATTAGAATATTAATAATGAATTACAATTAAAAAACTGAATTTGATGTTGTAACCGTTTTTGCTGTAAAAAGGTATTTGGAATGTTTCCAAATACTTTTTTTACATCTTAAACTAAATATTCGGTGTTACGATATTAATTATTGCATTTCATAATCAATATTTTAGTTTACTAGTTAGCCATATTTTTTTATTTCCATACAGTAATATTGCAAAATTAATCAAAACAGCGAAATATTTGACAGCTATTTGCTACGTTGCCCACTTTCTTTATAAGCGCTTTTACGTTGATGTTTCAGATTTGTGCTGGAAATCCAACACAAATCTGAAAACACTGAAAAAACTTGACAAGTACCCGACAAACAAATGTCGGGTACCGGTCATCTTGAAATTACTGACTGACTTTTCAGTAGCAATGAAACAGTACAAAGTACATAGCGTTAGGTGTACAGCGCATGCTGGCCATTCACCTTTTCTTTTACCATAACTAACACAATTTGTATTTTATCATATGTATGTTAGTCTGTAAGGTATCTATGGGCCAAAGTTGCCGGGAAATAAATGTATGTCGTTGTTGTTGTATACTCATGTTTTAATGGGCGCTAGAAAATTTCCTTCATAATTGACAAACATGCTGCCGGCGTCGTTAAGCCGTTGGTCCCGGCTGTCATTTGTAGATCTTTTACAGTCGTTAGGCAGTCAGTGGCCAAAAAGTCTGACAACCAGTCTTACCAAGGGGTATCGTATTACCCAGTACTAACTGGGTTGTGGAGGTCAGATAGGCAGTCGCTCCATGTAAAATACTGGTATTCAGCTGCATTCGGTTAGACTAGAAGCCGACCCCAATATAGTTGGGAAAAGGCTAGGCAGATGATGATGCTGCCGGTGTCGACAGTCCACACTGTCCGTAGACAAAGTGGTTGAACACTAAACATACGGGCGGTATCAACAACACTGCCTGTAAAGTGTATGGCCATTGTGAATAAAGCGCAGGCCACACCGCCAGCAAGCGAGCGAGCGAGCGGGCGGACGAGAGTCGTTTCACCTCTTTTCATACTTTGGTTCACACCGCGACCTGTCGGAAGAATTAAGTATGAAAAGGGCCTCGTCTGCCTCGCTCGCTCGCTCGCTAGCTGGCGGTGTATCATCATTCTCTTACCCTTATTCCAATTCATTTGGGGTCGGCGCAGCATGTCTTCGTCTTCCATACTTCTCTATTACTCGTCATCTCATTAGACACCTCCTTTCGTGACATATCATTTTTCACACAGTCCATCCATAGTTTCTTTGGTCTTCCTCTACTCATATACCCATCCACATTCATACTCAAAACTTTCCTCACAACATTTTCCTCATTCCTCCGCATCACGCGCCCATACCACGACAACAGATTACCACACAACTTTTCAGTCACCGGCGCCAGTTTCAGACTTCCTTCCACTTATATACTCATTTCTTATTTTATACATTCGCGTAACACCACACATCCCTCTTAGCATTCTCATCTCCGCCACATGCAAATGCCTTTCGTTCATCCCTTTTGTGGCCCAACACTCTGATCCATACAAGACAGCAGGTCTAACCATTGTTTTATAAATCTTCCCCTTAAGCTTTAAGGACTGTATTGCTTATCTGAGACACGGAATGTAAAATAATGTGCCGTAATTTCATCTAAACCCATCCAAATCACCTGTCAAACTCGAAAACAGTAGGTACTACCGCTTGGCGACAAAAATAGATAGGCATATATACTTGTGATTCCTTATTCTACCTCAATCCTGATATTGACGTTGATTTCTAGACTAACAAGTCATATAGGTATCTAATACCTAAGTTACACAGTTTCTGGGAATCATATCAACCAAACAACGCCTGTGCAGTTTTAAAATAGTACAGACTCACGTCCAAAACGTTTCCACTCTAGGAAATCTATAAACAAAACTGACGCAACCTGAAAAAAAAACGTTTCTCACGTGTTTCGTATGACAACACCAAATCATAGCCACATGCACCATCATTACTCATCCCTTTAACAAAAAAAAAACTCGAAATAACACTAAAAACCCAAAAAATACTAAATTAACCCCTAACTTTCCATTTCGAATTGAAATGACATTTTTTGTAAAAGAAAAAACGCGCTCATCTTAATTTTAACCCATTCGTAGACATGTGCACAAAAAAGGATTTTTTTTTTTCTCTTAAAGTTCAGTAACCAGATAGGGATTAAAAACTACAGTTATTTTAGATTTTTTGTCGGTTCACTAGTTTTTAGGCGCTTACAACTCCAGTTATAATTAAGAGCCACATGTCACATTAGTGTTGTACAGATGTCGACGCGACATGAAAGTTTCGATATCAGTCTTATTTAAACGCTTTTGTAAGAGCACCTATCTTTTGACGTAAAATAAAATATTTTGATTCGCATTTGAGCATTTTATTTGAAAACTATAGTGCTTCAAATGTGTGGCAAAACCATTTTTTTTTTACCTAATTACACTAGATAGATTAGGTAAAACAAAAAAAAAATGGTTTTTGGGTTCATGGCTGAGACACATTGGTTGATTCTATTTTACCAAGGGCACTACCATGATTATTTTCAGCCCTTCAAATAACAGGGCTCCTTTTTAAGCTGGAATCCTGGAACCTGGAATCTCCTCACAAGTTCTATGTAAGTTAATTTTACTTTTAGGTGTTATTACATATTTCAGTTGGTTTTTTCACCTTCAGTATAGAACTGCCTAGCGGCGGACCTGCTTTGGAGCCCTCCAAATGATTATGGTAGAGCCCTTGTGCCCAGGTGCAACGGGCGAGCAGAGCAGGTCAAAATTGACTATGTATACTAATTTAACTATGTATGGTAAATTCATGAACCACTAAGATTTATCAACCTATCCTTATTCTTTATTGTACAAATAAAAAATAAAAACATGCATGGAAATTGCAACCCAGAATTGGATTTTCTTATTCACCTCATTGTGATTGTCTTATTTGCAGAACAGGATGAAGTTCACAAACAGTTCATTATTTTTATCCTATCCAAATAAATATTTCCAACATTTCTATCGACATCTCCGCCCGAGTCACATCCCTAATGCACTTGTTTCGTATCATAAATCAAGCGAGCTCGCGCTTGCGACGTATCGATTATATTACACACCACATTTCAGTAATAGTTTTATTCTGTTTATCTCTTCAACCTGTGCTGTGTCGTCCTTTCATGTTGAAAAAATACATTTTTATGTTATAGTATTTGGTCATTTTACATGGTTTTCAATACATTATATTTTATCTAGGCATTACCAAAGGCACATAATTAAAACTAAGTCACACAAAGTAGAAAGATATTATATTCTAACCGCCAAACTTACTGAAACTTCAGAATTTACAATTTACTGAAAGCTTTATTCATTTTCAGTAGTTATTTCGAAAGCATTTTTAAGAATTTCGATGATTTGGCCCATCCAAATTGAATGTATCGATTGTTGAGATTTTAATTTAAAATAGTGTTACTTATCATTAACACTAGAAACGGGATACTTACCATGTTTACTGATTTCTTTGAGTTTCCGATATTTCGGCGCTGTTGTAAGCTCCGTGATCACGGATAAACACAAATAGATCATGATCGCGGATAGTGTTACTTAGTTCTTAAAACGTAGCAGAGCTTTTTTTTATTTTGAGTAGGTCCTTTATAAATCCTCATTTTAAGTGTTCATTATCTAACCTTGTTAATTAACCGACATTAGATGAACTCGCAACCAGGAAACGTACGCCATATTATCGTGAATGAATATATTACAGGCTAATGACCCCTGTAGGCAATTAGCGGTTTTTAATACTGCAAAGCTGTTACTAACTGATGCTGAAAAAAATATTAGATAATATAAGATGAGTTGGGTTTCGGGTAAGGTTACGATATACGAAACGCGTCCCTTTTTGAAAGGATCTTAAATTGTCATTAAGTTTGATTTGATACCTTTTCTTAGCTTTAAGTGTTGTTAATATACAGGTTTTTGGGTTTTAAGTATAATTATCTAGTACTCATCATCTGCCTGGTCTTTTCCCAATTTTTTTTTGGGGTCGCCTTCCAGTCTATCCGGATGCAGCTGAATACCAGTATTTTACATGGAGCGACTGCCTATCTGACCTCCACAACCCAGTTAGTAGTGGGTAATACGATATCCCTTGGTAAGACTGGTTGTCAGACTTTTTGGGCCACTGACCACCTAACGACTGTCAAAGATCTACAAATGACACCCGGGACCAACGGCTTAACGTGCTTTTCGAGGCACGTAGGAAACTCGGTATGTAATGGGTGGTCACCCATCCACAGACCAACCTAGGCAAGCATGGCTTAACCTAAAGAACGACCCGAGCGGCTGTTATTATTTAGACACGAGCTCCTATAATTATCTAGTACTGAAGCTACTATTATATTTCCAAATTGTTTTTAAAAGATATGGTAGGTGTCCATCCATCTAACTAGCTATCAAACATCAATTTATGATATCGTTAAAACTACAGCGGATACGTCGCTCAACGGATACGAGGACTCCTTTATTTTTACATAATATTAATTATAGCGGTCCTCTTACACGCATGCTCAACAAATGTGATCGTGACTGACTCACGACACGGCTAGGTACCACGTTATGACATACCTAAGTATGCAGCTCTGTAGGCATTTCATTATTACACATATGGCTTGAAACAGGAAGCGAAGTTACATTGTTTAAATATACCTAGAATTTGTAAATGTTGTTCAACTAAGTGACACATTTTTCCAAAAAAAGAAGCTTTCAATAATGTCTATATTAAGGCTGATCCAATTTGATCAGATGGGTATAATGACCCATCTCGGACACAATCCGAGTTTGTAGCCACACCTTCTTGCTGTCCAGGTCACTTACTGGTGGATTCGAGAAGAAGAAGGTATCAGGCTTATTCCACCTGTCTAAAAACTCGTCTAATTGTTTGAGAGTTAAGACAAGTACATTCGCATTCAGCGAGTTAGATACCTATAAGGAACCTTGCAGGAGGAGCTCGTGGCTAAATAAGAATGCCGTTTGGCTCAATCTTTGGTTAAGCCGTGCTTGCCTAGGTTGGTCTGTGGATGGGTGACCACCCATTACATACCGAGTTTCCTCCGTGATTCGGAAAGCACGTTAAGCCGTTGGTCCCGGGTGTCATTTGTAGATCTTTGACAATCGTTAGTTAGTCAGTGGCCCAAAAAGTCTGACAGCCAGTCTTACCAAGGGGTATTGTATTACCCAGTACTAACCGGGTTGTGGAGGTCAGATAGGCAGTCGCTCCATGTAAAATACTGGTATTCAGCTGCATCCGATTAGACTGGAAGCCGACCCCAACATAGTTGGGAAAAGGCTAGGCAGATGATGAAGGAACCTTACAAAGAATAAGGTTGCGAAACGGACGTTTCTGTCGCACTTTAATCTGCAATGCAGATAGATTTGGTAACTAATTTGGTGTAGTGTGGTGGTAGATACAGAAGCAATTTAAATTGCTGGCAGGCGCTGTTGAGGAGCCTCTCGGGGCCGGTGCTCGCACCACTGTACATCTTCCATTTCTTTGGTGGCCGCGGTACGGGTATAGAACCATATTATGTTTACGGTAGTGTATGTTCATTAGCGTTATCTATATGTATTTATTGAAAGTTGTATGTGGATTTCTATCTTGACCGTTAAAAATACTGAATGACCAAGCCTCTTTAGGACAGAGAGAAAGGAATTGCTAAACCTGATGGTATTCTATATGTATCTAATTGAGGTAGTTTTCGAGCCATGCAATTATACTAGTTTTAATTTTAAATAAATAAACAGCCTAAAATTTTGTTCACCTTATAGGTACCTACTTAAGTTTCAGATCCTTAATATAATAATTATAAGAACTGACGTTTCACCCGTGATTGTCACGTGTTGTAAAAACCTCGGGATGCAGTGAATCCCTGGTCTAGGATGGAGAAAAAACAATAAAAGGATTCTCTGCTACTACACAATAAAACACAACGTAATTGTAATGATTTCGTTTAATACAACACTAAGTAAGTATAATTTACAATGATCAATAAAGTATTCGTGTTGGCTCGAGCACAGGCTCCACTGAACATAAGCACTCTTTCTGCTGACCAGCTACGTAAAACGGAACGCAAATAAGAGGCGATTCGCACTACACCGCCCGAATCCGCAACGATCGCAGCCGATCCCGTACGAATATTTACGAACACATCGACGCAAACTTAATAATTCTACAATAGCAAAATAATAAAAAAAATCAATTCGTATACGGTGTAGTGAGAAACTTCGAACTGTTTCTTTTAAATAACCGCGCATCGATCGCTTAACAATAATAAAAAATAATGTCATAAATTAAGTATAATATTTTTCAATTCCAAAATCAGGTTCTATGTTTTCGTGCATAACAATGAATTTACAACGAGATACGTAACTATTGTACTTAATTGTTAGGGTCGGTTCACACGTATTCGTATAAAGATATACAATGTGCAAGATGGACAAAATAATACGCGAGTTATTCAAGATTGCTCAAAATACAGAAAAATCAGTCAGCAAATATCCTCAAATTACGACAGTTAACATTAAGTAGACGAAGAAAATTGTATATCTACAGGCTACGGGTTTGTGACAGACGCGTGTGAAAGTATCTACATAAGGTCAGGCCACGGTAAACAGAAAATTTGGAATAAATTTCAGGCGGCGGGAATCATGCTATATAGGCGGATGAGAACTGCTAACAATTATACATACGTCTTTTATATAATTCTACCTTTAAAATTTGAAAAGCGTTTTACCATAGCCCAACCGTGACATGATATCGCTATTTTTTGCAAAGTATTTGTAAAAATGTGACACACCTACATATACTATTAATGTATACATTTTTTTAATCCCAAAGTTATTGCGTAATCGAATATACATTTAACATACTCATTTTACAGTTCTACGTTATAAGTATACATACAATGTGTGATATGGTTATTTTCACCTTTTCCGATTTATTATCGAGAAAGTAACAAAAACCCAACATAATACGCACTTAACATTATTTTATAGTAAATGCAAAATCGAAAAATGCACTAATAACCAAGTTTTTAACAAAACAAAAAACGATTATCGGAATACAGTGAATTTTTACTACTAATAATATTATTTTTTCTAATATTTTTTTTTCTCTACAACATGAACGATTTAATATGCAATAGTTAAGTGAACGTTTACACTTGTCTAAATTTTTACCATTTTTTCAAAAAAGATTTTATTTTTTACAATCGATGATAAATATTTACATTCTAATCCTTACGCTAAAAACAATTCCTTGGAATCAATAAAGTAATAGAAAAATGGTACCATCAAAAATCATGGCACGCCATTGAAAATAAAAATTACATGTTTTATCTTTACATCAGATCAATAATCACAAAAAAAATATGTAAAAATAAAGCGGACTCTGTATTTTTGAAAATAAATGTTAATGTTCTGAGATCTTTCTTGTATTTCTGTAGCACAAAATTTTGACACAACTGAAACGCTTGGCGTATATTTAAGCTTATTTTAACATACCAATAGTTACTACTTATTGTTCTTATTACTTGTATATTACAAATAATGATTAAATATTTTTATTTAAATATTGATATGGACCTTTTAAGGTTATTTATCGTTGAATTCAATGATTATTTGCGCAATCCGTTCCATCTAGAATCTTCCTAACACTTATACGCTATAAATATTTCTAACAAGTATAACTACCTCAGCTACCAAACCTAAGGGAAATCTAAATTAAAAAAAGAACGTAAAACCTATAATACTTCAAAACCCCGTTAAAACCGGGTCAATTAAAAAATAAAGAAAAAAAAATATTTGGTTAACTCTAACTTACAATTCCTCATTTCGAGATCGTCCATTTTTTTTAATTATAAAAACTTCCAACAGTGAACACATTACACTTTCTAGAACACCATTTCTAATAACTTGAAATAGATCTACACCCGTAATTAATATAGTATTATATACTGTGATAATAAACGCCAAACACTGGAGTGTTGTGTAAACGAGTTACACCGAGTTCACACGTACACTTTACACTCGCACTGTGTACACAGCTTAGGATGGTACACTCTCCGATGTACACACAGCCACTTCTCCACCGCGTGAGGTCCCAGCACCTGTACGCATGGTGTGCTGCTTATTTGTCAGATCTCTGTTCGTTGAGGGACAGGTTTTCGGCCTCGTCCTTGATGTGCGACATGGAGGGCCGGTATCGGTCCTCGGCGCGAGGGTAGTCGTCATATGGACTAGTCTCGCCGGAACGGTTGCTGGACGACTCCTTGTTCGAGTTTGAGTAGTCTAGAAAGAAAGGAAATTAAATTATGATATTTAGATGTATAAGGCTTACCGAAAGTCTGACAACCAGTCTCGCTAAGGTTTATCGTATTACCCAGCACTAACTGGATTGTGGAGGTCAGACAGGCACTCGCTCCATATAAAATACTGGCTATTCAGCTGCATCCGGTGAGACTGGAACCCGACCACAACGTAGTTGGGAAAAGGCTACGCAGATGATGATTTAGATGCATAAGTTAATTTTCGAAAATAAAACGGACATCTTAGTTAGTTGACCATAGCCACCCAATTTATCATATGAGAGCAGCGGTGGCCCAGTGGTGGAGACCCCGACTTACGAGCAGTAAGTCGTGGGTTCGAACCCAGCCGGGCGTATTACTTTATGTAAGTTATTTCATCACCACTGCTCTCAAAACGGTGAACAAAAACATGGTGAGGAAACCGGCATGTCCTAGAACCAAACATTCGAAGACATGTGACATCTACCAACCCGCACTGAGCCCGCGTGGTGGATTATAGCCCATTCCCTCTCGTAGAGAGGAGGCCTGCGTCCCAGCAGTGGGAACATTAATAGGCTGATTATGCTTATGCTATAAAAGATCAAAGTACACTAACATTTTTAATTGACTAAAATTACGGGCTTACAGTGTTTAGACCTAACCTATTCGATCTAACAGAAATCAGTTTGCCACTTAGATGTATTTATATCAAACAATAGCTGTAGGTCAGACGAGTCAATAGCTCCACTGACGCAAAATTTCGTTTATTTCACCTGAGTCTCACAAGGCAGATATCTATCAATAAAATACACCCAGACATGAAGTTTACCTTTGTTAGAATAATCAGATGCCTGCATCTCATTCTTGAGCGCATATATGTTGGGCTTGACGTCCTGAGCGTCGCTGGTCAAGTCCTCCGCCTTCACGTCGTGCGACGAGCTGCTGCTGCCGTAGCCGTTCAGCATGGGCGGCCGGCTGGCAGACATGGTAATCATGAGTTAGAGAATTCAAAGCTATTTCATTTGTTGAAAGCTGTTACAGAAACAATAAGAAGAAGGACAGACGCCTAAAGACACCATTTATTTATTCATTCCTAATTAAAAAAAAACGAAACTTCTAATTAATTCCGTGTTTCACGATTTCGCTACATGACTTCAATGTTATTTAAAAAGTCAGTAATGTAGTTGTCCGAGTCACTCCACATTGCGTTGCAATATTTGTCTTATACAACGGATTCAACAGATCATCTCCAATAATATGGCTTCAATGACTCGTCATGATTCTCCTGCCTTTATCCCAATTAATTTGGGGTCGGCGTAACATGTCCTCTTCTTCCATACTTCTCTATTACTTGTCATCTCAGCAGTCATCTCCTTTCTAGCCATATCATTCTTCACACAGTCCATCCATCGTTTCTTTGGTCTTCCTCTACTCTTATACTCGTCATCTCAGCAGTCACCTCCTTTCTTGCCATATCATCCTTTACACAGTCCATCCATCGTTTCTATGGTCTTCCTCTACTCTTATGGTATCCACATTCATGCTCAAAACTTTCCAGACGACATTTTCACAACTTTTCAGTCAACGGCGCCACTTTCAGACTTTCTCTGAATTCAACGACTATCATAACCAAAATTGTAATTACCTGTAATCATCGTGCGAGGAGGGGTAGTCCTCGGACTGCATCATGTGGTCCTCACCAGACATGTACGACAGGTTGCAGTCCTCCATCATGCCCTAAAAACCAACACACCAGTTTAGTAAAGTCATCCAGTGATAATAAACCATGTTAAAAACCACGAACCAGCTACACTTCATGTACAGAAAGATAATATAGGTAATTGAATAATCTACTTATTACGTTTGATTATAAAATATTGTTATTTACCGTACATTTGAGTGTTTTAACTAGGTCACATACATTGCACCATACCTGCAGGTTTCTTTTTAGCGCTTCGCTGTATCCGTGGGGACTGGTCATCATTGGAGGAGTTTGAGCTCCCATGAATCTGTGAGAACATTACACTAGTTATAGAATAAGCAAATTATAAAAATAATATTCGGCTTTAAAAAAAAATTTACTGCTTTTTTGTTTCAAGAACTTTGATTCTAATGAATTCATAATATTAAATGGAACTGGTCATTTATAAAAATAAAATTAATAAAAAATCATACCCCGGCCATTTCAGACCTCTTCCAAATCAACATATAACCATTTACACTATTTATAGTGAATTCTGTGTTGTGTTTATCTTGTGGAGTGTATAATTTTGAATTAAAGTCCAATTTATATGAAAAGTGTTTCAGTGAGTGTGTGAATGTGTATGAAAGAGAGAGATAAATAGAATATAAAATAGAAAAATGGAAAAAAGGCAAGCTTATCGAAAATATGTTAGAAAAAAAACGTATCTATCATGCGACAAAAATGCACAGGCAAAGCGTAAGAAGCGGTACACTTACCTGAGGGATTACATGCACAAATGTTAAAGATTGGGAAAAGTAAAAGATTAACATATAATATTTAATCTTACTTGGGTATCCAACGACGATCCTTTACAACAATTTGTATTAGATGCAATACATGCAAGTCTTTGTAAAAATAAACATTGTTTATAATCATTGATATAGCTCCGGAGTTTCATCAAATTGAAATTAAAATATTCCATGTAATTACATTAGCAAAATATGATATAAGCTAATTTATTAAACAAGTAATTTGTTTTATGTGATGTTAAAAACTATTGCAAAACAATTGGCTATAGCTTCGCACTCTAGGAGTCTATAATACTTGTGTGTGCTTATATTTCTTATATGGACGATATCATTGTTTTTTCTTATTATTTTACATTCTAAATCTACGTTCACAAAAAAAAATTATACTTATTTGAAAGTACTCCTATTAAAAGAAATGGAAGCACACACAGTGTTCATAATCCGCTATTATAAACACGTGTCTAGTTACAGACTAACATGACATGTTGAATTAATCTAAGCTTACACGGTGAACACTTTACAATAATGGTCAGAAACATCAAATCTAGTGTGTCTACCGAGGATTATCTCTTTTACTCTAATATCTTGATAATTCTCGGTTTCTGTATTGTCACATACATTTACGCTATATGGACGCGATCGTCCAACGACTCACGTTGTTTATATAAAAAGACCTCATTTTATCACATTTTCGTTTTTAAGAATCAAATGAATCAGTCGACATTTAGTCAAAAGTTTGCGAAACTAAAGAACAATCTTATGACATCTAAGTATATATTTTATCCTCAGTCAGCTTTTTGTGTTGATATTCATAATTGTAACGGCTCTTTACCACAGATACCTACTACAACAATTTCTTTTGATTCACTATTCAAATCATTAACATCTGTTTCTAATCTTTGTGTCAGGTAATTAGATTGTAATATTATGAATATCATAAAAAGCTGGACTAAGCCGATTCGTTGGACGGTCGCTTGTGTGTCGCGGCGCCCTTACTGTGGCGGGAGCTGCGCGGGCGCGGCGGCGGGCTCGTACTTGCGCGGGCGGCCGCGACTGAGGTGGCGTCTCTTCACGAACTCGGCGTCGTCCACCATCCAGAATGAGCCGAAGTCGTCCTCGTAGCGCACGAAACATTTGTGCAGAGACAGGTTGGTCCGGATAGCGTTCTATAATTGCATCGCCGTTTAATAACTATCACCGTTATTCAAAAATCTCCAATCATCTTAATATTAATGCTTGTGCTTTCATCGTTGAGAATCTTACTAAGAAATTTTCGAAAACTGACAATGTAAGCACAATCAGATCGTCGTGGAATGGAACACCGTACCATGCAGGATATGATAGCCCCGGAAACCCCGAAGGATGGATAGGAAAGGAGGTTAATAGGCAAGCGAGAAAACGTTAGTCACCGTTGTGCCGAAATCCACGTACACACACATAAATCCTACATACAGAAAAATTACACGACCTCCACAAATTGGTGACGCTATAACTAGCAAGCTGCAAGTTATAACGCCACTCACAATGATAAAGAGCCCACTACACAAATAATTACAGATTCAAATCTGAAACGAGATGAAAACGTTTATTTACACAATAAGAGTTAGATACATCGCTAGGTTAGATAGAAAATATTTAAGAGAAGATTAAAATGTACCGAAAACTGTGTAGTGTATGTCTTGTGCAGTGTTTGGTTATGTGCAAGATATTTTTGGATCGTCTTTTTATCAAAGCAGTATCTTCCTTACAGCTTCATTTGTCTTTGTTGACTCAAGGAAGAAAAAGTAATGTTTTTTGAATTCCATTTCTTGTATTTTTGTCAAATCAGAGCTTGGGGAAAATGGTTCATCTTTGTGAAAAGATTCAACTGGTCTCTTGAAAATTTAGGTTTTACCTGAGTTCTTGTCCTTTATTTATTCTCCTTACATTTAATTTTACATTTATAAATAATTATATCCTGAGTTCTTATTATTTAAAAGCTCAATACTCATTTTAACATCTTTAAATTTTCTTCTTTATTGATACTAATTTTATTAACAGTATGTGTACCGTGTTCATCTGATTCGAGTGTGAAAAGGTAATGCTGTGCTCTTTTCGATATAAATGTACTTTTTGTTTATGTATACTTAGGTATTGTTATTTGTTTTTTGTTGTGTTGTATATGTCTTCATTTTTGTTTTTGTTAGTAGTGAATATATTATAGTTTTGTTAAGTTTTTGTTGGTAGATTGTGTACAAGTGTTGGAAATATGATTAAGTAAGAGTAAACTGGAGTATATGTATGTATTTTAAGTAGAGTGTAAATTGTGCAGTGTCATTTGCGAGTACATTGTTCTGTGGTGTGTTTTAGTAAAAACAGAGCAGTGTTTATAATATTGTTTGTATAAAGGGAGTGTGAAAATATATTGTATTGTGTACTTGTGTAGTGTTATTTGTAAAGTATACAATGTACAGTCTGATTGGTTGTCATTCAGTATATCTTGTTAGCGTAAAGAAAGTCGTAAGTTGTGTATCCATAATTGTTATTTGTGTAAATTGTTTAGTGTAGTTGTGAATGTAATGTAAACATCCTCTCCATGTCTGGAAGAACAGGTCTGTATGGAAAGAGTAGATTGTAAAGTCAATAGTTAAGTATCCCGTGTAAGCTATCTTGATTTAGTGTTGGTTTCTGAAATGATTGGAAGAATATCATGCAGTGTGTCAAATGTAAAGACTTTCGATGTTCCAAATGTGAAAAATAAATTGTGAAGAATTA
Source organism: Noctua janthina (assembly GCA_963576755.1). NCBI lineage: Eukaryota > Metazoa > Arthropoda > Insecta > Lepidoptera > Noctuidae > Noctua > Noctua janthina. The sequence goes on along the minus strand of OY755075.1, from coordinate 10,352,233 downwards.
GTGTTGTAAGTTGTATTAGTAGTAAAAACTATGTGATACTGATAAACATCAGAAATGCAATAGACTGTCTGGTGTAATGTAATGTGTCCAAAACAAAGTCCAAAGTAAAGTGTAAATTGTATAGTATGGTGTTATGCAAGTAGCATTAAACTAATAAACTAAACTGCAGGACCTGCAGATAAGTGGAGGGTCCAGAGTAAATCTGCGAAGCGTCCCAAAATTTGTAAAGTGTAAAATCAAAGTCCAAAGTGTTAACTGTATAGTTCGGTGTAATGTAATGCAAATAGGCAGTAAAAGACTGTAAGGCTTGGAGATGGGTAGAGAGTCTATAATGTCTCCAAAGCGTCCCAAAATTGTAAAGTATTGAATCAAAATCCAAAGTGAAGTGTAAACTGTGTAGTTTCGTGTAAAGTAATGCAAATAGCATTAAATCAGGGCTGGAGATAAATGGCGAGTCAAAAGGAATTCTCCTAAGTCTCCAAAAAATTGTAAAGTGTAGGATCGAAGTTCAAAGTAAAGTGTAAACTGTATAGTCTGGTGTATGTAATGCGACTAGGCAGTAGAACAGGTCTGCATGGCGGGAAGCAGAGGCAGTACCCGGCGTGCGGCGGCGCGTGCGCGGCGCGCTGCGGGCGGCGCTTGTAGAACTCCAGCTCGTCCACGGTCCACACGGCGCCCTTCACGTTCTCCACGCGCATGAAGCACTTGTGCAGCGACAGGTTGTGACGCACCGCGTTCTGTGTCGCCACTCAACGCGTCTTTATTTGCTTCACGAGTTTGTGGACGATGCGTTATGTCTTGTTGAGGACTAGACGAATGGCCATTACCAAAGACGATATCGACATCTTTCAAGTTGAAATTCTTTTAGATTTTCATTGCAATGTCATTTTACTTGAGAAGACATAGTGGTGATGATAATGGCAAATTGTCTTGTGTAATGTTTAAGTGTATCATAGCGCATCGTCGTAGTCACACATATTTATGTTTAATACAAATTAGAACATCTTATAGGATAGAATATACATCTATAAGCTTCTTAATATAATTCATGAGTCTTCAATCCTCAACTAAAGTAATCGATAGTCTGCTTTACAAATAATTTATTAGACAATTGATTTTCTGTGATTTTTAAAGTGGTTTAGCTGCAGTTACTCTGTTAAAGATTAAAGTCATAAATATGTATGTAGATTTAAGTATATACGAATATACATAATAATAAACTACATTTACCTTGTCTCTTTGCATTTCAAACAGTCTTTCGTTCAAAAAGAAAATATTAGTTTTATTTCTAGAATCTACACAATTTTTATCTAAATTCTCCATCTTTAGCAAAATTTCGAATAACAAGATTTACTTTTATTATCACTTGAGTATCTTTACTTTTAATGCCAATGGTGTTGTTTCAATAATATAAAAAAAACTTAAATGTCTATGACATACCTTCCATGTAGCTGCGTTGCGCCTGAAGTAGCAGAAAGTAGACTGGAACCAGTTGTAGATCTCGTTCAGAGTTAGCTGCTTGTCTGGAGATTCTATTATAGCCTGGAAAAACATTCAGTAAATTAATATTGTTTGTATTTTACCCGAATTCTTTTAATCACACCATGAAAATCTAAATCTTGGACAATTGATTGGAGTAAAAACGCTCTTAGCACATTAGGTCCCAATATACACCCTTGAGGAACCCTCAAGCTATTAATAAAAGACTATTTCAGTATTTAAAAGTATTTTTTATGTAACTTATCAAGTGATTTTGCTGTTATATATTAATCATATTCTAATATTATTTATAAATAGTTATTAAAATTCTCGGAGGAGCTCGTGGCTAAATAATAACAGCCGCTCGGATCGATCTTTAGGTTAAGCCGTGCTTGCCTAGGTTGGTCTGTGGATGGGTGACCACCCATTACATACCGAGTTTCCTCCGTGCCTCGGAAAGCACGTTAAGCCGTTGGTCCCGGGTGTCATTTGTGAATCTTTGACAGTCGTTAGATAGTCAGTGGCCCAAAAAGTCTGACAACCAGTCTTACCAAGGGGTATCGTATTACCCAGTAATAACTGGGTTGTGGAGGTCAGATCGGCAGTCGCTCCATGTAAAATACTGGTATTCAGCTGCATCCGGTTAGACTGGAAGCCGACCCCAACATAGTTGGGAAAAGGCTAGGCAGATGATGATGAGTTATTAAAATTCTCTTTAGCAAAAATTGGTATCACAGAAAGTCAAAAGCTTTAGAGAGTACAAACCTGTCGAATGAGTGAAGCATATGTGAACGGCGGCCGCACATCAGCTGATTTGTAAAACTCGCGGTTGCGTTGTATCTCTGAAATTTATATGATATACAGTTAAAATAAATAGAACATATTCTTGCACTACAACGACTTACTAACACATCAAATAATTAAAAAACTGAAAGTCTACTTTTTTATTTAGTACCTATTTCGTTACCTTGTTGCACATCTAATCCAGCTCTTTCGAGCATATACGGAAGACCTTTAGGACAGAAACAATACTTATAACATATTTAACTTTAAACCAAAACTAACACAGTTTTTATAAATTATTTTTTTAATCTCATAAAACATAGACGACTCAACGTGAAACTTAAGCGGTTGGGGAAGGTTATGATTATAAGTTGCCAATAGATTCCATACGCATTTTGGCTGATGTCAATAGTATGTTAATTATGGTAAAATAATTACCTCCGGCAATAGCGACACCTGATTTATCTGAAACACGGCGCCGAACAGGGCCTGGAGAGGCACCTTCAGAAGCACCACCTGAAATTATAATAAGGTGAATAGTTACTCACTAGATAAGACTGGAAGCCGACCCCAACAAAGTTGGGAAAAGGCTAGGCAGATGATGAGGTGGAGGAGTGCAGTCGTGGTGACGTATACAAGAGCTAATATAGTGCATACCATGCGGATGCTTGGGCTGGTGGTGCGTGGTGTCCCGGGCGGCGTGCAGGTGGCGCATCATGGCGGCCAGGCGGTCGCGCTCGCGCCGCAGCTGCAGCTCCAGCTGCGCCACCACCTGCATCTGCACGCGCGCCTGCGCTGCCGAGCGGTCGTCCAGCGTGTGCGCCGCTTCCAGGTGCCTACAGAGAACCACACAACTTACTACGAGAACAAATGTACTTGAACAATTTTTGAGTAGACCTAGATCTTGATTAGACATAGATTGAAGTACACGAACTCATATTCAGATCATCAAAATCAAAATATTTTTTTTATTTCACATAGGCCTCGATGGGCACTTATAAAACGTCGACAAAAAGGTGCACGGTTCGGGTTGGTCGTTTCCTATGGAGAAGAACCGGCAAGAAACTCCAGAGTGGTTGAAAGACGAGAACAATTTGGTACTATTGATTTGAGTACCTACTAAAAAAAGTATATCAAAATTTAAAACCTGGGGCTGTAGCACACTTAGTGTATGATCATAAATATCATTATTTGCAGTTCGGTGTAAGTACGGTCAGTGAACTCACTTTAGGAAAGCCTGGTAATCTTCAGCGAGCGCGTCACAGCCGGGCCACTTGCAGACGCCGCGCCCGAATAGAGGATGCTCCTCCATTTCACTGCCCCACAGCATCAAGCCTGGTAGACAAACGTTAAATCTTAATATTAGTTACCGGTTCATCATAATTGTGCAATGCCAACTTGGTGGTAGGACCTCTCCTGATTACAGCACTAAGAAGTTTCCTGAAGAGTTTCCATTATACATCATAATCATTTTCCTACCCTTGTCCTATTCTATTTGAGGTCGGCGCAACACGTTTTCTTCTTCCATTCTCCCCTGTCAGACGTCACGGCATTATTTTCTCCTTTCATTAGTTTAACAATATTTTCACTACCGAAATCAATTTTAGCGGTTTCGTAGCACAAGGCGGTATTATGATAGTATTCCTTTGACCCGATCTTAAATAAAAACAAGGGTTTTGAATTTTCCTAGAGACGTACCATTGATACGAAAAAAGAAAAATTTTTGCCAACGAAGAATGCTGGTTTCTAGCAAGTGAGGTTGTTTCCAAACCTGGTGGAGCATTAGGTGGCACGGCGAGAGGTCCGTGCATAAGGTACTGGCGCTGAACTGCCTGCAGCTGTTGAACCAGCTGCTGCTGCTGCGCGCCCAGTTGCTGCTGCAGAGAACCTGGATGGAACAGAATATTTAAGTACTTCATACACAGATGGTTCAGATGAATGGGTTACTTTTGTAGAACAGTTGAAATCAACGCGTGACAAAAACGTTTTAAGATGTTCCCAATTTATGAACAAGGTTTTACAATGTTTCTTAGACCTGGTGAAAAGGCATTACTTTTAAGAAAAGGTCTAATCATTTTCATAAGAATCTAAAAATTTAACAGTCTTTAGTATGAGTACTGACCTGGTGAGGTATCTGGCGGCGGCAGATGAGATTGTGACAGCAAGTTAAGATTGATCTGGTCCTGAAGTCGCGATTGCTCCAGCTGACGCTTAGCAGCCTCCGAAGTCATATGCTGATAAATAAAATATTATGTTATGTCCTTGAGATACGATTTCTTATCGATAAGTTTTCTGTGGCTAGGTGAAAGCCTCTCTTGTAGGAGCCATATTTACCAATCACTTTTAATTCAATATTTGCCGAGTACGTTATGCTTTCATAGCACAGTTAAAAAAACTGGTTAAACCTACAGATTTTTTTAACATTAGTGTTTCGTGTCTGTCAGCAAAGCCAACGTTAAACACATCTTTAACGAAATTAGAGGAATCACGATCCCTATTGTTCAACTCCCTTACCTGTTTCTGCATATGATGCTGATGGAATAGGCGCTGCTTCATGAGCGCTTGCAGCTGCGTGTGCTGGTCGAGCAGTTGCATGGCAAGCAGATCGGGTGCCACCAGCGGCAGTGGGGAGCGCGCCCCACCCGCTGCGCTTGCGCTGCCGGCAGGCGACACCGGCGCGGGGCTCGAGTGCGCTGAGCCTTGCGGAGATGTTGGGGCCGAGGCCTGGGGAAATCGACAAAGTTGTAGATTTTTTAGTTGTTTACAGAACGATCAGCTCTGAGATTATTGGCATTGAGAAATAAGTTTGACTTGAAAATTCCTAGGTTTTGCCTGTCCTACATTTTTTTATGAATGCACTCCCTGGGAGGCTAAGATTTTACACCTAAGGGTTAATAAAACCTAAATGACGTCGAGATCAGGGAGGCGCAGTTTACCATAAATTAAAAGTCCTGTGAAGTGTGTGAAAAATCTGATCTAGGTAGTATTAGAGGATCCTAGAACGACAAAACAAAAAAAAACTCCACGATGGCTTACCCGTGCAAGAGCGAGAGGCTCATGGTCGCGAGGGGGCGAGGCACGGCGCGGGGGCGAGCTGCGCCGGCGTCGGCGCGCCGCCTCGCCGCCCCACCTGCCGGACTCCTCCCTGGGAACAAAACAGTTTTAATAAACGGGCTACTTCAGCATCCATCTAATTTTCCTCCATCCTCCTCAAAATTATAAGTAAAGACTCCTGAAATCAAAAGATTCCTCGTGCATTTGACATTAGTTGCTTCTTCTTTTTCCTAAACAACAAAACGGATAGATGAACCACTGCTTCAAGAAGAATAATGGTCTAGTTGTTCTTCTTGGCGCGTCGACCCGTAGGCTAGAAAATTAGCTACGAGTTAGATTTAAGTATAATGACAATATTCCCTGTCCAGTTCCTTCATCATTATCATTCATCAGCTTCTAATATTACACTGCTAGACATTGGCCTCTTGACGCTGCAGTTGTCCAAAATTCTGTAAACTCTACTTACATGGACGTAGAATTATTTATTCCAAGGAATTTAATGTAAACATCTCAACAGAAAAGATCCTATAAACAAAGTTACTTACCGGTCCAAACACCGGTCCAGCTCGAATGAGTTGATGAGCGGCGGCTTCGCGGCGCCACCCGGGTTTGAGTTCAGTGCCGACTCCGGACCCTGTGGACAATGCCACAATAATATGAAGAATGATTCACACAAGCCTCCTTTCTCTCTCGGGATTTGGCCGTTATCCAAGACAGCAGGCTGTTTTTTGGTTCCTCGCGATGTTTTACTTCACCGTTTTCAAAAGAGATAAGGTAAAATGAAGCTATGATACAACACCTGATGAAAGCCATAATTGAATAAGTAATCTCAATACACAAGTCCATGATCATCTTGAATACCTAGAAATAGGCATAGACAATGAATTGGCCGAAAGCAACATGCAATGTTTTCGATCCAGATGTCGACGATATTGATACATTATTTACAAAAGAAAAAAAATATATGAAAAATTATTTCGCTAAACTGGTAACCTAATGCATAAGTCGAGCATTGAAACTCGCGACTGTACCAAATTAAGAATGAAACCTCACGCAGTCATAACTAGGACCATTGAGGACTACCGTCCCCAATAAAAATGAGGTCATAACCTAAACAAAGTAGTGTTTAAGGAGCTTCAATTATGCATACATGCAAATCGCATTGTTGACGTCATGCAATCAATATTTTAAGTGCACGTGTTTATTCAGTTCATCAAAGGGTTAATTTTTTTTAAATTTTGTCAATCTATTTTAAGGGTAGGCTGGTAGTACGTATTTAAAATACCTTAAAAAAAACCAGTAAAACATCGAGAGTGCTACAGATACTGATCAAATTGTAATCAGGGTCCTAATTTGAATTACTGTATACGCTTGCCAACTTGTATATTTGTGAAGCTTTATACAGACACCTTCAAATTATATTTCCTTTGTTTTAAAGTTTGACGTTCAAAAGTGCTTTTAAATGTCTTAATAATTGAAATAAATGGCTAGACGTTTCCTTTTGACTTTTCTTCAAAATTCGATATTTTCTTTAAGCAAATCCGTTTAAAATATTCGTTATTTTGATGAAAAAATAAGTACTCTTACCCAAAAAAAAGAACCCACGACAATTTTGTGTTTCGCCTCAAAAAGTAGTTACTATTTTATTTTATTACACACTATCGCAACCTATACTTAAGCCGACAATGACAAAATAGAAAGACAATAGTATCATAGTTCAGCGACAGTTTTCACCAAACGCTCGCTCGTCATACTTAGCAAAATGTTATTGTTACTAGTGTTAGCTGCTATCGTCGAAGAACAAACAAATTTACAATATGAGGTCACCGCTGCCCGTCGTGAGATTTGTTTTCATAAATAACTAACCATATTATAAACATGAAACCTCACATATTGTAAACTAAGATACATTTTTTTATAAACATCCATTACATAGAAAAGAATATAAGGACTAGGATAGGTGGCTAATTTTGCTATTGTAAATTATCGGTTGAACAATGAGGGGCGAAGAGAAAGTATCTAAATAATGTACAATAGAAAAAGGTGCTGTACCTGTAGGTAATTAGGTGAAATGAACTCATGATGGGTATGAAAAGGACTAAAGGATCATCATCAGCATTATCCTGCCATTATCCAAATTTATTTGGGGTCGGTTTAGCATTTATCTTCTTCTTCTATACTTCTCTATTACTCGTCGTCTCTTCAGACACTACTTTTCTTGCCATATCATTTACAACACCAAATAACAACAACGATCGGATAAATTAGTTAATCTAGACAGTAAGATTTGATTAAAAGTATCAAAAAACCCGACTACAAATTGTATTATGTACCTATATATGTATTTATATTTGTAATCTCCTTTTAATTTCTTTCATTTTGATACCGTACTCGATAGGTTTGATTGAAAAAAAAAATATTAACGACTTACAATTTAGCGCAAAAATCCGCCATTATGTTTTTTTTTTAAAAAAACACCTATCTAAGGATACTTGGGTTTTTGAGACGAATCCATGATACCGTAATCGTCGAATCCATCTAGCCATTTGGAACATACGAAGTTTACAAAGAAACATACAAGATACGAGCGAAAACTTAACTGCCATGGAAGGGTCCATATGGCAGTCGGGTAAAAAAGACATCAATAATGATAGGACCTAGCAGAAAGTTACCATACCTTCATAAAGCAGGTCATTACCGAAACTGAAGTATCAAGTTGCTATATAAACAATTTATTGTCGTTTCGACTAATCCTGCACATCTTATACCTACCCTGCAAATAATTATGGTAAAGCCCCAGAAAACCTAGACAAAGTTATATTCTATAAATGATAAGATAGCACACAACACCATCTTCCTGCCCTTGTCCCATTCTACTTGGTCGGCACGTTTTCTTCTTCCATTCTCCCCTGTCAGACTTCACGGCGTCATTTACTCCTTTTTCTTTCATATCAGTCTTCACACAATCCATCCATCTTTTCTTTGGCCTTCCTCTCCATTCTATAGGTGAAAACAATGATAGAAAACTCAAAAATCACACACGCGCACATACATATACATACTACATACACACTCTCCTTCTCACACACACACACACACACACACACACACACACACACACACACACACACACACACACACACACACACACACACACACACACACACACACCAACACACACTCACACACATATTTGATTGGCATTAAGCTACTTCTTCTTCTCGAATCAATGACTCAGATTTTGCCCAACCAGAACGTAGCGAACTGGACAGCTCTGTCATTTGGCTCATTCAAGTCCTGGACCGTGCAATTAGGAGCCATTTAAGTATTACGTAAGCACTAAAGGGGGGCGGGAAGGTCTTTGCTTTGCTTATTTTTGAGGATATGGGGGTTGGGGGGGTCTGGATGGTGATTACGTCAGCAGTATATATTTTTAACTTTTTTGGATTTTCTACAAAGTTTAGTCGATTTTGGTTTGAACACATTAAAAATCCATGTACCAGCATGGGGGGTGGAGGGGTGTAAGAGCTTTGCGTACTTTTGCTGACGAAGCGGAGGGAGGTGGGGGCGAGTTACCAATTGCATAAATCTGCTTACGTAATACTTGAAAGAGCCCTTACTTATTGGCATCAGCTACTGCCTCTAAAGTCTGTTTACAGCAAAACAGTGATGTTATTAAAGAAATATCAACCTAGCGGTCAAAATAGATTGGTAGGGATCACATAGGCAGTCACCACGTCTCCATACACATGTGAATTGGCAAGCTCCATCCAGATGATCGCAGTCTGTGGCACTCATAACCTCCAAACGACTTTTTGAACTGAGTTGGCAACCTCTTCTACCTGTTACCAGAGTCCTGGTGGCCAACCATGACGTCTTATAACAGGAGTAATTCCAGTATGGGAAAGAGATGGCGCTAGACGACCTGTATAGCTCTGTCTCTTTCCCTCACTTGAATTACTCCTGCATTAAGACGTCATAGTAAGCCCCTGATGTCAGTAATAAGCCGTACGGGTGAAAATAGGTAGACGTTGTAGTACTACTACCAACCCGCACAGGGCGTTTGAATAGCGGCCTACTCTCCCTAAGAGAAAAGAGCCCTTTGTCGCAGGAGTGAGGAAAGGAGCAAAGTGAGGTTCTTCAGAAAGGTCAGCTACGTGGTTCTCGTAACCGGCGTGCGTGTATGACCAGATGAATTAACGTGGACTACATAAAATTTAATTTCAATGCAATATTGCTCCTAATATTGCTGTGCCATAACAGAGTCCGTAATATCGTTCTTAACTGTAACACCGTTGTGGAACGCAAATAAAATGAAATATGAGTCATATAAGTGCCTATATAAATTTTCGATAGCAAGAAGTTATTTTTTATATATTTATTTTGTACCCTAACACAATGTTTTCTTATTAACCCAAAGGTTGACTGGTAGAGAATGCCTTGTGGCATTAAGTCCGCCTATGTATCACTATTGTACATGAAGTTTAAATAAATAAATAAATAATATGAATATAAAAGGAGTTTGTAAGGATCGTGGAAGGTGACGTTATGTGGATGCTGCTTACCTCCTTGGGAACAAGATGTGAGTGTATGTATAATCATTCAATCTACTTGGATTCAACAGATATTTGGTGCGTTGGTACTGGTAGTTTCCTCCGTGCCTCGGAAAGCACGTTAAGCCGTTGGTCCCGGGTGTCATTTGTAGATCTTTGACAGTCGTTAAGTAGTCAGTGGCCCAAATAGTCTGACAACCAGTCTTACCACGGGGTATCGTATTACCCAGTACTAACTGGGTTGTGGAGGTCATATAGGCAGTCGCTTCATGTAAAATACTGGTATTCAGCTGCATCCGGTTAGACTGGAAGCCGACCCCAACATAGTTGGGAAAAGGCTAGGCAGATGATGATGTACTGGTAGTACTTCCCGTGGTAAAATCAATATTTTTCAAAGATTAACTTACGTCTAGAACAATCAAATTAACAGATGTCTATCTAATCAGTATTTCTAGATAATATCTAACACAAAGACTTACATCTCTAATCTTTGTACCAAAACCAGAATTCGTTGACGCTTATGAGCTACTTATACTGGCAAAACAATACAGGGTGGTATCTGCTTTCTATATTCACTAAAAGCTAACTAGAACTATTTGCGCTAAGTCGGGAGAAAAATTATGGAACAATATATGTAAGAGAAAAATATAATTATTCTTTTCCCTTTCGTGTCGGAGTGAGTTTTGTGACAAAAATACAAGTCGCGGTAACACCGACGCTAAAACGGTTATCGGGTATACAGCTATAACCAACACGATGTATAAGACATGCTGTTGTAATATGACATCACTCACACGCAGGTGGCACATTAGCTGTACTTACTTACTATATCAAGCATAAGGTGACATTCAATTTCTATCACAACAGATCACAACGATAAACGTGTTGAATTGTTGATATTATTATAAAATACGTGCAATAAACAATAACATATAGATGTAACAACAAAATATGCTGCGTAATTACTATATATGTAATAAATCACGTTCTTAGCGCTTATCTACGTGATGAAGACAAACAGACAAACAAAACTTCGTGGAATTTCATAAAATTGTATACAGTTATGTCATTAGAATGTAAGCTGAGAGATTTGATGAGTAATCATTAGCTTTACACGTAGTTTTAGATATATTTTTGTGCGAAGTATATAAAATTATAAATTGTATGACATTAAGTCTGTAATCCTCGAAAGTTTATGCAGAGGTGCACCTGTAAACCAACAGTTCCCCACATTGGTACAAGTCGCATGTCTTTTGGGCGATCCGATTGTTATCAATATGGGCACAAATACAGGAAAAAATATTTGTTATTAATATTTCAGTTTTTTTTATGGAGAGCCCCTTAAATTGAACTGAAAGTCAAAGTCTTCCTTTATAGTAAAATTACCAGTTCAACACAAGCAACATAAACTTTTGATCTATAAAATTATACTTTTTTTTTGTATGAGAAATCATCAAATGACCCCTCCCGCTCTGGGCGGAGTGGAAGGGAGTGTCAGACTTGTACTGACTAAAACACATCCATGTTCCATCTTTGCCCTTTGTGTTCCAGGGCCGCGGTATCTCTTTCGAACAGTCCCGCAGCCCCGGCAGATGAAATTATACCTCAAATATAGGGTCTAACTATTCATACACGAAATATTTTCAGGGAATCATCTAACGGCTATAACAAAGCCATTTCAAGGGATTTTTTTTTTATCTGAGTATATTTTATTTTTTTAATAAATTATTTAAAATTGCTTGACCACAAAATAAATACTGGCTCCTTATTTTTAAGCATCCATTACGCTAGTTTACTACGTCGTATTTACTTACTGTCATTGTTAGAATATGGGAGTAAAGGTTTTATGCAAAAAGTCGCAAAAAATTTTAGAATTATAATATTTTGTAAAAAAAAAACACTCAGATAATTTTTTTTTTCGTTGCTCTGGCGACTTTACGACTTATAGAAGTTACTCTTAAAATATTTCGTGTATGAAAAGATAGACCTTATATAAATTTTCACTGGTTTCGTCTTACCTAATGTAGCCTTATTATTATTATCAGGCTGCATACTTTCAGACGGCGAAACTATGTGTAGAGATTACTAACACATTTCTCTTGATTTTAAAACAAAAGTGATATCATTACTAAAGATTTTACACACTAAGAATAGGTTTTGTGATAGATATTTTCAATATTGACAATCCAGTCGTATATATACGAGCTCACAGCTCGTATATACTGCTACTTACCTGTGGCTCAGGACATTTAAAAAAGATGACATACGCTTTGCTGAAATGTTCGTAGCATGAAAATATTCTGCTTTTGATATAAAACCTTGCCGTAGTTAGGTTTAACAAGATTAACAAAAGGCGTTGCCAATGTATTAACTTAGGCGCCTACCTTTTAAACGTGGGTGTTCTAAATAAAAAAAAATATTTATTTAGAACACCCACGTTTTGGTATAGTACCAAGTATTCAATTAAAATTATGATAGTTTTAACTTATATTTTTTATATGTACAGACGACCTCACATCAAACAATAACTATCTGTCAAATTTCTTTAATAGATTTTCAACTTTATCAATAAAGCGTTAGGTTTGAGGTTGATTGCGAAAATTTTACAGTTTCGGGTGGCTTGATGTGTGTCTATACGTGTTTCTGTGGCAACAAAACCTTTCTTTGTTCCTTCTCCTTTAATTTCGCCAATTTCTGAAGAATTCCTAAATATTGTTCTCTATTTCTGAGAATTGGGCGAAATACAACATCTTCGTTAACTATTACGACAGAATAAAAGCTTCATAGCAGCTCTTACTTCAGTGCATCATCCAGTGAATTTATCTCAAGTAAAGCATCATTCTCCGCGCGTCAAGATCGGTACTTTCCCCACAACACACTCACACATAAAGAAATGTACATAAATGTTTGTTTAAAATGAACGCTACGTTTGACTCAGCTCCAATTGTTTACTTATCGAGTTACTTTGTTTTGTTTTTTTAGGGAAAACACTGCGCGACGCGGTTGAATGTGAACCGTAAGAAAACAATAACATGCCCGGTGTACGATGTTAAACTAAGCAAATAATGTACCTACACAAGTGCGCCTAGAAGAAATTACGCGACCACCGGATGTTTTAGTTCATTTTAGTTATTTTTCGCAAACACTAACATCTCTTGTTCGAAGGCTTTGAGTAAGAATAATATTGGTCATACTGACGATTGCAACACTATTACCTTTTTCAAGTCTAGGTTTTGATAAATTTCCATTTACATTCCATTGCCATGACGCCTTTACAATAGACAATGTTATTTATTTTGGTTCCATGATGCGCTGTTTGCACAGGACCAAACTTAACCAATTCTTAGTAGTCGTAGAGCATTTGAATTTTGACATGTTTAGTAAAGAGCTGTAGTTATTTTTAATAGCGCAACCTGAATTATGTTAGTTACCAGCTTTAGTTCGACAAACGCATATTAAACGTTCATGGTTTCGTATTCAAATATACCATTTCTGAAAAATGATTCGAAGATCGTGATAGTCGTAATATAATTTATGTGACAAGGAACGTATCGCTGTACAACATTAGTTTTAGTATATACGAAACCTGAAACACGTTAGACACGTGTTTTTATGTAAAGAATCTATGTACAAAATTTCAAAACTGTTCCATGAAAATTCACAAAGTTATAAGCTTGTTCTGTTACCTGGTAGTCCACACAAAAACGTGATCACCATGCAGCGCGCCCGCGCGCGCGCCTCCATCTTCGTCTTGAGCTCATTGATAATAATAATTTGGCGGTAGGTACCTAAATGATTGTGATAGGTACTTAATGTCGCTCGGTGTCCAATTTGTAACTTTTTTTAAATATTTTTGGGACAAACTATAACATGGTTAAAAAATTATTGGAATCGATTAGGTTACTTACTCTGAACAAACTATATTCAGGTTTCGCATATACTAAAAATAGGTTCTTACGTTACAGGTACGCAATTGCTAAGCACAATCCAATTCAGCTATGGCATATCAACCAGATAATATAACAGCACGCCTGTAATGCTGTAAGGGTTAGGCAGAGCTGTGCTTAATAGTACACCCTCATTTCAACAGTTTTTAATTAATAAAGGGCGAGCCTAGTGCCCTCAACCGTGGCTGCTACTGAGAAATTCCTGAAGAAAAAACCCAATAACACTGCACAACCTACAAATCGAACCCAGGACCTCATTGCGCAGCAGTGGCGCTTGCGACTTCAAACCCAACTAGGCACATTGACAAGACATTGCATAAACAGCTGTCGCCACAGAAGACAATGGTCGATCAAGAGACCTCCACAACAACAACAACAGTGCATATGTCATTGTTCCGACAAAAATAACATGAACATTGTAACATACATGTTGTGAGCATGAATGAGAGTCACCATGCCGTTGCTTGTCAGTTCTTCTCCATATGAAACAATTAAAAACGTAGGACTTTTACCTAAACTGAAATATTTCTGAGAGGGAATGCCTATAGTTGCTACCAGTTAAGATGGCAATAGCGGTCATTGAACCACATACATTTATTGAATCTCTTCTTTTAAAAAACGTATACAAACCTGTTAATAGCCCCTGAATTGACATTGATTGTGATCCTGAACATTAACAGAAGAAACGATAAGTTACACGGTTTATGGTTTCAGTTTGTGTAAAGAGATATCAGGGAAAGGGCAATGACCGCTATTGCCATCTTAACTGGCAGTAACCATAATATAGCAAACATAGCAGTTTGATTGTGGGGGATAGTTGGTGCGTAACACTAAGACACATTTCCCGATAACTAAGATGAAAGGAACTAGCAAAATATAGGTCGGAAAATGAGGGGATTTAAAAATGAAGAGCGAAATTGACGTTGGACTCATCATTCTCCTGCCTTTATCCCAATTTGTCTGTCTGTCTGTATGTCTTTCGTACTTCTCTATGACTCGTCATCTCAGCAGACACCTATCATGCCATATCATCCTTTACTCGAAATTAATCAATTTGAAACCGAACAAAAAACATTACTCCTCAGTTAAAAAACGACAAGACGTGCTTAAGGGCTTCACATTGACATGTAGGAGCTATTACTTAATGCAAAATACATGTTCCTAACGAGGCCAAGACCTTAGGTGGACAGCTAGGTTGACATTGAATGGTAGCGTCCGACAGAAGGTCGATTTCTAGTCGAAAATGAAGCCTATTAATCAGTTACCGCCACAAATTTCCGCCAAAGCCGAAGGTGTAGTAACCCTAAGAAATTCAGTTCAAGATTAGCTAAACGTGAAGCATTTAATGTTTTTTTATTTTTTATTTCAAATTAAAAGCTTATGTTGACTGTTTTTTACCCAGTACTGACTGGATTGTGGAGGTCAGATAGGCAGTCGCTCCATGTTAAATACTGGTATTCAGCTGCATCCGGTTAGACTGGAAGCCGACCCCAATATAGTTGGGAAAAGGCTAGGCAGATGATGATGTTGACTGTTTTTTAACAACTTAGAAATTAATTAAAATCGAACTAAAATTACTTTGGAACTTACTAAAAATTGATTGATTGTGTGACCCTTGTCATTCGTAACAATTTATTCAATGTCAAAAGATCTTCGGCTTCTGCTAAAACTTTCACCAATTTTGGCGGAAGCTGAAGGTGGCTTTTTTTAGCTGAACGTGGCGGTAGCCGAAGTTTCGGTCGGACACTATCGAATGGTCAAATCTTACGATACGTCTTGATGTAACTAAAGATGTAGCTACGACACGCCTATGCTACCGCTACGAGACGTTTACGACACCACGCGATGTGCTATACGACTTTGCTTCGCCGCACGCGACGTGTATGAAACGTCTGCCAACGGCATTACTCAATCTGCTACGCCCCTTTCATGCTGCGTTTCCACCAGAGATGGACGAGGATCCACACACATCCCTCGCTATGCACCCTCGCTCATCTCTGGTGGAAACGCTGCCTTACGCTTTGACGGTGCTACGACTACACCTGATAATCTTCTTTTTAAAATTAATGTTTGTTTGTCTGTTCGAACGCAATAATCACTGGAACTACTAGTCGGATTTGGAAAATCTTTTTGTTTTTGATAGCCCAATTCTTGAGAAACCTTAAAGACTATTTAACGTCACACTACGACTCTTAGGAGCCGACCAGCGGTTAAAAAGGATGAGTTAATGTTGTCTTGTGTAGAAAATTACCCAATCATACCTAGAGACTTATGTATTTGTACGTGCATTAAATATTTAAATAGACATGTGCACTGTGCATCGAAAATTTCTCAAATTATTTCCTCCTTGATAAGAATAAACATTAATTAATAATGCACTCAAAATCATCGACGGTAAATATGGAAAATTACAGTAATTATACATTGATATAAAAAAGAAGAGGTACACAGAAAAAACCAGGATTCCAAATTAAAATAAAAATTCCACTGACATTCCTTCGACTAATTTATAAAAACAGAAACATAATAATACCTACATCGTGTAGGAAGGATACGCCCAAAAATATGCATAAAGTATGCATATATGTATGTAAAGATCTAGAAAATATAAAATAAAACTGGATTCAACGTATTATACGACAACAAAAACGAGTTGCAACTATTTGGAAACAAAAATAAATTACACTCAAACGGAATATAACTAAAACGTCACAAAAAATATCTACTTTTGCTTTTAAAACGATTTAATGTACCATAACGAAAACAAAATTTGCATAATTAATCTTGCAAAAATTAAAAACAACCAAAAAAGTGTTGTGGGATACAAACATTCTATTCTACATTAAAAATAGTCTGGAAACTCACCTGTCGAACTGCATACAACATATTAATTTCTTCTTTATTTCTTTGGTTTTCACAAATACTTTCAATTACTTTTTAAATACACTTTAACCCCTATACTTTATTATTTACGAACACTTTTTACTTTTACTAACTATCAGTCATATTATTTACCTTTGTATTAGTATATAATTCACTATATAATATTCTTTCTCTCATGTTATAATACGGAGTAATACATAAGCGATATCATCTGGAAAAAATATTATTTGTTGTCATAATAAGTCGGTAAAAAATCGTCAAAAATAAACAAAAAACCGTGAGTGAAAGTGGTCAATATTTTTTTTTTTTAAATGTAGGCAACGACTGTAAATTATTATTCGTTATGGAATAAAAACACAAGCGATGGCCTCGTCTATGAGTGGTTTACTAAATATCAAAATACTTCTAGATTAAAGCTTAATTAACATTCTTGGTTAAATTTTTTAAATCTGGTTTAACAAGATGAGTGACATTTTAATTTTCGGTAAAATTTTCTTTTTATTTGTAATATGTTATGTACTCATGCTAGTAAAGGTTCTTAGAATACTATATACAACGACTTAACAAAGTAATTCAAGAGATTGGTTAATAACCTCTTCAAAGTATAATAAAACGGGAAATTATTAATCGGGCGAATAAAAATTTAATTGGCGACCAATATACTAAATGGGCGACTATTGTACCAAAGTAAGTAACTATTTATCTGGTCATTGCGGCAAGGAGAATTAAGGAAGCAAGAGCGAGCGAATGCTGAGAGAGATTTGTGGCACCCCGACTCGGACAGGTTAGGTTCGAAGGGGATGGCGGGGTCTAGTGAGCGAGCGAAGTGAGCGAACTAAGACCCCGCCATCCCCTTCGTGTTAGGTTACTTTAAACTCTGTAAACAGAAATAGGAGCCCCGCTCAGCGGGGGTTCGTCGACTACGCCTTATCTACAATCTAGTGATTAATAACCTTGTTTTAAGTTTTTTACAGGAGTCCTTGAATTATCACATAATCGTACTGAACAACTAGTAACTCAAATTTCTATTTTCAAGTCGCTGTTTTAAACATTAGTATTAGCCCACTGTTTGTCGCTCACTTAGTATTTCAGTAGCCCATTTTCAATATTTTTGACACCTTTAATTTGAATTTATGTTCGCTCGTTTAAATACTACCCTAATAAAACTAGCGACCCGCCCGGTCTTCGCACGGGTGCAATGTAGATAATATACGTATAAACATTCTTCTTGAATCATAGAGTGATTATTATTCTATTGCTGAAAACTGCATTAAAATCCGTTGCGTAGTTTAAAAGATCTAAGCGTACAACCACGGGAGCGACTTTGTTTTATACTATGTAAAGATTATGATATGAATTTAGTACCAGTTGTATTTTTTTCGAATAGATTACTACAATGAAAAGCTTGGCAGTATTTATTTTATCAGGCAGTCGCTCCATGTAAAATGCAAAGGGTCCAAAATGGCCGCTTTTGCAGAATCACAATAATATAATCACGCTACAAGTGACAATTCATAGTATTAGTTGCATCTGTGATCATTTTAGGCTCCCTGGTCTTCAGATGCATCCTGTTTGATTGGAAGCCGAACTCAACGAATTGGGAAAAGGCTAATCAGATGATGATTTTAATTAAATGTTGATTTGGAATAGAACGGTAAGACTCCAATTGAACATGAAATGTTCATGAAAATAGGTCTACGTAGATTACCGATCTCCGACAGTATCTTTATTGAAACAAAATGTTACAGTTCCCAAACGTGACCTCCTTTCCAATTCTTGCAAAATAAATAAAACAGAAATTATTTTATTATTTTCAGTAAACATCTCAAATAAAACGTCATCAACCAAACAATTCCAATGAATTTCTTTAATATTACATTTGAATAAATAACAAAAAGCCTCCATTGTCTGAAAATGTAAGTTCTACCTCTGAAAAGCGTCCACCCGCCCCACTGTTCAGTGACGGCGGCGACATCAAAGAGCGAGCGACCAATGGGAACGCTGCGCTGAAAAGAGACACGCCCACCCGCTATAAAGAGACCGCGCCGCCTTTGATGTACACCGAATTTTATATAATACAGGCTTATATTAACGGTACAGGAGATAATACTGGAGGTACCTAACGTTTCGAGCTGCCTTTATTTGGCTTACACTTGCTGAAAATGGCGTCTAAAGTTGTAAAAAGGGCATTCTTTGTCATCCCTGTTGATACTACAGATACTTCACGAAATAAATGGCATTTGACGCGAGAAATAGTCCTAATGAAATAAATCCTTACATAAATAATGTTAAACAGTTGTTGCCAATCAAAATACAAGATTGAAGATCATATCAGCATAAATTGAGCTAGATTCTAATCACAATGTTATCTTGGTAGTCAAAAGTATGCATTTGTCTTATTTCCGGTTAATTTCACACGGATATCAAATTACAATAAACACGTATTTATTGTAATTGTTTTTTGACCTAACTGCTACAAGGAACATTTATGTCCTGATTTTAATTTAACCATCAAATTCTGAAGCGTCTCTTATTTCATTGATACGAGATTGCCAAATAAAGGCTATTATATTGATTTATTTAATATAGCATTGATATTTTCTGGTACACATAAGACAGATCGAGATAAAAAGGTTAACTAACGAGACGAGCCTGACTTATCGCTAAGTCCCTAACCAGGTTTCAAAACACCTCACTGTAGTCCAATGCTAATCATTGGAGTCACCAATCTGACGCTATTTAACTTTATCATCAAACATTGAGCTACTACGAGCCATCTTGCAAAGACCATCGCTACATCTAACCTACACCTATCATTATTTGCTACTCTTTTTCCCACTAACGAGTCGACTTCCAGTCTAACTGTAAGCTGCTGAATATCAGTGATTGAAATGGAGCGCCTGCCATTAGTGGCGGTACTTTCATACAAGTCTAAAAGCTGGGCTTGCGCTTACCACCTACTACTACTCTTAATGATGTAAGGGGTTTCTGAATAATCTGCTTATCCTAGGGGCTTGCCGTATTGTTGTGGCACTATGCCATAATAACCTCCGCAACCGAGTCACTGGTTATCACGATACGCCTTGGTGATGCTGTCAAACGGTC
Organism: Noctua janthina; assembly: GCA_963576755.1. NCBI lineage: Eukaryota > Metazoa > Arthropoda > Insecta > Lepidoptera > Noctuidae > Noctua > Noctua janthina. Next base: position 10,332,429 of record OY755075.1, on the reverse strand, counting down.
GGCCTTCTGACTATCCGCCGCAACTATATAAGATCTACGTACTCTTTCACCTACATGTAAATGAAAATTATGTTTGTTTTTTATTAAACCGCTTACAAAAAATAAATAAGTATATAATTTCCTGACTGCCTGAGAAAAATAAATGAGATAGTGCCTGCCGGTGTGATATTTTTCTTAAATTATGTTCCGTCCTGGTTCCTCTAATGCAGTCGAGAGTCTGTGACAGACTGCACCAAGTGACACGTGTTTCTTTTGAAGGACATCTGTAGACTGTAAGCCATAAGGAAATGAAGAATATAATTAATTCAGATTTCAACTCTGCACTCAACGATATAAATTAGACCATAAAACGAAATTAGACATCCAATTTTATTATTTGTGAGATAAGCCCGTTCTGTATTAATACACCTGAATATGAATAGTCTTTGGTAAGGCTGAAGCCACACAGCTAGCAGCTTCTATTGCTATATAGCTTTAGCTTGAGTAGTTATCATCAGCCCTTTTTCCCAACTATGTTAGGATGGGCTTTCAGTCCGACTGGATGCAGCTGAACACCAGTATTTTACATGGAGCGCCTGCCTATCTGACCCCCAAAACTCAGTTAGTACTACCCCATAGCTTTCTCTTGAGTAGCGTGGCGAAAAAGTGACTTGTCTTTGTCCTGTCCACTCCTTAGACGTGTCATTGGCCTTAGGGTGGACAATACAATATTTAAACCAGGCGTCGGTTCGTTAGGAGTATGTCATCTAGCATGCTCGTAAAGGATCATTCAAACCCAGATTGCGGACTACCTGCGGACAACGGATTCTGACGGATAACGTACTGAAGTATCTGCTCATATTCAGTCCACAGTTTGAAGGTGCAGTCAAACCAACTGGACTGGAGAGCGGCCGGACTGCTAGCAGCGGACTTAGACACATAATTTACTGAAAAATCTGTCCGATTCGAGAAATTCAATGTCCGCAGCCAGTCCGCTGTCCGGTTGGCTCGATTTGTCCGCGCCTTAAGCGAGGCAGCAAGTTGTGTGGCTTCGACCTTATGTACAGTATTCTGTCTTCCTTGACACTCTTGACAGTGGGGATATTAATATCAATAACAAATTCAGATTACTTCTGTTAAGGTTTTTTGTGACGCAAATAAATAGGAAGGCGGAAATAGTGTTTGCCTAATAATCGTAAACTAAAATGTTAGCTGCCTACCTACCTACTACATATTTAACTTTGCCAAATTGGGAAAACGGTAATTCCTTAATCGAAACAATGTTGCTTTATTTTAAACCAATAGTTTAGACTTTAGAGAGTATGGAAGATTTCCGAACTGATGATGATATTCTGAGCAATTTTACCCGACTGCGGGTCCAAAAGTATGATAATGTTTTATTCAATTTTACATCAACATTAGCCATTTTTGTAATGACATATGTGTGTGAGAAGAACATAGGTACAATAAATAGAACTCATACCTAATTCTTAAGCGGCGACTATCAAAAATACGCGTTTTTTCGTCCGCTAATAAAACCAATTTCACGGAGTGCGTGAAATTAATCGTAAAGTAAATAATCAAATTTGAATACAAATACAATTAATTGCATATCGTCATGAATAAATTCAAGTTCTGTTGTTTGTACCATTGCAGCATCAGCGATATTAAATAAATTACGTTAAAAAAGATAAATAAATAATACATAAGTTTTAGACACTTATAAGGTAAATGCACGTCATACGCATATGTAATAATTCGAATTAATAAACTTAATGATGCTCCAATAAACATGAATGATTAATTATATAATTAAATTAGAATTAAACGACAATTTAGTTAGGTTCCAAATTAAAGTTATTAATCAGGTAATGAAAAACAAAAGCAAGTATACATGAAGTTAAGATGTAACCGATACGCGAGATTTGGAAGCTTTTCTTACGACGTATTAAGAGCGTTTACGACTTACGGAAATTCATACAGACTTTTAAGTCCTTATGTTTCGAAATGGCCAGTTTCCAGTCTTACCGGAGGCAGCTGAATAACATTTTGGAAATGTCTTTTATAAAAAATGTTTATGGAGAACATTTTCGAAAAATAGTGCTACAGCTAAATTAGACCGATTTAAAATTTTTCATAGAAACAGAAATTTCCAATTATCTTTTTTTTTAAGACATTTCGAAAATGTTCTCTATTAACTTTTTAGACCTATGTATCCTGCTTATGCGTATGAAGTTTCATTAAAATCGGTTCAGTCATTTCGAAAAATAAGGACTTGAAAGTTTGTATGAAATGCCGTAAGTCGTAAACGCTCTTTAGATTAATGGTTTGTTTAAGATAGCCTGATTTCAGTTACTTACTATCAGTTGATAGTACTAACGGGGTTGTGGAGGTTAGATATGCAGTCGCTCCATGTAAAATACTGGTATTCAGCTGCATCCGGTAAGACTGGAAGCCGATTCCAATAAATTTGGGAAAAGGCTAAGCAGATGATGATGACTTTCAGTTGATAATGGTAGTTACGATTAATATGAAAACAGAATTTGATCGGACTTTATTATCATTGAACTCTGTTGCCATCTCTTCATACCAGTAATAGTTATTTTACTTAGTTTTGCAGAGCTTACAGGAGTAGTGTATAAAAGCGTTGTAACAAGACCCTTAACGAAGCCGAAAAGCACTCATTCTCCCCGTCATTGCGGCATTTTTTTTTGTTCTAGACCATACCTGGGAACCTTCTAGTTACGGAGATATTGGGGGTCAAAGTTCCAACTTTTTCACATGATTTTTTTTTTTTGATACATGTTTTTAGTGTAATATGAGATAGAACACCTCCACGACCCCCGTACTATTCAATCCATCCATCAGCAAAATTTTTTGAGTGCATTACATTGAGTCCTACCGTAAAACGTGATTTTTCAACCCAAAAAAGTCGTTTCGCAGGAATATGTTTTGCGAAGAGTTACTTAGTTTAATGTACAGAATGCTTGGTTGACGGCTTCGTGAAGGGTCTGTTTATACCCTGTATAGGTATTAATATAATTAATTGATCAGACCTTCGTCTCATAAATATGAATGAAGTGATTCTGGAAAATAATATAGTCTACGTCTAGCCAGCATTATAATGAAGGTGGGTGTATTGAAACAAATGTTAGGTAGCCGCTTAAAAATATACCAGTTCTCAAATGTAGAGAATTCAGTAAAAAATTGACATTTAGAATATCTATATTGAGTTAATTAATTTGAAAAAAAATTAGAAAAATTATGCTCTATGGTCTATACAGGTTGATCAATTATAATTAGGGGCATATTGATCTATAAGTAATACCTGCAGTAGAACAATGATTAATGAGCAGTCTGTAAATAAGTCATCTAAACCATATTTGTCTCAACAGATGTATTGAAACAAATATGTAAAGTAAAGAAGGGTTTCCAATTGAAGCTGTCAAAATATGAACTAAAGTCATCTGTGATTCATTCATTTTAAAATTGTACGTTCATATTTTATTTTCGTCTTTCGACGTAATAATCGATATACTTACAAAAAATCAAACGATACGACGATCTTTCGTGAAAGTAAGTTTGAATCAAAATAATTGAAATGTATAAAATTAAAATTTAATTTTCCTAATGATCACGATTTGATGTATAATGATGGCCTTTCGTTTTTGTGCAGTCTTATAATTCACTAATTCACATTTTATGATCTCATATATCATTTAATTAGCAATCAAAATTTACATATATGTATTATTATAAACAACATATAGCAATATATTTCATACAATTGGAGCATTATACCTAATGATTATAAGAATTTCCCACATTCTTCTAATAATTTAATTACCAAATCATTCAAAATTTTCAAAAGCTAGTGAATAATGTTTTTATTATTTTTTATGTCACTGCAATGAATAATAAATTGCTTTTTAAACATTTAGTTCTTAGGTCACGCCGATAAAATAGTAATCGGAAGCATAACAGACGTCATACGAATGTAAAATTAAGGTTATGGATTTGACAAACAACTTCAGACTGACTTAATCAATGATTACCTGGATAAGTGATTAGCGAATGAAATAATTATAAAAATACTTAACAAATGTCCTAATCATACCATTTTAAATGGACCTCCATTTCATTGCGCACAAATCAATATTCACACGATACAAAACCCAAAAAGTAATTGATTTACAAAGTTTTTTATAATTATCCAGTGATCCACAAAATAATTCACATAAATAAAAAGCCCGCAAAAAGTTTCGTAATACAAAAATACTTTCGTGATTTTCCGCGCGTCTCTTATCAGCTGTCAAAAGAGGCGCTGAAAAGCGGGCGGTTGTGATTGGTCGAGCCACTGATGAGCGACGCTGTGATTGGTCGCCAGTCGGCGCACATGAGCGACACACCACGTGCTCATAAGTTCCGTCGTGGAAATACAAACTTTTCACGATACGCGAAGTATTACGTTCCAATATTTTGAATTCTTTTTGCGTTATTTTAGATTTTTCGACTTAATTTTTGTTTTGTGAAATGTTAAAAGTGATTAAAATGTGTATTTTAACGAATGTGGCATTTTAATGCAAATACTGATTTTTTAAATCAAAATCATTTTATTATTTTAATTTTGTTTTTTTTATAAATCACTCTTTACGGAACACTGCTTTCTATTAAAAAAATAGTAGTGATTAAAACATTTACTTTACTCAATAAAAAAACGTATCAAAGTTTAGAAAAAAGCAAAAAAAAATTGAGAATATACTTTGAAAATGAAACCAAAAATATTAAAAACCGCGACCCTTCACCATTTATCACTATTTAAAACTTACGCGCTCGCCAGTTGTCCTCTAAAACTCATTTCACTCACGGCAACAACAAAATGTTTAACATAAAATAAAAACAATTAACAAACAATAAAAAACTAACACTTTACAGCGACTAAGTATACCACTCATAAGTACCGGTGCACTGCAGTTTCAGATGCAAATTATTTACACTGCTGCACCGCGATGCATTCTACACAATATTAACTAAAACCAACCACTCAACACCATTAAATAAGTATTCCAACCCTACACGCCGTTAGTGTTTATATTTAAAAAATATTTGCTTGGAAAAGCGCGTCTAAACAATACACAACAGCCTGCGACGCCGCAGCATCAACAATGCAAGGGCGAAATAAGCAAGAAATATTTAACTACCGAAGAGGGGTGGGGCGGGCACTGGCCCACAGTATTGGAGCTACGCCTGTGGTAGTTATAGTTTACGTGATACACAGCTCAAATACAAATAATATAAACATTACAGCGGAGCATGCGCCGTAGCAACAGACAGGGACGAAGCGACACTCGCCGTCAAACTAAACGCTTACTAATAACATTTTTCAGTGATTCGAGAACGTCACAAGTAAATTTATTACTTTGAAACTAACATTCGTATCATAATAGTGGTGTTGAATCACATTTTTATAGATTAATTTGCATATTTTTGACAGGAACGCGTCGTTGTGAGACAGCGTCGCACGCATGCGCGTCGCTGGGCGCAAGAATGTTATTGACGATGCAAAATGTTTATTTTTTGACGCAACACCATGCTGGCTGTTTCTGCGTGGAACGGAACGCTTGCAGCCATTTTGAAAAATGGCTTCCCTACAACGAAACAAGAAATTTCGTAAGCGTAAAAAAATTTGAATGAAATATAGGTTACATTTAGGTGATGAAAGCTGAGGTAATCCTAGTAAAGTAAAAGATAAGAATGTAATCAGTTTTCAGCGAGGCAGTCGGGAGTTTGAGCTGGATTTATTTCAATTATAATCCAATATGAAAGTTCAGCGCATGCGTGCGGCATTATTTACACCGAAGCGAGCTTTCAGGCTTTCGAGGTTTAGGTAAATGTACCAAAATATTCTTTGTATATTTCATTATCTTTCTCAAGTGAAAACTTTTGTTTGACAACAAGACGTGTTGTTTTATAAAGAAGTAAATGAAATATGATGTCAGGGTTTTTAAAACTGGACAGCAATCATTTTTACGATTTTCATCATCAATGTTAACGACTTATAATTATTAATAGATCAAGTGAGTTTTGTTTATTTATAGTAATACCACCTCTAATAACCAAAAAATAACCGAGCTGGGTCCATTAACAAAATGTTAATTTATATTGAATTTGCATGAAAACATGTCCTATCGGCCAAAGATACGCAAAATTTAAAATATTTATCAATTCGTTGTTTATCTAAACTTCCTATTTACGTAATAATACTCATACAAATTTCAACGCCACAGTAAAAAATATGAGTGGTTAAATGTGCGCAGAGTTATCCAAGAATATTTTTCACTAAAAAAAAAACTACTGTATCTTTGAAGGTATATTTTTTTTTACTATCCCTTACAAACTAGACTTTTGTTTAATGAGTGTATGACCTTGATTAACTAGTAACTCATTTCATTAGCTCTACCGTAGTTCACAGTTAAACTCGAGCATGGCATGGCATTTCCATTGTCCAATTTTTTAATGCATGAAATCAGTCTTCATCAACTGCCTACCCTTTTTCCAACTATTTTGGGGTCGGCTTCCAGTCTCAACAGATGCATCTGAATACCAGTATTTTACATGGATCGACTGTCTATCTGACGTCCACAACCCAGTTAGTGCTGGGTAATACGGTACCCCTTGGTAAGACTGATTGTCAGACTTTCGGGCCACTACTACCTGTAACAACTGTTAAATTAGTTGTTAGATAATAGATGGACATCTTTAACACTACAGACCGTTTTTATCTCCATGCTAGTTAAAAGTCTGAATATATTTTTTTAAAACCCAGACCTTGGACTTACATAAACTCTCCGGTATTTTATTGCAAAAATGTGTGTGTCGTGACGATCAGAATTAGCTCAACTACTCGTTCGGACAAGGCCGGTCGGTTCCGCATAATTTGCATATATTATGGCTTCTATTAAACAAACAAAAGCCTCTTTTAAATGTCATACGCATTCGAATACCTAAACCTGTTTTGTTATTCCTTTTTTTTTGTGTAGGTCGCGTGCTGTCTTTTGATTTTTTTGAATAGTAAACTTACTTTTGATAATATTGAATAGTATTCTGTTTTGTAAACAACCTTGATGGGTGATTATGATTTTGTACCTAAGTATTAAAAGAGAATCAAAAAAGTTCTTAACGAATACGTATAACAACTCTCTCATACATATTCATTACGTTTCATTACGTTTTTTCGTCATTAAAATGACTCCATCCTAATGACTACAAAACGTACAGAAGTTCAATGAAAGTACGAAGTCAATGACTAAAATTAATAAAATAGGTACTTAGTTGTTTTCCCTGCAATTGAAATAAACTAACTAATTATGATTTATATACATTAGCAATTTCATCAGAATCGTTCACTTCCCGATTTATTACATTTATTTACGGAATGTATTTATTATTATTCTACCAGTCGTATTATTTATCAATAATGTCATATCAGTGCTGACGTATTAATTTAATACCATTCGCTGACGTACATCTATATCTTTATTTTTAAACTTAGGGAACTGTCGTAAATTGTCATAAAAGTCTTGAGGACAAATTCTGCTTATCACATAGCGAATTCAGGGTTTACAAAAATATATTTTGCCTTAAAAGATAAACATAAGTGTAATTAAAAAGTGATATTTTATGGGCAGAATATCTTAAAGATCTTCTGATGAAAAATTTTCTTGTCTTAAATTTATTGTTTGTCGACGAGGAACGGTGTTAATGCAGCCAGTATACCAATGGGCCAGTGACATTTTTATTGGCCGATGATTTAATGTCTATCGATTGTGGCTCCACTATTCATTCGAAGGGAAAAAATATTATTCGAGGTCCCTTATTTATAGGGACGTGGTAGGACCTGCTAATGACTGGAGGGAAAACTTCAGGATTTAGCTGACGTTAATTGTTCTGAAAAAATCGTTAATTATTGAAAGTAGGACGGATTTTTAAATTAAAGAAATTAGCTGTTTATTTACTGTATGGTAAATCAATCATAAATTACTATGTAATAGAAACAAATTATTCACGTATTGGGAAACTAGAACGGCGACGATAAGATAGACGATTCCGTCGATTCATATTTCAAAATCATTCAAAACTTGTATAGATCCCGATTGGATTGGCTTCTCAGTCTATCATTTAATTTTAACTAAGGAGTATCGTAGCATCTACCATAAACAAAATCAAAATATTATCAGCTCGAGAAAAAAAAACCCGCATTGAAAAATCGAACACGCCAGCTCGAAGAAAATAAATTTAAAAAATCAATTACAGCGAATACAATCGACGATATTCTCGACACGCAGACTAAAAAAGGTTTCTCAGTGTAAAAAAAAATAATTAATTAAAAGTTTTCAGCGTTGGGTTTCAGACGCGAACTGATGAGCGGGTGGGCGGTCGCCCCGCCTACTGAAAAGCGACGCCCAGCCGCGCTGTAAAGCGACCTCCTACCGCACCATGTCTAGGAGATGGATTCCACTTTGAAATCACGATATATTTTATAAGATCCGAAATAAAAGTATCCTTGCTGTGGTATGTTCTTTTAAATAAAAAAAATAAGTAGAATAGCGATTTGTAGCGAGTATCGCACCAACAAAATACGATTTCTGTCCGTATTTTTTAAATCTTATGTGTAAGTTACTAGGTTTTTTTTTATATACTGTTCATCATACACTTTTCGTTGACTCACGCTGTGTATTCCATAGCAACACTAAAAGTCTTAAGAAATAATGAACCAGAATAAAACGGATTATAAGATAGATGAAACGCCTTTTTTTAATAATTAACGTCTGTTCATGTGGACTAGTTATTAAAACTCATGAACAAGAATTTTTTTTTGTGTTTGCTTTCCTGTTCTATATTTTATTATACCGAGCTACATAAACCTAAACAGAGTATTCTCTTTAGCAGTTCTACTTGAAATTATTTGGGTAGTAGATTGGAACAGAAAGTATTTTTCAATAGAAATACTTTCTGTACAAAGATTTTCATGCTTCATGAAATGTTCAAAAATTCTTGATACAATTTTATTGGTCTAAAATCCTATCAAATATTTTAAGATGAATTATTCGGAAGCTCATTTTCAGTAATACACCATTTTTCAGGCGAATATGATACTCAAATGTAACTACCAAGAGATAGTATTAAACTTCGCCCAACTAGCTCCTCTCCTAGCCTTTAATGGCGCAGAAATCGTAATATAACCGTGCTCCTCTGGTCCGCACAATAAACTCTATACTTACGTATTATATGAGTAGAAACTAGAGCGGTATTACTGCTACCCCCCCAGTGGGGGTAGCGCGAGTTTTTGTACCTTTCAGCATGGTAGTACTAGGGATGCTTTATAGCGGAGTTTCAGTTTTGTGGCGAGGATGGTTCAACAGTAAAGTATAATAGACTAGTAGTTCAGTATAGCTTTGGTAAAATGTGGATTTTGAGCTAATCTTTAGAGATGCTCTCGTTTTCAGAACGATTTTCGTGTTTATAAAACCTCTTTTGATCTGAAAACCTGTATGGTGGATTGACGACAATACGTTGCTCTTTTTTTGAACATGGTTTATGTAAAACATAGACAATGTACGATCTATGAAAGGAGCTTTTTCTAGCGAGCTAGAATGCATTCTAAATCGTACTGAGATTTGTTTCTGATTCGACTATTCAGTTTCATATTGCTGTTATTTTGATATAAAAGAAGTAGAGGTTAAATGCATAATGTTACAATTTTGCTTACTTATAAAGCTTCTCTAAGACTGATGTAATTTTAATATCTAAGTATTTTGAAAGCATTGACTTCAAAGGTCTAATTAAGGTAAGACTTAACTATTAATTATGGAAGTCTAAGCATTCTAAAAACCAGACAAATAAAATGAAATACAGCAAAATTGAACCCCAAACGGGTTGAAAATAAATGCAACTAATGACATTTCGGTAATAAAAGCTTTTATTGCAACTGTTAACGGTAATGGTAACACGGGACGTCAAAATGTCGCGATGGAAGCAGTTTTTTACGAGTTTTATCATCGGTAAGAAAAACACGTTTATTGGACAATTAATTTTAATTGTGATGATATGCTTACATTTAAGGTCATAGAGTAAATGGGTTTTTCTGAATTAATAAAAAAAAATACTACAAACTACCTCGTTGCTCTAGCGGTCGCTAGCGCGACTGCTGAGCATGAGCTCCTGGGTTTAATTTCCGGGCCGGGAAAAGTGTTACTGGGTTGTTCCATCAGGAATTTCTAAGTAGCCCAACTAGTTTGGATTTGTACCCGTTTGATGGCAATAGGCTCGCCCCCTATTACATGGGACTTAAACATAACTGGCGAAATGTGGGTGCACTATTAAAGTTATCAGAGAACATTTTCTAAATGTCTTTAAAAAAAAAAGATAACTGGAAATTTCTGTTTCCATGAAAAATCTCAAAATCGGTCTAATTTAGCTGTAACACTATTTTGCGAAAATGTTCTCTGATAACTTTTTAGACCTATGTATCCTGCTTATGCGTATGAAGTTTCATTAAAATCGGTTCAGTCATTTCGAAAAAAAAAGGACTTGAAAATTTGTATGAAATGCCGTAAGTCATAAACGCTCTTAAGCACTGAAGATATTACCAAGATAAATAGGTACCAGTGGCGTGCCTAGTGACCAACAATATGACAAGACCGTAAGGCGAGGAGACTGTTCAGCTCTTACAAGACCAAGTGATCATCATCTGCCTAGCCTTTTCCCAACTATATTGGGGTCGGCTTCCAGTCTAACCGGATGCAGCTGAATACCATTATTTTACATGGAGCGACTGCCTATCTGACCTCCACAACCCAGTTAGTACTGGGTAATACGATACCCCTTGGTAATACTGGTTGTCAGGTTTTACAAGACCAAGCCAAGCCACTAATATGTACATGAAGCATGAACAATGTATTTTCTTGAGAGGATCTCAAGAGGTATTCCTACCAGTGCAGTGATCGGGTTTTATCTAAGTGAAGAAACCTGGACCAGTGGTTGTTCCACCTCAATATTAGCACAGCCTCTGCATAAAGACAATACAGGCAATGGCAGGCAAGAATTGCCTCCTTAAGCCGCTTTTCATCATTAACCTTATCAAGCACATGGAAGCCTTTAAAAAGGTTTAAAATACGAAGTGATCTGACAAACAAATAAGGGCTGCTCACCCCTCTGGCCTTGGTCTTAGCGTGAAGGTTGAATGTCAATATGTCAAGAGGATTGTCTCGATTGAAACTTTGGGGAGTAGCTATTGACTGGTTCCTTTATGAATAGACATGTTTACCCACATACTAACGATCCTTCTTTGGAGTAGGGTCCAAAGGAAGTTGAGGTTTTTTTTTTACATATTAGTAGGTCATACTCGTCATCAGCCTACATCATTAAACTGCTAGGCTTCTCCAATCGCTCGCCATTTAATTAGATTGTCGGTAACTTTCATCGCTGCTTCGTCAGTCCACTTAGCTGTTCTATCTCGTCATCATCACCATCATATCATCCGGAATCACCCACTGCTGGGTACAGGCCTCCCCTTTTTTCTGCCACACTTCCCGGTTCTGTGCGTCCCTCATCCAGGTGTTTCCCACGACTCTGACAATATCGTCGACCCAACGAGCAGGCTGGTTGGCCTGGTGATTTCAAGCTCTACTCGACAGCATTTAACAGCTTATAAGCCATAAATTTGCATTGTTACTACATATTAACAACAACAACACACAATTGAAGTCTATTTAAAAAATTGGTCTCGCTCATCCGTATCTAAGTTTCAAAATAAATATTGTATCTACTTACCACAAGAGGTAGTTGCACCATTGGTGTCTGTAACAAAATAAAAATATTTATCATAACAAATAAGACACAAGAAAATATTGAAAGTATGAGAAAATTTTCAATTTAGGTTCGTAGCCCGTAGCGCGTAGTAAGGACGTCGTAGCGTTTTCGTAGGCTTCGTAGCAAAGGGCTGTTACGATTGCACTCAACTCAAGTAATGTCCTAAGAACTTGAGTTGAGTATTTTTTTCTATGCATTTGTAATCATTGTTGTACATTGCACAGTGATAAACTCAACTCGTGTAAATGATAATCAAAATCCCCGACGGCTCATGCAGAGGTGTATCATACCCACATGTTACCAGCTATTTTTAAGTGAAATAGAGTCAGAATTTTTATTATTTATTGTTTGCCTCGTTTCGTAGAGCGGTCTGCGCGACTGCTGAGCATGAGGTCCTGGATTCGTTTCCAGGTCGGGCAAAGTGTTATTGGGTTTTTCCATCAGGAATTTGTCAGTAACAGCCACGGAGTGTGAATTTGTGACCGGTTGATGCAATAGGTTCGCCCCCTATTACATGGGTTTTAAAACGTAACTGGCGAAATGTGCTGTACTATAAGGTACACCTCTGTCTAACTCGGAAGTGTTAGATTACAAAGAAAGATTGGGAAGTGTGATGTTATGTTATGTTATAATAATTTCTGGACATTGAACAATGATAAACTCATGTAAATGAGAACTAGAATCCCCGACGGAGTATGCAGAGGTGTATCATACCCACATTTCACCAGCTTTTTATAAATTCCATGAAATCCAGTCAATTTTTGTTATTTATTGATTTTTTTCTAGTAAAGCTTAAGTTTTCACGTGGTTAGTGTAATCAATAATGCTTAGCTTTCTAAAAATGGTTTATAAGCAGGGTTACGACGAGGCGATGGTAAGACGGATAATAAGATAATTTATTAATGTATTAAAACCAACTTGAATTAACTGTTAAAACCACACATCATCATCATCATGATGATTATCATCTAGCCTAGCCATTTGCCAACTATGCTGTCTAACCGTATCAGTCTAACCGGATGCAGCTGAATACAAGTTTTTTACATGGAGCGACTGCATATCTGACCTCCACAACCCAGGATACAAGTAAATTTACTAATAGCCAACGTTTTCTACATGAACATTTCAGTAGTTTTGCAAAATAACTACTCTCATTGAACACTCAGGCATGAAATATTCCATTACTAAGCTAATAAAGGTACTTAACACCAAGGACATTCAAATGTGTCACCATTTTATTTAGGAACCAATATTACCTAGTTACCTACCTAATATTCAATAACCCTGTCAAGATAAGATTAAACTTAATCTATACATTACAAATAAATAAATATTTCAAAAATAAATCTAGGCCGAACTGTCGAAGCCGACTAGTACAATTTGAACTTAAGCATCCTTGACTCGTCAATTCAAGATAATGTTATATATTCAAACATACCTATATTTTTTTATAAACTGACAAAGAGCTCTTTTACACTACATTAATAAATAACTACGTCATTCGTGTACATTAAATAAGACAGCGAAATACTCCGGGTTGCCTTGAATTTATTAAATTATTTAGATAATTTTGAATTATTGTTGTTTGCGTCATTGGATCGCTTACTATCCTTCACCTTCTGTCAAGTCAGTAAGATCAAAAATAGCTCAGAGGGTTAGCATTATGTTCTCTTATAAAAAGAAAAAAAAATCAGGGTTCTTGTAAATTAGTGTGATGCGATTTTGAACCTTGTGGTTGCAGTGGCGTGCCATGCATACAGCAAGCACATAAGGCTAGCAGACTATCCAGAAATCTAACATCAAGAATAGTAGGTTATAAAGCAGGTCCAGCTTTTAGGCTTCTATGAAAGTACCACCACTATGTGGTGCGACTATTATTGCTGTCACCATGATCTGCCTTGCTTTGTCATTCAACAAAGATAGTAGCAGACTGACTGTTCTGTTACTCTATTGAGGCTATTTTGAGGAACAGCGTCCATAATGTGGAGCCATACTTCTAAAGGACAATAAGCAACGGATATCAATGTTTTGGGTTGTGGAGATCAGATAGGCAGTCGCTCCATGTTTAAAACTGGTATTCAGCTGCGTCCAGTTATGTTGGAAGCCGACTCCAGGAAAAGGCTAGGCAGATGATGATGAATGTTATGATGTTAGATTCAAATACCTACCTTTTTATGCGACCTTTGTGTTCTTATTTGTGAATAAGGCCCAGTTCTGATTGAGCTGTGTCCCATAAATCCTGAAATAGTTACCATTTCAAAACACTGTACTTAAAAACACTATTTCAAAATTTCACGTTATACAACTAAACTTACACTGTCACGGGATATATTCCTTAATTATCAACTATTATGAGCTCCCGATATTTATTTATTTATTAAATGCACAATGTTTACAGCCAATTTTACACGCTAGGTTAAAAACTAGTGAGTATATGACCCTGTTAGGGCGCAGCAAGATAACTTAAAGCTAATAATATTGCAATGTCAGTGTTATCTATTATCTAATATCACTTGGATCATCAGGTTAGAACATGAAGATCATTAGGATTTAGCAAGTGTGACACTTTATATAAGTTATATTTCAATTATTTTTGTGCAAAAATTCGCAACACACGCGGACAAACTCATCGTACCGTTAGCTATAGCTGATAAATAATGTAGTTTATAGATAGTTCTGTTGTTTTTGTTTGCCTGCGTTATCAGCGCCAGTGATAGGCTCTTCTGTAAATAAAGATAACGACTAGTCATGAGATAGCAACTCCAATCGGATGGACTAGTTTGTTGAGCTGGTTTTCTTGCAAAATTTTTGCAAATTTTATCAATTTTCAAACTACTTTTTGACTACTGTCGTTGTTTTCATCACCAATAGACTAATTTACATATGTTCAGTTTTGAGTATGCATGTGAAGACTATAAGAGTTGAAAAAGACCAAAGAAACGAAGGATGGACTGTGTGAAGGATGATATGGCTAGAAAAGAGATGACTGCTGAGATGACGAGTAATAGAGAAGTATGGAAGAAGAAGGCATGCTGCGCCGATCAAAATTAACTGGGATAAGGGTAGCAGAATGATTATGATGAAACTAAGTTATATACATCAGTCTGTTCATAGTTTTATTTCTGAAACGACAACATCAACTGTTGTAGATAGGAAAACACAGAAAGAATTCTGCTAAGAATTATAAAATAAAAATTTATCGAGTTCCGCCTGTCCTAAATCTCAGCATTTTAGAAAAAAAACATTGGCTTGAACAAGTGCTGATATCATCTAACAGTTCATCATATTTTAGGTATTCTATTCTATTTTATCTTGTTCCGGGATTAAGTGAATACTCTGTAGAGTGGTTTGTCATGTTTTAGTACTCAAGAAGGATACTACATCCAGTCAAGATATCTTATATGTTATGTTTTCTTACTATTTTGATGCAGTCTTGTCGTCTGATATTTTGATAAATGTTTGGGGGTATGACGGGGTGTAAAGTTCTTCATCCCCCATAGAAAAGGGAGGATCCTCCGACCAGACGGGTGTTATGTCAGGTGGGCTACTGCCCGTCAGTCGTAGTCGGGTTCTTCTATATAAGGTCTATCTTTTCATACTCGAAATATTTTAAGAGTAACTTCTATAAGTCGTAAAGTCGCCAGAGCAACGAAAAAAAAAAATATCTGAGTGTTTTTTTTTTACAAAATATTATAATTCTAAAATTTTTTGCGACTTTTTGCATAAAACCTTTACTCCCATATTGTAACAATGACAGTAAGTAAATACGACGTAGTAGACTAGCGTAATGGATGCTTAAAAATAAGGAGCTAGTATTTATTTTGTGGTCAAGCAATTTTAAATAATTTATTAAAAAAATAAAATATACTCAGATAAAAGAAAAATCTTGAAATGGCTTTGTTATAGCCGTTAGATGATTCCCTGAAAATATTTCGTGTATGAATAGTTAGACCCTATATAGTCGTAAGTCGCGGATTTAGATGTATTTCGATGTTTAGTTCATCGTCTGTATCATAGATGGTGCTGTAGTACTTTTTGTTCTATGTTGTGTACTCTTTGTAGTGCCGCTACAAATGTAAATCATTCAAACAGTTTTTAAGAGATATAATATTTTGTTCCAAATCATCATCATCGTCATCATCATTTCAGCCGTAAGACGTCCACTGCTGGACAAAGGCCTCCCACAAGTGTCGCCACATTGACCGGTCCCGTGCGACTCGCATCCAGTGGATCCCTGCAACCTTTACCAGGTCATCGGTCCACCTAGTGGGAGGCCTTCCAACGCAACGTCTTCCAGTTCGCCGTCCGTTCTGCGAGCAATGTGCCCTGCCCACTGCCACTTAAGTTTGGCTATTCTTCGGGCTACGTCGGTAACCTTGGTTCTCTTACGGATTTCCTCATTTCTGATTTCATCACGCAAGGAAACTCCGAGCATAGCCCTCTCCATTGCCCTTTGGATGACTTTAAGCCTTCTGATGAGGCCCATTGTGAGCGACCACGTTTCGGTTTCACGTTTCGTTTTGTTCCAAATAGATAACGAAAAAATGTACATGCAAAAATTGACCAACATAATGCCGAAAATAATAGCCTATCCTTTAGTCAGTTGTTTATACACAAAATTATCACTGTAAATAAGTATTTTGATAACCGTTTATATCTCAAAGCACTTAAAATAAAATACAAGACATTATTCTAGATTGTAATTAAAACCTTTGACACCGGTGAGCTGTTTATTATAAAACTTGGAACATAACATTACTGGAGGATCTACCAGTCGCCAGTTTTCTATAGTTTTTCCATCAAGAAAATGTTGCTACAGACTTATATTAGTGGCCTGATTTACACCGCGCGATTTTAATAAATGGTGTAAACGGACCCTTCACGAAGCCGTCAACCAAGCATTGCACGCTGCAAAAAATATTTCTAGGAAACGACTTAGGTAGCGCTGAATATATTTCACTTACTCGGGCAAGCTTACAGGCAGAGTTCAAAATATAATTCACGAAGCAGGTTGTTTGAAACTGAGAAAAAAAACTAACCCAGAAATCTTGAAAAAAAGTACTAGAACCTAGTCTAATGTAACAAAAACATGTTATTCCGAACTTCAGACTTTCTGATTCTGAAGTGTCCTAAAATGGAAGAAGTTAGTTTGTTCCACTTATTGTTTTAGCTGGTGTTTTTTTTTTAGAAATAAAAAATATAAATTTTAAGAAAGCTTGATTCATCATCTGTTTAGCCTTTTTCAACTATGTTGGGGTCGGCTTTCAGTCTAACCGGATGCATCTGAATACCAGCATTTTACATGGAGAGACTCCCTATCTGACTTCCACAATCCAGTTAGTACTGGGTGATACGATACGCCTTGGTAAGACTGGTTACCAGACTTTTTGGCCCACTGTCTACCTGTAACGACTGTCAAATATCTACAAATGACAGCCGGGACCAACAGCTTAAAGTTCTTTCTCGCGAAACTCGATATAAAGGGTGTAAAAAGACCCTCAAAGAAGCCGAAAGGCACTTATTCTCCCCGTCATTGCCATATTTTTTTTTGATCTGGGCCATATCTGGGAACCTTCTAGTGGATACATTGGAGCTCAAAGAAAAAAAAAAAAAAAAGTTCAAAGTTTTTTCAGAAGTTTTTTTTTTAAATAGTAATTTTTAAGGTTTTAACTTTACTTTAATTACCTGTTACTAATCAAAGCATCCATCAGCGCCAAGTTCTGAGTGCGTTACATTGAGTTTTACCGTAAAATGTGTTTAAATGTGTTTTATCACCCCAAAAAAAAAGTCGTTTCCCAGCAATAAATTTTTGCTAAGGATTACTTAGTTTGATGTACACAATGCTTGGTTGACGGTTTCGTGAAGGGTCTGTTTACACCCTGTATAATGTGTGATTACCGACCAACGGATCAACCTGAAAATTGACCCGAGCGGCTGTTATTATTTAGCCACGAGCTCCTCACAAAACTTGATTACTCCACGTTAAAAACCAAAGCGAGGCATTTAATCTCAATAAAGGTAATGTCGCATATATTTATAAAATACCATTGGGTTGTATCGCTATGTGTACGTTACCAATCGATTTTCTTGTTTATAATAAACGTTGAAAGCGACCGATATCGACACGGACTGGTATTGTTTAGATTTTCGCTCTTCTCGCTTTATCGAGGTTTACTTTTGTTAAAATTGTTTTTTTTAAACATGGTGGGTGGCGAGCGGATTTTTTTTTTAATTGTTATTGTTAATCGATAAAGGTGCTTTAGGCGCGGTAGTGGGTATTAAATTAAAAATAAATTGTTTTGGCTTTCTGATGTTTGTTTTGGATACTGATATGCTGATGAGGAGAGGTGGAAATTAAATGCGGTATCAGTTAGCCGTTGATCTACAGTCCATATACTTTAGGACACACTCTGACGTGATATACGAATGTAGAAGGACTACAAAAAATAATACACACCACCAATTTTGCTGAAAAAGCTTCTAAAAAATGATAAAAAGGTTTTTTTTACGCTAATTAGACTGGCGTTTGATCACAACTCGCTTGATATGATTTATGTGAAGCGATGACGCGGCCCAAGGTGAAGAACTTTTGCTACAGATGCTTGCCTAGAAAAAACCAATTCACTCGAACTTTGAAAATATCCAGATTATAATGATCCATTTTTCAATCTTGAAGATTCATATCAAAACCAAAAAAAAATTAAACAAAGAAGATGAAGATCAGAGTAGTTGTTTTTTTTTTTTTTTTTTAATATTGAATTATTTTAAAATATTTTAATGTTATTGATATATTATTAATGGACTTATAACTTATGATATTATTTCTAATTTCGTAATGTTTTAATTTTAAATAATTATTTATTTATGTAAATTGGGTTTTGATGCCTTTTTGTGAATAAATAAATAAAACCTGTTATAATATAACCTATTATAGTTCTTCTATGCCATAAATTAGGTAGCTTTAAGCTCTGACCTTTCTCTCAATATAACGGTAGTTAACTAAAAGTTAAATAACCCGATAAAACAGGATATTAAAACTCAGCATATAATTAATACTACGCCAGACGTTACTTCACTAACCATCGTAAATTCTGGGAATCCCAGACAAGCTCATTACTGCCTGAATCAATATTTAACTACCAAACATATAATACCGCGCTTGTTCTAACGGGTAGGTGGATGGGCAGAGTTAGTATAAGCTTTACTCGAAACGGTTAAAAATAATGAAGAAACTTTTTAGAAAAATTAAAATAAGGTCCTCATTTGGCGGTTTATTTTTTATAGGATCTTGTTTTCGTTCTATTATTATGCAATAATAAAAATACTCATTGCAATGTAGATTTTCTTCTTTTTTTTATCGCAATTTGCCTAGCGTCTCCGCGTAGTGATCACGTTTTTGTGCGGACAACCAGGTAACAGAACAAGCTTATAACTTAGTGATTTTTCATGATACAGTTTTGAAATTTTGGACAAAGATTCTTTACATAAAAATACTAGACACGTGTTTCAGGTTTCGCATATACTAAAACTAATGTTGTAGGATAGAACTGAGGAATACGGATAGGAGTTACCTCCTGCCTTGTTACCAGTATCACTGTAATGTAATCTCTAAACCGTACAGCATAGAGAAGGTAACTTGATTGACGACAGCTTCCACTATCATTAGCTCTTCTGATCTATGAATCATCGCAAAGGCTTTACTTAGTGACAGTGCTGTGCAGTGGTGTTGTGTTTGAACACCATCACCTTCCTAGCCTTTTTCCAACTATGTTGGGGTCGCCTTCCAGTCTAACCGGATGTAGCTGAATACCAGTATTTTACATGAAGCGACTGCCTGTCTTCACAACCCAGTTAGTACCGGGTAATACGATAACCCTTGGTAAGACTGTGTAAGACTAACGGGACTTTCAGGGGTTTCTTTTCCCCAAAAGATCCTTATCAATATAATAAAATAAATTTCATCCATTTCAGGTGTGAGACCCATCACAACCGATCAAAGATATATATATATCTATGCAACCGACCAACACCAAGCAGGCAGGTCATATTTAATTATTTAATGCATAATGTACACATAGTTACACGCTAGTGTTTTATTAGCAAACTAGCTGTCGCCTGCAACCTTCGTCCGCGACATATTATTTAAAAAAAATATTACTTTTCTTATTTGAATCGGATTTAAACATATACTGTCACTTACGGGATATCTTCAGTATATGTTTAGTTGTGAACCGTGAAAGCTTAAAACAGTGTCTGAATCGGATTTTGTTAACAGTTTCAAGAGCTTTCTTTTTTTTTTAATCGAATTCTAACTCTTTTTCTAAAATATAAGCGTAAATTAGTCCTTATAAGATCAGCTATCTGCCAGTAAAAGTCCCGTCAAAATCGGTCCAAGTGGTTCGGAGATTGGCCGAAACAAACAGACAGACAGAGAAAATATATTTTTTTTTTTGTTATGAGTACCGTATAAACTTTCATATGCATTCATTCAGTAAAAAGTTGTTATTTTGAAATTACAAACAGACTCTTCAATTTTATTTATTTGTATGTATACATTTAAAAGATGTAACAATATTATTAAAAAATAAGTGATTTTTAAACCCTACAGAAGGGGAGGAACATCAAAATATGTTTTGGAACTAAAAATGCGTCGTCATCTGATGAGATGGGCAGATCTCAAGGAAGCAATGAATGGAGCCTGCTGTTATGAAAAGCTGAATATCAAGATTTAAATTATGTTTTGAAAAAGCAGAAGCTGTGGAAATTGGTGCTTTTGTTGAAGTAAAGATTGGAATTAAATCACAGTTGAAAAACAAGGTTTATAAAATTCTGATCTGCTGAGGCGATTCTCACACGACAATGTTCGTCCGCGCGGATGGGCGGTGAGGCGGATCTCACATCGCATTTATTTGTATGAATTCCGACGATGCCTACGGTAGTCACGCTATACAGTTGGACTGTAGTGACTGTAAACCAGAGCGTGTATGTTGTAAAATTGTGCCGGTTTCCTCAAGAGGCAGCTCAAGCTTACCTTTGCAGGTAAACCTGTCAGGTACACCCTAGCGTGTATAGTTCGTTGCGTAGCGCAGGGCCGCAGATTTTAACATTTTATGTAAAATTTGTACAGCAGCATTTGTACAGAGGAGCTCGTGGCTAAATAATAACAGCCGCTCGAGTCGATCTTTAGGTTAAGCCGTGCTTGCCTAGGTTGGTCTGTGGATGGGTGACCGCCCATTACATACCGAGTTTCCTCCGTGCCTCGGAAAGCACGTTAAGCTGTTGGTCCCGGCTGTCATTTGTAGATCTTTGACAGTCGTTAGGCAGTCAGTGGCCCAAAAAGTCTGACAACCAGTCTTACCAAGGGGTATCGTATTACCCAGTACTAACTGGGTTGTGGAGGTCAGATAGGCAGTCGCTCCATGTAAAATACTGGTATTCAGCTGCATCCGGTTAGACTGGAAGCCGACCCCAATATATAGTTGGGAAAAGGCTAGGCAGATGATGATGTAAAATTTGTACAGAAAACACGCCTAGGACACTGACAACTCGTCGGCACGGAGCAGTGGGCGAATCGCCTTAACACACGACACGGCGACCGCGCGGACGAACGGCTCTTTCCGCCTCTCCGCGCGGCACGATGCCCAAACATTTGCTTCGCCGCCTCCGCCCATGTGCCGTGTTAGAATTGCCTCAGATAGATAGATAGATAGATAGATATAAGGAAGAAGATAGCTAGATTAGTTATAATCAAATTCTGCAAATTAATATGTTTAATTTCTTAGATTGAAGAACTAATAATTATTAAAATGCCCTGATTGTGTGAGGTATGATTTAAAAAAAACTGACTGTCCAAGGAGTTTCATGCCCGTTCCATTTTATTTGGAATGGTTCTTTCACAGTTATAACGCCTGTGGCTAGGACTGCAGCTTCATCTTTTTGTGTTTAACCATTCAAAACTGTTACTGGTCTTTTTGAAATAAATGATTTGAAAGAGAGTAAATACTGTATGAATGCAAGAAAAAAACGTGTTGCGCCGACCCCAAACAGCAAGCGACAAGAAAGAAAGATGGGGTGTAAGTTTCACACACTATAATTATAATGCGTGTAGCATATTAGTAAAACATATATTCACTTTCTAGTTTAATTTTTTGACCGCCACTGTCACATACAGGGTGTAAACAGACCCTTTACATAGCCGTCAACCAAGCATTCTGTACTTCAAACTAAATAACTTTACGCAAAAATTATTACTGGGAATCGACTTTTCGTTTTACTGTAGACCTCGATAAAAAGCACTCAAAGCATTGGGCTGATGAATGGATTGAATCGTACCGGGGTCGTGGAGGTGTTTACACACCTCCACGACCCCGGTAAAAATCTTGCATTAAAAACATGTATTTTAAAAAAAACTTGTGAATAAGTTGGAACTTTGACCCCCAATATCTCCGTAACTAGAAGGTTACCAGGTACGGTCTAGAACAAAACAATGATCGCGAAGACGGGCAGAACAAGTGCCTTTTGGATATGTTAAGGGTCTATTTACACCCTTTATACGTGACAAGCAAGCGCGTGCCCTGTACGCCAAACGTCGCAAGTGGCTGAAATTGTGGCTTGGCGTCGTGGGCACGCGCGTGCGCCCAGAGCATAATCATTCAAAAGGTATTCATTATACACAAAACTTAAAAAAAGGACTAATTATTAATATAGTAATGTGGCTAAACTGGAAGTTCCATTGTAGTTGCGGAAAGGCTAAGCAGATGATGCCTAATAAGGGTTGATGGGCACCAGAACTACAACTGATTTGAACGGATCAGTCTATCTAAAAAGTTAGTACAGTTTTATCACCACAATAGGCAACAATATTATTCTTTCAAACATCCTGCTAACTCTAAGGTATGTCGTGAAATGGATTCTCCAAATCAAAGACAAATACGGTTCAAACATATTTAGATAAAATACCGTTATTTTCATGTCACAAGCTCTCGCTAACTATCACGTTAGACTAAACAAAGGTGCCAAAATCACTAAAGAGAAAAGTATACAGACTGATTTAATTTTTATATTTTAGTTGCCAGGACAAATTGCACCATATTACTTGTGTCTTTTTACATGTAAGTGTATGATATTGGAATTTTATTTAGTACCTATTCATAAGCACTAATTATTGCATATTTTTAAATTAGTGTGAATTTGTGTGTAGAAAATAAATCATAGATATTATTGAACGTTTACTGGTTTACCAGACCCCGTTATTTTAAAGAATTATAACGAGAGCCAATTTAAACCTAATTATTTCTAAATCAATTTAATTAAATAACACAATAAATATAATTAGTACAAACACTATAATCACTTACATAGTAAGCAAAACAAAATACTTATTCCACCAAACGATCATTTGGCGCCATTGTGTAAAAAAACATTAAAATTGTAATTTAACAAAGCTCTAAATCGTTTGACTTTAAAAAACTTCTCAATCAAATCAAGCCCTTAAACTTACAAATGATAGAGTCCACTCACCGCTTCATCTAAGTTGTCACCATAGTCTTCATCCCGTTGGAGACACATCCAGAAAACACTAATCCAAGTTCACTTCACTTCATAAAACAATTAAAGTGGACCTAACACGATGCCCTGCGGCACTCCTCCACAGTACTCTCGACCAGACTGACGCAGGCCAGCTTCAATGTTTTGAATACAATCTGTAACAGAAAAAAAAACAATAATAAACTATACTTGCACGTAGTTTTATGTTTGTGTATCTGTGGTGAGAGTTTATGTACTGTTGGGGCTGTCGAAGGCTATGGATGAATTTCTTTGTATGTAACTAGAGAAGGTTCAGCAATTTTGTTACTTAAATCCCCGAATTATTCATATTTAAGGAAGAAATTATCGTTCATTAGAGCATTGAATTTATATCAATACATCTATGTCAAGTTGGGGAAACCATTTGATTACTAAATCTAGATGTAATTCATGTACGAAAATTCCGTTGGTCTACTTAGAACAATGGGTGATGTAAGATACTACTACGTTTTAGTATTGTACACACTACAAGAGTAACTTACTCCACCCATCACATATTGATATTATGGATTTTCGAAATCCTCCAATCATAAGTAAATAGGCAAATTTTATTACAGTTTCGCTTTTCCCAAGTTTTGGTTGAAAACCCGTTAACAAAATTGAATGGGTACGATTAGGCTTAAGTTAAGTACATTTCAAAGCACAACAAAGAACAAATAATATGACTTTTTACAAACTAAAGTTGTTACAATTGGCAGCAAAAATACTAACAGCGGCGCAGCTGTACTCCAAGACTTCTAACATTCACCTACAATACTAGCTCAAACAATAATGCGTGTAATAAGTAGTATTTTTAAATATTGCCTGGCAATCTTTGCCTATGACTAATTTCCAGACAAGCCATTACCCAAAACAATCAACCGGAAATCAAACTCTATTGTAATAACAATAAAGATGAAAATAATAATGAAAGTGATGGGTTATATGACGTTGCATGTTTAAAAAGAACAATTGGTTGTAAAATGACACCTGAAGGCGACACTATTCTGAAACAAAATATTTTGTTTCTATGGTCAGTCTAGCTAAGCAAAACATTTTTGTTAATATACTATTTCATAAACATAAGGGTGACCAACAATAGAAAAATGTAGACCTGCTCTAACAATTGTTAACCACGACAATTTCTTCAGTCCACTATAGTTTTAGGCAAGCCTACTGGAAAATTTTATTCTTCAAAACATACCTAAGGCAAGGTTCAATAGACTATTTATCATTAACCGAATTTATTTTCAAGCTTGGATAACTAAATCCATAGAATCAAAAGAAACTTCCTAATTGCGACCACACAACTTTTTCTAAACAGAATCGCGTTGTAATCGCATTTCGCTTATCTCAAGCTTCAAATATAAACTGATTCTCGCCAGTCGTTATAGGATCGCTTGCTGTCCAAAACACTGTCGAAAGACAAACAAAAACTGTTGAAAACGATCAACAGTAGTTGCATGACATACGATAGCTCAAAACACGACCTGTCTCGTTACTGTATCATAACACGGCTTGTTTAACTTATGAAATGGAAACACCATCAAATTCTGACAGCAAACCGTATTTGTATTTGCTACAGATTGAAGAAAAACTTGTACCTGAGTGAAGTAAAATGATTAAATTATAAAATAATGCAGATGAATTTCTTGAATGGAAACTTTTTATGCTTGATTTTCATCAGACCATAGATTTGCAGAAAAATCATCACGAACGATCACTACATCCCGAAAAATTCGTCTGGCTGCTACAAAAACAAGACATTCTTTTCACACCGACAGATGGACATCAAAGAGATCAAAATGTTGATCTGACCCTTCTGATTCTTTAAAATGCCCCAGTGAACAACTTTCTGACTGTCTTCGACCCTATCACAATATACTTTGCACACACAAGACAAGTCTTTACAAAAGCTTTTAAAAAAGAACAAGAAACGGGATATGAGAGAATAGATCCGGAATCTGCAGCATCTGGGATACTTAATTTGATACCCACATTCGGCAATTTAAGAGGACTGCTTTGACCTTGTTAAATTGCTTCCCAACACTCATAAGAGGTGTGTCATGCATGTGCCATAAAAGTAATTAGGTATTGGGGATGACATTTTCTCTTTGTGAAGATTTAAAGTAGTTGAAGGAAAAGAACAAAAATTTATGTTTAGTATTTTGAGTACGGGGAAATTCTAAGTGAAGTCATGTGCTGAAGATAGAATCTTAGATATTAAAAGATGATGAAGAGAAAAAAACTTAAGTTGTTCGACTTTTAACAAGCAACGCTTAATCTATAACCTCACTGAAATTCATTATAGGTGTGCAAAAGAATTTCAATGAAATTGATAATATCAAAAGAGTGTCAATGGTTGAAGGTAAAAAGATATGGGCAATATAATCCAAAATAAAACTTTATCTAGTTGCCTACTTATTACCCATACATTGATAGCATGTAACCACACACAAGTTGTAAATATACCTAAGATCTTATTTACATTTCATCTTTATAAACATCTTTCATTTATCATCAAGTTTTGATTCGTTTTATGTGTATTTGTGTAAACATGCGCCAATAAAACTTTATCTAAATCTATAAATAAAAATTGAAATTGACGCCATCTCTTTATGCATTACAGAACTTAATAGTCCGCTAGTTGACTAGAATAACGTTGTAACAGCGCCATCTAGGGTTGATAACCTGTAGCGTTTTTTTCGAGGCGACGTCACGCCTGTTGCATACGATCAACCAATTGTTTACACAATACAAAAGACCCCTTGTTTGTTTTTCGCTAGACGTTTCCTGGTTTGTTTTGTGTGTGAATATGTGTTTGTGTGTGTGTTCGTATGTTTTCACAGCCGGCTCTGTGTGTTCGAGGACGGTACACAAAATGTTGTTGTTTGCACGGCCCGAGTAGGTAATAAATTCTGTCTGACTTACGTACAGATATTTTTATGCTTTAAATATTACGATGGATGTGCTCACTGTAAGATCAAGCGATAGATAACAGTAAGAATTAAGATTGTTAGACATTGTGAAAGGAAACATTACTATTGTAATAGCGACATGTCATAACATAACGCATTATTGTTAACTCTATTCTGATCTAGTTACTTATAACAAAGTGACTGTGGCCGTTGAATGCTTAGTTACTAATAGTAATTAAGGTTTCTTTAAGGATAACGGAAGCAATTTATTTAGTACACTTTACATAATCGAGTATCAAATTGTAGTTTTTCTTTTTGTGTAGTTAATGCTTCCAAATTCAATATAGCAAAGAACACTATGCAAATATATTATGTTAACGAGTATTACGAAGGACCAACTAGAATGGCAGATACGTCTTTTAAAGTCTAATTTCTGCTTCCCTGCATACATCTAGAGATAGGTTATATAATAGTATCCAGTCAGTTTAATATGATTGGCAAGGGATCTGGTTTCTATTAGAGTGATTTGAATTTCTTGATAGTGATGTGATTTGAGTTTCTCTGTTCAAATTGAATATGTCAACGAGCAGACAAAATGAAAAAGACATTCTTCATTCTCTACATTTTTGCATTTCTTTGATCCTGATCTTGTTATTCTTCGAGTGGTATATTTTAATGGCCTATAATTTTAAAGATGCAGGTCTCTAAAGGACAGCTATACTGCTTAGAATTTATTAAAATTCTTCGAAAGGACCAAATCAAGACATGTCCACTACTGTGACTTGCACAGTTTAAATTAACACTAGTACTAGGTAATTGTACTGATTTTCAGCCATAGATTCTTGAACACAAGTGTCTAAGATTCCTTCGTCCTCCACCATTCATTTTGCCTTCATAGTCCAATGTGACAATATCAAAATTGTGTTTGATAAATAAATCTCTTCTCCTATTTTTGGATTTAAAAACTCAGAAAAAACCTGCATCAAAACTGTCTTGTCTGCATGATTTCAAACGTATTCAAAAATTTGGAATTACTTCGTCCCCAAAATTAGAGTGTACATTTTCGTTTTAACCCGTGAAGCAATTGTCTAGAGTCGTAAGAGTTACTATTTTATATTTATTGTCGTTTCGATCATATTTTGCTTATGTACTATCGTCCGTTCGTTCGAGATTTGTCGGGTTAATTACAACAGATTACACACATCCTTAACCAAAGTATTTCTTACCAGATCAAGATTAAAAAAAACTCTAATATGTAACCAAGATTATGCAACGTCAATTACTAGCAGTATGTCGAGGGAAACTGCTAACAATACCCTGGGAATATGGCCGCCTTTCCTACATTGTCTTTGTATTTATTATGTGCATGTACTAACAAACAAACCAATTAAATTGTTTATAGCTTGCTTAGTTCGTGGGTAAGCTGGGCTGGAACCTTAGGGCTAGATATTTCATTCATTTACTTCACTTTTTGTCTCTAAATTTCAATTTCTAACGTAAGTCCTTATACCTCATACCGATTAATAATACCCACATGTAGGTGACACACTACTGTAACTTTGAAAACATCAAAACAATCAGATAAGTACTTCTGAAGCGTTTCTGGGCGAAACAGCCTTCAGAATCTTTTCAAACCGGTAATTCCAGATAGATTGATAAGCAAAACTGACAGTTTGTTATTTAAATAGAACAAAAAAAAACATTCAGACGCATTGACACACTCCTCCTTTTGGAAGTCGGTTAAAAAGTGTCATACAATCATAGAACTCATTGCGAAACTTCAAAGATTTGATATAGTAAGCCTGTCTCGCATGTTGTGCGTCCAAAGTACGTTGCATTTTGACAAATCGCCAAATGACAGTTGGTCCAACGGAAGTACCACAACAATACATTATATGCATTTTTAATATGACGTGACCAAAAGTTCGGCGACCGTTAAAGCTGACATTTCACAGTCAAAGTTAAAAGTAATCCTTTTCTCTTTAAATTCTAATCTTGGGGCAACGAATACTGATAATCTTGAGAGGGGTCCCACAAGGTACCTACCTGAACCATAAGGAACACGTTTTGTTATTTACAGTATCCTCCTTTGACGAGTACGATTCCGTCTACCGAGTGTAACTTTGTCTCCAAAAGTATAATCATCGAGGATGAATTAGCTGTTTTAATGAGAATTCAGATTTTCAGGGGTTTGGTTGGGTTAGTTAACGTTTCTAAATAGTTCTACAAAAAGTGCATTCCTGGTCTATTTCCATTAAAGCCTTTTTCGGGTAAATGACCCTGGATCAATCAGCAAAACCCTACGCCTGGTTATATATAGAATACACTTAGGTAATACAGAGTACGGGAAAACAATTAATAATAGATTCAGTTCCAAAATTGATGAAACTGTCAAAACATTACGAACTAATGAGATATTCCAACTTATAAACTGCTTATTCAAGCTTACAAGACTGATAAATTACACGCAGACACAATGAGCAACTCATATTCCTTTATTTTTGTCGATCCTAAAAATAGATAAAAACAAAAATCGTCCATGTACACACGAGTTGTAAAATCTATATTGATTTGTATCTGGCTCAAAGATAAGATATATCTTTTTGCTTATCCATATGGTAATAAGCATAATAATATAAAACTTTGTTTTGATCAAAACATATGTTGACAGAATAAAGACGATGATATGGTCATAGTTAGTAACTATAATCTATAGTAGCTTGAACTTATTATACTGTAAAGTAGATAATATAATGGGTGTAAAAATACCCTTAAAGAAGACGAAAGGCACTTCTCCTCCCCGTCATTGCGATCATTTTTTTTTGTTCTAGGCCATACCTGTGAACCTTCTAGTTACGGAGATTTTAGGAGTCAAAGTTCCATAATTTTTTTAAATATAAGTTCTTAATATTCTAATTTTACTTTAAATATCTCCGCGACCCCCGTACTATTCAATGTATCCATCAGCACAATGTAGTGTTTTGAGTGTGTTACATTGAGTCCTACCGTAAAACGAGTACCGTACCGTAAGTGATTTTTCACCCCAAAAATTAAAGTCGTTTGCCAGCAATAATTTTTGCGTAGACTTACTTAGTTTGATGTACATAATGCTTGGTTAACGGATTCGTAAAGGGTCTGTTTACACCTTATATATAGCATAAGCATAAGCATAATCAGCCTATTAATGTTCCCACTGCTGGGACGCAGGCCTCCTCTCTATGAGAGGGAATGGATGAATGATGAACACCTTGTATGCACATATTATATCTGCTAACACCTATATAATTATACTTTCACAGCCCAAGTTAGTGCTAGATATTTGGACACATCCAAAAACGACCTGGTCCTATATTTCGCAGTATTGGTGAAACTGATGAAGATGAAGATGAAGAAGTTGATCAAGTTATACGTAAGAAAATTGAGAAAGAAGACAATAAGAAGTTTGTGGAAATTTAAATGTTAGAACTTAAACGAATCGAACTGAATAAAACGCGTGACAGATACACGTTTCTTAGACTGATGCCTGATTCAGATAACATGACAGTCGAGGACCTGTAATGTTTCTGTCAACCAACATCAAAGCGAACTTAGTACGAACGAACCAAATTTAAAAAAGATAACGATAAAAACTTATTTACACATTTTTATATATTTTTAAAACAGTCATAATCTGTTATTATGATATAATAAAGGAAGCGTTGATATGTATCAATGTAGATGTCTATTATCAGTAATTGCTAGTTGAATGACACATTCCTAATACGCAGAAAAGGAAGAATCTGCAGTCGATGTATTAATTTCATGAGTTTTCTCCGTGCCTCGGAAAGCACGTTAAGCCCTTGGTCCCGGCTGTCATTTACAGAACTTTGAGAGTCCTTACAGGTAGTCAGTGACCTGAAAGTCTGAAAACCAGACTTTCAGGTCACTGACTACCAAGGGCCTTACCAGTACTAACTGGGTTGTGGAGGTCAGATTGGCAGTCGCTCTACGTAAAATTACCAGTATGTTACGCCGTTGGTCCCGCCGGCTATCTTTTATAGATCTTTGAGAGTCGTTATAGGTAGTCAGCGACCCAAAAGCCTGAAAACCAGTCTTACCAAGGACCTTACCAGTACTAACTGGGTTGTGGAGGTCAGATAGGCAGTCGCTCCATGTAAAATACTGGTATTCCGCTGCATCCCGTTAGACAGGAAGCCGACCCCAACGTAGTTGGGAAAATGCTACGCAGATGATGTATTAGTTTCATATAGGCATTCAACGAGTAAACCTTTGGTCTGAGGTCAACTATATGATACAGTTTACTAAATGAGTTGGGTGACAATAATAATAAATCAAAGATTTTGACGAATGTTGATGACCACGATGAAGAAGAACCCCAAATAGGAGATAAGGGCAGAAGAAAGATGATGATGATGTTGATGAATTAAGAGTATCTTGAAGAAGAACCAATTAATTCAATCATGAATGAACGAGGAGCAAAAACTGAAACTCCGTAATCAAATCCAAAACATGTTGCAGACATCGCCCGCAACGATTACCATCTAACTCCAAAAGCGGTTAGAGGAACCATTTTACCGAACATGTACTAAATAGATAACGCAAATACAACAAACAAATCAACTGACACACAAATCGATACATATACGTACAAAATATTAGCAAAAACAAATATTATTTACCTACGCAACCACTCACTGATATTGATAAGGTTTTTTTTTTATGTGAAATAAACATTTTTATTTATCACTTTGTATGTAGATATTGTACTGGCGTCATCAAGGGCGCTGAGCGAATTTGTGATTTGCGAAGATGAATGAGCATTCATTCATCTTTTGCTTCCACAAATTGGAAGGATTAACGAAAGAAATATATTTATAAAAGCTTGTAAAGATATTCAAGCAATAACAAGTTAACTGTGAAATAGAGAACATCATCATCATCTGCCTAGCCTTGTCCCAACTATGTTGGGGTCGGCTTCCAGTCTAACCGGATGCAGCTGAAACCAGTATTTTACATGGAGCGACTGCCTATCTGACCTCCACAACCCAGTTAGTACTGGGTAATACGATACCCCTTGGTAAGACTGGTTGTCTGACTTTTTGGGCCACTGACTACCTAACGACTGTCAAAGATCTACAAATGACATCCGGGACCAACGGCTTAACGTGCTTTCCGAAGCACGGAGGAAACTCGGTATGTAATGGGTGGTCACCCATCCTCAGACCAACCTAGGCAAGCACGGCTTAGCCTAAAGATCGATCCGAGCGGCTGTTATTATTTAGCCACGAGCTCCTCGAGCTGTGAAATAGAGAACATATTGGTGACAAATTGGAACAGCTTAATTTAATTGATGATACAGAAGAAGGAAAGGAAGGACGTATTGTTACCAATGCAATGAATAATGCAGTTGCTTCAAACTATGGTAGTACCGAATCAAAATAAAAACAGTTCAGGTGGAGATTCATAAATGACTCTGCCCTGAAGTGTTAATGTGGTGTTGCCCCAAAAATGTCGTATCCTGCCTGTCCTGTTGTTTGCACATCACAGGAGCTGATGTGCCAAACTCGTCGCCAAATTTTGGGCCGCATCAATTTAAATTGCCATCAACACGCTAAGAAGTGCCTAAAGGTACCTTATGCTAATGACTACCGAAAATCGAATGGTTAAACTCATATCTTAATGGCTTTTTGCACATTTATTTATTTATTGAACACTTCATGCACAAAGGACAGAGGTGGACTTAATGCCATAGGCATTTGCACATGGCATCCGACAAGGCAGCAGGTCCTGGGCCAGACTGAGTAGGCCTTTAGATCCTAGGTAGACCTAGACGGAGTCAAGTAGAGGGAGAGTAAGGAAGCTTTTGCCCTGACGGAGAAAGCTTGTATGATGTTAATGCTGGTTAAAGACGACTGTCTGATGAAAATTAAAATGAAGAAAAAATTCCACGGCAGGCAAAATATATAATCTATACTACTGGAACACAATAACGTTTTTAAATTTCAGACTGTTTGGTATCAGGAGCACGAAATCTGCTTTCTGTAACGAATACTGAGAAGCAGTAGGTGTCGGAAGATCTAGTTTTGAGTTATTTAAAGTGAAATATTAAATCCAGAATCAAAGTGCCGTTTTTTTTTTAAATAATGAGGTTACTGTTTAACAAAGACCCATTTTTGTTATTTCTCATTACATCATTTCTACACATTTTTTTGTAATTTAACGCTAACAATATTTAGATTATTTAATTTACGTTAATTTATATTTTAACACTTAATTTTAGTGCTAAGGATTTACAATTTTATTAAATTAAACTTAAACTACCTAATACCAAAATAGTGTACAGTCTTTTACAGTTTTTTTTTTAAAGGTTAAGTTAGTTTAGTCATTGACAAGTCAACCAAACCTATATTGTTCTTTATTTCCGTGACAAAAATCGTTGTCGGAAGATCTAGTTTTGAGTTATTTAAAGTGAAATATTAAATCCAGAATCAAAGTGCCGTTTTTTTTTTTAAATAATGAGGTTACTGTTTAACAAAGACCCATTTTTGTTATTTCTCATTACATCATTTTTTTGTAATTTAACGCTAACAATATTTAAATTATTTAATTTACGTTAATTTATATTTTAACACTTAATTTTAGTGCTAAGGATTTACAATTTTATTAAATTAAACTTAAACTACCTAATACCAAAATAGTGTACAGTATTTTACAGTTTTTTTTATAGGTTAAGTTAGGTTAGACATTGACAAGTCAACCAAACCTATATTGATCTTTATTTCCGTGACAATAATCGTTTCTGTCGGACTGAAGCTGTTAAAGGTAAAATAACTGTGAAAGAACTATAGTAGAAGTAAGTGCGTCTTATCTTGTAAACAAACATGGCGTCAGAGTAACCATAGACAATGAGTAGTGTTGTGATATATGTGATTGATTGGTTCAACAGGATCAATTTTATGAAATAAACGTAACTCGTTGCACGATAGAATTTATTCTGTAGCCATACTTTATTGTATGTTCATTTTGTGAACACGTTATCTTACAAGCTGGTAAGAGGCATACCAGAAGGGTACCCAATTCCTCGACCTGTAAGAAATAGGAAATTTCCCACAGACAGGTTTTACATTGTTTATCGCTGACAAAAGATTACCAACGACTAGATTTTGAACGTTTTAAATAACCAGAATTAGCTATCAGTATAGAAAATAGGGTCCCAGCTAAAGGTTCAAGGGTCGTCAAAGTTATGGGTCTAAACTGAGAAACCTCTAACAATAAAAGCCTTGTCCGAGAGTACAGCTTTCTGGATCAAGCCCTTGACCTAACTGTTTAACGACATCCATAAATATTGTCTCAACAAGGAACTTTTCGACATAGGTTTTGGTTTTTTGTTAAAAAGGAAAATTTAATTATCTCATAAAATTTTGGTTTCACATCAGCTGTGTATCTCATATGACTCGAGAACCTAATGCATAAAGTATAAATGCAGATGACTATCTATTTTCAGTGTGTTCAATAAAACTTAACTACCAAAGTACCTAGCCAACTATAAAAACTTAACTACCAAAGTAACTCACTAGAAACTTCCTATTTTTGTGGAGTCTATTTTTAGACTTATAAAGATAAATAACGAATTTAAATAAAACATTGTTGTGTTTTTGTTCTATTCTTATTTTATATTAATATTTTTCTTTTATTTTCTTCACTAACGTCACATCATCTTCATCTATTTACTGTTTTTAAAATCGTACTTTGCCATTTCAAAATTATGGGAAAAAATGCCCTTCACCTCCTAAGGTCACCAAAATTTGACGAATCTTTTCCGTCGTTCATTGTAGAGACCAGACGGAATAAGTGCCTTGGAAGGTGGGTAGGCCTTTGGTGTGGGACGAAACCTGTGTCGACTCTTGCACATTCTCCCGTTGCAAGCACGGCGCCGGCGGGCCGTGCGGGCGCTGCTGCTGCGGCTGCTGAGATCCTCAAACAGCGCAAATACTTTAAAAAACCTTATTGGCTAAAGTTGTGAGCCGTTTGGGGTCGAAATGCTCCGGTTGTGGGTCTCATTTTTAAGGAAATCTCTCGCCGACTGGAGCACACTCCGGGTGACCAGAGGGCTGGCTCTTACTTTGGCCAAAAAATTAGCATTACCATTCACGTTCCCGGATGACAGCGATGCGGAGGAGTACTTTGACGCCTAAGTGTCCTATTGTATAATGTAGTCGTGATGTGTCGTTGTACATATAGGTATGTAGGTCCTTGGTTTTAGCCTTAATTTAGTCGTTTTGTTGTAGATATTTATTCAACTGCTATAACAAAAAACCATTATAATTTATAAAAGAAAAACCGTTCGCAAAAATTTCGCGCTCACGAATTTTCGCAACAATACGCTGTTTAAAATTAAAAATATTAAAAAAAAAAACTGGTAAGTATAAGTATTCAATAAATCGTGTTGTATGAAGGCACGCGCCAATTTCAGAATGTTTAGGAAGCAAAAGGAGGTCGGAAGCGTTGCTGATAGTAATTTATTTAGATTTCGAGGCCGCTACATTATTTAGGTTGTTTTTGTTTTATCAGTAGGAAGGCGCAATTTTGCGCTAAAATTTGCGTACATGTAAACTTTTTAGATTAAACACGTGGAGAACTATTTTTGTCTGCAGTAGGTACGCCGAATTCTGAATGATGGTGAAGTAATTCTTAATTTGTTTTCTGTAACACAAAAATATATTTTGTTATCTAAAGAAGAATAGCTTCTCTCTCTTCTTTGATCTCTTGAGTCTTTAAAAAGTAATGATAATAATCCTGAAAGTCTCTAGATACTTAATTAATTAACTATTGTATGTACAGTTTAGGTTAGCAATCAAATTCATAATTATGTAAACTACTAACATCAGAATATTCAAGATATTTAACAACACACCGCAAAAATGAAGCTGGAAAAACCTGCTTAACTAAATTAAATTCGATTACAAATGCAATAACAACAATAGGTAAATAAAACAATTTCTTTATAGGCAAATCGTTTAAATATCTGAATTTTTATTACCACAATAATAATGAGGTCGCGTTTTGTTTTAAGCAGGCTCAAAATAAGCCCTAACTGATTTCGCCATTGTATTATAATTAAAAATGTAAAAAAAAACATGGCGGACCACCTTAAGAAGCCTCAATACGGAACCTGAGAAGTTATTATTTATTTTTGGCTACATAATTATCAAGAAACAAACCACACCTGTGCTATATGTACATACACTACATATACTGTGTATGTTTGTTGTATATTTTTGCAAGGCTTGGTCCGATAACACTATCGGGCCGTCACGCCTACTCGCACACGCACAAGCACACAAACATAAACATTACGTGCGTGTGTGTGAAAAAAAAAACAGTTCATATGATCATCGTTTGTTGCCAAGTTGCCTAAAAAGCTTTATTTGTTTAAACACGACTGTGACTACATGCAAAATCATTTGTTTTAGCATTTTGCGAATTTTAATTCAATTATCGTATGTATTGTGGTATGTCTGTCGATTGAACGCAATATGTAGTGATAATTGAGAGTCTACAACAGTTTTTATTTATGTTTTAGCTAGATTTTTTGTTTCTGAATTACCTATTTTTTAACACCTGTACCTGATGTTAAATACTAATTTGCGAAATATGCAGACAGAATGCTCACCATCATGTCAAATTAAATACTTTTAGCAGTTTTTAGAATTACATAATATTATTCTTTTTTAGGTAACGAGAAAAGTAATACCTTTGCAAAAACTAACTTAAAAGAGTTTTGACTCTATTCTCAAGGTTTTCAATAGATTTAAATTAAGAATTTAAGTAAATATCGTTGCGAACTTTATTAAAAACAAAATGAAGTGTGTGAAGTGAACAACCTACAAAAGATGACGGGTAAGCCCTAGATGAAGTTCACACAGATTAGGGAAGGATAACACAAAAGGAGGTATATACTCAGCAATGTGTGTGAAACAAGGCTGCTAAAGATGACGACGATGGCAACGATGGAGGCTAACCGAAGGCACACTCAAAATATTCACAAGCTTATTGAAAACTGATTAAGGTAAATTAAGAGAAGGACAAAGAAAAGATGATGTATTGTGTGAGGAATGATATGAAAGAGAAAGGAGTAAATGATGCCGTGACGTCTGACAGGGGAGAATGGGAGAAGAAAACGTGTTGAACCGACCCCAAATAGAATGGGGCAAGGGCAGAAAAATGATGCTGATGATGATGAAGAGAAGGATCATAAGAAGAATACAAAGAAACTGATAATTCTGGGTAAAGCTGGGAAATAGAACAAGATAAACAATAATCATTGTTGATCTTTAACCTAGCATTCGTTAGTAAAAAATGGGATTTTCTAATATATGGTAAGCAGGTATTAGATAGCCAGTCATATAATACACATTAACTATCCAAAAGTACCTATGTTAGAATTCAATCGGAAGCTAGAATTTACCCAAGTCACAGATCCAGAACCATCTGCTCCTATCTTTTGAATTGGAAAATGAATGGAAGATTTTATCAAATGTTATCTATAATAAGCAATTTAATCGAACTGTACTGACATCACTGAAAATGAAAGCATGAATAACAATCTTAAATTTATTCACTTACTAACACACGAAGCACAAGCTAAACCGCTAGGTCGAGAAGCATGAGCACTAGAGTTCTTCATAAAACGGAAGTATACTCCCAAGAGGGTTTCATTGGGGATGAAAGTGCACTAAAGTCATTTTTGCCGATTGGTAATCATCGGCAGGAGATCTGGATAGACGCGGAGATGGCCGATGGAGAAAGGTTTTGACCTCCACAACCCAGTTAGTAGTGGGTAATACGGGGTACCCCTGGATAAAACTAAGAACTCTCACAAACCAATAAATTATTTTCATAACTCTTACGAGTAATGAAATTAGGTAGGTTCTTACGAACAATATACTTCATTTAAGAACTAGAATCTTTATTCTGATGTAAAATCCAAAGACCTTTCGTAGGCTTACGAAACTTATTGCAACATGATTTCTTATACACATGAGTAACAATTAAGGAACTATTACATTATTCATTGTTAATAAACTTTATTTTTATCTATCACCAACATTTATGACGTTATTAAGAGCAAAATGTAAAACTCCCAATAAATAAATGATCAGAAAATGCAGTAAAACAAGAGTAAGGATTTTCAATTTATCACCTTCCACTTTTAAATATGGAACAAGGTGATCCGACAGAGAACCAGAGTTGTCGACAGAGCTCACAGAATAAGTAAGCTGAAGTGGCAATGGGCCGGCCATATTAGCATAGAACCGACGTGTTCTTGAGTGGATACCGCGAATCGGCAAGCGTAAGGTGGGAGCCTACGGGCTCGGTGGAGCGATGATCTCCGCAGGGTGGCTGGTAGCAACCGGATAAGAGTTGCCGAGAATCGAGTTAAGCGGCGTGCGAATGAAGAGTCCTATGTCCAGCAGTGGACTGTTGTAGGCTGATGATGATGACTTCTAAATATGCACGGATCGAAACATCATTTATCAATATTATTACCATAGATTACTTTTGATTAATTATTAATTCATAAATAATTTTATCTTTGTTTCAGACTTAAAGGAATGAATGACAAACATCAGATGTAACTATGAAATAAGTCTTGTTGTGCAACGCTATTGGATAGAATAAGAAACGAGTATAATGAGGAAGTGTGATAGAGACCACTGCCTGAAAAGACATGTGCGAATTGGTTAACATAGTTAAAGCAAGTGGTGCAGAGGAATGAGGAAAATATCGTAAGGAAAGTTCAGTGTGGATGGCTATAAGATTAGGGGAAGACGAAAGAAGTATGATTCAGTTGGAATGAGGGTGATTACTGTGATGAAATTAGGAGTACAGTTCAATTAGTAGATCGTATTCATAGTGTCAGAAGAACACTGACTCCTAAGTCACAGGATCTCCTAGTTTGGGAGTCAGGGTTTATTCTATCTGTATGGTCTTTAATTCACTGAATTTCATGCTACCTAAGCAATGTTAAAGGTTTTTTTCAGACTTCAGAGTTTAATTGATTTTTATTTAA
This sequence comes from Noctua janthina, assembly GCA_963576755.1. Lineage (NCBI taxonomy): Eukaryota > Metazoa > Arthropoda > Insecta > Lepidoptera > Noctuidae > Noctua > Noctua janthina. The sequence goes on along the minus strand of OY755075.1, from coordinate 10,294,023 downwards.
TTAAATTGAAACCGAAGTAATACGTAATTTAGACGAAAATGCAGAAAATTCAAAAAACGCGGCGTGCCCAAGAAATGTTATCTTATGGGGGACATGGCCATAGATGGTGAACAGAATTAGAGATTGATGATCGCAGTTTATGCTTGCCAGCACGCATATTCTTGTACCATGTAGTAATGTATTCATCGGATCATGTGCTTTCCGATCAAACATATTTATAACAACAGATAGAGATAGGGTTTTCGCAATAGTTCATAAACTACAGGTTTAAATAGAATTTAATTAAGGAATACATCTACTCATATTATGCCCGAAAAGTCACTGAAAATTCAGACTTCTAGCTTTATCCACAACGAAGTCACAGGGGTTCGGAAATATTTTGATTGGCTTCGAGAAAAGGTGAGTACGGCTGTGCCTTTGTTTTTTTTTTATTTTTGCTCGACTTGCCTGTAACCTTAAACCTATAGACCAGATTTACAGATTATTAATATTGATGGTAAGGGAACAGTTACCACCAGTCGACCTGATCAACTGTCCGATATACTGGGTAAGTCCTGCTGCAAGACGAAATGTGAAGTCATTATTTCATTAACATTAGATTTGAAAGACTTTGAAGGTATTTCTGATACTGTAACGACCGAGTGCTAAAAATTAAAAATAAATAAAACAGGCCGCTTTTTTAAGGCAATCGTTTAGGTACGGCCTAGTGTTTTTGGAGGCTGTCTAAATAAATACTTAAGTTGGTAGCTATACTTACTCAAGAATATGCCCACTGTCAAAATGTACTGATATCAAAATGCCTTGTGGCATTAAGTCCGCCTATGTACCACTATTGTACATGAAGTTTAAATAAAATGCAACCTGGGTTATGTAATATCTTCCTATATATATTGCTTATATTCGGCAAAGGATTTAGAAGCCGATTAGTAATTAATCATTTTGTGAGTATTTTAACAACGGAGAAGAAAAAACTGACAAAACATAAGTTTTTTTCTTACTTCCTCCACCATAAAATCTATCAATTAAACAGATTAGTATTCTGTTTTATAACTTATTTTAGCGTTACCTTAAAATATTTATTTGTAGCACTTTTTTTATTCGGTAAGTAACACTCATAGGAAGTTTGGTAAATGTAGGATGATGTAATAGCGGGTACATATATTATTAGTTAATTTAATTTTTGTGCTTATTACTTTGTACCTAAGTTAGCTTACTTTCCGAATTTATTGTTTTGTTCATGTGGTGTTTACTTATAAGTAATTGTTGCGCTGGAATTTAACTAAAAATGTATTATGTCACTGTATCCAGTGTGTATAATTGGTGGTGAATACTAATATAATAAATAAATAGTTCATCAGGTATATACTAAATGCTATACTTAACATAATACGGAATAAAATGAATACGTATTAAACCATTAATCTATTAAATTTTTTGAACTGGTCACAATAACACAAGCAGTAAGAACTATTTACTTATCCACGGCTCAAAAATACGGTTCCAATTTTAAAAATAAAAGAAAAAAATTTCAACCCAAGGGTTTGGTTCGGATCCCTTGTTTTTATAATTCGAACCCCCTTATTTGCCTTTCCCAGTCTCGTCGCGACATTTCTGTTGACAACCTTTTTTTTAAGAAAAAAAAAATTTTGTAATGTCTGTGATAAAGTGATTTTGAAAATGTGAGAGTTTTTGTCTTTATATCTTAACTACCAAAGAGCAGAGCAGAGGAAACTAGTTAATTTCAGTAGACATCATTTTTAAAGTTAAAATTATTGACTGATTCACTTATATTTTGGTTGGGTGGAGTCGGGTAATTTGGAACTATAAAACTATGCGAATAGCTATCTTTCTATTTATTGATTTAAATTATTAAAAAGAACATAGTTATCGTTTCATGAAAAAAGAATAAGTAATAATTTTAATAGCTCCTTATATGATTAATAGCCTAATTGATTTCTTCTAATCTACATAAGTGATAATGACGTGGTGATGATTAATAAAGATATAAAAAATAAGAACACAGCTTCCTCCTAGCCTATCGATATATACATATATGATTAATTACAGTCGAGTAAAATAGGTAGTTACCTTACATTAATAGATAACCTAAACATTTTCCCCTTTATGTTGTATTCGTATTTTAATGCAAGTCAAACAAATTCTTGCATAAATTAATTTTGTTAAAATGTCAAATAAGTTTTTGTACGATATTTGTACCTACTAGGTATTAAAAAAGGTGATTTTGTTTTTGTTGTTTTTTTTTCTATTCGTTAAATAGTAATACCTATTTAAATGGTAAAAATTCTTAATAAACCTAACTCTAAAATATTGGTCTATCTCTTTAGGTACCTACCTACACACATTGCCTACTATTAGGTATATGTATATGTAGGTAGGTAAATTGTATTTTAGATATTTTCCTCAGAGAAACGTCATTAAGTATTTTATTAATTTACCATTGAGTTATAATTATTTACGCCTACTTATTTATTACATCAGTACATAATTTAAATTTCTAGATAACATTTTGGTTTGTTTTGTTAATATGTTTCTTATCAACAAATATTGAATGTTTTTTTTTCTATTTACTTTGTTACCGAATGGTTATATCTTTACCAAATTAGAAACTAATATTTGAAATAAGGAAAATCAGTGATTAATTTATATATTCTATCAAGTTTCTCAACATTTATAGGTATTTCCATATTTGACAATCAATAAGGAGGCCTCAATATTTTCAACGAGGACAACGCACTTCAAAAATAAAGTTTAATTACATTTCGCGTTTACATAAAAGTTTTGGTAGTATGATGCCAAAAATCAATATACCTAAATAAATGTGGAAACGTTCGATACGTGAGCAAATATAATATAATGACGTCTCTTGTCTAAACCTTTTTTTTTTATTGCCATAAAAGGTGCACATAAATTAAAAAGTCAACTCATCAAAGTTCGTCTTCGCCTAAATACATGACAAGTAACCTCTCCCTCCCTGTCTCCCCTCTTACACAAAGTGACAATAAGTCGCGCACGCACACACGCGTTTTGTTTGTACACTCACACACGTTCAGAACCGGCTAGGTATTTGGTTTCCCGCCACCGGCGCGAACACGCACACAAAACACGAAGAGCAAACAATACAAACACCAACACACAAGTAAATTTAAACTCACCTCAAAATAAATCCATTAGAAAACACACTTGTTCAAACAACTAGCGCTTAGCCTCGAAAACGCGTTGAAAAAACACTCGCCAGCATCCGATGTGTACTCAACACTTTTCCAAACTTTCTGGGCAGCCTACTTCTTCGTTAACACTTCGCGTTCCCGCCAAAAGTTAATTCAAATTAACAAAACTTCCAAAAGCGCGCCGAACACATTTAAATTTTAAACTGTCAAAACAGGACACCTACTGGAACATTGATCATCATTTATCGAAGTTGTTAATCAAAACTATATCTTGTTATCTTTATAATTGGGTCTTCATGCCGACTGTCTTCATATCGCGGCACGAATTCGCGAACATTATTTTCACGGCCGAAATCGCTTCCGCAATTCAATTGCGAGTTTTAATCAAACACTATGGCGAAATAAAAGAAACGACGACAAGTGGCCCCACTTATTAACACACGTTGCGCGGTAAAAATAAACTATGATTAACAACCATTAAGATTCGCGGAGACAACCGAGGCACCGGCGAGCGTGCGAATAGGTTATGAAAAATAAATAAAATGTAAATAATGCAGAAAAAAACGCCTCGTTACAATGAGGACCTGCCAATAAAATCGCGAATTTGTTTACCGCGTCGCTATTTCGGTCGCTAGAGACGGTTCCGATATGAATAATTATTATTGCCGGCGAGCGAACATCGACGCATAGTTGTCGTTTCATAAAACGTGCGCGTTAAAACTGAGTCGAAAGGCTCGCGGCCCGTGTCGGAGCATAGCGCCGAATAAAATAAACAACAATATACCTAAATAAGCGGGCGACGGGCGCGGCCTGGTGTGCGTGAGCGCGGCTGTGTGCGTGTGTAAACAAGGGGCAGCGCGGCTTCAATGACATCCTCGCCCGACAGCCACTCACTGTGCTCATTAATAATATTCTGCGATATGTCTAAATTATTTTATCGCCAAAAGCATGTGCGATATCTGTGAAAGTTCCCAACTTTCTAGGGCTGATTAACAGGTAAATGATTCTTACTGGGTTTCAGTTCTAAAATTTCCCAATCTAGATAAAAGAACCTACGACTGTCATAGTAATCTTGATAGACCAATGATAATGGTAAAAGACATACGTTAACCGAAAGTCCCAAATAGCTGCAACTGTGCCAGGATCGCCCAAGACCTGTCTATGTCGGTTGGTATGCTGGGGAGATGGAAAACTGAAGGCATGTTGTGAAATTGACTCCCTACGATGATGGTCCTTAAGAAGGTTGCAGCCCAAGTAGCATCGTAAGGAAACTGATCCCGTTAGGATATGCAGCTAGTGTCGATGAAGTAACCACTGCGAGCATTGCCGAACGCGCTAAAACCCCACATCATATGAGGCCCTCCTGTTTCAAATGATGCTCTGCAGGTCTTTGGGGCCGCGGTCGTTCCGGATCCCTCTCTGTCTGCCCACAGCAAAGCCCAGGGTACGTCTCTTTGCAAGTATTGTTGTCCAAGTGTGGTTATTGAGTTACAACCTTGAGAGGACCCGGACAACACTTCACGTTCTTATGAGATATAAAACTAATCCCGAAAGCTGGCCCGCATATTTGTAAGTTTTAGTCCGAATACAAATGAGGAACCCGGAATCATGTAGAATTATAGCCATTGAATAAAAATTAAGACAAAGGCGAAAAACATTCCGAAAAGTAAACCAATGACTACAAAAATTTACTTAGAACCCATTTTACATAATCTCAGATTCCTCAGAGACTTCTGAAAAAGAAGAGAAAGTTAATTAAAACTGTATAAGGATCTTTGTCCTACACCCAGATGTATGAACATGGACGAGGCAAAAGAAGTACGTAAGGTTCGTGGCAGGCGGCGTTCTGTGGTTTCTGCCTACCAACATAGGAAAAAGGCGTGAGTTTATGTATATTTATATTTAGTATTGTTTATAATGAGGAAAGGCCTCATTATAAAAAAAAAAAATTGTATAATATTATTGCTAAGGAATTAAAGAGGCTTAATTAAAATAAATGAAAAATCAGGTTCAGAGAAAAACTAAAGAAGCTAGACGCTGTCTAGTAGAGTTATAGAAAAGCCAGTAAGTACCTATAACAATACAAAGATTGAATTTTCTTCGACAAGTCCTTCTGTAGCTGCTGGTAAAAAGGTAGTCACATGTTTAGAAACATACTGAATTTTAACTTTTTGTAGGTTTTAAGAAACCAACTAATGAAGCATATCACTTACCTATTGTTTTTCTTAAAACTTCTAAGAAAAGGAACAGTAGAGTGACTTAATCCCAAAACACCATTCAACAAAACAGACAACATTTTGCCATCACAAAAACATATAACACTACTCTTCTCTCACGTGAATTTACAACAATCAATAAAAAAAATAAAACAAAACTACTGGCACTTCCACATATCCCCAACCTCCCCGCGAGAATAAACATATGACGTCACCGGCGGGTAAACAAACAAACAAACACATGCGCGCCGCTCATGTTTCCTTAATACAATTATTATTTCGAATGTGGAACGCGAACGAGGCGGACGCCGTCCGCGATTTATTTTTAAAACTAGCTGACCGCTTACAATTTAAACCTTTTTAATAGTTATAATTGTTTGTTTTTACATTACGAACCTCTTTTGATTTGAAAGAACACTTGTTTCTACTCTTTGCTTTTTCTTTCTGGTTTGTAAGCGGCCATGTCGTGTGGTTCATATAGGTACACGTTATACATTTGTTTATGTTTACCAAGTAAAAATGGAGTCATGTATTCACTAGTGCTTGCGAATTAAAATGCAATAGTGTCGTATTTTACTCACATTTCTCTGATAACTCTTTATTACTTGTCTTTCTGATCCGTTAATGATTAACTTGCAATACTAGGGATTAAGTATAATAATACCAGATCAACGATTATTATCTACGTTTTTAATTCTCATGATAATCTAGCGATAAATCAGAATTAATAGTCGCCTATTACATGAGTAGATTTTGTAGGTTACAGACTGATTGATGAGCATGATGAGTTGGTACTTTATGTGTCATTCTTAAAATGATATCGGAAACAAGCAATATTGTTTATTCTTGATTATTTTCAGCACCTTGAATGAATATAATTATTCCTAGAATTAATTGAGTGCATGGAGTTGTAAGCCTGGAATTTATTTCCTAAGGCCACATTATGCTCTGAACTACTGAAACTTACTTTTTTTAAGAGATAACCGGTATTTTGTACTTAGAGACGTTCAAAATACCGGTTACCAGGACAAAGGCGTCCTAATTAGGACTTTTTGGCCAATTTTTAATTTTGGTTTTCGAAGATATTACCATTATTATCACAATTTGCTATGCAGTTTGAATTTTTTTTGTAGAGATACTGTTTTAGCTACCTACTTAAAGCTAATTTCGAAAATAATTATGTATAGGCTGTCAAAAAGGTCGAATACACACACCATTGAATGTAGTTTCCACCACCACAGACACCAGCAATATTTAGAATTGTTTCAGGGTTGTATTTGGCAGCTGAACGGCTCAGTCTGCCTTCCATCACACGATGGCTCCAATTCACCATAGTACATTTTGATACAAGTGGGCATACTTTATCATTGCAGCCGAGGTGGAATTTAAATTGACACCTGAGCCTAAGACGAGACGACGACGATGACATGGAGCCGAGACCTGCAGTGACAAATGCCAGCGTGTTTCAATACGACGTTTTTCAATACACTTAGACAAAGAAATAAAATAATAAAACGAAAAGTATTTTTGACATTAATTATTATGAAACTATGATTTAATTTACTTATTTTCCCGCGCTTTGCCTTCGCAGGTTCAAGGAGAAGCAAAGGAATGAAGCCACAAAGCAGCCTTATGTTAAGAAAAGAAAATTCAAATATTTTATAATTCAGAACGCAATTTGGACGAACTAGACAGGTTACATCAGAACTGGAAGGAGGACCCGCAGTTTCGCGAGAAATGGATGGAGTGAATTTGCCCAGGAGTGGGACGGGCCGGACTAGGCAAAAAAACGTTCAATTATTCATTAAATTTATATATAACTAGCTGTTACCCGCGACTTCGTTCGCGTGGAAATTTTGTTGTGTATGCGTGTTCGATTCCCGGGTTGAGCAAAGTGTTATTTGGTTATTCCATCAGGAATTTCTCAGTAGCAGCCACGGAGTCTGGATTTGTGCCCGGTTGATGGCAATGAGCTCGTTTATATATAACAGGCCTTACAGGCATGCGCTACTGCTGCGCATGAGGTCCCGGGTTCGTGTTATTGGGCTTTCCACCAGTCAGTAGTATTCTGGTCTGGACTCTGAACCCCTGGAACCTGTGAATTAAACGTAATATAGTGTTGAGAACCAAATATTTTTCAAGGCTGTACTTATTAAAACGCGTATCATGAATATGATATTGTGTCTCTATATTTAATGTGTTGTTCAGGCATAAAATGTAGTCGTGGGCCTCTAGTTTTGGAATTAATTAAGCCACTGGCTAGCATTTTTGCATAGTTTAGCAAAAATAATTACGTAAACAACTGTAGGTTGGGACAGGTCGTGAAATTTCCTAATTCTTTTTGTGTTGTGATGTTTAAATTGTGTCGTTTTACATTAAATAGAGAAATTATGCATTTCTAAGTGCTCCGATATACAAGTGCAGGTTTAAAAATAAGTAAATAATCATGTGAAGCTGGGTTCGATTCCCAGCACGGGCAAAGTGTAATTGCATTTTTTCCATCAGGAATTTCTCAGTAGCAGCCGCGGTGTCTGGATTTGTGCCCGGTTGATGGCACTGGGGTCGCCCCCTATTACTTACATGGGACTTAAACATAACTGGCGAAATGTGGGTGTAGGTACTATTAGGTACGCGGGTTACAGGCGTTATGTACATAAATATTTTGAAGACAGACTGTCACAAGGGCATAGATCTCTTCTCATTCTTACACAGAAGGAACGATCACGTTAGCTCACTGACCGTAAACCATTTCAGAATATTACACATCTAGGAAGCCAGTAATCTGCCTTCACTTCTTCAGCATGCTAAACCCTCTGCTTCTTCTCTGAATAGCCAAGTTTTCAAGAGCTGCCTCTTTCACCACTACTGGCTGAGCTGGTGATTGGAATCTTGTTATATATTTACATATAATAAAATTGTAACAGGCCGATATCAGTACAATGACGATATTGAAAAAAAAAATACATGGGGGATCTTTATTAGAGCAGCAGACGCCAAAACAACTAAGTTTTTAGAATGTGTGTCCGTCTGTCTCTCTGTCTTTCTGTCGATATGTTTGAACACGAATCACGCAAAAACTACTGCACGGAATTGAACGCAGTTTTCACCACTCTACTGATAGACGCTTAACTTAAAATATAGGCTACATAAGATATAGTTTTGGATCCGAAAGGTGGCGCTGTTCGAAGTAAGGGCGGGTCGCTAGTCGAAAAATATAAAAACTGGTCCCCATTTCTTGCTTGGGGGTGGTAGGATTGTAGGCAGTAAGAAGGTTTAATGTAACCAGGAAGCATTTACTTATAAAAATCATAAATTCACTGCCTTAATCGCTGGAGCTAGCAACTTAAAATGTTGTACAGGAATTCCGACGACCGAGGTTTTTTAGCGGCACTACAAATAGTACTACAGCAACATAGAACAAAAAGTACTACAGCGCCATCTATGACACAGAGGATGAATGAACTAAACATCGATATACATCTAAATCCTACATGGCGCAAGTAAAGTTATCCGCGACTTAGACTATATGTATAGACGAACCCGACAACGACTGACGGGCAGTAGCTCACCAGACATAACACCCGTCTGGTCGGAGAATCCTCCCTTTTTAAATGGGGGATGAAGAACTTTACACCCTGTTCCTCATAACCCCCAAAGTCTTTCTTTCTCGTGTGTTTAGTGCCTAACCTGGTTTTTATGCCGCCAATGGGCCTCTGACTTGGCTTTACATGCCGCCAATGGGCCTCTGACTTGGCTTTACATGCCGTCGAGAAATATCTCTCGGGCATGCTGGTTTCCTCACGATGTTTTCTTTCACCGAAGCAAGTGTTAATTATACAATACGCACATGAATCCGAAAAATCAGAGGTGGGTGTCTTGGGTTCGCACTTAAGACTCTATGACCTGGCAGTCCGACTGTCACACTACTAGGCTATCACTGCTTAGACCGAGTAGGTAAGCACTGTGGAAAGATTTTTGAAAATTCATCCGTAACGAAAAGTCGATTTCGCGGTTTTTCGCTTATGGTATCTAAATCCCTATGGTCAACCGGAAGATGTTGCGTTGGAAGGCCTCCCACTAGATGGACCGATGACCTGGTGAAGGTTGCAGGGATCCGCTGGATGCGAGACGCACGGGACCGGTCAATATGGCGATACTTGGGGGAGGCCTATGTCCAGCAGTGGACGTCTTTCGGCTGAAATGATGACGATGAGGATGATGATGATAGGCAAATGATGATGGGTTTGAAATCCCACCACGCACACGGCTTGTGTGTCTATAAATAGGAAATTAACACTTTAAATAGGTGACATAATCATATCAATCGGAGGAAACCCTGTTATACATAGGCCCATCTGTAACATAACCACAAATACATCGTTATTTATTAAATAATACGTAATTATAAATAGCAAACATTTCGGTTAGCCAATCGGATAATGGCTTTATACCTACACGCCATTGTAACAACAGGTAAATTAAATACATAAACAATATTAATTTAGTAAATGATAAACATTTTAATTAACAATACCTACATACAAATCAACGTGATTATTTCTGATCATGTAAATGTTTTCAGGAAATTATTACAAGTAATTACATGACATCATGCCTGTAATTACCAACGGTTGAAGCATAGGTTACATAATGGGTGTAAAAATACCCTAACCGAAGCCAAAAGGTCCTTATTCTCCCCATCATTGCGATCATTTTTGTTATAGACCATACCTGGGAACCTTCTAGTTACGGAGATATTGGGGGTCAAAGTTTCAACGTATTCACAAGTTTTTAATGTTATAAGTTTACTTTTAATAGCTCCACGACCCTTGTACTATTCAATGCATGCACCAGCACAATGTTTTGAATGCGTTACATTGAGTCCTACCGTAAAACGTGATTTGTCACCCCAAAAAAAAAGTTGTTGTTGTTGTTGTTTCCCAGCAATAATTTTTGCGTATTAGTTACTTAGTTTGATGTACAGAATGCTTGGTTGACTGCTTCGTGAAGGGTCCGTTTACACCATGTATAGCATCCTCATTTTGCCAGTTCTGTTATAAGGCCCATGATATAGAGAACGTGCCTATTGCCATCAATCAGGCCCTAATCCAGATTCTGTGCTGCTACTGACACCTTATGGAAAGACACAATAACACTATGCCTTACCTGGGAATTGAACTCGAGACCTCATACTCAGCGTATTAACAGTCAACATTAAAACCAAAGCAGTCATACAGCTTAAGAGCGTTAACGTTTTACAGCATTTCATATAAAAAAAAAAATGAAAAATGTTCTCTGTCAAGTTAGACAGAGAACATTATTATTCTAGACTTACGTATCCTGCTTATGTGTACGAAGTTTCGTTCAGTCATTTCGAAAAAAGATTACTTGAAAGTGCGCGATTCCCAGATCGGGCAAAGTGTTATTGAGTTTTTCTATCACGAACTTCTCAGTAGTACCCACGGAGTCTGGATTTGCGCCCGGTTGATGGCAATGTTATGGGACTGGGGTCTTAAAAAAGATAACTGGCCAAATGTGGGTGTATTATTAGGTAGACCTCTGCCTAACCCTTCGGGAGTACAGTGTGATGTTATATGTTATCTGTAATAATCCTGCTACATAGTAGGTAACTAGACTTTTCTCCGTCGCAGCCATTCTTCATCTGTTAAGCCTTTTCCCAAATACGTTGACATCTGCTTCCAGTCTTGAAGGACACGCAGCCGCACCAGACATTACATGGAGCAACTAATTGATCGCAGTTGTTCTAGAACCTTCTACCATCCTATTAACAAGCGCCTTTCAGGACAGGTGACATACTCGTCACATATCTACTGTAAACGCAACGTCCGCTTCTAGAAACGATAAGTTTTACGTTAAAACACTTTGGTTCCCAAGTCCTAAAGACCTTCAAGGTCAGAAACTACGTGACCCAACAAGCCATAAACCGATAAATAATATTTGTGTACTGGCAAACAATTAAAATTTTAAGATTAATCAAGGAAACTACGTGGTAATCCATTTCCTTATATGTACGAAAATTTTATGTTATGTTAATTTTGCTAATCACGCAATAAAATATGGGTGTGTTATTTTAATTAAGTCTTTATGCTCAAAATGGTTTATGTTGCGGTTTTTCTTTCATTTTAGGTAAACAATACATCGTATCTTATGCCTATAGTAAATATATAAGTACATATATGATAATCCTTAATTAATGAATTATGAATATTTTATTGGAAAGAAACCGCATACCGCAAAATTAACAGAAACGGATTTTTTTATTATTTAGTGATTAGATAATTGATCATTGCTCGGGCCTTCTCTGTATGCGAAGAAGCCTTTGCCCAGCAGTGGGACAGTAATAGACTGGGATTATTAATTAAAGAATTGGTATTTATGTCAAAATTAGTGACGTTACACTTTACAGAGCTACAGCCAGCATATCTAGTTACCACAAACAGTCAAATTTCTATAAAGGATTTTAAACCATAAAATGTTGATGGTTAAGTTCCTTGAATTACGAGCCAACACTGGCAAACAGTCAAGTGTCGTCAAAATGATTTATTAACTCAGGTCTAAGAGATGGAAAAGGTTGTACCTATATGTATAACGGTTAACGATCAGCAACCAAACAGCAGGTAATCACGAAAGGCCTGACTTGCACTTTGTAGGTTTTTCTACTCATTTGTAAACTAGCTAACTTATTGAAATTGAATTGAATCGGATTTTGTTAACAATTTCATGGGTTTAATTTTTTTAATCCTTCAAATACTGTTTTAAGCTTTCACGGTTAACATCTAAACTAATACTGTCACTTACGGGATATCTTCCGTGATTGTTCAAAATAATGAATTTTTAATCCTTTTTCTAAAATAAAAGTAGCCTAAGTTACTCGTTATAACATCAGTTATCCGCCAGTAAAAGTCCTGTCAAAATCGGTCCAGCCGGTTCGGAGATTATCTGGAACAAGCACCGTATAGACAGATAGACGAATTTTATTTAAATAGTTTTTTTTTTGTTTTAATTACATACACATTCAGTAAAAAGCTGTTATTTTGAATTTACAAACTGACACTTCAATGAGGAGCTCGTGGCTAAATAATAACAGCCGCTCGGATCGATCTTTAGGTTAAGCCGTGCTTGCCTAGGTTGGTCTGTGGATGGGTGACCACCCATTACATACCGAGTTTCCTCCGTGCCTCGGAAATCACGTTAAGCCGTTGGTCCCGGCTGTCATTTGTAGATCTTTGACAGTCGTTAGGTAGTCAGTGGCCCAAAAAGTCTGACAACCAGTCTTACTAAGGGGTATCGTATTACCCAGTACTAACTGTAAACTAACTGGGTTGTGGAGGTCAGATAGGCAGTCGCTCCATGTAAAATACTGGTATTCAGCTGCATCCGGTTAGACTGGAAGCCGACCCCAACATAGTTAGGAAAAGGCTAGGCAGATGATGAAACTGACACTTCAATTATATTTATTTGTATACTCGTAGATTTGAAAATAAGTACGGCCATGAAGTCAGTATCTACAGCAACATAAAAGCAAAGCAAACAACACACACACACACACATATCACATCACATTTTAACCTAAGAAAAATGTTGATTAAGTGCTAGGTTTTTCCATCAGGAATTTCTCAATGGCAGCCACAAAGTCTGGATTTGTGCCCGGTGGATGGCAATGGGTTCACCCCATATAACATGGGACTTCACTGGGAAAGTATGGGTGTACTATTAGGCACACTTCTTTGTACCACACGCCAAATACGCGCTTTGGACGTGGAGTTAGGACACCAGCCCGTTATACAATACAATAGATACACTTCTGTCCAACCCTTCAGGGATTGCAGGCGTGATGTTACCTATTTAAACAAATATTCTATTTGGTAGTACTACTCTAAAAAGCCGCCCTTTAACAACCAAGCTTCTATTTAATTTAAAGAAAATATATGCAAAATAAATAAGATATTTCGAAATATTTATTGACTAATGATGCCGGCTGTACAGACTCCAGCACATCAAACTACCCGAAACTGTCAAATTTTCCCAATCAACCTTGTACCTAATGCTTTAGCGATAAAGTTGAAAATAGTACATATTTTTTTCTAAGTTTTGACTAATAACCTCTTAAACGGTATTGAACCCGGGACTTCACCTATAGCCTATGCAATGTTTTGTTATTACATATACACATATTTAATCTAAGCCAATAATCTTTTATGGATGTACACACAGATAGACTTAAATGACTCTGTTGATTTTAACGTTTTCTAGATTTAAACGGAACATAACAGATGACCAGATAAATAAATTAAAAAAAAAATATATTATTTTTTAATTAACGAACGTATGTCAAAGTTTTTCATGAATACTGCCTCAAACCAATTTAGTTGTCAGGAGCTCGTGCCTAAATAATAACAGCCGCTCGGGTCGAAGTTCAGGTTAAGCGGCGCTTGCCAAGGTTGGTCTGTGGATAGGTGACCAATTGACCACTCATTACATATCGAGTTACCTCCGTGCCTCGGAAAGCACGTTAAGCCGTTGGTCCTGGCTGTCATTTGTAGATCTTTGACAATCGTTACAGGTAGTCAGTGGCCCGAAAGTCTGACAAACCAGTCTTACCAAGGGGTATCGTATTAGCCAGTACTAACTGGGTTGGGCAGATTTGGCAGTCGACCAATCTTCATGTAAACTGTACTGATATTTTGTTGCATCCGGTTAACCTGGAAGCCGACCCCAACATTGAAAAAAGGCTAGGAAGATGATGAGTTGAAAACTTGCCAAGTATTCGTAGATCGTAGTCGTCACTGAAAGTCTGACAGCTAGTCTTATTAGAGGGTATCGTTCAGCAGTCGCACCTACGACCACGAAAGCAACAGAGCAATTAACATAATTTTAAGCAACATTATGAATAAAAGGTATCACAGCTATGTGTATTCGGTCCTTTTTTGTTTTTTTTTTTTCGGATGGGTAATCATCAAATGACCCCCCCACTCTGGGCGGAGCGGAAGGGAGTGTCAGACTTGTACTGACTAAAACCTATCCATGTTCCTTCTTTGCCCTTTGTGTTCCAGGGCCGCAGTATCTCTTTCGAACAGTCCCGCAGCCCAACAGTCCCGCAGCCCTTCTGTCCTAAACTATGGATTTATAATGTGGGGCAACTCGACCGATTCTGACAAGAGTTTTCAAGCTTCAAAAACGTTGCATCCGGGTTATAAATAAGCATGGTTCTTATGAATAATGATTTTATAATAATTTTAATAATATAATTAATTAATTGCCACGAAGTCTTGACCAATACCTTAGAAGGATCTCTATAGGCAGCTGGATCAAAATCAAAATCAAAATATTTTATTTCACATAGGCATAAGGGCAAGAGAATGTAGATAGGCCTAGATGGGCACTTATGAAACGTCGACAAAAAGGTGCACGGTTCGGGTTGGTCGTTTCCTATGGAGAAGAACCGGCAAGAAACTCCATGGTTACTCTTTTCAAATCATTTGGTATTACAATATTAATAATCAAGGATCAAGGGCTTGATTCAGAAAGCGGTACTTCTGGACACGGCTCGTATTGTTATTAAGTTTCTCTCCCTGACCGCCCTCCGGTAATTTGGACCCTGTTCCCGATACCGGTGGGCTACAATTTTTTTAATTTTTAATTTTTTTATATTGTTTTTTCTACGGAATATTTAAAAATGTAATTGATTTGTAAAGATATGAATAAAGGAAATAAATTAATAATATTAATTGCATGATAATAATTACATAAATAGATGTAAGTAGATAATTTGCACGCTTGCTTGTAGGCAGAATACAATGACTTTTAGGACATAAAATCTTCCTTGTAATTTGTATATATTTTCTTGCAAATAAACATTTTTAATTTGTTTTTTTTGTTTTTAATAATTATTGAAACAGCACAAAACATATCGCAAACAATTTATGAACGTTATTGATCACACCGAAGACACGAAAACGGGAAATAATATTATGTAAACACGAAAATAACTCGGTAATACCGATAAATAAATAATCAGCTAGTAACCTGTTATTTCCTTCTGTCGATTGTTACTATGGCTTCGGTTTTAAATAAATAAATATTAAAATCTGTTATCAGCTCGCTATATTAATTAATATTATTGCTTGATTGGACCACCTGATGTTTTAGGTAGAGCGGCTTTCGTTTTGATGAGATTGGTCGAAAAAGAAAATTGGAATGAGAAAAATTTTGTGAGGAAAATTTTGAGTATGAATGTAAATGACTATAAAAGTAGATTAAGACCAAAGAAACGATGGATGGACTCTGTGAAGGATGATAGGGCTAGAAAGGAGGTGGCTGCTGAGATGACGAGTGACAGAGAAGTATGGAAGAAGAAGGCAAGCTGCGCCGACCCTAAATAAATTGGGATAACGGCAAGAAAATTATGATGATAGGTCAAAAAAACGGTACGCGTAGTTTTAGACGCAAGCGCTACTGCTGTGCAATAAGGTCTTCGGACTCTTGGGTTCCTTTCCCAAGTCTGGGATGAGTGAGTATTTGGTTTTCCACAAATAATTCCTCAGATCAGATTTGTGGCGGGCTGATGGTCTTTTAACATACCTTGGACGGCGAAACGCACCAATGCATTGATCCTGACCCAGCTCCGAATAAAAACTCGCTTGTCCACCTTATGCCGACAACGTATTCTTTCGGACTTCGGCCACACAGTGCGCAGAGGCGACGAAAATTTGGAAAAACTCATTGTGGTTGGGAATACCGAAGGCACCGAGAACCGGGATCGCGCGGTCGTTCACCAACAAGATGGACCGACCAAATTAAAGACTCGGCATCCAAGAGACGCGCTGGACAGAAACCGGTGGAGGCCGATCATCCGCTCCAGATGCAACTCTAATGCTGACCACGATCCTCAGACATGAGGTACCGACCCCAGAGAGAGAGAGATTGCCATTTGACTCGCCTGCTACGACATGCCTAACCCTTCGAGGATTACACTCGCGATGTTACATGGTGTAGGCTTCTATGTCCATTGGTGTCTATTCTAATTGCCAGTGGTGGTTCTACAAACCTGTGTTACTTCATAAACGTACCATGATCAGCAGTGGCTTCAGCAAAGGTTTCTAAAAAACTCTATCGAGTTTCTCATCTGCAGCATGCGTAGCATGACCACCGTAGAAACGGGTTTTGTCTTCGAAAAAATCGACAAAATGACAGATTCTGCTATTGATCAGTCATTTTGTCGATTTGTACGCGTGCAGGTCCACCAGGACAATATAAGGGTAAAAAACAGTAGACAGGCAAGAGAAAGTAAGAATTAGTAAGCACTCGGAGAGAGTTAAAAAAAGACTGAACAAGTTTCAGTGATGTTCAAAGTAGTGGAGAATATATCAAGATCATCAATACTCTGACACATCGAGTTGTAAGCCCGGCTTGCTCAATTTGACAACAAGGGGGTTACTATAACGTCTTAAAGCAGGAGTAATTCCAGTGTGGGAAAGAGGCAGAGCTGTACAGGTCATCTAGCGCCATTTCTTTCCCACACTGGAATTAATCATGCTTCAAAGACGTCATGGTAGGCCACCTGAAATGGATGAGAGATACAAGCGCTTTACTCTTCGTCTGTCGCATACTTATTGAATGTCCCTAGCTATGTTGTAAAGTCCCACGTTCATTCAACAAAATCATCGTTACATTGTTACGAAGAAATATAAGATTTGCAAATTGACTAAGACTCATGGTCATATATTGCCGTGTAACTCACGGCATACAAATTTTAACAGGCAAGCATCGAATCTGGGCCCGTCTGCTGACTGCTAATGAACTCCAATTTTACGAGCTATGTCGCTTACATAATATGACGTAATTGTGTATGTGTGTGTGTCCGTGTGGATGTTTGTGTGGTCTTACATCCATTGGTAGGTATTGATTACTAATCATGACATTGTCTTGTCATATTTGAAACGATAAAGTGTCCAGGCAGCTACTTAGCACAGCCTATAATTTTCTTACTTCTTGAACTTCGTTAGGTGCTCTCTGTAGTTTTGTAGGTAACTGAAAAAGCGAATTTTATTTTTCAGTCTATAAAGTCTTATAGTCACAGTCTATCACCAGAGTCTGACCAAAATTACCTGATAAAACTTCCGATAGTGCAGCAACTCAATAATGTCTTTCAGACATCCGGTAGTCGTTTTGCGCCCAGTAACCACATTGCATTCACCTAATTGATGAGCTGACATCACTTTCTCGGTGACGGTTTTAGATAGTAAGTAGATCCGCGAAGTAATAAGTTAGGCACAAAACAATCAGATGTCCATGCTATACAAAAAATCGTCAGCATTCCATAGAATCAACCGCTTGATTATTCTATACCAGTAGCTCGGCTCCTAGCACACAATAAACCAAGTCTCCCAAAGTCCTAATACTCCTTACAAACGCCACTACGTGTAAGTATGTACATATATCATTAGAGAATCGCCAACATAGCCTCCCTCTGCTGCGTCGGTTAAATAATTGTTTCTGATATGTATTATTTGGCACTATGGCACGTTTACGCGTGCTCAAACGGCCATGTTTGATTGTGTTGTTATTTTCGCTAATGCCAATCTAAACAAGGTTTTTTTTGTTTCGATGCTTGGGGTTTCAAGGAAAATACGGTTTACCTAATGACAGACGTCTGCCGCAAGCTCAATGAGCTGTGGGCCAAAATAACCACTTTCTGGAGCCCTGACACAGCCAGAAGGCGTCGCGGCAGACCTCGCAGAAGATGGCGGGACGAGCTGGACATAACAAACGACCAGTGGCTTACATTAGCCCTGGATCGTAGCAACTGGAAGTCATGGGGAGAGGCCTTTGCCCAGCAGTGGAACAACGCAGGCTAACAGTATCAGTATTTAATGACACAAAGATATTTGTATTATCATAGAAACGCTAGATGGACTTTGTGTGAGATGAAATGGCAAGAAGTGACTGGGTACTAAGATCTTTTTCTCGTGTCGATGGCAGATTTTCATCAAATATAATTTGGTCCAAAAATCACCTACGCGAACTCTGTTCGCTGATGAAGTCATAAGATCGTCAAGTGCGCAGGTGTCAGGACACGCAGCCGTGCAGCGCAAGATGGAAGGTGGGCCATTTGTCTGTGGAGACACACTGCATACACACTTCAGATCTGTGCCGTCCATCTTCTTCCTCGTGTCGCTTGAACTACAATTTTTATATTTGGTTAGCCCCGAAATTTGCCACTTCCACCGCGCCGTCGGTGAACTCCCATCGGTAGAGATTGTCTTTGCTACGGCCGACCTTGGCTCGGAGTCTATTTAGAGATCTCCAAGTCGGTCACGCAAAGCAAGACCAGGTAGAAGTCTTTCAGACGGCTCGATGAAGCCATCAGGAGGCTTAAGCAACTTCCGCCAAAGATCACATGTCGCTGTGGAGGCGTTGCTATTAGCTGGACTAGCGGGGATTTTTCAGCCTCTGGGGCACTGAGACTTACTGTACATTGGGTGGCTTGAGTCAACTTGTAGCTTCGTCCTCTCGGTGCGGCTGGCTACGTACTTTTGGAGGCGCAATCCCAGTCAGTGGATACAACATTCGTACCGGGGTCAGTTTAAAACTACTACTAAGATACTAAAACTACTAACTACTGTACTAGACCTAAGTACTACTACTGGGTTCTAAGATGAAGACCAATGAATAGAGTAAACTTAAACTGTCACTTAAGGGATATCTTCCGTGATTGTACATTATTTTGATCTCCCAATATTTCGACGCTGTTGCAAGCGCCATGATTGCGGGATGACTGGAGAATGCCGGGTAGGTGGAAAATAAATTGTTAGGTGCAGACAAATCTGTCCAGTCTCTTTCTTTGTCTTTTGCTACGCGCACCATTGGAACTAGCATCAGCAGGTTTTGTGGATTTCTTAATTAATAGAGATGTGTATAAAAAAGCATGAAAACTCACTTAATTAGTGTGTTTATTGCTAAATATATTTAAAACATCAACCTGCATCTCATTTTCAAACGATTGACGGAAATAGGACGTTGTTTTAAATGGATTTAGCGTGAAATGTATTAAGTGTTTGTGGTGCAGGCGGTCCTGGGAATGTCTGAATGTATTTTTAACACTCTTTTATTGGCTTCACCTGTAACAATGTAAATAAATCTTAGAAGTTGAATTTGTCAACACTTCCCGGTTTCCGATTGAGCTGAAATTTTGCATACATGTTTAATTTGGATGACAATGCATGGCTAGCTAATTTAAGTCATTCTAAATCCAATATGGCGAACTAAGTTATTTTTTATGCAATTCCATGGTATGGGTATCAAATGAAAGGGTTTGCTGAGAAGAATACGAGAACTTTACTTTAAAGCGTGTTTTTTAGTTTTTTAAACTATAATATTTTATTATTACTTGGCCAAGTGGTCAGACAGCCTCGCGATTACCTTGTTGTCTGGCTAATATGTTTACCATGCCCAAAATAGCTGTGCTCATATAGTTCGTTCCTTATGACGTGTAAAAGTGTTTGTAAAAACCTATTTGCAAAATAAACATCATTTATCATGCTGCACTCAAATAAAGCAAGATTCATAAGGGCAAGAGAATGATCATCTACCCAATCTTTACCCAAATAAGTTGGGTTCGGCTTCAAGTCTGACGGATGCACTTTATTACCAGTATTCTACATAGAGTGACTGCCTGTCTGTAAAAGGCACAAGAGAGAATGACGACCTTATAAACAG
The DNA here is from genome assembly GCA_963576755.1 of Noctua janthina. Classification (NCBI taxonomy): domain Eukaryota; kingdom Metazoa; phylum Arthropoda; class Insecta; order Lepidoptera; family Noctuidae; genus Noctua; species Noctua janthina. Next base: position 10,273,880 of record OY755075.1, on the reverse strand, counting down.
GCTGTTGTCGTATTCCTGTATTTGTATGCTAAGTTGTGCTTGTAAGAGCAGACGCCCGTTATCATACCTATGTAATAGGCAGGGCGTCGGTAACCATCATCATATCATAGCAGGCTTTCTGTCCCTGACTCTCAAAACCTTCTGGAACTCTGATCGGCCAGCTTTCCACGCGTTATAGGTGAGCAGTTACGGGCCTCATTGACAGGATATCTGGTATTTCCAGATATGCCAGACTGGTATATTCTTATCCAAACAATCTCGGGTATGGTAGAGAGAATGCGAGCAAAAGTATTTGGGACGGCTTGGTAACTGCAGAGTTACACGTGAACCTTTCCAAAGCTGGAATAGTAACCAGAAGTTTTAAAAGTAGTAGGTATATGGTAATGCAATGTGAACTGCAGTATCTCCAAGTCAATCAAAATACCATAACATAGGAAATACCAGGCCAACCGTTCCTTAGACAGTTTTTTGGTATGTTAAACACATCGCTACTATCGATCACGTCCATCGCTAGACTTGGGCATTTCCCAAAACCCAATATTTAAGCTGCTATGCCATCATTCCTCTGTCCCTTATCAAATAAATTTATTTGGGGGCGGTGCTGCATGTCCTCTTCTTCTTGTTTTAAATGGTAAATGAATTTAAATGTTATTTATTTATTATTAACTCAGACCATAGATCTTTTAAAAAGTGGTACAATCTTAAGATTAGGTACACTAACAGGAGGGTCTGTCACTGACGCTCTTGTGTCATATCGATGGTTTTTCATAAGAATTTGAAAAAGGCATAGTATGCTATTTGAGCTATCTACTTATATCTATTTAAAGAAACTTTATTAAATAGGTTGTATAAGCTGTGCATGTTTAACAAATAAACAGATAAAGTATTTGTTTTCATTCAATTTGTCCTTGATAATGTAGGTAGGTGTGTAGTTGGTAGTGTACCTACATAGCTAGCGGATAGGAAAGATGTCTACATAAATACAGTCTAGTAGCCAAGCAAACACTATCTTTGCAGATTTGCAATTGTATCTATGTGAAATGTAATAGGCACCATAGGGAAGAACTAGATATAACAGATATAGCTAAAGGATCCAGGACATATCGTCCCCGTATTTGGAAAACTAAATAACTTCGTTTTTGGCGATTTTGTCTTTTCCCTATTTTTAAATAATCCAAAACATGACGCATGTTTGAGTCTTACAGGAATTTACTTATCTTATTCCGTTCCAAAAATATAGCCATTTTTGTCGTTCAGATGGAATAATGCATATCTTCAAACTAATTCTAATTTTTTGAAGGAAAAATAAACAACTCAATAAATAAATCAATAACTGTGGTCAATGATTAGTTAAATTTTTAATAAATTAAATAAAATAAGTTGTTGATTTTTTTTTCAATTTACAAATTCTATCATAAAACTAACAAAGTTCTAGGAAAACTAAATAACTCTACTTATTTAATTTTGCTACTCAGAATTCTGTCAAAACGTATATTACTTTATAAACACTTGATGTTATCTATTTCTTCTACAACTAGATAATTATTAATTACAAGATGATAGGCAAATAAAATCAAATAGATTAAGTTATTTATAATTGCCACGCGAAATATTGTAGTGTCTATTCAATGAATCGGAACAAGGAAGTGCGCGGGGGGAAGCGCGGGTGTCAGCGCGTGTGACTGATGCATCGCTCGCGTCACAAGCATTTTAGTGTAATGCGTAACCTTCAATTGCTTTGACGTCAGTGACCAGAGTGAGAGTTTTACACTATAATGAATTCGCGGGGTAGATTTATGGTGAAAATGTGCCAAGAAGAAGATAATTCATCTGAGGTATGTAGCTACGATGATTTAGAACCAATTTTTTGTAAGTAGAAAAACTATTCAGTGCATCTCCCACGAAACCAAGACTGATTTATGTCATCATAATACTGAAATAATTATTTTTTACTATTTCCTAAGTTAAGCGAATTTGAATAATATGAATCACTTTAAGTTGTGGGAGAAGTTAATAACTCTTCTGCTGTCATTTGAATTTTGACTCTTAAGCTAAAGGTTTAAGGTTACTTTTAGCTTGTTACGTAATTTTTTTTTGTTAGGTATTTTTGTTGAACATTTTTAGGGTTCCGTACCCACAGGGTAAAAGCCGAACCCGTTTACTAAGATTCCGCTGTCTGTCTGTATGTCTGTCCGTCAGTCTGTCACCAGGCTATATCATGAACCGTGATAGCTAGAAAGTTGACATTTTCAAAATTTAACCGCTAAATAGCCACTATAACAACCAGAGGTCGGAGTAGGTAGATCGATTTAAGGTCGTTGAAGTCAAACGTAGAGGATAATGTGGATATGCCTCTAAAATACCGGAACTTCAAATTGATTTTGAAAAAATCTGAAATTTCGAAATTAGCACGAATTTGTGTTTAAGGTGAAAAACGTATTAATAATATCAATCTACGCTGCCAATGTTAGCTAATGGTGAAAGAAATCAGTATTTTATTTTATACAAAAATACCTTGGCCTAGTTACACCGTATTTTGTCCCTTACTGTTGAATTAGAAATGACGCTTGACAGTATGAGACAAAACTTAGACAGGGCCTTTTGTTTCTTTATCTCATGTTCATCTATGTTAAGAACGCATTGACCGCACGCAACGACCAATCAGAAGCATCTCGCACATTATGGATAAAATGGCATGTCCATATCATAATATCTTGACGCAAGTATATAAAATCAATCTACCTACTCCTACCTCAACAACAAATACTAAATCGAGATTAAGCAACGGTGGATGGGTGACCAAATCAGTTTACCTATTTTTATTTGTATGGAATCCTCTGTTTTTTAATACTTAATAAAACAATGTAGAGTAGGTATGGATTTGAGTAGTCTGTCACTTGACTGCATAAACTCTTGTCAAGTTGTTATTGTTTTTCTTTTTTCGTAATTTAATACCTACAATATGGCTTCTTATTGTTTTAGGGTGAAAATAAGACAATAAAACAACAGGAGCAAAGTACCGTCAGCCCACAAAAACATAATATTATAACATGCCAGAAATCACCATCCGAAATTAATAAACATGTTTCCAATGACGTAAATTTCGCTGTTGATATTACGCCTAATGTTCTTAACCTTCCTGAACATGACGAATTTAAGATTATTACATGCGAATCGGCTCCTGCTTCAATAATGGCTAGCGAAATGATTTCTAATAACATTAAACCACCCCAATCAGCACCTATGCCCGTAAATGTCAGTCCCATGTCTTTGTGTAGCAGTAAAATTAATTTAAATGAAGATGACAACATACCATTATACAACTATAAAGATGTCAGTTCACCAGTCAGAGGGTCAAGTCCCATTTCGGGTGTCGAACCAATGCCACCTTCGACAGATGAAGAACCTTTTTCTGATTCTGGATCGTCATGGATTCCGGACTCAGAAGAAGAAATTAAAATAAAAAGAAAACGTACATCTTTAATGAACATGAGATTTGAAGGTATAAACTCAATTCCGTCGAGTGATTCTGAAGATGAAACAAGTAAAATTATAACAACTCGCGCTATTATTGAAACTCCTTTTGACCAAGTCTCATTAGTTAACCCCGATAGAAGAACCATGAAACACGATGTCACAATTGCAGAAACAACAGATTCAGAAACAGAAACAGGCAATAAGGAAAAAGAAATCTACAGATGGAAAAAAAGTAATCAAACAAATTGGAAAAGAAACAAAGAGTTAGAGAAGAAACGAAAATGTTTGCCATATAAGAGTAAAACTGGAAAGCTTTGTGCAGCTAAACTACCTAAAAGTCCTAAATGCAGCAATAGTTGCCGTCAAAAATGCACAGAAAAGTTTACACAAAACGAGCGTGAAATAATTTGCAAACACTATTGGTCTATACAAGATTATAAGCTACAAAAAGAGTTTCTGCTTAAGCGCATCATCATTAAACCGGTGCAGACTACAAGAAAATCTGTACCGATCGACAAACAAAGAAGTACTAGCAGACAATACGGTTTTTATAAAAATAAGACTGTATTTGAACAAGTATGCAAGAATTATTTTATGTCCACTCTTTGCATTTCTACTGGTCCTATTGAAACAGCAGTAAAACACGTGGATGATCATGGTGCATTTACAAAAATAGATAACCGTGGTAGACAAGCGCCTGCAAACAAAACTCCTGAAGAACAGATACAAGACGTAAAAAATCACATTGAAAGTTTTCCTGTAATGGATTCCCATTACTGTAGAAAAAAATCAAACAGGAAATACTTAGAGCCTACCTTGTCAATATCAAAAATGTATGATTTGTATGTGCAGAGAATGAAAAAAAACAATAAATTGCCAGTTAAATTTAACATTTATAAGAAAGTATTTGGCACACAATACAATTTAGCGTTCTATCATCCCAAGAAGGACCAATGTAGCACGTGTAATAATTACAATAAAGATAAAAGTAATATAAATATCCTAAATGAATATACTCAGCATATAGAGCGAAAAGAGGCGTCTTATAGATCTAAAGAGCTGGATAAGAAGAGGTCGGAACAAGATGATTCATATTTGTGTGTCACCATGGACTTGCAAAGTCTACTGCAGATTCCATCGACTGCAGATAGTCTAATGTATTATTCCAGAAAATTAAATTTATATAATTTATCTATTTATGAGTTTAAACCTCCACAAAACGACGCTCACTGTATGATCTGGACGGAAATAAACGGCAAAAGAGGCAGTGTGGAAATAGCATCTGCTATTTATTTATGGATTAAGAATCTACCCGAGGCTGTCACGCACGTCACCCTTTATTCAGACACATGCTCGGGACAAAACCGGAACCAGTACTTAGCAGCATTTTTATTGTACTTAGTACATACACATGGGACAATAAAAGTGTTAGAACAAAAGTATCTCGAAAGTGGTCATAGTTATATGGAGGTAGATTCGATGCACAGCGCAATAGAAAAAGAAAAAAAGTACACAGACACGTTTTCTATAATAGATTGGAAGGGAATTATGCGACGGGCAAGATCCAAAAGACAAAATAAAAATGTAAATCCGTATAAAGTAAATGAGTTGTCGTATCAAGACATGATTGATATAAAATCACTTTCTTCAAAAATAATTAAAAACAAAACTATAGCGGAGAATGGGGAGAAGGTGTGTTGGTTGAAAATAAAATGTCTAAGATTTCAAAAGGATTTACCTGGTTTTATTAAATACAGATACGATTACGATGGGCCATATAATTTATTAAATGCTCTTTGTAAACCAGGGAGACCGACTAGAAGAACTCAAAACTCTGAAATGCCAACTATAAACACTGAAGATCTTCCCCGGGCATATAAACAATGTCTTCCTATAACAAAACAAAAAAAGAAAGATCTTTTACAGCTTTGTAAGAAAAATATAATTCCTAAAGAGCTTCATGGCTGGTACGAAAGTTTACCATGTTTAAACGAAGACCAGGGTACTCCACCCTGCACTGATTCATCTGAAGTCGATGATTAAACTTATTTTGACCCCTGCTCTACATTCTGGTGATCTTTTGAAACCTAACATCACAAACAAAATTATTTGAGTTTTTAGGGATTTACATTGTTAAATTTACGTGATTTTAAATTACATACATACGCCGTGTTTTATTTAATGTGTATGAAGGTAGTTTTTATTTTAAGTTGCTATACTTTTGTTTATGTCTCTTACATTTACCTTTCAGTATTGATTAAGTACAGACATTTCAATTGTTTTGAATTTTAAATGTTTTATTTTACTTAATTGTAGGATCAATAGTCTTAAGTAATTGATATTAGAAGTTTGTTGATTTTTGTACTCAATGTACCTGATGAGTCATATTATTTTTTGAGTTTTATTTTAGTTGTGTTTCCTAAATTACCAATGAAGAATTATTTTTATTTGAATTGAGTTGTTTTAAAGTTTTATAATGATTGACGTTTGATTTGTTGTTCATTTTTTAATAAAGTCTATTTTATGTCAAAATACAGCTTATTATTTTTAATGGCACCAATAACAGTTAAACAATATCAAAGTAATAAACGTTCAACTTTTACATTTAAACATATTTCAAGTTTGATAAATTCAATAACTGCATTTATTTCACCTTCTTTTACTCTACCAGATGGATCTAGGTTGTAGGAAAACTAAATAAATAGCCGAAATAAATAACTAATTGCAGTTACGTACAAAAAGTAGTTGTGGCAAAATTAAACAACTTGGTTTTATATATTTTATTTAGTTATTGTTGAAGATAGAGTCCAGTTTGTTTAAGCATAATGTTAAAGATAATCAGGTCCACAAAATATAAAATTACCGACAGCAAAATTGTCTCAATTTTTTTAACAAATGAACATTAATTGAAAAAAAAACACTAAATCGCGTTTATCTCAAAACTAGAAAATCGGAGTTATTTAGTTTTCCAACTACGGGGACGATATAGAAGTAGACATAGGTAACAAATATATTATAGAAAAGCAGTTCTGTGTTAAAACGCTGTTTAATCGTTAAATATATGATTTAACTAATATTTAACTCTTGAGGCAAAGTAATTACTCAGTGTGGTAAGAACTAAACAATGAATAACGTGAATCATAGTTTCCTGAATCATTTTTTCTCCTCCATGACTCATTATTACGCTTTGTCTGCCATCTAGCGGTGTATTGGTCAAATTTTTGCGGTGAAAGTATCATGACTCATAAAAGGAACAAGTTTACATAAAATGATAATAGGTGGCGTAAGCAGCTACAACATTCAATTTAAATATTTTAAATTAGGCGTTTTATAATTATTTTATTTTAGCAGCATAACATAAAATAATAAAATATGATTATTTTCAATTGAAATAATATCATTAATAATAATTGGATAAATATTTTAAAACCTACCAATGCAAACTAGGCTGTTTGCAACGTTGGCCTTTGCATGACATTAGGTACGAATTTCTATTGCACAAAAAATTAAAAAAAAGTGCGAGGTAGCTAGAAATGGCGTCGCAAGTTGTTTTTTATTCGTAATCACTGTGTTTCTAATCATTATACATGATTGTAAAAGCTATACGTGGTGTTAAGATAATACTGATCAGTTCCGTCGATGTTTAATTGAAGAACAGTGGTTATTTTAACGTGATTACATCTTTAGCCGTCGGACAATGGCGTCGTCGAACGCAGCGAGAGTTACCCAAGTAAAAGTTAGTGAAAATCGCGATTTCATTGACGATTACTGTGGCTCCAGCAGCTTAGTAGATGCCGGCGAAGGTGCTAAACGGCGTCGTACCGGTAACGACAGTAAAAAACTGTCACAACAGGGATGCGGGACAAGTGTGTCAACGGATCCCAAACATACACCAGCCTCAGAATCCAAAGGTATTAATTCATTCTATACGTACTTACTAATCTTGTACACGTTGGTTTGGGGCATTCAATAAGGTCGCTGTATAAGTTTAGAGTATTTAGACTTCAAATATTTTGGTGGGAAAGATGTTAACCTCTCATATAGTGAATTACATCATTACTTCAGAGGTCGCAGGTGTTGATAAACACAACACACGCTTTCCATACGGTAAAACTATCTTTTCACTTGCCCATCATTGTTCTTTTCCTCGTTTCCACCGTATTTGAAGGGATTAGACAAGATTCTGTACATTAAGGAGTCACTTGCATCACATTGTGACCTTGTGTTCACTAGACCTGTACTTTCTAACTGTACATTGCAGGTACTCTATTGGTCAATGTTAAAAAACTTACCGTTATTGATATTGATAGCAAACCTTGGTTGATGTGACAAAGACTGTCTTTTGTCTTTGAAATTGGTTTCTTGCCGTGAAGCAAGACATACTTCATAAAATACATGATTCCTGTTAATTTGCCATGAAAAATACATTCCAAACTGAATATCAGTAGATTTTTTTTTAACAGTTAACCTTCTCATTATTTTTAAAGCTATTTGAGAATATTTAGCTGGTAATATATTATGCAGCACCTGTTTAACTGTGTCATACAACTTTCCGTACTTGCAAAATCAATTATTATCATCACAGTACCAGTCTATATATCAATTTACACCTTTTTGTTTTAACCATCTCTTGTTCATTTCTGTCTTCAGCTGATCATGCCAACCAACTTATAATGTGTTTGTAACAAATCTTATGAAGTTTATAATTTAAAATAAAAATAAGCGGCAATTTTTTTCCAAAATCATTGGATCATCGAAAAACATCTAGCAGCTGTATGTTGAATGTTCGATTTACAATCCTTAAGCATCTTTCACTCTCTCCTCTGAAGCTGTAGTTGGTCTTGGTGACAGCCTAAGCATGATTAGGAATAGAATAACTTTTTATAAGCATATTCCTTAAATAATTTAAGCAACTCTGCCTATCACAGCCTACTGCTGGATACAGGCCTCTGTCAAGCTGTGCCAGAGCACCCTGTCCTCTTCCTTTTTAAGGTTATTGACTTACGTAACACTCAATATAAGAATCTAAACAAGTTAAGAATTCCCAGAGCTGTTTAAGGCCGAGACCAAATGAGCATAATTTTTTGAGCTGTGAGTCGCGCCATAACAGGACTTTAATATGAAACCGAATGCAGCGTAAATTCCGCGACTCATTTTACGCGACTCACACCTCAAAAAATTACTCTCATTTGGCCTCAGCCTAAGTCTCATTCACACATTCAGTAGGCAGTAAAAATGATTTAAGGCTACTGAAATACTAGGAAACATCAGTCTTCTTTATGCCTGCATGGCAAAAACCTACTCAAAACAAAAATAAACAACAACCAACATAAATAAACACAAACATGTGCATTAAAAACTGTTCACATGCATTTTAAAATATTGTTAATAGATTTAACAACATAAATACTGGTTTAGTACCAAAACATTCAGCTCAATTTGAAAGTATGTGTAAGACACTGTATACCTCCTTAAATAGCCATAGGATACTTAAAAAGTAGCTGATTGACTGGTGGACTAAATGTGTCAAAGCAGGTCTTTCAAATAGACCAGCTACTATTGAATCATCAAAAACAAAAAGATGAAGCTACCATCCAGCATAATAACTGAAAGTACTGTAGTTGCTAATTCCAAAGTGTAGATCACTGTGAAGAAGAATGGGTAAGAAACTCCATGGACACTCATTTAAAATTAAGTTAGGTATCAAAAAGTCCTGTGTAAATTATTCTTGCTTCTATATGTGAGAACAATGCAGAAAAAAAATGTAATGATTAATATATTTAATGATAAGCCCTGGCAGTTAACAGATGATCTGCCTCGACTGATGGTGCCGGTTTCTCTAACAAATAGTCTATAGTCTGTAATGTTCCCACTGCTGGAACACAGGCAACTCTCTGGGAAAGTTCCATTATTTCCACATACTCCAATTCATCATCTGCCTTTTCCCAACTATGGTGGTGTTGTGTTCCAGTTGAAGCAGTTACTAGTACACATACTCTGATTATGTTATCCAATATTGTTGAATCTGTAGTTAGTTAAAAGAGCAGGGTTTAGATTCATCATCTGCCTAGCCTTTTCCCAACTATGTTGGGGTCGGCTTCCAGTCTAACCGGATGCAGCTGAATACCAGTATTTTACATGGAGCGACTGCCTATCTGACCTCCACAACCCAGTTAGTACTGGGTAATACGATAGCCCTTGGTAAGACTGGTTGCAGGGTTTAGATTACTTTAGCTTATTCTTACTAGTACTAGGCGACACAATAAAGTACCTCCTCTATTGGTGAACACAACATTACCTAAGGCTGTTGAAATTGATGGCAAGCTTTGGTTTTATGTTGATTTAAAAAGTCCGTCTTTTGAAAATACATTTTGTATTGTAAATATCAGTAGTATTTATTATTTTTACTATTTATCATCATTTTATTATATCAACATCTATGTTCTCACAATTCTTAATAGTAACTATTTTTCGAATATTTAATGGATAATATCTGATGCATGGATAAACCCATGTCCTACAAGTTTCTGTACCTACAGAATCAACCAAATCATCACATTACCAATCCAGATCTAAATTTTGCAGAATTTTGGTAAACACCTCACAAATCTTTTAAAGTTTAGAATGTAAAATAATGAAAATAAGCTGCACATTTCTGAGATTATTGGTCCTTCTAGCAGACAATATCAATATTCTAAACAAGTTTAGAAGTCCCATGGCTCTTAAATTCATATAGTATTTTATTATACAACAGTAAAATTAATGAAGAATACTAAAAATATTAAGAACACAAAAATAAAAAATGGAAAGTATTAAAAACACAATCAGAATGCATGGAAAAGTGTCCAACTACATTTTAACAAGCTTGACAAGCGAATTACACACACATAATTCTTTAAGAAAAAGGAAGTAGACCATGGCCTCATTATTTGAAACAATAAATAATGTGAATAATTAGTTCTGGATTTTGAATTTAATTTAGTAAAAATTTATTTTATTTATTTATAACCAACTTATACTTACAGTTACCACACATACAAGTTATTGGTTGAACATAAAAATCAGAGTAAAAAATAAAAAAATAGTAATAAAATTATCAATATGGTAGACGCAAAGAATAAACAAAACATTTTTAGTAGACTGAATAAAATATAAAACAGATAACCAGAATGTTAATAAACAACAAATAATAATATAAAAATGTACTTAAAGGTTCCGCTAAATACCCTGGTCCCTGCATTTATAAATTAGTTTCCTAACAAACATGTGTTTTTGGAAATAAAATATACCTACACAAAATACAGTTTAATTTACAATTTCAAACATTTTATGACTTGATCTAGTACTGATAAAACTAAAATCGACTTTTCCACACATGCTTTAAAGTTGATATTTGTTTTAGTGGAAATAACATCAATTTGTATATGGAGTATGTGGTGTATGTATTTTCAATTCTCAGCTCACATCTGAAAGTCCAAATCCAACTATTTATTTTTACTATTTATGTACAAACAGTAGACAAAACAGGAAAATAATATAATATTAGAGTACAACTATGTGCTTTTATAATTTACGCTTTGTGTAATACAGTCAATTGAAATTCAGTAACTCACACCTTTTTCCCATGGGTGAAGGCAGAAACTATAGAATTCCACCTGCTGTGATCCTTACACTTCTTTTGCCTCATTCACATCATCATAGAAACCATTAATTCTAAATGATTTTTGAAAGAAATTAATTATCTATTGGTTTAAATCAGTGTTTTTCAACCTTTTTCATGACACAACCCCCATAGTGTGATAAAAAATTTCGTGACCCTTCGCTTTTTTCATATTATTTTTCGTATTTTATTATGTTACAAATATTCAATCCATACAACAATTTATGCATTTACATAGTTAAGATTCGGAAAAATACATAATTAACACATTTTTTTTTTATTGGGAAAACGATTTAATTCTCAATGTAGCAAAAACGGATCCACGATGGGAGAAATTAATTAATGAAAAACATGCACAATCTTCGCATTAAGATTAACGAGTACGGTACTCATAGGTTTTTATTTGGGGATAAATATAATGACCACCATAAAATGCTTTGATACCCTTAGTTTTGTAACCAAAAATATCTACTTAACACCAGAAAAATAAAGTCTAAAAATACAATAGTACCAGCTATTTTAGTCACGACTCCACTTTAAATTGTATTCGACCACCAAATTTAGTAATATGATCACCAAATCTTGACGACCAAATTAATGTATTATTTTTGCCTAAATAAATCACTGTGATAGGTTAGGTTAGGTTAGGTTAGTGATTATAATTTATATTAAAACGCTGGTATAATTTTGGTGATCATTTACTACTTTTGGGATAACAATGATTTATTTGGACTCATTTTGCTTAAATAGGACAGCAGAATTTAAAAACTTTGGTTAAAATTTTACTTTAAAATGTTGGTTTAATTTTGGTGATCATTTACTATTTTTGGGTTACTCATGATTTACTTGGAGTCATTTTACATAAATAGGATAGCAAAGTGTTAAAACTTTGGTTATAATTTTACATTAAAATGCGAGTTTCATTTTGGTGATCATTTACTACTTTTGTCTGCTATTTGTTACTATATCTGGTGGTAAGTTAAACATAAGCCATTTTATTTTGTTTATAATTTGTATGAACATACAAATGTTTATCCTTTAGTTAACAATTGTTTATTAAATCTATCTTTTTAAACTTTATTGTGTTTACTGAGGTAGTTTTCGTGACCTCTTGCGACCCTCCTATAGACCCCCCCGGGGGTCGCGACCCACACGTTGAAAAACACTGGTTTAAATAATCTGCCTGTTCCATAAAGTAAATAACGCAATGAATGTTGTTGAGCCCTCAAAATAAAAGCCATTGACATTATAAGTGTGCCAGGCAATTACCCCACAGGTTTCTTTTATAATTTAACATAGTCATCAAGAAGAAACCAAAACAATTTCAAAAATTCCCCTCACAACTCCGATTACTAATCATTTAAGAGGATAAATTAAATCTTTTCCTTATACATGATTGTTTTAAGAAATGATGACCACGTGATGAATGATTCAAGCCAATGTATTGCAGATGTCAAGAATTTTACGCTATATTTATCCCTCCATTTCAATTTTTAGGTGCACCTAGTTAGACTGGATTTTGATTTGATTGATTTTAGTCCCAGTGTCAAGTTCCCGTCAACATTTTGTTCACTTTAAATTCCTTGATTTCTCAAAATAAAATTGACAAAACTAATGACCACTGGAATTTGGAAGGCATGGAGAGAGGCCTTTGCCCAGCAGTGGGATGACACAGGCTAACAGTATCAGTATATCAAAATTGATATTTCTTTGAGTTGATGAAATCTAAAGCTGAATAGCAAAGATTTTTGCTTTTGACTTAAAAGCCCACTTAATACATTATTTTATCTTCCAAATTAAACTCCGTTTGTGATATAGTTTCTAAATAAAAAGCAATATAAATGTTTATTGAAAAAAATGCAGAGGAATGAGGAAAATGTCATAAAGAAAGTTTTGAGTATGAATGACATGAATGTGGATGACTATAAGAGTAGAGGAAGACAAAAGAAACAATGGATGGATTGTGTGCAGGATGTATGGCAAGAAAGGAGGTGACTGCTGAGATGACAAGTAATAGAGAAGTGTGGTAGAAGAAGACATGCTGCGCCGACCACAAATAAATTGGGATAAGGGCAAAAGCATGATGAACTACTTTTTCAACATAAGTTCAGTTTGCACTACAACTTCGATAATTTTTATGACTGTTTCAAGAGTATAAGTACTTCTGAAATCAATCTGATTTACACCAGCATAAAGAGGATATTTATTTGATTTGGGATATCATCATTTTTATTTGTTTCCCATATATACTTGAATAGACTCTAATAACCAAGTTTTTCCTAGCCATATGGTGCACCATGTACTTAAATACCGAACTGTGATTACTACCCATACTTACCTTGATTTCATTGAATCTTGTTTATCCAACTCATAAAAATGCAACTCACATCTGCGAGCACTATTAGTAGTTAACTAGTTACAGAAACATGGATGTTAATATAATTTATAACAAGTACTACCAAGGTCACTGAGAATCGACCACTTTACAACTTTCTTACTTAGGCCATAAGGGTGTAAATGTGGGAGACCGTCAGTGAAGTCGGTTGTACACTGTCTAGAAAATATATATGAAGTCATTTAAGTAATAGTAATAGATACGTTCTTGACTTGGCTCGCGAACACATACACATACTACATGTGGGATGTAGACACAGCGATCATTGTGCCGATGCCCATGGCTTAATTGCCAAGAGCCTTGATCAAACTGAGGAGGCTCTAGTTAGGCAGTTGGATCAAGGGCTTGATTCACTACTACTACACTACAGGTACTCCTGGGCACGGCTCGTGTTGTTAGGAGGTTCCTCTCTCTGGAGCCCTGACCGGTAGCTTGGATCCTGTTCCCAATACCGGCGGACTACAATTTTTTATATTTTTAATGTTTTTTTTAAGGAATATTTAAAAATGTATGAAATTTGTATAGAAATAAATAAAGGAAAATAGATACGTTATATCATAGTTACCTTTTATAGGCGTCCAATTTTGACAGAAAAATTTGATCTAAACAATCCGTAATTTGCAAAGCAATCAAGCTTAGACATCGAATCCTACCTTCCAAAGTGTGCCTAAATGAAAACGAGTTTCAATTTTTACCGCTCGGCTCAGCGTCGACAGTTGAAAATTCAAATGCGATTTTTCTTCGTCATTCATTTAGTGTCCCTAAGATTTAGTAAAATTATTATTCTTTCCCGTCGATAATACGATTAGTTTTAATTTCTTGCGCCCAGTATATGGCCACGTTAATAGCGGCGTCTGTGGCGAAGTAAAATTAGAACGGGGAAGATGTCCATTACACTTACAACATAAACTTATTTCCGCCTTTATTTTTCACAGGCAAGAAGCGCAAAATCAGCGAAAGCTCAAAGGACCTTTGCGTTTGGGGCCAAAACGCTCGCCCATCTAAACAAAGCAAGATATGGCCAGTCTTCGACTCCGGAGGGTTCAGCAATGCCGCGATGCTCAAACTGAATGTCCTGAAGAAATCACTGCCCGGCAAAAACCCTCTACTCTTCAACATAAATCCAAACGACGATATCGAACTTGCCGAGATCAACCGTGATCCCTTCAAATCTGACTGGTATGGAGGTATACACGCGTGGTGGAAGCAAGCGCAGATGTCCAACGCAATGGCTGACGATGACGTCACTAAAAGAATATTCTCGTCAGTCTCACGCCAGTTGAGAATCATCAACACACACTTTCAGAGGTCTATGTGTAAATACAAGTACCCAAGAGTATCAAGGCAAAATGTCTTACTGGAAAGCCCCTCTGGAATGAGGAGACCAGCTACCCATTTCAATTTGTCCATGAAAGCGATAAGATTCCAGTCCAACCCAAGGAGAGAGTTACCTTGCTATGGTAATCTGGAACTGCCTCTGAAGCAGATTAAACAGGAGGTGAACTCGCAAGTTTTTCCTGCTATTAGGAATGTGAAAAGTGAGAGTGATGTGAAGGTTAAAGTGGAGAATGAAAGAGTTAAAGTGGAGAAAGAGAGGGACAAGGAGAAGGAAAAGGAGAGGGATAAGTAAGATTCTCTTTGTACTTTATTAGCCTATTGTATTGCACAGTGTGCTTCCTTTGCATGATTTGCTGGTATGTACTGCATCTTGCTGCATCCTGTGTATTGTAACTCAACAAGAGGCTGTAGCGGATATAATAAAGTCGACAAAAAGAACACCTGCGACATCTATGACGCAAAAATCAAAAAATTAAATCGCGATGTTATAAAAAAAATCTGCGAGACATGTTTTTAACATGTAGAAAAAAAAATCGACAGTTGTCTACCCGTCTGCTCGGAGAATCCATCCTTTTCTATGGGGGATGGAGAACTTTACACCTCGTTCCTCATATCCCCAAAACAGGCCTGTCCAACATACGGCCCCCAGACTATTAAAAACTTTATAAGACATCATTAGATAGATATAGCGTGAACATTGTTTATAAAATGTCCCTTTCTTAGTTATTCCCACGTCATATTTACCTACCAGCCCCACCTCATATACCCTCGAATGCAGACCGCATCATCGCAGCGTAATCCAGCAAAGCTTGTTTTATTTAAATTTAGAGGTCACTGCATTTTAAAATTATGTTGGACATCCTCTAAAAGGCATACTAT
Organism: Noctua janthina; assembly: GCA_963576755.1. Lineage (NCBI taxonomy): Eukaryota > Metazoa > Arthropoda > Insecta > Lepidoptera > Noctuidae > Noctua > Noctua janthina. Next base: position 10,258,131 of record OY755075.1, on the reverse strand, counting down.
TTTATTCTGTTTATTTTCAAAATCTTTATAACAAATTCCTTGTTTTACCCCTCAGGTCATCCCACCGCCACTCATCCTCGTCATCTTCGTCGTCCTGCCACCACTGCCGCCGCCGCGCGCGCGTGAAGCGCTGCTCCATCGGCGTGCAGTGTCGCCGGGACCGCGCCGGCGCGCCGCTGCCCAACGACAGCTGGGGACCGCTGGCTGAGACTCCTACTGTCAAGGAGCTCAAGTATCATAGGTGAGCTATTTTTTTCAAATGTTACTCAAGGATATCTAGTTTCGAAAAGGTTGTGCTATTCCTTCGGAAGGTCTTGTCGCCGTGGTTTTAATAACTATTTTAACGGGAATTTTAGAACACAAGAAATTTCTGTGCTTAACATCTTGTGGTAAAATCGGACACGAGGGATTCCTCTTAATAATCAATGGTTTTATGGCGTTGAAGTGACACGTAGAGTCTAGAGAGATGTCGATTCTACAGAACACAAGCATTTAATAAAGATCTAGCGCAAGCTTCTACAACCACATACTGGAAAAATTGAGTCAAGATGTCCCTGACTACATGGATATTCTCTTGAAACCACCTTCCTCCCTCCCTTTTTCTTCTCTTGTGTTTTCTTTTTCCTTCTTTTTCTCTTGGATTTTATCTTGTTTTCTTTTTTTTATTTCTCATTATTTAGGTTATTCTAATTCAACTTTCTTGTTGCCAACAGACTGATGCGAGTAGAGACCCACCCGAACGGCGGCGCGAGCGTGGTGTACCTGCACCAGCGGGACGTGGATATGCTCAGCGCGCCACAACAGGAGTTGCTGGCCAAGGAGTTCCTCAAGGTGAGCAGTCGCAGAGCTTTATATCAGGATTGTGTTACGAGTCTTGTCACTTGCATACGAAAAGAAATATTACCTGAAATAGAAGAGACACTGGGCGTATTATACACCCCTAAATCTGTAGTAATAGTGGATTTTTTAAAGCGTTCGTGGTCGCTTCTTTTAAAGTTAATATTCTTCTTTGATTCAGTATTTGGACGAAATAGCCGCGTTATTATCGTTGTGATAAATTAACCGGGCTTACTATTATTTGTTTCTTTACGCAGAAAATCTATTGTCAAAGCGAAATCAAATAAATTGAAATAACCAGAAACAAGCACTTTTCCTTATCACCAACCAAAAATAAAGATTTTTTGCAATTTTATATTCCACGAAAACGTTACATTTCACCATGTTTTGAGTATATTAATTTCTCCCTTTTCCGTAATCACAAATTATCATTTTTTTCCGCAACAGCTGGTATTTTCCGAGGACAGCGATGGCTGGGCGCACTTCGTCTGCGGCGTAGTACGAGGCGCCGCGGCACAGTTCCCGTGCCTGCTCCAGTATCTGTCGGATACACATGCCAATCTGACAGTGAAGGCTGGAGTGCTGGCCAGGGCTTCGGATATTGAGACTACGACCGTCAACCGGTATTACCAGCAGGTAAGCTTATTTAGTTATGTCACAAAAACCAAATTACTGCAGCAGAGGCATGTCCTGTGAAGTGACTCCACACTAGCACTGAGTTTGGAAATCTATGAAAGGATAGACTAAGCGCAGTGGCCAATCAGGCCGGTTATTTAATTATGTGGCAAGATTAGCCAGGCAGATGTCCTTCCAGAATGATGAAGTATGGAGGGGTGTCTGTTCTTCCGCAGTGCATGACTCTCGTTCACCGCACAGTCTTGTATTGTATAACGGGGTGGTGTCCGCAACTCTACGTCGCAAGCGCGTATTTCGCGTACGGGTGGGAATATCATTCGATCCGTCCCAGCTCCCCAAGAAAGGCTAGCAACTCTGACGATCTCGCGGAGAAACAGAAGTACTTTGCCCTGTATGAGGCAACCTCTGGGCAGATTAGAATCATGTGGGCTGCTGTCTTGTCTGCCTCCATGCAGGCTCGGTACAGTGGGCTATCTGTGACTCCTATGACAAAGAGGTGTTCCGCATCGCACCGATCGCAGTCTTTTAAGGAAGCCAATATTTTGGAAAATATGAAGTCTACCCTATGGGTTCGATTCCCGGGTCGGGAAAATTGTTATTGGGTTTTTTCCATCAGGAATTTCTCAGTAGCAGCCACGGAGTCTGGATTTGAACCAGGTTGATGGCTAACATAAATGGCGAAATGTGGGTGTACTATTAGGTGCTGCCTAACCCTTCGGGGATCAAAGGCGTGATGTTATGTTATGTTACCCCCTATTTAATTATTTCTGTGTTCTCTCCCACAGGTCCAACAATCATACGCGGCGGGTACGTTCCGCTGCGGGCCCCTACACCAGATCTCCCTGGTGGGCACAGTGCACGAGGAGGTGGGGGGCTACTTCCCCGACATGCTGGATATGCTGGGCACCTGTCCTTTCCTCAACATGGTGAGTAGATGATAACCTTTATTTTGGTGCAACTATCATCGTAAGTGTGGCACATTACTCGAAGAACTGTATATTAATAAAACTATAACGTCTTCACAAAATTAGATAACTATATTTTTTCTTAGATTACACTGCACTTAAATACTATGGTAATTTTTACCTGAATACTTGCTGTATTCGTGTCTGTAAATACCTGGCGAGTGCCGCCGAGTTATGGCTAAAGGCGTTTAGTAATTTGTGATGATGGGAGAGTTTTTTAAGTATTTAACATTTCAACGTACAAATTTGTTTTTTAATAAATTATCGCTCATAAAATTGCTCTTTCTATCACAGACAATGCCGTGGGGCCCGATGTCTGCAGTGGAAATGGAGCCACAGGAATCCAACGACGGCCCCATCCTGTGGATCAGGCCGGGAGAACAGCTGGTGCCCACTGCCGAACTTGGGAAGAGCCCTATCAAGAAGAGGAGGTATGTGTCCAAAATATTACTCAAAGAATTTTAAAAAGCACTGGTTCATTGTAAATAAACAAATATCGTAATTTGCTTGCTTGTTGGTATGAAGAAATATTACAAAGTATTTTCATATTAGGTTTTACCAAAAAGCCTGTATGTTTCATTTTGAAAATATATTAGTTAAACTATATTACCATCAGACTTTGGCTTGTCCCTCATCTGATGACACAATAAATTGACAGTGAAATACTCGATTGTATGTGGTCGTCAGTGGCGAAGGTTCCATACAACTCGAGTCCTACCGGATTCCCTTTGAAAAATGGCAGTTGGTATTCTATAGACAAATAATATAATCAGATTAAATTATTGTACTCCGGCTTACTTCTTATAAAAATTGACCCTTCGCTACTGGTGGTCGTAGTGTGTAGGAACTTGTCTTTTACTGTCAAGTTAATTGCATTAACTTTTATAAGATTAAAACTAAGTTAGTACTAATCTGTATTATCTTTTCCCAGGACTGGCATAAACGAGCTCCGCAATCTCCAGTACCTACCACGTTGGAGCGAGGCGCGGGAGTTCCTGTTTGAGGACAGGACGCGCGCGCATGCAGACCATGTGGGGCACGGATTAGATAGGATCACTACAGCTGCAGTTGGTAAGTTGACATTCAGCTAACCTACTCGATGTAAACACTGTTTTAAGCTTTCACGGTTTACAACTAAACTTATACTGTTACTTACAATAATGAACAATCACGGATGATATCCCGTAAGTGACAGTATTAGTCTCTCACTCGATGTATTTCCCATTGGCGATTGTTTTTGTAAGATGAATGGTCCAGTTGGTGCAGTGGTAACGGCCCGACTTTGGAGTTACTGAAAAAAAACTGAATACCAGTATTTTAGATGGAGCGACTGCCTATCTGACCTCCAGAACCCAGTTAGTACTGTATTACGATACAACTTGGTAATTGTCTTTCTAGAGCCTGCATTCTAGGTAGTCAGTGGCCCGAAAGTCTGGACCACTGACTACCTAGAGTGCATGTGATTTCCACCCTCCCGCATTGGGCCCGCGTGGCGCATCGTAACCCTCCTTTCCTCTCATAGATTGAGGCATGTGTCCCAGCTGTGGTAACATTATAGGCTGACGCTGAGTCTCGCCAACGAATTTGACATGCATATTCTCACCGTTTGGCTGTCCCCTTAATTCTTTTATTGACTATTTGTTTTCTTTCGTCCACAGGCGTATTGAAAGCCATCCACTGCGGCGACGAGTCGGACCGCGGGCGCATCACGAAGGACGTGGTGGCCTTCCACGCGGCCGACTTCAACAAGCTCGTGCAGCTGCTGGGACTGGATCTGTATGAGCCTCCCATCTCGCAGTGTGTCACATGGTAAGTCATTTTTGACAACGTAAAAGCGCCGCTCCACAGCAGTCTACGGCGAAACTACAAACGTGTCTTCGTTTTGTATAGAAATGTAGACGGGATCGTCCACTGCCATGCTACGGCTACTGCTACGATACGGCGTTAGCATACAAATGAAACGCGTAGCTTTATCCGTGTTATCAGCAGAGTAATCCGGGAGATTAACATGTTTAGAAATCGAGCAAACGTCGGGCTGTAGTAACCCACCAGTTGCAACAACTTTCTGGTTAGGGACTCATAAAGTATTACGTAACGCGATTTTTGAAGATTTTTAACGCGCCGTAACGTTTTTCTGTACCACATCGTTATCCACATGCAGCGGCGACTACTTGCCAATAATTTAACTATAATTTCTATTACCTCCTCAGGTTAGAGGAAGCGAAGTTGAACCAGCTCCGTCGCGAAGGCGTGCGTTATTCGCGCCTGCCGCTCTGCTCCGATGACATCTACTTCCTGCCCAGGAACATTATACACCAGTTCAGAACTGTTTCTGCTGTCACGTCAGTTGGTGAGTTGTTATTATAAACATTTTACTTGATGTAACAGTTATATTTTTTTCTTTAGGCGAGACAACTGTATTGATGGTTTTAATTGCTATAAATAATTCTGTTAATTCTCTTGAGGAGCTTGTGGCTTAATAATAATAATAGCCGTACAGGTCGATCTTCAAGGTTAAGCAGCGCTTGCCTGGGTTGATCTGTGGATGGGGGGCCATAATTACAAACCGAGTTTCCTCCGTGCCTCGGAAAACACGTTAAGCCGTTGGTACCGGCTGTCAATTGTAGATCTTTGACAGTTGTGACAGGTAGTCAGTGACTGTGAAAATACTGACACTCAGCTGTATCCGGTTGGACTGGAAGCCGACCCTAACATTATTGGAAAAAGTCTATCAGACAATGATAATTCTGTAAATTCATATTTAGTAGGGTTTCAAATCATATTTGGTCACAATCTGATACTGACCAAAAAGTTGCAAAAAAATAATTGAATTACTCGGACCACAGTTCAGTTCGAAACAAGACCTTGAGAAAGGAATATCATCATACCTCTACATTACTTTCTACCCTAATCAAGCATACTAAAACCTGTTTTTTACTCGGCAGCATGGCATCTACGTCTGAAGCAGTACTACCCGACATCGGAGGCGTCTTCGCCGGCTGAAGAGCGACCAGCTGACCCAGTACCTGTCCCCATCAACCACACGTCTGGTGAGCTATTATAACTTAAAAAATAAGTAATCTTCCGATAACCGTGTCAATAAAATCGTAAACACAACATGAGAGGATGCTAGGAAATGATTGACCAAAATCATTATCAATTATTCACATTACTTGAAAGATTACCTGGTCTTTCTTTTTCTTTGTGTGTGGTTAGTGCCTAACCTGGAGTCAGATTTTTATGACACCCTTGGTCTTCTGACTTGGCTTTACATGTCATTGTAAAATATCTCTCAGGCATTCTCTCACGATGTTTTCCTTCACCGAAGCAAGTGATAATTATACAATTGTTACAGGAATCCTAAGAAACTACCACCTGGTTAAAACGTGACTACGAGGCTCGGCTGCTTCTTTGAAATCGAATAAACCGAGTCTTATTGATTTTCTTTACACATATGGGAGATGGGTAGAAGTTAGACAAAGATATTTAAATACAAATTAATAAATATTTTTTGTGATGAAAACTGACATAAGTAAAAAAGGAAATTATTAAACTTCTTTGGGACCAAGTTGAGGTTGCTACACACATATCAATTACTTATTCTTTGTTACAGAATCCAAAAAATCAGCAGCAAAACACAAAGCCGGTGTAATTGAGATGAGAGCACTGAGTGCAAAGTTCCACCAAAAGTTGAACCAGAAGACGGCCCTCAAGGTCGGTCCCAACAGGAAGAGCGTAGAGACACAAGTCAAACACGCAGACAAGAAGACAGACTCCAAGGCAGAGAAGACAGACAAACCGGAAACCAGCAAGGCTGATACTAAGTCTGACAAAGTAGATTCAAAGTCTGACAAACTTGAAGCTAAGTCTGACAAGTCTGAAAAGGTAGAATCAAAGCCTGAACGAACAGAATCCAAAATTGATAAATCAGAATCTAAAGTTGACAGAACAGAAATCAAGGTCGAAAAATCAGAATCTAAGTCCGATAAATTAGAAGCTAGGTCTGACAAAATAGAGTTGAAACCAGAAAAGACTGATTTGAAGCCACCAGAGAAAGTTGATCTCAAATCTGAAAAAACAGAAGTCAAGGACAAAAGTGAATCTAAATCTGACAAATTAGATCAAAAGTCTGACAAGACGGATAATAAAAGTGACAAATTGGATCCCAAGCCAGAGAAATCAGAACACAAAAGTGATAAAGTGGAACAGAGGTATGAAAAAACGGAAATAAACTTCGACAATCCCGATATGAGGCACGACAGAGACAGGAACAGAGCAGACCAAAAATCAGACAATAAAACAGAAAAATTTGAATCAAAATCTGATAGAGTAGATCAAAAATCAGACAAGATAGACGCAAAAGCAGACAGGTCAGATAAACCTGACAAAAACCACAGACACAAGGATTCTGACAAACACCGTTCAGACCGATCAGAAAGGGCAGACAAGACAGACATCAGGCACGAGAGGTCTGAAAAGGACAGGTCAGACAACCACCGTCGACATTCATCATCATCTCGTCACAGATCGTCGCACCATAAGTCAGACCGACCGAAGGATCATAAGAAAGAACACAGGGGCCCAGACGACAGGAGGAACGACAAGCACAAGGACCGGTCTGACAGCAGTAGGGACAAGTCAGACAAAGTGACAGTTGACAGCGGAAAGTTACCAGTAGACTTGGTTCAACGACCACCTGATTAGAGTGAGCGGCAGTAGTGAGTTAGTGAAGTGGTAGTGTTTCATGAAGGATTTTGACCAGTAAGTATGTCGTTATAAGTTTCTCTATAAGTTCTTGATCACTTTTGAATAATATTGGTTTTGGAGAGGATCTCATATTTTGTATGTCTGATTTGCGTGAACGATCAAGATGAAAATTATTGTCTAATTTATTATTGTACTATGTTCTAGTATAATTGTTATTTCATCGCGTTAAACCATTGCTGTGTATTTAAATAAACTAGTGGTACTATACATTGCCTGAACGCTTTGTAAAAATGCAGTCTTTTTGACTGGCTGAGTGACGCTTAGTCAATGAAGGAATTTGGATTTGGACGTGATTTTCAAGTACAAACTCTTTATTCCGGGCGTTTTATACCGTAGCTAAGAAAATTGTCCTTAAAACATAAACCATATAATTGAAGGGGCCAAAACAACACGATTTTGCAAAAAGAAGTCATTGACACTTGCACTTCAATATATTAGAAAATTGTAGAAGAAATCTTTTTCGAAATATAATGTGAAATAGTTCTGAGTCCTTCATGAAATAACACCAACTTCTTAGCACTAGGGTACACTGTAAATATAATGTTTTAAGCCGCCTCTTAGAGGCTAAGCAGAGATGGTTAATGGATGATAACGCAGTTTTAGATTTCTTATTACATGTTTACGAGTATGTTTGATTCCATTTCGGGAGTTGCAAAGACTACACCAGTGATATTGACAGTCAAAGCGCGGTTTGAAATTCGAAATTAAGTTTTTCATAAACGTAAAATTTTTACGAAAGTCTAAATAGAAGAATATTTTGTGTAAGTTTTCGACAAAATTATTCATTCAGTCAAAACATTGCAATTTTTGTGATTAATCATTTTTTATTTTATAATCTACTTGGACGTTATTTTCAGATTATATTTGACAAATAATTTTACCAGAGCAGCAATCCCATAATAAATCAAATTGTTTTAAGAAGTTATTTTCGGTCATTTTTACCCAGCATTTTACATTGTTATAATTGGAACAATTTACGAAATCAACGGAAAGAAGTAATGGTAAAAATTTAATTTGCCCAAAGAGAAACTTTTAAATCTAAAACTGCGTCGCGTATGTGATTTGAGAGAGTTTTAAACGAAAACGTAATTGAAAGAATAATATTAAATAAATTAAATTCTAAGTAAATATAAATTTATTCACACATATTTCTAAAAATTGCACTAGAAGAGTAAATTATATATATATTATTATTATTCTGATAGACAGCTGCTTGCCATCAAAATATGGTCTTTAGTAGCACTGTGTAATGCGGTATTTGATAGCATACTGTCAGTATAACGATCAGCGGTATTAAGAGATGCAATCACACTACGGGCGCTCATATCGGTCGATGAGCGACCACCGCTACATAAACTCCACGAATCGTTTTTTTTCTTAGGGACACCACTCTTAAGCGCAGGCCACACCATGGGTGAGCGGGAAATCGCCGCATCGCTTTACTTCTTTTCATTCTTTGGTTCACACCGCGAACTATCGAAAGATACGAACCAAGTATGAAAAGGGCGTCGTTCGCGTCGCACGGCCGCCCGCCAGCTGGCGGTGTGGCCTGCGCTTTATCGTCGAAAGAATCGGCTTGAGTCGAACAGAAAAAGCTTACGCTATAAAATCGAATAAAGTAAACGTATTTTTTATCAAGCTTTTATTAACATGCACTTAAAGAAGAAAAACATGTTGATATATTAAAATTTAACGCGTATACTAAGTTTCGTGTACGTGCTATTAACCATTGAGGTGTTCTCTTGTAAGGAGACGATCCTGACTGCAAGATCAGGTCATGTCTCTCATAAAAATGTATTGTCACCAGAACCAAAGGCGTGTGCGAAATTTCAGCGCATTCTGTTTTTGGGAACTGGTTTAAAATTCAATTGTAAGATTTGACCTATCGCAACCTACTAACTGACAAGGCAAGTTAAATAAAAGCTTGTGAAAATACGGTTCGGACGACGCGACTCGACAGCGCGCTGAACTTAATGCCGCGCACAGCTCAAGCCGATTCCGCGATCGTTCCTTTACCATGTCGACAACAATCTAAATTGATTTGGGAAAATAATGGACATCAATCGACAGTAAGCCGGCTGCCTTGCACCACACTATCTCGGCCTGAACGATAGATGTCATCGACGTAGTCTGGTCAAACCCTTATAAAACTAAAGCTGAAAGTTTTGAGCCATTCATTTCGCATTTCAAATACCGCGTTACCCAGGATCGCAAGAGACAGTCAATTTGGTGGTAGACGTATATTTGAGGTTTATTTCTCATGTTTTTGAATTCATATATTTTGGTCATGTTAGCTTTTGTGACCACTGATTTCTTTTTTCAACTGCTACAATAAAATTGATTTTATCATGTTCATGAATTTTGCAGAAAAAAAGAGAGGCCTATGCCCGACAGTGGGTAAAATAAGGCTGGCGATGATGATATTGATGAATGAATAAAAAAAGCATTTCTATTTTACTGCCTACATCCTCAATTTTTAACTGATTTAGTAATAATGACAATACCGGGTAATTCCAACCCTTGTACTGAAAATAAACTATTTCCTTTTACTCAATCAAATATTTTGAAAAAATAAAATGTCAGTGGTCACAAAATAAGACAAGTGTCCGTTAAAAAACTTTAAAATTATTACGTAGTGTTGAGATTTTGTTATCAAATGTTTTAGCCGCTCCATAGCTTCTTATTTTGTAATACGATTGTTACGATGTAACGTTAAAATTATATTTATCTTTTAAAATGTGGTGCGAACTAAGACATAGTGCTGTAAGGTTATGTTGGCGCTTGAATGGGATTGCCAAGAGAGAGCGCTGTTTGTAAACATTTTTCGGAGGAAGTATTGAAAAATAAGATTGCGGCGGCATTTCCGTCAAAATAATCATACAGTACTATCCCAAAATTTTTTTTTTGTAAATAATAAAATAGTCTGAAAAAGAAAAGAAGTCTGTAGTCAACTGATGCTGCAATGTGTGTATCATTGCCAAAAATCTAATTTGAAAACAATGTTCACAGTTCTTCGTGGTGCTGACACGTTAGTATTTCAAATGTTGATGGCCCAGAACTTCACCAGTGCAGAGGTCACTTTGACTTTGTTTTGGAGTACAGAGGCAGGATAGGAGGTGGACCATAGTTTGTTACACAGCTTCTCATCCACACCCTGCCACGACATGCAAATCATGTTTTAAACAATATAATATTTGATAAAAAGTAACAAAGCTATATCAAACTAAACCTTAGTTCGCGCCACTTGCAAACAAAACAAAATACTGCAATAAGTTAGTGACTTATCCGTAAAATGCCCTTAATGTCTGTTACTTAGATAAAGACAGTATTATTAATATTTATAGCGAATTCTAGTGACGAACTTAGCACTCTATGCTTCTCCTAAGGAAAGCAACCGAAACTTATGTGACTTATGACCTGATTCTACAACTTTTATTAAAGCGACATCTACCGGTGTCCTTTGTGTGTGTTAAGTGTAACAAACTGACAATAGATGGCGCTTGAGGAAACTCGCGCAGTTTTCTTTTTACTTGGACTGGTGATACGGATTACAAGTTATGACGTGGAAGTTGTTAAGGTCTGTATGTAACATCTGATATTGGTGGAGAACGCGTTTTTGGAAACTTTGATGTTATATAATAAGTAACTATGTGGTATTGACAAATTAAACAGTATTCATATCGCGTTCTACAACATTACCAGGCTTAAAATACCTACCAATTGTAAATAAATATGTCAATCAATTGATCACAGATTTTAAATTTATATTTTGCGCTAAACATTTCTTTTTTCATGTAGTTTTTATCGTTGTTTCTTTCTTTAATTTTAAAAATTAAGAAAATTTTCAGAATTTTCAAGTTGGCCCAGCTTTTTTGCGATCGAATGTACATTTTGTATATTTTATACTGTATAGGTTAAGTGTTATGGAAAATTCATGATTAGATTTACTTATGGAAAGACACAAAGTATGATTATATATTTTGGCCTATGCATAATAAGTGGTTTTTCGGGAAGGAATGGGTAAAGAATAATTTTAGCCAAAATCTTATTTAAAAGAAAGAATCATTGAAATTTTAAATAATATTTCCATGAGTAAATCTAATCATAAACAAATTGGTATGAAAACTCAAAGGGCTGCTAATTCAAAAGACATTTTCAAATGTTGCAATCACATTGTAAGTTAACAATTGGCAACAACTACAAACAAAAACGAAACGCCTTTGAGTGGTCAGAGCTGTCTCTGATAAGTTTTTTAATTCTTATTTCATAAGAGTTTAATTGAACACATAAAATTGTGTTAATTTCGATCATAAATATGAAAGAGAGTGAATATTTTTGAGTCAATGTTCGTCAGATGCGAGTCAAAGCCGAAATTAAGCTGAAACAGAGAATGACACTGATTTCTTGCCTTATAGATTAAAAACTGTCAAATTATACATCAATATTGATGTCAATTGCAATAATTTTACTAACTGCCCCTAGATGGCGTTGATGTAAACATGGCTGGTGTATCTAGCCGATTTATAATAATCTTTCCGAGTTTGTTTCTGGCACATTTGACTAACTTTGAACGAGGTCTCAAGTCTGAGCTTCAGACACTTATGTGATTGATAAATATTTAACATATTTATGTTTAGGTGGTTAATTTATTGTTTCACGTTCCCTATATTTTTTTGAAAATAATAATTAGATTATAAATAGATTTTGTCGTTTTATTTTCATTCCATGCTTGAAACATCCTTGAGCGTCGTATGTACACACAAATTCACACTTGTGCACCCTTCTTACACTGAACAGATGCACACGTGTGACACCTAGAAACTATTCTTGTGCAGTTCGCGAACGAATTAGGTCTTAAGACCCAATCCCACAGACGAACTACGCGAACTAGATCCCAAATCCCTCAGTTTACACCTCCTTAGTTCGTTGGATAAGACCGACTTGTTATAGCGAAAGGGGAACCCGGCGCCGCCCGAGCTAGTCGTCACGTAAAAAGAAATTTTCATTCACTAAAGCGCAATACACATTGAGCCCGCCGGGCCGCCGACATATGTCGGCAATTTTTTGTCGGCGGTCTAGTTGGCGGCTTCACTTAATACAAGTCGGAAAATTTGGTCGGCGGCATGTCGGCGGCTTGAGATGAGAAATTTATTTGGCAGTCAGTGATTGCCGCGTGTCGATAAAGGTTGTGTGATTGTGTTATATAACCGGGCAACTGAGCGCAGGCGTACCCAAGCCGCCAACATGTCGGCGGGCAACACGCGCGGGCGCATGTTGCCGACATGATTATTTTCATACAGGCCGCCGGGTTGTGTCGCCGGGCTTTGTCGGCGGCCCGGCGGGCTCAGTGTGTATTGCGCTTAAAATGAGGAATACAATTAATTTAACTCTCATAGCGTTATGCTCAAATTGAGGTAATCTCGAGTACATTAGATGCGCGCTTGCAGACAATTTGACTAAAATGGCCAGTTTGGAGTAAAATGGTTTGCCTAAAGCGTCTTATAAAACCAGTCGCTGGCAGCTACCCTTCGAACACACAGATGCTGCTACACATAACCACTTTAGGTGGACATCCGCAGCGATTTGAAGACAATAAAAAAACGAATGAAAATTTGAATAGACACGGTTTATATAAATTAAGTAGAATTGAAAAAAAAACATGCGCGGTTATAGTGCGAGTCGATTAGATTGCTCGCGAGTGTAGATACACGCAGAGGCCTCAAACAGCAAGGACTCCTGCGCCGCGTGGACATGTAAATGCCCACTAGTGGGCAACAGCTCTCTCAGCCTGCAATAGCGTCCACTTTCCTGAACCCGCTAAGCCAGCCGAACTAAATTAACCGCTCCCGGTCGGGAACTATTTGCGTTACTAGAAAAAGCCAAGGAGAGAAATGAAACAAAAATAAAATTTTGTTATTTATTCATTTCCTTACTCTCGAATAATATAAAAAATCGGCAAAACTTTTTAAGTACAAACAAATAAATATAGAGAATCCAATATTCAGTCACATAGTAAAAATTACCTAAAATACATTTCAATATGTATCTCTATTAATAATAAACATGCGATATTATAAACAATAGTAATAATTATTAAATAATACGATATTATTAGAACATTGAGATGGCACAGAGAGATAAAATTATAACTATATTGTGGCAAGACAGAGTACATAAGATTGCCAGTTTAAAAATCACGAAGTGACAGGCAAGTTCGATTTGACTTATAAATACAAAGTTTAATATTAGAAATAATATATAAACTTTTGTAAATAAGATAAATAAAGAATTCCTCATACGTAAGATATATAATTGTATATCTTATTGAGTATTCCAATAATTCTCTCTATAGTTAAGTGTGACTAAGCTTAAAAACAATAAGTTTTCACATAAAATTATAAATATTAAATTAAATAATGACCTTCAATGAGTTATATAATGACAATGACAACATGTTTGAACAATACTCTATAAATTGTTTATCTATATAAAACGAGATTTTCTGTAGATTTTTCTAAAACAATTTCTTTAATAAATTGCACATTCTAAGGCACTTTTTGTTTTAAAATGCATTCTCTATCAGTCGTTACCGAAGTCCGAATGTAAATAAATATATTCTAGAGAATCGTCGATAGGCTACAACCGTCACTTATGTACTAGGGTATAATAGTTGGCAAGTAGTATAATATAGGAGACTTTACTACGATAAAGGGTTAATATTGCTTTGGTTGGTGTGGTAGTGGACTCGCGGGGCGGTCACTGTGGACAAAACAAAAGATGTAATTAATAATCCTAGTCTTGAAACTTACTGCTCCTGAAAACTAATTTTGCGTTCGCAGTGTTGCAATATAACAGATACACCTAGATAACGCAAGTATCACGATCCGTATGAACATGCGTGCCATTTTTGAACTACCTACTATAGGAGCGTTCAAGTATTACGTAACGCAATACCCGAACGCACAGAAGGCTTTCAGCCATAATCTCATACAATGGCTTCATGAGCCCCTATATTCAGTATACCAGACTATTACAGCCATTTGTTAACTTTCTTATAACTTGTCAATAGAAATACCGGAAATCAGGGTGAATGGAAACGCAGGGGTGAATTGAGACAAAACTTTGAAAGGGATGTAAACGTTAAATTAATATGTATGTTGCTAACAAGGTCTGTTAATAGTTAAGTAAATAAAATAGATTATTTGCTGGTAACATATATGAATTCAACGATAAAATCGCTTTCAAAGTTTTGTCTTTCGCCCCTGCGTGTCTCTATTCAACCCGTTTTACCCGGTACTCAAGCTCTGAGGAATAACCATGGTAACTAATGCCTGAAAGCCTTCGGACAGATTGCTAGTATCGTGTTACTCACCACAAATCTGTTGACTTTGGGCGCGAAGGTTTTTGATACGCTCGACTGGGTCACGTTCATGCTCTCGAATTTCTGACGCAAGCTGCACAAACAAACAACGAAATTGGTTAATTGACTCCAAAAAAGGTTATGCTTGTTACCCCGAGTTTTTCTGTTGACTTATTCACTTTTTTCTGTTTAGAGGGTATTCAAAAACCAAGGTCATCCACCAACCCAACTCAGGCTGCCGGACTAACTTAAGGGGCCTTAAGTAATTGTGGCTGTTAGCCACAATTACTTGCTTATTGAGGTCAGCACGAGCGCGCGATCTAAACATAACTTAAATAAGTCGATTTTTGAATCGATAATACAATTATCCTTTAGCATTTTAATTAAATTGTTTCCAACAAAAACAATCAGTAAGGACGCAGATTCACGACAACACGACATCGCGCGTTTCTTTTTGGAGATAACTTTAGTTTTCTCGCGGATCAACGTTCCTGTACCAAAGGTTAATAACAGCAGTTCCTACCCTCTTGAATTTCCTAATACCATCATCAGGGCTCAGGAGGATGCCCTTAACCCAATTTTTTTACGAGTTCAGTAATTTTCGCAAACTATGCCCCACCTCCTATCCTGCCCTCATAGCCCAAAAACATGCAGCCGAAGTGACCTTTGGGCTGGAAGTGGCGAAGTTTTGGGCTAACAAAATATGCCAGTAGTGCCAGCGATAAGAAGAAGAATTCATGTAAACAGGCTCCATGGCAGCTCACCTCTTGGCAGTCTCGAGCTGCGACTCGCCGTCCTCGTCCTGGTCCGCTTGCCGCTCGATGACGACGGCGGAGGGCGAGCGCTGCGGCTCGGACTCCGACCAGTGCTCGAAGCGGTCGCGGAAGCTCTTCGTGCGCGCGAGCGTCTGCGCCTGGGGGACAAGTTATACAACATGTAATAATAACTTTAACGAAGCAGACACGCACTTGTTCTCCCCGTCATTGCGATCATTTTTTGTTCTCGACCATACCTGGGAACCTTCTAGATACGGAGAAATTGGGGGTCAAAGTTCCAACTTTTAAACCGATGCTAATCCTAAACCGAACCTATCGTGAACCGATTCTTCGTCAAAAAGTTCTAATTTAATTTAGCACTTACTACAACTGCATAATTTTCATTGCATACGTAAATTATAAATTTCAACTGACCTGTTTGAGAGCCTCGTCCCTCTGGCGGGCCTCAAGGTACACCCTGCGACGTTCATCCTCGCTGTCCTCCTCCTCGTATTCCTCTGAAGAGTACTCCTCTTCCGAGGAGTCGCCCTGGTGGTTGTTCTCGCCGGGAGGGGGAGGGGTGAACCTCTTTAGGGGTTTGGGACCTGAAAAAAATAATTATAGTATTTATTACGACATATTTTTTCTCCTTCTATTAGTTCTTATGGAGCAATTCTATGATTCCAAACTAAGCTAATTATTTATTACGGCAAGTTTAGGGGGCTTTAAGAAAATTACTTTTTGATTCCCCTAAGAACATTAGTTGCGGCGCAACGCCTGTCAATAATACCAGCGAGTATCTGCAGCAAACAGTTGCTATAATATTTTTAGTAGGCGCACACCGCTACATCACGCAGCCTACCATAATTATTGCCATGTCATTCTACCGACTACATTCACACTGTACACAACCTATTTTATAAAACCAGTATCCATTGTAATTTGGACTTTAATTAGCCCCAGTGTATAATCAAAATATACAACATTATTTAATATAATATATAGCATTATTTCTATCCTATAGACCATTTTATCGTCTGGGCATGACGCCGTTTTGGGCGATATTTTCGCTTCTTCTTCGCGAAACTTGGATGTCGCAGACCATCACGGTGTTACCAACCAAATTAAACGCCCTGTTAATGTTACGGTAAAATGTTACACAGAAAGAATTTTCCATCGCCATACCTTGCTGATCATCAGGCTTGTTCTGCTGATGCTCCAGCTGCCGGAACACGTTGATCATGCGCTGCGCAGTGTGTCGCGACGCGGCCACGCTGGTGTCGACGGCCGCGTCCTCGCTGCGGACCACGCTGGGCTCGTGGTAGATCTCGGGGGATGGGGACTTAGGGCGCTGGAAAAAAAATTAACGTCATAATGTCATAAGATAATCCATCAAAACGTCCACCCGTTACCAGTTCCTAGTGTCTGTATCCTCAGGCATGTTTCATCCTCTCCAGGATCACATCTTCATAATCAAAAATTTTTATTTATTTCGACAGCGAGCTGGAGAAAGGCCTCTGAGGTAGGAGGGTCCTAAATTACAGATCACCCCGGCTCGTTTTAGGCAGTACAAGTCTGACACTCCCTTCCACTCCGCCCAGAGTGGGGGGGGGGGGGTCATATGATATCCCATGCGAAAAAAAAAGGTAGAGGTACTTGATTATTTACAATTATGTAGCAAGACAAAGCCAAAATATATGTACCTGTGTCTGCCTGGGCGGCGTCATACGGAACTCCTTGCGCTCACTCTTGGGCTTGTAGGTCTCGAAGAACTTGAAGCGGTCCGATATGTCGGACGTCTCGATCTTCACGTCTTCCAACTTGTCGGCCGCGCGGACCACGTCCTTGGGGATGAATGGCTGCGGGGAAAGAAAAAAGTTTGTAATGTTAAATGACAGGGTTTGTGGTGTGTCGTGGATTCTCGTAACGAAATGATCTGTAAAAGATACTAGATTACAATATAAGTTTCTTTGCCTTTTAATAAATAGTTATTTTATCTCATGTGTTTTGTCTTATAACTTAAGATATCTGAAGCATCATCATCTGCCTAGCCTTTTCCCAACCATGTTGGGGGCTTTCAGTCTAATCGGATGCAGCTGAATACCAGTATTTTACATGGAGCGACTGCCTATCTGACCTCCACAACCCAGTTAGTACTAGGTAATACGATACCCCTTGGTAAGACTGGTTGTCGGACTTTTTGGGCCACTGACTGCTTGTAACAACTGTCAAAGATCTACAAATGACAACCGGAACCAACAGCTTAACGTACTTTCCGAGGCACGGAGGAAACTCGATATGTAATGGGTGGTCACCCATCCACAGACCAACCTAGGCAAGCACGGTACCGCCACCGCCAGCACCTTAAGATCGATCCGAGCGGCTTTTATTATTTAGCCACGAGCTCCTTAAGATTTCTTTATTTTAGAGCAATTCAATAGCTAAAAACAAAAATACAACTAAATTTCTCGCAGACTTTGATGTCCGTGAGTAAATAAATGTTTTCTTTTACACTTTTATAAATGTTGTTTTATTGTTTATATATATTTCTCGGTTTAAGAAATCCGTTTGCAGTATAAAACACAGATGTAGGTACTCACGATCTCCTTCCGCTTGGGCACATCTCCGGGTGGCGGGGAGGTAGGGGGCATGCTCTTGGCGTTCGCGTCCAGCTCCAGGAAGATCGAGCGGGACTTCTTGCCGATACCTGGAATAATTAATAATAATAAATCATAAAACGAATGCTTTTCCCGAAGCGTTAGGCAAAGATCTGCACTGCTAAACTTTAGCCGACCTGGAAATGGAACTCCAAAATCCTGCATCTATCACATTATGATGATTATACGTCACTATCAACCTACGCATAACCTTCGCCTTGTGATGGTCGCGGATACCGCTTTGTGGGAGGACCCAGGACCGGACTTTGAGGCAGTAGGAGCGGAGGCCTATGAAACCACCTTGGAAATCCCACCGCTGGACCATTGTGGGTCTAGTGGAGAGCGGTTAATATCACGTCTTCGAATTTTTGGTCAGGTCGAAATATTGGTATTCAGTTGCATCCGTAGGCAGACAGCCGACCCCAACATATGAAAAAGGCAGGCAGATAATGATGGGTGTGGCTGAAAGATGATGATGATGAGCTTACCTTCGTTAAACAGTGACCTGTCATCGATCTCCCGGTTCTTGGGCGGTTGGTTTTCGTCGTTGAACACCTCTCCGTTTTCGAAACGCTGCTTGATGGCGCGCGACTTCTCCGCGTTCACGTCCATCTCGCGGGAGATCTTGTCTGCTGAGGTCACGCCTGGGGAAGGGATGAAGGGTTTAATTGAGCCTTTTAATATCAAAATGAGAGAGAGAATTCGCAACCCAACGGAGGCTTCCCAGTTCACTTGTGGGTTTGTTGGTGGGTAACAGACTTTTTTTTTTCGGAAACGATGGTTTCCGAAAAAAAAAGTAGCCTTTGGAATTTAGTAGAACTTTTGATTTAATTTAATTACTTAGAGAGCAATTCTCCAAGTAATAAAATAAAATCAAAAGTTCTTAAATAGTATGAAGAGGGTGAGGTTTAAAAAGTAATTAACGTAACGGTTGTGTGCGACTGAATGTATCATGAACATGGTCGTTAAATGTATGTAATTCTTAAGTTTCTGCATATTTTGGGGGAAAAAACGTGCTCTTATGTATGTGTGTGTAGTGTGTAATGAGATGGCTTCCCCAAATGCAGATAGAAAAAAAACAGCATGGTTCAATGTGATTTCTATGTTTAACTACTTATGGCAGTCTGTTGACATGGTGACGCTGGAGATTTGAAATCCCGTAAAGGACATTGACCGCCTTGTGGGATTTGCAACGTTCGGCTCAGGGGTAAACAGTTGAAAATCCAACAACACGTTTAAAGTTCCGTGCGATATTTCAAATTTCCACCATCGATGTTCTAGAATGATCACTGACCAAAGAATTGAGACATTACCTTCCATTTCGGGAGCCATGTCGGGGTAATTAGTGGCGTCTAAAATAAACAAATATTACAAAATACGTTATGTACATCAACTACAAGGTAATTTGGCAACACTCCTAATCGCCTCAAAATTGATACCTATCAACACTCGACATTTTTGCCGAGAAACTGACCAGACCGTGGCCTTGAAACCGTTTTTAATTACGTAAACGGTGTATTACGCCATTGATCCTGCACTTGACCTCCCTCCGGTCGTGTCGCATTGCCTGTGCGTGTGCACGAGTGCCTGCGCACACACACTATAGTGTCTCCCGCGCCGATGGCTAGTCTCCGCTCCGATTGACGGCCGTGGCCGAAAACGGTCAGAAAGATTTTTTTTTTATTTGCCTACTTTTGGATCAATTGAGGTTATTTATCTGGGAGACATACTTATACAAATTCTGTTGAATTTTGACCTTATTCAGTGACAATAATATGTCTCTTTCTCCATTTTTTAAAGAATCGTCGCGTATGTTTTGTAATTTATTATCATTTTAATTGTGAAATGAAGCTGTCCTTACCTTGCTCACTCTGAAGTACTGACTGCTCGTACATCTCCTTAATCTTGGCTTGCTTGCCCTTAAACAATGATGATTTCATTAAAATACCACACAACACAAACTACATGACAGTTAAATGATATTAGTTATTTTAATAGAAAAGGAGTCAAGTGCGATTGAATTTGTAAGAGTCATCTTCTGCCGTATGGTCAGGTCTTAACGTAACCCTGGAAGGGTTAGGCAGAGGTGTAGTTTTTCTTTTTACTAAGTCCCTTAGTGTTTAGGTCCATACCTCGTCCTGGCTAGGCGCCATGTATGTCAGTCTTGGTTCCTGGCAGAGCTGTACAATACACCCGCATTTCGCCAGTTACATCAGCCCATGTCATAAGGCCAGCTATAGTAGGGTAGATAAATATTTTGCGTGACCTATACAATGAGCTTTACTACCGACATCTATTTCAACAAAACAAGAGTTAGCTCTGCTTTCCTGCTAGGACGGATTATGACCAGCTGAGGGTCTGAGGGCTTCTTACCATAAACAGTCTGCTGCGTATGTTCTGTATCTCCTGCTTCCTCTCGCGATGCCTCTCGGAGGAGGTGTGCTGGCCTGTCTCGAACTTGCCGACGATCTCGCTCATGTTGCAGAAGGAGACTGGTTGCTCGCGGCTCGCTGTGTGCTTGTACGACTTCTTTAGGACTGAGTCCTCATCTGTGAGTGGAAAGAAATATGTAATTTAACTTTTAAGTTTATCCAATAAAAAAATCTTTTTTTAATCCCATACATAGTTTTTTAATAGTATAAAGTAACAGACCTTTAACAAAGCCGAAAGGCACTTATTCTCCCCGTCCTTGTGATATTTTTTTTGTTCTGAACCATAACTGAGAACTTTCTAGTTACGGAGATATTGTAGTTCAAGTTTTATTTTAAATGGTGTATTTTAAGGTATTAACTTTACTTTAAAAACCACCATGACCTGTTTACTGTTCAATGCATCTATCAGAACAATGTTTTGAGAGCGTTAAATTGAGTTTTACAGTAAAATGTAATGTTTCACCCCAACAAAAAAGGTCGTTTCCCAGCAATCATTTTTGCGTAGGGTTACTTAAAAACTCATAGAGATATCTTCTTCTTATTCGTATAGAGTTATCCAGAAGATAAAACTCACCATCTTCATCTTCCTCCGGCTCGCTGGAGCTCTGTTCGATGGGTACACCGTTCAGGTAGTCATCAGACACGCCCACGTCCATGCCCTTCGCTTTGAACCTGAGTAGACGAGACATTGAGCGGTTAGATTTTAATTACAGTTAGATAAACTACACATAGCCGCCCAGAAGGTGAACATCATAAAGGAAGCACCACATGACATGAGATGATTACATTAGAAAGATGGCTGGCCCTCACTGGCGACACGCAGCACAAGACAGAGATCGGCTTCTTTGGAGGCCTTCAATTGCGGAGGCGTTCTTGTAGATTAAATATGTATAAATACAGTACACTACGGAATTTTACTGTAATTTAATTTATTTTGCATGAAATATAATGCTTTTTTATTTTTTTTATAATTCACACATAATGTGTGATACAACAAAAAAAATATATACCGGTAAATCAAGAGTCAGAAGCCCGAAAGACTGATCACCAGTCTTACCTAAGGGTATCGTGCTGCCCCTGGAAGGGTTGTTGAGATTAGAGAGGCAGTTACTCCATGTAAAATACCGGTAAATCCAGTTAGACTGGAAGCCGATGATACGAAAGTTAGGAAAGCTCTGCAAATGATTATCATTATGACCCATTTGTGTCCCACTGCAGTGCAAAGCTTCCCTCCTTCCGATTATCCCTACATAGCTGTTATTTTCCCCAACCCTTATGTAAAGAGTCGAGTTCGTCCCGCCATCTCCTTCTGGGCCTACCGCGTTGCCGTTTGCTGCTGTTTGGGACCAAGCAAGCATGCGACAGATGTGGCCAGCCCAGTTCCATTTGAGCTTGGCAGCCGTGAGATCAACATTGTCAATTTGAGTTTTAAATTGATTAAGAATTTATTTTAATATTATGATGGTTGTTGTGCTCGCTGAAAAGTCTTTGACAAGTATTGTGGGAAGTGAAAATAATTTCCCAGAAATTCAGTGCACACTAATTCTCGCTCTGTCCTTGGCTTCGATCTATGCTTCTGATCTATTTCCATAACAAGTGTCTGTCTCATCATCTGCCTAGCCTTTTCCCAACTATGTTGGGGTCGGCTTCCAGTCTAACCGGATGCAGCTGAATACCATTATTTTACATGGAGCGACTGCCTATCTGACCTCAAGTGTCTATCTCATGTGCACGAAAGTATTGGCCGCTGTAGAAATAATCTGGCCAAATGGGGCATCATCGACCAGTCCCAAATACAATGCCCGTGTGGAGCCCCTCTGCAGGATATACCCCACCTCCTTTCTAGCCCATCCTGCACAGCCATCTGCACCTTCCAGGATTTAAACGAACCCAACGAAAGAGCTGTGCAGGTAGCTATATGCTGGTCGGGTATTATTTGAGTCTATCGACACCCAAAGAAACAGAAGAAGCATGAAATGTCCAAAACGTTAAGTAGGAAGAGTTCTACATAACAACTAAACTACTGAACCGTGAGTTCAACGGCAAGATATGACTGTACCATATAGTTACTCCTCTGCCTAACCTTTCAGGGATTAAAGGCGTGATGTTATGATATATTAAAGTTCGTACTCATTATTTCGCAATCGAAATAAGGTTTGCTGTAAGAAAACTCAATTCTGGGTTAAGCTCACCAGTGTACATAAGCATTATTGCAATTTGTATTTTGTGTGCAATAAAGAATAAGAATTTATTAACACATATATACAAAAAAAAACACTTTGCCTTAGTACCTAATTCACTGCCTAATTGATTTAATATTACAAGGACGGTCACAAATAACATTAAAATACCTGTACATAACGTCAAATAGCACACACAAAAACCCCGACGAAACACAAATAGTGTTCACCACACGAAATCCACGATCACTTTAGAATCTCTTAGGAATTAATTTTAAACCATATTTTCGTTCGTCTTTCACGGAACACCGCGCACAATGTGATACCCATCAGTTTTCTATATCATTACCAAATTAACTTTAGATCAAAAACAGAGAATATTCACCCTTATAATGATGGTGTAAGGTTCAGATAAGATGCAGAATAGTTTGCCGTTATAAAAAAGCTTATGGAACATGCTGGTTGCTGAAAAAATCTTTGGTGTAGTGTGTTGAGCACTTTGATGATATTGATTGGTTAAGAATACATTGGCCGGTGTAACTACAGGGAAGATTATTTAGGTTATGGTCTACTTTTGTGCAAAATGTTTTCGAAATCTGTTCAGCTGTTACGGCACGAAAGGTAACAAAGAGACAGTTACTTTAGCATTTATAATACACTAGCGACGCGCCTCGGCTTAGCACGGGTGCAATATATATGTA
This sequence comes from Noctua janthina, assembly GCA_963576755.1. NCBI lineage: Eukaryota > Metazoa > Arthropoda > Insecta > Lepidoptera > Noctuidae > Noctua > Noctua janthina. The sequence continues at coordinate 10,234,841 of OY755075.1, read as the reverse complement.
TATATATGTATTTAACCTTCCTCTTGAATCACTCTATCTATTACTGAAAACCGCATTAAAATCCGTTGCGTAGTTTTAAAGATCTAAGCATACATAGGGACAGACAGAAAGCAGGAAGCGACATTGTTTTATACTATGTAGTGAAGAAGTTGCCCGCGAATGCAGCGTGTATTTTGTATTTTTATAATAAAAATATACATAATTATTTCCAGGATGAGAAGTAGCTTATGTTCTTATCTAGGCTGATATGCCAGGCTTTTTGTCTGTTAAAAGTCTTTGACTAAACTAGGTACATTTTCATCGGCGGTGACTAACAAAACCTTAAAATGATGTAAACTTGTGGACAATAAAATATTAACATGGGAATTTTCGTGTTGCAGCAAAGCCGTAAAATAAATCTGGCTTTAGATAAATAAGTATATACAGGTTGTTCTTGGTATGAGACTTCTTTATCGTATGGTAAGACCTGGTGTGTGACCTGGTGTCAGAGTTTTTATGCCGCCCATAGGCCTCTGACTTGGCCTTACAGGCCGTCGAGAAATATCTCTGAGGCATGCTGGTTTACTCACGACGTTTTTCTTCACCGAAGCAAGTGACAAATGCAACTCGCACATGAATCAGAAAAATCAGAGGTGCGTGTGGTGTGGTGTCTTGGGTTCGAACTTGAGACCTATGACTTGGCAGCCCGACGGTCACACCACTAAGCCATCAATGCTTGGTATGTGACTAACTCAGAAACTATGATTAGTAGAAAGTAAAGCAAAGTAGTCAAAGGAAGCATGACTTCGATTTTGAAAGAAAATAAAACTGCATTTTAGATTTTTTTAGTTTTCGTTCATAAAACCAATATTCTCATTTACAAACGTCAATGTACACGTAACATATCGACACAGTCGTTCCCTCGCGCGCCTTAGGGCACACTTGTACCGACGGGCGGTTCTCATGCCGAACAGAAATAGAACATCTGAAACTAACCGCGCTGACGCAAGTGGGAGACAAGGACTGAATCATTTTGATACTTTCTTATTTATATTATGACGATTTGTGGAGAAAATTGTGGTTGTTATTTTAGTGATAGGTGAAAATATCTTTATTTTGTTTCTTTGTGTTTAAAATACGTAATATTTTGGTTATAGCTACCGAACTAAACTAATCGCTGACGAAAGCGGGAAATACGGAGTGAATAATTTTGATACTTTCTTAATTAACATAACATAACATGACGCCTGTAATCCCTGAAGGGTTAGGCAGAGATGTATGTAAGAAGTGCACCCACATTTCGCCAGTTATGTTTAAGTCCCATGTGATAGAGGCGAGCCTATTGCCATCAATTGGGCACAAATCCAAACTCCGATTCCTGATAGAAAAACGCAATAACACTTTCCCCGACTAGAGATCGAACCCAGGATCTCATGCTCAGTAGTCGCGCTTGACTCGACCACTAGACCAACGTGACAGTTTCGTAGACTTTCATAATTGGATTACGAAAATTCTGAGAGGAAAATATGTTTTGTTGCATTTTTGTGATAGGTAGATGACTATTCGTTTTGGAAGATAGTAATCTTATTTACTTATATTGCGTTTCTACGTCATATTTGGTTTGTAGCTGTGGAGCTCGTGACTAAATAATAACAGCCGCTCGGATCGATCTTTAGGTTAAGCCTGGTGAATACCCATTACATACAGAGTTTCATCCGTGCATCGGAAAGCACATTAGGCCGTTGGTCCCGACTGTCATGTGTAGGTTGTACATAACTTATCTATCCTATGTGGAAAATTCGGATACAAAAAAAAAATTAACCTTGATTGTAGTCACACATAAAAAGTCGATTCAGACGCAGTGTAGTTTATTATTATTTATTTGACTTTTACGACTGGTAAAAACTAAAAATATAAAACGCGTGAAGTTTACGAATTGACATGAAAACACTATTATGCGTATGATTCATGATACTGTATTCTTATAGTTTATTTTTGAGTGGTACACAACCCGCCTCTGGGCCCGCGTGGTGGATTACGGCTGACTCATACTGACTAAGAGGAAGCTTTAGGCCAACTGTGGGAACATTGTAGGCTGATTATGTTTTGACAGAGGATAGAGATCATGGTGAAGTTAAAGGTGCCGATCGACGTCTTACTTTTGGCTGCGTGCCAAAAAACAGCTTTACAAGCCCATCATGGATATGTAGCCTCCAACCTACAATATGGTATTCTATTATGGGGTGGCTCAGTAGAATTTAATAGAGTATTTCTGGCTCAAAAACGATGTGTTCGCGCACTTTGTAACATTGATTCTTTAACTTCATGCAAATCATTGTTCCAAAAGCTAAATCTATTAACAGCACCGTCCCATATATATATTTGAGTCTTGTATTTTCATCAAAACACATCAGTACCTATACAAATCCTTTGGTGACTATTGTAATTTTAATACCCGGTATCCTAATAGCTTTTCCATGCCAAACATAAAAACTGATCTTTATAGAAGAAACCGTTACCCCATGTCAATTAAATTATTTAACAAATTACCTAGTGAACTGACAGACCTACCCATTACTGATTAGTCAATAAATGTTTTTACACGGCCCAGGAATACCTTAGTTATAAGAATAGAAAATTATTATAAAACCTCACTATGTTCCTATTCTAGTGCAATAATACCTAGTTAAGTTATTACACAACGAAAATTAAAAAGAGTACCTATATGTACAGTTATGTCACCCATTCCGTTTTATTGTTATTATATTATATTATAAGCGCTTATTTTATGTTTCGTATACCGGAAATGGTTATTATGAGGATCCTTAATGTTATATTGTGTAATGTAACATTTATTTACCATCTATGTAGACCCATATTATATGCGAATAATTTATTTGATTCACGCTTAGGCACGGACGCCATAAAAACGCCGACGAGACTTGCCAAAATCAACCAATAACATTGGTTGAAATCTACAACGCGTTTCTCGGCTCTCCAGTCATCTCGTCATTCACATCTCCTCTCCGCTCCGCTCTTGTAAGCTTTCGTGGAGTCCGGGCCTTACAAAGGTAAAGATTTTGACAGTTTAATCATTCCAAGTCATTGATATATTAATATTTCAATGTTACAGATCAGATAGATATCTATACAAATAAATGAAATTGAAGTGTCTGTTTGTAATACCCAAATAACAGCTTTTTACTGAATGCATAATTATGAAAGTATATACTGTACTTATAGCATAAGCATAATCAGCCTATTAATGTTCCCACTGCTGGGACGCAGGCCTCCTCTCTATGAGAGGGAATGGGCTATAATCCACTACGCGGGCCCAGTGCGGGTTGGTAGATGTCACATGTCTTCGAATTTTTAGTTCTAGGACATGCCGGTTTCCTCACGATGTTTTCCTTCACCGTTTTGACGGTACTTATAACAAAAACACATTTTTTTTTCAATTTTTGTGTCTGTCTGTTTGTTCCGGCTGCGAAACGGCTGGACCGATTTTGACGCGATTTTACTGGCAGATAGCTGATGTTATAAGGTCTAACATAGGTTACTTTTATTTCAGAAAAAATATTAGGGTACCGCACAAAAAAATTAAAACCCTTGAAATTTTAACAAAATCCGTTTCAACCGGCTAATCTTCCGAAACGGCTGGACCGATTTTGACAGGACTTTTACTGGCAGATAGCTGGTGTCATAACGAGTAACTATTTTAATTTAGAATAAGAATTAGTTTAAATTAGTTAAAATCCTTGAAATTGGTCAACAAAATTCCGGTCTATGTCGTCGTTCTCACTGCTAGGATACACGGCCTGTTTGTGAGATGTAGTGGGTCATTTCTAATTCACCACGTGAGCAACGTGGCTTAGTGGACGTCATGTCTTAGACTGGTTAGTGCTAGGACATGTCAGGTTCTTCATGATTTTTCTATTTACGTATAATAGACAGCAGCTCCTCGTGAAATACTGGTATTCAGCTGGATCCGGTTAGTCTAGATCCAAACCCAACATAATGATGACTCACTTGGCAAGTTTGGACAGGATAGCCGCGGTCTTCTCCCTCGGGGCTCGTGGCTCCTGTGGCAGCGGCTCTTCAGGTGCGTGGGATTTACGCTCGAACACTTCGAAGCGAGACTTCACGTCTAGCTGGGAGAGCTCTTCTAATCCAAGGTCTGGTTTGTCTGACGCTGTTCAAATGAAATAAGAATATTAGGTTAGTTGACAGAAGATTAACGGGCTGTAATACGCTTAGGCCACTGAATTTGAATCGCCGTTGTTGATGAATAATAATAAATAAATAATAATAAGGGGATTTCCTTTGATACTTTTCGTTTTACTATTATTATTATTTATTCCTTTATTTTTTCTTTGTATAAAAATAAATAAAGGAATAAATAATATTAAGGAGATTTCCTTTGATACTTTTCGTTTTACTATTTATTGTCATTGACAACTGTTCTGATTTTTGACAGTCTTTCAGACGTATTTTTTCCAAGGTGTTGTGACTAAAATCTTAGCGAAAATCATGAGTATTCTAGTCTTTGGCCTTAAATATGGCCTTTTTACCCGACGGAGCCAGAAAGAGGGTAGTGTTTTTATGTGGTAGCTAACAGTATAGTCTTATGATATCTCGGTAAATTTATGGTGCATTGTGGCGACAGAAAGTCTATACAAGTTGACTTGGAAAAAATCTATTATACATACGTTTTCGCATTGAATAACAGAAGGTTCTTAGGTATAATGTTCAACTATTTAATAGACGGGTGAGAAAGGCGATTAATCCAGGCAAGTAGTGATTTTTTTTATTAAATGTATCGTTAAAAATAACCAGTGTTCAATGAACGACGCTGGCGCAATATTTAGATATACAGCGCCATCTATTGGTAAGCAAGAGAAACTGTAACGAACCTCTAACGACATCTGGCGGCAACTCGACCGGATTGCTCTCGCAGATGATCATCTGATGCTTTTTGGGGACAGCTGCTGTGATGGAGAACATAAACAATTAATAAAATGGTCTTTGTAAAGAAGAAAACGGTTTTGGTTTTATAGGACTTGTATACACTGCTTTCAAATAAAATAATTTCTGTCGTTGTTTGCCAAAAATAACAGCACCGAGCCCACGGACTTTCCAATAAATGAAGACATTAAAATATTATTAATAATAGACGAGACATCGCGGTCGCTCGTCTAGTTCTAGCGCATAGATCGCGTCAAAAGTGGAAATTATGGTATTTTACTTCAAGGTACCTGAGACCTGAATTATAGTTTTATCTGATAGCCTCTCATAGTATCTTTAACCTCTTTGACCGTAATTAACATTAAACGGTGTTCCAAAAACCGGCAATAAATCGTTTTCTTCGAATGCGAACTTTAATATATCCTTTCCAAGATTAAACTTTGGGATAGTTTTTACTTGCAGTGGGCGTTGAGCTTGGTATTGAATTAATAATAATTACCGTCCGTAACGTCTTCATCATCCACTGGTTTGGGCTCGAACAGATGCTTAAAGTGCGGCTTGCAGTACAACGTCGTGTGATCACTCTGGTAAGTCTCCACTCTGTAACAAAAACAAATAAATAATAAGCATGCAGAGAAAAGAGTTGCTTGTAGTATAGTATGCTCCCGAAGTCTCGTCCGATTTTCGATTTTGGTCATGGTGCCCAAAACCGAAAATCGGTCGTACCACCAGAGACGATATTTTAGTGCATAAATGTGTGCAGTGAGCACTCTTCGTTTCTTTTCTCTCGTAGTCCGGTGGCTCAGGCGCAGGATAAACGGCTTGGCCTAACAGTGAGCCGTAAAAAAAGTGTAAAGGTGTCTATTCTTTATAGGGACTAAAATAACCGCAATCAGATGATGTGATTTTCTATCACTTTTCCATCGAACCTAAGTTTAGCAGCAGGAATATGTTCCAGGAGGACCTCTAACTGCTGCTACAGATTCAACAATACGTGCGAAATCATGTTTTGTCCTACTCCTCCGCTTTTCTTTATTCATATATTTCATTGCGAGATCCAAGACGGTTGAATAATTTCTCCAGGACATGCCGAACTTCATAACCTCGAAGCTTTCCTGGTGACCGCCAATGCTGGCTTTCAGGAGTTGCAGCTGGGAATATAGTGGCGGGCTTGTCCCAATGAAAAAAAGAAAAAAATATACTCACGTGAGCTGCTTGTTACACTGGATGCATCGGAAGCACTCCTTGTGCCAGATCCTCTTCTCCGCCTTGATGCGCTCCATTGCGTACACGGGCCGCGAGCACTTCTCACACTGCGGGATCGAGTCCGTGTCTGTCGCCGCCTTCATCTTCTTGAACAGCTTCTCTGAACTTTTTGACTGGAATAGGTGAAACGTGTAGTGGTTAGAACATGTAGTCTAGGGTTGACAAGTTTTTGAAAGTCATTTCTTGTTCTGCATTTAATCCCATTGACTGATATTATTATCATGCATGTACTAGAAATATATGCACGACTAATAAGTCGAATATAGTGAGACTAAAATTATTTTATCATGTAAGCATATAGGTGCTTTCTGGCAAATAAATAAATTTCATTTAATTTAATGACTTTTTTCATGAAATAGTTCATTCAATGGGATTAAATGAACCTAAAGGAGTTGTATTGATGATTTTAATGACTACAATTCTGTTAATACATAGACGTTTTACGGTCGCTAATCATATTTTGTTAAAACCTGACATTGACCGGCAAATTGCAAAAAAATTAAGGGATATGCTGCGTCTTCTCGTTTAGTTAGCCTAAACGAGAAGATGCAGCATATCCCTTAAGGTGGAAGCGCCAGGGTAGCCCGCAAAATTCAAGTTTCTTAACATTGAGGTAAGAGATAGCTGGGGCAACCACATTGAACGCTCACAACTCATAAGCTCTCTAACATATCCATGAAGCAAAATTTTTGTTTTGGTGTTTGTAATAGAGTGCCGTGTGGTTGTGGCGTAAGATATCCAAACTATTCCAAACTAATACTGTCTGTCTTTCTGTCTGTCTGTCTGTCTGTCTGTCTTTTCTTCACGCCTAAACTACTGAACCAATTTGTGTGAAATTTGGTACAGACATAGTTTGGAACTTGAGAAAGGACATAGGATAGTTTTTATTACAAAAAAAAAAAAAAAAATTATTAAATGCTCTAAC